>OW799229.2:7500000-8750000 GCA_941918905.2 Xestia sexstrigata
CATTTTTAATACAAAATTAATAAATTTATCAAATGCTCAAAATGAGTCCCTTCCTGTTGAATACAAGGTCGCACTCTTTTGATTATTTCGCTCCCTGACAATTTTTTGATCTTTTTGTGGTGAATATTTAGAATAATACGTCTAATTTCTGCTTGTAGATCGTGGACACTTTCATACTGGTTCTTGTAAACTAATTTTTTACGTAAATTAAAAAAAATCTAACGGTTAGATCTGAGCATTTGATAAATTAATTAATTTTGTATTAAAAATGTTAAAATTCACGGTCTTCCTTTTATTTCTGACACTATGTTATTGTTATTTAGCAAAAAATAATCCTTATGATGAAGCCTTTCGATCGGTATGATAAAGCTACAGGGTGATTATTTTTCTCGTGTAACGGGTTCGATTCCCGGCTCAACCATGTAATTATTTAAATATCTATGAATGCAGTTTAAATTGTTTTTTTTTTTTAATTCAAATAATGTCTTCTTTCAGTAAAATGTTCCATCTACAATATTCAAGGTACTTTCCCTCCATGTGGCATATCCGTGGGACGCCCTGTATTATATTTATATATATATATATCTAGCCTGTATTGTCCCACTGCTGGGCAAAGGCCTCCCTCCATTCTTTCCAAACGGTCACGATTCTGTGCTGTTTCTTTCCAATTCTCAAGGAAGACATTCAGTTCGTCCCGCCATCTGCTTCGTGGTCTGCCGCGACCTCGCGTCACTGTTTCAGGGCACCATTCTGAGTATTGTATAGGTTACAAATAAAAAAGCCAACAAGATTAACAATAATTATCATCCCATTAAACTTATTTGTAACTGGCGCAACTTTCAAACTTCCTCTATTAAACGTGTCCGTTACCCAGGCCAGATGTTGTCGAAAATGGTCATTTGAATCTTATAGATAATTAGTTTTGCGGCTTCTGTAATTGTTGCGCACATTTTTAAATTTGTTGCGCTTATAGTTTTTTAATTATTTCACAAAAACATTTCCTGCTGGGGTAACGTTACCCCAGCCAGACCTTTTACATTCTAATGGGAATATTTAAATAAATACTAGCTATAAAATTAGTTGTCTAGATGAAGTAAATGTTGTGCCTTATTTTGTATTTGTTCTTTCTTCGGTCGCGAAGTTATTCGAGATTTTGCTGGGGTAACGTTTTTGGTTTTGCTAGATCTTTGAAATGGTTAAGCGGATTCTTATCATATGTACATGACTTCTTAGGAATTAGTTTAAATTTGTTTTGCAATAAAAAAACAAAATAATACATAGCTTAAAGGTTATTTCATTCAATAGAAAAACACTTCAATTGGTCCCAGCACTCTCAATAAGAGGTCTAAAGACTTACTTTAAACATTATTTTGAAGCTTGTAACTGCCTTCAAATGTATGTGAAGTTTCATTAGTATCCTGTAAGTATTTAACAAGTTATGATGATATTCAGTTCTTCACGAGCACGGTCTTGATGCGCGTGGTGTTATTTGGCCACTGGATTGGATATATGAACTGAATGTTATGTCAATTATTAGTTTTTTAGTTCAGTTGTATATCGGTAAAATTTCAGCTCAGTACATTGGATAATTAATGAGATAATACGATTAAAGTCATTAGGAAGTGAATAACCGTGGTAACCCGACCAAGTTTAGGTGGTTACGAAAAAGCGAAAACGCAGAACATTATGGTACCTTCTAAAATATGTAAGATAGTGTTACAAATTTAGTACACATACATTTGAAGGCAGTGACAAGCTTTAAAATAACGTTTAAAGTAAGTCTTTAGACTTCTTATTCAGAGTGCTGGGACCAATTGAAGTGTATTTCTATTTAATGAAATAACCTTTAAGCTATTCATTATTTTGGTTCTTTTATTGCAGAACAAATTTTAACTAATTCCTAAGAAGTCATGTACAAAATATGATAAGAATCCGCTTAACCATTTCAAAGATCTAGCAAAACCAAAAACGTTACCCCAGCAAAATCTCGAATAACTTCGCAACCGATGAAAGAATAAATACAATATAAGGCACAACATTTACTTCATCTAGACAACTAATTTTATAGCTAGTATTTATTTAAATATTCCCATTAGAAAGAAAAAGGTCTGGCTGGGGTAACGTTACCCCAGCAGGAAATGTTTTTGTGAAATAATTAAAAAACTATAAGCGCAACAAATTTAAAAATGTGCGCAACAATTATAGAAGCCGTAAAACTAATTATCTATAAGATTCAAATGACCATTTTCGACAACATCTGGCCTGGGTAACGGACACCTATTAAACTCATTATTTAATTTATCCATAAATAAAACTAGTCAAATACTGGGAATGCTTTTTATTTAATATCTATTTGGAACATTCAGATCGACAAATTATTTTAATACTGTGTAGGAATTTACAATTTATATTTTGAAGAATTTCTAGAATAGAACATCAACAGAAATACTATTAAAAGTACTTACATAGGTGTTACATTGGCAATCAAATTGGTAGGTATCAAACACGAACTAAAGGCGCGATTCCATTAGGCAAGCCTTGCATGCAAGTTTGACGTCACATTTACGTACAAGTTGCTTGCATTGGAAACATGTTTTCAAGAGTGTGCAAATTGCGGGTAATATATAGTCTCGACAGAGATAACGACAAAATCGCTAACTTTCGATTGCTAATTACTAACGAATGAATTTGATTGCAATGGTGATGCTTGCGAGTTACGCAAGTCTCTACATCCAAGATGCGTTTCTCGCTAGCATCATCATTGTAACCGAATTTATTCCTTAGTAGTGGTTGTACTTGCATACAAGTCACGTCGCCGTGCAACTAACGTTTACGCGTTAAATTTGCAAGTCACTGGATTAAAAATGTCTAAGTTCAAACTACGACGTCATACAAGTTGTAGCTTGTATGCAAGGTTATTCAAATTATTTGCAACTTGCATACAAGTAACTTGCCTAATGGAATCGCGCCTTTACTGTGAATTCCTACTGGCGAAACGTTCCCATATGTCATGTTTATATAATCTGTGTATACTGTATCTCTGTATCGCTTCCTTTATTAGAAATTTTTCATCTCATCAGACAACATTTTTGATAATTGAGCGTTTCTCCAGTGTTATATCAGAGTAACAAAAATGCACATTTGTATTGTCGATGCTCATTACAACACCGACAGTTAAAAATTCAACGTGCAATACTAATAATACTGGATGAAAGATTTTTTAGGCTTTATGTATATTCGTGAAAATAAGCATAAGTTTGTGAAAACACACAATATCACAGTAAAATAGACAAGAAAGGTATGTTACCAAGTTTTTTTTTAAAGATGAAATATTTTTAAACATGCTTTTAACCCGTAAATGCTTCCCGACTATTCAAAGCGAATATCTGCAGCAAAATGCACAAAATACTTGCTATGTTTACATAATTGTGTAATGTTCTTATCTTACTATTATAAACACACAAAGATTACTCAGTTTTTGGTACATTCTTAAGACACAAATATTACTAAAATAAAAAGGCAATAATAAACTTCTTACCCCGCAACATCGAGCACAAACCCCAATAGAGCGATATAGGTGTCGATTCTGTTATGCACAAACTAAACTTAATTTAGGCTATTGCTATCTTCTACTAAAAGGCGGTGCGAGAAAAGGACGGCTATAGCTATGAACTAAGTTAGAGATGTCAAACCAGTTTATGCCTTGCGCTTCACCGTGTTTTTAGTCGACATGTTTTTACGTGCACCCTTCATTTGTATGGAATTATTAGTTCCAACTAAATTTGGCAGCCTAAATTAAGTTTAGTTTGTGCACAACAGAATCGACACTAATGTCGGGCCATCCGCCTCCGCAACTAATAAGTGATTTGTCACTTATAAATAGCTCGCTCTCAATAAAACAGTGAGAGCGAGTGTTATTTGACCTTGGGTCAGCCAATCAGAGCGTAGTGAACGCAGATGTGAGTAGCTGGAGTTAGCGGAATTGTTTTCAAACAAAATAAGTAACATTTCTGCTCTATTGGAGTATGCGCTCGATGCCCCACAGCGAGGTTTATAACATGTTTCTTACATGTTGTGAACATGTTTCAAAGACAAAATTTACACATAGACAAAAGACATTTTTTAAAGGGTAGTATTATAAATGCTACGAAAAAAAAATTACTGCTTTAAATACTAATTTTCCGACAGCTAAAAGGACAAAGAAACGATCGAATAAAATACTAAAAATTCCAAAAATCAATATAGAATTTGCTGACGTAATATTTTTCCACCAGCTTAAATTGTTTGTATATTATTATTTTTCGTAGAATTGTTACTTGAACAGGCTCATGTTTGTGTGTTCAATACAAAATTTTTTGTCGGTTCATTTTGTATAAATTTTTCGGTTAATCATTTTAACCAAGCATAATAGTCAACCACAGATCGTTGGAAGTTAATTTGTTTTTCGGAAGCTTTATTATTTCCCAACTTAAAAATAGACATCTATGCAATGTCAAAAAAGCACATAATTACACAAGGTCGTACATTATAACCATATCGTCATTCTCCGACCCTTAACCCAATGAGGGATTTTCTTTTTAGCTCTTCCCTAGTCGCTGGATAGCTGGCGCTGAACTTGGTACGTAACTGCAGGGAACGGAACGTAAAAAAAACTGATTTTAACAAAGCGCGAGAAAACTAGGTTATATTCGGAAGCTTAAGAAAACGGAAGTGTCAGTCAACGAGCGTGTGACGTGACGCAATGTTTTTTTTTTCCAAGCTTTTTGGCTTTGGCACCTAGTAACGTAGTCATTTCAACGCCATCTACAGAGTTCTTGGAAACTATTTTTTTTAATCCCTCAAACAGAAAACCTCACATTCATTTGTGGTCGGCGCAGCATGTCTTCTTCTTCCATACTTCTCTATTACTCGTCATCTCATTAGACACCTCCTTTCTACATATAGCGCCTTCTATCCATATCACAGTCCATGCAGAGTAACTATGCTTTGTTCGTTTGTTAACACATTCGTGTATACCCCCGGTTCATGTCACAAATGTGCCATCCCATCATACATCATACATCATCATCCGCCTAGCCTTTTCCCAACTATGTTTGGGTCGGCTTCCAGTCTAACCGGATGCAGCCCGACCCGAGAGACCCCCAGCAGACCCGAGCGGCTGTTATTATTTTAACCACGAGCTCCTCCCATACAGGGTGTAAAAAAGTCCCTTCACAAAGCAGTCATCCAACCATTTTGTACATCACACTGAGTAACTCTACGCAAAAATTATTGCTGGGAAACGACTTTTTTTTTTGGGGTGAAAAATCACGTTCTACGGTAAAACTCTATGTTTCAAAACATTGTGCTGATGAATAGGAAACAGGTCATGAAGGTATTTAAAATGAAGTTATGACCTTAAAAACTAGTAGGTATTTGAAAAAAAAACTTGTGAATAATCATATCATAGGTCTTTTATTTTTGTTAGTTAGTAAAATTACACCATACATTTTTCTTTTCTTTGTATTGTTTCGTAAGCTAGATAATCTCTTAAATGTAGGGTCTACTATTGTATTTCATTTCTCTAGCCACTCATTTTAATTTTTAATTTTAATCTCTCTTAAGTTAACACTTATTTTTTGTGAATGCTGGTTAGCCTGTAGTTGGCGACTGTGTAAGTCCAAGACTGTATAACCTATGTATACCTAAATGCTGTACCTACACAGAAGCTGTTGGTGAACCTATACTAATAAATAAATATCTCCAGAACTAGAAGGTTCCCAGGTATGGTGTAGATCAAAAAAATAATCGCAATGACGGGGAGAACAAGTGCCTTTCGGCTTCGTTAAAGGTTATTTACAACCTTTATTGCAAGTGAGTAGTGAACTCACCAGGTGGGTTCCCGGCACTGAAGGTGACATTCATTTTTCTTTTCCAAATTTTTACATAATGTACTTTTATGAATGAACTACAGACAACATTTTGATGGCTTACTCATACATCATACGAAATCATTAAATTGTAGAAGATTCTAGTACTAAAAACCCTTCTAATTTCTCACTTTTGTTCAATTCTCACTATTTATAGTACCTTTGTCACTACTTTCTTTTTATACATAGCTAAGTCAACATCATCATCATCTTTAGCCTATAATGTTCCCACTGCTGGGACACAGCCTCCTCTCTATGAGAGGGAATGGGCTATAAATCCACCACGCGGGCCCAGTGCGGGTTGGTAGATGTCACATGTCTTCGAATTTTTGGTTCTAGGACATACCGGTTTCCTCACGATGTTTTCCTGCACCGTTTTGAGCGCAGTGGTGATCAAATAAATTACACAAAGTAATGCGCCTGTCTGGGTTCGAATCCACGACTTACTGGTCGTAAGTCGGGGCCGCCACCACTGGGCCACCGCTGCTCTCTACTTATATTCAAAAGCGATGTCCTCGTGGGAATACGATTGCAACTTCAATCGTTTTTATATATAATTATTTTAGAAAAAAAAAAAAAAAAGTTTTATTTTGTTTTTTCTTTTTTTATAAAACAATATTATATTTTATGGGATAAGCTTTAGTTTAAATTTATATTATATATAATTAATTAAATTACGAGTTACAGACTTTTTTCCTAATAATAACAACATAACATGACGCCTGTAATCCCGGGGAGTTAGGTAGAGGTGTACCTAATAGTTAGATCACCCACATATCGCCACTTATGTTTAAGTCCCATGTCATAGGGGACCAGCCAATTACCATCAACCGAGCACAAATTCAGACTTCTGTTGGAAAAATCAGTAGCACTTAGGACGACCCGGGAATCAAACCCAGGACCACTCGACCAACGCGGCAGTCAATAATATGTAAGAATAGGATTTTATTTTGAAAATATGGGTAATACACAATATATTGTAATAATGCATCAGACCTCAGATATATTTTACGAAGTTTACATTATTTATGAAACATAGTATGTAAGTAACAACATATAATTGCATATCAATACAGTACAAGTAAAATCACTTTTAAAAGCGTTTATACAGAAAGTGGGCAATTTCCCAAATAGTTATCAAATATTTCGCTGTTTTGATTAATTTGGCAATAATACTGTATGGAAATAAAAAAATATGGCTAACTAGAGAACTAAAATATTGATTATGAAATGCAATTATTTTAACGTAACACCAAATAATCAGTTATAGATGCAAAAAAAGTATTTGGAAACTTTCGAAATACCTTTTCTACACCTAAAACGGTTACAACATCAAATTCAGTGTTTTAATTGCAATTCACCATTAATATTCTAGTTCACTAGTTTGCCATATTTCTTATTTCCATACAGTAATTTTATCAAAATAATTAAAATAGGTAAATATTTGACAGTTATTTGCGACGTTGCCAACTTTTTGGAAGCGCGCTCTTACGAGCCTATACTACCTCAAATTAGCAACTCTATATTTGGTAGTTCAACTTCGTTTGAAATACTGTTAGAATAAAGTTCTAATCAGCTTGCACTACAGAGCGGTTGTTACGTCAGTCACTGCGGCCGAATAGTGCGAAATGAGTGGTTTTTGCGATTTACAAAAAATCTATTGATTGGACAAAAAAATAAATAATAAGACCTGCTTTATAGTTAGTTCAGTTAGTATAAAGAGTTCCATGATCTAATTTGAAGTATTTTATGATTGCCAGCGGTTTATTGTTCAGTTAAGAGGTAACTTTGGGATTTTTTTCTATCGAGAAAACTTTACGGAATCGTGTTTTCGCCAAATATAGGACTTAACATTAATCCTCAACTTTACCATATATTTATTTCAAAATTAATGCTGCAGTATTTTAGGCGTAACGGAGGATCATGCTAAGCCATTTGATGTAGTATAGGCCCTTAAGAATTACTAAGAGTATACAATTTAATGGTATCATTAGCTAGACTGCTACAGTAACATGAGTTTAGCACAAAATATTGTTATAGATTTTCTTGCCAATTTAAACGATGCTAATGCTGATATATCGTTCTCAAAGTCAAATTTACACAGTATAGTTAAATATTTATGCTATTATTGATTGTATTTTTCTTAAGAAAATATATATATGAGACTCCAAAACAGATTCAAGATTCTTTTATACAATTTTACCACTGATTTGTAACACAAAATGTCTTTTTTCCACTAATCAATGAGTTTTAAAGTCACTGTTTCGCACTATATTTAGTTTTTTCACCCACAATATTGTTCCAATCACTTGTTACACTATTTCCAAGGCTTAAATATATGTTATTCAATCACAGTACGGTACCTGGGCGTTAATATAACACATGGAGCTTCACAGTAGTTTCACTGACAATGTTCTTCAAACGCGACTTATGTATATTTAGGCCGCGTTCCGAATTACGCTGTAATCGATTTGAGCGTCCATAAACCCGTTCCGAATTACCGTGAGCGCGATATCGATGTCCCTTAAATCGTCATAGATGACGTCATGACATGCGCCATCTTGCGATTACACCGACCATGCCCCAAATAAATATCACCGTGAGCGCTGTCAAAAATGACAGTTGTGTTCACAGGTTGTGTTGTTTTGTTACGAACTCAGGAGTCGCATCTAACTATACATTATATTTTTAATTATCGATGCATCTATGTAATTTGTAATTCGTGGAATTTTTTTAAGGGGTAAACCTTTGCCGAGAGCAAAATACGCTAATATAAACACTTCCGTCATCCTTTTCATCACTACTTTATCAGAGTCGATAGAGTCAGCCAACATAACTTTCATTTCCAAAAATAGGTCTTGTGAATGGTTTTGGTTCGGGGTTATGTTCACTGTCAACGCGTCGAGCGTTCCGAATTGATGACAACTCTTAGCTGTCATAATCAGGATATCTAAATCAGAACGCAAAATATAGATGTGAGCGATTATTTTTTAATACGGAATGCAACCTTACCCAACTACAGAAAAGCCAAAAGAAAGGGTACTGAATTTAGCCGTCTATATTTGTATTTATTGTCGCTCCATGTAAAATACTGGTATTCAGGTGCACCCTGTTAGACTGGAAGCCGACCCCAACATAGTTGGGGAAAGACTAGGCAGATGATGACGATTTATATTTAAACCTGAAAAATATCGAAATTACGATTGTTAATAAGGAAAATGTACTCGAAATGACAGTAAATCGTCATCTCATCTGCCTAGCCTTTTCCCAACTACGTTGGAGTCGGTTTCCAGTCTAACCGGATGAATGAAATGACAGTAAATAAAGGGTGTAAAAAGACTCATTAACGAAGCCGAAAGGCACTTGTTCTCCCCGTCATTGCGATCATTTTATTGTTCTAAACCATACCTGGGAACCGTCTAGTTACGGAGATATTGGGGGTCAAAGTTCTAAATTTACCACAACCTTTTTTTTTTTAAATACATGTTTTTAATGTAAGATTTTTACTTTAAACACTTCCACGACCCCCGTACTATTCAATCCATCCACCAGCACTATGTTTTAAGTACGTTACATTAAGTTCTACCACAATAAAAAGTCATTTCCCAGCAATAATTTTTGCGTAAAGTTACTTAGTTTGATGTACAGAATGCTTGGTTGACGGCTTCGTGAAGAGTCTGTTTAGATCCTGTATTATCGATAAAACCGTGGAGCTCCTATAAGAGGGTGAATTGAAGATTGATTGATTGATTGAATTGCCTGACAGGTTAAACTCCATATGCAATATTCACACAGAGGTACCGTCTCCAATTTCCCACACTATACATCACTTGAATGACTTTTCTTCATCTTCACTGCTGCAAAATCCTGCCTCCAGGACTTACTGCTCCATGTCATCATACATCTGGTAGACCAGATCAGCTATTTGTCATTCATCCGTCATGTCATCCGCTGGGAAAGGAGGTAGGGATACCTAGAAACAAAAGGAGAGAAATAAGTTTTTTGGCATATACCTCAAGTCTTATATAGAACGAATTCTTTCTGTTTCGTGTGCCCAAACTATCGTCAATTTTTATGCCGTCAAGAAATATCTCTCAGGCATGCTGGTTTCCTCACGATGTTTTCCTTCACCGAAGCAAGTGATAATTACTAAGATTATTATTATTAAGACACTCACACAATACGCACATGAATCCGAAAAATCTGTGGTGCTTGACTTAGATTCGAACTTGAGACCTATGACTCTTAGAAGTCCGACGGCTACGACTAATACAAATCAAGTTAAGGTGATTTTCTTACGTTTTTTTACTATTTCATAGTCATTCAATCGAGTTACATGAACTTGGAGGGTTGTATTGATGACTTTGATGATTATAATTTTGTAACTACATACGTGTTACAGTCGCGAACAATATTTTAATCAACATACAACCTAGCACTGGTCTGCAAATTGCAAAAAACTTAAGAAAATTTGAATTTCGCGGGCTGGTTGGAGTATTCACCTTAACAGAGACGAGTTAAGTACGCAGGAGATATTATAGTGCTCAAATGTGTCGCAAAACAAGGAGTGCACTATGTGTTTACTCACTCTTAAGCACGGTTTTCACCGCGAAAGAATAATGAGCCAGAAATGGGTTTGCGTTTCCACCAAGAAAGAGTTTAGTCGTCTGATTCCCACCGCAATAAATAAATGTAACAAGAATGAGCAGAGTGACTCATTTTTACGCTTTTTACCCGCTGAGTCATTTCCGCTCGAGTCTTTGTTGGTGGAAACACATTATGTAAGCAGTTTTCTCTTGCAAGGTATTATAAGTCATTAATGGGTGATCCGCTCCGCTTGCGGTGGAAACCGGGCTTCAGGCCCGGACTCCACCAAAGCGGAGGTGTGCAAACCGGAGAGGAGTGGAGATGTTTAGAAGCTAGCAAGTCACTAGTAGTATGCAGGAGATATGTGTGCACAAACCAAGGGGTGCACTATCTTTTCCCTCACTCTTAAGCCCAGTTTTCACCACAAGCGGAGCGGACCCATTAATGACTTCTTTTACCTCACAAGAGAAAACTGCTTACATTTATTCCCACCAACAAAGAGTCGAGCAGAAATGACTCAGCGGGCAAAAAGAGTAAAAATGAGCTCACTCTGCTCGTTCTTGTTACATTTATCTATTGCGGTGGGAATCAGACGACTAAACCCTTTTTTTGTGTAAACGCAAATCTATTTTATGAAAATGAAGTCCGCTTCATTTAGCCATTTCCAGCTCACAACTCTTTCGCTGTGGAAACCGTACTTAACACATAGGATAATTTTTATCCCCGTATTGTAATCCTGTGGGACTAAGTAATAACTGGGTTGTGGAGGTCAGATAGGCAGTTGCTCCATGTAAAATACTGGTATTCACCTGCATCCGGTTAGACTGGAAGCCGACCCCAACTTAGTTGGGAAAAGGCTAGGCAGATGATGATATTGTGATCCCATGGAACAATAGGCTAGATTCCACCATCAATAAATTGCAAATCTATTTATTCCGTCAGTTAGAGTATTGGAAATTAATGGACACGTATTTTTTGTTTTTGTAAATCAATGAATATTGACAAAGATAAAACGCATCAAAACTCGGGAGTGGGGGCTCGTGACGTCACAACGCACTAAAAATTATACCACGGCGTGCTGGTGCACGGTGCTGGAGTCTTCTCGGAGGATCTCAACATCCACATAGCCAAACCTCTGGGGGCCCACAACACGGTATTTCAGGCAGAATGTATGGGCATTTCCCTGGCGGCATCTGCCATCTTAGCCAGGAAGGTCGTTCACCACTTAATTCGTATACTCTCAGACAGCATGGCTGTACTACTAGCACTAAACAACCACACAGTCAACTCTGGGTTAATACACGAGTGTCACCAACGCCTGAACCAGGTTGGTAATCTCAATAATATAACCATCCAATGGATTAAGGAATACAGCGATTCCCGTGGCAATGCATGGCAGCGATGGGACCCGAACATATCGTACCACTCCCTTTCGGATACCTACGCACACTGGTAAGGAAACGAACTAGTGAACAACACCACAAGCTATGGCTAGACCACGGCGTGACTTATTGAGAATTTTAAAAGCGTCATATCTTCGTCAATTTTGGTTTACGTAATAAAAGAAAAAATACGGGTCAAATATTTTTTTGATAGTTAATCTAACTGACGGACTAATTAGATTTTTTCAGTTGACAAGCCGATTATCAAACTTCACACGGGAAAAACCGCGGGCATACGCATATATCCCTCACCTCCATTTCCTGTCCGCTTTCAACCGGTTCCACAAGTACGCGATCACCGGTCGATAGGGCGTCTCCGAGCTCCCCTAATTCTTGCTCTTCGAGTCTCACGCCGGAGTCGCCGGATGACGATTGGGGCTCCGATTCGGTGTCTGAACCATCTTTCTGTAAAGTGTAGGGTAGGTATTTAAAAAATATTTTACTATTTATTTATTTTTGCCGACCCGAATGGCGCACCGGTAGTGAGCAGCCTCACTACCGGTGCGCCATTCGGGTCGGCACGTTCCTTACGTTCTTAGGAAACCGGGTTCAAATCCCGGTAGAGGCAAATGTTTGTGTGATGAGCATGGACATTCGTTCCGAGTTATGGATGGTAATATGTATAATAAGTATAGCCGTGTGGTATCCGGCAGAGTAGAATAGAACCAACCCATTACACTCACGGGTGTCGTATAAGGCGACTAATGTCTGAGGCAGAACACCTTGCGCCTCCGTAGACCAGAGAATGGGCAGCAGCGTTTTCTGTTAGTCTTTCATCACTGCGATCTCCAATCCGCTCTCCCAAGCGTGGAGATTACGGCAAATTCCTCCCATCATGGGAGAGGCTTATGTCCAGCAGTGGACGTTATGGGCTGTTGTAGTAGTAGTAGTTATTATAGTAATTTTGAACATGAACGTAGCCAAAACTAGATATAAGCGTTTCATAATAAGATATACATAGTTACACAGATCCAAATATATTTAATATAACATATCTTTGTACCGTACATTTATGTGTTAGTGTAGTGTTGTAGTGTAGTAGTAGTAGTATAATAAGTATTGTATTAACAAACAAAAAAGTATCTTTGTAGTTTAACAACTATCTGGTGTCCACGACACAAGTTTCGTTGCTTAGTGTGGCACTAGATGGCGCTGTGTGTAATGTCCAGCGATATTTATTATTTACTTGGAAAAGGGTAAACAGTGGTTTTTTACAAATTGCATCCAGGACTAACGAGGCTTAACGTGCTTTCCGAGTCACGGAGGAAAGTCACTCCCGCTGTTTGTACGCTTAGATCTTTTAAACTACGCAACGGATTTTAATGCAGTTTTCAGCAATAGATAGAGTGATTCAAGAGGAGGGTTTACTTATGTTAGTATATGCTACATTGCACCCGTGCGAAGCCGGGGCGAGTCGCTAGTCCTGTATAAAAATACGAACCTTGAGTGTGAACACGGTGTAGACAGGCGGGTCGGTGTGATAGCGACAAGCTGATGACGCCAGCGGAAGCTTAGGGATCGGCTCCTGACACGACGCCACACCGCGAGTATCGCCGCATGGGTTGAATAACACCTGGAAATGACAAACATTTATTTACGCTATCTCTCTTACAATATTTATTAAAACTAGTTAATGCCCGCGGCCTCGCCCGCTTGGAGTTCCGTAATTGTTCTACGGGATCGTACTACCGGGATAAAAAGTATTTTTTGACACGACTGCCTAAAAAAAAGGAGTGTTATGTTTTTAGGGTTCATGTATGTTTGTGAATTCTAGGTGGTATCGTTACAATCCTTGTGTTACCCCAGGTAACAGGCAAGTATAAAACAAAAAAAAATGGATACTGCAATATGGGTATCAAATTAAAGAAAGAGTTCATCATGAGGATTTTAAAATGGTATACAGGGTGTAAAAGACCTCATCACGAAGCCGTCAACCAAGCATTCTGTACATCAAACTAAGTAACTTTACGCAAAAATTATTGCTGGGAAATGACTTTTTTTTTTGGGGTGAAAAATCATGTTTTGTGGTAGAACTCAATGTAACGCACTCAAAACATTGTGCTGATGGATTGATTGAATAGTACGGGGGTCTAAACGGAAATCTTACATGAAAAACTAGTATTTAAAAAAAAAGTTGTCAAAAAGTTGGAACTTTGACCCCCGATATCTCCGTAACTAAAAGGTTCCCAGGTATTGTGTAGAGCAAAAAAATGATCGCAATGACGGGGAGAACGAGTGTCTTTCGGCTTCGTTAAGAGGTGTTTTACACCCTTTATATATCTTAGTAACTAAAAAGTGTAAAATAAAAAAATAAAAAATGTATAGCTTCTCACAGGTCAACCTATGAGGCTGGCTCCTGTTTAACCGGACTATCTTGTAGGCGCCTTGAGTTTAAGGTTGAACTAATCGTCATTTTTTCCATACAAATTTCGGGTGGCCCGGGGGCGGGTATTACTCCACTGTTTAACACGGCACATCTAAAGTTAAACATATATCGTTTTATCTCATTATTAATTGTATTTGTATTGTATGTCTGTGCGGAAACAGAATAGTAAAATAAAAAGCCATTCAAAAGTTACGAGCAGGTTAAATTAGCAATTTTAACGCAACTTTGGGCGTAAATTTGTAATAAAAGAAAGTCCGTACCGACACAGCGCAATTATCGAAGAATTCAATAAATTTTATTTGTAATTGATTTATGCAGTGGTTTTTTCATAAAATTCGATTTCCCAAAGGCCTTTTTGTTTTTTTTTACGCGCGCGTTTTACATTGATACTATCTCTGTCGGTCACGATGCCAGGTGACACAGCGTGCTTTTTGGCCACGCCCACCAGTGAGTTCGAGTTGACCGACTAGTGTCACAGGCACCCCCTTGAGGGGTACGGGGTACGAGTGTACTTACCTCGGCTTAGGGGGCGTCCATTAATTATGTGAGACCATTTTGGCGATTTTTCGACCCCTCCTTCCCCCCTTGGTGAGATATCGTGAGATTTGACTTGACCCCCTCTAAATCTTACGTGAGATTTATCAAAATGCGAAGTTTAGTGTAAATAAGATAATTTGTGCTTGAGTGCGCTGAATTAAAAAAAAAATTGCTTAATTATTTTCTTTGAAAATTTACGATTAAGTTAAGGGTGTAAAACACCTCTTAACGAAGCCGAAAAGCAGTTGTTCTCCTCGTCATTGCGATTATTTTTGTTTTACACCATACCTGAGAACCTTCTAGTTACGGAGATATTGGGGGTCAAAGTTGCAACGTTTTGACAAGTTTTTTTTTAAATACAAGTTTTAATGTAAGATTTTTAAAGATTTTTGGAGCTCAAAATAATTAACAATTACGGAAGATATCCCGTAAGTGACAATACTGGGCTTTAGGCTGGAAACTGACCGCAACATAGTTGGAAACAGGTTAGCTAGATGATTATTATTTTCACTTCTCATGCTCTAAAGTTCGCCTTTATGTCGTGCGTAGGCGGCGACATAAAGTCTCTTTTTATGCTCTAGCTAGAGCTTAAAGTAAAATCTTCGTCGAAGACCAAAGCAATCGGTCCAACAGCTATACGAACATCTTCAACTTCATAGAATAACCTCTTTATTTTAATTCGTTTCGTTAGTGTTGTCTGTCTGTCTATCTGTTTGTATGTCCGCCCGTTTTTCTGTTCGTCTGTCTGTCCGTCTGTGCGTCCATCTGTCTGTCTATCCGTCTGTTTGTCTGTCCGTAGTCTGTCTGTCCATCTATTTGTATGTCCGTCTGTCTGCCTATTCGTCTGTCTGTCCGTCTGACTAAATTGACTACTTTTAAAAGTACAGTGTAACACACGGCACTAAAATCCCATTATAACTTGGTTCCTATTTACTACCTCGGATAAAGTTCGGTAGTAAAACTGCCTCGTATACCTATAATGAGTCATTTTAGCCCTTTTTTATTTTCGAATGGGAAATCATCAAATGACTTCTCCCGCTCTGGGCGGAGCAGGAGGGAGTGTCAGACTTTTACTGACTAAAACTCATCCATGTTCCTTCATCGCCCTTTGTGTTCCGGGGCCACGGTATCTCTTTCGAACAGTCCCGCAACCCCGGGTCATTTTAGCCCCTTGTATTACAATAGAATGTAGTATTATGTTACCTGCTGCCTATCATGCAGGATGTGCTTGAAGCAGTGCTTGGCGGCCGGCAACACGTGAGACGCGCAGCGCACTCCGCCCTCCGAGAACGTGCAGCGACCTTGTGACGGGATCGGACGGTTCGGGCATGGGTCGTTTAGCTGCCGACAGAAACAACAATACATTATTACTCATCAACCTCTGACCTTATCCCAATAGGGTAGATGACAACAAAATTAGTCCGTCAGTTAGATTTTCAAAAAATATTTGTCACGTATTTTTTCTTTTGTTACGTAAACCAAAATTGACGAAGATACGACGCTTTTAAAATTCTCATTACGTCACGCCGTGGTATAATTTTTAGTGCGTTGTGACGTCACGAGCCCCCACTCCCGAGTTTCGATGCGTTTTATCTTTGTTGATTGATTTATAAAAACAAAAAATACGTGTCCATTATTTTCCAATACTCTAACTGACGGACTAAATAGATTTGCAATTTATTGATGGTGGAAACTAGCCAATTCATTTGTGGTCGGCGCAGCATGTCTTCTTCTTCCATACTTCTCTATTACTCGTCATCTCATCAGACACTTTCTTTTCTAGCCATATTATTATTAACACAGTCCATCCATCGTTTCTTTGGTCTTCCTCTACTCATATACAAAACTTTCCTCGCGACATTTTTCTCATTCCTCCGAACATTCCTCAACAATACATAATTACTATCTAATTCAAGTAACATGGCGGACCGAAGACTTGTAAAAGGTTCGAGATACCGCTGAAATCGAGAAGCATAATACCAGTCAATGTGGCGACGTTTGGACAGGGCTATTGATGATAATGATTCAAGTCGTAAAAATGTTGATTTTCTCAAACATGCTTGGAAAATTGAGCATTATTTTGACAACCTTCTTCGAGATAAATCGAAATTGCTGTACTGGACAGATACATGCGACCAGGCAGCGGCCGGCAACAGTTGTATGAAAATCCATATCGGTGGTCGTGTTTAGCGGCCAAATAAATGACATAGTAAACTCATATCTGTCGTGTTATTTAAAAATGGAACGATATTTTAACACTGAAACATGGCAATTAAGGAGGTAACATCCGTTTAATTTAAATTTCGAATTGGCTTGCAAATAGAAAGCGGTTTATTGAAGAAAAAAAAACAAATGAACTCGTCAACGCGAGAAAAAATATTGTTGTTTGTGTGCATACTTAGTTTTAATTTCCTCGCATTATTTGAGAAATAGTACATTGTTACCCTAGGGGTGAAAGTAACTTATTTAGTCCCGAGACGGGGTTTGGTGCCCGAGTGAAGCGAGGGCGCTAATAGTTCGAAGGACTAAATAAGTCTTTAACCCGAGGTAAACACTGTGCTTTTTATTACGAATACAAGGAAAATAAAAAAAAACATACAACTCGAAAAAACAAATGAAGATCGGAATTCGGATTGCCGCTTTCCCGCCTATTTTGCTTTTTTGTTCTGTGGCCGGCCAGCTATTCAGCCATTACCTATTTTTAATTTTCATCATCGAAAAATGGATATGTTATTTTAAAGATATAGTTGAAACTTAATTATAATAAAGTTATTTAAAAAATATATATTCTCTAATATTAATACTTAACTTTATGTTATTACAATTTTACATCGTGGCTGTATAGAAATTAATTTGACAGTTGTCAGTTGAAAACGATTCTCCCTAGGGCTGAAAAGTATTACTTTTTTTTTCTTCTTTTTATTAGTTCCTGACGGAATAGGCTAAGGTCTGAGACCATGCTGCCTAGTCATCAGTTAGCATTTTCCTTGAGTAGGGTAAATCCAGTTCAATTCATCAGTATGTAAATCCATAGTAAAAGGAAATCCAATAAAATTCATTAGTTTTATATTTATCCATAGATAAGTAATTCCAGTATATGTCATTAGTATTTATCCATAAGTAATCAAATCCAGGTAAATTCATCAGTTTCTTATTTTCCATGTAAATTTAATCCTTCTAAAGTCTTCAGTTTATTTAAATATGAAAAGTATTACTTTCAACCCGCTCCTCAGGCAACTTCGGACCTACTTTCAGAGTATGAGTAATGAAAAGTACTATACAAGCCTTGGCCACAACTAAGCATTGATGGACTTACGTATGTGTGCCTCGGTTTCCCCTCGGCCCTCATTTACACGTTCGTCCATCAATGCCTCTGTTGCTGGCCGCTGCAGTAATGTACTATTTCTTCAACAATTTTTGTATAGTAAAATCTTACATCGTGCAAGCAAAGTACAGTGCAATACCTACATGATCAAAATGTATGAAAAAGCTTTTTTTTTATATAGTGTGACAGTTAGCACATATTCAGCACATCATTCTGAACCTAAAAATCTTTTCGTTTTTCAACATTGTGAGTGAACTATTAGTCTCACGGACTTCGTTTTATGCTTACATGAAAGAGAATTAATTGTACTACGACTCTCATAGGGCGAGAGATTTGCTAAAATTTAGCTTCGGACGGGAGAAAACTTAAAATTTGTCATTGGAGAGACACAGGCAAAGATAATCTAAGATGGCGCCACCATAGCTGGTCTCAATCTGACCAATGAGGTTAAGCTATTTTGAACTATAAAATGACATTACCACATTTTCAACCAATGACGATGTTGGGAACCAGCTATGCTAGCGCCATTAGTTCCACAGTGTGTCTCCCCATTGTCGAGAAAAATTGTCAATTGTCGAGAAAAATACTCGTTTGTCGAGAAAAATTGATAATCTTTGTTGGGCCATATCTTGGTCCCTATAAAGTTTACAGCGCTGCGGCTGGGCTTAAATTGTTGCAAATTTAGGTAACTTTATACAAATTTTATTGTTAAAAATGCATAGTATTTGAAATTTTCAAGCAATAATTGAAAAAAGTCCCAAAGTTTTGCAGTATATCGCGTGGTGCGCAGCGAGTACAAGTTTTTCGAAGTTGTAAATTTGGATTCCCATCACCCAAATGATCTATACAAAATATCAAAAATACAGCAATACATCACGCTTTTCGATTTGAAACTTAGTTTCCAGTGTGCTATACATACCTTGGCTCTCTTATGGTGCAACTTGCGCGCTAACACAGCGTCATGGCCGTGTTTCTTGTGGTAGCTAGCGAACGCCTTCAGCTTGCGCAGTTGTCGTTTCTCGTGGACAGTGAGCGGTCCGCTGCGGGCTTGTGCGTTTATACTGCCTGTGGATAGAATATCGTATGATTAAATAAATGATTTATAATATTTTTGGAGACAGGTATATAAATATTTTTGGAACTGGACGACGAACGAACTGTGGGCCCGCAAAGCTCATGATTGCTGCCCTTAAACAGTGACACAGGTTGCGGCAAACCACGAAGGAGATGGCAGGACGAAATGAATGTCTTCCTTGAGGATTGGAAAGAAGTAGCACAGAATCGTGACCGTTGGAAGGAATGGAGAGAGGCCTTTGCCCAGCAAAGGGACAATATGGGCTAGCTAGCTTTTGTCAAGGACTGAGAAAAATCGAATTACAATTTGCCGGATTTAGATATTGAACCCAAAGTCAAAGATCTTTATTGTGAGACAGTGGTTACAAAGTTGGTATCAAGTTATTTGTGTGTGCGTTGCACTGCTCTACCATGTTCGGCAAACAATAGTTTAAAACAATTTAGTTTGTTTAGTATTGAATCTTAGACCTAAGTTTAAGTGATATAACTATATTAACTCTAATAGGCATTTTAATTGAAAGAGTTATATTTTGCATCAAAACTTATAACTCATCACGAATCTGTCAGACAAATATTCATGTACTTTTTACCAAAACTCAAATAATTTTTTCTTAAAATTTTTAATGTTTTCAATTTCACTTATTTGATTAGGAAGCTTATTAATTCGTGAAGACATTCCGAAGAAACTTTTAGAAAGCAGGGCTGTTTTTAGGGGGATAATTGTTATTTTGTAGGCATGAGTGCAGGTGGACGAGACGGGAGTGCAGGTTACCAAACTTAACCCAGGAGCCTCTATCTCTCCATCTGCTATTATTCAATCACCGAATATTTAAATGACATGCTGTTATAAAATTTCTGACATTTCATAGGTAACATTTATTGATCTTCCTTTTGACATATAATTTTAATTTATGACATCATTCAATTTCTTTAACATTCTATAGATAAGTAAGTGCTGACAGTGTTCATTTTATTACAATAACTGTGGACATTTTTTTTATTTTTCATTATTTAGTTTTCTCAACTACACTCAGCGTTTTAATTTTAGATATTGCATGCATTAATACTTTTGTACGCCCTAGAGGCAAAACATAGCACCCTCAATGTATTACCAAATAAGAACTTATAATGTACCTATGTTTTACAATAAATAAATGAATCTGAATCTAGTTCACCAGGGGCGCTAGCGAACCACTGAACCAACGAGACTGTCGCTTACAAGGTGTCGATCGTCGAGGACGTCATTATGGCGATGGGACTGGGACTTTGTCACTCGTATAGAACATGTTGTTAATGTCATCATCTACCTAGCCTTTTCCCAACTATGTTGAGGTCTGCTTCCAGTCTAACCAGATGCAGCTGAATACCAGTATTGTATGTACATAGAGCGACAGCCTATCTGACCTCCACAACTCAGTTAGTACTGGGTAATACGATACCCCTTGGTCAGACTTTTTGGCTACATGTAACGACTGTCAAACTGCTTAACGTGCTTTCCGAGGCACGGAGGAAACTCGGTATGTAATGGATGGTCACTCATCCACAGACCAACCTAGGTAAGCGCGGCTTAACCTAAAGATCGACCCGAGCGGCTGTTATTATTTAGCTACGAGCTTCTCAGAACATGCTGTTAATGTGGGCGAGTTGAATAGGCTAGTTTCCACCATCAATATATTGCAAATCTATTTAGTCCGTCAGTTAGAGTATTGGAAAATAAAGGACACGTATTTTTTGATTTTGTAAATCAATGAATATTCACAAAGATCACGCATCAAAACTCGGGGCTCGTGACGTCACAACACAAAAAGCATAGCACGGCGTGACGTATTGAGAATTTTAAAAGCGTCGTATCTTCGTCAATTTTGGTTTACGTAACAAAAGAAAAAATACGTGTCAATTTTTTTTGAAAATCTTATTGACGGACTAATTAGATTTTTTCAGGACACAAGCCTATTCTGATTTTATATGTACGAGTATAGTGCCTGAAGACGATATAGCATAAAAACACGCGGTTCAAGTTAAATTGTTTTGTTATAGACAAAACATAAAAGTTAGGTTGAAAACTACATTTTTATATGTTGTAAAAAGAACAATGCTTCAATTCAGTGTATAAGGAACTAATATTTTATTGTTTTTTACTTAATTAAAAAAAGAAAAGTAAAAACCCAGTAACTGATTGGTTACTGTTAATAGTAATTTACTGTGTTCAAACCTAAAAAATTGAACGCACTGTATGTTTTATTTAAAACGTCTTGATTTTTAGCTAAATACTGTGTTTTTATCTATCGTATCTCCGTAACGGTGCTAGATACAGACAAACCGAAAATTTTCCCAGATAGCGCTCGGCCTCATTATTACAATAACAGATACAAGCATAAACACAGTAACTGAAGTTACTGTCTTTTCATTTACGAGGGCAGCGCTATTCTTTTCTGATTAATTTCGTTGCGGGTTTATGAATGTACGTATTACTCACAGTACTGCTCTTTCTCGGCCTTCAGCTCTCTAAGATACAGCAGCCGGGCCGTCTGTAGCAACACTCGCAGTCTTGTCATCTGGTCGATGTAAGAAGTCTGCAGGTACTTGAGCACGTTGTTAGCGACGCCTACCGCTTCCTCGGCTGTGTAGACACCCGCTCTCCTGGAAATGTTAATAACAATTAAATAAACTAGCTGATCCACGCAACTTCGTCTGCGTCACATTAAAGAGAAAAAGCTCACAAAAGGAATAAATTTACCCCATTTTTGATACATTTTTCATTTATGCTCCGCTCCTATTGGTCGTAGCGTGATATTAAATAGCCTATAACCTTCCTCGATAAATGGACTATTCAACGAAGATTTTTTCAATTCCAGCCAGTAGTTCCTGAGATTAGCGCGTACAACCAAACAAACAAACTCTTAAGCTATATAATATTCAATTCAATTCAATTCTCAATTCTTTATTGCATACCATAATGTTTATAAGGTGGAGGAAAATAAATAATGTTACAATTATGGACCCTGTCGGGCGCAGCATAGACTAAGTAGGAGAGAGGAGGAAGACTACTGGCTTACTTCAGTTATTATCTAATACGAATTTAATTTAAAGTAATAATTATTGCTTTTTAAATTACATAGATTTATTTATTAGACATTGTAAATTTAAAATAAATATAAATAATATAATATCATAATATAATTTATTGCTTTATTGATTTCTTATATAGATATCGCTATTATTATAGATATCATTATCGATATTATTATAGATATCGCTGGACATTACACACAGCGCCATCTAGCGCCACACTAAGCAACGAGGCTTGTGTCGTGGACACCAGATAGTTGATATACTACATAGATACGTTTTTTTTTTTGTAAATTTGTACTAATTATAATTAACAAAATTAAATGTACATGCTCTTCACACAAACATTTGCCTCTACCGGGATTCGAACCCTGGACGAACGTAAGGCAGCCTCACTACCGCTGCGCCATTTGGGTCGTCAATTGGTTAACAGATTCTCACCACAGCGGCATCTCCTCGCACGGAGCGTCTTCGGCATCAGACAGGTCCTCGTGCTCTCCTGCGCGGCAGTCGCCGTCCACTCCCAGGTCTATGGACTCGCCGTCAGAGTCGCTGCAGCTGGCGCACTCCATCAGGGTGGTGGAGAAAGCGTTGTTCACTGATGTGCCGTCGATTTGTTCTGGAATTTGGATAACAAACATGTATGAAATAAAAGGCTTTTTTTTCCTTTATTCATTTCTTTACATATAATTTACATTTTTAAATATTCTTATAATAAAAACATTTTTTATATAAAAATATAAAACAGTAGCCCACCAGCGCCACCAGCAGGTTGGCCGCAGCAAGGAAAACCTGCTCAGTAGGCGTATTACGTATCTTTCTGATATCCAGTGACTATCAAGCTTCGGTTGTACACCGAACTTTGATGACAACCGAGAATGTCATTATATTGGTATTACGTATCGCACTGAGTGGATATCACTTTACGGTGACTAACAGCCAGGGTATGGTGTAACGTCTTTCACAAAAGCCAATTCAAACCCTGTTGTCATCAATTTGTGGTCCACTATGTTTACATAATCCAAATAATATAAGTATTGATACGAAAGCATCTGTCAAAATGACTTAAGGTGACTATCAGCCACGATGACAACCAATGACGTCATATTTGATCGCGACTGGTCATACATAATACGAAGCTAACCTTTTGACAGTTAATTGATGGACACTGAGCCCAGTTACTATCATTTCGAGCTGTCAACAGAGATACGTAATAGCCCTACAGGGAGATTCATTAATGACTCTTCCCTGGAGTGTAAATGTGGTGCTGTTCCACAAACGATGGGGCATTTAATATCGTGTCCTGTTGTTTGCTCACTACAGGAACTGATGGACGCTACAGAAAGCGCCAAACTAGTGGCTCAGCTCTGGGCCGACTCAATTTAGATTGACATCGACTCGCTAAGAAGAAGAACGTCACATAATGTACGAGTGTTTTAGAAGAAGCTGCGGGGTACTGTATGTCTATAAACGGTGTAAGAGACATCCCTCCGCAGAGTGATAAGATGAATTTAGTATATCATACTAAGATGAATGGTACAAAGGAATTATTGTAGGAACGTTACGAGAATCCAATAAATTTGATTTGTTTTATTTTCTCATATCCAATGTATCATTACTGTGGTAAACCGCACGTAGCGAACGGCAAGCGCGACGACGAGTTCAATGAACTCTGTAGCTAGGTAGGAAGTGAACAGCTGATTTTACGAATCGCTGTTTATAATATTTCAACATCCATTGTTGATTTATTTTTTATTTTAGCCGAATAATTCACATAATTGGAATGCTACGTACAGAGAATATAATTTTACATTGAAATGAAGGAATAGTTTCTAAAAAAATGATTTAAAAATGTAAATTTTCCTGAGAAAAATTCCGGTGGAATATGATTCCAAATAAGGAGCTGAATGCGCCCCGTCAGTTCGCGGAGAGCTATCCCTTACATCCTTAATACATAGAAAAGTACTCACTAAACGGGTCAACAGCTTGAGGTTCGACCGGTTCCTGTTCAGCTGGGTCGCTGACCACCGACACTGAAGATGTACAGGACGTGGTCCGTGGACGTTCCAATCTGGAATGTTTAGCAATCATTTTGTTAATTAAACAGTATTGTTCATGATAATCCGGGTTGCCAAATTTCATCCAAATCCATTCAGTAGTTTTCGCTTGAAAGAGTAACAAACAAACATTCATCCATAAACTTCCGCATTTATAATATTAGTAAGCAGTAAGAACACAATGGGTCTCAAACAGCAGCAAACGGCAATGCGGCAGACCCAGGAGATGGCGGGACGAAGTCGACTCTTTTCTCAAGGATTGGCGAATAACTGCAGTGGATAGGTATAAGTGGAAGAAGAGAAGGGAGGCTGATAATAAATAATAATAATAAAAAATGTGAGCCTGACAGATGTGAAACATCGAAATTATTTTGTACAAGTAATAATATGTAAGTATAAAAGAACAGATTACGACAGGAACAAAATAAAAGAAAAAAAAAGAAAACGACTCTATTCACAAAAAGAAAATGCTCATGTTGGGATCGGGATCGGGGGATCACGAGATTGCAACCCAGCGCTGTGCCCCGAGACCAGCTGGCTTGTTGCAACTTGGCGAATATGTAGATCTTATGCTGCTTCAACAGGTCGGTAATGTTCGGGATGACGCTTGACACGAATTTTTCATTTGTTTTTTTTTTGTTTACCCGCGCCTAGATAGATGTTTCACATCAAAAAGTATAAACTCACTTGACATAATGCTGCAGCTGGTTGAGCAGAGTCTCGGTAGTAGTGACGGGCGGCGGGGCGGCCGCACTGCGCTGGCGGGCGTACAGAGCGGCGCGAGCGTGCTCATAGCATAGTCTGGAAAGAAACAATAATTTATTATTACCTAAATATAACATCATATCACGCCCATATTTCTTGAATAGGGAAGTAATATTTTTATAATCATTACAAACAAATGAAGGTATTGTATAACGGGCTGGTGTCCGCAACTCCACGTCACAGCGCGTATTTTGCGTATGGGCTATAATCCACCAAGTGCAGGGCCCAGTGCAGATTGGTAGATGTCACATGTCTTCGAATTGTTGGTTCTAGGACATGCCGGTTTCCTCACGATGTTTTCCTTCACCGTTTTGAGAGCAGTGGTGATGAAATAAATTACACAAAGTAATGCCGCCTGCCTGGGTTTGAACCCACGACTTACTGTTCGTAAGTCAGGGCCGCCACCACTGGGCCACCGCTGCTCTGCAGATGAAGGTAGCGGGGCACAGCTAGTCAGTTATAAAAACAATGTAATAAGGGCAAGCCTATTGCTATCAACCAGGCCCTAATCCAGACTCCAGGCTACTAGTGAGAAAACCCCAAAAACAGTTTCTCTGACCTGGGCATTTATCCCAGGACCTCATACACACACACAGCACCACACCACTAGACCACCGGCAGTCAATACCAAAATCAAACCCCAGATTTGCTCCATCAAATATACTGGTATTGAGGTGCTTCTGCTTAGACTGTAATTATATTAGATGTGTTTATGTCGGCGTCATATTATAAATCCCGTCATTTTGTAATCTGCCTAGTCAGATTGTAAACTGTCGAAGTGAAACCGTCAAATTGACAAATGCGTGCGATAAAGTATCTCTGCTCCCAAAATCGGGATTTGGGGCACCATAGAAGTCCGTCGCTTTTTAGGCGATATATAAAGTGTTTTGAGGTTAGGTTAGGTTAATAATCGGTTTTTCTCAGGAATGGTATCATCTTTTCATGGGAGCGGTATCAGGGGGCAAGGGGCACCCCCCTGCACAGGGCGCGAGGTGAGCTTCGTCGCATGCATTTGACAATTTGACGGTTTCGACATTCGATAGTTTACAATCTGACTAGGCACATTACAAAATGACTGGCTTTACAATATGCCGCCGGGTACACAGGTGGGTAGATAATGAGTCACTCATGCTGTCACATTATAATATTGTAATACCAAATGATTTGAAAAGAGTAACCATGGAGTTTATTGCCGGTTCTTCTCCATGGGAAACGACCAACCCAAACTGTGCAACTTTTTCGACGTTATAAAGGGTGTAAAAATACAACGAAGCCGAAAGTCACTTATTCTCCCCATCATTGTGATCATTTTATTGTTCTACACCATACCTGGGAACCTTCTAGTTACGGAGATATTGGGGGTCAAAGTTCCAACTTTTTCACAAGTTTTTTTTTTTAAATCCATGTTTTTATTGTAAGTACTTTACTTTAAACACCTCAACGACTCCCACACTATTCAATCCATCCACCAGCACAATGTTTTGAGTGCGTTACATTGATTTCTACCATAACACGTGATTTTTAACCCAAAAAAAAAGTCATTTCCCAATAATAATTTTTGCATAGGGTTACTTATTTTGATGTACATAATGCTTGGTTAACGGCCTCGTGAAGAATCTGTTTACACCTGTATAATTGCCCATCTAGGCCTATGTGAAATCAAATATTTTGATTTACTCACCCCCCATCCCTGTGATCTCTGGACTCGCTGGGAGCCGGCATAGTGCAGCGCTCTCCATTGCCGTATGTGTGTACGCACTGGCGAAACGGTGCCGTCGGGTCGCGCACTATGTGTCGGTAGCAGTACTGCCGCTCTGAGAGCACGGGCAGGGGGCACTCGTAGCCCTTGTACGCACATACTTGGGAACGAGAGACTATTTCTTGTTGAAGCTGTATGAGAGAACAATAGGGACCTAGTTAGTTATGGTAATATAAACTTGATAGAAAGATCAAATACCCTTTAACTCTTTATTATGTACACCATACATTCGGGGGAAACCAACCTTAATTACCATGATACATTTTTTTTTACTTATGAATTTTTTATTGCAATTTATCATTCTAAATGACAAATGATGTTTATTTAGCAAGTAGGTTTTTACAAACACTTTTACACATAATTTTTTAAAACTAGATGGGGCTGGTGTTTCATACCTGACTACTCTGAAAAGAAACAGCTGAAACAAACTCAGAGGTCATAGTCTCTTTTGAAGTCCAGACATAATCTTGCTTAATTCACATGCGGACAATACAGATCAGTGTCTGAGATGGTGTTTTGAAGAAAGAACCACACGGATTTAAGTGGACCTGTCCAGTCAGTGCGAGCATTTGTAGTATCGTGTAGCTCGACTTATAACTCAAGGAGCTCAACAAAACTATGAACAATACCAAAGAAAGAACATTTGGGTAGGTTGCATAAAGTACTTGATCTCAAACTGGCAGACAGTTGTGGGAAAAAACAATAAAAAAATAAAAATGTGACCCCCATGGTCCTCACATTCACAATAATCAAATAAAATTAATAATAAGTACTTTTCAAAATGAATGTCAATAAAAATCATTAAATGTCACATAAAATAATAAAAAAACAAAGTAAAAAATACTGAACTAAGTATTCATGTCTAGATATTTAGCCATATGTTTGATATTGATAATGGGTTGTCCGGAAGCTGTCCAGTGACTGCCCCGTTTCTTGTCACCTCCATTGGGTCTGGGGTCTTTCTTGGGGAATCTTTCTCTTTAGTGTTCTAACAACTGTCTGTGTGTTCATCAGATTTACTGCTAGCTGGTTCAAGGATAATTGAAAGCAATTTATGAAGGCAAAAAATTGAAATTTTACACAGGTAGTGTATAATCATTAAATCATTACCAATGGAAGGAAAATGCCTCCCTCCAGGAGGCATTTGCCCAGCAGTGGGACAGTATGGCCTGGTAAATAAATGATAATCATTTACATAGGGACCATATAACACAGTTCATTGAACCCATTTCAATTTAGTATCTGGACGAGGATAGGCCCGATAGGCCGTGCGAGGGAGGGCTCACTACCAACCGGCGAATAGAACTCAGCGCGGTTTTAACTACCAAACAAAAATATCAACTTAATGGTCGGTTGTAGACATAGTGGTCGAAAATAAATACATTTGACCACATTGCAACTCCGTAATCTTGGCATTCAAGCAGACGGGGCCACGCGGGCTTATCGAACCCTAAGACTTTATGCGTTACAAATAAACCGAGCGTAATATTGCTGATATTTATGGATAATGATAACAACACTTTACAAACAACAGTTGGCTACCCCAATTCCAACAAAAATAATACCTACTTGAGCTCTAAGCTTATCTTCTTCCCGTTTCTTCACAATCTCAGGGTCTGGCGGTTTAATAGACTTGACATTTGTGATCCGAATACCAGAAGACATTCGACCTCCACGACTCAGCATCCTGACTTGAGGCAGGTAGATCACCTTCCGAGGAGGCTGCGACGACATCCCTGACGTTGACGACGGATTAACTGAAAACCATATAAGCGGCTTGAGTTTTTTGACCCTTCCTTGCCCTTTTTGGAATTTGTTGAATTTTGCCGCGAAATTGTATTACGAATACGTAAAATTAAATATTATAGTGAATTACAACGATTATTACTGGCAAATTGCAAATCAAACCAGCGTTAACGTTAACATTGATTGAAAATTAAAATGTTTTTCAAGGTGCTTTTTTTTTGGTTTTATTAGATACTCGTAGTCGTAGTAAGATAACACAAATTAGGTTTCGAATCGCAAAGTTGCAGTATTTCGCCTGTGAAAACGCGTAGGTATAAATACCTATAGTGATTGTGAAGTGTGAAGAAATACGTGATTTAGTGATTAAAACGTGTGTGAAAGCTTACAGTGAGTGTTTAATTAGTGTGGTGATTAGATAGTTTAACTATTTACACCAAAAAAACAAGTGGTTTTGTGTTTTTTTTTTTGTTTTTTCGTCCAACCGCGGCTGGCTAAATTAGTATCCAGATGTAAACAAACAGTGAGTATCTAGGTTGTAATGAATGTTTTGATATGATGCTAATAAGATATTAATGAGATTGTGGTCTTGTTGGAAAGGAAATATAATCTAGTTTATTTTGATATAAAAAAATGGTTAAGAAGTTAATAGTTGTTGAGCAAAAATAATATTTTATTAGCAAAATATCCGTTTTTATCACTGTTTTTCAAGTTCTACATTATTATTGAGTATCAAATTATAATTATTTATCTTGAAATTTGGTTAAATAGATAACACATCTATTCAGCTATCCACTGTAAAGTTTATTTAGCTATATCTCTTGTAGTTTGCGATCGTCAAGTGTTTATTAATAATTGCGAATTATTCGCGTTTAGTTCGCGAATTTAACGCGGTTCGATGCAAAAAATTTGCGCGTGACGCTGTCGAGTGGGTAAGTAGTCTATGATTTATACATAAATAGGTACTTCTATGTTTCACTCGTCATGGTTTATAAAAGCATATAGGTATTAAAAAACTTGAATATAAATTTCTTAGCACAAGTTAAACTTACGTTCGGTAATCCTAATGTTATGAGCATTGAGCTTGTTCGTATTTTCACTTCTAAACGAAAACATATTTGTTATTTTATTGAAACAAGACCAAAAGTATCGGTGAAACAATAAATAAATATACACAATACAGATATTTATGTTTACAACAAAATAAAAACACCTATCATTAAAAATATTACGTAATTATTATTATGGCAGAACAAAAAAATATTTTTCTTGTTTTCGTCGCTAACTGCAAATCCACGTAGCCGCGCAAAATTTCACTTCATCGAGTCGATAGTACATTGTCAATACTCTTTCTCATTAATTAATTACTAATATTTCGAGAATCCTGACCACACTAAGTTGTCTAAAAAATTAATTAGTTAATTATGGCATCATTATTGGTAACTTATGTTATAAACTTATGTTTTTTCACCAAAGAAATAGTAAAGTGTATTGTAAACAGTGGTGGGTCGGCCATTTGCACGGTGTGACAGAGTATTTAGGTCCGTATTTTTAAAGTAGAAAATTATCGTTTAAAAGTTAATGAACCATATTAAAAATATGCACAAAAGAAAGAGAAATGTCTATACTATAAAATAACACATAGTGATAAAGTGAAACATACCTGTGATTGTTGCAGATCCACATTCTGTCACCGGAGACCTCACTGCGTTAACCACCAAGTTTTACAATGGCGTCCGTTTGAGAATACCTATCAAGAATTTATGTTGAGACGAAATTTTGACAATCGTTATATAATTAATTTGTTGTTTTCAAAAAACGTAGTTAATTTTTAGTTTTTAATTAGTGATTTATATCAGTGTTGTACATTCAAAATGTTAAATGATTAGTTTTAAATCTCTCAAATGTTAACGTGGTCTACGTCCGGTCGCCGCTGTCATAGCGCTATCCCTTTCCCACTCAAGCACTTAGACGGAGCTCTGCTCTCCGTCGTGCTTTCTCGCGCGCAGTCGGAACATCCGTTCAATGGCTGGAGGGCAAGAAAAATGGTATTTTACAAAAGAACAATTACTGAGTTCTCCAAGCAGAAAATGCGGTTTAGATGCAGATAAAGAATTGGCATATCGGCAGCAGGCCGCAAATTTAATACAGGATATGGGACAGAGGCTTCAAGTGTATCCTTTTTCAAAATGTGGTGTTTTCAGCTCAATGTTTTTGTCGAGTCATGTGCTAAAAGTGCGTAAAACACGCTAACGAAATGTGTTTTTATTTGTGTAATTATCGTTAGCGTGCGTTTAAATGCATAAGAAGTGTATAAAGAGTGTTGTGACGGTGAAATAAAGTGAAAAGATGACGAAACTTCGACTGGCTCGCGGCGTCATTGTGGCCACTTTCGCTCGGTAGTGTGGGATTTCCCGCCTGACAGTGAGTAACGGCTCGTTTTCTACAGGTAAGACTGTTATAACATGTATGAAAGGACCTAAAATGTGTGAAATGTTTGTATTTAGGTTAGGGTCACGCATGATAGCGTGGTTTTTTCCCCGAGGTCACTGATCCTACAGCTGTGAATCGACGGGACGCTTGCGCGGGTGACGTAGGGCCCGTGCGAGTGATCGACCTGCATGCCTGAGCTAAATTTACTCGAAACAAACGATTTTTACATTGAACACGCGCGTGGCGCGCTTTTCTACGTAAATTGGTTGTGATCTTCACCTTATCATGTTTTCCTGGTACACACAACTCATAAACATAGATAACATGCGTAATTTCACGTATTTACTCCTTATCTTGATCCTAGACTTAAAAACATGAAAAAATACAATCAAGCTCTTTTTTTCATAAATCATATTGTATCACGGTGGTGTCAGCTACTCAAAGGCGCCATTATTCATAACAGTAACGAGGATAATCAAAAATGAAACACTATAATACTACATTTATTATTGGTTATACATAGACAAAGATGCGGTCATAACCACAATGTAATGTTATTTTTTCCTGTTAAACTTCAACCTGTTTAGCTAACAAATTATTCACTGTGGGAAACACAACATGTTTGCATTCATGATGAGAGGCTTATTAAAAAACAAACCTCTTTATAACATGAAAAGAGGTCATATGGCTATATGACCTCTTTAAACAAAAGAGTACAGTTACTACAAGTACTTGAGGATAAACCCAATTATAAAACAGCAATTTATTCTACTTTCTCTTGTCCAAGCCAAAATGTATGATGAAACAGTTTTAAGCATTACTTTCTGAATTGAAACATACCATAAAACTTGAAATAAATTTAATGAAGATATCACTGTTAAAACTTTGCTGATTTTCAACTGCATCAATTGGACCTCAGATGAAAAGATAGACAGAAATTGTGAAATTTAAAAAAAGAGAAATCATACACTGCACTACAGGATTGGAGAAAGACAGTCGCTTCATGTAAAATTAAGCATTCCGCTGCATCCATTTAGATTGGAACCGGTCCGCGGTCCCTAAAATAGTTGGAAAAAGGCTAGGCAGTTGATAATGATGCACTACAAAAGTTATTATCATGATTTACATCTCAAATACTCCACCAAATATTGGACATCTTATAAATTCCTATCATCAAAATTCTCTTGCTCTTAACCACACTTGAGGATCAGTGCAACATGTCATCTTTTTCCTTCCTTATCTCAGGTTAAGCATAATATTCAGCTGTATCCGGTCATACTGGAGACTAGAGGCAGGTTATGATTTAAAGTCCTCCTCTGACCATCCCAATAACAACGGAAAGTTACAGGTTTTTACAACAAAACTCAGCAGTTTTTACTCAATTTATGCCTATTGTATGTAAGACCTTGCATTGTGAATGCCAAGGATTTTGCCCTGACCCTCATTGATTAAATAACTGGCCTTGTTCATATTTTACTTGAGAATTTAGTTATTCATGATAATTTGGTCCAAGATGTGTAGATTGTACCTTCAAGACCGTTTTACTGTTATAATTTTGTGACCTTTGCCTAAAAGTTAGACGGTAGAAAAAAAGATTGTCTAATGTGTACCCAACTTTGGTACTATGCCATGTTAGTCACATTAAAGTGTATTTAGCTGCATCAGGGTAGACTAGAGACTGACCCCAACAAAAATGTGAAAATGCTGTCTAGATTATATGACTATTGACTATGTTATACTATTCACGCTTCAAGTTATATTTACTGCTAGATAGTACCACTATAATAAATGGTTACTGGAATTATAGCAATAATCATCAAATTAGGCTTCACTAAAAAGACAGTCTTTCATTTCCAGATTTGCAAGTTATTTTACTCAATAAAACGAAGTATGCTTTTACAACTTATTCGTGGAGAAAATCTGTTCTTCATTGCCAGAAGTCGCAAAAGATTCAGCCAAGAATATTCTAGAATATCTGAAGAAAGATAGCTAGATACCCAAAATCAATGAAACAACCTCTAACTCGCTAGCCTGATACAATATCAGGAGATGATCCACTTTGATAATAAAACTTCAATGTATGTATCTTGAGTAATCTGATACTAAACACAAAGGTCTGCTTATCAGACCAAAACGAACAGCTGAAATATGTGTTTTTGTTTGCTATATGATCATTTTCTTTAATAATATTGTATTTATCTGCTTTGCAAATCATCCACTTCCGTTTATCATTTTTTCTTGTGCTTGTACTGGCTTGAACTGCAAAATCAACAATTCAAATAAGGCTTTGAATCAAGTTTGCCTGGCCTAGCAATGAGAACAGCTTATGCTGCTGCAGTTAATATAGATAATAAAGATTAGCCATTCAGTAAGGCAACACAGGGTATACCTGTCCAAAGTACCAAAGTTGCTTAAATATTGCGTCCAAAGTACCAAAGTTGGATAAAAATTTTTGGTGTAGATCCAGTGTCAGCCTGACGTTTCCCAAACTATTGAATGAAGCTTCACACCACCAGTTACATACAACAGTAAAATCTTCAATGTAGATATTTACTTGAAATCAAACACTGGGACTTGTTAATTAGTACACTTGCATTTAAATGTGTATAGGCATCCAATAGAGCTTTGATGCATTTTGTAGCTCATCTAGGTTGTTTCGTGGATGCGTGACCAGCCATTACATAATGAGTATCCAATGTGATTCAGAAAGTATGTTAAGCCGTTGGTTGGTTGGCGGCTGTCATTTGTAGTTCTATGACAGTTGTTACAGGTAGTCAGTGGCCTAATAGTCTGACAACCTGTCAAACAAAGGGGGTATTGTATTACCCAGTACTAACTGAGTTGTTGTCAGACAGGCAGTTGCTCCATGTAAAATCCTGGTATTCAGCTGCATCCGGTTAGACTGGAAGCAGACTCCAACATAGTTGGGAAAAGGCTAGGCAGATGATGGTGTTGTTGTGGTTTGCTCTGTAATGTGCCTAATTGTGCCTACCACCAAACATAAGTCACTATAGTAAGTTAGTTTTGACGCCCCGAATGGCGCAGCGTTAGTGTGGCTGCCTTACGTTTTTAGGGTCCCGGGTTCGAATCCCGGTAGGAGCAAATGTTTGTGTGATGAGCAGGGACATTTGTTTCCAGAGTCATGGATGTTTATATTTATAATAAGTATGTATTTACAAACAAAAAGTATATGTAGTATATCTACTATCTGGTGTCCACGACACAAGCCTCGTTGCTTACTGTGGCACTAGATGGCGCTGTGTGTAATGTCCAGCGATATTTATTATTCATATGCATGATAAAATGTTTCCCTATTGCTTTTTGGGATACCTTGGTAAGGATGTTTACTTGTTATTCTAATTCACAAAGTTGTGAAATAAATTACAATGGGGCAGATAATATTCTTGTTTTTGTTTTCTGTACCTTTTCTTACAAAAAAAGCTGCCAATTTCATCATAACATTACACCTGTAATTCCCTAAGATTTACGCAGAGGTTTAGCTATAGTGCTCTCAAGATTTCGCCAGTTATGTTTATAACCCTGGGGCCTATTACCATCACCATCACATGCAGTAATCCAGACTCCAAGCTAGTATGGAGAAATTCCTAATAGAAAATCCCAATAGATCTTTCCACCCTCATCCAAAGGCCATATGCTCGCTAGCAGTGCTGGCAACCTCTAAACCACTGTGAACAGAGTATAGCTACACTTTTTGATGTACAAAGAATATTAAAAACATTGATCATCATATCGGCACGGAATTACCCATTGCTGGGTAGTGGGTATAGGCCTCCCCTTTTCTCTGCCACACTTCCCGGTTCTGTGCGTCCCTTATTCAGGTGTTTCCCGCGACTTTGACGATATCGTCGACCCAACCAGCTTTAGGACGGCCTTGGTTTCTGTGGCCTAACCTTGGCCACCAATCATTCGGTTAAAGCCTTGCTCCATCGGCCATCTCCGCGTCTAGCCAGATGTCTTGCCCAGGTCCACTTGAGTCGCACCACCCTGTCTCCGACTTTGTAGAAACATTGACTAGGAAGCTAATAATACTATTAATGTAGCAGCCACGCACATCGCACACAACATATCAAATACGTATATCAGCTGAGAAGTTAACAATCATGATGATAGCATTATAAAAAGGCCGGTGACCTGTGACTGTTCTATTGCACTTTACTTAATGTCATAGTCAATGACGTGTTTAAGATGAAATCACGTGTTATTTTGTTTATTTATGAGACAACAACTTACATAAGTTTATTATGTGGAAATTTTTGAATAGCATCATTCATTAGTTTATTATATCTTGTAAACACGTGAACCGGAATCGCCTGCGTATTTAGAAAACTACCTATTTGATGCCTCCTCTTATTGTTGCTAGAGAGTTTGATAACCACTTCTCCTCAGCAATTGTGCAGTATTCTCTATTTATTTTGTGGGACTGCCATAGTACCTATTTATAATCAGCCTTATTTGAATAAATGACTTGGTCAAATCATATAAAGGTACAGGAGGAAAAAGAATTTACTGTATGTAGGCAGGTAGTATTCGACTTTTTCACAATACTCGGTAGAATAATTGAATAGGAAGATACTACTGCCAAGCTACTTTGGTACAGGTGACCCCTCTCACAAAGGGACAGGTAACAGACCACAGACAATGAAAATGTTTTCAAAAAGTTAGCAAGAGGGCACTACATGAGAACCCAAAATCTTTTGTTAAGGCTGATTGATGCTCCAGGGTGGGTAGCCCGCGAAATTCAATTTTTCTTACGTTTTTTCGAATTTCGCGGGCTGGTCGGAGAATTCACCTTAAAAACATTTTTTTGCATCAGCAGTATTGTGTTATTTCGCGAGTCAAGTGTTTATCATTGTAGTCACGTGTACGTATTTCGGGCTGTCCGATTATTTCGGCGTCCACCGACCGGGCGGTACCACCCCTTATCGCTAGGTATCACGTGGCATGACACGAGTTGAGCCAGGCCCTTATAAATAAGGGGGTGGGTGTAATTGTCACGTTTTTGCCTAAAGAATACAAAAGATGGTTGTTGTGTTGTAGTATTGTTGAAAAGTTGAAATTATTGCTACTCTTGGGTATTGTATCCGTGTTACGCAAGCTTTGTAATTATGCTGCAAGATTTAGTCCACAATAACAAGTCTAATAATGGAAAATTATTCTAGAAATTCATTAATTAATACTACATTCCATTGTTCCATAGGTCATGTCTGATTTAGGGACAAGTTTTACTCGGCACGTTCCTCTGGGCTAACATTAGCTAACATTATGAGGGACCATCGTAAATTCAGTCTTGTTCTCAAATTCTCAATACGTACTATTTGTCGGTACCATGCCGATGCCGTGGCAATAAGGAATAAAGTCAGTTAGCATGTTGGGCGTCTATTATTTATGTGAGGCGTTTAGGGGTGAGGGCGTCTAGCCGAATCTCACGAGGGAGAGGGGGTCTCTGCAAATATCACGTAATTTTCTTTCGCTAGAAACATTGTAAAATTGTGAGAAAACTGGGTTTAATTAAATAAATATTTTTCTCCACTAAGATATGGCCAAATCTTACAAAATAATATAATTTGATAATAATTATTCAATTAAAATAATGTGTTATTTTAAATAAACTCCAACGCAATCAAGCACAGGTTAACGTATTTCCGCTTAACTACGCGTTTTCATTAATCTCGCGCGAGATTAAGGGGGGGGGGGTGAGGGGGTCAAGTCAATCTCACCAAAGAGGGAGGGGGGCGAAAAATTGTGTCACGTAATAAATGGACGCCCCTTTGCTAGTGCCGCTCGTCTATCCAGAATGGGTTGGACGAAGTCCTAACTACCCACCTATCGTCCACATCAATCGTGTAAGCTGCAGAGGTGTATTAAAACCTCAAGCTTTCTGAGATGACCAAAAAGCTGAACTTACACTACAAAAAAAACCACCACAATAAAAAAACAATTCTTATCACAGATTTGAAATCAAAATGCTTCTTGACGTAAACAACACTAGCATAACAGAAAGATACCAACGAAGTACCTACTTATTAACAAAAATAATACCTGAATCTTTATTATGATTCAGCTGTGCATACAATACAAGCACGTATGAATCACCAAGATAAATTCGTAATAGGTATTTTGCTACTGCAAAGCGCGACAAAACAGTTACCTACGGGGAAAAATGTCTGAGTCATAGTTTGAAATATTGCAGTCAATTACAACATGTATGGCGGTTAGTATCTATCAAGGATTTCCTTATTGCAATTATAATTGTTTTATGGATTACTGTTGCTTAAGATTTCGAAAATTATGCTTGTTTTAGCGTAGCCAAGAAATCGCTCGTGCGCACGGGTGACTTTGCCCAGCAGTGGGACACAATGTATAGGCCATGAAAAAAAAACAATCCAAAAAACATACTTTCTAATGCTCTATGGAGCTCCTACCTACTAAATTTTGTTGCACAATAAAGTATTCTATTCTAATGACAGTCTCAGAATTTTGAGATTGCGCTCAGTCGTAGAGTCGTCAAAACATGATCCAGCATCGGAGCAAATACATACATACTTAGAGGGGCGGTTTTGCTTTCACGATCCGATCACAGATTGTTGCTCAAAATGCATAGGGTTCTTACAGACGACCGGCACGTTGCCAACGGCAGATAAACTGCAGCCGTCGACGGCTGCCGTCGACGCGCCGGGCGGCAGCGGCCGAAGCGTCGACGACTGCCGTCGACGGGTGGCGACGCATGCAGTTGTGTTGTGGCATGTCGCGTAAATGTGTGAACGCCGACGAAGCCACAACTGAAGTTGCTCAGTTGCAACTGTTGTTTTGTGGCGACGGCTGCAGTTTACCTGCAGTTGGAAAGTTGCCGCTCGTCTGTAAGAACCCTAACTAAAGTCGCAAGTACGCCGATCGTTGTTGCTACAAGGAGCACATCTGCTGTGGTCCTTGATTACCGCAATTAATCAGTTTATCATTTTATGTACCACATTATCAAGATCAAATGCCTTTATTTTCCAGACAGTTAGATCGATGCGTGAGACAGGCTTTTGATTAATTTCTAACTGAGGGGGGGGGTCTTGTGACCATTGAAGTTTTTCCATCGATGCTTAATATGTAATTGAATTAAACTAAAACCGGGCAGTGACCTTTTGTAAAACAAAATAGATAAAAATATAGGTATTTTTCTATCGAAACAACTGAACACACCATACAATAATAATAATTACCACGAGGTAATGCGCTATCCAGAAAATCCGGGACAATCCCGAATATTGTTGGTCATACTAATTGTACGACACAGACCATCCCAAAACAAACAAGATAGCCTAACTGTACCCCATTTTAGAAAGTAAGTTACATGGTTTAATCTAACTTTCGCTTAGTGAAAGTTATCTCCCATCACAAACTTACAATAGTCCATTTTCTAGAATGTTCCTCAGGCACAGTTGAGGCCTAGAAAAAATGCGAGCGTGTTTTATTGACGTAAGCTCCTCAAAGGTTGAGTAAGTATTTAAATACAGGTTACCGGTTTGTGACACGTAAGCCGGAAAAGGTGTAAAAAAGGTCTACTCTTTAACTCGATGAATTACTTCCTCGATGGTCTAGCTAGACTCTAGTGAGTTGGTCTACAATACAAACTCTCCACTATTCTTTCGATTTTCGACCCCCAAATCGGGTAGTTAAGATTTTTCATTATAGGTATTTTCCGTACACTCTGAACGGAGCCGTTTGTACGTAACATCCTGAAGTTTGGATGTATGGCTGCCCGGTTGATATCAATAGACTGGCAATCCGTACCTGCATGTGACTTAAACATAACTCGCGAAATGTGGGTGTACCCCTCTGCCCAAGACTTTTCGCAACTATGTTGGTGTTGGCTTCCAGTCTAACAGGATGCAGCTGAATACCACCATCTTACATGGAGCGACTTCTATCTCATGACAAAATAGTGTTCCGTTAATTGTATTTACCTACGACGCATAAACACAGTGGCAGCGTGTTTTTCCATCTCCCGCGTTTCTTTTAATGTTTTTTTCTTCAGTATTATGGAAATAGGGGCATTGTCTTTTTAGCTCAGAGGTTAGCTTCTCTTTGCCTTGACTTCATTGTGTCTGCCTACACTAGCGATAGTATTGTTTAATTTGTCATGTAGGTACAGTTATTTAGAAATAAACTTATAGATAGATAGTCATGGTTACACGTGTTTTTTGTTCATGGTAACGAAATTTAGGCATCTTTATTCTTCAAAGACACGCAAAAGATTGGCCACCCCTGGCCAGGGCCAGTTACATCGTCCTGAACCATTGTGGTTGATGAGACAGGAAAAGGGTTCCTTTAAGTTTCATATAGTAGGCGTTCCTATTGTCATCATCCCGTCTAAAAGACTCCAGGCTTCTACCGAGAATATTCTAGGAGAAAAAAAAAACAGTCCAAATTCTGAGGTCAAGTTTCGATCAATAGATTAACAAGACAAGCCAGGCAACCATGATTAGGAAAAATCTAAGAATATCACATGAAACTAAAACAATATAGTATTAAAGTGTACAATAAAATCGTAAACCACACGCCAACTCCAACGTTATCACTTATAAAGAATTTTAAAGAATTTATTACCAATCCAACCTTGAATTTCATGCTAAATTACAAACATTTCATACTCAACTTTATAATCATTTGATTTTATATTCGCGCCGTTACAACACTTACAACACTCTTAAACTAGCGACATCTAGTATATCTATACTATGTAAGTTATGAGACTAAAATGTCATTTGTATGACCCGTAGCGACGTTCACTTATTGGCTGATTCATATTTCGAAGGCGCATGAGTTGAATTGAGGTCAATGAGAGCGCGAAATTCACGTCGCGTTTCACGAATGTGTTCCCGGATTTGAGTACCGGTTTTTCCCCGAAACAACTGCATCGAGTCCAAATTCCAAGGATCGATTAACCGTTCTGCGAAACTGGCAGCCATTTTGATGCAGTTTCGTCGCAATTTTTTCCTGTGTACCCAAAATGCAAATTATAGAGTGACCACATTATTAGATGCGAAATCGGCTTCAGCGGGTCAAAAAAGCTGTGTTCAATACTATCAAAGCGGATCATCCGAATTATCGAGCTATAACATTCGTGCTTAGCATTCGCTCGGGTCGATCTCAAGGTTAAGCCGTGCATGCCTAGGTTGGTCCTTTGATGGTGTCCACCCAATACATACCAAGTTTCCTCCGCGCCTTGGAAAGCACGCTAAACGGTTGGACTCGAATGTCATTTGTAGATCTTTGACAGTCGTTACAGGTGGTCAGTGGCCCGAAAATCTGACAACCAGTCCTACCAACGGGTATCGTATTACCCAGTACTGACTGGGTTGTGAATTGCGATTGGCAGTCGCATCCGGTTAGACTGGAAGCCGGCCCCAACATAGTTGGGAGTGGCTAGGCAGATGATTAGTCCGACGTATGTGAGTCGTGATGTCGGAACTGCTGTGCAAGTACGTAGGAATCGATTCGATAAATCTGACAGTCATTCTCGACAAAATGAGTTTATAACAAAGATAAAAACTCATTTTGTCGAGAATAACTGTCAGATTTATCGAATCGATTCCTACGTACTTGCACTGCTGAATAGTAAGAATAACGGTAACGGACGATAAGAATGACTGAAAAGTTGTGTGGTAGTCGTGGTACGGTCATGTGATGCTGAGGATTGAGGAACGTTCTGAGATTGAATGTGGATGAGTATAAGAGTAGAGGAAGACCAAAGAAACGATGGATGGACTGTGTAAAGAATGATATGGCAAGTAATAGAAAAGTATGGAAGAAGAAAACATGTTGCGCCGACCCCAAATGAATTGGGATAAGGGCAAGAGAGATGATTAATTTTAATTTTGGCGGGTTCAAGACGTTTCCAGTTCGTTAGTGTGCTCACTCCTTAATGAGAAGTATCATGTGAAAGGACAGCGTTCCGGGTCAGTCTTAACGTGTTACCAATTTGTGTCGCCAAGCAGCATTACTGTGTTCCGGTTTTAATGGTGTTGGAGAAATTACAGGCATAAATATGAGATAGGCGTAAGGCGACGTATGCACAAATCCTTGGAATGTACGGATTATGTTTGATTGCAAAACTATTTAAGTAACTTAAAAGAAAGCCCAAATGCAGGGCAAAAACCCATTCTCACACAGAAAAGAAGACGAGCATCTTTATATAGTTTAAAACAAAGTCGCTTCCGCGTGTTAATATTTTAAGTCGCCAACATCCCCCCACTTAAATTTTGCTTGGCAAGGCAAGTCAAGATGACTGAAACGCAAATGGTAAAACGTAGCATGACACTTCACGTTTTCGTCTAATATTAACTTGCTTGGTGCTCTCAAAACATGGAAATCATCGTGAGGAAACCGAGACGTCCCAGAACCAAAAAATCGAGGATAGGTGACATCCAATCCGCTGGGCCCCCGTGGTGGGCCCCTCTCACAAAGAGGCCTGTGTACCAGATAAGTGTGATGATGATGATGATGATGCCATCTAGCCGATTTCGGACACAGCGACTGCATTCGAAGGCTTTCTAGTATGGTTGTCGAGAGCTTTTGGTGTGCTGCTCTTTCATGTGCTCTCAAGTTGCTAGCATGTCCAACTTTGGCCGAAAAACTCCGAGCACAAAGCGGACATGTCGGAACACCAGTGAAAAAATTTTAGGGTATAGCTGTAGATGGTGTAGCTTTTAGGTCATCACGCTTTAAGTCCAGCTGCGACCTTCTTCTCTCTTCAAAGGCTTTGACCTGCCGATGTACACGTCAGATAAGCGTAAGACGACTAAGTAACAATCTTGGTTGAAGGGGTTTAGCTAATCACGACGCTATCTTTGTCAGGGCTTGCCGCGATGTCGCTTGTTAAGAGGGATCCATTGAGTTGGTAGATTAGAACAAGTTACTTTTAGAAGTGGAATGATATTGGAGAGGCCTTTCCCCTTCCGTGGAACAATACGGGGTCTTTATCATCACCATTTCAGCCCGGAATCACCAACTCCTGGGTGGTCTCCCCTTTCTTCTGGCATACTTCTCGATTCCGTGTGTCCTTAATTCAAGTGTATCCCGTGATTTTAACGATTGTGTTAGCCCCACACGTTTTTGGAAGGCCCAACTTTGGCGAGTTTGAAGAAGTGTTTGGAGGGCTCAGGCCCAGTGTTTGTACACGGTTACCGTGGTTTGTATTCATAAATGTTCTTATTTGAAGCACACGACTCGACTAATTACTTTTGTTGTGTACATTTTCAGCCAATACTTTGACGAATAATTCCTTAACCAGCCACCCACAGCTCTCAACTATGTATCAACACTGCGATAGTTTATATGCACAGGTTCTACGCCTTCCATTCATTCACACAGTTCCACAGGAACGCTATTGCCGCTGCAGCGCTGTTCCTCGCCGCAAAGGTACGCACATTTATTTATTTGCTAGCTTTAGACCGCGGTTCTACCCGCGTGGAGATCGGAAATCATCCCATTAGAAGAGCGGACCACCGGGATACAAAATATCAGCCGTTTTTGTGTGATTGAGACACTAATATCCAAACTTTCACAGTTATAACAAACATGAAGTAGATTACACGATTTAAATAAAGAAAATCAGAAAAATATCATAAATTTATCCGATATGATTTACGGATTGCTAAACATACAGTAATTCAAAGAACTTTAATCACTCAAATAACGTCGCCCCTGCTATTGGTAAACATTTCTGAAATTGGTTTGTGAAAAAACCTGGAGTTCCGATTCTGGCCACGCGCCAAAATATCCTTGTACAACGGTCTTTTGGAGCAATTTCACAAATTATTTTATCAATTGTGCCCATCTGACTCCCTGTCAATGCTATTCAAACGCTTAAAGAGTCTACGAGCCATTTCTCGGAAGAAATGCTGCGAACTGTCTCAGAAAGGCACTGTCTAATTTAAAAAAATCAGGGTTTGTATCCCGTAGTGTATCCAATTCTTTTATTAACCACAGGCAACGACTTTCCGAGTCATTTTCATAAAGAAGTAACCGTGCCAAAATTTACCAGACCGTCGACCGGTAAAAAACGTGCCTCACGCAAGCAAACTATTTCAGTAACTTTGATGAGATAAAAACTGTATGTAAATTCGTTAGGTTACCTAAATGTGGGCCCCTTTACACGTGCGTTCTAAAGATTTCAAGAAGAGTACTAAATCTCACGTTTATAAATAAAAAACAAAACGCAATTCGCCTGCCAGGATATCAATTTCGCTGTTAACTAATCAGTATTGAGAGATATGATAAAATCAAAGCTGACCCAGGAGCTTGCCTTGTTTTGCCCGGACGGACACGCGTGCTCCCTCGAGGTAGCCAAATTAAAAAGGATCACGTAAATCGGCGCAGTAACCACGGAGAAATCGGTGTCAAAAAAACGACACGAGTAAAAATGTAAATAGCAAAAAACTTCGTTAAGCTTTCAAAATAAAATACCAAAACATTGTTTAGTAAATTAATCACTGTCACAAACGGCCTTGATTCGGCAGACGTTGTCTACGCAAACCGACCTATTTCTATAATCTAATGTTTATCAGCTGACACGAGTAGTTTGAAAAGTCTCACGGCACAGACGTGGACGAAATTAATTATAGTATTCAAGAAGTATGTTTTGTTTTTACTTCGATAACACCCTTTGGGAGCTGGTCTAGCCGTAGTACGGAGTTTCAACAGAACAAGGGTGAGGCCAAACGAACGTAATTATGAGTTAGGAGTCGCGTTTTTATTTTCATACGATAGTCTGGTTTGTGTCACGCGACGACGTAAAATGCGCCCAACTATGTACCTATGAAAACGATTTTACGCGTCTCAAATAATTACGTTCGTTTGGCTTCACCCTAGAGGTCAGTTTATTAGTTCTACGCTTTATTCCCGACCACTCTGGTTTTGTTATCACTGAGGCATATTAAACTAATTAGGTATAGTTTTACTAAACTCAACCAACAGCCGCGAGATTTCGCAAATGTTTCATTCGATTGTTTGGCCTCCTGATAAGGTTTTCTTAATTTCTTTTGGGTTTAACTTTGGCTCAAAACACTAATTGCCTGAGACCTAGAAGAATTAATCATACATCAATTACCAACATGAGGCATACGCCGGTAGGCGTCAACATAAGCCCCAGACCCAGATGTTACTCGTTTTCGCTCAATTTCCGTTCCAATCCTACCAATAAATGCGAAAGTTTGCGAGGATAGATAAATAAAAAAAGGAAGGAAAACTACTGAACGAATTTGTGTGATATTTGGCACACAGATAGTTTATAACCTGTATTAACACATGGGATAGTTTCCGTATCCCGGTAATACGATCCCGTGGGACAATTACGGTACTCCGCGGAAGCCGCGGGTTTAAACTAGTACTATCTTGATTAGAATAGAAGCAGACGCAGCGCAGTTCAATTGTACTTATACTGAACACGTGTATCACCCCTCCACGTGGCAACTTCAGGAGACGTGTGTATTTAATTTGTAGATTCCCAGATGCTTGTTCACTTTTTATCTTGTTTTACGTTTTTTGTGTAGTAAGCAACGACCTATTGTCGGGCCTACGCTCTCCCCCCATACTTAAGTACTAATGCTGGATCATGATAATATTGTAATACCAAATTATTTGAATAGATGAGATGGAGTGGAGATGGAGAGGAGTTTCTTGCCGGTTCTTCTCCATAGGAAACGACCAACGACGACCGACGCCCTTTAGGCCTATGTGAAATAAAATATTTTGATTTTTGATTTGCATTTATTATTTTCAGGTCGAGGAACAGCCAAGGAAATTAGAATATGTTATAAAAGTGGCACACGTATGCCTCCACAGAGGTGAAAATCTCACAACCCTGGCGCCAGAACAATACCAAGAACAGGTAAATATTATTTTACTTCATTCAATGTTTCCTATGTTAGAGGAGATACAACAACCAAGTTTGTTATCCACGTGTAGGTTAAGTGATCTCGTGTAGATATTGACAAGGGGTCGTCCATTAATCACGAGATGTTTTTAGCAACTTTTTAAATCCCCTCCCCCATGGTTATACTACCGTGTGAGTGGGGTTTTAGACTACCCCTCCCCCTACCCAAAATCAGGTGTATTTTTTGATAAGTACCTTGTATACCTTTCGTGCAGACTTAAGGCCCTTCTAACCCTAAAATTAGCAACTCTATTTGTGGTGGTTCTAATCAGCTTGCACTACAAAGAGGTTGTTACGTCAGTCACTGCGGCCGAATAGTGCGAAATGAGTGGTTTTTACGATTTACAAAAAATCTATTGATTGGACTAAAAAAGTAAAACACATAAGACCTGCTTTATAGTTAGTTCAGTTAGTATGCAAAGTTTCATGATCTAATTTGAAAAATTTTTGAATACCAGCGGTTTATTGTTCGATTTGGAGGTAACTTTGGAATTTTTTTCTCTCGAGAAAAGTTTATGGAATCGTGTTTTCGTCACACATAGTACTTAGCATTAATCTTCAACTTCACCATGTATTTATTTCAAAATGAATGCTGCAGTATTTTAGGCGTAACGGAGGATCATGCTAAGCCATTTGAGGGGGTATAGGCCCTTAAGGGTTCTTACAGACGAGCGGCACGTTGCCAACGGCAGATAAACTGCAGCCGTCGCGTCGCGTCGCCACCTGTGCCAGTTGTGGCGTGCCGTCGACTGCAAAGCGTCCCACCCGATGGCAGTCGTCGACAGGTGGCGACGGCTGCAGTTTATCTGCCGTTGGCAACGTGCCGCTCGTCTGTAAGAACCCTAAGAAGGATTCGATCGATCCTCAGTTCCAAACCGGGTCAATCGCGTGTGACCTACAACTACTTTTCTAAAAGCACAGTTTTTATCCGTGCCATATGGGAAGCCTGTGTTATACAATACCTAGTGCGTGTGACTTAGTACTTAGGTCATAATTACTCGTGTTAGTGTTGCGTTACTTGCGTTTAATGAGTATCAACACGCTATTAACGTGACGTCATGAAATCCTGTATACAGTGGGCTGTCGCAAAATCTTAGGTTGTCTACGACGTGTTTCCGGACGATATCGATAAACTTCGACCGGCCATTGTACTCATCATTATGAACAACTTTTACTATGGTACCAAACCCTGAATCGCAAAAAAAAAATCAGCTCTTCATGTTCGCATAACTCGTTAAAATGTATGGAACAGCTGATTTCTTTTTCGCGGAAATAAGTTAAGTGTTGTTCATAGTGATGAGTACCATGAGCAGTCGAAGTTTATCGATTTTGTCCGGAAACACGGTGTATATCACCCTAAAACTATAAACACCCGCTATATTATATTCTATCTCGCGAGATTGTAAACTGTCGAAAAATTGTGAACCGTAACATACTGCTTACAATTTAACGCATTATTTTTCGGTAGATTATAACTACTATTCGGAACAACATGAAATTTGATTGAGAACAGTAGGAGAAATACACTTTTTAAAAGTTGTTATGTGTTACGTATTGGTGCTCGCGACTGACGTATACTCGCTCGCTTTACGTTAGTTATGTTTTTAAGTAGGTATATGAGCGTACTTTCACATACCGAGCACAAATCCAGACTCCGTCCTGCCAGTAAAAAAGCGATAATGTTAGTCTACAATCAGTAGTTCCGGGTCAGTGATCATAATTATTATGTTGATAATATCTTATCTCAGCCGAAATAATTGTTGTTATCGTTGCTGTAATGCAACTGTTATCGAAATTGTTCGAGCCGTTTTCGAGAACATGATTACAAATGTATAAATATTGCTAATTTAATAATAAAGGGTAAAGGACTATGACGAGCTCTTGGCTAAATAATAACAGCCGCTCGGGTCGAACTTTAAGTTAAGCCGTGCTGTGAATGTGATGGGTGACCAGTGTGACCACCCATTACATACAGAGTTCTATCCGTTCCTCGGAAAGCACGTTAAGGGCCTATACCCCTCAAATGGCTTAGCATGATCCTCCGTTACGCCTAAAATACTGCAGCATTAATTTTGAAATAAATATATGGTAAAGTTGAGGATTAATGATAAGTACTATGTGTGACGAAAACACGATTTCATAAATTTTTCTCGATAGAAAAAAAATCCAAAGTTACCTCCAAATCGAACAATAAACCGCTGGTATTTAAAAAGTACTTCAAATTAGATCATGAAACTTTACATACTAACTGAACTAACTATAAAGCAGGTCTTATGTGTTTTATTTTTCTAGTCCAATCAATAGATTTTTTGTAAATCGCAAAAAACAACTCATTTCCCACTATTCGGCAGTGAATGACGTAACAACCGCTTTGTAGTGCAAGCTGATTAGAACTTTATTCTAATAGGATTTCAAACGAAGTTTGAACCACCACAAATAGAGTCGCTAACTTTAGGGTTAGAAGGGCCTTCAGCAGTTGGTTCCGACTGTCATTTGTAGATCATTGACAGTCGTTACAGTTAGTCAGTGGCTCAAAAGGTCTGACAACCAGTCTTATCAAGGTGTATCGTATTACCCAGTACGAACTAGGTATTGGAGGTCAGATAGGCTGTTGCTCCATAGTTGGGAAAAGGCTAGGCAGATGGATGATATTTTCTAATTTAGTTTTTTTTTTCATTGTTACAGGCGCAGGACCTAGTATTCAACGAGAATGTCCTCCTACAGACATTAGGGTTCGATGTCGCAATCGACCACCCCCACACGCACGTGGTACGGACATGTCACCTTGTCAAAGGTGAGACAGGTGTCCTATTGTCTGATGACGTCTTGCGACAAATACGTGCGACACGACCGATGCGTTATGTGCGAGCGACGCGACTGTGTGGTCGGCTCGTTCGGGCTTTTTGAACGGCTGTAGGATGGTTGCGGGACGGTTTTGTATTTAGTCGCGTGTTTCTTTGTTTTTGTATGTTAGTATGTAATTTTGAAGTGAAATGTACAGTTCTTTCACGGTTGTTGTACCTCTAACACATAAAGTGATGCAAAAATGGCTGTCAAAATCACAATAAACTTTATCTTTGTTACTACTTAAAGGATACTGGTGGATTACTGCCATTGACAAGTCTGTCAAAATAACAGTGATGTTTATTTTCGACTAAATAAGTGTCACGAAACAATGATAGGCGGCGTTCGACGGTTTGTCTATACAAAGTTATATGCGAACTGTCGTACAACGTCGATCAATGTGTCAGTGTTCGTGAACCTAAGGTTGCTAATGTCATAGAGTATAATATCTGTGTAAGGGCTGTATATGAATATAGACAGCAAAGGAGTTAGGTGTGCAGGTTTGGACATCTGCGTTTTTTAGGAGTTTGTCCATGGTTCCCCTGCTGAGCATATTTACGTGGGATCCCTGTGTATTTAGTTCTTTTGCTGTATGTACATTTTTAGGAATGATTTGAAAAGTATGTTTTTGAGCAATTTCATGTAACTTATTATTTTGTGCGAATGCAGCGTTTGACTTCCATGCTTTGAATAATATATTGTAAATATTGGCAACGAGAAAAAATATACCTAATTGTAAAAAAAATGAAAATAAAATATTTTATTCAGGAAAAAATATAATTATTAATTTTCCCCTCTACTGTTTTCTTGAAAGCTTCTCTAACATACCCTGTAGTTTTGACACATAAAAAGAACTAGTAAAAAATAAAAAATTGCCGTGCTAAATTGTTTGTCTCCATTCACGTCCATTTATCGAATATTCAAATCCACCTCCCTACCCACAATAAAACTCCAAAACTAAAAAATACACTCCTTTTTATAAACTAAACTCCCACACAAAGTATGGAAGCCACACGTTATAATAAAAACGAGACAAAACCGTTACCGTTTCCGTTAGCCGCTACCGAACTTAACCGCCGGCAAAAAATTATGCCGCTAATCAACAGGCAATGTATACATACTACATAAGAAAATATACTTCAGGTATGTGGAAAAACATGAAATTATTGTTTGAGTGTCACCCCTAATCACGTCCATAAAATTGCTGCAATATGGTTACCATACTTACCATATGTTATGATAGTTTTTGCACATTCATGTATTCTGTTTGTTTTAAATAAATCATTTTAAAAGTAAATTGTAGGTAGCTTTGCGAGTAAAAAGATTTATTAAATGCTATAAGGACAAAGGATGTCATTCATTTACCATTTTTTTTTACAACTTACCTGCTTATACGTAGTTATTGCTAATTGCATAAACAAAGAAAAAAAAATCATTTAAAAAGTTTTGTTAGAAGAGGTCATGTCATTACCCCTTGTTAATAAAAGATTAGAAATAAAGAGTATTTATTTATGAGGCTAGCGCAGGAAATCAATAATTAATATGCTACATAATTTCATATTAACAAAATTGTGGCCGAATTAATTTAAATTGATGTGAAACATCGAAATTATTTTGCATAAAAGAAAATAAAAAATAAATGACTTGATTCAGAAAAAGAAAATCTTTAGGCTGGGATCGAACTCGAAACCATGAGATTATAACCCAACGCTGTGCCCCTAGACCAGCTGGCTTGTTGTAAACTGTGGCGAATATGTAGATCTTAAGCTGCTTCAACAGGTCAGGATTGTTGGGGCCGGGTTGGCGATGCGCCACGCCATTTTTTTGGTTTTACCCGCGCCTATACATGTTTCACATCAATATCTATCACAAAGGAAAATTTTAACTAGATCTGTAGACACGTTGAAATAGTGCCAAACATTTTATGGTGTTAATGACATGGCGCCACAGACGACAAAAAGTGAAAAATGAGTGACGACACTTTGTATTATGTGAGAACAAAATGAGAATAGCATCGGAAATACTTTAAATGATCAGTGAAATCATAGTATTAACTTTTGAGTTTGCAATGGTTTGTCCCATTTAAGGGTAAGCCAAACGAGCGTAACTATCTGAGTCGCGTAAATTCGGTTTCATACTTATTTGGGCGCATTTAACGTCGTCACGTGACACAAACCAGACTTTCGTATAAAAAAGTGGCGTAAATTACGCGACTTCTCATAATTACGTTCGTTTGGCCTTACCTTTCAACACAGCTTCCGAAAATACGCGGTAGAAATTCGGCTTGTAAAGTTTGTATGCGCATTACGCAAAGTATTTAAAAGTTTTGTAGGTGTAATCTCGCTTAATTTCCATTGCATCTACTGCTTCTATTGTTATTTTGTTCTCATAATTATCAACTTCAGTAAAATCCAAATACCCGATATTGAATTTAAATTGTAAAAGTTGAGAGCTAGAAATAAATATTACCTTTGATCTGCTTTTACCCTAAAGTCCATTAGCTTTATGATTGTACCCTACTCGCGATGATAACTTATTTTTCTTGGGTTTCATTGCGTTAATTAATTTTCATATGCTCCGGGTGTCAGTTAGTCTGATACGGGTACTCGGTGACAATTATAATGTATGGGAAAGCCGAGTTCATTGTGATAAGTTTTCATACTCTTTTAGACCAAGTTCGACTCTCTGGACACTCATACCTGTGTGACAAGACTTCGGACAACCGGAGCATAGGAAAATACACTCTATGTCTAAAAGCACAAAGATAAAAATCGCAAATCCTCTAACAAAAACCTTCCATCTTTTATTATCATTAGCAATATCTTCATCCTTAGCGCCGAAGGACCTCGCGCAGACCTCTTACTTTATGGCGTCGAACAGCCTGCATTTAACGACGATGTGCTTACAATACAGACCTACAGTCGTCGCCTGTTTCTGTATACATTTAGCAAGCAAATGGAGTAATTGGGCTGTGAGTACTGTACTGTGTTATTTTTATTTTATTATTTAAATAAATAAATATCGCTGGACGTTACACACAGCGCCATCTAGTGCCACACTAAGCAACGAGGCTTGTGTCGTGGACCTCAGATAGTTGATATACTACATAGATACTTTTTATTTTTGTAAAAACTGGTTGTCTGCCTCGTTGGTTTAGTGGTCGCAATCGTGAGGGCCGTGGTTCGATTCCCGGGTCGATCAAATTGTTAATGGGTTTTTTCATCAGGAATTTTTCGTAGCAGCCACGGAGTTTGGATTTGTGCCTGATTGCACGACCCATCTTACTAAGATGAGGGATAGAGAGTTCAAACTCCTTACTCTGACTATACTTCCGAGTTCACGGAAGGTCAACCTTATTGCATAAGGGTGAATAGTCAGTGAACTCTGTACTACTTTATATTACACAAAGGGATTTGAATTTAATGGCCGGCCTAACTTCCGCCATTTTGTTTTTTTTGCGGCCATGTCTAAAACCTATATTAATCGGTAGCTGGTATCAATACAAACAAGTTTTGTACGAGACAAAATGTTCTAAAGTGTCACGTTTCCGAGATATGAACTATCAAAGTAAAAGTCCATTGACTGTTGGCATCTTAAGAACAACATTAATTTGATCAGCCACTTAGAAAACCTATATCAATCGATAGCTGGCATCAATACAAACAAAAAAAAATTATAAACTATCAAAGTTACCCGCTATCGATTAATATAGGTGCTACGCGTGGCCAAACTGTTTTTTTTTTTTTTTTTTTTCAAAAGCTTCAAGCCCTTTCTGTAACACGTTATCTAGTGCCACTAAGTCAGGTCTGAACATAACCTATGCACAGATACCTCAGTCCAACGAGGGCCGACATTGGTTCTCCTACGTAGACCGGTCGGTTACGACCGATCTACTGGAGAAACTCACGGCGGAGTTCCTGCTCATCTTCGAGAAATGCCCCTCCAGGCTTAAGAGGAAGATGATGAATGTTAAAGCTGGTGAGTTCAATTTTATTTATCTGCCCATTTAGCATGACCACCGAAGAAACGAAAGAGAATCGACAAATCCTTTGTTCATCTGTCATTTTGCTGTCATTGAATCGACAAAATGACAGATGAACAAAAGATTTGTCGATTCAGCACTGCAAGTACGTAGCAATCGGTAACGATCGAATCGATACGATTCGATAAATCCGACTTTTCGATTGGTTAAAAACCCATTTTAAGAATAACTGTCAGATTTATCGAATCGTTCAAATCGAGTGCTACGTACTTGCACTGCTCTTTCGTTTCTACGGTGGTCATGCTAAGCGGGCTGGTGTCTGAAAGACAGAGAATAGAATTTGTAACACTGATAGTATTATTACAACAGCCTTCATGTAAAATACTGTGCATTCGGTAAGACTGTCGACTGCCAGTCTTACCGCACGAAAGCATGCAGCATGCAAGCGAGCTTAATACATACACATTTATTAATACAATACTTAGGACAAATTATGACAGAACAGTTTTAGAAGTAAAGATAATTATGTAAAACAAAATTTAGAATTTTTGAAGATTATGGTTACTGAAGTTTATAGCAAACGTGTTATGGATAATGATTTTCGGATAAACAATATTAGGAGAAGTACTCCCTGTACCGTAAAATTCACAAAAACAAATTACAAATCAAACAATGGTTTCGGAAGAAGTTTAATTAATCATTACCAATTGCTTGAAGGTTATTGTCATTACATGAGTCATATTTTTTTAATTTTGGCAACTTTTAATGCAGTATGGTAGTATTCCGCCATAACAAAACCAGCATCATTCAATACAAAATAGATGTTCTAAATTGAGATTAGTAGCAAAACCAGCAACATACCGTCGTAGTTGCGGCATAGACAGCAACTTCCATCTTTGACCAATCCGCAGTGCAAGTACGAACTTTGCATCGATAAGACATCGAGATCGCTTAGGTTGTCATTTTTATCGATCTTGCTAACGAATTTGGAAGTACGTAACACGCGACGATAAGATTTATCGTATTACGAATCGAGTCGACAAGGATCGCTTGTCAAATGGCAACACTGAGGACGTCCAAAGACAAAACATTTAAGGTGGGATTTCTGTAGCACGAATAATGTCAGAGATATTTAAAAAATCCTTTTTTTCATAGATGTTAGGCATTGTAAACAATGTTTAAAGGTTTAATTTGAGAGAAACTACCAGTATTTACCAAAATTTCCCATTATTTTAGTAAAAATACAGAAAATATCCCATCTTCATAACGTCGTCGTGTTAACCTTTGCCAAAAAAAAAAGTTTGTTGTTGACTTTGACAGTTTACAATAACATTTATAAAGGTTTGAGAAAAAAACTTTTGTTTTGTTTCGAAAATTTAATTATAATATAAGATAAATACAGTCACACAGTCAGTGGTTCGTCGTTACAATAACAGGAATATTTCACTTTTCAACGTTCTCGGAGATGGCTGAATGAGCAAGGTACGTATTTATAAATTGAACAGTCTTTATTAGTTCCAAAGCTTCATCCTTATTTAAGTTTCTTTAGAACATTCAAATCTTGGGGCTACTCTCTAGTTATGTAATAAACAGTCCTAAGTTAGTTATTTTGGCTGAAAAACCAGCAAATAGCTGTAACAAGCAAGCAAAGATTCAAGTGCTTTATTCAATTCAATCCAACCAACTTTTACAATATAAATTTATCATCATATAGCATTTCACATCACAGTGGCATGTTCACTACTGGAAATTGGTTCTTAACAACAGAGTGATTACACTATTAGCTTTTTCTCAATAAAAAGGCTGCTGGATGTTAATGGTTTGTGTCATTAATCCTATGTTTACTTTTAGGCGGCGCTGTAACATGCAACAAAAAGATGTTATAGTCAATTATATGGTTCAACAGAATGAAAAGTGGGCCAAATCGGCAGAAGAGCTGGCAAACCTTGGCCCAAACAAGACTGTGGATCAGTGGTTTACTGTGAGTGATTTGTAGATGTTTTAATTACAAACTACTCTTTAATATTATATCATTTGTTTATAATTTATTCAACTTTTGTTTCACATGAATTTTTTTGTTTGATCATAATTATGAACATTATATTGTCACAACATGAATCCCTGAACGGGTGTCAGAGGTGTTCCCATGTGTTACTATGGGGATTTAACGCACAACCTCTGAGTTAGCAGTCCACTACCTGAGTAGTAGACTGACTGATCACAGAGACAGTCATAATAATTACTGTGATTAAGGTTTAAGGTTATAATGCTGCTAATGCTTTTCTTACAGACATGGAATGATCTCAAATCAAGGGCCAAGAGTGCGAATGCAAAGAGGGCTCAAGCTCGACCCTGGGAATCATGCATTTACATTTAAAAGCCTGCAGTTAACATCACACACCTAAAACAGTTTAGGAAAATCAATTAGCATACTTGTATGAGTAGCTATAAATTGATTGTGAACATTGTTGGGTACCTAGATACTGGGATGGAATAAATATATCCTCTGAATGAGTTATTAAAATGTTCTGAAACACTACTACACCTAAATGTACACTTTTGTAATACTTTTTAAATAAATTATTCTAATTCATATTTAACTTGAAAGATATATTGGAAGATTTAATTATGGGTTTTCTGTGACTAAAGATTGTTAAATAAATAAAAGTAAATTGTAAATTGGATAATAAATAAGTACTATCAAACTGTGTGTTATTGCCGTAGTACCCTTTTTATACCCATATGAGGGCTCATCGGGATTGTTGTTGTAGGGTGTGACTATTGTAACATGGGTGCAATCAACACAACCAAGGCAATCTCGCTTTCCAGTGCTGGAATCCTTCCACAATAGCTCTCCTTTAGCTGCAGTTCCTGGGGACTTCACGTAGGTGGCTGTGGAAGAGGCGGTGAACTCTTGCCCTCGAAACTTCTCGCACAACCTTGCTCACAGTTTTGTGGCCAAGGGCAAGATTGTACTCCTGCCTAATGCACCTTTGGTAGATCCCAACTGCATAAAACCTTACGGCTGTCAAAACCTAAAACAGTAGGTGCTTACTACGATATGGAAAGGGAATCCAGTGGATCGTGTCCTCCGTAAATCTACCTCTTTCCTTTGTATTAAAATGACTGCCACTTCTCCAAAGACGAACAAAATCTCCTGGAAGTTCCAGAGGATTGTTCGTGTCTCTGAGACGTCGCCTCCCAATACGCATCACATTGTGATGGTGCTGCCGTTCTTCCTCATCACCCAGCAATAAAACCATAAGTCCTAAATCAAGCCTAAATCCATTATATTAATGATCGATAAGCTTATCGCGCTTTTAAAAGATGTCGATAAATTACCGAGCTCGACAACGTAAATTGTCGATCTCGACTGTCAAAATGTCGTTTCGTACTTGCATTTTCGTTAAAATCGTTAAAATTTTAGAGTCTAGCTACCGATCGTTAAAATAGTAGTTACGTACTCGCGACATCGATTCGATTCGACATAAACTCATTTTGTCGAGATTAGCTGTCAGATTTATCGAATCGATCCCTACGTACTTGCACTGCAGGCGTCATTATTTGAACCAATCAAAAGCAACATCCATTTAAAAATGGCGCAAAAGCAGCAAGATCCACACACTGGATGCAAAAACAGGAAAATCTTAAATGTATCACCGTATTTTAGTAAATGTAGTCTTTAATGGAGAATTCTGTTTTAAAATATCTGATTCTTACATCATTAGTTATCTATGCTCGCAAATTATTATAACCTAAAAACAGCTACATGCAACGTAAACAAAAAAAAATCGTCTACTGCCTTTTCAGTAAAAGTGCCTTTGCTTTTATATGACTTATATGTGTGTTCGTACTTCTTCTTTAAATGCCGATGAATAGGCATGGCGACAGTATCAAAAAATTACAAATCTATTTAGTCCGTCAGTTAGAGTATTGGAAATTAATGGACACGTATTTTTTGTTTTTGTGAATCAATGAAAATTGACAAAGATAAAACGCAACAAAACTCGGGAGTGGGGGCTCGTGACGTCAGAACTAGCTAAAAATTATACTTAGGCGTGACGTATTGAGAATTTTAAAAGCGTCATATCTTCGTCAATTTTGGTTTACGTAACATAAGAAAAAACACGGGTCAAATATTTTCTGATAATCTAACTGACGGACTAATTAGTTTTTTTTTGTCGTCTCACCTATTGTGTTAGACCAGTATGTAGCCAGTACATCACCACATGCACACTTCTAATATTTGCTTCGAATAAATCTTGAAAGGTGCAAGTGGTTGTGCAGGATGGGTGGCAAAGGAGTAGTAGCATTTCCTCAAAGGGGCTTCACACTGGCATTCTGTTTGGGTTGGATCGAGGAGACCCCATTTAGTCAGATTATATCTACAAAGGCCATACTTACTGCTGTTTTAATTGATAGTTTTGGCCCTGGAAGGCCTCCCACTAGGTGGACCGCTGACCTGGCGAAGGTTGCGACGATCCGTTGGATGTGAGTCGCACGGGACCGATGTGGCGGCACTTGGGGGAGGCCTATGTCCAGCAGTGGACGTCTTTCGGTTGAAATGAATATAATGCTTTAGGATTTCTAACAATCAATAACCCATTCGATATGTTCCTCAGCGGACGGCAGTTCTCCTCACTTCGTGCCGAATGCGTCCGGCTCGGGTGTCGCGAACTCACCGTTCGACAAGAAGCATGCGGGTGCCGATGACATAGACAAGTCATTTGATAAAGGTAAGTTTCTTTATTATTTTGCTATTGGAGATAAAACCTAGATGAGGCTGGACCACGAATTTGGAGATTGGTCGCGAACATCATGCGTAGCTGTTCTCGCGTCTCATCCGGCAAGGGGAAATATTTTTAATGGTTAAATTGTGTGTACTCATAGCGTAAATGTAGATAAAGCTAAAGTCTAAGAAGTCTCATCTTTGCAGGATATTTTGATCTTGATATTAGTTGTGACTTACTTCATTATAAAAATGAAAAACTACTCGAGCGTTTTACTACAATATCCGTGATTACTCTGAAAGTGTGAAGTTTATGTTGACACCAGATTCACCGACAATCACAAATTGTATTATAATGTCTTGTTCAATTAAAGAGAAGAACAATGGAAAAATCAAGTTCATTTCACATCTGAAAATTCTATAATCAAACTATCTTTACAGAATACGAGCGGGAAAGAAGACGTCAACCAGTCCCGGGCGGTTACGTACCAGCAACAACCGCGGCACCACCTCAACCACAACCACAGAAAATAGACTACACCCTGTACAGAGAAAAGAGAGAGAGGGAAGAACGGGAAAGACGGGAGGAGAGAGAGAGACAACGGCAACAACAAGCCTTACAACAACAGCAGCAGGCGGCTAGGCCAGGGGCTCCTCAGCCAAAGCCGAATGCTCAGGCACCACCTCATCATCAAAGGCCGTCTGGCCAGCATCACCACAAACAACACCATCCCTGGCCTCCCCATAAGCCTCACCATCAGAAACCACCACATGAACATAGGCACCACCGTCCTCCAATCCCTGGACCCTCAACTGCCACTGCAACGGCAACATCTGCGACTGTAACACCAGCGCCGGCACATCCGCCCCCTACAGTTCAACCCGAAGTGGTTCCTCAAAGAACAAGACCTCCTTCGCTGTTCTCTCCGGAGAACGTGACGACGCCGACCGCGGCGGCCGCTCAAGCGCCTCGTAGGCCTCCCCAACAGGCCCCTCACCGTCCCAAACCGGAGGTCAGGCCTACCCCCCCTCCCGCACCGCCAGTACCTCAACCTCCCGTACAAACTCAAGAGCAAAGGCCGCCAAGTCCGCATAGAAAGCGGCCAGACCCTTCCGCCGCTATAAGAGAAATGCAACCTCCTGCAATACTCTCCCCGTTCTCTTCTCCCCCTACGAAAGAAGTGCAGAAACCTAGACAACGCCAACAGTCTAACTCCGAGCCTGAACTTGTACCGGTCGTGAAGAAAATTGACGAAACGCCCGGATATGAGAATGTTATTCGCGATTCGCAAAGAGGGAACGCGATCAAAACTAGAGGGCCTGAACGAAAACCTGAGGCGCCTGCTAGACCGGTCAACGGCATAGAAACCGATCCTACATTAGTATCAAACTTACTAAAGGAAAGTTTAGCCAAACCGGCTCCTATCACGGTGGCAACAGAGCGCAAATCGCCTGAAGTGAAACGCGAACCGCCGGTGGAACCACCCCCTGCGCCTGTCGTACCTCCCCCGCCCGTCGTAGAACCCCCTCCACCCGTAGAAGAAGTATCAGAACACAGACATAAGAAAGAAAAGAAAAAAAAGGACAAACACAAACACAAAGACCGGGACAAATCTAAGGAAGAACGGAAGAAACATAAAAAGGACAAAGAGAAACGGAAAGACAGTCCCGTTCCTCAGTCTGTGGAGGTCCCCCAACAGCAGGATGGGGCTTTAAGGATAACTATTCCTAAAGAGAAGTTGTCTACGAGTCCTGGGCTGAAGATAAAGATTCCTAAGGAAAGATTAGCGGCGCCCCCTCCACCTCCCCAGACGTCTAGCTTGAAGATCAAGATCTCTCGAGACGTACTCGACGCGTCTCGCAAGCGGGCACCTGCGCCCGAACACGGCCCACCAGCGAAAGTCGCGCGCCACAACGGAACTCCACACCACCCTAAGGTAGGCAACTGGAATGTACCTCCCCCTTTTAGACAACCCTTACCTTATTTTATGGTGCAACCACCCCCTCCGCTGTACTACGGGTTAGGTATGGACGGGTATTATTACGGTATGGAGGGGTTTATGTACCCGCGGCAGTGTGTGCCGGCTCCTAGGCCTCCTATGCCGCGGGCGCCGATGCCTAGGGCTCCGTTGCGGGCCCCTCAGCCTCCACTACCCGCCATGCCGCCTCCACCTGTGCCTCCGCCACCACCGGAATAGTGTCACAAATATATTTGTAGTTAAGTAGTTTTAACGCTAGATACAATTTGTTGATTGGTTGGTTATGTTTTGTGTGTTGGGAGTCTATCGTCAGATAATATTTATCTGCAAATGCTGCCCTAGTAACAGAAAACTCAGCTAAAATGTAAAAGTTATTTATGTTACTGCGTTTTCAGTTACAAGAGCAGAGTGATACAGGCTAGCGGTTTATTACAAAGTTCGGAGAGTAATTTTAAGTCGCCTTTAAGGCTGGTTTGTCACTTAAGTCTTTAGGCAAGTGAGGCGGTAATCGAGGCAAAACCTCCAATAGTATTGTGTCATTTTGAAGATGAAGCAATTCTATTGGAGATTCCCTGTTCACTGCTTCCTTCGTTGTAGCCAGGCTGCAATATGCAAATACAAAATTACATATTTATATTATAAAAATAAAAACGTCATGCTTGCACCGATTAATTACTAAAAAAAACATTTAACGAATTTAGAATGTCGTTCTGTTTTAATAATCGTTGAAGAAAACAGGGATATAATGTTGTTTTAAATAAATTCACACCTGAATGCGTTTAGGTTTTGTACTGCAAATGGGAACAAGTGTCTGACGATAGATTTCCAATCTCAACAGTGAGCAATTTTTTTTTGATGTTGTATTTGCATTCGAGAAAATGTATGTGCAATTTTACTAAGGGAATTGGTAGATTTAAGGCGTATGTCAGATCAACAAGAGACTTGGAACTTAGCATAATAAGTCGACTTAAATAGGTGTTAATATTAATAATAAAATAAGAATTGAAAATAGGAACAACGAGGGATGTACTTTAAGGGAGGGTTGTGATCATGGAAACGAACAACTTTTAGTATATGTCACCCCCATAAATCACTTAAAAGAACTAGCTACTTTATACACATACTACAGAGATCACTGACGGTCTACTACGTTTCACACTTATGCCTTAAGTAATAAGGTTGAAAGGTGACCCTCAGTGAGCTCCGTTTTTTTTACCAACACTGGGTATTTGAAACGTCGTAAGGGACGAGTCGTGCTGTTAGATTTTCGACTATCTGCCCTGTGCTGAATGTTGCAAATTCTTTAGCACACATAATATCGCTTGACATTTCAAGTTTGTACCGTTGGTGTTGACATTCATCATTTTCCTGGTCCTATTCTTATTGTCAGATGTCACGGCATCATTTAGGTACTCCAATTTCTTTCATATCATTCTTCACTCATTTCATCCATGTTTTCTTTGGCCTTCCTCTCCCTCTCCATCCATCAATATAACATAATGCATAACTCGATAAAGTGGTACAAGTTACAGGGTACCATAGTAAAAGGTGTTCGTTTTCATGAATATTAAAACTCTATTAAAGGATGTTCCTTGTTCATTCTAACACCATGTATTTTGTTGAATGTGTTTAATATTCAACTTGTGCTAGTTAAAAGACTTATGGGTGAACGGGCTGTGGTTATACATAATTTGGTACTTAAGAGACAATGAAGATTCGAATTGTCAAATCAAATTGGAATTAAAACAACAGTTCCACTGCCAAGCAGCGTTGATGTGAGAGTGTTATTATATATATTTGAGACATTTTAGTTTTGCTTTTGGAATGGCAATGCTCCTGCCATGCGTAGCTATTACAGATAAAAGCTGCAGAGACTTAACGGTCAAACAGGACCGTGGGATTGCTTACTTTCCAACAGAAATTGATAACAGTAGGCTAGTAAAACTTGGGTGTGTCGTTGGGTACTGTAAAAATATTAAATTTCAAAAAAAGTCTATTTGAACAGTTTACAAACTTGGAAATTATGTATTATTAGTACTTAAATCTACCGTTATCTCTTCAAGGAATTCATGGGCAATGTTATGTACGGACGGGTGCATTAATTTGTTAACCCTTTTATTGAGTGTCTTAATGCGTAACGGATACCTAATTAATGCAGCTGTCTGTACTATTTCTTGCAAAAATAAAATTTATTAGTAGCTAGAACCACAGTCTCCCGTTTACCCTAAAAAGGAAAAGAGTTGCCAAAATAGGTAAGCAAAACTGTCAATACGGCAACTATTTACACTGCAATATCATAATTAGCAATCAAATATAAGAAAAAGCTATTTAAAACTATGTATACATTGTTGACGAGCTATATATCTAACTTATGTACAAATTATATAGGACTACAACATATTTACAGGGCCAAAATACATATATGTATTTTATATTTACACTGCTCAACATATTTTGGGAATATAATTTAGTTAAAAGAACACAGACTAACTATTTTTTTAATTATATATACAATATCTAGCTTAATTTAATTGGGAATCATTTCAATCTGATGAACAAGTATGTATTTTATTAATAAATAAGAAAATAATATCATATATTTGGCGATCAACTCAGAGTTGCAACTATCATAGAAGTCTAGAAAATATATCAGCCAGTCTAAACTAATATTGTCTTGCTGTTATACTTAAGCACAAATTAATGCCTTAATAAAAACGCAAAGATGTATTTTCAACGTTTGGCTTACCACCGAGAGGTGAGAATTTAACATTTAATATTACAGGCATTTGTCTGGGTGCTTATCGAAACAGGCATAACACTGGTTTTACAGACGGCTTACCTAGAAATACAGGCTGTTAAAACTTAATAAATCTTAAAATATTCCTATTTTTCCTAAATATGTCTGGCAAAATATTATATTTATACATTAAATGTAAAAATTTACTAGAGTTAAAACATATGTAGCTTTTGCTATTCTATGTCGCTTAATAGCTATTTAATACATATATACGACTAAATATACTACAATATATTTAAATATATACGTTTAAAAATTATATTTACATTTTTGACTATGTTAAAACATCACATTAGAGTGATATTTTTATTTAGTTATTAAGTATAAGGCCTGTTAAATGAGTAACTATTTATATAAAAAAAACGTGATTTTCAATGTTATAGCATTCCATAGAGAACTTTTGAATATATTTTTCCAACATTTATAAAACATTTTGAAATGTTTTTTAATCAGCATAAATTAATTAAATTAATAAAAAAATAAAAATAAAATAAAATTAATTAAATTTATTGTTTGTATAAACAGCATATTTTATTTTATAGTTATTTATCAGGTTGCTAGTAAATAAAACAAATTTTAGGCAACTATCTGAACACATTACCATTTCAGCTTTAATTATTTTTAAAAAGAAAATAATAGTCTTTCCTTTAGCTAAAAGTTGACTTGTTAATAAAAAAAATATTCCTTTTAAGTTGTAAAAATATGTAAATAAAGAAATGCTTGCTCAAAAATGATCAAAAAGTAAAAAAAAATATATATACAGGGTTTATCTTTAATGTTCCTTAAAACTTAAGCTTTCGATTTCAAAGTTAAATCCAAGTATTACGAAATTGTTGTTTTTTAAACAAATGTTTTCGTAGGTTTTATAAAAAAAAAAAACAATAATAAGATAAAAAAGTCAATTAGTTTAAATAAAAGCTCCTATGGCAGACTTTTACACATCTAAAATGTACTTTTCAGATTAAAACATAAGCTTTTTTTTTACTATTACGAAAACAATTGTGTTACTTTTTTTTGTAAATTTTGTAAATAAAATGAAACATCTGAATATGGTGCCATTGCTGTTACCATTAAACTGTAGTAGAAAATAAATAAATAACTTATATTTTTGATATATTTTCCAAAACAAAGTACTTAATCTTGGTCATTGCTATTAATTAATGACAAGAAATATTTTTAATTTTTGTATGTTCATAGCTTTTAATAATAGTTTTGTATAAAAATGTTAGATTGATTTTTATAAAAAAAATGTTATGATTATTGTGATTTTTTCAAATTTTCTTAACTTAGGGGATCTCGCGCAGTAAGCGGCTTCAACCACAACTTTAGGCCGGACCGGCCGCCATCTTGAACAAAACTAGTTGGATGCCCGGTTGTGCGTCCAATCTTTCTTCGAAGAAACGAGTGTTGTCGACGGAAGAATCGACAAAATGACAGATGAACAAAAGAAGTCTATCATTTTGTCGATTCTTCCGTCGTCTACGCGGGCAGGTCGGAGCTTCTGCGACTAAAATTCGTGGTCATGGTCGAGTAATGCCCGAGGTCCCTAAAAAATCCTCATATTGTATCATATTTCTTAAAGAGTTTTTAGAGGCTAATTCCAAGGGTAATATTTTTCCCTTTCCTAGAAAATTCCATTCGAATTCTTGAATAATCATTTCATAACTGTAAGCGTTGCATTGTCAGTGCATATTGGCAATATTTAGATTTTTTGATTTCTGATAAAAACTGACAGAATGACAAATCATATTGACATACATATTGATGGTGTGACGCAGTGTTAATTAACTATAAGATTGAGTTGTTAATTTTTATATAGTTTAGCCATAATTCGACACAAGACCTTTTTATTACCCGCATTTTTTAAGGGTACTTTTTTGTTGTAACCACAGATTGCGTAGATTAGAAATAATTTAAGAATTCTCTAAATTGACTGGTCTAAATATTTAAAGATATAATCAACATTACAATCACTTACGGCAACAAGCATTTTTATTTTTTTCTTGAGTCTGTAACGATTTAAAAAAAATTAAACATTATTAGATTACAGTTCAATATTTTTTCTTGCGTTTATTAACAGTCGTTGTTTACTTTCTATAGCAAACCGGTAAAGATAAAAATATTGTTTCAGTGTCTGAATTTGTCTAAGCATTCAAAACTGAGATTACCATAACGAATTTCTTAATTATTTTTGTAAACTAGCGTATGTAACTGTTGGCATGAGTTGAATCTATCGAATTTATTGTTTTCAAAATGATTTTATTTAATTAAAAGGTATGATTTTTTAATTTGACGTGTTTTGCATTTTATTTAAGTTTAAAACCAGGATACAAATGATTATAAAAGCAAAATAATTTGCAATGAAATACATTTTGACAAGACGAACAGTTTAAAAGGCTTTCGTAAACTTTCTTTAAATGGATTGGTGTTGGTCAAAACATTGTAACTCATAATATCACTAGTTGTACTACGGTTTTTCACACACCATCAATAATAATTACTTTACAAAAGCCTTGAAAAAGAAGATTTTATGCTCTTACTGATAAACACTGAATAAGTTGTTATGAATATCTTCCATATATGACATTTTAAACGATCTTGAAAAAGATGTCCTGAATTCGACTCGAATGAATGTACGTACATATGTTTGTCTGTAAATTTCTTAAAAACTGCTAAACAAGTTATGTCAAGCTTATAACAGTTTACAGTGTTTATGGGTAAGAGTAATACAAACTTTAATTAAACTAATATTGTTTTTAATAAGTAATATAATGCATGCTGATGTGGCTTGACATATTTCTCATAACACTCGTCTGTTAAAGAGCACCTTTTTTTTTTCACTATTATTTAGCTGTTATATTTATTATTTTAATGAATTGTTTTTATTTTTTTTGTTAACAAAAATGATGATTTCTTATGTTTTTGCTTTTTTAGTAGTTTCTAATTTCTGTTTTATTTTTTACGTGATGTGTCTGATGTAGCTTTTTTTTTGTATTTTTTCTTTACGAAACTAAAGACGGTCATATTTTTTACTGTCATGTAAAAGAAATTATAATTTTGTGTATTTTTTATAGCTGGCAACGTTTATGTGGTTGCTGACTTTTTTCAGCCGAAAGACTGAACAATACTCGAGTCTGCCGGCATTTTTTTTTACAGTTTTGGGCTATTTTTAATTTTTATTATAATGGAATAAGTAACGAACAAAAAAAAAACAAAATAATGTTCACTTTAAATAAATTATACTATTCTTTCTTGATATTTGACCTCTATTTGTAGTGCAACTATCGCGAAACAGTTGGCAAGGAAAACGTCGTTTTAAACAGTATTTTAATTAAATATTTCTATTTAGCGTGTCGATGAAGAAGATTTAAACACTGCAATATTGTCAACCAGTAAAAAACTTGCAATTTTGAAATACTTATTTTATTATTTAAAAAAAAACTTAGCTCCTAAACTGATCGATGTCTAAATGTAACAGCTAAATAATAGCTTATGCGCGCAGCTGTGTATACCGTTACCTCCTGGGGCTCAAGGCTTTTTCAAAAACCGGACCTCTTTACTTTGAAAAAGTTCCATTTTTGGGTTGCAAACGCACATTATTCGCTGGGTTACCCTCGCTTTTTAAAACCCTGGTGGCGGGAGGCACATAGCACTTCGGATTTGTAAAGAACAGCACTCTAATTTCGAATACACTCGAAATGACAGGACCTGTCATTTTGGCAGTTTTTTTTATTACCAATTTTTTTTTTCCTGCCAAGAAAATTTCAAAGTTCTATTTAGCGCCGAGAGTTTGGCGAATAGTTTGCGAGTTATTGGCGCTTTTTGATTATTTCGATTGGTATGCGCACATATTTGTTTCTGTTTTAAAACATTTCAATTTTCAAAAAATATTATTGTCACAATGAAAGGAACTGTCATTACGAGTGTATGACGTGATTAGGGTGCTGAATTCTATGACTATCCGAGTTGTAAATGTGTATAAACAAACACACAGCGGTGGGATATTTTGTTTGTTTTTTTTTTCTGAGTACTGTCTGAGATTCTATTTTAGATTTTCAGCTTCTATTATGGTCAGCTAAAATCCAACCAGCTTAAAACAGTGTTTTCAGACAGACACCTCGGTTTTGGAAAGTCAAATCAGATGATCTGATCTATTGTCAAATGACACGTTAAATATTGGTTATCAGCCAATCGTATCATTTAACATAAGATTTCATTGGACAGCAGTTTAATTGGCGTAAAACACACATCTAGTGACAATGGCATTTATTTTGACAGTTCAACAGCGATAACCAACTCAACGCATTGGATGTGATTGAAGTGTCAAAATGAATTCTGTTGTGACCAGAAATATTTTACGCAATTGAGTTGCCAATACACAAAAAGTATGCGCAAGCAGTAAGTATGTCATTGTGTCATCACAACTTCTGAGTGGCTATTACCACCTTATATAGCAGTATTGCAATGTGGGTAAGAGATGACCTAAACAAGATGTATACCTCGCATCTCTAACTCACACTAAAATAATACGGCTGTTAGAGGTGGTTGCACAGTCTCAGATAGATGAATGTTAACAATGGCATACAAGTTACTCGTATACTTTTGCAAGTGCAAGTTACAGGCAGACTTTCTGAAACTGGGGGAGAGTTTTAAAGCTAAAAAAAATTCTATAGTCGAGTCTTCTCTTGTCCCATTGCTGTGCGTGAACCCTTGCAGCCTCATTAGGAACGACGACACACGGCTGTGCGCTGAACTGGTCGAACGTTTGCAGGTCGTCGAGCCGGCGATGGGGAACGGTCACCTGGCTAAGTGACGTCCGCCCCGTCCGCGGTAGCGCTTCGTGTGTCGACGTTCCTCAAGCAACAACTATCGGACCTCAATAGTGTAGTGTACCTACGGTTAAAACCTTTTTTTTTAATCAGTAACCTGTCACTAGTTTTTTTTCTCTTCTTTTTTTTTTTGGAGATGCACGGTTTTGTGTTCGGATTTCGAATGGATGTAGCAGCTGGCGTTTAAAAAAGTTTTCACCGAATATAGCGCTGTCATTTCTTTTGGCGCGTTTGTAACAAATGCCGCCATCTTGTATTTTTACATAACCAACAGAGATTCAAGCGCTAAAAGAACTTTAAAGCGCTGCATGTAAATTAATTCACTATAGCACTTTTGTAAATAAATGCGCGCGGTTGTGGCGTTCTTATTTGATTTTAGGGCCGAAATCGTGTGTCTTGAATTCAATATGGCGGGATCTAGGTGCGGGGATGCTAGCTATACTAATAAAACGGCCATTGACGCCGTCACCCACCCTGGGGATGAATGGGTTTGAAATTGTTTGTATGTCAGTGTCAGTTTTTAGTGACAGTCAGTATGTCGATATCTAAACGCGATGGTTTCATAACAAAATTATCAAACTACCTACAAGTGAGACATGGTTCCTTTTTAATTTTTCCCATGTGTAAATTTTCACTTTTTTGTTTATTGGCAATAATTCTGCTCCAATCGGACACTGATATACAAATGTTTCGACATAAAATCGACAACCAACCAGAAGATGCTAAACTAAAAAAAAAAACTTAAAAAATTACAAAAATTTTAGCTCTCCTGTTGGTTGGCGATAGTGACTGTTGTTTGTAAAATGGTGAGATTTTTGTTTTAAATAATTTAAATGTAAGTGTATATTTTGTAGGTATTAGGGCCTGTCTAGATGATTATAGTATTTTTTCCCTATTTCTGGCTGGCCCCAAAACTTATCGTACAATGTAGATGCAGTGACATCGGCGGACTTCGTAAAACACGAATGATACCGAACCTTAAACGTCATGATCGATGCATGTCAATGTCACTACTACCCTCATTGTTGCAGTGTCGATAAATTATTATTCTATACGATATCGAGACTCTACGATAAAACAAGCTTACTTTATGTATATGACGATTCTTATGAATAATTCTGATTAGGTGTTAAAAATAAATTAAAAAAATACAAAACAAAAAATATTATGACGTAGCGTTGAGTGATTGGACGAATGAATTGCATTAAAAATAAAAATTAATAATGCGTTAGATATTGAAAGTTAGCTTTTAAGATGTCGTTAGTTAGACAATTGTGAATTTTTAAAATATAGTATCATTTTAGGGTTGTTGCAAAACATGCGATTGGTCGCTGCGACTTTTTCGTGCGACTTAGTTTAGTTAATGAAAATACTGTAAATTCAACGAATAGTTTTTAAGTTTGTGTTGTCTCGCATTTACTGTGAATTATATGAAGAAATACATTTTGTACAAGAAATATGAATATTCGTATAATATTATGGACCCCCTTTCCTTATAAAAACCGTCGTATGTTCAAAGACTTTAAAAGTATAGTGTTCAACAATACTTGATACTTGCTATAAATGTTATAGGATATAAAAATGTACGATTTTGAAGCTGTGTTCGACATTACATAGCTTTGTCTAATGCGACTAATCGCAGGTGCGATCAAAACTAGACTATTTGTATTATCGATCTGAAAGAAGGGATTGAAAAATGTAATTATTGTTGGATATGAAACTGAACTTTTCTCGAGGTAATACCATTTTTAATGCCCTTTTTTCTTCAAACATCGATTTTACCAATAGAATCTTAACACCCAATTTTCCACTGACAAACAGATATTAAAATAAAATAAAACTTAAAAACCGAGAGAGCATAAATGTTGACTGAGATGCTCACTGCGGGATATTGATCGTTGACCTTATTTTTAGAAAATCAAGGTTGATATTTGTTTGACAGTGGAACCCGCACTTCGCATTATTAGGTATTTCGCCCTTTCTGAAGTCTGGGTGTACATCGAGAGAGAATCGCGCGGAAAAGTCGCCCAAAATGTCAACAGCCCGACTTTTTTTTAGTTAGACGTTAGAGATTTGTTAAAAAAATTAAAGAAAAACTTGTTAATTTCTTTCCTAAGGCTAGGTATGGTTAAGTGTACATAGTTTGTGTAATTTCAATGTAGTTGGAATTCTAGCCTTCGCACCTACCCCCTTTTGAAACTGAGCGTTAAGGTGTTAATACACTTGTGACTCGCACAAGACTCTGCAAGATGTATGCCATTGTATCAAGTCCTCAGAACGCCCATACAGGTTATTAGTAAAATACATTTTAAAAAAACAAGCTTTTAAAAATAGGTGTGGCGTCATTTTTTTTCGTAGTTTTCTCAGCAAACGGCCAGGATTTCCAAAGTTACAGCGTTGTAAAGTTTCACCGGTTTTTTAAATTTGCGTTCCTTCACACACTCGCAGCGTGACGTCACTCTACGATTTTCATGTCCGATTGCGGGTAATGCGGAGTGTTTACGTTCATAAAATTTTATTTGTTAAGTGGTTTTTAGAAAAAGATACTCGCCGAATACATAACCTCCTCCTTGTTTAGAAGTCGGTAAAAAAAAATACAGGGATAAATGCTCTGTTTAGTGATTGTCACAATGGCATGCAAGCTTACGCCCATACACTTGTGCAAGTTGATAGACATGTGTTACGTGCTTTCAAGTTTCAAAATGTACCCGCGCCTGAACAAAGAGTGTGTTCGGATTGGTCGGCTTCTGAATACTGGGCTCACGCTGCTAAATCTCTCTTCACAAAATCGTTACAAAAGTGAATTTCAATCTTACAAGTTTAACATAGAATTCAAAACAGTTCGGTCTAGATACGAATGTGTAGTAAGTGCTAGAGAGGGATAAGCAACACTGAGTTTTATATGAGATTTTTATTTTAAGATAATAATTAAGTTTTTTTTACTAAAGAAGAATCGTATAATTTGTTGAGAAGTGTGTTGTTTTGTTGAAGAGTTCTTTTTTCAGATATTCGCAAATAATCGTTGCTCCTTTTATATAAAAAATAGACAGTTGCCCAACATTTGCTACACAGTCTGAACACACTCCAAATTAGTCAATGTATTTATGAAATAAATAAAAAAAAAAAGTAATTTTGTATAAAGAAACAAACATAGCGATGAATCGGCCAGGTTTCTTAATATGTTAAAAATGTGATATAATAAATGTTTTGATTCAGGTAAATAATGGTTGTAAACTTATATATTGTTGTATCGTCTATACGTAAGTTGATTTTATAACGAAATTCATAGTTTTTAGCTCAGTTTTGACCACTGCCAGATATAGGTACAATCGTACGCCAGTTGAATCGATTCTCAGCTATTCTAAAACTAAACCGAATTCAAATTAGTTAAAAACTCCTTCGGTGTCATTATGACACCGGGAGTTTTTATTCTTTCAGTACCACCATAAACAATTTAATTCTAAAATAAACCTCGCAAGTTATAGCGCAATTTAAAAGAAAATACGAGCGCGTTCATAATGTGGGTTATGTTTTAAATTCAAACTGGGCTAAAAAATATTGAACGCAAGACTTACCCCCAAAACTTGGTAGTAGAAGAAAGCTTTCTACAAATAGTTAAATTCTGTAGCTTTTTGTAAAATAATCTTACGAGTGATGACCTTTTAAGAATCTATTAAAGAAATGATGACGGAATACAATTGATTTATCGAGTCAAACCAGAGCTTGCGTACGTAAGTTCTATTCCCAAGTTGGGCTAAGGTGTAATTGGGGTTTTAACGTAGTTCTCATAAATCATCTTGGGAGAGGCCAAACGAGCGTAATTATATAAGACACGTAAATTTGGTTTCAAACATAGTTGGACTCATTTTATGTCGTCACGTGACACAAACTAGACTCGTATGAAAATGTGGCGTAAATAACGCGACTCATAACTCATATTACGTTCGTTTGGCCTCACCCTAAAGGTGTATAAACTTTGCAGTTCCGTTCTCAACTTTTAATGAAAAAGTAATTTTAACTGAAATCATTAACAACGATCAAAATGATTCATCAACAAAAAAAAACAAGGTAGTTTTACAAAAGTTACAGAACACAGCTTACATGATAGTGTTTATACAAATATACTTGGCCTTACTCAGGTTACGCGAAAACGTACGTTTCCTTTCATATTGCTGGTCGTATACGTGACAATTTTGATTAGCAAGCGATTTTGGGTGAACTCATCGGCGGTGGAAATTTGAAATTTTGTTAGGGATATCAGCGTTGTAGGTCCTGGGTTCGGTACCCAGGCCGGGCGAAGTGTTATTGGGTTTTTCCATCAGGAATTTCTCAGTAGCAGCCACGGAGTCTGGATTTACACGGTTGATGGTAAAAGTCTCGCTATCTACTATAAACGTACCTAACTGGTGAAATATGAGTATATATTATATGCAAATATTCACATTTCACCAGCTGTACACCTCTGTTATGTTATGTTAGCAAGTTCAATGTCACTTATGCCATTTCAAATTTCCATCGTCGTCATGTGATTTATATACAGGTTTATTTTTTTAATCGGACGTGGATGGCCAAAACGGAAACTAGTGAGTTTGTATTTTCATCAAAATCCGGCGCGAGACTCCTTTGAGTATTACGCTATTCCTCATAGTTTCGGATTTGGCCGTCCACGCCCACTTGAGTAATTTAGCCTGTATATAATTTTTGATAAAAAAATAAAAGCTCTTTATAGCAGAATATGTCTGCACTCACAAAATATACTTAGTCGCTTTAAATTATAATGACTTGAAATGTATAAGCATCCTAAGAGAGTTGAAATATAATCGATGGAGTTTTTATTTTAGTAAACCGAGGTGTTGCTTATAAAAGCATGAATTCAAACAAAAAAATGTAGCTTGAGAATGTCCCATTAATTATGGTTTGATGGTCTATCTATACCAAATCCTTATATATGACCACACCTTTGTGATACATGCTGTATAGTTGGTATCCGTATATCTTTGTGCAGGAATAAGATAGAGCATACTCATAAGCATATTATATGCCTGCAATATATAGTATGCCTGAAAAGTTGGTTTAAATAAATTATGTAAAGGATCAAAATATTGACAAAGGAATGTACCTATTAAAAATTGTAAATGTGATAAAAATGTCGTCTTAATCTAATAATGCGCGAATGTTATTTATCTGAAATAAAAATATTCGCGTAAATATTTTGTTTCTCTCTATTTCAAGTCCCTTTTTCATCATTACTCATTGATTGAAATAAAACATTGCTATAGAACTGACTATTTCATTGCAAAAAACAAATTTTGAAAAAAAAAAACAATGAGTTCACCCAAACTCAATGTAGCCATTTTTTATTAAGATTATGTACACCTTAATAAGCAAATATAAGACTTTTTTCCAAATATTAAACCGTAATATCCAAAATAAATACTAAAAAACATTTATGAAACATTATTAAAAATGGGATAAGATTCGCCTCTTAGTTAAGTCTTAAGAACAAAAATACTAGATGTTTTCCCGCAACATTTTCAGTATTTTTTATAAGAAAACTGTAAATAGCTGAGAATGTACGAAAGTGTTTAAATTATAAATATGCTTCCATTTCATTTTCATTGATGAACAATTGCAGGAACATTTTTGTCAAATTTCAAGTAAAAAAACAGTTGTGTACCTTTGCCAATGACATTTCGACTTTTCAATACAGCCCATTCACTTTTTATTGTCTTTACGTTTTACTGATGAGGAAAAAAAGCTGCCGGTCATTTTCATACTGAGAACTGACTAAGCTTGAGCGATTTACAGCTAAAATAACGCGGGCCCGTATTGAGTAATTTTCAAAAAAAAAGCTTTATAAAAAATATTTTTGCAAGCACCGTGAACTTGTAAAATAAATCTAACATTATAAATAAAACGTAGGTAGACAAATTAAACTTAGAGTTGCGGAAAAAATCTAGTATTTTTACTTTATGTAACTAATTATTTATTAGCTTCGATTTTTTAATAAAAATTGCAAATAATTACTTGCAAGCGTGGATTTTCACAACATTGCATCTGCTGCTAACTTTGGTGTACGTAGGTACCATCGAATTCCTTTCACCTGAATGACGGAGGTCAGAGTAAAAGAAATTCGTCATTTATTCGTAACTAATATGTATCAGGTTTTTGAATTGATTATTTGAAGTCTTGGCCAAACTACAACAGCATAACTTCATAAGTAGTTTGTTTGAAAAATGTTCTCATCTTCAGATTCTAAATACAAAAAGCAGCCGTTATTATCTTTTTGTTTTATCTGCCAAGTGATCAAGTGTCTATTCATTTTGGAAATTTACCTACAGAAGACCCAGGGATTTTTGTCAAACGCTTGTACGAAATTATCGACAAAAAAGATAGATTATTGAATAAAACTTACTTAATTCTAATTTAATTATTTCCCTTAGGATGAATTTTTTAATAATTTTCTTAGTTATTCTTCGCACCTTTTAGCTATAGACTTATTCTGATATAACTTTTTCAACAAAATATTTTTGACATAAAAAAAACGAAATTACATTTACTTACCAAAACATAGTGAATTAAATAATGGGTTGACATCTGAACCCTTTATGTACCATTTAGTCCCAATTGTAATCATATAAGATTATTTTTTTAATTTTTTTTTTCAGTGGGCGTTATTATGAGATTTACGTCTTTTAGCTGCCGATCGTCAGCTATTTTCATGCGAATCATGAATGGTTATGATTCCACTAAAAAGCTCATATTAAACTTTTTTTGGGTAGAAAAATCCTGCAATACAGTCCTTTCACATTTATTTTACTCTGGCAGTAACCTTATCACGATGAGAATAGGGTAGATGACACCATAAAACAATAATTTCAAGACACCAATCTCTAAAAAGAAAACGTTATTTTGGTCCTGAAAACTCGATTTATTTTTAATTAATTACCAAATTATATTTTTAGTTGCTTTGAAATCAATAAATGTTTGAGTTGACCAAACAGTGACGTCACAGCGTGCTATTGCTAAACAAAATCTATTAAAGAACCGCGTTTTGACAGCGCTTAAAAAGTATGTCAATGCCACCCCATTGACATACTTTTTACTAAGGCAAAGTAAATCTCAGATGGCGCCACCATAGTTGATCTCAATCTGACCGATGAGGTTAGGCTGTTTTGAAATATAAAATGACATTACCACATTTTCAACTAATGACGATGTTTGGGTACCAACTATGCTAGCGCCATTAGTTCCACAGTTAGCCTCCCCATTGATTGGTGAAAATAACTGTGAAAAGACTACCTCTAAGACTACTTCCTTTCTCTTAAATACCTACGCGAAAAACACCTTTTCCATAACTTCTGACGCATAGTCGTCCTAGATAATTTTGTTCATTAGGTTGGGTTTTAGACGTTAGAAGCTCCAAAATGTGAAAATTCTGACATAAATACGTCGATATATTCGGAGTTGGTTTTCATAACAACGAGGGGCATTCAAATGACGGCAACCGAAACACGTACACCGATATGCCTTTTCGTGTTACGTTATTTCTTAGGTTTTGAATAGAAAAATAAACTGTTATTTCGAAAGAATTGGCAATACGCAATGAAAAAAGTACTCGCAATATAAAATTATACTAAATCGGAGATTAGGTATATATAATTAGAAAAAAAATCTTGCAATGCATTTCACATCTTAGCTTATAACCACAGTAAAAAGATAACTATTTCGATGTTCGTCTTAGGACATCCTAGTTTAATTCTAATCTGTTTGTTAGTATGTGTCAGACCAACAAGTTTATATTTAAAACCACGATTATTCTTATTATTGAACATTGGTTTATTTTCCAAAGATGTACCTATGCTCTGGATTATTTTTTTAGAAAAACGACGGGAGGAGTGCTACCACTAATGTTGTATATATAGTTTTAAATGGAAAATAAAAGCATTCTTTCTGTAAAATGTGTTTTAATCATCTAGAAAATACATCTTTTTACAAAGGCGTCTGGTGTATGTACGCCAGCACATTAAGCTACCCGAAACTGTCAAATTTTCCCAATCATTCTTGAACCTAATGCTTCGATAAAGTTGAAAATCTAGTAGAGAAATTTGACAGATTGTAGTAGCTAAGTAGATGTGCTGGCGTCTACGTACACGGTACAATTCAATTCTTATTTCTAGTTGTTATAAATACTGAAACAAATATCAACATGTTAGTGTCAATTAGTTAGGTTGATTTTACAATGCCTTGAAAAGTCATAGGAAATGTTAAAATTGTAGCGGAGCCAGTGGGCTTACCGCGCCACCTTTAATCAGTAACATTTTAACCGCCATGACGAGACCATTGACCGACCAATGCTAACTTCATAATGGTCGATCCATTATGAAGTTAGCAGTTTACGAAATTATCAAACCAATGATCTATTCATTGTGACACTATTGTAATAGCAGACTAGGCCCCCTGGAATACACCGACAAACCATTGATATTTTTTTTTTTTTTTTTTTTTTTTTTTATATTGGGACAAGCCCGCCACACTGTTCCCAAACCACTGTAACTCCTGAAAGCCAGAATCAACAGTGGCGACCACCAGAAAAGCGCCGAGACAATGAAGCTCGACGAAGTCCCAGAGAATGAATTTAACTGTCTTGGATCCCGCAACGAAATTAATCAGAAAAGTATAGTGGAGGAGTAGGAAAAATCCGTAATTTCCACTTCCCTCCATTTCAGCAGGAGACAGAACGAAACAAGGCCAATAGGCACAAAGGGACGTTTACAACTGGGATAGGCCCAGTTGCCTAGCACCACGGATAAATATTAACATTAATGGGTCCTAAGTTGTGAGTTGTTATATTTGATTCCAATAATAGGTATGGCAAAAACGCTTGAACGCACGGAAATTTGTTCTAGTTTCCACAAGGTCTGTATAGTAAATAACTCCGGATGTAACCTGTACACTATCCAACATAATGTTGCGTTCATTCTGCCAAAAACTGCACTCCCATAAAATGTGATGTGCTGATTGTTCATATTCGCAGTCAGATGTGGAACATTGACAAAAAGGCGAGTCAACAAGCTTGAAGGAAAATAATTTACTCTTAAAGTTACCATGACCGGTGAGAAATTGGGCAACACAGTGATCAACCTCCAACCATGTCCTGGCCAGCCGTTCACGAACGGATGGAAAGAACTGGTGGAGGTGTCGGCCCTTGATGGAATTATCCCACCTACCTTGCCATTCAGACAAAAGTTCCTCCCAGACGTCGGTCTGTGGTTTGAATAATCTAGCAATCTTAACACGGTCACGTAGGGTTAAAAAGTCTGCGTCCGCGGTCTCACGTGCGTTATAGTACATTGCAGCCCGTCGCTGCACTTCAAGATCAACTGGAAGTACACCTGCAAGTACCGGTAAGGCTTCAGTACTAACCGTCCTATACGCTTTGCATAAGAATATCAAAGCCAAACGCTGGCTTTGAAGCAATTTACGTCGTGCCGCTCCTATGGTGGCCCTATCGGCCCAGACAGGTGCCCCGTAGCACACACACCCCAAGTAAGTAGCCCCATAAATGGTCTTTAAAGTTATAAATGACAGACCCCACGTAGATTTTGATATTCTCGTTAAGGCATAAAAGTTCTTTTTAGCTTTTTCACCGACAGTTTTTATATGATCTATGAATGAAAAATTTCTCTCTAAGACCAAACCAAGGTAGCACACGGATTGCTTTCTTTTCACGGGAACGTTATTAAATTTAATACTAGGCCACGATTTAAGATTACCTTTTAAAATTAGTTGATAAGTTTTTTGCGGTGCAAAGGTCAGACGGTTTCGATCGCCCCACTGAGATATTAATCGTAGGCAAGTGTCAGCTAAATTCTCGAGACCAGCCCGAGTACTCGACTGAATGAGCAGCAGGCCGTCGTCCGCGTAACCGGTTAATGAACAGCCGGGAGGAAGGGGAATCGCGAGAAAATCATCAAAACCTAAATTCCATACATACGGAGCGATTACCGACCCCTGAGGACATCCCATGGTAAGGGGCTTTGACATAGAATAATGACCGAGTTTGAGTTTCGCGGAACCATTTAAAAAGTAAGAATAAACAAGATTATATATGTTTTTATAGCAGCCACGATTCTTCAGTTTAAGTAGTAGCATCGGCCACCATGCGTTATCAAAGGCCCCGGAAATATCTAAAAAGATTCCAACCACGTACTTGTGTTCCGAGTTATTAACAATTTTTCTAACAGAAAGTGCCGCGTCTACGGTAGATTTTCCCACAGTGAAACCGAATTGGTTGTTATGAAACTTTGGCCCGTCTGGCAGCAAACGTGGAACGATAAGGCGCTCCAGGAGTTTTCCTAAAGATGGCAGTAGGGTTATGGGCCTGTACGACTTAGGGTCGTCCGGTGGCTTATCACCACTTTTTGGAATTATTCGTATAAAGCCACGTCGCCATACGCGAGGGAAAACGCCGTCCGCAATACATCGGTTGAAAACAGATAGAATGGCGTCGCCCGCTGTTTTACACGCTTCTATTATCATCCGATTAGATATTTTATCTTCACCTGATGATTTGTTAAGAGGCAGTTTCCTGACAATATTAATGAATTCGTCAATGGATGGAAGGTCTGACGCTGGTGATTCAGGTGGCACAGCAGCCCACGCTCTGATCTGTTGATGGTAGTCATTGTCATTTACCGGCGAATCATCAGGTATCAGACTATTTAATAGAACTTCGGTTGTTTCCTCAATACCGGTGGTGTGTTTATTATTGACTTTAATGTTCTGGACAAACGCCAGGTCGACTGATCGATTAGCTTTGAATTCGTGATACAAAGGAGACCACGGACCTTCTTTATCTAATTTTTCTACTATTTTTCGCAGTAAATTACCCTTGGATTTTTCCACCGATGCTCTGTAGCGGGACTTGGCAACTCTAAACGCATTTAAAGCAAAGTTGAGTGGGTCTCCGGTGACCTTTTGTTTTTTAAGCTTGTTTAAATGCCTACGCGCTCGGCGATAGCTTTTACGTTGTTCAATTAAGTAGTCACACCACCAATCACATCTATGGATGTTGGTCATAGATGCGCGACCAATGGCGATGTCAGCACAGTAAGTGAAGGTGTCTGACATAATTTCAGCACTTTCTTCAGCTGACAGCCCATCACGAGTGAAGTCTTTGGCGTGACACGCAAAAAGCGAGCTAAAGAATTCCCAATTCGCGCCTTTACTTTTATATCTAAAATTACCAGTGATATGAGATGGACCTTGAGAAGACACCGGAACAAATTCGTACACGATCAGGCGATGATCACTACAAGACGCATCTGGTAGGACACGCCACCTATCCAAGCGTACGTCTGCACTAGAAAGTGTGACGTCAATACAAGATTCGCCCATTGGGCTGCAAAAAGTAGGTGGTGCATCTGGGGTATTATGAATTGATAAGTTCATTTCAGCAATAAAATCTTCAACAGCACAACGTCGGTCGAAATCCGTAGACCTAACCTTGCCATACCACAGAGACGATGACGCGTTAACATCAGCGCCAACGATAACTTTACAGCCCGCGAGTGACTGTAAGACATGACGGAGGTTATGTATATGAGGAGCAACAGGGTCTGAGTATTGAAAGTAACAGCTCACAACGTAAACTTTAAAAGAAGCTGATGAGACTTCCGCAACGGCACAGTGGGGCGTCATGAGGTTACGCAAAGACGTTACTGTAAAGTTAGAAGAACGCGCCACGTAAATTCCGGCTCGTGCTTTGCTGTCCAGCTGAACTACTTTGTGACGTAAGCGAGCGTTCTGGTATTGTTCTTGAACAAGTACTATGTCTAAGTTATAATCGATAATTAATTTGTCTAATTCAGAGGTCGCCACCCTATCGTTGTGGAGATTTAATTGTCCTATAGTTAAACTATCCATTATTTTAGTAGTTGGTGTTGAGGATTAACTGTTCGAGCTTAAGTTTGTACGTGGTACACTCGGGAGACCCGCAACGATGGTCAAACGGTTTTTTAAAACGTTTACACGCCACGCAAGTCGGTATAAAATTTAAATTATCCTTGTGCGGGCAGTTATTTGTTTCATGTGCTTCGGAGCAGTTAGCACAGGTAGGTGATTTATTAACGCAGTGTTTCTTAACGTGACCAAACTGTTGGCAATGTAAACAACGAACTACTTCGACATCATCGATGAAACGGCAAGTCGCCCAATCAATAAATAATTTATCTTTGGTGGACACTAAATGTTTACGAACTGTGGACTCGATTTCAATGCCTATCCACTTGCGACCATTATCTAAGGAACGCCTACGAATAATTTTAGTTGACTTGATAAAATCATCCTCATTTATTGGCACCTCGTCTTTAATGTTTTGACGGTATAGCGCGTGCAGAAAAGCATTGTCTTCCATTGAGGATGGGACGTCCTTAACTAATATACGAGGCCTTCGGCCTTTCGGTTTTTCAAGTCTTAAGCCGGCGGACCTAATAGCATCGACCGATTGCAACTTTTTTATTTGGTTGTCATTAGCGACACGTAATACAACGCCAGATTTCGCGGTTTTCTTAACGCCTACTATTTGAAATCCGTCATCACTAGGCTTAATCGCTTTCATTAGCGCTTGTTTAGTCGCGGACGATGACGAGTAATCGGCTAACCGCTCAGCGGTAGGGTAGGCGACGACGCACGGAAGGGGGGCGCGCGACTCAACAGCAGGCCCAACTTTAGGTAGACGAAGTTTCAAAGAATCCGCATACGAAGATTTGTTATAATCACTAGTATTGACGTTAGTAGGATTTAATTTAATTTTATCCAATTCGCGTTTCGCATTGGCTAATTTGGTTTCGTTGGAGGATGATTTTATGGCTAACAAAGAAACAATGGCCGTTACGCGCTGAGTCATGTCCATGATGGCTGATTTATTTGCGACATTAATGCGGGACCCTTGATCATTAACAAGGTCGTTAATTTTTGAGAGATATGCAGACGCCGATGAAACTAAATCGCAATAGTTGTCATTGCTCGCAGTACTGGCGTTTAATATTGGCGAAGGCTTCTCAATTGAGTTGGATGTGTGTAGCCGTTTTGACCTATCCTCGGGCGAGATGTACGAAGGAGACATTTCGCGAAACAAACGTTTTGTTGAGCTAGCGGAGGTCGTCGGCGACCCGGGTGTATGGAATGCATCTCTGCCACGGTCAGGCGGGTCATCATTAATGGACAACATATTATAAATTATGAAATTCAAATAAACTATTAGAACGTAAGCAAAGTAACAGAATTAACGGACGATAAAATTATTTAGAGGTACCCACACACCAAAGAAAGTAAATGTACTCACCGAAAGTAAACGAAATTAACTAAAATACCAGTAAAACCGACGTAAAAACACTAAAAAACTTACGATACCAGCACTTAGCACAATAGCACACAACTAGTAACAACTCACGAGCCGGGAATCGATCACGGAACACGAAAATCGTAATTAAAATCAACAGCGAAATAGATTGCATCCAACCCGAGCGAGTGCGCGGAGGGAAGTGACCAAACCATTGATATATTGATAATCGGTTTTATTTACTCCAAGGTTTATTTTCTTCTGATATTAGAATGGCTGGTCATTTAGAAGTCTCTTTATTTGGTTTCCAAGTTATGTAGCAATTAATTGACTATAGGTAGCAATGGGCAGCAAATAGGTAGCAATTTTTGGTCACCAGCCTAACGCGGACCGATACAGACAACCAGCCATTCTGACGCACATAAAATAAAAACAGTAACATTTTATCTGCGTTCTTATTTTTTCCCATCATAAAAGTCACGATCAAAGTCTATCGAGAGGACATTATTTTTATGTTACCCTAATACACTATATACCATACCAACCTAAACAAGACATTGTGGCAAGGAAAACTTAGAATGCAAAAGCTAGCGAAGCGAGCACGGGACTTGGAGCACCCCGACTCCGGACAGGTTAGGTCCGAAGGGGATGGCGGGGTGTTGAGAGATGCCGCTATTCCTTTCGTGTTAGGTTACTTTTAACTCTGCTGACAGAAATAGGAGCCCCGAGTAGTAAGGGCTATGTCGACTATGCCTTATTACAACATTTTGATATTTAACTTTACGTTGATTTTGAGGAGCTCGTGGCTAAATAATAACAGCTGCTGTTGATTTTCAAGTTAAACCGCGCTTGCCTAGGTTGGTCCGTGGATGGATGACCGCCCATTACGTACAAACTTTCCTCCGTGCCTTGGAAAGCACGTTGGTCCCGGCTGTCATTTGTAGATCTTTGACAGTCGTTACAGGTAGTCAGTGGACTGAAAATCAACCAGTCTTACCAAGGGGTATCGTATTACCCAGTACTAGCTGGGTTGTGAAGGTCAGATAGGCAGTCGCTTCATGTAAAATACTGGTATGCAGCTGCATCCTGTTAGACTGGAAGCCGACCCCAACATAGAGTTGGGACAAGGCTAGGCAGATGGACATGTTGACTTTGTTCGTGTTTCATTTATTTTATTCACAGAGATTATTCGTTTTTATACATTTCATAGTATCATCTCGGAATAGGGTAGATGACAAAACAAATCCAATTAGTCCGTCAGTCAGATAGATTTCCAAATAATATTGGACACTTAATTTTTTTTTTGTAAACATAAAATGAAGACGATACAGTGCGTCAAAAACTACTCACTGTCTCTGCAACTACATATTATACCTACGTCTTACAGCTTGAACAATATTTTAATCTACATACAACCTAGCAATGCCCTGCAAATAGCAAAAAACGTAAGAATATTTGAATTTCGCCGGCTACCCTGGAGCATCAGCCTTAACTTAGAAGTTTAATTTTTTGACAACGTCAAGGGACTGTAGATCTGAGTATATGGTTTTAATTTCAACTCGATACCTCCACGCGTTCCCGAGAAAAAGGGTCTTGGCAGAGGCAGACAGACGGACAACAAACTGATCCTATTATTAAGAGTTCCGTTTTTTCCTTTTGAGGTACGGAACCCTAAAAATACACGTGATGTTGGGAGGGGGGAGGAGAAGTAGCCTAAATCACGACGTATCACCATAAAAATAAAATTATCGAAAAATATGTGATTAATATATGGCTTAAAAGAGATGGAGCTAGTGGGAAGCGAGCATGAACGTATTTATAAAAAGAAGAGTAACATCTCTTGTATTCTCGTATCTGGTTCCCAACTCACTTGTATCCGTATCCCGGGTGATCAACTGCTATATTTACCTATACTGACCCTGGTTGTTCAACCGCAGGTTTAGGTTCCTGGTTGTATTTATTAACCAACTTGTTAGCGGGTATCGCATATGGTGTTTTTTTGGACGTTTTTAAAACTTCGCCTCAAGTGGAAATGGGCAGCTGGCAAAAACTGAAAAAAGGTTTAAAATTAGTGTCAACGTCGCGAATAGGTACCTTATAAGTACTGCTCTTTCACAGTTTTATTACCCGACTGTCAAGTAAGGGTTATTTACCTACTGCTAGATATTAAGTTGGTGACATATTTTTTTATTCAAACCAAGCTGTAAATTAACCAGTAAGACTGGTTGTGTCTGACATCCAGTCTTACCGAGGCTTCTGACTACCCGTAACGCCTGTCAAAGATCTACAAATGACAACCGGCACCAGCGGCCCGGGAGACTCTCTTCCTCTCATAGAGAGGAGGCCTGTGTCCCAGCAGTGGGAACATTAATAGGCTGATGATGATGATGACCAGCGGCCTAACGTGATTTCCGAGACACGGAGAAAACTCGGTATATAATGGTTGGTTACCCATCCACTGATCGACCTTAGCAAGCGCAGCTTAACATTGATTCTAGGATTTTAGTCGACCAGCTTCGCCGGTGACGGATTTTCATACAAAACAAATCCTTTTTTTTTGTTATCGAAGGCCTACGTCATAATAGCTATCTGTATGCCAAATCTTAGCCTGCATCGGCAGTCTCGACAGAGATAACGACAAAATCGCTAACTTTTGAATAAATTCGGTTGCATGATGCTTGCGAGAATCGCATTTTGGATGTAGAGACTTGCATTTCCCGCAAGCATCGTTATTGCAACCGAATTCCTTCGAAAAAAATTAGCAATCGAAACTTAGCGATTTTGTCGTTATCTCTGTCGAGACTGCCATCAAACTACTACAATCTGTCAAATATCTTTCAATAGATTTTCAACTTCATTGTTAAAGCGATAAGTTCAAGTTTGATTGGGAAAATTTGACAGTTTCGTGTAGCTTGATGTGCTGGCGTCTGACCGTTGATAGTCAGTCAGGACAAACGACTTTTAAAGTTTACGGTTAGAAACAAAACTTCACAGAAATTGAGCTTTCTTTGATTTTTCTACGAATCAAGTGACCGGGAGGTGACGCGGCTATGATATTTCAAGCTAACTGTGTATAGAAACACCGACAGCTACGGACGTAGGCATAATAACGAACGACGAATACGTAAGTTATAGAAAATGGGCCTTAGAATACCAGGATTTTCTTGATACGTCTATACGTACCTCTTCCCTGTTCATCATAGTACAGTACAGTACATAACTGTACCGTCTGCACCTGTCTTCGGATCCTCCCTCCGCAGCTCCGTGGCTCAGCGACACAAATACAAAGAACTTAAGTAATATAGATAGAATTCTCATGTTTGTAAGTAATGTTGTAGGTACGTGTGCACTACTAAATATCGGTTTGTGGTTTATGTTGTAAAAGCTGCGCCTTCCATCGTTATATACCTACTGTTAAACAATAGATGATTGAATAAACTTAATTTGTTTGAATAGTTTTATTGTTGACAAAATATTGATAAGCTTAGTGGTAAATCATCAAATCCCCCTCCCGCTCTGGCTTTCACTGACTACAACCCATCCATGTTCCTTCTTTGCTTTTTGAATGTCTCCAATGCAGTTCATATGTTTGAGTATGCCGCACCGCGCCCGCGTTTGCAGTCGGGCTAGACTGCAAACGCGGGCGCGGCAGCACTAAAAGTACCCCTTAAAATAGAACGCCCCTAAAAAAAATCACATCCCTCTTATTTACCCCTAAATTTGGGAGGAAAACCCCTAAGTTGGTAACCCTGGCGGGAGCGGGGACCCGATATCGCACCGCTCGCCGCACCGCACTGCCAGTCTGGCCAGGCAAACCGCACGCGTTGCCGCACCCGCACCGCACCCCGCACCGCGCTGCCAGTCTGGCCGAGCACTTATGGGTTCATTGTATCCACGGAACCAACCCTGTAAACGAGGAACAAAAATCACTAGTTCCATATATGCGTTTATTCATACACCCCTAGACTAGGTTTTGCACACGGCTTCCCTCGTCTTATGGTTGGGAATCTTCCCAATGGAACCCATTAGTAAAAGAATTTTCGGAATCAGATTTAGAGAAGATGATGTATTTTTAATATTAGTTTAATAAGAGAAACTTGTTTTAGCGGCTGATAAAATCATTAGGAAACCTGCAAGCGTAAATATTCATCCTAACTACGGAACCCCTTACTGTGCACGGCCAACGTGCACTTGGCCGGTATCTACGTTCTATAAATATAGATAACTTTTTATCTGTCAGAGTCCCAAGGGTCATTTAATGTTTACCTACATACAAAATAAGGATATAAATGAGATTTAGGCCCAGCGCACACCCTGGAGGCGCAGCGGAGCGAATTTGAAGACAACAATTTAATATAAACCTTAACCACCTTAATATACGTTTTTGCTAGGGCCGCCTCTCTGCAAGATGTACACTGTACAGTCTGTCTGTGTTGTTGGCGCAGTGGTGCCGGGCGCCGCTTCTCACGGTTGTCGGTTAAAATCCGGTTCAAAGATGACTTACGAAGATAACTAAGATTACTGACTAAGATTTAGGGTTTAGAGGTAGGAACAAATAAAAGTAGGTCTTGAAACAGAATGGTCGCTTTATTCAGCTCAATTTCCGGTCGGTGTGACTCGTACTTGACATTTGTATGTTGACAGCTATGATATTGTATGTTACACTAAATAATATTTACAACAAACGTACGTGGGCATTGTAAACTGGAAACAAGGTCACGTAGGGAACGCCTAAACTAGAATTCAGAAACTTATGAGGTACATCGTCCTATCCACTTTACTAAGCGTATGTTATCGGCCCCAACGACAACATGAGGCCTTGGTTTTTTTTTTACATTTTTTTCCCAAATTTGCAGCCTTTTTGTACAGTATATGATACTTACTAATTACATATGTATAGACATAGTTAAACCGTTAATTTTTTTTGTTGCGAGCTCTTTTTCCTAACAGCCCATTGGTCCAATGAGCTGCCATGAAAAACGCGCTCACGTGCGTTTTTTATAATGATTGAGACAAGAGGACACTTGCGTAACACACCAAACATTTCATTCTCATTCAGCATAGCTAGTTTAAACCCCAATGTTTTTACACAACATTCAAATACACGATATTTAGGTAACAACATTTTTTTTTTTGCGAATTCTAACAACAAGTGAGTTGCACGGACAAAATGTATCATTATACATATTTGTATCCAGAAAAACAAACTACATTAACACTGAGAATGAACACAAATATTGTGTTTCGTGATCTAGCATGGCGAGTATGGCAACACTTGGCCAGTGAACCGAGCACGGAACACAACTCACAATGTTGCCACATTCAAAAACGAACAAGCCGTATTATTTGTTTTATTTCTATCTACCTACTACGTGTCTCTACACGTTTATTTCTAATCATCTGTATGGACACTCGCTCCCTAATAATCTACAATATTATCATAGCGATTACTTTTACAGACATTATAAATCATCACTTTACTGTAATCGTCCCGTATTATATAAAATAGTATAGGCAGAGGTGTGCATGTATGTAACTCCCACATTTCAGCAGTTGAATGATCAGCGGGCCTAAAATGGCCGCTTTAGCAGAATCATAATACGAATCACGTTAAAAAGTTGAAAAGAGTTGAGCCGCGACAACATGTATGTAGTGCTAGCCGACCGACCCACTTACGGCCATTTTCAATAACTTACTCGCCGGTTTCGGTAGGTTGCTATCTCTGTCTGTTTGACAGTTTGCTTACTGACGGTTAGAAACAAAACGTCAAAACGTGATGAATCAAGTGACAGGTAGGTGACGCGGATAGGATATTCTTTGTTTATAGAAACACCGATAGCTACAGAAGTAATATGCACACCTATTGTAATTGAAATAGAGCTGAAAATCGAATATCTGACGTCACAATGGATTATTATCTCATACACGACACTAGCAACTTTATTTTAGTTGCAATTTAGTAACTTATCAATTGTCCCAGTCGGCTTGTAAGCACTAATACAATTTTATTATAATAGTAACACAGTTATTTCATCTCTAATTTTGCATCACTGCGTAAGAACCCGAATTTATTCAAGTTACGTAAAGGTTTCTGTAGAGTTGATACTCTAAGAGGTAAAATAAATGTGTAAGGATTCTTGAAGTGATCGTCACGTGAATGTGTAGTTGTTCACATCTAATGATGAGTTTCTAGTTATATCAATCACAGCCTGTATATTCTCAATTGGCGCCCAGCGTGGGACACATGCTCACTTCAACTCTGGACTAATTTAACTTACTATGCCTTCTAAGGGAAGCTGTTTTTATTATAATGGCAACACGCAGGATTTAGCAAGTACAGTGTTGTCAGACATTTACATTGATCAAAAGAGTTATTTTAGTTATAAAATCATCGCATATTTGGTATCGGCTAATGTCACATGTCGGTTGAACACAAAATGGAATATATGCTTGCTTGAGTATTCAGTACATTCGTATTGACGCGGTGCCATCGAGAGCCACAAGCGTATCCTGAAGTACTGGAGACTGAATTTCATTATATACAATGTCTAACAATAAATTAATGGTACAAACACAAAATAATACTAAACTATATGGGATCTGTCCACAAGTACGGACCGCCTGACTACAACCGCGCTCAGACAAGCGCCCGCTCGACTGGTCCGGCCAGCGAACCAAATTATTAAGTAAATATTTCATTATTTATAATACACATACAGCTATATGATACACGGTAATGCGGTTATTACTTTACACATTCGTTAAACATTTGAATTAGATCGATGGGTCCACACCGGAGACGCGCCGAGCGGGGTCACGTGACCTGCATGGGCAGCGAGTCCGGCCGTCGCCGCACGGCGCCGTTGGCGGGCGGCTCGTCGGGGCGGGCGGGGCGCGGCGGGGCGGGCGGCGCGCCCGACGTGGACGGCGCGGCCGGCGGCGCGGCCGGCCGGCGGAACGCCACGGACACCTGCGGCTTGTGCGCCTTGTGCAGCAGCTGCAGCGGGTGGCGCACGGGCCGCACCAGGCGGGGCTCCGGCCCGGGCGGCCGCAGCACGTTGACGAGGTGCGGGCCCTTGCCCTTGAGCTCGAACAGCTGCGGCACCTTGAGCAGCGCCGGCTTGTTGTCGAGCGCGGCCAGCGACACGACGGCGGGCAGCTGCAGCGCGCGGTTCTGGGCCAGCAGGGCGCAGCGCTGGGACTGCGTGAGCGGGTGCGCGTGCAGCACCTTGAGCTTGGAGGCCGCGCCGGGCGCCGCGTGCAGCACCAGCGGCGGCGCGTGCAGCACGTGCTTGTGCTGCAGCGACACCAGCGGCCGCACCACGTTCTGCACCAGCACGCCCGACTGCGACGACAGCAGGTGGTTCTGAAGCCGGACCTGCCACATTACGTTATCACTTTTAGCCTCAAAATAGTCGATCATTATAATTATGTGGAACGAGGCAATTTCCAGGATAATATATGTTTTGACAAAAAAAGATCCCTCAGTGCCTGCCGTGCCAAGTGCCGACGATGGCCTGAGATTTCGAGACTACGAAAGAGACCGATCACAGAGTACAATTGGCATAAAGAGTCATGAAGCGAGCTTTCTAGATCGAGTGCGTAAACCCAAAACTCGTCATCGGACGAAAGTCTAAGACGTCGTCGGGGGCCGGACGATACGCCTCAAGTAGATAGGAATAGGGGGCAACTGGCTAGACGCGGAGATGGCCGATGGAGCAATGGTTTGACAGAGTGTTCATCAAGGTTAGATCAAAAAACCGAGGGCCTTTTAAAATCTCATTGACGATATAAAAGTAGCTGAAAACAACTGGATGAGGAGCGCACGGAACCGTGAAGTATGGCAGAAGAAATGAGAGGCCTCCACCCGGCAGTGAGTAGTTCCGGGCTGATATGATAATAAGGCACAAGATCGAAAACACTCATTGAGCGGAGCGCCTCAACTCGCTCTGACAATAGGCGAAATTCGCGTCGTGGCTCTTGATTTCCGACCGGATACGGCGATTGGGAAAAGGCACGACTCAAAGGAAAAATCCTATCAGAACCTAAAAACCCACGCTCTACTATTCTGCTTACAACATACCTTCAAACTATCAGAGACAGCGACAGTCACAATCTGCGGCTGCGAGGTCTGAACGGGCGTATCCGCCGGAACTGACGTCACAATAGCAACGTCACTAGCTCTCCTATGTCCCGCCGACGTTATAATATGCTTCTTCAGCGGCGAATGTTTCGTCTGCACAGTCTTGAGCTGAACCCCGTGAGGCAGTTGAACCTCTTCGATAGTATCGTCTTTGCGTTTCTTCTCAATCTTAATAGTTGGTAGTTCGTTGACTTCTTCTACTATAATGTTGGTAGACGGTACGGGTGTGGTGGCGGCGACCTTCTTAGGCTCTTCTTTGGGTTTGGGCGTTTCTATCTTGATCGGGGGCGGCGGTTCGGTCTTGATCATGTCTACGTATATCTGCTCTTTATCCACGCTCGTTACGTTCACGACTGTCGAACCAAACGCGTCCGCCTGGAAACAAAGGTAAAATGTAAATAACAGCTATGTTACAATACGTTTTACGATCCTAAGATAAGTTTTATCTAAATTCTGGAGGTCTACTCTCTAAGCACAAAATCCGCATTTTCAGCTCACTTCACTTATGGACATAAGATTCGTTAGGGGCCCGAACTAAACATGAATGACAACTCGATTGGCAGTCTGTCCTTACTCCCGATGTGTTTTCAAAACTCATGCGCATATATTAGTGAGTAGGTTCATGTCAAAGTATAAGCTACTTTCGGACGGGCCCCGTATCTTTGTTGACGGACTTAGAGACTAGACCGCCCTGGCACGAATTAAACACTGAAAGTCCCTTTTGTAATAAATACGTTATAGTTGCAATGGGCCACCCCATTGCAACTATAACGTATTTATTACAAAAGGCAAAGAAAATCTCTGATTGCGCCACCATAGTTTGTCTCAAACTGACCAATGAGGTTAAGCTATTTTGAAATATAAAATGACATTACCACATTTTCAACCAATGACGATGTTTGGGTACCAACTATGCTAGCACCATTAGTTCCACAGTTTCCTTCCCCATTGAGACCAACCTTCGCGAGCAAGAACATCTGTACTTTTAAACTATTTCAATGTTAATCAATAACAACAAATATATGATTGAGAGAGATATAAGTGAGTTCGGTACCTTTCTCTTCCTCGGGCCAGAGTCGGCACGCCCGTCCGAACTCTGGCCGTGCAATAAAAAAGAATCCTTAGCGTCCACGTTGTTGACGAGCTCGTCCAGTATGTCGTCGGTGATGGCGATCTTCTTGTCGTCTTCCTCGGCCAACGCTTTCAGGTCCGTCTCTGAGAGTATGCTTTCTACTTGCGCTTCTGTCAGACCTGGAATGGACGAAAATGTTATATTAGTGTATCAGAAGGAATTTAACATTTGTTTGGATAACTCCTGTGAACTGTGGCCCAAAAACACTTTCTGGGGCCCTGCCCTGCTGGACACAGCCAGAAGGCGTCGCGGCAGACCTCGTAGAAGATTGCGGGACGAGCTGGACAAAACCAACGACCAGTGGTCCACATTAACCCTGGATAGAAACAACTTGAAGTCATGGGGAGAGGCCTTTGTCCAGCAGTGGGATGACGCAGGCTAACAGTATCAGTAACCCCTGTGGGAATAAGGTGTAAAAATATCTTTAACGAAGCCGAAAGGCACTTGTTCTGGTCCATGCTTGGGAACCGTCTAGTTACGGAAATATTGGAGGTTAAAGTTCTAAGTTATCCACAGGTATTTTTTGTTTTTTTTTTTCAATACAAGTTTTTAATGTGTTAGCTTAGTTTAAATATCTCCAAGACTTCTGTACTATTTAATGCATCCATCAGCACAATGTTTTGAGTACGTTACCATTGAGTCCTACAGTAAACCGTGATTTTGCATTTGCAAGGCTTCTATCAGGATTTTTTCTTTACTTTAACAATTTATGAGTACATCATGAACGGCCACAGTTGACGTAAAATTTGTGCAAAACTGCAATTTTTGGAGGCCTATACTGAATTTGTTTCAACAAATTTAAGTTTTGCTTCGATAGAAGCCTAGATATAGTGCACAAGATACCTATCAGTTAAAAAAATTCAAAGATATTATGTGTAACAACGGCATAATCAAATACGAGCGTTCGTATGAAAAGTATGGCTGGTTGGGCGCTCTGAACTGACCCGTAAAGTTGTCGGCTCGCAGATCATCCCCGAGGTCGGCGAGGTCGGCGAGGTCGGGGTGCAGGTCGGCCAGCGTGAACTCGCGGGTGGTGAAGGGGCCCGCCCCGCCGCGCAGCACTACGGACAGCGGCGTGTCCAGCGCGACCGGCAGCTGCTCCGCACTGTCCGCACCCTCCGCTAGCGGAGCTAGCTCCTCTAGCTCCCCCAGGGGGGACACGGGGGGCGGGGTTTTCGGTCGGAAATGTAACCTGCAATGCGAATTATTCGATTTAATTAAGGAATTATGGTAAGAACTCGCTTCTTCCTGCTAAACTCAAATATAATGTTACGCCTGTGTTCTGCAACTAATGCAGAAAGTTAGATTCAAATGCAGGGTTCTGGTTTGGACTGCTATTGAGAAGGTATCAAAACACTTGCGCGAATAGACTTTTGAGCGAATGGACACTTGCGCAACTTTTTCGTCATGGGTGTCGTTTTCATAGTTTTTGGGGTCGCTGGTAACGAAAATGAGGAAAAATGAAATTTCAAGATGACCCCGAGGAAATTTTTTGGTTTTTCCATCATCAAAGTCAGGAAAACAGTACCCATGAAGGAACAACTGAAAATTTTCGTAGACGCTATCTTGGATTTATATTTTGACTTAATTTTCGTTATTCGCGCATATTTCCTTTCGCGCAAAAGTTCATGCACGCATATGTCTTTTCGCGCAAGTGAGGTCGGGCAAATGTCTTTCGCGCTAATATCCCAGATCCTATTGAGAATTCACTATAGGAAAGATCATCAACCACTTTTCCCAACTTGACGGAATAGTAGTCGTAAGCCCGACTGCTAAGCGTGAGGATTTCATTTCCAGCCCCCATGTTCACGAACGCTTCGATTCGACAAGTCGGATGTCTATCTTTTTTTGGTATTACGTAACCGAGCGAGATAGACGTACGACTTCCCGAATCGACACGGGGGACACGCCCATGGCATAGCCGAAAAATAAACAGGGTGGAAATTTTCAATGCCACCTGGAGGGGAAGTACTCTAAATACTGGAGATAGCAAATTTTACTCAGAAACATTCCTTTATTTTTAAAAGAAAACGACGAAGTGATTTCTCGAAAATCTGTGAATGCAGATTCATTCACAGATTTTCAAGAAATCACTTGCGTCAGTGAATTCGGTAGTACATTTATGTAAGGACTGTTCATGGATATAATAGGCTAGTTTCCACCATCAATAAATTGCAAATCTATTTGGTCATTCAGTTAAAAGTATTGAAAAATTTAAACTATTTAGTCCGTCAGTTAGAGTATTGGAAAATAATGGACTCGTATTTTTTGTTTTTGTAAATCAATGAATATTGACAAAGATAAAACTCATCAAAACTCGGGAGTGAGGGCTCGTGACGTCAGAACGCACTTATACCACGGCGTGACGTATTGAGAATTTTAAAAGCGTCCTATCTTCGTCAATTTTAGTTTACGTAACAAAAGAAAAAACACGGGTCAAATATTTTTTGGTAACTAACTGACGGACTAATAAGCCTATTGAATAAAGATCACAAACTTACCATTTTTTATTAACCTCATCGATGAACTGCTCAAATTCCTTCTCCACAGGCTGCAAGCTCTCATCCGAGTCATAACTGCTGTCAGAGCATCCGCTCCAGGCCCGTTTCCTCATGACCCTCTCCAGATTGTCTCTCACTACACCGTCTAAAGTCCTGGCACTTAATCTAATATCACTTTTAACACTGTCTTGAATAACGTCGGGTAAATCCGGTCTGTCAGTGAGGTCGGGTAGGACGTCCGATTCCGTCAATCTGTCAGATTTGTCGGCCGGCTCCTGTTTGATGTCGGATGGCTTGATCTCGTCTGTGGTTGTCCAGAGGTCGGGGTTGCGGGAGAGGTGTTTCCTGAACGCGTGTCGCCATGGATATTTTCCGGTTGTGTGGTAGTCTCTGGACATTTCTTTAGGCGTTCTGTGCGCTTTTGTTTCAAGTTCCACCTGAAATTGACAAGTTTTTGTTAAATATCAATATTGCTGGACATTACACACACACTATCTAGTGTCACACTAAGCATCGAGGCTTGTGTCGTGGACACCAGATATGTGATATACTACATAGATACTTTTTGTTCGTAAATACATACTTAATAAACATATAAACATCTATGATTAGGGAACAAATGTCCATGCTCATACGCAATGTAGCGTTACCGTGGCAAAACTCACGTAGCGAACGGCAAGCGCGACGACGAGTTTGATGAACTCTGTAGCTAGGCAGGAAGTGAACAGCTGATTTCACGCGTCGTTCGTTGCGAATTTTTTTAATGTAGCCTTACTATTTACATAAATGCTGCATACAGAGAATGTAATTTTACATTGAAATAAAGGTATAGTAACTGAAAATACGATTAAAAATCAGAATAAGGACCTGAAAGTTGTTTATAAAGAAAGAGCTAGTGGTGATCTGTAGTTTTCTGCCTACCGTCATGAGAAAAAAGTGTTCAGTCTGCGTTACCTCCTCATCCTTCTGTCGGCGGTAGTGCTGCGAGTCGGGGAAGCTGTAGGGCAGGCTGGTGAGCAGCTGGTCCAGAGGAGTGCGCGTACGGTCCAGCGCCAGCCGCCCGCCGCGCGTCGCCCGGCGCCGCGCGAAGCCCACGCAGCCCGAGCGGAGCGACGTCAGCGTGTACCTGACGATACGAAACATCGTTTGAACTAATCGGTCCCTCATTACTGAGGATCGTGGTCACTGGACCCCTAGGTGAAAGCTCCACGGTAGCCCGCGAAATTCAAATTTACTTAAGTTTTTTGCAATTTGCAGTTTAGTGTTAGGTTGAATGTTGATTAAAATATGATTCGCGGCTGTAACACGTATGTAGTTACAGAATTATAATCATTAAAATCATCAATACAACCCACTAAGTTCATGTAACCTGATTGAATGACTTTTTCATGATATAGTCATTCATTCATCGATCGAGCGGCACGTTGCCAACGGCAGATAAAACGACGGCTGCCGTCGACGGGCCGGCGCGGCGGCAGCCGCCGACGCCACAACTGCAAGCGTCGACGGCAGCCGTCGACAGGTGGCGATGCCTATCGACGGCTGCAGTTTATCTGCAGTTGGTAACGTGCCGCTCGTCTGTAAGAACCCTTAAGGGGACTAGAGGAACTAAACGCAAGTTTTATAATGCAAAAAAGCATATGATTTACTGCAATAAACAAAACCAAAAAAATATATGATATTCTTCAAGATATATGCTAGTATGATAGTGTTTTGAAAACATAATACAAATAGTTTTACTCGATAAAAAGAAACACGACCTTATCTCTAAATATTTGTTATAACGAGTAAAAACCATACTAAAATACATGCGATCATTCTGATTTTTTGGCAAATAATTCTACAAGCAACACACTGGCATCATAGTGTTTTATTTTTTTTAGTCCAATCAATAGATTTTTGTAAGTCGCAAAAACCACTAATTTCGAACAATTCGGCCCGCATTGACTGACGTAACAACCACTTTGTAGTGCAAAAGACAAGCCCGCCACACTTTTCTCAAACCACTGTAACTCCTGTGCGCCAGAATCAACACTGACGACCACCAGAAAAGCGCCGAGACAATGAAGCTCGACGAAGTCCCAGAGAATGAATTTAACGGTCTTGGATCCCGCAACGAAATTAATCAGAAAAGTATAGTGGAGGAGTAGGAAAAAAACATAATTTCCACTTAGTAGTGCAAGCTGATCAGAACTTTATACTAACAGTATTCCAAACGAAGTTTGAACCACCACAAATAGAATAGGCATGACGACAGTATCAAAAAATTGCAAATCTATTTAGTCCGTCAGTTAGAGTATTGGAAATTAATGGACACGTATTTTTTGTTTTTGTAAATCAATGAATATTGACAAAAATAAAACGCATCAAAACTCGGGAGTGGGGGCTCGTGACGTCAGAACTAGCAAAAATTTTATACCTAGGCGTGACGTATTGAGAATTTTAAAAGCGTCATATCTTCGTCAATTCTGGTTTACGTACCAAAAGAAAAAACACGGGTCAAATATTTTTTGATAATCTAACTGACGGACTAATTAGATTTTTTTTGTCGTCTCGCCTATTGCTCATTTAGCTCCTGTAGTCACCTTAACATGTAATAGACAATCTGCCTCCATCGACTCCGGACCAAAGTTGCCATCAACACAGACAGCCTCTTTTACTTGGTCTGACCATCGTGTTGGCGACCGGTCTCGCGCTCTCTTGCCTGATCTAATATCGAAATCTTAAGAGGGCACCAAGGAAACGATACGTAATTTCAAAATAATTGCATTCGCTTGATCCCGTGCTGCATCGTTATTACTTATCCTTTAGTCATGCAATTAATATGTAAGATATTTAAGGATTCACTCTATACATCGTACACTTTAGAAACACGATTACTTTTCCTCTACTCTATTGTCCTCGATAGAAGAAAAATCCAAAGTAATCTCTAAAAAACAAAATAAACCCTAAGTACGGCGTGAATACTTCATCATCAGATTTTGAATAATAACAAAACTACATGTTTTCTATAACGCATACATTTTACATTTTCGAAATGTGTATTTGTTTGAATAATATGAAGGAAATACCTAAATTAGCGTGCGTTCCGCACGTTCTAACCAGCACCCCTAGCCAAGTTGACAATCTACAATCGTTAACGCTAGTAGAAAACTAATCAAATGAATTGGAATGACATCATCTCAACGTTAAATCACGAGATCAACACAAACGAATAGAAAATTCGTAGACAAGTTTACATCGTTCAAAATATATAGAATATATAGAATAGAATGTTATCGTTTCTACAATGTTGATCGCTAAACTCTTTGGTAGGAACGCTCACCATAGACTAAAGTGTATGTTTTTTCTACAGACATTAGAGAACGAGCGAACGACTCAGTCGTGTCAACTTGGCTTCCAATTTAGCGCTTTCTACAATCGCTTACGCCGAGGCGTTTACGATTGTAGAAAGAGAATCGATACGAAACGTTTGTAACTTGGCTAGGCCTGCTGAGCCGCCACGCTTCCCCCCTATCCACTTTAGTCCAGCTTCGTCCTACTTACGAATACCTAAAATCTATTAGCGCCAGAAGCTCGGTGCGCTCTTAAGGTTTCATTTTAAATAGTCATCATAAAGATGCGTTTATATAACAGAGCTTAGATTTCTGCCAGTGAGCAGTTTGTAAACAAATAAAAAAGGTAAGCCGTTGCGGGATGCCTGGCAGATGTGCAAATTCGAAATTATTTTGTACAAGTTATATCCTTAAAAAAAGTTAATATGAAAAACAAACAAATAAAATAAAATAAAAACAAAATGACTCGATTCACAAAAAGAAAATCCTTGTGCTGGAATCGAACTTGAAGTCACGAGATTGTAACCCAGCGCTCTGTGCCCCGAGACCAGCTGGCTTGTTGTAAACCGTGGCGAATATGTAATCTTATGCTGCTTCAACAGGTCGGTAATGTTCGGGATTGTTCGGGCCGGGTTCGATAGCCACGCTCGCCACGAATTTTCATTTGTTTTTTTGGTTTACCCGCGACTATAGATGTTTCACATCAAAACAAGTTGTTTGTTTGACAAAGTTTTCGCTGGCGGTGTGAACGGTTTACGATCGACTATTTTCATTTTAAGTTGGGCACACAGTGATGAAATAAGTACAAAAGCCCTGTGTACACTTACCTATACCTCTCATCAACCTCGTGCTCGAACATTCCTTCCTTAGAGGGGTCATCTGGATCCAGGGGATCGCCGTACAACGTCGATGTGGGCTGCAAACAGTAAAAACTACATTACACACTAAAATAACACAAGTCATTGCTCTCGAAGCTAAGATAAAATAAAATAGGATACAGGGTGTAAAAAACCTCCGGGGTTGCGGGCCGTCAACCAAGCATTCTGTACATCAAACTAAGTAACTTTACGCAAAAATTATTGCTGGAAAACGACTTTTTTTTTGGTGTGCACTCAAAACACTATGCTGATGGATGAATTGCATAACACAGGGGTCGTGGAGGTGTTTAAAGTAAAAATCTTACATTAAAAACTTGTATTAAGTAAAATTGGAACTTTGATCCCCACTATCTCTGTAACTAGAAGGTTCCCAGGCAATGACGGGGAGAACAAGTGCCTTTCGGCTTCGTTAAGAGGTTTTTTAAACCCTTTATAGCTGGACATTACACACAGCGTCATCTAGTGCCACACTAAGGTTGCATTCGGTATTACAAGATAATAGCTCACAGCGCTCACATCTATATTTTGCGTTCCGATTTATATATCACGATTATGACAGCAAAGAGCTGTCATCAATTCGGAACGCTCGTGAACGCGTTGACAGTGAACATAACCCCAAACCAAAACTTTCCACAAGACCTATTTTTGAAAATGGAAGTTATGTTGGTTGACTCTTAACTTAGATTTTGAGATAGAGAACGACGATTCGTCTAGTGATGAAAAGGATGACGGAAGTGTTTATATTAGAGTATTTTGCTTTCGGCAAAGATTTACCCCTTAAAAAAATCTCCCGAATTAAAAATAACATAGATGCAACGATAATTAAATATAATGTATAGTTAGATGCGACTCATAAGTTCATAACAAAACAACACAACCTGTCAACACAACTGTCATTTTTGACAACGCTCACAGTGATAATTATTTGGGGCATGGTCGGTGTAATCGCAAGATGGCGCATGTCATGACGTCATCTATGACGATTCAAGGGACATCGAAATCGCGCTCACGGTAATTCGGAACGGGTTTATGAACGCTCAAATCGATTACAGCGTAATACGGAACGCAGCCTAAGCAACGAGGCTTGTGTCGTGGACACCAGATAGTTGAATATACTACATAGTTTTTTTTTTTTTATAAATACAAATAGCTTACCATTTCGTAGAAGCATCCGGGCTTGCGTCGGAAAGCGAAAGGTCCGTCGTCGGGCGGCGTGGCGGCCTCGGCGCGAGTGCTTCCTTCCTCCTCCGAGGATGTGTAGACGCCGGAGTCTGCGGATATCGTATCACTTGTTTATGTTGATGGATTGATTGGATGATACTGGAATATTCGTGTTGTCCTACTGAATGATTATAGAGACCCTTTCTAAATATGAATCTATTATGATTGTGTCGAAAATTTTGAAAGCACACATGATCTGTTTTTAAAAGGAGAAAGATTAACGAAATTAACGAAAGTCACGAAACAAAATGTGATGAAAGAGATAATAAAAATACTTTAACATTAAAATTTTGTTGCTAAATAACTGAATTCAAATATTGCAGCTAGAATATAATATTCAAATAGAAAAATATGAGTGGACTTATTTGTAACAATGATTATTTTGATACTCCATACTAGTCAACTCTCAAACTTTAGGTAAACACACACATCCAAACATCCGATCTCTACTTACAACTTACTATCCACCCCGGCTTCGCACGGTTGCAATGTTGATACTATTAAGGGTAATTTATACATATGAACGTTCCTCTTGAATCACTCTATCTATTGCTGAAAACTGCATTAAAATCCGTTGCGTAGTTTAAAAGATCTAAGCGTACAGACAGCGGGAGCGACTTTGTTTAATACTGTGTGTCGCTTAACTTCAAACTCGGATAAATCCACTCTAACCTCATAACAGATATTTAAGAATAAGTGATAATAGTCTTAATTCCATGAATTAAAAGGTAGTATTTTCTTTATTATAGCAACATTATTGAAGAAAACGATCCTGTCTAACAAATTCAGTATTTAAACCATTCAATCTTTCAAAAATGAAATATTTAGTTTGGATTTACCTTCATTTGATATTAAATGTAATAGTTATAGTTTTATATTAGGCCGCTTGCGGGCTTTACTTGGTGATACAATTTTAATAGAATTATCCATGGAAATATATAAAAAATAGAAACAAACAGTAAAAAACCGGTGCTACTGCCACAAAGTTTACGTCGACTGACTACCTTATTGAACAAACGTAATAAGCTGATTGGCTCTCATGGACCTAACTACATTTGAAAAAAACTGTCTCATGGATCTATCTGACTTAGATAAAATATTATGATTTTGACGGTTTATTTCTCAAAAACCGTGCGGATTTATACACAGCTGATAAAATTGATTAAAAGCATTATTTTCCTTTTCTTTGGATACCAAAATCTTAAAAAATCTCAGAATTGGATTTATCCGTGTTTGAAGTTAAGCGACACATGTAAAGATTCACATAATTTTATAGGGAAAATACCACCTACAGCACGAATATTCCTATTGCCTTATTAAGTATCACCCCGACTCGTACAGAGGCGAAAGTTTTTATCATTCAATCATTAAAGCCAACTTGCTTCACTAATCTTTTGATAATGGTAGAGACAGAATGATGATTTACGGCCATTTTCAATAACTTACTGACAGGTATCGGTAGGTTGCTATCTCTGTCTGTTTGAAATTTAGCTTACGAACAGTTAGAAACAAAACGTCACAGAAAAGCTTTTTTGATTTTTCTATGAATCAAGTGACAGGTAGTTGACGCGGATAGGATATTTCAAGCTAACTTTGTTTATAGAAACACCGATAGCTACGAGACGTAGGCATATGAACTAACAGTTATACGTAAGTAAGTTGCAAAAAACGGCCGTTAAGGGGGAAGCCGGCAGGATGGCTCGCGAAATGTAATTTTTCTTACGTTTTTTTGCATGTTGCACGTCAGTGCTAGGTTGTATGTTGATTAGAATATGATTCGACGTAAGACGTATGTATTTACCAACCAGTACCCTCCAAGTTCATGTAGCACTGGCCTGCAAATTGCAAAAAACGTTAAAAAAATTGAATTTCGCGGGCTATCCTAACGTACCTCCTTAAATACGTTTAGCGTTTAAACGCCTTTAATGATTTGTGGTGTAAGTTTTCCCGAGCGTGATAATATTTTGGCTACCTACATCTATCTTTTTGGGATGTTAGATGTTCTAACACAGGGCGTCTCAGGGTTAACATCATTTCTTTGGGACAATGACATTATCCAGTACAAGAGATTGACACGGGAAACACAAACTATTTCTCTGTTGTATTATTGGATTAAAGAGAAAAGTGATCATGATTTATACAGATTTTTTCGAATGAATATGAAAATACCTTGCAACAAAAAAAAAAAATCACTACTTGCGCACTATTCGAGCGAATCCGAAAAAAAACGTCGGTCAATCTTATGCCTAACCGGATTCCGATCATACGGGACAGAAGTTTGGTGTGTCCATTCAACATTAAAACAAGTTTGTCGAGCCCCAATTATTAGGACACCCGCCACACAAAAACATGTTACTGAAACAATGTTGTAAAACTTGTGATGCTTCGTGAGAGCGTTCATCCAAAAAGTTGACAACGTCGCAAATTGCTGTCAAATATTATTTACCTATTTTAATTAATTTAGCAACATTACTGTATGGAAATAAGAAATATGGCTAACTAGTGAAATAGAATATTAATAGTGAATTGCAATTAAAACACTGAATTTGATGTTGTAACCGTTTTAGGTGTAGAAAAGGCATTCGGAAAGTTTCTTTCATTCTTTTTTTACATCTAAAACTAAATATTCGGTGTTACGATATTAATTATTGCATTTCATAATCAATATTCTAGTTCTCTACTTGACCATATTTCTTATTTCCATACAGTAATATTGCCAAATTACTATTAAGTAAATTTTTGACAGCTATTTGCGACGTTGCCAACTTTTTGGATGCGCGCTCTTAAGATGGAAGCTCCACGGTAGTCCGCCAAATTCATTTTTTCTTACGTTTTTTGCAATTTTAAACCTGAACCTGAACTCTTTTCATGAAATAGACATTCGTCTATTTCATGAAAAGAGCTTAGAGTTATATTGATGATTTTAATGATTATAATTCTGTAACTACATACGTGTTACAGCGGCGAATCATATTTTAATCAACATACAACCTGACACTGACCTGCAAATTGCAAAAAAAAAACGTAACAAAATTTTAATTTCGCGGGCTACCGTGGAGCTTCCACCTTAATGCATAAAAAGCAATGACACACCGAACTTCTGTCGCATATTGTTCAGCGCATGAGTCCTCGTATAATAAGATACGTACCTCGCAGCCCCTGCGCGGAGCCGACGGCGGGATGCCTGTGTTTCCGTCTCTTGTACGGACGCTTTTCTCGCTGGAAGGCAACAGACCATCATGATATCTTAGTCGCTTTTATTTCTAATGTCTAATGTTGTTTGTTGGACACTTAGTCTTAGGAGGTAATGGTCGCGAGTATTTTTTAAGTTTTTTTTCTTGTAGTTGATGGGACACGTTTTACTGTCATTTAACAGACGAGTACAAAATTAAAGTAATTCAGCTCATTTATAAATTTAAAATTAACGAGAATAGAGTTGAAAACATACTGAATCCAGGGAATAATATTACTATCTTATGCAAGCTATTTTCAACTCTATTCATTATAAATCTGCAGCATAAAACGTGAACCAAAATGTACATGGATAGAGCTTCATTTAAACTTAGCATACTTGGAGACAAACAAACACCCATACATAAAAGTTGCCTCTTTATTATCGTTTCTAAAGTTTCGTTGGAAATTGTCTGCCTGAATTATTTTATATGTTTATTACATCTCCTCGCAAATACAGTGAGTGGAATATGAAATATCTTATCTAAACTTCCTATTTTGAAACTAATCTGCTTTCATATTGATTTACGGATCAGGCTTCCAGAAAATAAGGAAACACGACTAAATACCAAATAGGGACCAAGTTTCATAACAACACGCAAATACAAAAGGTACAGTCAACAAAAGAGTTAGGTATGCAGGTTAGCAATCTTGTTACTACAATTATAAATACGAAAATTTGTGAGGATCGTTTTTTGTTATTCTTTCACGCAGAAACTACTCAACGGATTTGAATGAAATTGCAAACAGATTGATTATAACTCTTTAGCTTTTATAATAGTAGTAAGAACACATAGAAGAACATACCTAACTCTTTTGTTGACTGTACAGTCTTTACACAGTTGACATTATAAAGCAAAGTCGCACTAAAGCGGCTTTGTACATTCGAAGGAGTATGTAAGAATCGTAGCGTTCTGTAGTTTCTGCAGACCAGTAGCAAAAGGCAAATTTTTGAACGAGGTAAGCCAGAGTACATTATATCTTAAATGTGATTATATTATTTGTCTATACAACACTATTTTTTAGTCGTTTTAATTACTTTAAGGGCGTCTAGTACTCATGAAAATGATCAACTTTTACTATAGGACCGACTTTGAAATCTCGAAAAAAATACCTTCTGCTGCCTACATTTTTTCGAGTTACGCGATCAATAATGTATGAAGCAGCTGATTTTTTCTGAGATTTCATAATCGGACCCATAGTAAAAGTTGATCATTTTCATGAGTACTAGACGCCCTTAAAGTAATTAAAACGACCAAAAAGTAGTGTTGTAGAATACTACCTGTGCCATTTTTCAAAGGGAATCCAGTAGGAATCGGGTTTTATGAAACCTTCGCAACTGCTGCAGATCATTATGGGAAAGAGGCGTGTTATTGAGGTATGTACTACTGAGTTCTTTGACGGGCTGCCACTTTTCAACCTTACGCTCTTAGTAATAAGGTTGAAAAGCGGTTGACTGTCAAATGTGACAAACTCCAGATGCTAGGGCAGTTCTGTAGGCGTTTGTAGGAAATTTGGTCTCCATTGAATATTTACCCATATATTCTGAACCCTAAGTGTTACAGCTAAGGCTAGTATTAGTGTATATATTGTCGGCGTGTAGGTACCTGTCGGGGCTGGTCGACGGGCGTGGGCGGCGGGCGCGGCGTGTAGTGCGGCACGTAGGCCTCGCGACGGAACGTGGACGATGACAGCGGCACGGCTGTGTACGTTGGCCTGTGGACATTCATTTTAAACTTCGTTATTAGCACGTATTATTTGAGCGTACTTCGATGCTGTTAGATGTTATGCAGCTGGTTTTTTACTTACCTAATAAAAATAAAATCAAAATATATTTCACATAGGGCTCGATGGGTACTTATAAAACGTCGAATAAAAGGTGCACGGTTCGGGTTGGTCGTTTCCATGGAGAAGAACCGAAACTCCATGATTACTATTTCAAAAACATGAATGGACTAATTACAGTAGGACCTGTTGTAGGACTATGTTGGGGTCGGTTAGGAGGACCTCTACAACCTTCACGACCTCCTCTAGGACTTCTTAGTCTTTCTTCTTTCTCGTTTGATCAGTGCCTAACCTGGTGTCAGAGTTTTTATGCTGCCTATGGGCCTCTGACTTAGCTTTACATGCCGTCAAGAAATATATTTCAGGCATGCTGGTTTCCTCACGATGTTTTCCTTCACCGAAGCCAGTGATAATTATACAATACGCGCATGAATTCGAAAAATCAGAGATGCGAGCCTTGGGTTCGAACTCGAGACCTATGACTTTGCAGTCCGACGGTCACACCACTAGGCTATCACTGGTTTGCGACTGCTTCTCTGAGTGGACTGTGGCTGTCTGTGTAGTGTGTACCTGGGTGGTGGGTCCGGCAGCAGCTGGTTGGCGAAGTCCCCGGCGGCGTAGCGTCGCTCGGCGATGAGCGCAGTGAGGCGCACGAGCTCGCGCTTGGCGCTCTCCCGCCGCGCGACCAGCTCCAGCAGGTTCAGCGCTCGCGCCAGGTCCCGCCGGAGTTTCAGCATCTTCTCGTATGAGCTCTCGTCGTTTTTTCTAGAATTTGAAGAAGGAACTTAGTAAAAGAGTAATTCAGATAAGTTTTTCCACGGATATTTTAAGGAAACCTTCATTTATAGCCTAGCACTTCAACAGTTAATAGTCAGAATGCGAATGCTCACAGGCCTCGAGACATACAAACCTAAAATCAAAGCATTTATTTCAAGTAGGCCAATTACAGGCACTTTTGAATTGTCGAAACAAAGATCAAAATTAAATGAAACTACAGTCCCAGTCACAAAACATAAAAACTGTGAAAGTACTGTAGTTTCTAGTATTCTACATAAAGTAGACACTACGTATAGTGGTTTTTTCCAAAGGGAAGCTAGTAAGAATCCGGTTCTTAGGTACCTTCGGGCCTGCTATACATGGTACGGTGTCTTAAACTAAACATAAAATCACACCCCTTTACAAGTCATAGCATTTTTGAGGAAACCGTCCAACTAAAAACGGTTTTCCGTCTCAACAGAATGGATTCTGTTCCTGCCTATGAAGTAAGTATGAAATAGCGGCTGTGTAAATTATGTGAACACCTTTAGTAGGCACGGATTCCAGTATTTATATTTAGTCACGTGTTTGTATGTATTAGTGTTGATGTCTCAATAATTTTGATCTGTTACCTGTTTTTCCTGGTCTGCATCTTTTCCGTTCGCCGCCTGAACGCTAAATAGGGGTTGTTGGACGACTGGCCCGGCCTGTTCTCCGTTTTAACCGACAGGATCAACGGGTGTTGCTGCAACATATAAATTATTCTATTAAAATGTGAATTTATATAGGGAGATATAAGAACACGAATCGGATCGGATTTGATCGGTTATTATAAATTGTAAGATTCAAACGGGCATAAAGGGTGTAAAATACCCATAACGAAGCCGAAAAGTTCTCCCTGTTATTGCGGACCATACCTGGAACCTTTCTCGTTCCGGTGATTTTGGAGGTCAGTTCCAGCTTTTTCACAGACTGCTGGACATAAAGTTTCCCAAAAGCATTGCCACGACCTCTGGTGGTACTTTTTCCATATTCAGTAAGCCAACAGCTTCAGTAGGCCCAAACTTTCTGGGTTCACTCAGGTCGTAAGTACCTATTAATCTAAACAGGATGCACTTGATCGCAGTTACTGCAATTAAGCTTGCTGGAATTCAAAAACCTCAAGACAATGTGGCAAATGTCCACGTAGGCCTACTACTTCTCACATAAAGATATAATTATAAACTGATTATTACATATTTAACTACCGTATTGAGCCGCTTGTTGAGCCAATAGTCGTACACAGCGATGACGAGGTCGTCGTTCCTCTCGAGCAGCAGCTTCGCCTCGTTGAGGGTCACCACCGTTTGGCCCGAGCTCTTCTCTAGCTTGTCCATCATTTGTTCGAACTTTAGCTCTGGAAGCAAACGGAAGTCTTATTAGATATAGTTGCAGAGGTTTTGGTATGCCTAAAAACTAATGGCGATATCATTAGAGACGAAGTAATAAAAATAAAATCACAATCGAATCGATTTGTATATTACGGTAGATGACAAAAAAAACTATTTAGTCCGTCAGATAGATTTCCAAAAAATATTGGACACATATTTTTTTCTTTTTTCACGTAAACAAAAAATGAAGACAGATACAGTGCGTCGAAAACTCGTGTGACGTCATATTTGAGTACATTTTTTACCCAAATGTGACGTCACAAGCCCCCACTCATGATCTTTAACACGTTTTATCTTCGTCATTTTTTATTAATTTGATAAAACAAAAAATACGTATTCAATATTTTTCGATAATCTATCTGACGGACTAAACAGAATAATATTTTTTTTGGTCAGTCATCATCCCTATTATCACTAGCTTCGGTCGGTGAAGGAAAACATCGTAAGGTAACCAGCATGATTGCGAGATATTTCTCGACGGCATGTAAAGCCATGTCAGAGGTCCATGGGGGGCATAAAGACTCTGCACCCAGTTAGGCACTAACCGCACGAAAAAGGAAAGGATTAGAGACAAAATCTTACAACTATTATAAATGCGAAGGTTTGGATTAATGTTTGTTACTCAATCACGCCAGAACGGTTGAACGGATCTGTATGAAATTTGTCACAGAGATAGATTTATTTTTATTTATTTATTCAGTAGTATACATACATTTTAAACATTTAAGTTGGTGCCAACATAAACTCATTAGAGTTTTACCGTGCACCAAGATCATCGACTACATAATTTGGAATTAGATCCACTTAAGTGGGATAGAGTGAGATAGAGTCTAGAAAAGCACAACTTTTTTTCTCATAAGTACACACATTTTTTATAGTTAATAAATATCCGATCCGTCAATTCACACGGTCACACACCGTACACCAATCGGCCATTTATCGCCCGCGTGGAAATCGGAAATTATGCCAAGTAATCGTATTACTGGGGTTAAAAGTATCCTTTGTCCTAACAAAATTCGTGTTCTAAATTTCGTTGTGTCTGACTCTGAACACACATTTATTAAGAATCAAATTTGCTTAATACCATGAAAAACCGGTTATTAGTTCTTTGAAGATTTCCTTTGTCGACCATCGCTAGGAGAACGAGGTCATAGTAAATAACATGATGACGATAAATTGTACTCCTAGATTGAATTGGAAGCTGTCGCTAAGCGTTTGTAGGTCGATAGTTCAGGACAGACAAGGTCACATAAGACATATTAGATTTGATTTGCAAATGCAAATAGAGCTGACCAGACAGGCTGGCTGTTTGCCATAATATTGCCTGAGCCAGGGTGGGTACTGGGTAGGTCATTAAACGAAAAAATCAGCTGTTTCATACAATCGTCCAACACGGTCAAAATGTATGGTAGGGTACAGGTTTTTTTTTGTAATGGACGATTAATTTCAATACAGCGAAGTTTAAAATCATGTACTGAGTTCATTGTTTAGGTGTCGATGGCAATAGTTTGATTCACACAGTCCCCTACACTAAACTACTACACTTTAAATACTTTTAAAATGGAAGAAATGAATCAGAATGGATGGAATTGGATGGATGGATCGTTTTTGAATGGTATTTCTATACAATGCACGTTCATTTCTCTGGTCAAGAGGAGAACTCCTATACAAACTTGACAGGGTTCTCCGTTGACTCAAAGAGAACGGACACCTATAAAACCATCACTACGTTGGGGAAGTTTTCTCAGAAAAAGTTTGGTATGAGAGAAGTGTTCACATACTCGTATGTATTGTATACCTGTGAGCTCGGGATGCCGTTGCTGTTTCAGCCACCGTTCGTCCTCCGTGTCGATGTCGTACTCCGGCGCCTCCTGCTCTTCCCAGAGCGCTGTAACAATACAATTTTTTTTTTAAATAAAACAATACTTGATTAAGAAGAGATTTTCAGCACATTTCTGCCGAAGTATTTTACAAGGCCCATGACAAAGTATGACGATGCTTGCAGCTCTACGGTGGAAGGTACACCGGCGCAGGCGCACTACGTACATCATTTTGAACCCCCTGCACATTTATTGGTGCGTCGGTCTACCCTGTATATCCGCCACTCTCTCTCAGAGTCCCGTTTCCCAACAGCTATTACAGTAACTTAAAGATAATAATAACTTATCTCTACATATAAGCTGAAAACCACCTAGAGTGACCTAGACACAAGGTTTGCGGAGAATCGAGATCTTTGTGGACAAAGAAACCAAGAAGTTTGCAGAAGGTTGCAGAACACCTATTGATATAGCCACAAGCTCAAAGACGAATACCATTGTCATCCACATAAACACCCATTTAGATAGAGTAGGATATCTTTTTGTTTTGTTTTTCGCACATAATCGACCGGTGGAAATATGGTAACTACCATTAAATAACCAGACTACTGAAAAATCATGTTCTAATTAAATTCGGAGTTTACAAGCTAAAATCGACTCCGCTATTTTGAAGTCGGTTAAAATGTAGCCTATGTTACCTATGCTATATTAACGAATCGATTGACACCTTGTTGATCAAAATCGCATGAATAGTTTAGGCGCTACGGAGGAACACGTCAATACAAACATACATACCCCCGAATACTGAAACGTCACTCAAAATTTAAGGGCTGCTTAACATTTGAGCAGCTCCTAAACTTTAAATTTCGTATGGCCAAACGTCACTATTGAGTATCTGTTAAATATAAGTGTTACTTAAATTTTGAGTGACGTTTCAGTATTCGGGGGATAGACTGCTAAAAACAAAACCCTTCCTTTTGGCTTCGCCGTAGTCGGGTAAAAAAAACAAATAAGTTGTTCCAACTGCCTTATTCCAGCTTTAAAAATATTTTAAATGATAACATCCTATCTAATCAAATACAATAATATATTTCAAATATATAATATATATATAATATATAAATATATAATAGGGCAAGCCGCCAGGTAATCTGTATTAGGATGATTAAATCACGTTTTGCAGAACCGAGCGAAACGGCGAAACATTTAAATGTTCCTCATTCCTTGTTTTATAGTAATAATAAAGGAATATGTGGCATTTTAATTATACTTTATGGAGTTTAATAACGAAAGAGAATCTTATGTATTAGAGAAGATTCTGTTTTATACTTAGCGTATTTCATCATCTGCCTAGCCTTTCCCCAACTATGTTGGTGTCGGATTCCAGTCTAACCGGATACAGCTGAATACCAGTACTTTACATAGAGCGACTGCCTATCTAACCTCCACAACCCAGTAAGTACTAGGTAATACGATACCCCTTGGTTAGACTGGTTACCAGACTATCGTGGTACTGACTACTCGTAACGACTGTCAAAGATCTACAAATGACAGCCGGGACCAACGGCTTAACGTGCTTTCCGAGGCACGAAACCTAACTTATTAATAAAAACAATTGTAAATACGGTATTGCAACCTAAAAAGGTAAAAAAAGGAACCCTTATAAGATCACTTCCTTGTCCGTCTGTCCTTCTGTCCGTCCGTCTGTCACCACCGATTTTCCTAGGAACGGGTGGACCTAGCAAGTTGAATTTTTTACCAGATACTGAAAGTCTATAGTCCCTACTAGGTGTATAAAAATCAAGGTCCTGAGTCAACATGATAAAAAGATATGGGAAAATTTAGATTTTTGCGAAAACTTGTAAATACCAAAATTTACCTTAATTTTCAACTTTTTTTATTTTTCGTAATGTTTCCTTTACTTGTGCTCTAAGACCTTGCTTTTAATCAAAATTGACAGTTCTAGGTCAACCGGAAGTACCCTTAGGTTATGGGTCGAAAACCTGTATGGTAGTTCCCGTTGACCTAGAATCACGAAATTTTACGAGAAGCAATGTGCAATGCTTACAGCACATGTAAAGGGAAAAATCTGAAAACCGTATATAATATATAATATAATATGTAGTTTAATAACAAAAAAAAGGCTATTTTACTATTACAAACTTATTATTTGTAGTTGGTGCAATAGCCGTTTTATGGGATCGAACAGCAAAGTTAAGTTTGTCCTTTAAAAAGTTTGTACTCGGTACTCGCGCACCGAGGGTTGCGCGTTCCGACTCGCTCTTGGCCGGTTTTTTTTAAGCTCTGCCTACACCATTGGAACAAAATAGGCGTGAGTTTATTTTTAAAAACGTAATTCATAACAGGCTAAACCCATCAACATTTGTATGAATTTTTGCAAAAAAAAACCCGTCTGTGTTCAAATCAAATCGTCCATATTCTCTCTTATATCGGTCGCGCGACGCACACGTCCGCCCTCGCCGGTGTCCGTCATCATTCTGCGAAGTGCGAAGGAAGGCCGAGGCTCGGTCTTCCTTCGCCGTCAGCTGTGAGCTCTCGGCTCGGCGCGGCGCCGCCGACTAACGTAATCGAATCACCCACTAGACAAGTGTGTACACTGAGAAATGCACACGAGATTGTGTATCTTGGGATAGATATTATGTTTGTTGGGCGGTAGTTTAAAATTGAGTCTGGTACTTAAATATACAAAACTGGTGACGCCTGAGAAGCAAGCTGCTACTTATCTGACACATTCGCTTCATTTTTTACCACGTCAATAAAGTGCTGCCGATACAAAAGAAAAATATTTGTTTCACTAAGAACTCGGAAATGAATATGTAAGTTCGTCTTTTTAGTAAGTTATTGTTGAATGAAATCAGCCAAACCGCCAGCTCGCTCCCTCGCTCGCTAGCTGGCGGTGTGGCCTGGAGTTTAGCTGTGGATGTGGTTGGAGGCACTCCGGCCGGATTAAGTGAACTGCCTATTATTTGATGGAACTTTGGGTATAGAATTATAGACTCATCAAGTTAGCGTTTTGGCGAGGGGAGGGTTTGTGTGACATATTAATTTGTTTTCCTATCTTTTTAATTTGAATGGTAATTCATAAAGGTTAACACTATTTAGCATAACGTATTGCCTGAAGGTGTAACTCACACAAAAAAAAACTATGAATTAGGAGTTTCTTTAAAAACCCTTCTTGTGGCTTGTAATCGAAAGGGTGTTAAGGAATTAGGGTGCGGGCACGAATTAAATTAACGTGTTCCGAGGTTTATGGTAACAAAAAATCGCCGTAAAAGTGTGAACTTAGCTGCAAAACATTTCTAAAGGGAATATTTGTCACGTGTTTTTTTGTCAAGTCACGGTAAGTACCCTTTCATCATCTGCCTAGCCTTTTCCTAAATATGTTGGGGTCGGCTTCCAGTTTAACCGGATGCAGCTGAATACCTGTATTTTACATGGAGCGACTGCCTATCTGACCTCCACAACCCAGTTAGTACCGGGTAATACGATACCCCTTGGTAAGACTGGTTGTCAGAGTTTTTGGGCCTCTGACTACCTAACGACTGTCAAAGATCTACAAATGACAGCCGGGATCAACGGTTTAACGTGCATTTCGATGCACGGAGGAAACTCGGTATGTAATGGGTGTTCACCCATCCACAGACCAACCTAGGCAAGCACGGCTTAACCAAACGATCGACGCGAGCGACATTATTTAGCCACGAGCTCCTCACGTTAAGTACCCTTTATGAAGGAAAAATTGAGAAAAATCGACAGCTTCCGTTCGTGTGGTTTATTTTCAAGGTTTCATTAAACAAAGCTTATGTTCTGAATCAATGGAGGAAAGACAAAAACAAGGAAAAATTACTTTTAGCACAGAAACTTTGTAAGCAAATATTTTCCTAAACAGTGTTTCATATTTCAAACAAAATCATAACAAGAACTAACAACATAGCTTTTAAATTATAAGTCTACACTTGCGGTTATTTTGCTGTGAGCTGTGCAGGTCAGGGAGTAAAATATCTATACTAATATTATTAAGAGGAAAGATTTGTTACGATTTATCTCAAGAACTATGCTCTACACAGATTTTGAAAATTCTTTCACTATTAGAAAGCTATATCTTTACCGAGTAATATAACGTATAAATTATATTGATTTCATGCAAATTAGCCGAACTATCACAATTTTCTCGGACAATATCGCGGACCAAGTGCTAGTATATTGGTATAAAGCTGTATCCAGCTAGACTGGAAGCCGACATCAACATTTCGGATTCCGCTTTGCGATTAACAATTATTTTAAATTAAACTAGCATAACCGGTAGGTAGGCCGAAACTACAAAATTTCATCAGCTACGAACCTTACATACTCCTCTCGCCTCGTTCGTCCCCGTTCATACATCAGGGGGTCTACTCTCTAAGTCCATCAACAAAGATACGGGGCCCGTCCGGAAGTAGCTTATACTTTGAAATGAACCCTACTTCCTAATATTTTTGAATTCATGAGTTTTGAAAACACATTAGGAGTAAGGGCAGACCGGCAGATGACCAATCGTGTTGTTATTCATATTTAGTTCGGCCTCCTAACGAATCTTATGTCCGTAAGTGATACGGAGTAGGAAACGACCGTAAATTCGGTCGAAACTACGGATTTCGTGCTTAGAGAGTAGACCTCGTGGTCACAAACGCACGCCTGTTGCAACAAGCGTAACATTTACTAGTTCACATTGTCTGCCAATTGATATTTGCAAATACAGTCATCTTACTTATACAAATGCGAAAGTTTGTGAGGATGGATGGATGTTTCTTTCACGCGAAAACTACTGAACGGATTTAGATGAAATCTGGCACATAGATAGTTTATAACCTGTATTACACATATAGGATACTTACAGATAGAGAGAGAGACATTACCGAACTCTACGCGCTAGTAGGCTATATTCGGTTTTTTTATCACCGATGACGCCACATTTTCCATCATATTGGCAAACGTATCACGTCGACATCACATGGGGGTCCTTCGTATAGAAATCAGAAGCAACACTTCAGTCAAGCTTTTATAAGTAACCACCACAAGTAACGAAAATTGTTGATCACATTCAAATGAATTCACGTTCAAAGCCAGATTCCGAATTCAATTTGATACCATTTGGAATGCTGAATAACCGTCAAACAGAAGCACAGAATGGCAGCAAAAAATAATCTTTTCATTTTCCCCCTCGTGTTTTTTGAAAGGGAGGAAAATGTTTCATGTTTTTGTAATTTTAATTATATTTGGGAAGCATCGTGAGATTTTCAATTAACGCTGTGATTGTACGGACCATGTTATTTATTTTCATTAATTTATTTCTGTTCTTCTTCTATCAAATTTCGAGCTACTTTAAAACCAATCTCCGTTCCCACCAGCATGAACCCCGGTCCTCGATTAAAAAAAAGTCTCAAGACAACTTATCTCAAGATTCGAAATCTTCGTAAACATCACCACATGTGCGTCAGTCATTCACAAACACATACAAAAGTTTGACGAACACAGTCGTAAAAAACATGTATACATTCATACACAAAGCGGTTTTGCTAGGCTACATGAGTAATTTATCTATCGTTCGCAATTGGATCTATCTATACAATAGGATATTATTGTTTTGTCTCGCACAAGTATTTCGTGTGTGAGTTTTTGTGTCTTTGAGAGATGAAATTCTTTGAGAGCTGTGATTTATTAAACTATTATGGACATACCAGTTTTAGTTTTGGAGATTTACATTCTGAACAGGTTTTACGAATTATATTTAGACAAAAAGCCAAGAAACCTCAAGTCTAGATCTGTAGAAATATTCGCAGTATTTCGTTTATTTCATATTATGAAGCTTAGATTACGATTTTCTTTCAAAATCCTTCGGACTTTGAAATAAGGTCTACTAGCTTATCAAACAGGTATTGTTTAGTTAAATGTATAAATTATAATAACATCATCATAATACAAATACAATACAAGTGGGTGAGTCACCAAGTTTTTCTCAGTAGAACTAACAGGCCTGACTCGGACCAATGTTAATGAGCTCGTAAAATCGATCCGTTATGGATGAGATGAGAGTTTTAAGTGGCTACTTTAGGAGCACTTAAATATCTCGTGCCGACTGCCAAGAGAAGAAACATACAGCTAAGAAACCTGGAGTGTCCAAACTGACCTTCTTTTATCGTATCGATGGGGATGGAGGGGGCCACGTTTATCGCAGCGTCTTTACCGTTCTGTAAGTCCTCTGATGTGCAGGTCTGCGGGAGACATTGAACATTCCAGCAAGTTGGCCATGTTCTGCCGGGAGCATCGCATTTAACAAGAGTGTCGGAACGATCTTGTATCCCCCATTTTGCTAAAATCCAGCTTTTTGAGTCCGCAATCGATTGAGTGCTTAAATTAAAGGCCACTGCTGATCATATCCGAACTGACCTAAAACCGCCACGGATGCTGCGTTTGAAGTTGTCACCTACGTGGCTGAATCGCCACGAAAAGAGGAAAAAGAAGCAAATTCAAAGATGTAAAAGTTCGTTAGCCTTCTGTTTGTTCCCATGAAAACATTAAAGGAGGCAATGAGGGTTATCTACCCTACAACAGTCATAATTTAAGCAGCACAGCGTACCAAATATTCATAAGACCCTTCTCCCTAGAAGAAACGACCGCCCCATCGTTTGCAATGAAAACGTTCAGAGCATTTTCTACCTTTAGGTACGTATTTACGATGACCACTATACCATACCTAATAAAAGCCATCTATTTCTGAACACCTATACAACATGTAACATGTAACTCTTTGAAAACGACAAGGAGCGGCATAGAAGCCAGTCGAATCTGGGCGACCTAGCTCTGTTCCGGTAAAAATAGAGAAAACGAATTTACCCACATATGAGACCTAACTAGATCGATAAACCGCTATGTTGCAATTTTCATCGAAATCGTTAGAGCCGTTTTAGAGACCGTGATCATAAATAACTGCGCATTTAATAGTAGTAAATATGCTGGTACGCCGGTTCTCTCGTTGTACAGCTGCAATTAAAATAGTCCTTTTTAAGGCATACTGCACATCGCTGTACTCGGGAGCCCTGTGGTTCACATATACCCAAAAAGCTTATAATGCTCTGCGTATCCAATATAATAATGCGTTCAGGGTATTGTTGCGACTGCCACGCTTCTGTAGTGCCTCTGCAATGTTTGCCGAGGCACGCACTGAAAGTTTTGATGCGTTGTGGCGTAAAAAATCTGCCTCGCTACTCCACAGGCTGCGTGGCAGTCCCAACACTATCCTGCAATCGATAGCCGCCCGGGCAGACAGCCCACTAATGTGGGCGCTAACTAATCGCACCCGATCTGTTTTAGTTATTAAGTACTAACATAGGCTAAGTTATATTGTTACTAACACAGTGGACCTCTTTGTAGTCTGGAATATAAAATAAATAATAATAATAGTATAGGATTGGACGGCATTGCCGCTGCGGTTTAAGGTTGCGGTCGCGTTCGAAATTGTACCTAGGTCATCGGTCCACCTAGTGGGAGGCCTTCCAACGCAACGTCTTCCGGTTTGCGGTCGCCACTCCACAACTTTTCGGCCCCATCGGCCATCCGTTCTGTGACCTGACACCCTAAACTGAATTAAAGTAGTCAGTGTTTTTTTACGACCAATACTACAGGACATGATATGCAAATTCTATCATTCATCGCTCCTTCAAACCATCACGTTTAACCCTGTTCATTGACAACCTCAACCATATCAAGTATCAAAACATTTAAAAACGTATCAGGTTTAAACTGCAACCCAATTTAAGACAGGTTGAAATTGAGGGTTGAAAAAACCCCCTTGCCCATAAATAACGCTTGATCGTTTTGAACAATGGAACCCTAAAATAAAAAAGCAACATTACAGAGGGTTCCTTACGCACGGTTTTAGGTATAAATTTCCATATCCGGGGGTGATAGGACGAATTTGTTTGAAAATGGATTTTGTGTCGTAGAGATAAAGCAAGTTTTGGATTGTTTTCTGTAAAGATGAGTGGGTGGTCAGACAAAACAGACAGGTTACGTATGTTTAAGATAAGTATAAGTTATTTTGGCTTAAGGTAAAATTATAGACATCCGCACAAGAATGGTAAATGTTTTGGTTGCGGAACTTCTTTTCTGGGTCCTAAAGCAAAGTTTTATCAACGAGAACGGTGAAAAATCTAAAATTCTTTGCGTTTGGTTTGACAGAAGCTACCGCAAAACCGATGTCAAACCAAACGCAAAGAAAGCGATTGCTAGTTTTTTACTTGTCTGGAACCTCTCTGGTTTTTAATAAATTACTTTTAGTTCTATCACAAGGAACTAGTAATGGCCTAGCTATCATGTTTTCCTTTGAATGAAGGAACCTCTCCACGAGTTTCGATGTTTAAATGTATGTACATTGTACGGTATACCCTAAGTAGTCAACTCCGCCCCCACCTTGCTGATTGGCTGATATTTCTAGCTCAACATAAGCCACTCTTACATATTGTACCAATACGTGAAAAGACATTAATTATTAATCGTATTACCCAGTACTAACCGGGTGGTAGAGGTCAGATAGCCAGCCGCTCCATGTAAAATACTGGTATTCAGCTGCATTCCTGTAGACTGGATGCCATCCCCAACATAATGGGGAAAAGGCTAGAACCAGATGATGGTGAGAGAAGAAATAAAATTCGTACAGACTTGCTATGATAAAAAGGAGTAATCATTTACTCCTTAACGTGAAGGTTGACAGGGGAGAATGGAGATAAAAAAAAACACGTGTAGCGCCGACCCGATGATGATAGACCCGCAATCCATCACACCTCTTCCCTAAAAGATTGGCAAAAATTACGGAACACTTCACTTAAGTTTATTAACCCCAAATATCGAAAATAGACCCTATCCGTGGGTGTTCAAAGAGACGAATAAGGAATAACCGGACATGAGAAATTGGGAAGTAAATCTATGTGTGCGTAGGTCTTTATTAGCTTGCACGGTTGCAAATTAAACTGAACCGTCGGAAATCTGTCTCGATAATCGAGTGGGCATTTGGACTGGGTTGATATTGGAAGAGGGAATCAAAGGACATGAAATTTTCAACTTATAATGAACAGTCAAAGAAATCACCGGAAATCCTCATGTGGTTTTTTTTGTTTTAATAAATGCTTTGTGTTATTTTACGGCATAGATGAGACTTTGATCCCATTGTCGAAGACCGAAAAAAAAAAAATAATGATAACTGCAAATATTGATAGACATATTTTAATATAAAATAGAATATGCTATGTGTACTTTGATAACATAATAATGTACTGTGAAAGTCTAATTTCCCCAGGGTTGGATAGGTAGGCGCGTCGAGTAATATCAAAATATTGCCGTTTCATGATGGTTTTGATAACGGTTCGTGATAAGGCTAGAATAGCAGTTTATTTAAGAGAACATGTTTTAACGTATTTAAGTAGCTAGTTCAAAAATTAGTAAAAATAAAGGTCTTATTGAAGGGGCTGCTCCACAACCATAGGGGAAAACTAATTGGGCAAATTATTGTGCTAGCTGCAGAAGATTGTAAAAGTATCTTTGCTTTGTATAGATTCCATCTCCTAGTATTGTATAATTGCATAGCACATGTGAGGACCATGTATTTTTAAGCTACCATTTGCATTTAGTTATCTTTCATTGACTTGAATATGCCTTGGTGGCTGAGAGAAAGTCATGCTCACTCAAATGTCTCGCTGATGGTGGCGGGTGTGTCGGGTAATTTAGTTCCCTTCAATATGGTTGAGTTGAATGGCGCCGATACACGCGTCTTGTTCGTGATCGGGCGCTGTCAGTTGGGACTGGTCATCTCTTAGCTGCCACGGTTCATTTTAATTACTTTATTTTTAATTTGTTGATTTAATGTTTTACTCTGGACGCTCATAATGTGCACGTCTTCCTACATCGTTCTCACATATATCTATAATCTCAACATGAATGATGTAACCAAGATTTTGTAACAATATTTTGATTTAAAAGAGTGTCCATGGAGTTTCTTGCCCGTTCTTCTCCATAGAGATCTACGCTAGGGAATGGGCAACTACAGTACTTTCTTAAGTTATTATGTCTTGTGTCTGGGACTGTAGCTTTGTTTTGTTTTTTTGTATTTTTGACTTTCAAAAGTGCCATAATGGTCTAATTGAAATAAATGCTTTGAGTTTGAGTTTGGGTGACATCCGGGAAATAGGGAATTAAATAGCGTACAAATGCGGGGAATTCATGAATCATCATCATCTGCCTAGCCTTTTCCCAACTATGGGGTCGGCTAGCAGTCTAACATTGCCCCACACTAGAAAGCCAGACCCAGAACTACGTATGGACCAAACAAATATTTGTTCCGTACCGGGATTCGAACCCGAGACACGCAGCGCTGCGCCAACTTGATTTATTTGGAAACAATGCTATGAGTATGAGTTTGTAGTTTCTGCTCATCCCCAAGGAACCAAAGGCATGATTACATTGGATCATCCAAACAAACGCCTAAACGTTCACAAACAAGTTCTTAGAATCGCAAATCAATAACTTAAACTTTCCTAGCACATTCTACATTCGACCTTGTTGCCACATCCGTCAAGCTAGGCAGTAAATTAATGTCAAATGATACGTCATATTGGTGTCAATTCATGCATCTATCTATCGTTAGGCAGACTGATTTCTGATCTATTTTAGCTATCTATCTTCATTTTTTATCGATCTAGCGTCATCATCTGCTTAGTCTTTTTCCAACTACTTATGTTGAGGTCAGCTTCCAGTCTAACCGGATGCAGCTGAATACCAGTATTTAAGATGGACCGACTGCCTATCTGACCTGTTACTACTGGGTAATTCGATACCCCAATACTGGTGGTCAGACTTTTGGCCTCGGGTCACTGCCTACCTTTAACGACTGTCTATCTACAAATGACAGCAAGGACCAACGGTTTAATATGCTTTCCGAGGCACAGAGGAAACTCGGCATGTAATGGTTGGTAACGTATCCACGGACCTACCAGGCAAGCGCGGCTCAACCTGACTGAAGATGGATCTGGGCGGCTGTATTTTTTAGCCACGTGCTCCTAAGAGTTTTTTTCACTCGATTAAGAGAAAATCCCTCTACGAAAGCTTAATTCCATTGCCTTTTCGTCTTGTTAAAAAACCAACGGGTTAAAGCCGACCAGGAAACCGAAGATAGATCGGTGTCAAATCTATCACGAAAACCACTTGAACGGAAGTACTTGACCCATTTTTAGTTGTTTAGCTCTCTGTCTATAGCTAAACGTGTGTGCTAAACAATTGAGAATTTATTGGGCTATACATGAATTGCATGCCTCTATGTTCGGTCAAACCAAACCGTTAAGGATAAATTCTGAACATCTCCATACAAATACTTAAAGATCAGTTGTGGAATATCTGAAATATTTAGTGCTATTTCCTTGAAAAAGACCCAGGCTTGGATTTCGCTTTTCCTGCACCATCTTCCTGCCTTTATCCCATGTTACTTGGGGTCGGCGCAATACGTTTTTTTCCTATCAACCATCACGCAATCATTTACACCTTTTTCCTTCATATCACTCCTCACACAATTCATCCATCGTTTCTTTGGTCTTCCTCTCCCTCTCCATCCATCAACATTTATATTCATCACTCTTTTAGTCACATGCGATTCATCCCTCCTAATCACATGTCCATACCAAGACAGTCGATTCCCTTTCAAGTTTTCTGTAACTGGCGCAACTTTCAAACTTCCTCCAATATACTCATTCCTTATTTTATCCATTCTTGTCACCTCACACATCCACAACATCCTCAACATTCTCATCTCCGCTATATGCAATCTTTTTTCACTTCGGTTTTCCTGCATGTACTTATATTTCGTGGGTAGCGGGTGGTGCTGCATTCTGCAATCCACAATATTTTTATTGATCAGTTAATTTGTCACGGACCAATATTGCGGACCGGCTTTACTCACCGTACATTGACAGATACTTCAGTTAGTGTTTGTTGTTTGGAGGTGTTGTGTCTGCAGCTGCGAGTGCTGCGACCGCAATTTTTCCGTCCCAGATTGATCGAAACTTTTGTGAAGTTATTATCAGAGCCTATCAGTTTGACTGATACATTTCTCTTGTACTGTTTTGTCTTGTAAAGAACGGGACCAAATCTAGTACGTTTTTAAAAGATTTAAAATGAAAGTCTTGCTTGCATTTGGAAACTTGAATTCGAAATTTATGATTCGTTCAAAGTGACTCTTTTTTTAATTCATCCCGACTTGGGGCTTGCACGATAACCCCGTTCGTTATTGTGAATATTCCGAGGTCATATACATATTTACTTATCTTTCTTTTTTTTTGAGACTAAAAATTTTATTTGATCTCACAGTTCTGGTGGCCTACCATGACGTCTTAAAGCAGGATCGTTTTAATCTTATTCCAGTGTGGGTAAGAGACGGAGCTATAGAGGACGTCTAGCGCCATCTCTTTCCCACACTTGAACAATCCTGATTAAAACGATCCTGCTTTTAGATGTCATGGTAGGCCACCAGGCCACCAGGTCTCAAGTTCACATCAAGTTCAGCCTTCATTGAAAAGATATAAATCATTAGATGTGCCCTCGCCGTACTTAGGTCCTGCGGGTTTATACTGAGAAAATTGATGTCAAACATTTCGCATGAAACGATTGATCCGATTTCTAGCGTGAGTGAGCGAGACGAATGGAGTATGACAGGATCGTAGCAGGTAGCGTTGAAAAAAGGCGTGAGTTTATGTAGCAAGACAATAATGTTCAAATGTCATGTCAAACGCAACGTAGGGTGAGTCTAACAACAAAAAGTGTTTGCATTAGTGTTTGTCAAGGCAAATGCTTCAGATATTTTGAGTATAAGTAAATCCCGCATTCCCTCTTAGCATGGAAAACCTACTTGACCGATTTCTCTTTAATAATGGAAATGGAAACGTCGATCGCTCTGCGGTTTCGGATATCGGATCCGACTGAGTTGTTAGCCAGATTGTTCGCAGCGGTTTGTTGCCTTTTTGTAGGATTTTTAATTCCAGTATCCATTTGTATTTGCGTTTGTTGTGTATGTTTTTGTAGGTGGAAAAAATACAGCAACAAAACATTGAATCAAAGCTTAATGAAGAGTTATTTCTTAGCCTACTTCTCTAACGTCAAAAATCAGAATTGAGAGGCCCCAAAACGGCTATTGCTCATTTCACAGATCCAAACAAAAAATGATAAATTCGAAAAAAACCAAGTAACTTCAAATAACAAAGTAACTGTCTCTATCTGAAACCTTTTTACGCATTAACGGCAGAACGGGTTTTGTTTTGATGAAATTAGACATCATACGAACTGGAAGACACATGTAGACTGCTAAGCCCGATATAACGTTCCCGTGGAATAACTTGGACAAGCAAGAAAGAAATCCTCGTTTGTTTTCACCATTTCTTGCTCTGCTGTTTTAGTGCTGTCAATGCTTCATTGGAGATTCGTTAATGACTCTGCCCTGGAGTGTAAATGTGGTGCTGTTCCACAAACGATGGGACACTTAATATTGTGTCCTGTTGTTGTTCACTACAGGAACTGATGGACGCTACAGAATGCGCCATACTAGTAGCTCAGTTCTAGGCGGACACAAATTAGATTGCCATCGACACGCTAACAAGGAGAAGAATGCTTTATACATTTACCTAAACCTCCCAAGGTACACTTCGAGATTGAGATAGCGTCGTCCACACAATAGATGCACCATTCGATGCGGGTGTTGTTCGCTTTCGTAGATAATGTGTACCTTGTACAGACAGCAATGCTATCGGCAAACTGTGGAGTGCGTGATTGGATACACACTACTGCTGGAGCTTTTACAAATTACGGCTTTCAGCTACCGTCTTTGATTACTGGCAAATTTTGAACGATTTCCTTGCAGCGTACTAGCAAGAAACAATTTATAAATCTTTTAAACTTTTCTACAAAACTACTGCCGATTTCCGAAAAGACTTTAGTTTCGGAACTTCTGTATTTGACCGTGGAGATTCTCTTTTATCGGCAGGAGAAATAACAGATGTAGTACCTAATAGTTATTACATATTCATCAAGATCGCTACTCGTGCAGAAGCTTCTACAGGTTACAGTCTTCGTTATTATCTTTAACACCATCTATCCAACGTCCTCTTTCTAAGATCGGCGCAACATGACATTTCACTTATTCCATACATCTTTATCAGTCATCATCTGCTTAACCTTTTCCCAACATATTAGGGTCGGCTTCCTTATTTATTATGAGCAGACAAATCTGTCTACCCTCTTCCTTAGTCTTTTATTACGCGCAATACTGGAACTCGATTGTAACTCACGACAAAACTCACTCACGGTATCACTAGGTTTTTCTTGATAGTGGAGACGCATGTTATTTTTTATTAGGTTTCCAGTCTAACTCTACAAACAAGCTGGGACCAACGTCTTAACGTGCTTCCTCCATACATCTTTATCAGACGTTACCTCAATATTTAGCCCGTAGAATAGGGCTAATAACTTTTCATTATTTGGTCATTTACTTTCAAATACGTACGTATGACAAGCAGATACTTTACATAATAGGCATGACGACAGTATCAAAAAATTGCAAATCTATTTAGTCCGTCAGTTAGATTATCAAAAAATATTTGACCCGTGTTTTTTCTTTTGTTACGTAAACCAAAATTGACGAAGATATGACGCTTTTAAAATTCTCAATACGTCACGTCTAGGTATAATTTTTACCTAGTTCTGACGTCACGAGCCCTCACTCCCGAGTTTTGATGCGTTTTATCTTTGTCAATATTCATTGATTTACAAAAACAAAAAATACGTGTCCATTAGTTTCCAATACTCAACTGACGGACTAAATAGATTTGCAATTTTTTGATACTGTCGGCATGCCTATTCCGAACTCGTATTAATTTTCATATTAAATAGACTAATTTTGAATGATGAAGGACCTAGGTGGAATATCAATCAGCAAAAATATGAATAGGTGTAATAAATACATAGTGGCACGAGTCGGGTTGCCAACATGATTAACTACACTCGCTTCGTAGATACTGCCAAGTGTGAGTAACGGGTTGCCGTGGGAACATCAGTTATTGTACGACGTGTGCTTGGAGTAGTTAATTTTCTAGGGTTCCGTACCCGAAGGGTAACCAACGGGACCCTATTACTAAGCCTCTGCTGTCCGTCCGTCTGTCTGTCACCGAGCTGTATCTCATGACCCGTGATAGGTAGACAGTTGAAAAAGTAAAAATAGAATAAAATTAATATTTAAGGGAGGCTCCCATACAACAAGATTTTTTTGCCGTTTTGGCTAATGTTCTATAGATAATGGTACGGAACCCTTCGTGCGCGACCGCTCCGACTCGCACTTGGCCGGTTTTTACATAACATTACGCCTGTAATACCCAAAGCTTAAGCCAGTGGTTTACTTATTGTACACCCACATTTCGCTGGTTAAATGTTCAATAAGATTTTGTCATGTTTCTGCCCTAGTCCCAGTTACTTGAGGTCGGCGCAACACGTTTTGTTCTTCCATTCTCCTCTGTCAACCGTCAAGCTATCATTTACACCTTTATCTTTCATATCATTCCTCACACAATCTATCCATCGTTTCCTTGGCCTTCCTGTCCTTTTTCATTCATCAACAGTCTTCCAATGTTGCTAGATTGTGTGGTTGTTGTGTTGTGATCGTTGTTAACGAAGAGCGACAAGAAAAGCAGCGCTGGCTCATTCTAGGAAAGGTTTACACCAAAATACATTTAAACAGAATCTTTAGGTCATAAACTGGCCTTTATGTTTCCACCTGAACTATCTATTATTTAGGGCAAAGCTAGGCACGCCACGAAGCTTTTAATTTGAGAGTTGAGTCTATGTTTAATTTATAAACAGTACCTCGGACTGATGAAAACAGTAATTAAAAATGGTTTGTTTTCCATTAGGAATTCTCAGTAGCACGAATTTTGGATTTGTGCCCGGTTGATTGCGATGGGTTTGGCTCCTATTACATGGGACTTAACATAATTTGCGAAATTTAGTCTAGGAACGTTGAATAGCGTTCTCCGTTGATAATTTGGGACATTAACTATTTGTTTTATGTCCGTTAATAATTTCTGATTATTCATGATTTGTCAGATATATTTTATAGTCTCGTATCCCTGCGATAACGGTCAAAACGATTACTAACTACTAAAATAAAACAGTTCTTCCGTAGTAGAAGCTCTTCGGACGGAGAGAACCTAGTTCTAGGTAGTCAGGTTAGGTTCCCTTATAAGACCTGGAAGGCCTCCCACTAGGTGGACCGATGACTTGGTAAAGGTTGCGGGGATCCGTTGGATGCTAGTCGCACGGGACCGGTCAACGTGGCGACACTTGGGGGAGGCCTATGCCTATGAAATGATGATGATGATTATAAGACCTGGACTGGAGCGGAGAGGAGACGTGAGGAAACAGACCAATCAAATTGGTTGAAATCTAATCATCGCGTCTGTCGTCTCTCTTGTGATTGGACGAATCTTGCACATTTCCTCTCCGCTCCGCTCGACTCCGCTTTGGTGGAATCCGGGCCTAACACCAACCCGCATTGGGCCCTCGTGGTGGATCATGGCCCACTCTCTCTCACAGGCCTGTGTCCCAGCAGTGGTAACGTTATAGGTTGATCAATACTGTTAGCCTGCATCATCCCACAGCTGGGCAAAGGCCTCTCCCCATGACTTCCAATTTTTTCGATTCAAGCCAACGTGGACTTTATATTGCTTAATCATACGTAAATATTCTGCCCCAAAATATTCTTTTTCATATGGTAATTCAACGAGACGACCTTAAAAAATACCATACCCGATTCGCCCTTTAATATCCTCGTTAAATAATCTAACATGACGGGTCGAATTGAATTTAATCACACACCCTTTGTGTCCACAGCTCAATATTAAAAAATAATATAGAAGGGCGTAACGAGTGGACGTTGATTTAATTATGAGTAACAGAGTAAAATGGGTATATTAAATTACCTACGTGTATTCTATTACTTTGCGCGTCACATCAATGGTGTTTTTTAGGGTTCCGTAGCCAAATGGCAAAAAACGGAACCCTTATGGATTTGTCATGTCTGTCTGTCTGTCCGGCCGTATGTCACAACCATTTTTTTTCGAAACTATAAGAACTATGCTGTTGAAACTTGGTAAGTAGAGGTATTCTGTGAACCGCATTAAGATTTTCAACAATAAAGATTGGAGGTTTCCCATACTTAGAACAGAAACTCAAAAATTTCTTTTCATCAAACCCATACCGTGTGGGGGGTATTTATGGATAGGTCTTCAAAAATTATATTGAGGTTTCTAATTTTTTTTAATTCTAAAATGTATATTTTGCGCGAGAGACACTTCCAAAGTGGTAAATTGTGTGTCCCTCCTGTAACTAGATGGCGCTGTGTGTTCAAGTCCAGAGATATTTATTATATATTTTTTATTTATTATTTTAACTTCTAAAATATTAGAATGATAAAACTAAAAAAAATATATGATGTCCATGTAAACTTCCACCGAAAATTGGTTTGAACGAGATCTAGTAAGTTTTTTTTGATAAGTACGTCATAAATCATAAACAGCAATTTACCTTTCATTCAATAAAGTTTGTGCGGAACCCTCGGTGTGCGAGTCCGACTCGTCTTGGCCGGTATTTTTTTTATTAAGGAGGTGATATAGCTGCTAACGAGAGATTTTCTCCATGTAACTCCTCTTTGATGAGTAAATATAAATGTGCAAAAAAAAAATATGTTACACAATAGACTCCAAACTTTAATTGGTACAATTGAAATAATTCTAACTTTATTATTACTATATAAAAAAAATATTTAAAGTGAAGCATTTTGTCTTTGAAATTTCGTAACTACTCTTAAACGACAAAGTTTTAGCTTTTTTTTTCACACAAATTTTTGACACTTTTTTCTTCACTAAATGTACAATTGGCATTGTTTATTAATTATATATTAATTATTATTATTATTGATTTATTAGGCTACAATTAAATAAAAACCACTCATTTCGCACTATTTGGCCCGCAGTGACTGACGTAACAACCACTTTGTAGTGCAAGCTGATTAGACCTTTATTCTAACAGTATTTCAAACGAAGTTTGGACCACCACAAATAGAGTTGCTAATTTAGCAGATACCCCAGTCTTAAAGAGTAGATGGACTGCCTCATCTAGTGGTCGCAACTGCTGAGAATAAAGTCCGGATTCGATTCCCGGGTCAGGCAAACTGTTATTGTGTTTTTTCATCAGAAATTTCTCAGTAGCAGCCACGGAGTCTGAATTCGTGCCTGGCTGATGGCAATAGGCTCGCCCTCTATAACATGGGACTTAAACATAACTGGCGAAACGTGGGTGTATTATTAGGTACACCTCTACCTTACCCTTCGAGGATTAACGGCGTGGTGTGTTGTAAAATGTAAAGTAGGTTAGTCATGTTCTTTATAAAAAAATATTGTTTTCGCAGTGTCACACGACTAAATATCTTTAGCATCGACTAAATACGTAGGTTCTCGTAATTAGATAATATTCTGTTGAGAAATATTTAGAGCTAAGGATTTCTAAAAGGCGTTGAAAAACTGGTGTCAATATTTCATAGCAATTATAACATTGACAGGTCGTGAACGTGGTTTAGATCCGCTGAAAACGTTGTGTGTGGTGACCGAAAAACTCTGCTCAGGGTTCTTACAGACGAGCGGCACGTTGCCAACGGCAGATAAACTGCAGCCGTCGCCACCTGTCGACGGCTGCCGTCGACGCGCCGGGTGGCAGCCGTCGACGGGTGGCGACGCTTGCAGTTGTGGCATGCAGCGTAAATGTGTGTCGACGGCTGCCTTCGACGCGACGACGGCAGCCGTCGACAGGTGGCGACGGCTACAGTTTACAACGTGCCGCTCGTCTGTAAGAACCCTGTGAGATGTTTGTTATTCCGTTGCTTGATTCTTTTTAACAAACCCATAGCCGAAAAACAACCTAAAAACAGGCTAACTATAAAACAAAACACTACAAAAAATAACCCTACCAAAATCTTTTCACAAGCATTTCATACAAAATACATAAACACTCCAAGTAATTATGGTACGACAAAAAAATGACCTACATAAAAACGAACTTTCAAAAGGTACTGCGGCGTAGGGGCTTTTTAAAATTAACATATGTACAGTACGGTACGTTCGTTAACCGAATACTTGACGAGATTCCAACGAGGTAGAATGCTGCCTGATGACTAATGGAAGCCGGGATACTGTATAAAAAAATGTGAGGAGTGAATGTCGAGTCGAGTATAAAATAGGGGTTCTGTAACCACATACATTCTTTTTGCAAAATGTCTTTGGGCATTTGTTTTAGTTTGAATCCATTGTTTGTCGCATAACGCAATATATGGACAATAACATAACTTATATAACAGTGATTCAAGGAAGTTTTGGTGTGATAAAAGAACCCGCCAAAAGAGGGGGGCACTATTTGTAAACTTATTTGAGAAATGTAGTACTTACCTAAATGAAAGTGAATGATACGGTTGACAGAGGAGTATGGAACAAAACAAAACGTTTTGCGCCAATCCCAAAGTAACACGAGACAACAGAAAGACGATCATGACCCATATAATAATTTATCGAAATTATTTTATTTCGAAAGTCATTACGGAACCCTAACTAGATGACCAGTATGAAATAAGTGCGGTTTTCATAGTGGCGACTCTTGGTGGCAGTAAAAAGTTGATGTCTAGTCGAGTTCTTTTTACAACGTAGCTATGTTCTAGGGGTAAATAACCGGTCACTATTGTTGCAGCGACCAATGGAGCAAGCGTTTTCAATGTCCTCCCACTCGTAAGACTAGATTTATCTCATTTTTTATCGTGGACATCTAACACCGACGCATAGGAAACTAAAAGGATTCCATCATCACTCTCTTGGCCTTAAGTATCCCAATTCATTTGGAGTCGGCGCAGCATGTCTTCTTCCATACTTCTCATCTCATCAGACACTTCCTTTCTTACCATATCATTCTTCACACAGTCCATCCATCGTTTCTTTGGTCTTCCTCTACTCTTATGCCCATCCAAATTCATGCTCAGAACTCTCCTCACGACATTTTTCTCATCTTTCCGCATCACATGCCCATACCACGACAACCGATTACCACACAACTTTTCATTCACCGGCGCCACTTTCGAATGAGCCATCGCTCATATTTTTAGAAGCTTTATCAAGAATTAACACGTTCTTGAACTTGTTGACTAGCCTACTGGAAGAATTGTATATATTGATTAGTCGAATAAATAGCTTACACCATCAGTATGTAAAATGAACAGCTAAATAACTTAACCTAAACGACTCGACCAACAAACCTTGGAAATCACCTCGCTACCAATTTACTGATTTTACGTTTAATTACCGATTCTATTTGTGTTAAATTAGTTCGCACAATTTCGTCTGGTCATAAATAATGAAAGCTTCTACATTTTTAAGCACGTACCAGACAAGTTCGACGTGGAATCGATCGTCTGTCTGCGAACTTGAACCCTTTTAATTAAACATACACATACATAAGTATAGGATTCTCATTTAGTCCCTTTTCATACGCTCCGGCTACCGAATAGCTGATGGTGAAGTGTCTATATGGAGCTTTTACATTACTACACTACAACAGCCCATAACGTCCACAGCTGGACATAAGCCTCTCCCATGATGGGAGGAATTTGCCGTAATCTCCACGCTCGGCAGGCGGATTGGAGATCGCAGTGATGAAAGACTAGCAGAAAACGCTGCTGCCCATTCTCTGGTCTACGGAGGCGCAAGGTGTTCTGCCTCAGACATTAGTCGCCTTATACGACACCCGTGAGTGTAATGGGTTGGTTCTATTCTACTCTGCCGGATACCACACGGCTGAGCTTTTACACGTACCCGGTAAAACCGCGTTAACTATTGATGTCGGATTTTGTAAATGGGCTGAAAACCACCATACATGGTCAATTCTACCTTCACATCCGTCTGTGCTGACCAGAATCTGTACCAATTGTTATCACGATTATGACTTCAAGATCTGCGCGCCTATGATTGTTACGAAGTTTCCTTGAAGGAAATCAAAACATAACGGTCTCGTCATTTGTATTGGCAAAATTGTGAAAATATCTGATAAGACTGTCATGTGCAGCATATCTAATACAAAGCGACTGTCAATCTTCCACAAACCAGTTACAAGGTAATATGACATCTTTGCAAAGACTGGTTGTAAGTCCTTCATGTTCCAAACATTACCAACCCACAGTGGGCCCAAGTAGTGGAACATGGGCCATTGCTTCTCACAGAGACGAGGCCTGCACCCCAGCAGAAGGAACTTCATAGGCTGGTTACGCCAGCACACGTTCCTCTGTTCAAATTGGTCTCTCAAAAAAAATTAGACTTTTGTTCTGTAATGGAAGTTGGCAAGCGAATAATAACGTGTATATTTTCAGTGATATATCAGTTGTGATTATCAACCTGAAATCTGTCTCATGTTTCCACGTGTCGTTTAACAAAATGTCCAATTAAAACAGGAGAGGATGCAATCATTTTCCGGTAACAGGAGCGGAAAATTCCCCGTCCACGTGTGCCGCCCACATGTGGAGGCACGGGGATCGAAACTGTGTGAATATTTGCACGAGAACTCGTATGATTCAATAGGTATTACAAAACGAAGTCGTTTGTAACAAACGTTTTTATGCTAATCAATGAATTGAGAAATTTAGTGATTTGGTTTTTTTTTGTTAGCTTTGACCGTCCCACTCCTGGGCCAAGCCCCACTCCCCATTCCTCCCACTTTTCTCGATGTTGCGCCTCTTCTCGCCAATTAACGAGAAAGCCATCCAAGGCGTCCCGCCATCTTCTCCTCGGTCTGCCGCGACCCCGTCTAGCTGTCTCAGGGCTCCAGCTTTGCCGGTACGTTTTTGTATTATAGAAGATCAAAGCCCGCGGACAGGCCGGATGAGGCTGATTACAAGAGAGACGAGACTGGCAAAAACAAAGAGTGGCTTGGTGAAGTAGGGTCTGGACTATGATGAACCCATAATTACCAAAGATACTAATCAATAATTGATTAACTTGGCATGATCTGGAGTATAAAATCATAACTTGTTCTCAACCGTGCACAAATGCAGACCATACTCTCTGTGGATTTGCTTGCACACCCTATGAGCTTACAAACGTGGTTTCCGTTTGAATGCATCAGCACAGTCTTACTGATCGAAAGCTTCCCGTATCGTTAAGCAACGAATTGTGATGCGGGTTTTTTTAATAGATAGAGTGATTCAAGAGGAAGGTTTTAGTAAATAATTTGTCAAGCGGGCGAAGCCGCGGGCATCAGGTAGTAGAATTCTATGATGTAGTAGATTACAAACAGTGGTGATTTTGCGACAGAATAAAATCCCATAGGATCTAAACTGCAGATTATTCGTATTCAGTCAATAGTGTGGTAACGAACACAGTTTGATACTAAACACCCGAGGGTATTGGCACCACACAATATACAAGGTGTAAATGAACCCTTCACGAAGCCGTCAACCAAGCATTCTGTACATCAAACTAAGTAACTTTGCGCAAAAATTATTGCTGAGAAACGACTTTTATTTTTGGGGTGAAAAATCTCTCAAGATTCAATGTAACACACTCAAAAGTTCAAAACAGTGTTCTGATGGATGCAATATGCTGTACAAGGGACATGGGTCATGGGGGTATTTTGGGTTTTATCCGACTATCCCCCGAATATTGAAACGTCACTCAAAATTTAAGGGCTGCTTAACATTTGAGCAGCTCCTAAACTTTAAATTTCGTATGGCCAAACGTCACTTTTGAGTATCTGTTAAAAATAAGTGCTACTTAAATTTTGAGTGACGTTTCAGTATTCGGCCATTAGGGACTTAAATTTAACTGGGTGTATGATGAAAATCTCACCATACAGCGTACGCATTTCGGTGCACCTCTGTAACTGTAACTTTTGGAATAAAAACAGTAGTGACGTTGAACTCGCTGCTGTTGTATGTCCATCTTTCGTTTTGTGGCAAAAAAAGGTCGACGTGCTACAGCTCGGCTCGCTTGTCCGTTCTACACTAAGACAATTGACATTGACAACATCACATATACTCAAGAGCTTTTAATGAAGATTCAAAAGCATTACCCACGTTAGTTGAGTATAAAAATCACCATAACAGTTGTGGAGTATTGAACTCAGTCGTCCCCGCCCACGGCCATGGGAATTGAGAAACGTACGCGACTAATGAGTTTAAAACTAATAGCTACGTTAGTCACAGAGAAAAAGTACGTGTCTCTTAAAAGTTATTAGTGGTTCTATTAGAGTAGGGAGTAAGTAAGGTCTTTTCAGGTATGGATGGGAAAAGTTCATGATATGGTGCATGGTACTGGTATTCAGCTGCATTCAGATCCAGTTAGACTGGAAGCCGACCCCTAACATAGTTGGGAAAGGGCTAGGCAGATGATAATGAGTTCATCACATGGAACCAGTCAGAAAGGTGGTAGCGGGACTTACTGTTCAGGGTGCGTAATAGACCGCACGTCATCGTCTGTGTCGACTGTGTCACTTTGACCTTGAGCCGGCAAGGAAATATTAGAGACAAGTTTATACTATGTTTGTTACCTCCTGCGTCCAACCTTACGTCAGCAAGAAAGCATTAGAAGCATCAAGTCCTTGGGTGTACGATGAGTTCTTCTAAACATTGTGTAGTTCTACTACTGTATTTAATGCTGTTAGTACGCAGGTATACTAGCAAATCGGATAGTCCTATTTGTATACACTTTCCAAAAGATACCTGACAAAAACCTTGAGTACCTCAAAAATATGTCCATGTGTGTAACCCACTGCGGGGTATAGGTCTCTCTTTGCTTGTAACAAGCTCCACGCTTTGTGCGAGCCTCATCCAGGGTATTATTTATTATTCTATGGCGACAATGTTGTCTGCCCATCTATACCAATAACTAAAATAAAAACTCAATAGTTTTCCTTATTCCCAGAGCTTGAACGGTACTAATTAAACAAAAACTTATTCATACAACTAAAACTATAGAATAGCTTCCATGTATGAAACTTTCCGTTAATGTTTTCCGAACTCTACGAGTATATAAACTACTAACTAGTGCTTACGACTACGGTAATGTTTATGTTAAAACTTTATTTCGTTAGTATTTAAACTTGTTTATGTATTTCGTGACTACGTTTCAGTTCTATTTTAAAAGGTAAATGTTGACTTTAATTTTAATATCGTGTTTGTTTTGTAGAAAAGAAGACGGACAAACAGTTTCTTCTTTATCTTTCGTATATGACGATATAGTTGGTGCCAGTTAAGATGAGAATAGCAGTCATTGCCCTTTCCCTAATATCTCTTCGTACGAACCAAAACAAATAAACCATGTATCGTTTTTCGTTACAAAAAATGTTGAAGATAACGATAGATGACGATTCAAGACTTGAACAGGTCTATTTTTGGTTTTCAAAGTTAAGAAGTTTAATAAATGTAGCTGGTGGGTCAATGACCGCTATTCTCATCTTAACTGGCACCAACTATAGATGGTTTTACTTTGTTACAAGTTTCTTGTTTCTTGGGCCTCGTAAGGTTGGCCACGTAAATCGCGAAGTCGGTGGCGTTTTTAACACGCTTTTATGAGCTTCACATGTAACTATTTTAACGAAATCCTAGAAGGTAAATTGACCCACTTCCCGTTTTCCGATTGAGCTAAAATTTTGAATAAACGTTTCGTTTAGATAGCAATGCATGGTTAAGTGACGTCGTTCTAAATCCAATATGGCGGACTTCCAGAGATGGCAGACTAGTTATTTTGTATGCATACCCATGATATGGGAATTAAATTAACGGGTTTGCTGAGAAGAATACGAGAAATAAAATGAAGTCACTCTAAAGCTAGTTTTTAAAAGTATAATATTTTGTTTAAGTTAGTCATCTAATATGCAGGTGTAGAGACATTTTGAGGCACACCAGCTGTGGGCCAAGGTCTGTTCGGGTGCACCGCATTCACACCGAGTGATAGAATAAAGCCAAGGTGATTGTCGTGGTATATCATGATAGAAGAGGACTCTATGACCTTGCTGACTTTTCATTATTCACCTCCGATATTGCAGTAAAGCGCCCTTTATTCTTGATGTCATATTAAGCCTTATGTCAGAGGATAAAGAATTGAAAGGACTGTAGCGATGTTTCCGTTTGTACTCGTAGTTGTTTGGAAGTCACAGGAATCTTAACCAAAGTACGTGTTAAGTAATATTTGTAGATTTCGACCTGAGATAACGTCTAATAGAGATGTATTGAAGCCGGCATCAAATAGATTGCTTGATTAAAATTGTTAGGAGCAGACAAATCTACACGGATGATATCCCGTAAATGATAGTTTAGTTATAAACCGTGAAAGCTTAAAACAGTGTTAGAAACTGCACCATTTTTGACGCGGTAGAGCGAAGCTCACGATTTTATCTTTGCACTCCACATGTTACGGCCTGTGTGCCCATCACCCGCACAGACAAACACGATTAAAATCACACAAACAGAATTTTATAGGATTATCCTAACACACCTATCTCCATGTATACAAAAGCTTTTAACCGACGCATTCAACCAGAACTGTTGACGACCTGTCCTTTGAGTGCGACCGGATTAAATATAGCTCCAGGTATTTAGGCTGTATTTTCGGAGTATGCAGCCGAAATTCGTTTTTAAATTGAAAATTGTTATACTTGGCGAACAGGTACTGTTGAAATCGGCGGTATGTTTGTGGGCGCCCGTTGTTATTTTAATTAAATTAGGTTTCAATATTTAATTATGGAATACTGTAATTAATTTTGGCAGTCTCGCATTGTATTATAAGGGATCAATTTTATATGCCTAGTGAAAGGCATGCTAATGTCCTATTGGGACTTATCGAGCTTTATGCGAAATTGTGTTGTTCAGTAATGCGTTAAACTTAAACATCAGACAAAGAAGCTAAAATTTGAATTTTGCATGGAGTTAAAAGAAAACAATTAGAATTTAATGCCCCCCACATCCCGCTGGGCACACGATGAACACAGAGATGAAGCTTGTGAGAGGTCAGAGGGAGTGGGCAGTCATCTACCACGCGAGCCCAGTACGGTTTGGTGAATCGAATTTAGGGACTAGCACATCCCAGTTTTCTCACGATGTTTTTCTTCACCGCTTGGAGTTGACTGTGATCAAAATGTAAAACGCAAGAAATTCAAGTACGAATGGAATTGTTACGATGCACCACGCCAGTAGGCAGTGTTCACCGATACAGCCGTTTCCGAGTAACGAGAGGTTAATGCATACAGATATACAGGCATATGGCGCTAAATCGCAAATCCGGTGTATTGTTGTTGTAGCTTTCTTCGACTTTTGGAGTGAAAGGTAGATTAAGTTGCAGCAGGTATACTGGTTAAGGTCAAAGAGAAGTACATTCCCTTGTTTACATAGTGCAGACCATCATTTTAGACCCCCAGTACAAACAGACCATCATTAACCGTAAAATGACAAATAATTCATACTTCTGACAAACCTTGTTTGTTTCACTCGTCTAGTACAATCCGAGGGGACGAGATGACATATTATTCATTAATTTCTCACAACACCCGTGTCATTTTGATGGAAGATGTGTGTTGACATTTTTATTCTCGGAATCTTTTTTTGTAACCTCCAGGCATGAATGGACTTATTTATAAAAAGAAAGTAGCATGTATTTTGTAAGGTCAAAACGTAATAATATGCGACGACTTGAGAATTTCCTCCTTATTTTCGTTAGATTAAGATGTATTCAGGCACTTATACACAGAAGGGAGACATTTGGGATTTATCCCCCCCCCCACCCCGAAATCTGACTGAAAGTAAATGCGATCAAAACCACTGCAAAGTACGAAAAACAGTGATCACAGTGATTTTTTACACAGTTCACATGGTTGGTTCAATGCTTGTCCCCCCGAACCAAAAGTTTGGTTACGCGCTTGGATGTATTCCATTGATCTTTCAGGAAGGTAAAACAATTTGATTGAAAGCAGAGTTATACTTCTGCAACCACCTACATAATACACTTAGCCAGTTACGTTTCAATCACATTCAACAGGGGAAGATTTCATTGCTAGGCATAAATCCAGACCTCGGGCTACTGAGAAGCCAACAATATTGAGTGCGGCTTAATCACACTAATATTATAAAGGCGAAAAATTTGTATGTTTGTTACTTCTCCACGCACAAACGGCTTAACAGATTTGAATGAAATTTAGTATCAAGATAGCTGGACTAATAAATAGGCTACTTTTTATCCCGGTAGTAAAATCCCGTGGGACAATTTTCGAACTCCACGCGGGCGAAGCCGCTCGCATAAGCTCGTTTTCTATAGAAAGCTTGTAAAGCCCAAAATAGGTGTTTTTTTTTGTTTGATTGTACCGTTACTTCTTGATATTTCTTCTCTTACATAACCGTGAGTGAACTCTTTGATCTGAGCTAAAGGTTCTCAAACTACCTTAGACTACGTGACACCCTGTGGCGGCTGCGGTCAGCAACCCGTTCGTATAGTAAGGAGTACTTTGTTATTAGTAGCTTGTCTTCTCAGCACGGTGAGAAGTAAAGTTCTGGAAGTTTTTGAAGCTTACCATCATCCTCTGCCTAGGCTTTTTTCTAACTATGTTGGGGTCGGCTTCCAGTCTAACCGGATGCAGCTGAATACCAGTAGTTTACATGGAGCGACTGCCTATCTGACATCCACAGCCCAGTTATTACTGGGTAATACGATACCCCTTGGTAAGACTGGTTGTCAGACTTTTTGGGCAACTGACTACCTTGGTAAGACTGGTTGTCAGACTTTTTAGGCCTCTGACTACCAGGAACGACTGTCAAAGATGTTAGTACTGGGTACTTTTTGGGCCCTTGGTAAGACTGGTTGTCAGACTTTTTAGGTCACTGACTACCTGTTACGACTGTTAAAGATCTACAAATGTCAGCCGGGACCAACGGCTTAATGTGCTTTCCGAGGCACGGAGGAAACTCGGTATGTAATGGGTGGTCACCCATCCACAGACCAACCTAGGCAAGCACGGCTTAACCTAAAGATTGACCCCGAGCGGCTGTTATTATTTAGCCACGAGCTCCTCCAGAATGATTTATTAATCCAAAAAAAATCATTGAAAAAGCGAATTATTCTAACTTATTACTTGTGACTTCAAATATTTTCTAATATAACGTTATTAATTCAGTTAATACATATCTGCTAAGTTGTTTTAGTTGTCGGAAACGCGACTGCTGAGTGTGAGGTCCTTAGTTCGATTCCCAGGTCGGGCAAGATGTTATTTGGTTTTTTCTTCAGAAATTCCTCAGTAGAAGCCCGGAGTCTGCAATGGGGGCTATCGTTTTTGAGCTCACCAGACGGCGCCACTGTCGAGTTAGGTCTTGTCAATAATTCAATTTGCCGTGCTCCGTGCCTCGGAAAGCACGTTAAGCCGTTGTCCCGGCTGTCATTTGTAAATCTTTGGTAGTCGTTACAGCCCGCTTAGCATGAACGCCGTAGAAACGAAAGAAAATCGACAAATCTTTTGTTCATCTGTTTGTCGATTCAATGACAGATGAACAAAAGATTTGTCGATTCTCCCGTGCAAGTACGTAGGAATCGATTCGATAAATCTGACAGTCATTCTCGACAAAATGAGTTTATAACAAAGATAAAAATTCATTTTGTCGAAAAGAACTGTCAGATTTATCGAATCGATTCCTACGTACTCGCACTGCCGATTCGTTTCTACAGCGTTCATGCTAAGCGGGCAGGTATGACTACCTACACTACAGGTGGCCCAAAAAGTCTGACAACCAGTCTTACCAAGGGTATCGTATTACCCAGTACTAACTGGGTTGTGGATGTCAGATAGACAGTCGCTCCATGTAAACTACTGGTATTCAGCTGCATCCGGTTAGACTGGAAGGCGACCCCAACATAGTTGGGAAAAGACTAGGCAGATTATAAATCATTCTGTACATTGATTGATTGATCTTAGTCGATACCTGACATTCACAAAGGTTTCTATGGATAAATAGACAAAGGAAAACGGCAAGAGCACAATCATCAGAATAAAAACCCGATAAAGGTCATAATCCTTTCTAATAAGACTTACCAATCAATGTCAACTATTAGTAGAACTGTTTTACAATAGATGATAACGATTTTGAACTTTATTTACTGACCAATAAAGTTTACAGCGAATGTATGTAATATTGCTGTTTGTAATGGTGGTTTGATCTAAAAGATGACAGATATTTAGAAACTGGATGTGGCGTAGGAGCGAATATTGCTACAGGACTAATAAAGATTGTAATAAGGATTTTTCCATTGTATGAGAAGAAAGGAGGTGTCTGAAGAGATTACGAGTAATAGAGAAGTATGGAAGAAGAAGACATGCTGCGCCGATCCCAAATAAATTGGGATTAGGGCTGAAAGCATAGCATGACCGCTGTCGTAACGGGTAAAAATCACAGATGAACAAAAGAAATCTGTCATTTTGTCGATTCTTTCTTCGAAGAAACCCGTTTCTACGGTGTTCATGTTGATGTTGAATGATGATGATGAGAATAAGACTTTAAGCCTTTTTTATCGTGTCACCTTGTACTAACTGGGATGTGGAGGTCAGATAGGCAGTTGCTCCATGTCATCATCATTTCAGCCGTGTTCAGTGTCGCCACATTGACCGGCCCCGTGCGACTCGCATCCAGCGGATTCCCGCAACCTTCACCAGGTCATCGGTCCACCTAGTGGGAGGCCTTCCAACGCAACGTCTTCCGGTTCGCGGTCGCTACTCCCAGAACTTTTCGGCCCCATCGGCCATCCGTTCTGTGAGCAATAGGGCAGATTGCCTACTGCTACTTGGCAAATCTTCGGGCTACGTCGGTAACCTTGGTTCTCTTGCGGATGTCTTCATTTCTGATTAGATCGCGCAAGGAAACTCCGAGCATAGCCCTCTCCATTGCCCTGTTTTTTTTTTTTTTTTTTTTTCGGATGGGCAATCATCAAATGACTTCTCCCGCCCTGGGCGGAGCAGGAGGGAGTGTCAGACTTTTACTGACTAAAACCCATCCATGTTCCTTCATCGCCCTTTGTGTTCCGGGGCCACGGTATCTCTTTCGAACAGTCCCGCGACCCCGGCAGGCATCGGTCCATGCGGACCCCTTCCTTTTTGCTGACTCTCTTTGAGGCGCGCGTGGAACACGAACGCGCCATCGACACGGCCTGTCGTCATGAGACGGACGGACGGCGAGCTAGCCCATAACCCACCGTCCACAGGCCCGCGCCTACGGTGGCCGGGGGCCACGTGGTGGCCCCCGACGCCCGGGGCGTCTCCCGCGCTCTCCATTGGCCTTAGGGTGACTTTTAGCGTTCTGAAAACGTCGAAAACGCATTAAGCTGCATCCGGTTAGTCTGGAAGCCGAATTCAACATAGTTGAAAACGGCTAAGGAAAAGGCTAGGCAGATAATGATTGGCACATCCTTCCCCATAATCTAGACCAATTTATTAGGTGTCGAAGAAGCATGTCTCCTTCCATACATCTTTATTTGACGCGCTATCCGTCTTATTCGAACCATATCATCTTTTACATAATCCATCCATCGTTGCTATGATCAGTTGTTTTTACAAATGGAAAAATTTGCTAGTAAAAAAAGGAGTATGTGAAGTAAAACCGTACAAAGCCCACAGAGGATTTACACGCTAAGAGGATTGGTTTGTATATGTAAAGAAATAGTTAATTCTAGATTACCATATAGAATACTTTTTTGGCTTAGCGAAAAGGGTTTTTGATCAAGGTTTTAATAATAATAATAAACCATTTATTTCAGGTAACAAAGACGGAACGGACGGCGGTTTTTAGACGGTTGGGGATGTTTTGGTATCCCTTTAATTTATCGGGGTGAGTTTAACTAATTATGATATTCTAAACGTAAACAATTTGCATAGGATACCTAATAACTCTTTGTCAAAACAAAATATTTTTCTGAACGATGGATTAGCAGGACTGATTCGACCGGGTTAAATTTAAGTTATCCTACAAAAATGTTGTTTTAGCACATTGCTCATAATAAATAACTGTCGAACTGTACTTCACAAGATTTATAGAGGAGATTAGTGAGAAAAAGGAAAGGGCGGCAAGTGGGCAATAACAGAATTTACTCGCCCGACCCCATAAAGTAATACAGTAAGTCAGAATTGACTGACAAAGGGCAAAATAGACAATTTATTTGTACTTAGGACCGACTTAACTCCCTGCAAAGAACTTTCCACCTAAAGTAAGAAGCAAGTTATGGCAAGAGAAGTGTACACCACAACACGACTTCTTAAAGCCCCAAGAACACCTGGCTCCCGGCAGTGAACTACAGTGGCCTATTTGAAAAGCTCTGAATCGAATGCGTACCCAAGTAGGCCGCTGCAAACACAATCTGGCAAAAAGGGGTATTATTGGTTATTTCAACACCAAGTGCGAGTGCGGCGCTGCGGACCAAACAAAGCCCCACCTGCTGGAGTGTCCCAGTTGTCCGTTTACCTGCACTCTTAACGACCTGTATAGCGACTTTACCGCTGCAATAAACGTGGCCACCTACTGGGCCCAAACTGTGTAATTGGAAGGAACATCGATACGATCAGAAGAAGAAGTCCTAAACCAAAACCTCGATTGAAAAAAGAAGCCCGCTTGAAGCTTCTTTGAAACAGGCCACATCTAGTTCCACTCTATGTCAAACTACGTCACCGCAGGCTATACGAAATCCACGACATTGACTTTTACGTCGCGAATGCAAATATTAAATGTTTGAATATGATATTTTGTTTGAACAGAGACGTAGTAGGGTTTCTATCTCATCATTATTATAATGGAGCTATATAGAAATGATTGTTACGATTGTAACAGCTTTAATTAGTTAACATAAAATAACATCACGCCTGTAATCCCCGTAGGGTTAGGCAGAGGTGTACCTTATAGTACACCCACATTTCGCCAATTATGTTTAAGTCCCATGTGATAGGGGGCGAGCCTATTGCCATCAACTGGGCGCAAATCCAGACTGTAGCTGCTACTGAGAACTAACACACATTTATAAATGCGTGAGTTTGTATGTGTGTATATTTGTTACTCTTTCACGCAAGAGCTACAGAACGGATTTGGATAAAATTTAGCACACAGATAGTTTATAACCTGGATTAACACATAGGATACTTTTTATCCCAATGGTGTGATCCTGTGGGACAATTATCGAACTCGACGATGGCGAAGCCGCGGGAATTAGCTAGTATTATATTATATTATTAGTTTAATAAGTTATCATTTTAAGCAGCAGGAGCCGACCGAAGATCTTTAATTTTTACAAGCTTTTTTTCAAACCACTGTAACACCTGAAAGCCAGAATCGACCACCAGAAAAGCGCCGAGACAATGAAGCTCGACGAAGTCCCAGAGAATGAATTTAACTGTCTTGGATCCCGCAACGAAATAAATCTGAAAAGTATAGTGGAGGAGTAGGAAAAAACCGGTGGTGCCGGTGGTACCAGTGGTTTGGGAATAGTGTGGCGGGCTTGTCACATAAAAAAAAAAAGCTTCCTCGTTACGACGACTTTCAAAGATCTACAAAATATGACAGTCGTTAATGAAAATGCTCCTTCACAGTTCTACTGCTACTAAATACAGGGTGTAAACGGACCCTTCACAAAGCCGTCAACAAAGCATTCCGTACATCAAACTAAGTAACCCTACGCAAAAAAAATATTGCTGGGAAACGACTTTTTTTTTGGGACGAAAACTCACATTTTCCGGTAAAACTCAATGTAACGCATTCAAAACATTGAGCTGATGGATACATTGAATAGTGAACTGATTATGGTGGTATTTATGTAAAGTAAGGCTTAAAAACTAGTATTAAAATAAAAAAAAACTTGGTAATAAGTTGGAACTTTGACCTCCAATATCCTGATGGATACATTGAATAGTGAACTGATTATGGTGGTATTTATGTAAAGTAAGTCTTAAAAACTAGTATTAAAATAAAAAAAAACTTGGTAATAAGTTGGAACTTTGACCTCCAATATCCTCTAGAACAGTGGTTTTTAACCGGTGGTCCGTGGACCACTGGTGGTCCCTGGAAGCATCCCAAGTGGTACGCAGAGCTAGCCTAAATAAGTAAGATAAGTGACAGAGTCGACACAACGCGAACCACGAGCGACGCGAGCAATGCGCAGTCACAAATTCTTATTCAAATCTGTAACTGTAATCCCAGCTCAGTATTTTTTTATTACGATAAATGTATAGTAAAAAAATACTAAGGGCTTTGAATAATTTTGTTTTATTTATAGATAGATAGAACAACCCTATGTTTATTTATATTAAAAAAGGTACTGTAAATTTCCTCCAAATCAATAAACTAACTGGGTGGTCCATGGCAAGACATAAATTTTGTCAAATGGTCCCTCATGACTAAAACGTTAAGAACCACTGCTCTAGAAGGTTCCCAGGTATGATCCAGAACACGAAAATAATCGCAGTGACGCGCGGGGAGAACAAGCGCCTTTCGGCTTCGTTAAGGATCTAGTTACACCATTTATACACTCAACCGCAGCAAATTTGAAAGGCTGTCACAACTCGATCGCATAGTACGTGCTAGTTTCACATAGCGTTGTATACGGAAACCCAGTAATTAAGTTAGCTTATCCTGTGCCACGAATAACCTATTTCAGTACAGGCTCCATCGATTTACGCAGAAATGACCTTGAACTAGTTCCAGGCTTCCAACAGCAAATTGTAGCGATTCTGCGAAACTGAATTTTCATGAGAACATAAAATAATTTTACGTGAATTTCTCGTCAATTTGGGGAAGATTGCCTGCCCTAGGGTAAACTACAAAATATGGTGGTTTCTCGCTAATAATTTTACCGATAAAATATTGTATACAAAATAAAAAGTTTTCGGCGCAAACGTTGTAGTATCGACTGTTTGTGTATAGAATATTAAGTTGGGGGAAGAGCAGCGATGGCCCAGTGGTGGCGGCCCCGACTTACGAGCAGTAAGTCGTGTGTTCAAACCCAGGCAGGCGGCATTACTTTGTGTAATTTATTTCATCACCACTGCTCTCAAAACGGTGAAGGAAAACATCGTGAGGAAACCGGCATGTCCTTGAACCAAAAATTCGAAGACATGGGACATCTACCAATCCGCACTGGGCCCGCGTGGTGGATTATAGCCCATACGCAAAATACGCGCTTTGACGTGGAGTTGCGGACACCAGCCCGTTATACAAAGTGAACGGAGTAGAAACAAAGTTAGGGGAACGCTAAAGGCTATTCAAATTCGTTAATGTACATACAGCATTGATTAAAAGAATGTGAGCTATACTTTTTTTTTTCATGCTGGCTTTTCCTGAACGGTAACGCAGGTGGTCACCTACTACACCCACATTCCGATAACTCCGATTAAATAAAGGGTGAACCTATTGCCAACAATCGGGCTTAAATACAGATTTATTTAGTCTTCAACATTAGTGAAAGACTAAAAACGGTTAGTGAGTGTGTTCTATGCGTCCATTATTATAAAAAAAATAATTATTATATAAAAATATGTGTCCATTATTTTCAAATACTCTAACTGACGAACTAAATAGATTTGCAATTTATTGAGGGTAGAAACTAAAAATATTTTCTGTCTGTGACCACTTTAAGAGTTTTAATATGAATCATAATATTATCCTTTTATAATTCAGTTACGAGACTAGACACAATAAAGCCATTCTTCCCATCCCCACACACGTAACCAGATTAATACATCCACTTAGCTCACATTAACCTCAGACAGAAATGGCTTTATCCCTTTAGATACGACTCATACGACCTTTTGGTAATAGAAAGGATTATTTGGCACGTGTCCCACCGAAGGCGTTTAGCGAGAGGCCAGTAAAGCTTGCAACTAAACGCGATTACTCGCTGACACCAAGCGAAGGTTTATCAGAGAGTGTTTTGTCTAGTTCTCTCTTTGATAGCCCGTGTTGCTGTGACAAACGACTACCTAATGAGGAATTTTCTTTTTAAACTCTTCCCTAGTCGCTGGATAGATGGCACTGAACTTGGTAAGTTACTGCAAGGAACGGAACGTCACATCATTTCACTTGGATGTAATGGTTATATTCGGAAGCTTAAGCAAACGAAAGTGTCAGTCGTATGTGACGTGACGCAATGTTTTTTTTTTTCCAAGCGTTTTGGCTTTGGCACCTGGTAACGTAGTCAACGCCATCTACAGAGTTCTTGGAAACTATGTTTTTTTTTAATACTCAAAAAGAAAACCTCTCATTGCTGACGGTGTGTAAAATCAGGGATCAGCGATTCATACATTTATTTATTTAATTTACACGGAACCTAAAATCTTACTACTATTATAAATGCGAAAGTTTGTGAGGGTGGTTGTTTCTTAATCTTTCTTTTTGCAAAAACTAATGAAACTTGGCACACAGATTGGTTACAACCCGATTTTTATTCCGGTAGTACGAATCTGTTGGACGATTGTCGAGCCCCACGGGGGCGAAGCGGCGAGCATAAGCTAGTCTTAAATGTTTCTTGAGCGATTTAATAGCTAGCTAGTCGCTTTCGGTGAGACTGGTGCCTTACCCACAAACCTCCCTACCGGGCCTGTTAGGGCTCATAATAATGTATTTAGCTCAGGTACTATGAACTCACCAGCCCTGAATACCCCACCTACTCGTATCTGAGGGCCACAGCATGTCTACATTAGCGAATCAAATGGGTTTGTTTATAGGAAGTGGGATTGGGGAATATTGTCTGGTTGTCAAATGGTTTGTGTGCCCCGGAGGTTTTCAGTGATTGAATAATACCTTGTCACATCGTTGAGTAAATTGCTCATGTCAATGGCTTTAAATTAAAGTATTATTTACTCAAACAAAACATACATACATATATGAGAACTTAAGTTGCCTAATGTGATGAACTTGAGATGTCTAACTTGAGTTGTGTAATGTATTATGTTTAGCTTTAATAGTAGTATTGTTGGAGCAGAAAATCGCAATTTCGAATCACCTAAATTAGTTCCCAAACGAATTATTTACCGCACTGGAAATTTGTCTACCAACCCGCCTCAACCTCGACGGGTATATTAAGATTTAAGACCCACTCGCTCTCACATAAAGAAGGCTCAGCAGTGGGAGCTTATTATGTGTTTTTTATAACAACGTGAAGGCTCAGTTTCGAACGCTCGTGCCTCCAGATAAGCCTTTAAGCCTTGAATTAGCAACAATAAGACCTTATTGCTTTTAAGCCTTGTCTAAGACTTAAGCCTAACGCCTAAACGTCTTCGCAGATAGGATACCTATCTCGACGAAGAACGTTTAGACCTGACATAACCCGGCCCGGCCCGGCCCGGGGCGTCTCCCGCGGCGGCCGGGATGTGAGGTTCTCTCCCTCTCACGTTCCACCACCTCCTTCTCTAGCAAGAAGGAGGTGACGGCGTCCCATTCCGTCTCGCTCTGGACCATGGATTCAACCAGGGCCGAACGCGAGAGCCGCCGCCGCCGCCGCTGCGAGGACACGGCGGTGCTCCACCCTCGCGGGGCATACCTCCACCGTGTGCTCCACCGTGTCCTCCGGTCGATGCTCGCAGTGGAAACACCCGGGCGTTTCCTCCCGCCCGATTCGGTGCAGGAACCTCCCGAAACAGCCATGTCCGGTGAGGACCTGCGTCAGGCGGAAGGTGAGGACGCCGTGGCGCCTCTCAAGCCACTCCTCAAAGAGGGGACTTATCGCCACTATTGTGGCGTGCCCTGCACGGGGTTGCGACAGTCGCTCTCTCCATGTCGCCACGAGATCACGCCGGAAGTTCTATCTTTCCACCTTAATTTGATTTCAGAGTGACATTTTGTATACTATTGATTTAAAAATCATACTATATTTTTCTTACTAACTGTACTTTTTGACACGCAAATTTACACTGGTGACGAATCGGGAATTCGATTCAAAGTCAAAAATTGATTTGTTTTCTTATGGCGACGAGTCGGGACTTTTAGTATGGAAAAAATTTTTGGTTACCAATCGGAACAGTGACGAGTCAGGCATGACTTTTCAAAACGTAAGCATAGTTAGTAAATACGCGTACCTACATAGCAAATTAAACTTGAAGTGAGAATATTAAAGTATTTTTTCCAAAAACATGTATTCATTTACATGCGAACTCAAGATAAATCCAAAAGATTGTACCGTTCACTACTGAAAAGAGGACCAACGACCGTGTAGGTCATTGACTCGTTCATAGTTAATTTAGTTTGAAAGGGAAAATGATTACTGAAAGAGACCGCTTGATAGCTTTTGAACTAAGAAATATGTTAACCTTATTATCTTACTTAAGTAAAGCTCGGTGTGTCGCTTGGGCGTTTTAGAACAGGGAATTGGATGTTTAAGTGTGAGTTTATTTAACATAACATCACGCCTGTAATCCCAGAAGGGTTAAGCAGAGGCGTACTTAATAGGACACCCACTAATGTTTCGAGCCTATTGCCAACAACCGGGCCCAAATCCAGACTCCGTGGCTGCTACGCGTCACGTTGGTGACCACTAGCAAACTTCACGGAAAACAATTACGTCATAGATTCTTAGCAGATTAAAAAAAAACATAAAAGCAAGCAAGCCTGTTTTCCCCGAAAGAGAGACGCAATACCCAGAGGTGATATTGCCACCCACATATCGCAAATTATATTTGGAAGCCAGTTTCCAGTAGTCTATTTTGAACTTAATTAATTAAGTTCAGTTAAGTTGTCATAATCTATTATGTGACGTGAATACTATGTGACGATCTGATCTCGTTTGCGGGGCGAACATGGCCAGATATCGCACAGGACAGAGAGGTTTGGAAAGAGAAAGGGGAGGCCTTTGCCCAGCAGTGGTACATTGAAACAGGCTAATAAAAAAATTAAAAAACTATTATTAGCAAGCAGTTTTCGCAGAATTTAATTCACGTATTATTACAACAGAGTAGGATTTTGTGAAAGCACAGAGTTTTGATGTGCTTTCAACAACTAAGGAGCTTATTTTCTGATATCATAAACTTTAGGAAGGAAGCACTATATTATTAATCGTAAATTCTACTTTCAAAGGAGAATGTTACATTTTAACATCGTTGGGACGCTCATAGTTATTCAAGTAAGTAATTTCACTTATGTTCATTAAATAACTTAGTATATCGTGTCGTTATATATATACACAATAAAGTAATAAAGAAACTAGAGATGTGGACTTTGGGCTACCACACACTATAGACAAGACTGTCTTAGGATAGCCAATACCCTCCCTACCAGTGCGAGCGAGAATACCTAGTTTGTCTCGCTCGCACGTTATAAAGTACAGTCAAATAAAAATTATTTTATTAGATTTATTTTAAAGTCAAATCGTATAAAATATCTTATACATTTAAAGTGGGTACATATTTTATGTATTGTACTACTGTAAATCTGACGTATTTTACGTCAGATTTTCAGGGTCGAGCGAAATGACGACAAAAAATAAAATAAAATCGGAAGGTGCCAAACTGCCAACTCGCGTGCACTCGCGAGTTTCTCACTGGCCAGTAGATGAACAAGCCAAGAATTAAAAATTGTGTGAAATACGACATGGTTAGAATGAAGGTACTGAGATGACGAGTCATCATCTGCCTAGCCTCTTCCCAACATGTTGGGGTCGGCTTCCAGTCTAACCGGATGCAGCTGAATACCAGTATTTTACAAGGAGTGAGTGCCTATCTGACCCTGACGATAACCTTTTTAAGACTCGTTGTCAGAGTTTCAGGCCACTGACTACCCGTAACAACTGTCAAAGATCTACAAATGACAACCGGGACCAACTGCTTAACGTGCTTTTAGAGGCACGGAGGAAACTCGGTATGGAAGAAGAAAATACACAGCGCGCATCCCAAAAATAATTTGGGATAAGAGCATAGTGATAAGAGAATAATGATGATAGTGGCTTTATATCGACTTTACGTCATCATTAACATCACCTTCCCGCCCTTGTTCCATGTTACTTGGGGTCGGCACAACACATTTTTTTATTCCATTCTCACCTGGCAAACGTCACGCTATAGGCTTGTCAACTGAAAAAAATCGAATTAAGTAGTCTGTCAGTTAGATTATCAAAAAATATTTGACCCGTATTTTTACTTTTGTTACATAAAACAAAATTTACGAAGATAGGACGCCTTTTAAGTTTTTAGTGCGTTCTGACGTCACGACTCACGAGCCCCCACTTCCGAGTTTTGATGCGTTTTATCTTTGTCTATATTCATTGATTTACAAATACAAAAAATACGATTATTTTCCAATACTCTAACTGACGGACTAAATATACATTGCAATTTATTGATGGTGAAAACTAGCCTATTATTAATTCCATAGTGGTTCATATTATCTTCCTCGCACAATCCATACTTCCATCGTTTCTTTGGTCTATCTCTCCTTCATCCCTCATCTGCTTATACATATAAACATAATAAAAAGTTAAAAGGCATTCGCATAAAAAACGTAACACAGCGGAAATTTTAAGCAATAACTCAGATGAAAAACACGTTACGACATCGCCAAATGTTCGAATTATACGGGGGTAAGAAGTGTGACAAAGGTGAGAATATCATATTTTATTTAAGGGTGGAAGCACCGATGAATAAAACGGTATAAAGGGTCGATGGGACTCGTTTCAACCAAATGATTATTTTATCACCCTCTCGATGAAATTATAGACATGAAAATAGTAAGTATACAGTGTACTTTCTAACTTGATCTAGAGGTGATACACACGTTCAGGTCGGCCTGAGTCGGTACAGGCTTTAAAGTCGAAAGTATATTTTGCCGCCCAGCTCACTTTAATATGCTTGTAGCATGTGTAAGAAATCAAAAATCTATCTGCAAATGCATGAAAACATCGTGAAGAAAACTATACTTTACAACGGTGAGAAATTGCCAGCTTCGACTGAAGAACGTTGGCTCTCCTCCTCGTACAAGTTTTAGTCGTGCAATGGAAAAATTAGCAACCGTCGTAAAAGCTACATAACTTAGTCGAAAAAAAAAACGTTATCTACCAAGCGACATCGCGAAACGTCTGCATAATATCACGTTCCGAAATATCGTGCTATTATACGACAAAATTGTATGGGTATCGACTTACGCTGCATATGTATGTGCTGCTTGGGCATTTTGTAATCGGGCGGGTAACATCGCTCGTAGAACTCTAGGTCGCTGACCTGGCATACCTCAGGCGTTGGTATTATCAGACCAGTGCCTGATATCGCCCTCTGGAGATGGTGTTCCTGAGGACAAGAGAAAAACTCAGTTAGTTATGGTTATAGAAATGCAAACATTTGGCAAAGACAAATCCTTAAGAGTAAACATCGTGAAGAAATGTTTGGTTCTAGAACCAAAAATTCAAAGTCAAGAGACATTCACTAAACCGCAATTGGCCTGGGCAGTGCTTTACTCCCACTCCCAAAGAAACCCTGTGTCCTGTGCCTTAAAAACGATATTAGTACTGTTAACTGCTGGATCAGGCAATGACAACTCCATTTCGTTCCACACTTTCAACCCTTGAATAATAAATATACAAGAACAGAGACGAATTGTAACACCACTTTCTACTATCATCCTCCATGGAAAAAAGACTTGAAGATAACGTGTGTTTTTACCACGAGTTTTCCTCAAAATAGGTGGAGGATATAATCCTCTGGAAAAATTGTGTTTGTTTCCGCAAATAGGTTAACAACATTAATAATATAATTTGGAATAGCAACCCACACATAATACGCAAAAAGCTTTCTAGGAAAATTTTCAAAGCGCCCCCGCGCCAATGAGAACCATTTCATAGGTTTTTGGTTAGCGTCAAGGAGCTTTTGCTCTTAAAATATAACTCCACTGCAAAAGGTCTCTAAGTATAGCATTTAATAAGCGTTTTTATTTTCAATAATATGTTAGTGAAGTGAACGTCTTCTACGAAATAAGGCTTCAAGTAGTATCAAGGGTTCATAGTTTCAGCACAGAAGACTCATGAACATGCTCTTAGGGAGTTTCCAGAATACAAACTCTTTAGCCCAGTTTCGATGGTCGCTTTTCACCACAATTTCAGAAGTTTAAGAGAAGCCACGTGTCATAAAATTAGATAGAAGCTCGGTAGGAGCTCGTGGCTAAATAATAACAGCCGCTCGGGTCGATCTTCAGTTTAAGCCATCCTTGCCTAGATTGGTTTATGGATGGGTGACTACCCATTACATATCGAGTTTCCTCCGTGCCTCGGAAAGCATGTTAAGCAGTTGGTCTCGACTGTCATTTGTAGATCTTTGATAGTCGTTACAGGTAGTTAGTGGCCCAAAAAGTCTGACAACCAGCCTTGCCAAGAGGTATCGTAATACCTAGCACTAAATGGATTGTGGAGGTCAGGTAGGCAGTCGCTCCATGAAATATTGGTATTCAGCTTCATCCGGTTAGACTGGAAGCCGACCCCAACAGAGTTGGGAAAAGACTAGTCCGATGATGACGTGTCATAGAATCAGATGACGACTTATTTACGTTCAATGACACCAAATATTTTATCCATCTCCAAGAAATGTCATAATCCGTTATTGAAGTTATTTCACAACAGTTATGGAAACTTTTAACAATGGGTTCTCACATTAATGAGCATAATCACCGGTTACGAGTTTGGTTTCAAAATGCTTTGTTCTCAAAGTTTTGCGGCAGGTCACATTAGAGTTATAAATTATGACATACTTAGTTGGCGCAATTGATAATAGGCAGCCACGTCGCCCAGGCGAAGTAACCTTTGCCAACCAAACGGACTCCAGGGCATCTCGACATAACTTTCGATCGCTAATTAATAACGAAATTCGGTTGCAATAACGATGCTTGCGAGAAACGCATCTTGGATGTAGAGACTTGCGTGTTGAAGTGAAAACTTCTTTAGGCGCGTTGAGCAGTTTTTGGGTGAAGGAAAAACATTGAACTCATCGTCACTTGACGTAACATGCGGTCATGCTTCGTAGAACTCGTAGGCGATCCGCTACGGCGTAGCACCACATAGGCATGCGCGGGGCATAACCAGTGCTACGACTAGGCAGGGCTGGTGTACTTTTTGTTTTCACTTCTATCGGCAGTCCCCAAAGACTGCCCCGATTGTTTTTTTTAATTTTATACCGACCATAGAGTTGGACCTATACTATTTCTTGATAGCATGACCAGTTGCGTCCCTGTGAGTTAGGGCCATGAATATTAAATTATTTCATTTACCTGCGACTACTTTAGTCATGGGCGTAAATGGGTTAAAAATGATGCTCATGTCATTTCTCGTATCATGCCAGTAATTTTATGGTAGAAAGACTAGGACTAAAAAGGACTTCAAAAAGTTGGCACCAACATTCAAACATTGGGCCAACGTTTGCTGTTTAATTTAATATCGCGGGGGTCTGAATATTTCTCACGACTCGTTTTGAATATTAATACATAAAAACTTATTGGACTGGTTCAATGCCAACGAATCTAATGATGCATTAAAGATGAGTAGTTTATTATACTGGTAGTTGTCTAATATTAAAATTATGTAAGCGCTTCATTATTTAAGCAATCCAATAGTCGCCTGGCCCGAATATTACAATTACAAGAAAGCAAACTAAAAAACCTACGGTACTCCTTTTAACATCAGCTATCTGCCAGTAAAAGTCCCGACAAAATTGGTCCAGCGGTTTTTGAGATTAGCCGCAACAAACAGACAGACAAAAATAAAAATAAATGTTTTTATTTATAAGCATTCAATAAAAAGTTGTTATTATGAAATCACAAACAGACACTCAAATTTTATTTATCTGTACAGATGTGTTTATTCAAAATTTTTTGCAGGTTCTCTCGATTTAATCTGGTTGCTATGGAAAAGACATTCACAAACGACACTATAACTCAGTGTCTATAGATAGCCAGAGCCACGCATGGAAAAAAACCGAGAACTTAAGGCACATGTAGGCGTAACCACTCTTCGTCAGGTGGGCGCCGTCGATTAACCTACTCAAATAAAATATTATACGCCTTGTTCCTTTTCTGTTGAGAAGAGGCTTTTGCCCAGCAGTGGGACAGTTACAGGCTGGCATTATTTATTATTATTTTATTATTCGTTTTTTCATTTCACCTCTGTTATGAACAACCCAACAGCTACCTTATTAAAAAGGCAAATAAAAATCTCTGTTATTTTGGCAGTGATACCAAATCAGAAAACATACCTGCGGAAAAAAGGACTTGTAGCATTCTCAGACAAAATATTATGATCTAACACTATAGCTGTTTTCTTTCGAAAACACGTCTCATGTGACATAGGAAACGATTCTATCACCATCCTGACAATTGGCATGACGACAGTACCAAAAAATTGCAAGTCTCTTTAGTCCGTCAGCTATAGTATTGGAAATTAATAGACACGTATTTTTTGTTTTTGTAAATCAATGAATATTGACAAAGATGAAACGCATCAAAACTCGGGAGCCCCACTCCCGAGTTTTGATGCGCTCGTGACGTCAGAACTAGTTAAAAATTATACCTAGGCGTGACGTATTGAGAATTTTAAAAGCGTCATATCTTCGTCAATTTTGGTTTACGTAACAAAAGAAAAAACACGGGTCAAATATTTTTTGAAATCTAACTGACGGACTAGTTAGTTTTTTTTTGTAGTCTCGCCTATTACATCATAGAACGGAGAGAAGATTACATAGTTAGAACATTAATATGAGTATCGAGGCTCTATTGCGCATTGCATCACTGGATGCTCCATGTGAAATGGTGAAGGCATACTAAGTACATAGTGTACATAGTTGGTGCAAAGGAAAAGCATTATTAGGTTCTCATAATATCAGTGGCGCAGGTTCCATACAACTAGATTCCTACCGGAATTACTCTAAAAATGGCACCGGCATGCGGTAGTATTCTATAGACAAATCATATAATCACATTAAAGATATGTACCTCGACTTGCCTTTTACAAAAATTGACCCTTCGCTACTGCATATTATATTATGGTTAGTGTTCTACATCTAGACAACCGCTTGTAGTGTTCTCTAAGTTCTATATTACCTATTGTAAAATGATCTATTAGTTGTTATTCAGCTGCACAAGGTTAAACTGAAAGCCGACCCTAACTTAGTTATGAAGAAATCTACCTCCACCAAAATCGAAGCTTAGGAAACCTTTTAATTATTTCTGTGATCAAAGTAATTCAAGATTACAGAGATTTGACAAGGTCACCTTCCGTTTCAAAGCTAAAAAAGAATCAGAGTCGTATTTCATTTCATTTTCATTTTAGCCGCACGACGTCCACTGCTGACATAGGTCGCCCCCAAGTGTCGCCACATTCACCGGTCCCATGCTATATTAGTGTCCTATACTACAACTAAAAAACCCGACTACTAAAAATCACGCTCTAATTAAATTCAGGGTTTACAAGGCAAAATCGACTCCTCCTATTGTAAAAGTCGGTTACATTGTAGCCTATGTTACCCAAGCCATAATAACGAATCGATTGTTCCTTATTCATTAAAATCGGATGAATAGTTTAGGCGCTACGGAGGAAGATACGTAAATACATACATACATAGACTGCAAAAATCATAACCCTTCCTTTTCGCTTCACCGTAGTCGGGTAAAAAGCTGTTGGTAGGCGCATAGCTCTACATAGTTTTCAGTGATGACGAAGTTCATAAAAGAGCGCTACCGAAGAGATCATGACTTTCTTGACACTATAGAGTATAGATATAGTATGAACAGGACTCTGCTAGTTTCACAATACCCCTAAACTTAAAAATCCAGGAACATGAAACACAGCACGGCAATGCCCATTGAAAGCACTTAATAAAAGCAGGCACACGATATTACTCACATAAAAACTATTTGTAGAATAATCCGATAACAAGAGCTTAGATCCAAGTTTAGTTATAAAAGCTAGCACAAAACGGTCTACGACAACTAAAGGGAAAATTCTAATTAAAATTAATTTTCAAGAAATTATTAGTAATAATGTTTTTTCATATCCTTTGTAGACTTTCAAAGATAAAGAGGATACTATTAGTATTAAAGGAAGCTTTAAACATTTAGACGAAGGGTTTCTCCTCAAAATTGGTATTGAAATAAAATGGTGGGTTGATCTGGAAAAAAAGGAACACGGGAAAATGGAGTTATTAGGGAACGCTTTGCAGACTTTATAGGTCATTAAACGGATCATCAGTCGTCTGAAAGAGGCTCATCATTTTGTTTTCGAGTACCATAGACTACTTTTTGATTACCGATCAAGGAAGGAAGACAAAATCGAAGAGGCCTTTTGCAAATGACAAAACCTACAGAAAAAAGCATATTAAAAAGTGTGTAACGGATACTAACGCACACAAATTAAGTAAGTAAGTAATCGTTTATTTAGTAAAAACCTAGCCTATAGATATCAGTGTAGGTTAGGTAGGGTAACCGATAACAGTTTTCAGAATTCAGTATCGTGTAAGGAATCGCTGGTAATAAGTTTCGCGTCGATGACCCTTAAGGGTGAGGCCAAACGAGTGCAATGATGCGAGTCGCGTAAATTCGGTTTCATACATAGTTTGGCGCATTTTACGTCGCCACGTGACACAAACCAAACTTACGTGTGAAAATATGGCGTAAATTACGCGACTCGTAAGTAACTCAAATTACGTTTGTTTGGCCTCACCCTAAAGTGTGTATGGTTATGGCCTATACATTGTTGAATCTGCATCCGAATATACAGTTCCAGACTGTGCAATCCGAATCTTAAGGCAACACAATACCGCACCAAACCAATCATAGAGCTCTCCCAAAACTTAATTTTGAGAATAAACTTGAAATCTCATACATTTGAATACATCGACATTTGAAACTATGATAACTGAACCGTTTCTTGACGGACTATTGAGAACTATTGAGCACATTCATCCACACGACTTGGAAAAGTTCCCACAAGTCGACGGCATCTCGAATCCGCAGCGTTACGTCACCGACTCAAGTGTTAACGTATGACAATGCGATGTGGTTATGTGTAGTATTGATAAGATATTTTAAGTAAAGGTTGTTGATTAGATTGATACAATGGTGTTGCATCATCTTCACATCATTCATCATCATCTGGCTCTAGCCTTTTCCCAACTATTCATTATTTATTTATTACAAAACAACAACTAACAACTATGTTGGGGTCCGCTTCCAGTCTAACCGGATGCAGCTGAATACCAGTATTTTACATGGAGCGACGGCCTATATGACCTCCACAACCCAGTTAATTTCATCTTCACATCATTATCTTTGACAATAGATGCTCGACTTTGACGTCGGTGGCTTCCTGCAACCTTCACCAATAATACGACTAAAAAAGCCTTGTTAAAAATTTATTGACTGCCGTATCTACCGAAAAGCTTCAGTCAATCCTATTAAATCGTTGTAGAAATAAGTAAGGTTTTGAAATGTTTGATTGCCACTTGCGTCAGGTCATCCACCCACACTGCAACTTCTGATAAGGTATCAAGTTTTCGCCCACAGCTATAATGATCAAAAGTCACACACGATACCGTTTTGTCTCTTCCGTGGGCAGTGCATTTTGCGATCAGGCACCCGAGGGTTGAAACGTCATCCATTAGGCGTTGTCTAAATACATCACATATTAAGACCGCCCCTTGCACGACCACCAACGCTTTGTCGCATTATTTCGTGAGAGGCTTTTCCTAAAAATGACACCGATTGTCAAACTTTCGAGGCTTCAGAATACGACAAACGACTGTCAAAGATCTGCTGCCGATCACATCGTCGATGCTGCCGCTTGCTATAGCATATATATAGCATTCTCGCTCTAGCAAATGACGGTTCTGACCGACAGAAAAGGATAGAAGCATGGAAAATTGCTGCTAGATGTGGCGCAACACTTTCCGAAGTACTTGCACATTAGCGTTCCATTTACTCTTACTCCATGTCCCAGTGATGAATTATTTCACTTCACCTGCCTCCTTCATAGTTTGCTCGCAAAGTTACTCGGTTACGATATTAATGTTAACATTTATCAAGATTATTAGTTAGATACTTCTTGCAGAGACGTTTTCCACATATTTTTACAAGCAACCTCTTGGGAGCGCTGATATGGATATAAAGTGGCGGAAACACTTTGTGCCATTTATTTCAATAAGGTAGCTTTTGACTTTGGTAATTGTTCAGAAACCAAACGTTTGCGAAATATTAGTGGATATTTTTCAATGAAACTTTCCAAGAACAGTCCCATTTGGTCATGTATAGCAACCAAACTTTCGAAATGATGTAACGATGAAGCGGAAGAATTTAAAGTTGTAGTCAGGCAAAATTTTCATGATATGACCAATTTTCGGACAGACAACACAATGCATCATCATAAGAAGAAAATCAACGAACGTGATGAAAAACCAAGCTTGATAAAGATTATCCACACATAAAGTCATAAAACATAATTATTCAGAACATCGTGCGACGTGCCAGCACCGCATACAATTTGTATAAGTACCTAAATCTGCATGGAACCATTACAATAAATCTTCGTCCCCAGTTTTTCTAAATAAATCTAGGCACGAAATGACGGTAGTCTATATTTTAATCAAGTCCTACAATTTCTAACAGAAATAACTGACCCAAACTTCTCGGAGTCACGCGAACCTAACGGGTAAATTCAGTCAAAGGTGACTCGTCATTTTGTTGTTCGAACGAACAAGTCACCTTGCTCATGGCATGTCTTCTTTGGTATCAGCTAAACTATAATAGTAAATGTCTTTTATATCTTAACTTACGCCGTAAAAGAATAAGCCCTTAAAATGATCATAATTTCGACATGTCCGGTAAATGACTATAGGAAAATATCCTCAGACTTTTGTTACAAAAATAATAGTATTTGCTAAGGACGGAATTACTATTTGCTTTCCTTTTTCGGATATTACGTTCCGAGTGATATTATGACTTGTTTGCTGATGATGGATGCGTGATATTGTTAGAATGTTTACGGTTCTGTGACAGAATTAACTTAATTTGGTATTTGTGGTTAATTTGCTGTAGTATATAAATAAAGTATAAATGGGACTACGTCCGTAAAAATTAAAACAAATAAAGATGACGATGTCGTGATTCAACCTAAAGTCTTGCTTAAATCAACTGCCTCCTTATCTGCCTAGCCTTTTCCCAACTATGTTGAGGTCGGCTTCCAATCGAACCGGATGCAGCTGAATACCAGTAGTTTACATGGAGCAACTGCCTATCTGACCTCCACAACCCAGTTAGTACTGGATAATACGACCCTTTGGTAACCCTTGGTTGTCACTTTTGGGCCACTGACTACCTGCAAGAACTGTCAAAGATCTACAAATGACAATGAGGAAAATCTGTATTTAATTGCAAACAAACTCCCATCTACAAATTCTTACAAAGCTAGAGATACAAAGCAGTGCAATTTCCTTCCAAACAACCTTCAATAATAACTAAACACTACAAGTTTCCTACGCTCAACTAACTGATCATATGAAAAACATCGGATCCCTTCACAACTTGACTCATTAGAGAATCGGGAGTCAATCGAATTAAGTAGAGGCGATAGAAAAACAAACAAGGGATTGATTGTAAATGAAGGAGTTGCTGTAGACGAAATAGATAAATCGGTGACACGTAAATAAATCTCCAATCTCCATACATAAACGTATAGGTGTATGCTATGGCCTACAACGAAAATACTATAAAATTGTAAATATCTCAAAGAGCTGCATTAGGGGGTTTAGGTCCAGTTTATAACAATAATGATGAAGATTGTCTTTTTGGTCGAAGAAATCTTTGTAATTTTGTAAACAGCTTAGAATTACTTAACATAAAATGACGCATGTAATCCCCGAAAAATTAGGTTAGAGGTGTATACTCACATTTCACCAGATTTTATACCATGCTTTCCACTATTACAATACTAAAATTGGAACTGATAATTTTATAAACCTGTGAAAACAATTTCACTACATAATCACCAAAATAAATATGAGAGTATTGAACTACCAGCTAATAAACAATCCTTGTTTCACCCAAAACAACAGCCTACTAATCAAATGAATCTCACAATCACAAATTGAAAGTGGCAATTCATTCGAGTTCGGTTTTATCAATGAAAATTAATGGTGTCTATAAACCACTGCAATGTGAGACGATCCCCTGAAGCTGGGGTTAGTTTCGATAAATTGATGTGGTTCTGAGTTATTTACCCTTTGGACCGTTTAATTTGTTTATTAGGTTTTTCTTTTGTGGACCTGAATTTGATAAGAATGGTCTGTAGATTATTTTTTTTAGGATCTTGATTTTTAATATGATCATTGTCTTGAGACAGATTGCTGGCAAAAACACGTTTTAATTTTCCAGGTCAATAACATGCCCGAAGTTTTACGATTTTTACACAATAACCCAGACCCTACATGTTGCATTACAACTTTGGCTTTCGTAGTCTGCTATTCTCATAGAATTGGCTTCTGAGCTGTAAAGTTCTGTTGTGACTTTAAATTAAAAGAAGTCTACTCGGGAATAAATGTATATTGTAGTATATACTACAATATACATTTATTACTTAATATTATTATTTTTAAACCGCCAAAAATTTAGAGATTTGGAAGAGATCTACACTCAGCACTGGGTGGCCAAGGGTTGAAGACGAAGAAAAAGATGGTACCGTCAGACAGGTAGTCGTTTAATGTAACATATTCCAGCTGCATTCAGTTAGCCTGGAAACCGACTCCAATATAGTTGGGAAAAGGCTTGCTAGACCATGTCAGCATTTGAACACACATTTTCCACTTCTATACTTGCAAAGTTAAGGCCGGCCATTATTATAGGTATGTACATATTTACTATCAAAACAGTGTAACGTAGAGAGATAAGAGCATATGAATGGAGTACGTACTAATACTTTATCATCCCACGCGAGAGTCAATTGAGTTTAATATGCAGCGGTCATGCATTGTATAGGCCTACCTACCTATCACTACTTTCTGTATTTGAAGGTTGACGTTAACTTCAGATCTGTCTCGAGATTAGAATGGCAGGTGAGTTTTTTGACAGAAATATGAAAAACCGAAAAGTTTCTTTGACATTAACCTTTTCTAGCTATTTGTCCTTTTCCATAATAGTAATAAGTTAGAGTGATATTTTTGGTTCATTGACCGACCCTAAAGTAATTTTTATTTTTCAATTACTTAAAATGCCATATTTGTTCGCTGACTTGGCTTATTGCTACCTAGGACTATTTGTCATAGTGATAGATAATCGACGAATTGTATTGAATACTACAGCAAAGATTGTCTGCTTTCAAAACGGTGAAAAAAACAACAATTCGTCGTTCATCGTGAAGAAAACGTCAAAACAAAAAGGTAAATACCAAGCCAGCCAGCAAGGGCAGACATGGTAGAATACAATTTTCAAGCCACTCCTTAGAGAGGAGTCCTGTGTCCGAACAAAGGGTTATTAAATTTAGCTGATTATGCTAAACTTTGCAAAGGCTTCTTAAACAGATCCTTAAAGCCATCAGAAAATTATGCATAATTCTGCACATCTGAAAATACAAATAGGCCGTCAATAGCAGACGAGACGACGCGAGAAACGAAATAGTTCCGAACAAACTTTTCTCAACTCGGGACTTCAATCCAAAAACACGCGTCAAGTAATAATACGTCCAACTTCGCTCCTCGGGGAAGGAAGAGAAAATGTAATAAATAATATAAGTACAGTGAAACAAGCCTCTCGAAACGTCTCGGGAGTCTGTCAGATGTTATTAGAAACAGCCAGAGGCCAGGCGGTCTAACGCATACGGTCGTTGGGTATAACGCAACTACATTGGATGTTTGTGTCAAGGAATGACTGTTGGTTAGAAAATTATTCCTTTTTAGTTGGAAAGTAGTAGAAACAACCACTAAAAATAAGGTAATTGCGAACCTTTGGGAAATGTGTCATGTCATGGAAGACTATAAAACAAAAGTGGCATAGTCGCAATTTTTCTTTCAAGTTGTGGCGCACGACTGATCTGGTATAGGATATAAGACAGTTAACGAAAACTGATCAAGGATACGGTGTTCTAAAATTGCTTAATTATTAGAGGCAAAGATCGCTTTACGAGAACTTTATTTCCAAATATCTCGGCAATGCGACACGATCCGAGCCAGCTTCTAAACAAAATCGTTCAACTGCACTCAAAAACAGCTATGCTTCTGGGCGACAAATAGTCCTACATTTATTGCGTGATCCTCGACTTCAGGAAGAACTTCAAACAATCTCTTTCACAAGGAGCTCAAATTCTATGTTTGTTTTAGTCGTAATTCAGGTAGCATAATATGACATCACAGGCTTGTAATCTCCGAAAGGTTGATTAGGGGTGTACCGTACACCCACATTTCACCAGATAAGTTTAAGTTGTATCTAATAGAAGACGAGTCTATTACCATCGATCGGGCACAAATCCAAACCTTGGACTGTTATTGAGATATTATGTTGAAGTTTTTTGATGTAGTAGTTCCTCGACATAAATAAGTCGCAAAATAGCAATAAGGAGATTACACAGCAAAATTTATATGCACAAATTACATTTCCCTGACAAAGTCAGAGTCCTCAAAAGGTTCGTTCAGACGTGTCGGTAATTGAACCAGACAGACGGCACGGTCCAATGCATACAGTCGCCAAGTACGACCAAATGGGACTTGTTTGGGTGCTCACGAGATTACTGGACGGAAATGAGAGTTGGGCCTTGTTAGGGATGCTTCAATGTACATAGGAAGGGTGGTTCGGAGTTTCTGTTTCTCATTACAGTGTTTATAAGAAACGTGATTACGTAAGGCGATGCTCCAATTGGGTAACGCGTATTAAAAATTACAGGAGACCACGTGGTACGACCTACGATTCTTACACACTTTTGCTTTGCCCGACTCTAGACTTCGAGATGTATACGCTTAGGTTGTGAGAACCGAACACCGACCGAACCGAACCGAACTTTATTAGACTATAATATTAACAAGCAAATTCGTCATAGCAGTAGAATCTATGGGCATGGCTCGTACTACTAGCGTGCAGCTTACTAAAATGATCATAAAGCTCTCTAAAACTAGCCAATATTATCAAACACGTATATTCATACGTGTTTAATAATATGCACAAATTACATTTCCCTGACAAACGCTTAAGTTGACTACAGTTCGCAGCAGTTCGAATTTGCTATTCAATACAGGGTTTTAAAGTCTGTGGGACGATGCGGAGGAATGAGGAATATGTTGGGAGGCAAGTTTTGGGTACGATAGCTAGAAGAGAAGGGAAAGACCAAAGAAAGGATAATGTTTTGTGTGCAAAATGATATGGAGACCCCAATTAGACCGAGATGATGGCTGTTACTTTACATTATAGTGCTCCATTTTGAGTAATGGCAGCCAATCCCAAAGGATATAGGATATACAAGTGTGCGTGCTAAGTTGCTAATACAGGTGTACTCTCTCTTTCATTAGGGTGGTTTTAGACTAGCGTTCGGCGCGTATAAACTCGTTTTTGGAAGCGCGTGTAGGCGCGAATGCTCACGCCTTTCGCGACACACGCGAAGGAACACTTGACGAGCGTTAACACGCTTATAAGCGCGAGCCGCGAAAGAAGCTATCGCCATTCCATGCGAAAACGCGGTTCGGTTTTTTGTAGCGCAAAACGTGACGCGTGTGTAAGAGCGTAAACCGATACGAGATTATACGCCCCGAAAATACACTAATCTGAAACCGTCCTTACTGTTCGACGGGATGCCAATCCGACACGACCGGAGATAGATCTTGCACCGTATCAGCACTTACGTATAAGGGCCGTGTAAGGACTGACTACAGAACGAAAACATTATCACAAAACGCAAATGGAAAATTATGTTCGCTAGACTCATTCTTTTCTATTAGAAATATTTCAATTGAAATTACCTGGCGGCGGCAAATAAAAAACTTAGTCGCAATCATAATGGAAGTGAAAGATGAAAACCAAAGCTTAGGAACGAAGCCGTATTACTGCACAAGGCAACGAAAAAAGAACAAAGTACTTCACTTTGTTCTTTTTTTATTAGATGGCCAGGTGTTTCCTACGGCACTGCCAAGGTGTGAAGTTTTTATTTCTGGGGTCGAAATTTCCCTTTATCCTTGCTAAGAAATTAGTTATGTAGTGTTTTTAACCTGCGGAAGTTAGCATACGCATAGCGTATTTTTACACTATTTGTATAGCCAGAAATTGCACAAAACAGAGAGGTTTGGAGGGAGGATCAGGAGGCCTTTGCCCAGCACTGGGACACAAAATAGGCTATGAAAAAATCGCCTTGCGTTTGGCCGCAACTCGCCTGAGATGTGAAACGATGATGGAGCATGCTTGATTCAGATTAAAATGATCGGGAAACAGAGAAGTCAGCAGTAAATTCCACAGACTGGCGGTTCGCACAATATAAGATTATAACACAATCAGCATAAAGGCTACTGCTTGGTCACAGGCCTTGACTCATGTAAGAAAACAGGGAATTATTTTCACGTTTTTAATGATTGTCATCGAATTATTGTTAAAAAATTTTGATGACGTTATCGTAATTACATTTCTTAGTGTTTAATGGTCTGACTAATGATTGATATCAATTAAAACAATTGCTCTGAGGCTCCTTGACGATCTGTGATTACAATACTCGTTTATAAATTTGACCGATTTAATGTTTATAAATAAAAAAATAGTTAGACACTGACGCATAAGTGATAAAAAAGGTATATTTTACTATCAAAGCGTACATTATGATAAGCTTATCTTGGCATTAAACTATTTAGAAAACCATATCGTTTTTGCGTTGTTCTAAAACCTATAGGGTATTGCAAAAAGGTGCCGTGTATTCTGTAGGAATCCTATCCTTATAGACCAGTGCAGATACCTCTGAAAATGGTCAACAAAAGAAAAACATTCATAGTAGGATAAAACCCATCGAAAAAAAAAGAGAATATCACAAAAATGAGAGGAAAAATAATTTACGGGCGATCTGAGGTCGGGAAGTGGGGCCCCCCCCCCCCCCCCACTTCCCGACCTTAAGGGTAAAAACGGTTTGTCTCGATTTCCGGCAAAACTACAAGTCCTATGGAAATAAATTGAATGGCAAAGTTTTAGGTAATAAACAGATAACTTTTGTATTAACACTTTTTCACATAACCTCAAAATGTATGTGAAAAGTTCAAATAACCAAGTTTTTTGTTATATTCTCTTTCTTTCCCAACGGGTTTCATCCAACTATGATTTTTTCGTTTTCAATAATTATCTGCACTGGTTAACCAAGTTTTTTGTTATATTCTCTTTCTTTTCCAACGGGTTTCATCAAACTATGTTTTTTTCGTTTTCAATAATTATCTGCACTGGTTAACCAAGTTTTTTGTTATATTCTCTTTCTTTTCCAACGGGTTTCATCAAACTATGATTTTTTCGTTTTCAATAATTATCTGCACTGGTTAACCAAGTTTTTTGTTATATTCTCTTTCTTTTCCAACGGGTTTCATCAAACTATGTTTTTTTCGTTTTCAATAATTATCTGCACTGGTTAACCAAGTTTTTTGTTATATTCTCTTTCTTTTCCAACGGGTTTCATCAAACTATGATTTTTTCGTTTTCAATAATTATCTGCACTGGTTAACCAAGTTTTTTGTTATATTCTCTTTCTTTTCCAACGGGTTTCATCAAACTATGATTTTTTCGTTTTCAATAATTATCTGCACTGGTTAACCAAGTTTTTTGTTATATTCTCTTTCTTTTCCAACGGGTTTCATCAAACTATGATTTTTTCGTTTTCAATAATTATCTGCACTGGTTAACCAAGTTTTTTGTTATATTCTCTTTCTTTTCCAACGGGTTTCATCAAACTATGTTTTTTTCGTTTTCAATAATTATCTGCACTGGTTAACCAAGTTTTTTGTTATATTCTCTTTCTTTTCCAACGGGTTTCATCAAACTATGATTTTTTCGTTTTCAATAATTATCTGCACTGGTTAACCAAGTTTTTTGTTATATTCTCTTTCTTTTCCAACGGGTTTCATCAAACTATGATTTTTTCGTTTTCAATAATTATCTGCACTGGTTAACCAAGTTTTTTGTTATATTCTCTTTCTTTTCCAACGGGTTTCATCAAACTATGATTTTTTCGTTTTCAATAATTATCTGCACTGGTTAACCAAGTTTTTTGTTATATTCTCTTTCTTTTCCAACGGGTTTCATCAAACTATGTTTTTTTCGTTTTCAATAATTATCTGCACTGGTTAACCAAGTTTTTTGTTATATTCTCTTTCTTTTCCAACGGGTTTCATCAAACTATGATTTTTTCGTTTTCAATAATTATCTGCACTGGTTAACCAAGTTTTTTGTTATATTCTCTTTCTTTTCCAACGGGTTTCATCAAACTATGATTTTTTCGTTTTCAATAATTATCTGCACTGGTTAACCAAGTTTTTTGTTATATTCTCTTTCTTTTCCAACGGGTTTCATCAAACTATGATTTTTTCGTTTTCAATAATTATCTGCACTGGTTAACCAAGTTTTTTGTTATATTCTCTTTCTTTTCCAACGGGTTTCATCAAACTATGATTTTTTCGTTTTCAATAATTATCTGCACTGGTTAACCAAGTTTTTTGTTATATTCTCTTTCTTTTCCAACGGGTTTCATCAAACTATGATTTTTTCGTTTTCAATAATTATCTGCACTGGTTAACCAAGTTTTTTGTTATATTCTCTTTCTTTTCCAACGGGTTTCATCAAACTATGATTTTTTCGTTTTCAATAATTATCTGCACTGGTTAACCAAGTTTTTTGTTATATTCTCTTTCTTTTCCAACGGGTTTCATCAAACTATGTTTTTTTCGTTTTCAATAATTATCTGCACTGGTTAACCAAGTTTTTTGTTATATTCTCTTTCTTTTCCAACGGGTTTCATCAAACTATGATTTTTTCGTTTTCAATAATTATCTGCACTGGTTAACCAAGTTTTTTGTTATATTCTCTTTCTTTTCCAACGGGTTTCATCCAACTATGTTTTTTTTCGTTTTCAAAAATTATCTGCACTGGTCTATAGGAGGATACTATAAATGACTGTCAGTACTAACTTCATCATCATCATCCACAGCCCCACTTCACCCACTGCTGGGTATAGGCCTCCCATTGTTTGTGCCAAGCTCCACGCTCTTGTGCGAGCCTCATCCAGGGTATTCCCGCGATGGCAACAATATCGTCAGTACTAACATCAGCAATAAAATCTAAGGATGCAATAAAAAGCGTCAGCCACAACATAACATAACGTCACGCCTGTAATCCCCTAATGGAGAAGTATGTGTATAGCATACTCGTTCACGCCGTTTTGTTCTCGCAGAGAACATCCATTTTAACTGTTCGGTTCACAGTGGATGAACTATAACATCCAAAGATGGCGACTAATGTACGTTTGTTGCATCCTGGATACTCATCATCTGCCTAGTCTTTTCCCAACTATGTTGAGTCTGCTTTCAGTCTAACCGGATGCAGCTGAATACCTGTATTTAACATGGAGCGACTGCCTATCTGAACTCCAAAACCCAGTTAGTACTGGGTAATACGATACCCCTTGGTAAGACTGGTTGTCAGACTTTGGGCCACTGACTACCTGTACGCACCCCTGCACACTAACTCGATAATTTCTCTGCCAAGTGTCAATCGCAGTAGCGAATGTTCTCGAATATTATCCAGACCGTACATTGTACTGCTGAGCAATTTTACAGACTCATTATAATAAAGTTTTACGTTTTAATTACATTTTATATATTGCGTAGTATTACTAAAATATTGAGGCCTTATCAGCGTTTACAGTGGAACATAATAAAGCTGTGTTTCTAACATGTTTAAAGCTCAAGCGTGCTGTCACGTAATTGACGACTTCATTTAAGTGTACCGACCGTCCAAGGACACGGAATGTCAAGAAATGTCAAATTTCAACCAAATCCGGTCAGTGGTTTTTGCGTGAAAAAGTAACAAATATCCAGACATCCATACATCCTCACACACTTTCGCATTAAAAATTTTGGTAGGTTGATAACGCACACTTAAAAATAGATCCACCACCCGTTCCTGAGAAAATCAGTGGTGACAAACGGACAGACAGACACGGACAGACAGACGGTACGGAACCCTAAAAAAATAATTATGTTTATTACAAGGTTACTCGTCTACTGCTCCATACTTATTCTATACTCCTTTTACCTCCCGTTTATAAAGGGTGTAAAAAAACCTCTTAACGAAGCCGAAAGGCACTTGTTTTCCCAGTCATTGCGTTTTTGTTGTTCAAAACCATACCTGGGAACATTCTAGTTACGGAGATATTGGGGGTCAAAGTTCAAATTTTTTGACAGGTTTTTTAATACAAGTTTCTATTGTGAGATTTTTAGTTTAAACACCTATAAGACCCCCGTACTATTCAGTCCATCCATCAGCACAATGTTTGAAGTGCGTTACATTGAGTTCTATTTATCACAAAACACGATTTTTCACCCCAAAAAAAAAGTCGTTTCCCAACAATAATTTTTGCGTAATGTTACTTAGTTTGATGTACAGAATGCTTAGTTGACGGCTCCGTGCTTCAATTCTTTATATACCTATCATCATCACTCCATTCATCGTTTCTTTGGTCTTCCTCTACTCTTATTCCTGATCGAAAACCAAACCAGCCCTGTAACCTGTAACACAAATCCTCCTATCCCAACTCAACCACAGTCCCAGGCTTCCATCAAACTACATACATCAGAAAGTAGTGAGCAATGTCATCGACCTACGTCATCGGAGTGTAAACCGCGGAAAAGGATGCGGGAGGGGCTTAACGCTCCGCTACATCCCTCCAGAACTGTATATTAAGTTACATCTATCTAGTTTTTTCTTGAGGGAACTGGGAGATGGGGTTTTCGAATTGAATTACGTTCTTGTTTTAAGTTTACTTGCCGAGTTTGATGTAGAATACGTTTATGTTCAAAGAAACTATGGATGGACTATGTTAAAAATGATATGACAAGAAAAGAAGCGTCTGATGAGATGACGAGTAATAGAGAAGTATGGAAGAAGAAGACATACTGGGCCATCCCCGAATGAATGACATGAATCACCCTGACATGAATACGTATACTCCAGAAATAAGTAAAGTTTGTATATTTAAGATTAGCATTTCAAAACATTATCTGAGTAATGTATGCCAATGCCAACTAATCCGTGGATTGAGTTTGCAACCTTGCCCATCATCTGCATAGCGTTTGCCTAACTATGTTGGGTTCGGCTTCCAGTCTAACTAGATGCACCGAAAAACGGTACGGCAGTATTTTATAGGGAGCAACTGCGTATCTGACTTCCACAACAACCACGGCCTTTTATCCTGTACCCATAGTTTCAGACTGATTGTCAGCTAAAAGACCTTCTGTCTATCTGTAACATCATCTGCCTAGCCTATTCGCAACTATGTTGGGGTCGGCGGCGTCCAGTCTAACCGGATGCAGCTGAAAACCAGTATTTTACATGGAGCGACTGCTTATCTCACCTCCACAACCCAAGTTATACTGGATAATACGATACCTCTTGGTAAGACTTGACCAACTGGTTGTCGGACTTTGTGGGCCACTGACTACCTGTAACGACTATCAAAGATCTACAAATGACAGCCGGGACCAACTGCATAACGTGCTTTCCGAGACACGGAGGAAACTCGGTATGTAATGAGTGGTCACTCATCCACAGATCAACCTAGGCAAGCACGGCTTAACCTAATGATCGATCCGAGCTCCTCGGGTATGTACTAAAAACCTGTACTATCAAAAATTGTCCAATAAAATGTAAAACGAATTATCAAAGGAATACTTCGTTGCAGAAACCACGAGTTCCCTTGAAAAACAGCATTATTTTATACTAGCAATATAACAAAGAAATGAATTAGAGCGGTTTGCGGTGCAAATAAGAAATATAACACAATTTTTATACTCAACGGGATAAAGGGGATAAGAGAAAATTGTTTCGCAGCAGTGAAATAATATTGTTTCTTTATGTTACTTGTTGTGGACTTTCTCTAATCACGGTTTATCTCATTTGTGAAATAGCTAAAGCTTTATTTCTAACCAGTTTTTGCCGCGATAATCTAGAAAAATAGAATTCTTAACACACTACTAAACCTTCTATAATAATATAATTCAATCATGACTCGAAATACACGTTGCGCCATCTATTATCATCAGAATGTTATTGTTGTTTTCTCCGGGAACTGTACTTATTTTCCGGATGAAAGGTACTATGTCCGTTTTTGTACACCTGACAACGCAAATACAAATACAATACTATGCAAATTTTTTGGATGATCGGTTCAGTGTTCAGTCAACTTATTTTCGCATTTATAATATGTATTAGATAAGAAGAAAAGACAGCTCGTCTTTAATTACGAGGAACGCGAACCTATCTCAAAACATTCGTTTATTTTAGATTATCTTATCCTTAATCTTCTTTTCAATTAAAGGGCTTGTCTGGAAGATGATTACAAAGTTCTGTTTCCTCTCAAAACTCGTTGCAGAACGAATTTTTATACCACTATTCTCAAACTTTACCTACCTAGGTAGAGGCTGTTCAAATAAACGAGCTAGATAAAAGATAACTAACATCTATTAAGGGCATTCAGCCTGTTTGCCATGAACTTAGGCTTCTAGACCTGTTAGCTACATCGAGAATGTAGTACATAAGATCAAGGATATATGTCTATGAGTCATTACTAATCCTGATTTAATTATGAATAATCAGTATGAGTCAAGTCACGAAGATGGTATATATAGATTATCTAAAACTCGAGACTGTACCGTGCTGCGTAGCATACAACTTAGAGCCAGCAGTTTTTAACCGCCAAAATCTACAAAACTCATTTCTTTTACCACGGCGGTAAGCAGAATCTACGGGACAACACCTGCTACAAACCTAACACTTTTTTGCTTCGTCAAGTTACAAAAGACAGTCCTGAAAAGCCAACGCTTTGCCACTTTCTAGTGTTATAGCTTCTTCTTTGCGTGTCGATAGACTCAAATAATGTCCGACCAGTATGTTGCCACCTGCACAGCTCTGTCGGTGGCTTCATTTAAATCCTGAAAGGGGCAGGTGGGTGTGCAGGATGGGCAAGGAGGTAGGGCCATATCCTGCAGAGGGGTTCCACAATTAAATTGTCTTTGGGACGGGTCGATGATACGCCATTTGGCTTCTAAAGCGGCCAACCTGGGCCTGTAAACGGTCAAGTCAAGCTTATAGCTAGTGAAGTCAAGCTTATAGAAGTAGTTGTGTAGAAAACACCCTTAAACAACGTAGTGCTTTGCTTCACACAAAGTATTCAAAGTATTACAGGTTGGACAATCCTGAAATATTTAATATTCTACGTGTACGATAGGACTTCGGAATTAACAGAGTGAGCGTCGCATATCGGTGCCGAATGGACAATTGTGTCGCGATTTTGAAATTCCGTGTCGGTCGAAGTATAGCTATGTCCAGTGACGTAACGTTATTTTGCTGGCGACAGCAGCTATCGGGAAATACTTTTAGGGAAATTGAGCTTGCTGTTTGAATTTTTGAGTTTCGGCACTAGGCTTAACGTTGCAAACACAATAGATCGCTCACTATCCCAAGAAACCTAACTTATCTAACGTTGGGGTGCCCTAACCTCAAAACACTTTATATGCGCATCGGGGTGCCCAAAGTCCCGAACTTAAATGTTAACAACGTTAGGTACATCGATATTATGTCAACATGCCAATATGATAGAACATGTTTACATTATATCCAAGGCGAATCCACATTCAAAACGAATAATGTTAAGTACACTCTATGATTTTTTTAACAATTCATAGTATAAAACCGGCCAAGAGCGAGTCGGACTCGCGCACCGAGGGTTCCGTACAAACTTTTTAAAGGGCAAACTTAACTTTGCTTTTCGATCCCTAGAAGCGGCTATTGCACCAACCGCAAATAATTAGTTTGTAATAGTAAAATCGCTTTTTTTTTGTTATTAAACTACATCATTACGGTTTTCAGATTTATCCCTTTATATGTGTTGTAAGACATTGCTTCTCGCCAATTTTCGTGATTTTAGGTCAACAGGAACTACCATATAAGTTTTCGACCTAAAACCTGGTAGGCTAGGTAATTCCGGTTGACCTAGAACTATCAATTTTGGTTAAAAGCAAGGTCATCTAAAGTAATGGGAAAAGCCCGAAACAAAAAAAAATTGAAAATTAAGGTAAATTTTGGTACTTTACAAGTTTCCGCGAAAATCTAAATTTGCCCATATCCTTTTATCATGTTGACTCAGGACCTTTTTTTTTTTTTTTTCGGATGGGAAATCATCAAATGACTTCTCCCGCTCTGGGCGGAGCAGGAGGGAGTGTCAGATTTTTACTGACTAAAACCCATCCATGTTCCTTCATCGCCCTTTGTGTTTGTTCCGAGGCCACGGTATCTCTTTCGAACAGTCCCGCAACCCCGGCAGGCATCGGTCCTTGCGGACCCCTTCCTTTTTGCTGACTCTCTTTGAGGCGCGCGTGGAACACGAACGCGCCGTCGACACGGCCTGTCGTCATGAGACGGACGGACGGCGAGCTAGCCCATAGCCCACCGTCCACAGGCTCGCGCCTACGGTGGCCGGGGGCCACATGGTGGCCCCCGACGCCCGGGGCGTCTCCCGCGGCGGCCGGGACGCTTTGAGGTTCTCTAAATTCAAATTCAAATTCAAATTCAAAATCATTTATTTGCTAATTACATAGAGTTGTTAAAAAAAAAAAAAAAATAGTTCAACCATACTACGCCTTGAGGCATGCAAATCTCAAACTTTGACTGTATCACAAACATTATTATTTATAATACAATTCATTGCAACACTAATTAATAACATAATTTTGGTAATTTCACCGTGGCAAATAATATTTAAACATTAGCAAAAAGAAACCAAAAAAATAAAATAAAATACAATGTCACTAGAGTTATTAAATAATTAAAATTAAAATATAATGTATTAAAATAATGAGAAAGTCAAGATGTAAAAGTAATAATATAAGATAAACAATTAATCAGTAAATTGTCACATCATTCATTATTTCTGAATACAATAGGTCCTTACATTATCCATTAAATAATCCTGAGTACTATAATAACATTTAAATAGCAAGAATCTTTTTAATTTCCTTTTAAATTCATTGATGGATGGACATTCTAGTATAGACTTTGGTAAGTGATTGTATATACGCGGTGCCATACTGAAAATGCTTCTGGTAAATAAGGCCGTCTTGCTAGATTTGCAACAAATTTTATCACCATGCCGCTTACTTCTATACTTATCAAAAAGATGTTTGTTAGTTCTTGCGAAGCTAGCAATCTCATAAATGTAGACACACGGCAATGTCATTATATTATATTTGACAAAATATGGTCTGCAGCTATCAGTCTGTTTGATATTAAACATACCCCTAATACACCGCTTTTGCGCCTTGAATGCAATGTCCTTATTTGTGGAATTACCCCAGAATATGATACCATACTTTATCAAGGACCCCACATAGCCATGGTAAGCAGCAAGTACAGCAGAAGTGTCTACCGTTTTTGCCAGCATATGTAGGGCGTATGATTGCTTATTTAGTTTTTGATTTAAAGTATCGACATGTGTCTTCCAATTCAAATTATAATCAATTGACATACCTAAGAATTTAGTAGTTGCTATTTCATTTATTTTATTTCCTGTATAATCTATATTAATGTCAGTAAATTGGGCTTTACGATTGCGAAATATCATAATTCTCTCTCCCTCTCACGTTCCGCCACCTCCTTCTCTAGCATTACTGCTTCGCAGAAGGAGGTGACGGCGTCCCATTCCGTCTCGCTCCGGACCATGGCTTGCACCAGGGCCGGACGCGAGAGGTCGCCGCCGCCAATCGCCGCTTCGAGGACACGGCGGTGCTCGGCCCACGCGGGGCACACCTCCACCGTGTGCTCCACCGTGTCCTCCGGTCGATCCTCGCAATGAAAACACCCGGGCGTTTCCTCCCGCCCGATTCGGTGCAGGAACCTCCCGAAACAACCGTGTCCGGTGAGGACCTACGTCAGGCGGAAGGTGAGGACGCCGTGGCGTCTCTCAAGCCACTCCTCAAAGAGGGGACTTACCGCCACTATTGTGGCGTGCCTTGCACGGGGTTGCGACAGTCGCTCTCTCCATGTCGCTTGACTCAGGACCTTCATTTATACATCTAATTGGAACTATAGACTTCAGTATCTGGTATAAATTTCAACTTGCTAGGTCCATCCGTTCCTGAGAAAATCGGTGGAGACAGACGGACGGACCGACGGACAAGGAAGTGATCTTATAAGGGTTCCTATTTTACCATTTGAGGTACGGAACCCTAAAAATACAAAATACCCCGGAGAGATTTTCGCTAACTCGGGGAAGATGACACAAAAGACAAGTACATTACATCCACATACATTGTTACTTTACGAATAAGTGATTCTGATTCTGATCCACTGATGAGAATAAGCCTATTCTCATCAGTGGATGTAACAAGGCCACAATGATGATAAAACGCGAATCCTTTAGAATTCTACAACGAATTTACTAAAAGCTACAGCAATATATGATATTATACTTAGAATTAGATGGAAGTAATAATCTACAAATTATTAATACACGAATATGTCTAAATACATAAATTGCTCCCTAAAATGGTTCTGCCTACAAACGTCCTTGCGGTCTCCTTTTGACCTAGAAAAGCGTTCGTAGTTAAGCAACGGAGGCCGGTAACATAAGCTCTCTCCAAGGGGATTTGTTCCACAGAATAGTATGATACAGTACAGAAGATCAGCACAGCTGAGTGAAAACGCACGCACACATACCACGCTTTACGTACAGCGAATGCGTCTCATGACTGGCATTCAGCACCAGTTCTGATGAGGTTGAAGGCTAGCTATCGACTAATTTCTCGCTCAAGAGACGTCCTATAGATAGTTAGATGATAGTTGATCGCTGACTGTTCGCACTGCCGGCAGGATCTGTCTCTCTAAGTCTCTAAACTGGTTTTTTGCAACGACAGGAGCTATCAAAGAAAAACTCGATCAGCGACGTTCGCTTGATGGGTAGAACACTCGCTGTGAGGCTCTCGTTAGGTACATCCGTATACCAGTTAGGCTGAGGCCAAACGAGCGTAATTTTTTTGAGCTTTGAGTCGCGTAAAATGAGTCGCGGAATTTATGCTGAAAACGGTTTTTTACTACATTTTGCGACGCCGTAGCCGTAAATTCCGCGACTCATTTTACGCGACTCAAAGCTCAAAAAAAAATGCTCGTTTGGCCTCAGCCTAAATGACTGGGAGCGAGTAATTGCCTCTCGCACTCGTTCATAACCCAGAGACACTATTCGAACTGCACATTCGCTCGCCAATTCCTGCCGCGGTTGTACAGGTTCCTTCAACCGCTCTACGTTTCTGTGTGCGTTCATATATTTTCACTCGTTGCAAAGACCTGACCTTCTATAATAAACTATGGGACAGTTACCAACCGAATTATGCCAACAATTACTGAACGAATTAGGAGTGATTACGACTAAATGAGAAAAGAAGACTTAGGAGTGTTTTCGTCGTGGCTTATTTGTATCACAAAAAGAGCCTTGAGAGTTACGATATTAAATGTAATGAGATTAAGAATATTTATGATATCGTTTATTAAGGTGAATGCTCCAACCAGCCCGCGAAATTCAAATTTTCTTACTTTTTTGCAATTTGCAGACCAGGTCATAAAGGCCGAGGAATGGCTTTGACCTTGAAAAAGTCGTTCCTTAACTTTATGAACTTGGAGGGTTGTATTGATGATTTTGATGATTATAATTCTGTAACTACATACGTCTTACAGCCGCGAATAATATTTTAATCAACATACACCCTAGCACTGGCCTGCAAATTGCAAAAAACGTAAGAAAATTTGAATTTCGCGGGCTACCCTGGAGCATCAGGCTTAAGTGGAAATTTATGACAGTTTGTGGTATATTTAAGGTTTCTTAAAATATTCTTCAATATTTAAAATATTCTCCCTAAAATTAGCAAGCATGAAACATTTAAAAATCATTCTATCTCCAAGTACCAACAAATATGATCCTAAGTTGCTACTTAAAATCTTCCAAGTCATAATTAATCAGGAATGGCTCAGTCTACAACACAATCGTGAGTATTAGTATAGTAAAAAAGCACGCAACGCGCGAACACTGTATGACATCTGACATTTCGGAAGACCTTAGGGTTCTTACAGACGAGCGGCACGTCGCCAACTGCAGATAAACTGCAGATGGCGACGGCTGCAGTTTATCTGCCGTTGGCAACGTGCCGCTCGTCTGTAAGAACCCTTACTCTACACGAACGCCTCTAGCGGCGAATTCATGCGCGATAGCCCCCATTGCTAGTCCTTTTCTTTTGCCATGCCTTGAACATGTCATTAATCAAACGCCATAAAACATCTCCTACATGGAGGAGCTCCAAGAAATTGTCCTCAAAAACCCCCATATAACTTATTACCTCATCATGGGCTCATAAGAGGATTGTACTCAATAACACTCAATCGATATCCAATCATAATAATGCGTAGGTACTTGACCCTGGACATATTCACGCTGGACAAGTCTATCAACACAAACTATGACTCAATCTATAGTCTATTCTTATCCACGTTTTCTTATCTCAGAAGGTTGATCACGACCGGCCGTAAAGGGCTTGAAAAGGAGCGATAAAATTAAATAGTTAAGTTTTATTATGTAGCACGTTAAGTTACTACATTTGAACATTTTGAAGGTTGTTGGTATTTTCTGACACGGTATGAAAGGTTTTACGGACTGTTTCACAGTTTGCCGACTTATTAGAAGGATTTATTGAATTTGTGTTTAGGTTTCAAAATGAAATGCTCAAAAGCGGAAAATTAAATGGTCTAGGTCGCAGGGCTTAGCAGGATGAGGGCAGCTAACGCAATTCTTGCTCAATGTCTAACGGTGAAACTGTCGATTGAAATGATAATGACCAGTATACGTGGTTCATTCCGTGTCGCTAACTATGATCTACGATGATCTATGATCTTATGAGTCCGATCACATGAAGTCAAAGTGACTTCTGAGGACGCCGTGGAGGTTTTGGACCCCCAAATTCGAAATACTGTCGTGCCAGTGACACGAGAAAGAAGATTCTAACTGCAAAGCCTTCTGGTAGCTGGTTATGCATTATATTATACATATTACGCAGGAATGACCACAAAAAACCTGGCACTCGAATATGACAAGCAAGTCACAAAAAAACACCTAAGTTCAAGGATACCAAACCCTTTCAACAATGAATACAGCAGAGTACAAATGCAAAAAAAGACTTCCGTGACAAGCAAAGACCATGAAAATATGCTAAAAATCCAGCAACATAGACCCAAAAAACACAGGAACTCATATTTATAATCTAACAACATTTTCCCGGAACAGTACAGCCATTATTCTTTGTGAATAATCGTTTTTACCCATAATATATCACTGCGGAATTATGAGAGTCAACATAACACGAATTGGGGCAAAGCTAATGTACTTTTTAGTGTATTAAGTTTTAAACCCACTTTTATAGATGTTTAAATATGAGGTTGGTGGGTACAAGAGTAAGGGGACGTTAAGAGACGATGGATCTTCATCATCATCATTTCAACCGAAAGACGTCCACTGCTGGACATAGGCCTCCCCCAAGTGTCGCCACATTGACCGGTCCCGTGCGACTCGCAAACAGCGGATTCCTACAAACTTCACCAGGTTATCCTTTACGTTGGATAGACTGCGTTAAAGATGATATAGCTAGAAAAAGGAAATATGAAATAACGACCTACCAGAGAAGTATGGAAGGAACTGACGTGATACGCCGGCCGACCCCTAATACATTGGGATAAGGTCAGGAAAATGATAATGATAGACATGTGAGGTTCAAAAGTGACGAATGATAGTCGATCGGCATGAGAAGACTGTATGAAACTTAGAGTGACAGATGACGAATTACGGTAAGAGGAGGAAGTAGGTGAGTGGCGACCGCGAGCCGGAAGACGTTGCGTTCGAAAGCCTCCCACTAGATGGACCGATGACCTGGTAAAGGTTGCGGGGATCCGCTGGATGCGAGTCGCACGGGAGCGGTCAATGAGGCGACACTTGGGGGAGGGGTCTTTCGGCTGAAATGATGATGAGGAAGTAGATAATTTCGATAGAAGATTTCCAACAAGACAAATCGATTCTCGTAACACTCTGGCTGTGGATAACAAACATGGTGACAGATCTGTACTGCCTACTTTTGTTAGGATCTTAAAAGATATTAATTGCTATGATCAATCACACTGCAGAGCAAAGTCCCTATAGACCGCTAAAATGATAGATTACAACATCCACCAACCCGCACTGGGCCCGCGCGGTGGATTAAGTAAAGCCCGCTCCCTCAAACAGGCGGCCTCAGCTGTGGGATCATTATAAGCTTATTATGCATTATGAAATCATCATATTTAGCTGGCTGGGTTAATGCTCGTTTATAAAGATTGTGTTTTGAAATATGGCAAGCACATTACTTCCTACTAACATGCTTACGATACGAGTTGACGTAAAAAGCTCGAATGGTGACAGAAATCATAACACCAAGCTTGCAGTTCTGCATAAATCATACTTTGAATGTTTGTTATTTTGATTTTTGCCTTGCGTGTCCCTTGGTTTTATTAACGTTGGTGCACATTAAAGCATAATAAATGTATTTATCTTTCTGTTTAAAACAAAGGACACATCATTCCCCTTTATTTATTTCTTAATCCACATCGAGACTCACAAAACACATACTGTTATCCTTAAACACCCTAACAATGTCAACAAAACAAAAATTAATTTTATGTAAAGCCGCGCCAGACAAGCCTGGAGACCGTGCGATACCTATTAGCATTTTCAAATTGCGCCTGCTTTGTTTTCTTTGAATATTTCGAGCTAAAATCAGGTGAATTTACATGATGTTAATTACTGTTGTTCTTTTGTCTTGTCCATAGTCAGACGTAAAGTTGACGCGTAGAAAATGTCTATGGCATTAACTCTGCCTTTGTTCATATGTGTGGAAAGTATTTAATTAATAAATCAGCCTACAGACACAGCATTCAACTATCCACCAATTTGCACTTGGGCCGCGTGGAGGGTTAGGGACTACTCACACTTATTCAGCTCTATTCAGCTTACGCCCATAGAAAACAACGATTTTGTATGAGACGCGTACGCAATTACGCATCCGTTCAGCGCGCGCGACGCGTACGCTTCTCATAGAGCCCACTCTCTGTCACAAAGGCCTATGTCATGTCCCAGCAGAATGAATCTGTAAGTTACATTTATAGGCTGAATTTGTTCTTGTCTACATTCAAGTAAAAACCTAAATTCTACATAGATTTTGATGGACTCTATTATGCTTGTACACGAAGAAAAGTGCTCTAAAAAGGCACTCTACATGAAATTGAATATCTTATGCGCTTTAGACTAGCGCTATTTCCGCTTTATGTTATACAAATCCGGACGCAGCATTTGAAGAGGGTGGAAATTCAAACGTAATCGGTTTCTATTGCACTTAATTTGGCTTTTGAGTTCGTGACAAATATTAAAAGATCTCATTATTTGATTAGGCGAAATGGTCTTGAATAATACAGTACATAGTAGTAGCATAGTATAGTATTACAGTACTATTGTAATGGATGGATGGATGGCTGTTTGTTGCTCTTTCAAGCAAAAACGACTAAACAGATTCTAATGAAATTGGTAGACAGTTAGTTTATAACCTGAATTAACCCATAGGATACTTTTTATCCTGGTAGTATGACCCCGTGGGACAATCACCAAACTCCACCCGTTCAAAGCCAAAGCATACATATTAAGCAAGTGTTTAATATAAATTCATTTTATGTTTAAATTCCATGTTAAGGAAGGCAAGCATATTGCCATTATCCGGACACTAATGCCAATATAAGGCAACTACTGACAAATTTCCAGTGGAAATATCCCAATTATATAATTATATTTTGTCTTTTGATCGAACCTAGGACTCCACGCTCAGCAGAACGTCGAGGTAATTGAGCAAAAGAATTACAACATCACTTTATATTGCAAAGCGTAGATTACAACAGACTATTTGTGACTTGAAACCTAATTGCTTTCAAAAGGTCGATGTTTTACTCTGAAAGTCACAGTCATGTTTGTATAAACCAATCAATTCAGCCTTTGACTTTCTACAGTTACACAGTAAGCCGCTTAGAAATACTGTGAAAGTAGGCACTGTAGGCAGACACATCCACTAAACTGCTGAATAATGGATGGAAGATTTTTTCCCGAATCTGCATGTTTTCGGAAACTGTGTCACAATAAAAAAACGCGCGAATGTATCGATTTTGATTTGAATGTAAGCGGACGATTAATATGTAGAGTAGGCCGTTGCACGCAAGTGGCCCCAAAACCAGTATAAGCTGGCCTCATATTCTATTGAAGAAGACAGAATATTCTATTGCAAGGCCTGGACTCCACCAAAGCGGAGACGACACGAGAGGAGAGATGTGTAGAAGAACTTCACAGCGATAGGTACTGTCTCTCCGAATATATCTTCGAGTTTTTTGCAGAAATACTTTTTATTGCTAGTATCTCTCAAATGGATTAGCATGATCCTCCGTTACTCCTAAAATACTGCAGCATTAATTTTGAAATAAATATATTGTAAAGTTGAGGATTAATGCTAAGTCCTATGTGTGACGAAAACACGATTCCATAAACTTTTCTCGATAGAAAAAAATTCCAAAGTTACCTCCAAATCGAACAATAAACCGCTGGTATTCAAAAAGTACTTGAAATTAGATCATGAAACTTTGCATACTAACTGAACTAACTATAAAGCAGGTCTTATGTGTTTTATTTTTTTAGTCCAGTCAATAGATTTTTTGTAAATCGCAAAAAACCACAAATTTCGCACTATTCGGTCGCAGTGACTGACGTAACAACCGCTTTGTAGTGCAACCTGATTAGAACTTTATTTTAACAGTTTTTCAAACGAAGTTTGAACCACCACAAATAGAGTTGCTAATTTTAGGGTTAGAAGGGCCTTAAGTTAATTTCTACACTATATTCGGGGAAGTTAAGATACATAATGTAAGCAAAACACTTCTCAATTTACTATTTCTGTAGCCCTGTTACTCTTGGAATTGGCACTTCCTTGTTGGGAGGATAGTTAGCAGTTCGCTTCACAGGAGCGCTTCAATGGTTTGGAAACAAGGTCCATCTAAGTGGCAATAGCAGCAAGGCACTAAGATATAGGGTTATATGAAACACATAAGGTAGGAGTCGGTAGGAGACCGCTATACCTACAAACTTTATTTTTTTCGTATGTACGACCCCTGCCCGCCCTGGGCGGAGCGGAAGGGAGTGTCAGACTTGTACTGACTAAAACCCATCCATGTTCCTTCTTAGCCATTTGTGTTCCAGGGCCGCGGTATCTCTTTCGAACAGTCCCGCAACCCCAGTAGGCATCGGCCCTTCCTTTTTTGCTTGACATCTCTTTGAGGCGCGCGTGGAACACAAACGGGCCGTCGACACGGCCTGTCGTCATGAGACGGACGGACGGCAAGCTAGCCCATTGCTCACCGTCCCGCGCCTACGGTGGCCGACGCCCGGTGCGTCGCCCGCGGCGGCTGGGACGTGAGGTTCTCTACCACTATACTACCTCCAGCTTTCTTCAAGCATAATTATGCCACTTGCTCTTTCTGCCTAATAGTTATAATTCGGAATTATTATACAAAAGCTTCGTCATCGGGCACCCAAAACTCGTGAAGCGGCAATAACGACTAACTGACGACCACACAGAACATAAAGCCAGAACGCCCAAAACCACACTATTTCCCATTTTCACCAACAGTTATAACTTGACTCCTACAGAACACATTCTAACTATTTATCAAACCAATAAAATAATAATCATACTCCGGCTTTCACTCGCTATGGTCGCTACCAACGTATCCTTAAATTCGGGTGTTACGTAACTCCGGGGTCAACGAACTGAGGCCCGGCCGAACCGCATGGCTTGTCGCGAACTAAAGTTTAGCGCGGATCGTGCTCAAATTATTTGCTAATATATTTTTTTTGTCGAGTTAACGTTTTTCGTGGAGCCAGTGTTTTTATGGCGTTTGAAATTGTTATTAGTTTGGAAAGTACTTGTATGAGGTATATTTAGAATAGTAATCTTTTGAAACAGTTCACAGCAGCATAAAAATAACAAAACATCACACTTGTAATCCCCGAAGGGTTCTAAGTAGAGACCAGGTGTACTTATATTTCTCCGACATTTTTCAATAAAGTTTAGGATCCATGTGGTGTTTGAACCAATTGCCGGTTTACGTGCCCAAATCCAGACTTTGGGATGCTACTGAGACGTTACTGATGAAAAATCCGCTATAATTTTGCCCGACCTAGGAATTGAATCGCCTCATGCTGAGCAGAAGTTTCGATTGTGAGTTGTGAGCACTATAGACCATCGAGGCAATCTGAAAATTATCCCCAATTATATTACTAGCCACACATCTCTTTAGGTATATTAATCTGGTATAAAATTAGACTAAGAAAATATCACATCTAATATAAAATATATGAATATTATCTAACATCGCATCGGGGTAAAGGTAAACTTTTCAATCCATATAAATATGGAATATAAAAAAATCGGTGTAAATGTAAACTTTATATTATTCAATCCATATAAATATGGAATATAAAAAAATCCACAATGATATTTCCTTGAACGTCTTGTCCTTGTAAAACAAACGGTTTGCAAGCCAGCTGACGGCATAGACGGCTTGCAAGCAGTACGCGTGCTCATGCTTATAAGATCGAATTCTTTTACATCACGAATCACGGAATCATGATACAAATTCATGCTTGCTCCGGGGTATATAAAAAAATATAATAAGAGAATGATGTTTAATAACTGTGATTACTTAGTAAGATCGTGAGTAGAGGCTACTATGAAATTTGCTTTTTTCATTGACTGTCTTGGTGGACATGTGATGAGATCGCATGTGACTAAAAGAGTGAAGAATATAAATGTTGATGAATATAAATGTTGATGGATGGAAGGGGAGAGGGGAGACCAAAGAAACGATGGATGGATTGCGTGAGGAATGATATGAAAGATAAAGGTGTAAATGATAGCGTGACGGTTGACAGAGGAGAATGGAAGAACAAAACGTGTTGCGCCGACCTCAAGTAACATGGGACAACAGGAAGACAATGATGAAAGATCTAGAGTAAGGTCACGTCAGCCGCATGCACGAAGACCGCTGGGCAGTCTCCACACAAAGGTTACCGGAAGACGGACGGCGCGGCCGAGGCCGGCCTAAAAAGAGGTGGCGAGACGATCTGGACGTGTACCGTGAGGGCTGGTCCGAGCAAGCCCGGGATAAGAGCACATGGAAGGAATTTGGGGAGGCCTTTGCCCAACAGTGGGACAGCATAGGCTAAATAAAAAAAAAATTTGTAGAGGCTCTTGGCTTTTTACAAAATGGGTAACATTACAGCATTAACAGCTATGTACTTACTTTTCTCCATGATAAGCAATCTACACTAGTATTATAAAGAGGAAATTGAATATTATAAAAAAGGATTTGTATTTTTGTATGTAACGAATAAACTTAAAAACTACTGGGCCGATCTCAAAAATTCTCTTGCCGTGATAAAGCTACATCTTTACCGAGTAGCATAGGCTATAAATTATATGTATATCGTGCAAATTAGCCGAACTATCACATTTCGCGGAAGAAGTCGCGGGCGAAGTGCTATTATTGATATTTTGGTAGATATCGCAAACTAGCACGGACAAAAAACAACCTACTTTTTTATGGGCAGACAAATACTAAGGTTTTTTATAGGAAGAACCGAAGTTTCAGGAGTGTTTGCTTGTATAATTTTCGTAAAATTACTGTCATACCTTGGCAAGAAATAATCAATGGTGGTACTTATAGTCCGACAGTCTAACACTACAATCTACAATACCCACTTTAGTTTGTAACGCTTGACCGACCAGCTTTAGACCGTGAAACTTATCTAAGTGAAAGCAAAGAAACCCCACCATCTTCTCGTAAGTAAAGTTGATTTATGAACTAAATTTTCATAATGTTGGAACATAGGATTTGGGTATATACGGGAATAAGCGAGACGACTAAAAAAAACTAATTAGTCCGTCAGTTAGGTTTAAAAAAATATTTGACCCGTGTTTTTTCTTTTGTTACGTAAACCAAAACTGACGAAGATATGACGCTTTTAAAACTCTCAATACGTCACGCCTAGGTATAATTTTTAGCTAGTTCTGACGTCACGAGCCCCCACTCCCGAGTTTTGATGCGTTTTATCTTTGTCAATATTCATTGATTTACAAAAACAAAAAATACGCGTCCATTAATTTCCAATACTCTAACTGACGGACTAAATAGATTTGCATTTTTTTGATACTGTCGTCATGCCTATTATAAACTTTTCTGTAGCATTTGTCAATCTAATACAAGAGGAACTCGTGGATAAATATAGCAGCTGCACGGGTCGTAGATTAAGGCTAAGCAGCGCTTGAATAGGTGGGTTCGTGGATGGATGACCATCCATTACCACCAAGTTTCCTCCGTGCCTCAGACTCAGGACTAGCTGAAGATCAAAGTCCAGATGTAAGAAGTCGAATATTTCACAAATGACGCCATAATTAATATCATCCACAGCCTAGGTATTGGCCTGTATTTGCTTGTGCCAAGCTCCACGCCAGTGTTGCCAACTCGGTGTCAGGTTTCGGGGCTAAATAGAGTAAAAAAAGAGCTAAAATAGGACAAAAAATAGGGCGTGCTTTTACAATAAAAAGAAATACAAAGAGTGTGTTTTTTTAACAATTGTTTATATTTATTCGAACACACAATCATAAAATTTAAAAACAATCTAACTTAACAAAAAATAACAGCTTACATGTCGGTCAAAGTCCTCATCAGAGGATTTTTCGCCACACAAGATTTTGCTCTCACTTTGTGCTGACGAAGTTGATGGTTGAGGTTGAGCCTTATCTGCTTCATTAGGCTGCCCAGCCTTGCTCAGATTGCTTGCTTTTGATCCTACTTTTTTATAACATAAATATCGCTGGACATGAACACACAGCGCCATCTAGTGTCACAGTAAGCAACGAGGCTGAGAGCAGCGGTGGCCCAGTGGTAGCGGCCCCGACTTACGAACAGTAAGTCGTGGGTTCAAACCCAGGCAGGCGGCATTACTTTGTGTTATTTATTTCATCACCACTGCTCTCAAAACGGTGAAGGAAAACATCGTGAGGAAACCGGCATGTCCTAGAACCAAAAATTCGAAGACATGTGACATCTACCAATCCGCACTGGGCCCGCGTGGTGGATTATATCCCATACGCAAAATACGCGCTTTGACGTGGAGTTGCGGACACCAGCCTGTTATACAATACAATACAAGCAACGAGGCTTGTGTCGTGGACATCAGATAGTTGATATACTACATAGATACTTTTTGTTTGTAAATACATACTTTTTATACATATAAACATACATGACTCGGAAACAAATGTCATCACACAAACATGTCCAACCGGGAATCGAACCCGGGACCCTAAGAACGTAAGGCAGCTTCACCACCGCTACGCCATCAACATCAACATCTTTTGGGATATCATGTATAGCAAATTTCATTGAATTTTATAAGGCCAAAACTTATTTGTAACAGAATTTAGTGTGTCAAATTTCATCCTTTTTCGTAATTTATTTAGTCTGAGTGCTAGTGTAGTTTTCTTACACGATTTGGGGGCTAGAAATAGGGCTAGGTGCTAAATAATTATTTTAAGGGCTAACAAAGCTTAAAAAAGGGCTAGATCTAGCCCCGAAAGGGCTAAATTAGCATCACTGCTCCACGCCCTTGCCTCATCCAGGATGTACCCGTGATGGATAGACCAACACTTCACTTTCTCCCAGTCCTTGGACGCCACTTGCCACCAATGACATAACTTTTATAATTAATCCTACGTCCCGTGTTTAGCGACGAAAAAACTTCGACTGTACCTTAAAGTTGCAAGTACAGGAGTACCTATAACTGCAAGACCCTTGTGCTCCCAGAGAAGTTTTTACTTAGCGAGTAAAATAAAGTTTTAAAAGTTTGTTTTTTCGATATTCAAAACCAGCCCAGAGTCGAAGTCGTAACTAAGGGCGAGTAATGAAAGAGTTTTTAACATTCGTTAGTGTACTTATGAAGAAAGGAGGTGTCTGATGAGATGACGAATAATAGAGAAGTATGGAAGAAGAAGAGATGCTGCGCCGACCACAAATGATTGGGATAAGAGTCGAAGAATGATGAGTGGTACTTATGAAACCTGATATTACATAAAAATCCTTCGCACAGCTACTGAAAACTATAGATAATCGTCCACCTGTCCGCATCGGACGCATCGCATCAAATGGATCGTAGTATTCTTTGTATAGAAAGTCACTGATCCGCACTGTACGGATCGCTCGAATCGTTCTATAATACTACGATCCGTTTGATGCGATGCGTCCGATGCGTCCGATGCGTACGATGCGGACAGGTGGACGCTTACCTTAAAGATTTAGATACTGCCCTATCGTATCAAGAACTAATTAATACGAGTCTGTTTTGTAGACCGACGACGTAGAAATAGTGTTGTCTCGCTCTGTTACTAATACTGAATCGTATTTTATCGGATGTGAAAGCTCACGTGTCCCAGTGTAAATGTTACAGTCAAAACTACTATTCGACGACTTCAGCGACATTGACTGGTGTCAGTCAAATTATTAATCATACTAGCGGACGTCACGCGGTTTCACCCGCGTAGTTTCCGTTCCCTTGGGAGTACGGGGATAAAATTTAGCCTATGTTACTCAGGGTGAATGTAGCTTTCTAATGGTGAAAGAATTTTGAAATCGGCGCAGTAGTTTTTGAGTTTATTCATTACTAACATACATACACACACAAAAATACAAATCTTTTCTCTTTATAATATTAATATTATTATATTATAGTGCAGATTAAGTTAAAATGCATTTTCTCTATTAAAAATTTCCGATAAACACGCGATGTTTTTCAAAGGGTTACAAAAAAAAACCGTAACAACATAATAAGTGTCTAAGCAAGTTAGTGTTAGTTGTTAAAATCCGGTCAAAAGTTGTTTTGGCTGATAAACAGTTTTGACATAATTATGCACTTTTTGCGCGACCTTAGTGGCAAGTACCTTCAGTGCGAGCACATCAAACGATTTAAATTTCTGCTTCATCATCATCATTTCAGCCGAAAGACATCCACTGCTGGACATAGGCTTCCCCCAAGTTAGTGTCGCCACATTGACCGGTCCCGTGCGACTCGCATCCAGCGGATCTCCGCAACATTCACCGGGTCATCGGTCCACCTAGTGGGAGGCCTTCCAACGCAAAGTCTTCTGCTTATCACATGATTAACCCTCAACGTTTAGCGTTACAGTAATTTCATATCTCAGATATCTTTCCACAAAAAGGTGTGACCAAATTCCGCTACATTGCACCTATACATACAGTCTGTCTAACACGTTACAATTGATTTCAAGGCATTAGCAATAAGCAAACCAATCTAATCGGACGCGGTTGCTTATTTGAGTTGCAATACGTCACATCTGCTGCACATACCGCGAATTTTTGTTTTATTTTTATCGATAAAGCTAATAAAGGTGTTTATAAAAAAGTTCATCATCATCATCAGCCTAGCCTTTTCCCAACTAAGTTGGGGTCGGCTTCCAGTCTAACCGGATGCAGCTGAATACCAGTATTTTACATGGAGCGACTGCCTATCTTTAAAAGAGTTCTTAGTCGATATTACGGAAATAAACTTAGTTAAGAAATATTAAATGGTCATAAACGTACACTGCACATGAATGCTGGGCGAAAGACCTTGCTCCCCCACCTGCATAACAGTTTCGATGGATTCTAAAGGAAAATCGTAATCATAAAATATGTTTGTTAAAGTGGAAGTACCAGGACCGCCCGCGAAATTCAAATTTTCTTACGTGTTTTGCAATTTGCCGGTTGGTGTCAGTCTGTACGCTGAGCAAAATATGATTTGCGGCCGTAATACGCATGTATTTACAGAATTATTATCATTTAAATATCAATACAATTCTCTAAGTTAATTTAATCCCATTGAATGACGTTTTCATGAAATAGTCATTCAATGGGGTTTCAGTGTTTTTTAATCAACATATAACCTAACACTGACCTACTAAAACATAAGAAAATTTGAATTTCGCAGGTTAAATTGGCTCTTCCACCTTATATGCGTCTCATCATTCATCATCATCATCATTTCAGCCGAAACACGTAAACTGCTGGACATAGGCCTCCCCCAAGTGTCGCCACATTAACCGGTCTCGTGCGACTCGCATCCAACGGACTCCCGCAACCTTCACCAGGTCATCGGTCCACCTAGTGGGAGGCCGTCCAACGCATCGTCTTCCGGTTCGCGGTCGCCACTCAAGAACTTTTCGGCCCCATCGGCCATCCGTTGTGTATATGCGTCTACTGAACAACGAAACTAATGTAATTAATTATATGACATTGGGAACATGGGGGCATGTAACACACACGTGTGTGTGTTACATAATTACCCCTCTGGATTCGACATTCCGTCCGGCATGGACACTGATATCAATTGGATTTAAAATTCCCAGTAGCAGCTCGAAGTCTGAATTCGTGCCCGATTAATGACAACAGGCTTTACACGTTAATTTAACTATCAAAAGGTACGATGTGAATGGATGCCACAAAAAAGTTGAAAAAGAGGTGAAAGGTGAAGAATATGAGAAAAGTTTCGAAGTACACAAACATAAGAAACAAAGTAATCCTTTCGGGGAGAGAAACGCAGCTGTACACACTGCATGTACTGTACTCGTATTAGGATCGTCTTCTGTTTTATACAAACATTCTTAAGTTTGTTAGAGAAACATGGAAACATGACAAAGGTCTGGTATCTTGTGCTCATAACTAAGAAAAAACTTCTATTCCAACAAGAATAAGCTTGTCGACTAAAAAAATCTAATTGGTTCGTCAGTTAGATTATCAATAAATATTTGACCCGTATTTTTTCTTTTGTTACGTAAACCAAAATTGACGAAGATACGAAGCTTTTTAAATTCTCAATACGTCACAGCGTGGTATAATTTTTAGTGCGTTCTGACGTCACGAGCCGAGTTTTGATGCGTTTTATATTTGTTAATATTCATTGATTTACAAAAACAAAAAATACGTGTCCATTTTTTTCCAATACTCTAACTGACGGACTAAATAGATTTGCAATTTTTTGATACTGTCGTCATACATATTTATACTAATGCATTTCGAGTCCCTCAAAATCATCCTCCTGCTAACCTTATCCCAATTTCGCGTTCAGCGCAGCATAATCTTCTTCTGCCATACATGTTTCAGCCCTGACCTCAGTAGACACCCTCCTTCTTTACAATCCATCGATTTAGGATCAGTTTATTAATTGTAGTAGTATTTTGGGACTCCTAACTTCAGCTAGTTTAAATACTACTGCGAAATTTGTTTCTCTTATCAATGGCTACTGATAACCGTTTACTATCTCCTCGTTTAACCCTTGCCTCGTGTTTTGATAAGTAATTCGTAGTATGACACATAAATGCTACACGTACACATTACACATATGATTTACATACATAATATAGTTGATTTGGACGAATAGATGGCAAGACAAGATTGGCCGGATTTTGCCTGCCTTTCGTGAGTGAAGAAATGTTTCATACTGAGATTGTACCTGCCTAATTTAATGGTCAATTAGTCAAGACCACTTCAACAGTTACGTGGTTGCTAAAATAAACTTTTACAAATGCATTAAACAATAAACCTATAAGATTCCTGACAGAAAGCGCAAGAAATCTTACAGGCCGTTTGTATCAGCAACAACTAAATCTGTAGTCAATTATATTCATCTAAGCAAGTATATATTTTTTCTCACACCATGAGAGCATGACGCGTAACATTTTACTACGCTATCTTAGTCCCGTCGACCTTGAAAATACAAGGTAGGTAACTATACATTACATAGCAAATCACGGCCGTGTACTACTACCATGAACAATTTATTTAACATTGCATTGGCACTATTATCTATATTTAACTGTATAAATAAAATACTTTATCTGTAACGCTTCATGTATTGGCTTGGCTGAATATGAAATATTTAATCTGTTGTGAACTTGAACCGTCAGTAAATGAACATATGTGTTTATATCATTAATTGTCGTTTTTCGGGACTGCCCGAATACTTATACACATGACCTTGCGTTACGAGTATCACTTATCAGGCTACACGCAAAACCGAAACTATCAGGGTAAATCCTGTCAGACATGATACAGGCTAATGAATCCGTTAACAATTTTATAAAATTAAATAAATGACATGTATTATTTTTTTGTGTTCTAGGACATGCCGGTTTCTTCGCGCCGCACTGTTTTGAGGGCAATCATCAAATTCCTGCCATTGTTCCATTCTACTTCTACTTGGTGTCGGCGCAACACGTGTTCTTCTTCCATGCTCCCCTGTAAGACGTCACGGCATCATTCTCAACAACAACATCATCATCATCTTCAACATCTTGACAAGTTTCTCAAGGAAGAGTTTTGGCCGAAGGGTGTAATAATCTACCGACGTATTCGCGGCAGGCTACGTGACGCCGCGCAGCGTAACACGACGCCGCCACTTCGTGTGTCAGTTTAGTAGTTTATTTCATAGTTTATAAGTTATATTTTGTATGTATTAGTGTATATTTTTATGTTGTAATGTAATTTTGTGTATTTTATCTATGGGCCTTAAGATGCCTGATAATAAAATGATTGATTTACTCCTTTCTCTTTCATATCATTCCTCACTAAATCCATCCATCTTTTCTTTGGCCTTGCTGCCCCTGTCCATCAACATTTTTAATATCCATCACTTTTTAGTAACATACGTTTCCACCTTTCTCATTACTGTTTTAAAAGTTGTGACGAAATAAGTTACAGATACTAGGGGCCCGCTAGGCAGCCCGTTATTATCACTATTAACCAAGCTATTGTCACAATCACAATTAACGTCTCTCGTGTCTAGAATACAGGGTGTAAACTGACCCTTCACGAAGCAGCCAACCAAGCATTATGTACAGCAAGCTAAGTAACTACGCAAAAAATCGGTTATTAAGGCGCCTCCCCGAGCAAATGACCTTGAACGAGCAGTTTTTGGAGCCTACTCCTCTTTATCCAAAAGAAATACCAACTAATAAAAAATACATTAAATTACTACATATTCTTGACTCCAAAATTGTCGTTTTTTTTTTTTTATGTAGCTTAATGTTTAATAGATCCCCTCACAACGAGACCACAGAAATGAGAAATAATGATTTATTAAATGCTACTTCTCGTAAAGTAACCATTATTTTGATTTGCTACCTATACTAATGGATAGACAATTTAATAATGAACATAATTGTCGTTTTATTTTTTTCCAAAAGACGTAAATTTGATTTTATAAAGAATAAAAACCACATAATTCGCACTTTTCGGCCTGCAGTGACTGACGTAACAATCACTTTGTAGTGCAAGCTGATTAGAACTTTATTCTAACAGTATTTCAAACGAAGTTTGGACCACCACAAATAGAGTTGCTAATTTTGCTCGGGGAACCGCCTTAAAATAAAAAACGAGTTTTTTCTACAAATCTGCACTTTAATAAACCTATTGACCGACCATGATTGGAAAACTTACTGGCAAAGGGCGAGATGGTCATAATCAAGTCAAGTTGTGAAACAACCTCTAAATGTAGCTCTCAAGAGCTAGAGTTGGCAACTATTTCTCTTTGGGGAGTCGAAGGCAATATGCCAAGCTGATTGCCTAGTGTTTCAAAAGGGATAGTTTTGCCACGTTTATTTTATGTTAAAACCTGTTTATTATAGTGTAACAGACTATACGTAGTATTTTCTTAGCTTATAATAACCCATTTTTGCGCAAAGTCCTCTCGCAAATATTTCAAAGTATACTTAAAATGTCATTTACGGGATATCTTCCGTGATTATTTATTTTTTCGGAAGATATCCCGTAAGTGTCATTTTAAGTATAGTTATGAACCGTGAAAGTTTAAAACAGTTATTTCAAAGTATAGTAGTGAATTGTGTTTTTTTTTGTGTATAATGACAAATTCTGCGATTTTTCCAAAAACTTGCGACTTTCTAGGATCCCATTTCTGCCTCGGATTTCAATCGTTTAATTGTTGCAAATGGATCTCTCTCTTGGAAGGAAAATGACGAATTACAAGTCACCCTGCACAAACCGGCTTATGCCAGACATGGTGAAATAGTGATCAGGGAAAAATAAACCATACTATTTTTCTTTGAGAGCAGCGGTGGCCCAGTGGTGGCGGCCCCGACTTACGAACAGTAAGTCGTGGGTTCGAACCCAGACAGGCGCATTACTACTACTACTACTACTACTTCAGCCCATAACGTCCACTGCTGGACAAAAGCCTCTCCCATGATGGGAGGAATTTGCCGTAATCTCCACGCTTGGCAGGCGGATTGGAGATCGCAGTAATGAAAGACTAACAGAAAACGCTGCTGCCCATTCTCTGGTCTACGGAGGCGCAAGGTGTTCTGCCTCAGACATTAGTCGCCTTATACGACACCCGTGAGTGTAATGGGTTGGTTCTATTCTACTCTGCCGGATACCACACGGCTTACTAGGCGCATTACTTTGTGTAATTTATTTTCATCACCACTGCTCTCAAAACGGTGAAGGAAAACATCGTAAGGAAACCGGCATGTCCTTGAACCAAAAAATTCGAAGACATGTACATCTACCAATCCGCACTGGGCCCGCGTGGTGGATTATTGCCCATTCCCTCTCATAGAGAGGAGGCCTGTGTCCCAGCAGTGGGAACATTAATAGGCTGATGATGATGATGATTTTTCTTTGTGTTACTCACACCTGCTTTTACCGAACGATGACCTCACCCCTCTTTTACATTCTACTCAATTGCCTTTACACTGTAGGGTTATAATACCATACAATCCCTATAAAATAAATAAATCAGCACAATATTTAATGGATAATCTTGTACCAGACGTTTTCTTTCTGTATCTACTTTCTGCCTACCCCTATGAGAAAAATGCTTGTGTTTATGTATGTATTGTTATCCTGTTCGAAAACTACTTACATATACAAAATGTGTACAGTTTATGTATAGCGTAAGTCACCACCCCGAAACTGTACCGACAAGGAATACAAACATAAAAATTTTTCCTTGTGAGCAAAGTGTATCAGGTTTCAGGAGGAAAACAGTCGGATGAAAATGATCCCGTATCTTTGTGGGTTGTACAGAGAAAAATATCACCAAAGAGAGTCGTTTATGTATCGTATACTTGGAATTTCAAGTCAAAATAAACCTTTTTGATAAACTAGTCGAACCGGCTGCCGTAGTACGGAGTTGCGATAGGATAAGATGCCAGCATATACTGGTTTTTGTACTTAAGAGGCCCTTTGGTACTTAGTATCTCTTTAAGAAGAGCATGGCAGCGCTGGCCCAATGGTGGCGGCCCCGTCTTACGAACAAACTCAAACTCAAAGCATTTATTTCAATTAGACCATTACGGCACTTTTGAATGTCAAAAATACAACAAAAAAAAAAGCAACAGTCCCAGTCACAAGACATAATAACTTGAGAAAGTACTGTAGTTGCCCATTCCCTAGCGTAGATCTATTTGGAGAAGAACGGACAAGAAACTCCATGGACACTATTTTAAATCAAAAAAGCAGTAAACGGAATCTAAAATACATGTTCTAGAACCAAAAGTTCGAAAACATGTGACATCTACCATACCAGCCTGCACTGGGCCCCGCCTGGTGGATTATAGCCCATTCCTTCTCATAGAGAGGAGGCCGTGTATCCCAGCAGTGGGAACATCTTAGGCTGATTATGCTGTATCTCTTTCAAAACAATACAAAATCTTGGTTTCTAAAAGTCTAAAAAACTACCAGATAAGTTATGCGCTTCGAGTTCTCGAACTGGTACGCGTGTGATTTGATTGGTTGTTGTTATTTCCGAACCAAATCGCAGCAGTGAACATGAGATTTGACATAGCCATTAACCATCATCATCAACATTTCAGCCGAAACACGTCCACTGCTGGACATAGGCCTCTCCCAAGTGTCGCCACATTGACCGGTCCCGTGCGACTCGCGTCCAGCGGATCCCCGCAACCGTCACCAGGTCATCGACATGGTATCTGTTCATTTGTTTTTCCTGTTGACTTGTTTGTTGTTATATTCAGAAACCGTTTTTTTTAGCAGTTGGCGATAGACGTGTTTAATTAAAACATAATTCTGTTCTACAACATTCTGTAATACATTTAACGCTAAAAGCAAGGTGGGGTAGGCAGGTCGAGAGTTTACTATGTATATTCCTTTTGATAATGTACACTGTACACAACAAAATAATTAAAAAACCTGTACAAATACAACGGTAAATCGTCAACTCTACAGTTGTAATCGTAAAGCGTTGTCTGTCGTAAATGGCTCTTACGAACAATTTACCAAGTTTATTGCGAACTGCGAAGACAGCTCTGTTTTATCGTTTTGAAACAGTATTTTTACCTACTGAGATACAGAAACGTTACTACATTGTAGTTCATTATTTTAATTTGTGTTTCTAGGGTTCCGTACACAAAGGGTAAAAACGGGACCCTATTACTAAGACTCCACTGTCCGTCTGTCTGTCACCAGGCTGTATCTCATGAACCGTGATAGCTAGACAGTTGAAATTTTCACAGATGATGTATTTCTGTGCCGCTATAAAAACAAATAAAAATAAAATAAACATTTAAGTGGGGCTCCCATACAAAAATATTTACGGGGGGCTTCCACACAACAAACGTGTTTTTTTGGCGTTTTGTCTATTGTTGTATAGAAAATGCTACGGAACCCTTCGTGCGCGAGTCCGACTCGCACTTGGCAGGTTTTTCAGTTGGTTTAAACTTTATACTGTTGTTTTTCAAAGTCTTTGTCTCAAGCAGCATAGAATGAAGCTTCCTACTAATATATTCTGTGACTATTATTTTGATAATAATATGACAATTATACTTTTGAACACAAACAAACGATCAAATCTTGAGGTATATAAAAATACGTTATTTTCCTATACATAAGAATCGCCCTAAATATTTCCCAAAAAGGTTAAACAGAAATGTACAAACAGTACACACCCACATTTCACCGGTTATGTTTATTTTCCTTACATTTCCAGAAATAAATATTTCTTTCTACAATACATACATAAATTCACCCCCTTGTCCCATGAGGGTAGGCAGAAGAATATAAAGCCTCGTGCTGCGATCATTTTGTATCCAACGGACCATCCGTTGGATGCGAGTCGCACGACTCGCACGGGACCGATCAATGTGGCGACACGCGCGTGGAGGCCTATGTCCAGCTGTGGACGTCTTTCGGCTGAAATTATGATGATGACATAGGTATTGTAGTCATCATCATACAGAGCATCGGATGATGTCCATGTATGTGATAAGAGGATCTGAATAGGCAGTTTATTTGCCTTATGAGCGCACCGTGGAAACGTTACGTAATTCCAAAATAATTGCATTCGCTTGATCCGTTGCTGCATCGTTATAACTTATCCTTTAGTTATGCAATTAATATGTAAGATATTTAAGGATTCACTCTATACATCGCACACTTTAGAAACACGATTACTTTTAGTTTCCTCGATAGAAAAAAAATCTAAAGTAATCTCTTAAAACAAAATAAACCCTAAGTACGGCGTAAATACTTCACGGAAGATCATCAGATTTTGAATAATAACAAAACTACATTTTTTCTATAACGCATACATTTTACATTTTCGAAAAGTGTATTTGTTTGAATAATATGAAGGAAATACCCAAATTAGCGTGCGTTCCGCCCATTCTAACCAAAGCAGCCACGCCTCCCCCCTATCCGTTTTAGTCCTGCTTACGAATACCTGAAATCTATTAGCGCCAGAAGCTCGGTGCGCTCTTAACTACAATGAAGTAAGAGACGTAACATGGGGAGAGAGAGAGTAACATGGGGATAATACCTCCCCATAAAACCACAGAATTATTTGAAAAGTTCCGAAATAAGCTGGTAAATTAGAAGACGGCAATCTAGACAGTTATTTAGACTTTATAGATATATATAGAGCTTAGCTTTATAGATAGAGCAGGATTTTGACCCCAATCAAACTGATATTAAATCATTTCGCAGACTTGACCGTTTTTTAATTATCAGGGTCACTCATTATTTAAGTACTTATAAACTTAAAGTTCATTATCGGTTAGTGACCTTCCATTAGCGATAACTTCATTTTTATGATATTCTTGGTCGAGAAAAAACTTAATTTTATTAAGATTTTTAACGGTACAGGAATTTTAGATATTATTTAAATTTTACTATTCATTAATTTCAACCAAAAGTTACATAGGAGTATTTTACACAAATCTTCTGCCAAACTGCAGGACAGTTTGTCGGCAGTCAATGTAAATGGTATATAACAAAAAATTGGTCGTTGGCCACTGTGGACAGAGAGATATGGGAAAAACAGTAGGGGGGAGGCCTTTGCCTATTTGTGGGAAAACCCCGTGTCCGTAAAGAATAAAATACCTTGGTGCAGGAATCGACTATCGCAGATATTTAGTGAGTTTTCCAGGGCTGAAATAATGTACACTTATGCCTAATTTTTTGGGGTTTACAGCAGTGATGATGTAGTGATGTGATGATGTAGTGATGTGATGACAATGATATATCACATAGATAGACTAAGCATTATAGGCAGGCAAAAATGTACCTATATTTCATATCTTCCCAACATAATTATGTTGGAGTTGTCGTCCAGTCCAGTTGTACCACAACCACATGCAGATGAGTACTAGTATTTTACACGGAACAACTGCCTGTTTGACCTCCATCATCATCTGCCTAGCCTTTTCCCAACTATGTTGGGGTCGGCTTCTAGTCTAACTGGATCTGGATGCAGCTGAATACCAGTATTTTACATAGAGCGACTGTCTTTCCGACCTCCACGACCCAGTTAGTACTGGGTAATACGATACCTCTTGGTAAGACTGGTTGTCAGACTTTTCAGGCCACTGACAACCTGTAACGACTGTCAAAACTTGTAATCACAAATGACAGCCAGGACCAACTGCTTAGCGCGATTTCCGAGGTACGGAGGAAACTCAGTATGTAATGGGTGGTCACCCATCTTCGGACCAACCTAGGCAAGCAAGCACGGCTTAACCTAAAGATCGACCCGAGCGACTGTTATTATTTAGCCACGAGCTCCTCTGCCTATTTCACCTCCACAAATCAGAAAAACTTTATCTACAACTAAACTGAAACACTAGAGGAAATGAATCAGAAACTCCGAGTCCCAATCGATGACCTGGCCCTGACAGCCGAGACCTACATACATACCTACCTATACACAAGTAGGTATGCAGTATAGTCGAGCTCACGTTTGGCAAAACGTATTGCGAACGGCTCAGGACCGTTCATTATAGCTGAACACATAATATCCATGAACGATGTAGGTTTAGTTGTGGATGTTATTCTAACCTAATTTGTTGAATAATATAGATTTACCTTCATCTTGGGAAGGATAAGGTTACTTGTGGTTTTATAGGGCACAAACTTTTCCAAAAGAAAGTCTGTCTATGAATTTATATGGAGCTAATTTGTGACGGCCTACTTTTGCTACTTCTTCTCTTGTTTTGGCAGATAAGCTTCGTGTGAGTTTGCTTTTCCCAACTATGGGTCGGCTTTCAGTCTAACCGGATGCAGCTGAATACTAGTATTTTACATGGAGCGACTGCCTTATCAGACCTCTCACAACCCAGTTAGTACCGGGTAATACGATACCCCTTGGTAGGACTGTCAGACTTTTGGGCCACTGACTACATGAAGAAGGGATTACTCTCGTCGCCTATAATTGCCGTGGCGATTCCTTCTAGGTTTCCATCGACACGCAATAAAGAAGATTATACAAGTTCATGGTGTGTCATAAAAGTATCTAGTTCGCAAAGCGGTAGCGGGGTTTGGACGTACATTGAAGTAGTGCAACTCGTAAAAAGCAATTTCAAATGCAAAACAGTTTTTAAAATAAATCCCTCTCACAGTTGCTCAAAACAGCCACAGACTCGACTCAAGTCCAAGTTAGACATAACCTAGCCACACATGTATAGGGGCTTCGAAAACACGGAAATGAGATGTCTTAGTTCTACTAAACTGGTTTGAAGGAGCATCTGCAACTAGACGAGGCAGTTGCGGTTTGTGGTTTCGAGAACAAAGCTAATTTAAGACTTTTGCAACAGGATATTTAGAATGTTAGTTTAGGGGGTGAAGTTCAGGGTTTTTAGTTGGCAAAATCAGGCTCAAGAGTCTTCTAATAAGACTCTTGAGCCTGAAAAGGTAACAAACACTTTTGCATTACAATATTAGTATTGTAATGCGAAAGTGTTTGTTACCTTTTCACGTCTAAGGCTCATGTGCTCAATGTCGTGACAACAGATAATCGTGTAGTTTTAAGTGTCGTGGCTTGTGTATTTAAATGGAGGTGTTCACATAGGACGACGCGATTAATGTCGTCCACGATTTTTACCAACTAAAAACCAACGATAAATTAATTGTCACGACATAGTGGAAACGGAGCCGAAACCACTGAAGCAAAAGTTATAGTTTGACAAAGCTGCCATTAAGGACCAGCCTAGAATCTGGAGAAGGCCATTAGGCTAGGAAAAGTATGTCATATCGGATAGCAGACGAAGACAGCTTGTCTTTGACAATTTCGGAAAGATAATAGGGTATTTTAGTCTGTATGAGAAAAAATCTAAAAATATATTATTCAGATAGCTTAGGCAAAAAGCAGTCGGAAAACGTTAGTTTTAGTTCATAAAATAGCAAAATAAATTTTAAAATTCAATTCAAAGTTTTCAGCTTTTTTAATCTGTTTCATAACACCATTATAGTAGTCGCCATGTTATTACGTCATACGGCTATGTAAACATAGAAGTGTCAACTGTCAACTTCAAATAACATTGCAATTGTTAATTTACACAGCCAACTGACGTCATGACCACAGAGAAATTTGAAAATGCAAAATTTAAATGCATTTTTATGGCACTTAACGATTGAATAATTTTTTTGTGATTTTTTTAGTGGTTCATTAGCACTAAAGAATCTAATTGAGACAATTTTTAAAAATGGGCGTAATACTCTATTCTGTATCGATTTATCGAACTGTCCTTACAGTGAAAATACCGCATTGTGATAATCACTGTTGATAAATTATGAATGACTGATAAAATAAATAATTGCTCTAGTTTTGCTGCAGTCTAACCACCGACCCCACAGTCAAACCATTGCAATGGTTTTGTGGGGCTTAGTTTATATGATTAGTTACTACTTTGAAATAAAAATAAATAATAATAATAACATAGGAAACATCGATTAAAACTAACATAAACTGCACATGTATTAGAACGTTTATCATATATATACGTACATAACGTTGTCTACATTCTATCTTACTTCTTAAGGCGATTACAGGAGCTAAACGCGAGTTTTATAATGCAAAAAAGCATATGATTCACTGCATAAACAAAACCAGAAAAATATATGATATTCTTCAGGATACGAGTATATGCTAGTACGATAGTGTTTTGAAAACATAATACAACAAATTTTATTCGATAGAAAAAAATCACGAACTTATCTCTAAAAATTTCTTATAACGAGTAAAAACCATACTAAAATATATGCGATCATTCTGATTTTTTGGCAAATAATGCTACAAGCAAAATACTAGTATCATAGTGTTTTACTTTTTTAGTCCAATCAATACATTTTTTGTAAATCGCAAAAAAAACACTCATTTCGCACTATTCGGCCTGCAGTGACTGACGTATCAACCAGTTTGTCGTGCAAGCTGATTAGAACTTTATTATAACAGAACATCAAACAAAGTTTGAACCAACACAAATACAGTTGCTTATTTAGCTCATGTAATCGCCTTAAGGCTAAGAAGTTTAGATACATTTCCGATAGTTTTAGGAAAAAAAAAACAGTTTTACAAAAGCAAACTATCGTTATTGTGTTGGCGTTTAGTAAGAAATACCTCTACCACCCCTGTAATCTCCGAAGGGTTAGGCAGAGGTGTACCTAATAGTATACCCACATTTTGCCAATTATGTTTTAAAGTCCCATGTTATTGCGGGCGAGCCTAGTGCCATCAACCGGGCACAAATCCAGACTACGTGGCGAAATAGCGCCACTAACATTTTTAAAATACTTCTGGTTTTGATACCAAGAAACGTTGAAGCTCTGAAAGGTGACTCGATACCGGCACTGTTTCCGTCTTAAGTTCCCGAAAGAACCCGTACCGCAGAGAAACCGTATCAAGAACGAGCTATGCTGATCGATTCTTATTTAATACTAGCGACCCGCCCGGCTGCGCACGGGTGCCATGTAGCAATACAATATACAATACAATATACAATACAATATACAATACAATACACAATACAATATACAATACAATATATATATATATACAATTATACATATATTTATAAACGTTCCTTATCTATTGCTGAAAACTGCATTGAAATCCATTGCGTAGTTTAAAAGATCTAAGCGTACAGACAGCGGGTGCGACCGTTTTATAATTATGTAAAGACTAGCTGTTGCTCGCGATTATCGTTCTCGTGAAATTATTATATGCATATTACTTAAATCCATTGAAAGGTTGTCTTTAAAAGATTGCTTTTAGCGATAAGACCGCCCATTGGTGTCACCCCTTGTATGTTTTACTTTATTTTGTATCTGTAATTTTAATGGTGTACATAATAAAGACTATTCTATTCTATTCTTCCCTATTTAAATACTAATTTAATTAGATCTACACCTTTCCTTCTCACCTCGGATAAGCCTATAACATCCCATTTGATATTTTCTAATTCGTTTTGTAGTTCGTATAATCGGTAATCCGTTCGCAGCGTCCTGGCGTTGTAAGACGCCAGGGTCAGGATCGTTGTATTGTGACAGCCAGGCGACATCCAGAGATTCTTAGCACCCTCTGCCCCACCGTTACCAGTGCCGCAGTCAGAACCCGGAATAGCGGGGCTGCTGGGAACTGAGGGCCGCCGTGGTGGTGGTTATTGACACTACTAATTGAAAAGAAGGGTTAGCCTGAAAACGCCACGCTGGCCAGTGTGTCTTGGCAAGTTTTTCGTCAGAGCCTCGTTCGTTTTTTAGCAGGGGCACCGCATGCAGGAGAGGTTGACTTGGGTGACTACATGTGAAGCCACCCCCCCACGCCCCTTGATGCCACCCCTACCTCCCTTATAGTCTCAGTTACTTTATATCAGCTATCTGCCAGTAAGTCTCGTTAAAAGCGATCCAGCCATTTCGGAGATTAGCCGGAACGAACAGACAAACATAGAAAAAATGTGTTTTCCATTGTTTTTCATTTAAGAAAACTGTTATTTTGATGTTACACACAAACACTTCAATTTTATTTATTTGTATTGTTTGTAAGTCAAACTTCTGTCAACTTATTATGTGGTGACCAACAGCCACTCAAATCACTTGAAGTTGAGACATTAGATCAAAAATAGGCTTTCAGAAAAAGGACGTTACTTACCTATAATAGGCGAGACGACAAAAATAAACTAATTAGTCCGTCAGTTAGATTATCAGAAAATATTTGAACCGTGTTTTTTCTTTTGTTACATAAATCAAAATTGACGAAGATATGACGCTTTTAAAATTCTCAATACGTCACGCCTAGGTATAATTTTTGGCTAGTTCTGACGTCACGAGCCCCCACTCCCGAGTCTTGATGCGTTTTATCGTTGTCAATTTTCATTGATTCACAAAAACAAAAAATACGTGTCCATTAATTTCCAATACTCTAACTGACGGACTAAATAGATTTGCAATTTTTTGATACTGTCGTCATGCCTATTAATGTTACTGGAATATCAGATTAATCTAAAACCAATACTAATCAATTTATCATAATCGCAAATTGGGTCAGATGAACACGGACGCGATTTATTTCAGTACAAATACGATTTGTATATTTGGGCGTGAACGGTTTTTTAATCACAAACTCACAACGCTATCGGAATCCTCTTTATCGATGCAGTGTTCTACGAATAAATAAATCGCTTGGGATTATTTTTATTTGTAACTTTGTTTATGTGTGATTACTTCGAAATGGACTAGTAAAAGTGATTTGCTGCCTTTGAAAGTAAGCTGTTATCCATTTCAGAGAACTTTGTACTATCAAGTGTTCTAGCCTTTGCTTATATTAAGTTGGTACTTATAAATTGTACGGTCTATTCATCATCATTTCAGCCGAAAGACGTCCACTGCTGGATATAGGCTTTCCACAAGTTTCGCCACATTGACCGGTCCCGTGCGACTCGCTGTCTATTATTTTAACGCAATTTTGAACACCTATTAACAAGTCAATGATACCAAAAATTAAAAAAAAAACAAGTAGGTACTTAGTTTTGTTATGCAAGACTTAAAACTCTTGATACATCGTGATCCACCTTTAAAAGTTCGCTTGTGTTTCGGAATACGAAACCCCTTTTAACGCAGTTTTTGCACTCTTTCAGAATTGAAAAACATTCCAGCCAATAAAAAAAAGCACCGCCAATATTTCATCAGAATTTCAAACTATGAACATGTTTTTATTTTTTGTTGCTTTTGCAGCAGCTACGTTTATGCCAAAAACACAACAAAACAATATTCTATACTATAAAAATGGCTGGCTGAAAAGCATAGCTGCAGTTAAAGTTGATACTATGAAGGTTTTATTTAAAGTATTTTCCAGAATGTTTGGCTCAGTCGTTGAAAATAAGTAGGGTGCTTTATGACATGGGCGTTCTCAAAGAACAGGGAATGCCAGATCGATGACTAGAAAACACGCTTCATGGGATTTCCACGGCGTTTTTTTGTCATGGTTTTTCCCGGTAGGTACATACCGAATGTTTCGACGATTTTAACTTTTCCTCTGCGAAATGAAATTAACCTATCATAAGCTATGTGTGAGAGATAATTAATATATAACTATCATGAGGGATAGTCGTAATTTGAAATAACTATTTGCCGTATAACCTCGATTTCAAGTATGGTATAAGTTGACAACACGATAGGTGATTTTCCGGGTATGGTATGTCGCAAAACTTTCTTAAAAATATTGTCAAGAAATGAAATCTTTTAGAGCGTAGTTTCGGGTATTATGTACCTTATTTGTGTTGCATACTACATTTTAATTCGATTTATTTAAGACGATCTCGTTCCGTAATATTTTATGAGAATTAAATCTATAATTATAGATAACTAGATAAGTCAAGGCTGCAGTACAGATTATAATTATTATCGTAAGTGGGTAATTGCAAAAGTGCACTGTAATGACTTGTGCGTTTTTTTGGCTGTCAAATCAAAATTATCAGCAAATGCATTTATGGTCGACGAGTTTGGCAATAGTGCAAAGTGCAGTTATTTTTCATAGACTGGTTACGTCACCGTCGAGTTGCACAATTCTTTCTAGATTTGTGACAGACCGCTTATGATGTTTTGAAGCAGTTTTGAGGCAAGTGTGCGCCCCGTCATTGCTTTAACCAAGTGGCTCCGTCGTAGAAAAAAACGTGCACATTCATAAATTTGGTACTTTTAGTCAGAATCAGTGCACATTTCGCGAAGTACACATTGTACGACGGAGTTAATCGAGTCTTTCTCTAACGGCACTCATGCATGAGTCACATCGATGCATAGCCTTCTCTAACGGCACTTATGAGTCATATCGATGCATAGCCTTAACCAACTGTACTATCTTATGAAACACATATCCATCATCATCTCAATGACGTATTCTACTGTTTTTTCTTTCATATTATACTTACCACAATAACATACCTTTTTTTTTTCGGATGGGAAATCATCAAATGACTTCTCCCGCTCTGGGCGGAGCAGGAGGGAGTGTCAGACTTTTACTGACTAAAACCCATCCATGTTCCTTCATCGCCCTTTGTGTTCCGGGGCCACGGTATCTCTTTCGAACAGTCTCGCAACCCCGGACAATAACATACCTTAGCCTGGTCTTTTTAGGATAGCTATATCCGATTCGTAAAATCATCATCTGCCTAGCATCTATGTTGGGGTCGGCTTCCAATCTAACCGGATGCAGCTGAATACCAATATTTTACATGGAGCGACTGCCTATCTGACCTCCACAACCCAGTTAGTACTGGGTAATACGATACTCCTTGGTGAAACTAGTTGTCAGACTTTTTGGGCCACTGACTACCTGTAACGACTGTCAAAGATCTACAAATGACAGCCGGGGCCAAATGCTTAACGTGCTTTCCGAGGTATGTAATGGGTGGTCACCCATCCACGGAACAACCTAGGCAAACCTAAAGATCGACCCGAGAGACAGTTATTATTTAGCCACGAGCTCCTCGTTCCCGAAACCTGATGTCAGATGAAATTCAAATCTACTCAAAAAGAGATTTCCTCCATAAATTCTCTTCAACAATTTAAATTCCACCCCGTATATTGAGGTTAGCTCGGACTAGCGGTAAACTCGGGCGTGTTTCTATTAAAAGTCTAAGTTAAAATGTTTTTGCATCAAACGCGCAGCCGGAAATATTTTAAAAATGTTTGCTACAACAACTCCACCCACTACGGATTATTTGCGCTTCGCATAGTTGGTATAATTGTTTTATGGCGATTACATGAGCTAAATAAGCAACTGTATTTGTGTTGGTTCAAACTTCGTTTGAAATACTGTTAGAATAAAGTTCTAATCAGCTTGCACGACAAAGTGGTTGTTACGTCAGTCACTGCGGCCGAACAGTGCGAAATGAGTGGTTTTTTTGCGATTTACAAAAAATCTATTGATTGGACTAAAAAAGTAAAACACTATGATACTAGTATTTTGCTTGTAGAATTATTTGCCAAAAAAACAGAATGATCGCATATATTTTAGTATGGTTTTTACTCGTTATAAGAAATTTTTAGAGATAAGTTCGTGATTTTTTTCTATCGAATAAAATTTTTGTATTATGTTTTCAAAACACTATCGTACTAGCATATACTCGTATCCTGAAGAATATCATATATTTTTCTGGTTTTGTTTATGCAGTGAATCATATGCTTTTTTGCATTATAAAACTCGCGTTTAGCTCATGTAATCGCCTAAGTATGTGTATTTAAATACAGAATGTAAACGCACCCTTCACAAAGCCGTCAACCAAGCATTCTGTACATCAAACTAAGTAACTCTACGCAAAAATTATTGCTGGGAAATGTTTTTTTTTGGGGTGAAAAATCACGTTTTGCGGTAAAACTCAGTGTAGTAGCACTCAAAACATGCTTTGGATATTTTAGGGCTCAAGGAGGTAATTTAAGTAAAGTTATAACCTTAAAAACTAGTATAAAATAATTATGTTTAAATAGGAACCACATTACCGTAAAATAGCGCTGGTTGTAGAAATAATTGTCTCGGTACTTACCTGCAAATAAATAAAGAAAACATTAATAAAGGTCAATTCTAAGCACATGTACAAAAAAAGCAGTAAAACGTGAATAATTAACATGTTTTATGTTTTAATTTGTTGATCTTATACTTACTATTAAAGATAGGTAATAAAATTTATGATATAGATTTCTAGAAAATTGTAGGTACAATCAGGGAAATTAAATCTTATCAAATTGGCACACTGTGTCAATTTGCCAAGTTTTATAGCCATTTCATACAGACAGTTGCAATTTAAATACAGGCTTCAGACCCCCAGATGTATGAACTTGGACGACAGCAAAAGATTATGTTAGGATCGTTCGTAAGCCGAAGCAGATAGCGTTCTTTAGTTTCTGCCTATATCATCTCTCTATGTTGGGGTCGGTCAGTTAGTACTGAGTAATACGATACCCCTTGGTAAGACTGGTTATCAGACTTCCGAGCCACTAACTATTACCTGTAACGACTGTCAAAGATCTACAAACGACAGACAGAACCAACAGCTTAACGTGCTTTCCGAGGCACGGAGGAAGTTTCTGCCTACCTCAATGGGAAAAACGCGTGAGTGTATGTATGATAATTATAATTTTTTTCCTCAACATTACTATAACATTAATAAACGATAAAATCCAGTAACAGTTATCAATGCTATCATTATTATTAGTATTACCTTATCACAACATTATCGGTTACTTTTTACTTTATCACATTGTTATCTATACTCCGGGTAACGACAACATAATAGCTCTAAGAAATGAATATTTTCCCACGATCTTCAGCGGTTAGAAACATAATTCTTTACTGTCAGAAATCGCGACCTCCCTAGAGGGGCCTAGAGGGTAGATATAGGATTATTTTGATAATTTATATCCTACACGGCAGAGGTTTTAGAAGCTTCAAATATACTGAGTGAAATTTTTCACGTAAAAGGTTTTTATAAACCAATCCAGTATTATTAGTAGTATTATTATTTATATCCGACTTCAAAAAAAAGGAGGAGCATTCTGCCAGCACCGTTTTATTTTTGAAATGATACAAGTAAGGAAGATTTTTCGTGAATTACTTTTTAAAGTGCTCGAGGTTCCGGAAGAAAATCCTACGAAGTGATTAAAGGATGACGCACGCTAGACCGTGCCAGGACCGAGCCGAGTGTCGGCCGTTGCACAATCCATTATCCGTTGCTCGGTAGCGGTTCGGAAACGTGAGTGTGTCCATACAAAATTGCACGGTCGACACTCGGACCCGACAAGGTCTAGCGTGAGTCAAGCTTCATACGTTTCTTTGTACGATTCATTGATAAATAAACTTGGTAAACAGAGTTTCCTGATAAAATTTTGGCTAAGCCTGAGAACTGTAAATTTATTCTAGCTATCGCCAAAGAAACGATGGATGGACTATGTAAAGGATGATATGGCTAGAAAAGGGGTGACTGCTGAGATGAAGAGTAATAGAGAAGTATGGAAAAAGAAGACATGCTGCGCCAACCCAAATTAATTGGTAGGGGAATGATGATAATCACACACACACAGGGCCACAGGCTACTTGCAGTATTGTCTCTCCTTCCTCCTTAAATCCATTCAAAGGTTGTCTTTAAAAGATCGCTTTTAGCGATAAGTTCGCCCATTGATTGTGTCACCCCTTGTAAAATGTTTTATAGTTGTATCTGTATTTTTTATGGTGTACATAATAAAGAGTATTCTATTATATTCTATGATATCGTCTATTTTCGTCAAAATACAATATAACAAAAATAAAACACCGCCGCAAATCCATATTGCCGACGATTTCCAACAAAAAGATCGTCTCCAAAACCTATTTAATTTGAATCAAAGTTCGTTTTAAGCCAGACTCGACGCCGCCTGCTTTAAGTATTTAAAAGAATCACTTGGAAATCCTCTAGTCTTAAGAAACAAGGACGAAGTTGGAGGTCGAGCGCATATAAGAACTACGTTAAGTATATAATGTTGTAGTTTTTGGACTTTCACATCAATGTAGGTTGGGGAATCGCACAGGAAGATCATTGCTATTGCAATCCCGACTTTATTTGCGAAGTACAAACAGAGAAAAATGTCGTGAGGAAAGTTTTGAGTATGAAAGTGGATGGGATATGAGTAGAGGAAGACCAAAGAAACGATGGATGGACTGTGTGAAGTAAGATATGGCAAGAAAGGAGGTGTCTGAACTATAGAAGAAGAAGACATACTGCGCCGACCCCGAATGAATTGGACAAACAGTATAACTCCACAACCTGTTAAAGCGTTTCCAGGTGCCCATCCATCATGAGTGCCCTATTATCTTATGAAAACACTTATATCCCACTGCGGATTTCTTCTATATCATGGCCCGTAGCTTTGTTACATACACACTGCCAGATATTGAAACAACTTTTTGTGGATAAGCAGCCTAGAGCTCGAACGGATACAGAAACAAACAAAAGTATCAAACTTTACAACATCATCAACCCCAATTAATATTCATACTTCATAACGCACCCAATTTCACGGCAAGGAAACCTAAAAACCAGCTGTGGGAATATGATTGGCAGATTATGTACCCAATTTAATACCACTTCAAAATTCATGCAATTTTCGACACTTAATATGAGAGATTCTACGGATTCACATTTTGATTAGGGCTACCATCCTTTTAGATTTGTCCGGACATATCCGAACTTTTTAGGGTTCCGTACTCCCAACAGGACCCTTGGTAATCTAAGGCCCCGCTGTATGCCCAAAGTGTGTATTACCATGGTCGCTATAAAAAACAAATAATACTATAAAATATCCCTGCTGGCTAGTGGCCCTACACTCAAGACACCCACAGGATAGTCCGGTTAAGCAGAAGCCAGCCTTATAATATAAAATTAATAACAAAATTAAAAGTTCCCCATATAACTGAAATGTGTACTTTCGGCGTTTTTTGTTCGACAACGGAACCTTCTGTGTGCTAGTCAGGTCGCTCACTTGGCCGATAAGGCAAGTTCTATTAGCTAAACCAAGGTAAAACATGAAAAAAGATAAAAGAAAGTTTCAAAGTAAAATGCCCAAACTTTTGATGTCGTAGGCTCGCGTAGCCCGAGGTTTTTTGTTAAAACCTTTCAAATTTTGAACTGGTTACCCTACATCCGATCAATGTGGCACGTAATGATGGCACACGAGGGGATCGTCGCCATGGCAACCAGACACACTAACCAGCTAATGTATAGGTACAACGCGAATCGGATTGGAGGTGTATTTTGTACCTCGGCCTCGGTGCACTCGCAAAATATGTTTTACGGAGAAATCTGATTTAGGAGCTACGGTCCTCATGCAATCCTAACATATACCGCGAAAAAAATATTTTACAAATTTTTAGCTATTATTTTTTTGTCCACGGGCTTGAAAAAAATGCAGCACCCCGGTCCACCGAAACCAGAAAATTTTGAAAGTGGTCTACCAGAAAAAAACAAGAGTTTGGGAACCTCTGATAGAGGTATGAGGACCAGAGGCTGGCACGAGAGCGTGGAGCTTGGCACAAGCAAAGAGAGGCCTACCTTTTTATTTTTTTTAAATTATTTTTTTATTATTTATTATACCCAGGAGTGGGTGAAGTTGGACTGTGGCTGATGATGAGGAGTAGGGTGGAACATTCCTTTTTCTTCACAAAAATCCTCCGAACAGACGGGTGATTTCAGTATGGTGGGCTACTGCGGTCGTTCGTTGGGCAGTAATCTTCGCGGATAACTCTACTTGTGATGTAGGATTTTGTGTGATTTCAGGTATGAAGCGTTTGTATGTGGCATTATACAGGCTGTCTACAACCTCACCACGAAGCCGTCAACCAAACATTCTGTACATCAAACTAAGTAATTTTACGCAAAAATTATTGCTGGTAAACGACTTTCTTTTTTGGGTGAAAAATCATGTTTTGTGGTAAAACTCAATGTAACGTACTCAAAACATTGTGCTGATGGATGGATTGGATAATAAGGGCGTCGTGTAGGTGTTTAAAGAAGAAGGTTCCCAGGTATGGCGTAGAACAAAAAAAATGATCGCAATGACGGGGAGAACAAGTGCCTTTCGGCTTCGTTAAGAGGTTTTTCACACCTTTTAGAAGCCATCACATTTGTAAGGCTCAAAAAGCCGGGGTTGCGAGACTGTTCGAAAGAGATACCGTGGCCCCGGAATATAAAGGGCGATGAAGGAACATGGATGGGTTTTAGTCAGTAAAAGTCTGACACTCCCCCCTCCTGCTCCGCCCAGAGCGGGAGGAGTCATTTGATGATTTCCCCTCCGAAAAATAAAAAAAGGCTAAAAAAGACTGACCATATATAGGATTAAACACCAAGCATGTTTCCAATGAATACCAGTAAAGCTGCAGGCAACAGTTAGTCTGCTGAGTGTAAAGTTCGGTATGCCCAAGTGAATAATAAATTGTAATGGAGTAATAATGCCTTTGGGGGTTTACTGTGGTCGTATAAAAATACTTTAAAGGGTTTCACGTGTTAGTTCTTTTTTATGCAAGCTTACAAAATACTGGGTTCGTCCTTGAGAAGAATTTAAGCTCTTGAGACGTGACAAATATTAGATTACCCACTTTTCTACATTCAAGACTGATTACGACCATCATCATCAGCCTATAACGTTCCCACTGCTGGGACACGGCCTCCTCTCTATGAGAGGGAATGGGCTATAATCCACCACGCGGGCCCAGTGCGGATTGGTAGATGTCACATGTCTTCGAATTTTTGGTTCTAGAACATGGCGGTTTCCTCACGATGTTTTCCTTCACCGTTATGAGAGCAGTGTTTACGACCAACTTGAACCATTTCCAGATGATCAATAAATATATCAAAACGAAATAATGGCGTATTAGGTAGGTCTACTGTAGTCTTTGCCGGAACAAAACAAAAAATATGTCATGTCTAATAAATAAATTGATCTAGGATCATTGGACAAAGTTATCGGCCTATTTCCGAACAATTCTACAGTACTCTTTCGTTTTTTATAGAATTTAATCTAACCTAACCCAAGGTACACAACGCTCAGAATCTTATAAAAGCACACCAGCCAAACAATAGGTAGTACAGACACGGCCAAAATCTTTTCATTCAACATTCAAGACATAGCGGTGATTTCAACAGTATATCTTAGACTAAACTTGGCAAGCAGACATTCTAGGTCTAGGTCTTAATTAAGTTGGTAGATGAGCCAAATCGATTTAACATAGCCGGTTAACAAAAGAAAACAGACTTTGTATACTTGTCTACGTATACCCATCTCGTTAGGCTGAGCTAAATGATCCTTGTAATTTGAAACTTCAAACCTAACCAAAGCCTTTTCGCGACTTAGGAATAGTTGTTTGAAAATGCTGAGGGGCCGCCTCCACGAGCGAGCGAATCGCGGCGATTCAACGTATTTCTATACGAAAATTTCGCAGCGATTCTCTCGCTCAAGGAGACGGCCCAAAAGAGAGTGTATAGAAAAATGTGGCAAGGACGATAATATCGCTGCGATTCTCTCGCTCGTGGAGGCGGCCCCTGAGGAATAGCCAGACAGTGGGTAGAGCTACTGTGCGACAGTGTCTGTAGCATGCAAAGGAAAATAGTCGTATTATGGTGTCATTACCATTCTCTTGCCCTTATCCCAATTCATTTGTGGTCGGCGCAGCATGTCTTCTTCTTCCATACTTCTCCATTACTCGTCATCTCATCAGACACTTCCTTTTTTACCATATCATTCTTCACACAGTCCATCCATCATGTCTGTGGTCTTCCTCTACTCTTATACCCGTCCATATTCATACTCAGAACTTTCCTCACGACATTTTCCTCATTCCTCCGCATCACATGGTGTATCTAAGTTAAATAAATACCCATCAGACCCTTTACAATTTTAGAGCAATAGTTTGTAAATTCTAGCATTTACTCAAAATTCTTCGCGAGTGGTGACTTGGCTAGAATAATGTCATTATTCAAGAGGAAAAAATAGCGCCTGTATTTCTTAAGTATTAGGTAGCATTCTGAACACATATTTTTCCACGGGCGTACTACTTTTATTCAAGAAATTACATAACGCCTCTATTCTGGAGGATTAGGTAGAGTATTCATTACAGTAACATTTTCAGTTCAGACCTAAGGTACCATGCAAATAGGGGCAAGCCTATTTTTTTTTTTTTTGGGTCGTGCCCGCTACACTGTTCCCAAACCACTGTAACTCCTGAAAGCCAGGATCAACAGTGGCGACCACCAGAAAAGCGCCGAGACAATGAAGCTCGACGAAGTCCCAGAGAATGAATTTAACTGTCTTGGATCCCGCAACGAAATTAATCAGAAAAGTATAGTGGAGGAGTAGGAAAAAACCGTAATTGCCACGGCAAACCTATTGCCATTATCGGACACGAGCACGAGTCTAGGTTGTTACCGAGAAATTCCTGTTCCAAAAGCCTGCCTTGGAAAACCATCCCGCCCGATTTGGAGAAAACAAATGCAGTACATTCAGCCGTATCAAGTTTAAGGGTGAGGCCAAACAAACGTAATTGTGTCAATCGCGTAAATTCGGTTTCATACATAGTTGGGCGTATTTTACGTCAGCACGTGACACAAACCAGACTTTTGATAAAAATATGGCGTAAATTACGCGACTCATAACACATATTACGTTCGTTTGGCCTCATCCTAAGGCCGTGTTCAAACCAAACGTATAGTCGGCCGCCGACTTCAAAAGCGAATCAGTCGGCGGCTGAAGTAAATCTTTCGTACATTTTGTACTGGATACTCACAGTCGGCGGCGGACAATACGTTTGGTGTGAACGATGCCTAAATGAATTCAAATCCCATCCAATCCCCGTGAGAAGTCATCCGACCAAAAACGGCCATCTTACATTCTTGGTCCTATGATCCCTAATAAGCCATTCTCCACAACAAATTACTATCCTGATGGTACCTGCACCTAACTTATGGCTTTCTCTCTCCCATCATGTCGGTCAAAGCCCGTGCTAACAATGACGTCATTGTTATACTAATAATAGAACAGTGCGTGTTATGAGGTCAACGGAACCTTTCCGACTGGCCTAGCTTTAACTTAGTGCTGTTGGACATTATAATGTGCTCTCATTTATACAGGGTGTACACAGACTTCACGAAGCCGTCAACCTAGCATTCTGTACCCCGAAATAAAAACCCTACGCAAAAAAAATTGCTGGGAAATGACTTTTTTTTGAGCATTTTGCATTAATGAAAATGGTTTGTCAAAGATTTAGTTCATACGATCGGATAGGATAGGGCTGGACACTAAAACAAAAACTGCGAATCTCATAGAACAGAAAGTAATAAATAAAATAGTGTACAACTAAGTATTCAAACTACAATCACAGCAGTTTCAGCTAACAAAGCTACGTTTAAACTCCAATTTATCTTTTCAAAACTCGCGTTTGTAGCGAACCTCACGGCAATACGAACTTGAATGGTCTATCTCTATTATTTTATTTATAGGCACAGTCCGTACTTTCAATCCCGTGAGCCGAGTCCGCTTGAAAAAGCCGCTTTTTTTGTGGAAAAACTTGGTCTAATTTGTAAAGGAATAAGAGAGTGGATGCGATAGAAAGTTGTTTTTGAAAAACGAAAAAACGATTAGATGTCGCTGCTAACTTGCTGGGTAGTAGCGGAAATCGTTTTTGTGATATGTCAACGGTAAAAATAACCTACAAGTTACAATGGAAGTTATAATTAAAAAACCCGAAAAAGCGTAATTGAACTCATCATTACCATTACGTTACGAGCGAGCGACTTTTTTTTATTTCATCTATGTTAGTTGTACTGAGAATTTTACTATTCTATTTTGTGTGTTTTGTCCTGATGTGCGGGCTAATACCTAAATGCTTTTTCTTTCTTTTACTTTGGGGCTCTAACATCGCGAAATAAAAAAACCTAATCAGGTTTTCCCGTTTTTTCAGATTTTTTAAGATATTTACTGCGTTTACGTTTAAGAAACTGGTTTTAAGAAGAATGAAGCCGTTGGTAATAATCCATTATTAAAAGATTCCCAGAGAGACTCGAAGATAATGTTTTGATGTTGTATTCAAGAAATTGATGTAAACCCTAGTAGTTCAGACTTAGGAGCTAAGAAAACAATGTTTCCGCACGGTCATGCTGCGCAATTTGAGCGCTTCTTTCTCTCAGAAAGATTGATGATTGTGGACGGGAAACTAAACTAAACACGAGTAGTACCTACATGTAACTAAGTTTTTAAAAAACAACAAAAAAAACACTCAGTGTTCTAATGTTAGGGCTGGAGTGTAGAGACATTTAGGGCGAGGCCAAACGAACGTAATTAAGAGTCGCTTATTTTAGGTACGCCACATTTTCATAAAAAAGTCTGGATTGTGTGAGTACGTGAGGACGTAAAATGAGCCCAACTATGTATGAAACCGAATTTACGCGACTCACATAATTACGCTCGTTTGGCCTCCCCCTTATTCTACGTTTTGTCGATGTCATGTACTTACCGTACCTGAGTTTCAGACTTTAGATCGTAACGAAAGTGATTTGAGAGCCATTTCTTTTACATAAATTATTAATTAAGCAGCCTTACCTACTAACAAAAGACCCATATTTTGTATTTTGCACTCAGCTACATTTCAAAAGAAACCCAATAAAAACGGAACTACCTCCCTCAATGCTTTAATAAAACCAGCATCAGCACCGAAAGCGTAAACACTGAATCGAAAAACTGAAATCAAGTTAAAACCGTACCTGCGACTTCGTTAATAAATTATGAAGCTTTTATAAATACAGACTGATTCAATTAAATTAATTGGATTAATCACTGGTGCCGTTCCACGTGTTCCGACGGTGCACGGAAAAACCGGCGGATCTATAAGTAGGCCAATTGATTATTCAGGAATTGAAACGGTACGTTGCATTGTGTTTAATTTGAAGTTGGGTATGGTAGGTATTCGATTGCAGATTGCAGTCTGAGTCTAATTAAATTCGATTTTAAAAGGTGAACATAACGTTATGTTTGTAATCTCCTAAGCAAGTGCAGCTTAAGAGGGCCCTTCCCGGCGCGTCTATCGTCAACGCGAGCATGGTCGAAAAGCTTGTTGTTTCATCCAGAGCCATCGCGGCGATATTTTTTCAACTACCCTGTCTTACCTAGCCCCGACCCCGCACTACTCGTCACCCGCGCACCTCATACCGACTAACGCGAGGACATTGAACGAAAGATAGTGTTCAAAAATTTTTAAAACTTGTTCCAGGAAATACGTGTTTTTGAATAAGTCTTACAAGTTTGTGAAATAAATATTTGTTATTTAAAATCTCCACTATATTTGCAAGGCTTCTATCAGGCTATTTTCTTTAGTTTTACAATTTATGAGTACGTTATGAACGGCCAAAGTTGTGGTAAAATTTGAGAAAAACAGCAATTTTTGGAGGCTTATACTGAATTTGTTCCTACAAATTTTTGTTTTTTTTGCTTCGATAGAAGCCTAGATATAGTGCACAAGATACCTATCAGTTCAAAAAATTTAAAGATATATGTGTAACAACTTCATAATCACGCACGAGCGTTTGTAAAAATTCTCGCGAAAAGTATGGCGGGTTGGCCGCTCTTAAAAAGCAGTTAAAAAAATGTGAAGTATAATTTTGTAATGTAGGACGCAAACGGGCATGCGACCGTCAACCTTCCACTTGAATCACTCTATCTATTGCTGAAAACTGCATTAAAACCAGCGGGAGCGACTATGTAAAGTAGCTAATTCAATTCTCAATCCGCACGGAAAATGAAAAGGTGCAAACATTCTCTAGACCAGAATCCAGAATCGTGTTAATAAATGAAAGCTTTGAACATACAATTAAGCTCCATTTATCCACATCGTACTAACTAGTAAACTAGTAGAAGAAGTGTTGTCAGACCAAGAACCAGATGGGTGTATGACATTCAGAAGATCGCGGGTAAGACTTGATTGAGGGTCGTGCAAACCAGAGAAGTATGGCACAAAGAGCAGAGGCCTTTACTCAGTAGTGGGTAGAACAAGACAGCGCGTGAAAATGATGATAGAACAAATTAGTTTATTTTTTAACCGACCTCAAGAGGATGTGTTCCGTCGGCATTTTTTTTTTCTTGTATGTACACCGATTGCTCAGTGATTACTAAGCCGATATACGAGATTATTTTTTCATTTAGTGGATAAAGCCCGCCCGGTGGTCCAATTTAGCTGGAGTAGTTTTTGAGTTAGCTCCTTTAATGCGTATTTTTTCTTCTTGGCCTGTGTTGACGAGGTGATGATCCCTTAATCACTTTTAATTGCAATGTAAAATTGATTCACTACAACAATTTGTGTGGAAATACTACAACAAAAAAGGGCAAAAACGTATTTTTGTTAATTTGCACTACATGATACGTAAAACGAACCTAGGTTGGTCTGTGGATGGCTAACCACCCTTACATACCGAGATACCGAGTTTCCTCCGTGCCTCGGAATGCTGTTGGTCCCGGCTGTCATTTGTAGATCTTTGACAGTCGTCACAGGTAGTCAGAGGCCCAAAAAGTCAGACGACCAGTCTTACTAAGGGGTATCGTATTACCCAGTACTAACTGAGTTGTGGATTGTGGAGGTCAAATAGGCAATCGCTCCATGTAAAATACTGGGATTTAGCTGCATCCGGTTAGACTGGAAGCCGACATAGTTGGGAAAAGGCTATACATAAAACGAACGTCACCACTTGTCTCAATGCTACAGCTTATCGTACACACGACTCACACGAGTAACCAGAACACGCTTTGCATGTGTGTGTAAACCGAATCCGACTATTTGTCTCTAGTCGAAATACTGTCATGTCAATACTAATATGGCTACTGGGATTTATCTGACATAGATAAATAAACGATTAACAGTACTCCCACGCTTTAGCGATATAACGTCACCTCCCTACGTCCTCGCAGGGTATCTAACAAAAAAATCTGTATAAATGCAACAGTTTATCAGGACGGACTAATATTATAAATGCGAACGTTTGTAAGTAAAAAACATCCATCCAGGCTTCACGCAAACACTGCAGAACGGATTTGGATGATATTTAGCGTACAGATAGCTTATAACCTGGATTATCACTTCGGATACTTTATATCCCGGTAGTATGATCGCGTGAGACAATTATTGACCTCGACGCGGGGGAAGCTAGAATACCAATTCCCTAGCATGTGCAGAGGATGATCTAGATGTGGTTCTATTTGGAAGAAGGATTCTCTCAAGATAAACCAAATATTTTCGACGCCCTTTTAGATGGAAAGTAGTTTCCGCCACCTATAGACATACCTGCAACACCAAGGAGTTTCACAAACGATTTCAACCGTGGAGTCGAAGCCTGTAATTTTACCAACAGCACACAAATCACACAGCAATGTTACTTGGGCAACTGCTGTACTTTTATGGGCTTTCCATCAACACTTACATTTAATTCATCGACCATTAAAAAGCCTTTTAGATAACATCAAACCTGAATTTCCTCGAAGGGTTAGGCAGAAATGGTACTTAGGCAAATTTCAAAACGGCGAGTAGTAAAAGCCTCTTGACTATGTCAGTTGTAAGATTCGTTTTATGGATGACAAACAGCAATAAAACGTTTGGAAGACACTCCAGCGAACGTCAAATCAAATTAAAGTCGATACGATAAAAGCAGCAAGTGATTGGCCATTAAAAACTAGTTCGTGCGCTTCGATTGAACTTGTCAGGCTTCGGTTGTGTGTAGAAGGAAATTATTTATGGTGGTTATTGTTTCAGGAATATTACTAACGTTTTTTGCAGTGCTTGTATATCCGTGATAGAATGATTATGATGAACGACCCTAACGTATCGAAGCGTTGGCAAAAGAAGAGTCAGCAATAGGAAGGGGTCCGCAAGGACCGATGCCTGCCGGGGTTGCGGGACTGTTCGAAAGAGATACCGTGACCCCGGAACACAAAGGGCGATGAAGGAACATGGATGGGTTTTAGTCAGTACAAGTCTGACACTCCCTCCTGCTCCTCTCAGAGCGGGAGAAGTCATTTAATGATTTCCAATCCGAAAATAAAAAAAAAAAAAGGCAAAAGACATGATAAAAAAACCTAGTTGACGGAATTCGTTGGATGGCTTCCTCATAACTTGGCGAGAAGAAATAAAATAGGGAAAGTTGGTTAGTTCAGTTGATCTACTGTTTTATATTTCTAGTGGTGACCGAGCGATCTATTTGCTTTGCATCATAGTTTGTAGAGCGTCGTTTGTTTGTAAAGGGCTAAAGATTCTACTTATTAGTACATTTCCGTTAGTACCCGATAAATCTTTTGAGAACTTGGAATACAGTTAGGATAAACTTCGAATCCCAGCCGGAATCTATACTAATATTATTAATCTATACTTCTATACTGATACTTTAAAGAGGTAAAGTTTGCGAGGCTGTAGGGGTAATCTCTGGATCTTCTGAACCGATTTTGAAAATTGTTTTACCATTACAATGCCATGTTATTCGTGAGTGTCATAGGCTACATTACACCCGTGCGGAGCCGGGGCAGGCCGATAGTAATAAATAGTAAAGCTGTAGCATAATATTCTTAAAAATACATGATCGTTTCTTTCATCATCATCATAATAATCATCATCATCATCATCAGCCTATAATGTTCCCACTGCTGGGACACGGCCTCCTCTCTATGAGAGGGAATGGGCTAAAATCCACCACGCGGGCCCAGCGCGGATTGGTAGATGACACATTGCATGTCTTCGAATTTTTGGTTGTAGGACATGCCGGTTTCCTGACGATGTTTTCCTTCACCGTTTTGAGAGCAGTGGTGATGAAATAAATTACACAAAGTAATGCGCCTGTCTGGGTTCGAACCCACGACTTACTGTTCGTAAGTCGGGGCCGCCACCACTGGGCCACCGCTGCTCTCTGCTATCGTTTATTTAAATAAATATAATATTACCTTAGTAAATTACCCTTTCTATGGAACAATATGAATTTAGTTTCGCATTTCGAAGTACAACTAAGTAAATATTCACATAACATAAGCTGACAAGAATACACTAGAATAATTAATGGTTCTAATAATATCTTACACCTTAAACTAAGTCAGTCATATATTTTAAACGAATACCTATAATAGTTCTGTTGCTAATCTAGGTATATGGTACTATGTAGGAAAACCCTGGTATTTCATCGACCGATAAAATACCGATACTGAAACCGCAGCTCACGTTGGGACGCTGACCCTCACATATTTTAGTCATCGACGGATTTAACGGACAAACCATATTTAACTAAGGTTGTATGTGGTATTATTTACAAGATCTTGTATGTACTGTCAGCGAAGGAGATAAATAACTAGACGAGAACTTAATACATTCGCAATATGGAGACTAAAATAATTATATTATTTTTGAACGCGTGTTATCTATCCAAAAGGTAAGTTATTAACATAGCTAAGATACATTTTGGACCATATTGTTATGCAAAACTGATGTTTAAGACACACTTTGACGAATGATGTCAAAGTTCTTAGATCTTCTTGTTCTTTGCGTGTCGATAGACTCAAATAATACCCGACCTATTGCCACAGCCATGTTGGCTTTGTTTGAATCCTGGAACGTGCAGGTGGCTGTTCAGGATGGGCAAGAAAGGAGGTAGGGCATATCCTGCAGAGGGGCTCCACACTGACATTGTCTTTGGGACGGGTCGATGACAACCAATTATGTTATTGTTCGACGAGTTATCTGGTCAAATGGGGTAGGTCCGTAGGTCTACACTAATATTATAAAGAGGAAAGATTTGTATTTTTGTATGTAACAAATAAATTTAAAAACCACTGAACCGATTTCAAAAATTCTTTTGATGTTGAAAAGCTACAATATCACTGAGTAACATAGGCTATAAATGATATTGATAACATGCCAATTAGCCGAGCTATCACAATTTTCGCGGACGAAGTCCGGGCGAAGTGCTAGTCTTAAATAAAAATAGATAAGACTCATCATCTGCCTAGCCTTTTCCCAACTATGTTGGGGTCGGCTTCCAGTTTTACCGGATGCAGCTGAATACCATATTTTACATGGAGCGACTGCCTACCTGACCTCCACAACCCAGTTAGTACCGGGTTATACGATTCCCCGTTAGTAAGACTGGTTGTTAGACTTTTTGGGCCTCTGACTACCCAACGACTGTCATAGATCTACAAATGACAGCCGGGACCAACGGCTTAACGTGCTTTCCGAGGCACGGAGGAAACTCGGAATGTCATGGGTGGTCAACCATCCACAGACCAACCTAGGCAAGACAAATATAAAAAAATAAGATAAGGCTACTATGATATATAACAGTGGTAGACTTATCTACTGAGCACACGCACAAAATTGCTTACAAGAAGCAGTAATTAGCTACCATATACAATGTATTAATTTCACGTTGAATGACTGTACATAACCTGTATGTACAACATTAACTATTACGTCCCTGTTGCTTGCCTTGTGCATCCAAAAATATACCTCGTCAGAGTTAAGACAAAAACAGCTGATTAATTAACGTAATGACGTATTAATGTCGACTCTATAGAGCGAGTAAAAGTTACACAATATTTTGTAATTACGTTTAAGATAAATACAGTTTGTTTAATTGTTCGTATTTGATCTGATTGTATGTCTGGAAGTTTCTTTATGTGACGAAAATTAATCAGTCGTATGGTGATATCATTCTATTTTGATTTAAAATTATGTTTCTGTCTGTTGATTTTTTTTATACGTATGACCGGGATTAAAGATAACCTTTTTTAATTGCTGACGTGATAAGACGTTTCTCGATTGTTTTAAAGTAACCTGTGTTTTGTTTAAAGTTAATACATAATTAAAGTTATTCGTTCAACTCTGGTGTGAAAGTCCTAAGTCATAAATCTTCAGTCACATTTGAGCCGGCTTCCAATCTAACCGAATGCAGCAGCAGAACTAATAATATTTTACATGAAGCGACTGCCTATCAGACCTCCACAAACGAGTTCCTTTTAACATCATATACCTCTTAATAAGACAGCTTGTCAGACTTTAGGGCCGTAAGGACAGTTTAATATCTGCGAATGACGCTGACGTCATTCGCAGACGTATTCCTGACGTTATTCGTAATGATATCTTGTGTGTTTGCTAGCTTCTTTAATAGCACAAGTAGACCTGAGTCTACTTGTGCTATTAAAGAAGCTAGCAAACACACAAGATATCATTACACTAATTAAATATTATAAAGGCGAAAGTTTGTAATTATGTAAGTATGTGTGTATGTTTGTTACTGTTACACGCAAAAACGACTGAACGAATTTTGCACACAGATAGTTTATAACCTGGATTTACACATAGGATACTTTTAACCCCAATAATATGATCCCGTGGGACAATTATCGAACTTCACGCAGGCGAAGCCGCGGGCTTGAGCTAGTGGGATCATAGTTCGGCCTTTTGTCTTCTAAAAAGATTAACCAAAGTAAATCAACTTAATAGAACAAAACCACAGAGGTCCTATAAAAAGAACATCATCACGAAATCAGCGGAAGTCTGCGCATTAAACGCTTGTCCCCGTGGTGCAATACAGCTACTGGAACGATGCCCGTTTTTTTCTTTTATTGTACGAGTACGTCTCCCCGATGTCGCATCGGCGATTTACGTAACGTCTGGGGCTTCAGACTTTGACGGTTTAATTAAAACCTGCTTTTTATGTTGCGATTATTATTCATGGTTTCTTTTTTCAAGGTATAAGTCAGATCTTAAATAGCCAGTAATTTGGGAAACATTTTTTTAAATTGTTCTGTTTGTTGGAGTTTTAAGTGAGGATCTAGTTTTTACATAAATCGATGTAAGATGTTTTACTTCGTCTCTAGATGAAGTAATCAACATGTCTAGGGCACATTCCTGAGCGGAATTTAATAAAAGTTTTTCAGTATGATGTAATAAGTTAAGTTAGTGCTTGACACTTGAGCGGATGGATGGATTCGAGAATAGTAAGACAGCACAAAGTGAGCTCTTTCAAAAAGTAGTCCCTTGACCTTGTGATGTCAGCAAGATGTTACGGCGCTCAATCACTTGGAGCACTGGAGCATTCACTTGTAATGTACAGATACACTTGTGTCTGTACAAAATCAAATTTTGGGATTGTTACATTACAGGTGAATGCTGAGCGCCGTCACATGAGTACACATATACTTATCCTGTCAGTAAAATAAATCACTTGTATTAGACAGTATATATATCTTTATCCTGGCTGAATGCCAATCTTTCTCACACTTAAATTAAAAATATTGCTATAGCCATTGACTAACTAAGGAGAAGCCCAAAGAAACGATGGATGGACGATGCGAAGGATGATATGAAACAATAATTGAATAATGGAAGAAGACATGCTACGTGTCGGTCGGCGCATAAAATACGCGTGGACGGACGACCGCAGAGATAGCGCGGGTTCATCGGGTACAGAAAGAACCCTGGTTACGCGAGCGAGATTTTAAGGCTGAGGCCAAACGAGCGTAATTTTGTGAGTCGCGTAATTTCGGTTTCATACGTCATATTTGGGCGCATTTTACGTCGCGACGACGTAAATTATGTATGAAACCGAAATTACGCGACTCACAAAATTACGCTCATTTGGCCTCACCCTAAGGGTAATGCCAAACGAGCGTTATTTTGTGAGTCGCGTAAATTTGCTTTCATACATAGTTGCACTCATTTTATGTCGTCGCGTGTCACAAACCGGACTTTCGTATGAAAATGTGGCGTAATGTACGCGACTCATAACTCATAAATTAGGTTTTATTTGGAATCACCCTAAAAGCCACGATTGAGCCCAATCAATGCTTCGGATCTTAGGACCGCGTAGTCCACGCGTACATGATGCTCCGGCACAGTGCAGATCCCAAATAAACTAAGAAAAGGGCAGAATAATGCCATTGACTTACTAAAACAACTAATCTGTACAAACCAGCCGTTACGTCACAATTCATTAGTAATTCTCTAAGTTGATCACATTGACCTAGACATGCTCACTTGGTGCAGAGGTTAAACTCTCAAGTGTTAAACCTTTCTATTTTTGTTCAGTTACGTAAATATGTAAGTAATCTTGACATATTGTAGATAAATTATTATTTACAAATGTTTAGATATCAATGTTATACAGCCACATGGAGAAAAAGAACCTTGAATATTGTAGAAGGAACATTTTACTGAAATACATTTTTTCATTTTACCGAGATAAAAAGTATCCTATGACACATAAACTATGTGTGCGCAAAATTTCATCCAAATCCGTTCAGTAGTTTTTGCATGAAAGAGTAACAAACATCTATACATCCATTCAAACACACAAACTTTCGCATTATATTAGTAGGATTACCGGTTAAACGTGTCCAAGAAAGATCAGAGAAGAAGAGAGAAAGAAGGTAAAATGTTTATTTGGTTATGAACCAAATAAACATTTTACCTTCTTTCATCTCAATATTCATATCTTTCTAATCATATCATATTTCACACTATCAATCCCTCGTTTCTTTAGTCTTCCGTTTTTACCTATTCTTATAGCCATCTACATTCATACTCGACCCATCCTTACGACATAGGCTTCTTACAGACGAGCAGCACGTTGCCAACTGCAGATAAACTGCCGCCGGCCGGCGCGTCGACACACATTTACGCGGTATGCCACAACTGCAAGCGTCGCCACCCGTCGACGGCAGTCGTCGACGCTTCGGCGGCTGCCGCCCGGCGCGTCGACGGCAGCCGTGTACAGGTGGCGACGGCTGTAGTTTATCTGCCGTTGGCAACGTGCCGCTCGTCTGTAAGAATCCGCTGTGCAAAATCAATTCCTAAAAACTGTTAACTGTAAAAATCATACGCTTGACAGTGTAACAGTGTAATCATTCGCTTTCAGTACAATTAATGACGATTGCACAATGAAATCTGTCTAAAATCTAGTTAAATTTTTCGATAGCATTCAACAACAGACAAGGGTTCTCCAATAGAGAAATTAATGGGTTTCAATTATTAGAATGAAATCCGTTGCGATGAAAATCAATAACCAATAATGCATGTAGGATTCTGTTAGGAGGGAATTTCATATAAATTTTATATGTATTTTGTGTTATGTGTTTTGTGTGTATGTTCATTTCAATTGAAAAGGTTGCATAACAACTTTGATGAAAGATAAATATGGAATGAAGGTTATGCTTTATTTGCGCTAAAGTTAGTGAATTTCATTGTCATTTTCTATAAAAGGATTTCAAGACTAAACTACCAAGATAAATAATGTACCGAAATCTACAAGAAAATTGACTTTGTACATGAATAAATGCCCTTACTGCATAAGTCAATTAACATACAGGAAAATTATAATCAAAAAATCCACAGGATGTTATGAAAAAGCCCAACGTGCCTTTAGAATTTGAAATTAACTACGGGGCAAGAAAATTAAGCTGACAAAGTTTGTGTCTTCTCAACGGACAGATAACCTTCCGAACAAATTCAAAATGAAATAACTGTACCCGTAAGATTGAACATTACAATATCGGTATGCGTTAACACACGTGTGTCAGTACTTAGCAACATCTGTGCAAAATTTAAATGTGTATCACCAAACGGCCAAGGAAAACTTATGAGGAAACCCAGCACCGTTAATAATATATTCTAACCACGTTATATTACCCTGACAACGGCTATAGATGTATTTATTGGCTTTAGAAGTTGTTACAATATGCACGGCGGTACATGCCGGTTTGGGCCTCAGGTTGTGTTGTGTTTTTAGGTTTTTCCTTTAGGAATTTCTTGACGAAAGAATCGGTGGTTGGACTGTGTGAAAGATTACAGTTAGTTAGAACTGAGATGAAGAGTGATGGAGCATTGTGGAAGAAGTTAACATGCTGCGCCGACTCTAGATAAATTGGTTTTTAGGGCGGGGAATGAATGATCATGATGAATTGCTTGCCAGAAGTATCCTTTGGAGTCCAGACAAACAGACAGATTTCAACAGACGCGCCACCCTCGAAAGTCTAACAACCAGTCTTACCAAAGGACTGTGTGTTACCCAAATACCAAGACTGAAAGCCGACCCCAACATTTTTGAGAAAAGGCTAGGCAGATGATGAAGCTCGCTACCTGCTTACATGGGACTTTAACATAACTGGCAAAAAATGGGTGCAATTACATTTAAACATAAAAATTACATTGTAAAATGTAAACCAAATAGCTTGGTCGAACGTACATCTGAGCCTGAAAGCGAGGGTGTGAAGTTATAGTCCCAACTGCAAGCTCGTTTTTCTTAACCCGAAGAAAACTTGGGGCTTTCTCATTCTTGGGTTTCTGGCTCAATGCCAGTCTTTTAACTTAAGGAAGCAAGTTCTGAGCCTGGTAGGAAAATTTACGAGTCTTTCGCGTACATTTCCATACTTCTAGGTCGAATTTTACGAGGGAGTGAATGCCATTTGGCCAAATTGTTGAAATAGACAAAACTTAAGCTACCAGGACCTGAAAAAGTTATTTTATTGATGTGATACTGACATGTGTACATAAGGTAACTACTTGATATTGATTCTGAAACAAAAGTGTGTTTGCTATATTAAGACGCTTCTCTCTATTCGTCAATAAATGCGTCACACCGTTACACAATAAGTTTCCCAGTACTTCAGAGTCGTATCAGTATTATAATATATTTTCTTCCGTTCTTATTTTGCGAAAAAAGTACGTTTTATAAATTTCGCCCTCCGTCACTTAGTCTAAAGCAAATAATGTTCATAGTAAGTTAAGTGAATATTATGAACTTTATCAACTTAACAGCAAGTTTGTATGAAACGTTTTCTTCACATAAAACTGTGAATCTCTCTTAAAAAACTTCCCATACATTTCACAAAGCAGTATTATTTCCCGTAAATTTTCCAAGACCGAGGCTACCCTGTAAACTCAACAGCATTTACCAAACATCTGCCCACGTCCTTCCAGGCGTAACAACTACGCGCACATTCCTCCCTTTTAATAACGACAATAACGGCCCTGGAGCCGATCCAATAGTTTTGAACGAAGTAACAGTTGTTTTGCATTAAGCTCTTGATAGCTTTCTAAGCGTCTGGTCTGGTGTCGCAGCTTTAGAGAAATTACACAATACTGTCACCAATGGTGCAGTTACATAGTGATGGCGTTGACATGTTCCAAGGCACGAATGCATGACGACCAAAACGTTATGTAAATTCAGCATTTTTTTTCGTGATCTTATAGCATTTTGGTGAAAAAATACGATTAGCCTCATTAGTGCTAAGCATAGATATGAATATGGTCTTGCATATTTCCCCACTGCTGAAGCCTCCGTTTTCGGAAAAGGAACCCACTAAGCGGGTCCAGAATTGAAAATCACTAAAGATATCCCGTAAGTGACAGTGAGTAGTTTAGTCTGAAAATTTACGAGTATTTTGAATTTTAAAATCGTTCTTATTTACGTTACGTTTACTCCGTGCGTTCATGCTACTGATTTTATATATAAGTTTTGTTTTTGTAGCGGAAAGTTTCGAATTCAATGCGTGGGAGGATAGAATAGTGTTTTGATTTAACATAGGCTAATCATCTTTATCATGTCGTTAGTGCCTATAGACCAGTGCAGATACCTCTGAAAATGGTCAAAAAACGACAAATAAAAACGAAATGAATAAATTTTGAGGTTATGTGAAAAAAGTGTAAATACAAGTTGTAGATTTTTTTATTACTTAGCTACAACTTTGCCATCAACCTTATTTCCATAGGACTTGTAGTTTTGCCGGAAATCGAGATAAACCGTTTTTTACCCTTAACCCCAAACACTTCCCGACCTCAGATCGCCCGTAAATTATTTTTCCTTTCATTTTTGTGATATTCTCTTTCTTTTCCAATGGGTTTCATCCTACTATGATTTTTTTCGTTTTCATAAATTATCTGCACTGCTGTGCAAGTACGTAGGAATCGATTCGATAAATCTGACAGTTATTCTCGACAAAATGAGTTTTTATCTTTGTTCTAAACTCATTTTGTCGAGAATGACTGTCAGATTTATCGAACCGATTCGTACGTACTTGCACGGCTGGTCTGGCTTCAGACTTTTTATGCCGCTCATGGGCCTCTGACTTGGCTTTACATGCCGTTGAGGAATATCTCTCAGGCATGCTGGTTTTCTCACGAAGTTTTCCTTCACCGAAGCAAGTGATAATCTGGCTTATAATAAAAATAAAATAATGTATAGTCAAGACGGACATGGTTTTCAACACTGTCTAAAATTGCTAACTGTTTGGTGTTTTGTCTGCTCCATAACTATTTTAAACATCGTTTGTTTGAACTAGTCTATCTAATGGCTTGAATCGACTACAATGAATATGTATAACTTCTTTATAAATGGATTTTAGGTAATAGGATTATGGTAGTGATGACGTACTTATCAATTAACATACAGGAAAATAATATTACTGTCAGACAACACAAAACCTTAACCTGCTGTGTTTAGAAGCGACAACGAAAGAGAAAGGAGTTTTAAAGTTTATATCGAAGGGTAATATTTTCCGATGGGAAATCCCATCATACACAGATCTCGTATGTAATAATTCTTGCCAACTGCTATACCCAATGAATTGACGGCTTTACCCAGAGACCTACAAATGAATGTAGCTGAAGAACTTAATTCAGCATAATTCTAGATTTTATCGGCACAAGCCAATCAGTATGAGTTCAGCGAAAAGGGTAACTCAGTAGGCGTCAGGCGACGTCTGGCAACTAATCACGGCTCGTGTACTACGGCACCCGACACGTTCCAAACGTACACAACACATAGATACACAGTTGCCAACTATTTAAATATTGTACGTAACACGAAGTATATCGAAATGACTGTGCTTTCCACGTTTTATTTTATAAGTTTTCGAGTTTAGTGAAATGGTTGGTTTCATTTATGAAGTTTATACTCAAGGGCCCTCCCCTTTTTTTTTTTTTCGGATGGGAAGGAACATGGATGGGTTTTAGTCAGTAAAAGTCTGACCCTCCCTCCTACTCCGCCCAGAGCGGGAGGAGTCATTTGATGATTTCCCATCCGGAAAAAAAGAAAGGGGCCCGGCGGAGCATGCGTAGTTCATACAAACGTAACACCAAAATAATTTGTAAATCAAACATATTCTTAAGTAGTAAATGGTAGTGAGTATTTATTTCGATTGGTTTACAGAATATCTATGTTCCCAATATATATTTTGAAAGGACAATGATATAAAGACCAGATATGAAGAATTTAAAATTTCTATAGAAAACTTATTTTTCTCATAACTCTTGTTTAAATCAGTGTCCATTCAAAATATATATATTTGGGAACCTAGATATTCTGTATTTCAATCGGAGAAATAATAAATACAAATAAGATTTTGTTTCTCATTGCACTATAACTATATGAAACTAAGAAAGAATATAAAACCAAAGAGACCATAGGTAAATTGCGTAAAGGATGATGATATAGAAAAAAGGAGGATCAATACTGAGATATAGGCCGACTGATAAAGTTTTGATATCCCAAATAAATAAGGATTAGGAAGAATGAAACAAAATTCGCTTTCTAGTACACATTGAGAGAGATAAACATATTTAAGTAAAACTATCCCCTTCGTTTCCGATCCCAAGTATGTTATAAGGTTAAAAGCCAAAAAAAAAACGCAATCATGATCACTAAACATTCCCACATTTTTATTAGAATGTTATAGGGGCCTCCGAGTCGAAGAAAATACTTGACTGTTATCTCAAAGTCAAACAAAACCGATTACAATTCAAATTGTACGGCCATCTTTTCGACAATATACATTTTCGGCATGATAGTTTGATTGCTAGCTTACTCTTTTTTTCATTGGCGTTATTCTCAAGTAAAAATTCTTGCGTCGTGTTATGTCATGAACATTACAGCTATTTTGCTAAACAAAAGGAAGAATTTGGAGAGCGATTGTGAGGAAAAATTAAACGCGAGGAAATTGGGACTTGTATTGAAAAATCTGTCATAGGTCTTTCGTAAAAAGCTTTGAAATTAAAAAATGGTAGGGTTAATGACGGAAGATTAGATTATAATAAATACTTTACTGCCAAGTTTTTCGAAGACAGATCGAGTCTCCGAACAGGAAATATGCTGTGTAAACTCACGATTAAGTTTGTTTATAACGAAAAATTACTACATCACGCAAGATCCCATACTCAGATCAGATACCTCCGTAAAAAGTTATTCTCCAAACATTTACTAAACTTCAGAAGAAAGGTTTTTAGTAGTCCAGTCACAGTCACACCCCAACTAGCAAAATTTTAACTTACAAGTGTCCCAAGACCTATATTTTATTACTCTTTTAGCATACTTACAAACAACTGTAAGTGTCGATTTAGGCGCACTTTATAAGAGAATTCTCGCTTAGAGTCAACTTATAACGCTCTTATTGAAGATTACTTTACACTTACAATAATCATGTTAATGCTGTTGTAATACCAAAATAACTTATAATGTTCTCTGGAAGCTCAATAAAGGAGTATTTATCACAACGGCCGAAAGAGTGTGCGCGAGAGCTACTGGACAAAATAAAATAAAAAAAAGTTTAATTTTGAACTCATGTATTATTTGTATTACTAGTATTTTTATTTCTTGTAACCATTTAGTTCATTTGCTTGATAGTTATGTGTCTATGAACTTAAATAACTTGCGGTGTACATTTCTTCGAATGTTTTGTGGAGTAAAGTGAAATATTTTCACAGGCCCACTTGGTTATGTATTTAGAAAATTAGTAAAAAATATTAATTAATTGTAAAAATAAAAACTGACGCCATTAGAGATTGATAAGACCAAATACTCTTCTCTAAGATAAGTTTAATACTAAAATGTCTTATTTCACACTACCTAAGTTAATTTTAATCCTTTTGGTCTTATTGAGCACTTACATAAGGTAACTACTTGCAGCCATTTAATAAATTTAGGGTTCCTTTGTAAACCATGGCATTCAAATTCCATTTTGTGGTAGGTATAATGTTAGGTGAGCCAAAACATGCATAAGTAAAGCACTCTTTAAAACGCACTCGATATTTTTATTAACTCTTTTTAGGGTTCCGTACAAAGAATCTACTGGACCAAATCAGGTGAAATTTGGTACGATGATTTAATCCTATGACCCAAACACAGATGTGCAAAGTAAATATTTTTTTTTTTTAAATAAGGTTCATTTTCGGGAGACGATTTGGAAATTATTATAGAATTCTTATAGGGTTCCGTACAATACTAATCAATGTTTTTATTCAATTGTGGCCAATTGAATAAAAACATTGATTGGTATTGTACGGAACCCTCTCCACGCGAGTTCAACTCGCACTTGGCCGATTTTATTTATAGTGGTTATTAACCCCCGGCCGTGACATTTTTTTTTAAGGTGTTCACAAGTCTTTTAAAAGTCAAAACATTCTGATAGAGCTCTACCAGTATTCGTCTTCTCTTTAATTTGACTCATAGAAGACATTTCACACTTACAACTTGTTGGTTGTTATAGTAGTTTTATGCAAAAGTTTATTAAGGTCATAAGTTTTATAAAACACTCAATGCAGACTCTACTAAGAAATACTGTACTTTTAAGATGCTTTTTTAAGTGCAAATAATATTCAAGAACAACTGCTCTTTAAAAATGCACTTGTAAGACAACTGTGCTAATAAATGTCTTACAACGATTATTAATACACATCTATAAGAACACGTACTAAGTGTTTTATTCTTTTAGTACAAAACGCCTTAAATAATGCTTTTATAAGATGTACTGTCATAGTCTAGACACATGTAAGTCTGCTGTAACACCTTAGTTCTTAAATCAACATATCCGCAAGACTAAATTGCTAGTTGGGACATTACCATTCAACTGTCATGTCTAAGCAGTGAACATTAAAAGTATCTATGTAGTATATCAACTATCTGGTGTCCACGACACAAGCTTCGTTGCTTAGTGTGGCACTAGATGGCGCTGTGTGTAATGTCCAGCGAAATTTATTTATTTATTATTTATTGCTCACTTCCCCTTTGTTTCGCGAAAACAATTTGAATGCCCCCGAAAGCGAGAACTGCATAGTATGCATACCCAGGATACCGCGATCCGAGTAAAATGTTCGGAACGGAGGTACTGTAGTTATTTTTCGTGAAATATTTGTTTTAATTAACGGTTTTGTTTGGGAACTGTTATAAAGATCGTCTAAAATTCTAGTCTAGATGGTTATTTTTCCGATATGAGATTAATTTATTTCATGAATTTGATTCGAATCTCAATTTATTAGCCTCGTGTTATTGGAAGCCTATTTTTGATGGCATTGAGTGTTATTTAGTCGTCATTAATTATAATTGCTGACATCATATTTACAGCAGACTGTTTTTTATATTTGATTATACTTCTGGGAATTACTATTTTTATTTTAGTATTATTTTAAATGACAGTTCTGGGGTCAATGAAACAAAAAAGTCACCGACTTCTGAAGGTAGGTAAAGATATTTTTCACTTTTTGGTGTTTTTTTTGGATGTCGTTTTGTTTTATTGTTTATTTTGTCGTATAACCTCCTTCTTCTCTCGAACACACGGTTAATTATCCAGCAATAGTTTAATGATGACGTCATTTAATCCAGAGCAAAAATTATGGAGGAGTTCTACCACCTACTACGATCCTTTACACACTCAATAACTCTCTGAACATAGAATACAGATAATAGGCTAGACGACAAAAAAATCTAATTAGTCCGTCAGTTAGATTACAAAAAATATTTGACACGTATTTTTTCTTTTGTTGCGTAATCCAAAATTGACGAAGATACGACGCGACGCTTTTAAAATTCTCAATACGTCACGCCTAGGTATAATTTTTAGCTAGTTCTGACGTCACGAGCCCCCACTCCCGAGTTTTGATGCGTTTTATCTTTGTCAATATTCATTGATTTACAAAAACAAAAAATACGTGTCCATTAATTTTCAATACTCTAACTGACGGACTAAATAGATTTGCAATTTTTTGATACTGTCGTCATGCCTATTACAACTTCAGTAGTTAATGTTTTAGTTTGACAGAAGAATTTCCAGGAATTACAACACTCAATGAAAAAGCCGCAGACAAGATAGCAATTTAAAAGATATTTGTCGAGACATTCTAACGTGTCTGCTGTGTAGCGATTTTATCGATAACAGACTGTCAATTTGTCTAATGGTTTCACACAGCTCGAATGTGTTCATCGATGTCGCGCATTGTAGTCAACTGTCAGTTGTCTGGAAATTACTCGAATTTGTAGATACCAAGTGTTTCAGATGTGCGTATGTTTACGCACTGAATAGGTACATAGCACAATAACTACTACTTGAGAAGATATTATTTCATGCCAATTAAACCAACAGGCTTAGTTCTGGAGCACGCGTGTTCTGAGCATAGGTGCAATACTACAAGCAATGTAATACAGCATAGAATGCTGTGGTCATCAAACTGAACCACTTTCTCCATGGGACCAATTTAGGAATCGCGAAAGCTGTCATCAGCTGTCCAATACATTTAGGTAAATTAATATAAGGATAATTATTTATACAAATGTCTCAAGAAGGCTAGAGATATTTCTAGATCTTCGGTTAGTACCTACAAATTCTGCGCACGCGACATATTTGAATCTCTATATCTTTTACCTTAAACCTGTTTCAATTTTTTATTAATATAATCTTTAAACTACTTTATCCCAACCATTTTTTTATGTTAATGAGAGCTAATAGAATTTAAAAAAACCTCGCGTCCGGCGATGGCATAACAAATCTTCATATATGTCGTAATATTATGGTTTTTGATGCAATCATGGCATACATTCTAGAAGCTTTCAAAGTTGTTTTTTCTCAAGGTACAATTCCTGATTGTGACCACACATCTACGGCAGCATATTCATAGAATTAGATAGAAACCAGTCTGTCAGGATTTGTCATCGAGATTGGCGGCTTTAGGGTGAGGCCAACCAAGCGTAATGATGTGAGTCGCGTAAATTTGGTTTCATACATAGTTGGGCGTATTTTACGTCGTGAGTTCGTACGACGCGCGACGCGGCGGCGATGCGACGGTGAGTCAAAATGGCGGGTGTACCATAGCGAATGAAATTACAAAAAAAAAGTATCTAAAATATACTATTTAGTACCTAGCTCTAAAAAAACTTTACCTCCTTCAGAACGAAATTATTTCGAAATTAAGGTACACCCGCTACATTGACATCAAGATGGCGGGTGTTCTATAATATTTTATTATTTAATCCTTAACTCATAAAATATAATTACGCCAAAAAATTGTACCTAAAAAGTACCTCAATTAAAAAAAACACTATTAATGGGATAGTTCATGAGAAATAAAACAACCGTGTCTTGTTATGTTACAGTCAAAACTGTTAATCGGTCGCAGAGCTAGGTACTAAATAGTATATTTTAGGTTTTTTTTTTGATTATTGGTATAATTTGATTCGCTATGGTACCACCCGCGATTTTGACTCTCACACGCGACTACGTAAAATATTTAAATAGAGTCGCAAGTTTCCTCACGATGTTTTTCTTCACCGATTACGGGGGTCAAAGTTTTTTTTTAGACATTATTTTGTACCCTATCACTATGTTTTCCTATTTAACCTAAAGGTTGACTGGGAATGGGAGAATGCCTTGTGGCATTAAGTCCGCCTATGTACCTACCAATATTGTACATGAAGTTTTAATAAATGTCTTAGATCAACTTAAAAAGTACATTACCGTAAATTAGCTCTGGTTTTTGTGACTGAGAAGTAATTGGCTCGGTACTTACCTGAAAACAAATAAAGAAATCATTAAATACAATCCATAGGAAAAGCATGTTCAAAAAAAAGACAATAAAACGTGTAAAATCAACATGTGTGTGTTTGTATGTAGAGGGTAATCTCCTGAACTAATAATCCAATTCAAAACCAACTAGTCACTATTACTACATATTATAAAACAAAGTCCTCCGCCACGTCTACCTGTCTATTCGCGATATCAAAAACTCCTGCACGGATTTTCATGCGGTTTTCACCAATGGATAGAGTGGTTCTCGAGAAAGCTTTTAGTATATAATTTGTCAAGTTTTTGTACGAGTATACATTGGCTAAAATTTAGTTGCGAGAACGGGATCAAAATTTCATAATTACTTTTGACTAGTAGTAATATCTATTTTATGCTTTTGGTCGCGATAAATGACGCGGGCGAAGCCGCGGGCATCAAGCTAGTAAAATATAAACAAGCTTGTGCCCGCGGCTTCGTCCGCGTCAGTTCGGCAATAGGGAGACGACAAAAAAAAACTAATTAGTCCGTCAGTTAGATTATCAAATAATATTTGACCCGTGTTTTTTCTTTTGTTACGTAAACCAAAATTGACAAAGATATGACGCTTTTAAAATTCTCAATAAGTCACGCCTAGGTATAATTTTTACCTAGTTCTGACGTCACGAGCCCCCACTCCCGAGTTTTGATGCGTTTTATCTTTGTCAATATTAATTACACAATACAAAATATTAAAAATTACATTACAAAAAATACGTGTCCATTAATTTCCAATACTCTAACTGACGGAGTAAACAGATTTGCAATTTTTTGATACTGTCGTCATGCCTATTGTCTTACGGGATTGTTCTACCGGGATAAAAGTATCCTCTGTGTTAATCCAGGTTATAAGTAAACTATCTGTGCGCCGAAAATCATCACATCCGTCCAGTAGTTTTTGCGTGTAAGAGTAACAAACATTCACCCATCCATCTTCAAAAACTTTCGCATTTATTATTTTGTAGTATAGTATATTACAAGCGACCCGTCCGGCTTCGCACGGGAGCAATGTAGCATAAACCTTGAATCACCAACACCAACAATCATCTATTGCTGAAAACTGCATTAAAATCCGTTACGTAGTTTAGAAGATCTAAGCGTACAAACACCGGGAGCGACTTTGTGTTATACTATGTAAAGATTAAGTACTGGAAAACACAGTAGTCCTTCATTAGACTTCACACCCACAGAGCAGTATTTTGCTTTAGCATGGAAAGTCGCTTCTCCGTTTTACGTAGGCGAGAGACGGGGGCGACGAGAAGGGATCCGAATCGACTCATTCATACATTATTCAGAATGAAAATCGTGTTTTTAGTCTGTCGCTAATAGTTGTTCTAAAAAAGTAAATTGACTTTACAACAAAATGCATCGCACTAAAGTATTTTAGTTACAAATTCATCTTAGGAGACTTATAAGAAAGTATTTCAAACGGCGGGTTAGATTTTGGATTCCACTTATGTGCCTATCTCTAGCTGATAACATTTGTATAGCGGGAAATTTTCTCAGGCCGTCAAGTCAAAGTAGTATGTATCAAAGTCAGAAGATTTGTAAGATAATCTACGATCATACATAATTGTGGACACATATCCCATGAGGACACACTCTTATTTGCCAGAGAGCGGAATGAGAGTAGCCGAGGTCCAGCGGTGAACGGCCATTGTCTGAGTTAGTTTACACAACCCATCGGGTGAGTTTGGAGAAGGCTCAAGTGGACCTGGGCAGAAAATCTCTGATGGCCGATGAAACAAGGCTTGACCGAGTGGTGGACAAGATTAGGTCAAAGAAACCAGGGCCGTCCTAGAGCTCGTTGGGTCGTCGACGACATCGCCAAAGTCGCGGGAAACACCTGGATAAGGGACGAACAGAACCGGGAAGTGTGGCAGAAGAAAGGGGAGGCCTATGCCCAGCCGTGGGTGATTTCGGGCTGATATGAAGATGATGAAAGATAAGATAGTTACAATGCCCACCAGCTACCAACCTAACGTAACAGACTGAAATGTTGCTGGGGAGCACGTTACGCTACTTCTTTCCAGCCAGTGTTTTACTAGGAACTTAGGAAGTTGCCTTTTGGGGGATATGCCATATTATGTAATTTTGACGTTCCAATGGTGCTGGTTCTACGTAGGTATGTACTTTTGATTTGAAGCCTTCCAGGCGACTGCGATAGGGTGACGCTGATCACAGAGCCCGAAACCATGAGAAGGGGTAACTAAAGTGCTATTCCCAAAGCTACCAGTTTCAAAAACCATTTTCAATTTCATTAGTAGACAACAAACGATTACGCTTCCACACGAAACCAGTTTTGAACCGGGCGGCGCGCGGCGCAGACTGGCTAGCGGCCAGAATTCCGATGGACGTAGTAATATTTCATAACTACCCAATTCTCTTAAGTGTTTATTAATTTCTGTTAATTTAATGTTGGTATAGTGGATTTAGTTGATTCAGTCATTGTAGAATGCAGGTTCGAAACCTGCGCTATCTAAAGACACTATAAATTCAAGCCTGGGGGAGTAATAATAGGCGTACTTTATAATCTACGACACCAATAAAGTACGCAAAAAGAATCTATGTACGACTTACGTAAAACTGATTGTTACTGCCTCGTTACTGGTTATGAGTACTTATGAGACTAAATAAACAGGAACAACTGGTATCCACAGCCACAAAATTTGGGCGTTTGATAATATTGAACGTTTCACTAAGAGACTAGATTCCTTATGACTAGAGAGACGCAAGGAATAGAGCTGCTCTAAATTTCATGAAAAACGAGTCGATTAGATATTTTAACTAAAATTTTGATTGCAAAGAGGCTGTAAATAACTTTAAGAATGACAAATATTTGTTAAATGTCGCTAGGAGCAACAAAATATACGTTTTTAAGGACAAATAATGAAAAATAATAACAAATACTCTTTTTTTATGCTGTGTACTTTATTTTTGTTCTACCAAAATGAAAAAATACTTTATTCGTCCTAAAAAAAGGTGGCAACCCTAGTAACGATAGACGCTTATAGAAACTACCGTCGTCATCTGCCTAGTTTTTGCCCAACTACGTTGGGGTCGGCTTCCAGTCTATCCGGATGTATTTGAATACCAGTATTTTACACACATTTTTTTACACGCCTATCTGACCTTCGCAACCCAGTTTATTACTGGGCAACACTATACCATAACATACCTACACTCGTTTCGAAAGTATTTCAATGATCATCGTTATCTGGCAAGCCTTTTCCAAACTATATTCGACTCTGCTTACATTTTAACTAACCGAATGCAGTTGAATAAGTACCAGTATAGTGCATACGCCCATAATTATAGCTAGGTCATTATCAGAACAATCAGCTGTCATGCGATTCTGTGTCTATTACGACACAAAGACTTGTCCTTCTTGAGGTATTTGGTTTCTTCAATGAAAGGACTGTTATTTTCGAAATTACTTTTATATTTTCTAAGACAAAAAATATACATGGACCGCTCGCGCGGTTAGCAAGTCACCGGCTGTCACAGATAATATTTACAGATATTCTCGCACGAAGTGTCATCACTAGCACAGATAATATAATGTTCCGCCGATATTCGCGCACACCACGGCGATGGTTGCGTTAAGGCGATGGGTGAGCCTAAACATTCTGTACGTACCATGTGCGCTTCAACTATTAATTACTGTCACCTTGACCTGCCCTGCAAGTGATTACAGCAGGGCCGTAGGGCCCCTGATGTGAAACCGATGATTATAACGCAATACGCGGACATGGTACAAAGGAGCATTGACGATGTTCATTCAATTTCAGTAACAGTACAGAGAAGTCTTTATTCTGCAGTTGGCATCTGGCAAACTGCAATGCACAGAATAAAAAACATCTTCTCAGACTTTAGTATCAATAAATTGATGAAGATTCGTAGATGGCTATACCTATACATTCCAGCCATATTGTCAGTCTGCCAAATATCGATTAAATAGCATTCTCGATCAAAGGTCATCATTTCCAATACTTACGCACAGAAAATATTTCAAAACAGAGGTTCTTTATTCATTTTGAGCCTTCAGCTTTGAAAGTAAGAAAAATGAAAGAAGAGTAGATGTATGAAATCCTTACACCCAATAACAATAGAATAATTTGAGTGTATTCTGTTAGAGTAAAGGGCCCTCATTGGTTATTTTTTCACAATATTCGGTTAATTCTCATCAGCTGTGAGTCGGGCAAAACACGTATTGTATTGTATGCGCTCGCGGCCGCGTTGACGAGAACTACCTTTGACATAGATTAGTTTGCAGACTGGACTCGTATTATATAAACCAGGGGTTCCCAAACTTATTTTGTCTACTGCCCACTGTGAGAATAAATTATTTTTAACGCCCCTATTTTTTCACCTACTTAAAAACCACTATAACTTTAAAATTAATTTAATGATTTAGAGCTATTAATAGCGGAGATTAAACATTCATTGTAAACGAGACTTTTACTATAACCCGCAAGAGTTAACTTGAGACCTGAGCGCAGTAGGTAGTACACAACAGCGCTCAGGTCTCAAGTTAACTCTTATGGCACGGTAATATTATAATACAGTACTCAAACTTCATACAAACGGACGAAACGCGAGCTATACCTACGCGCCTCGATCTCGGGGTGCGCTCGGGGCGCAGACAGTCACGGCTGTACCGCAGTGTCGAACAGACGGTGTGTTGTTTTTTTAACAATAACCGCGCGATTTTTTCTCTAAAAATCAGTTAATATGACGAGTAGGAAATATTGTGCTGTTTTTGGTAGTATGAATTCGTCAATAACGCATCCAGACATAAGTTTTTTTAAATTACCTGGAAACTCTGAAAGGTAAGACTATAAAATAATTTTACTTACTAGTAGGTAGGTACATAATGTGTGTCTTTAATGGATAAGTATTTCCCTTTATCTCACGAAAAAAAAGGTGTTTGGATTAATAAATAAAGCGAATAGAGTAACGTGTTTTTTAAATTAAATCTACCAATCAAAAAACAACACGCATTTTTATTGAACACTTCCTATTCAATATACAAAGTATTTCATTTATTTATATAAAAAGGAATTTACAATCACAAAACTAAATAGAAACAGAAAGTAGGCAAATGTAATTAAAATGCTGGAAACGGGCAGCCCTAACGCATGTTTACGTACCGCGCGGCTGTAGGCATTTATTTCTATCATGCGGCCGAGTTACACTACTGTATTATAATATTACCGTGCTTATGGGCTATACCTGCCAGTGACAATGATTATTGAAACGCAACTTTATAGTATTCAGAAGGAGTATCTTATAATCAAAATAAAACAAACAATCGATTCTTCTCTCGATCTCTTAATTAAGTAATATTAGTTGATGTTCACAAGTTGTAGTCAAGAGTAGAGATCTCAGTCGGTGTCTAAGAGTTCTCTTATATGAAATTACAAATCGCCCCCTAAGCCTCTACACAATGCCCCCATTTTTTTTTCTGGGTCTCTTACTGCCACCCTTTTAGGCCAGCAGCGTCTACAAGGGGGCGTTATCGCCCACTTTGGGAAAGGCTGATGTAAACTATGCCTACTGGGTATTGAGAGAATGAAACTGCCCCGTTTGTCTCGAGTCCGATGGACGATGGTAGTAAGGGACGAGGCAGTACACCTGTGTCTAGGCACAAATTAGTCTGTAATTATTCAATTCTTGTGTCGATACTGTTGTGCACAAACTAAACTTAATTTGGCTATTGCTATCTTTTTCTCTCTAATAAAACGAGAAAAAGACGGGCGTAATTTAGAGCTGTCAAATTTAGTTGAAACTAAAATTCCCATTATAATGTATAACGTAAAAACATGTCGGATAATTTGTCAATCACTAAAACAATTACGTAGGGTAACAAAATGTAAATCAACTGATATCTCCATAGTGACGTACAATGACGCATTACGACAATGTTAATTGACGCGTTGTAATCGATTAATTACTTATTCGTCTTGTAAATGGACAGTCATGCTCATTATCTTAATCGATTATCATATCTCATTTTAAGTGTTTTTCGAAATTTTTCTTTTAGATAGATATGGATAAAAAGATGGAATAATCAACTTAAAACAATGTCACAAATAAAATCGACCCCACTGATAACCTCTTCAAAACTCTCGACCTGTCTCATCAGCCATACTTAATCTTTGCCTCATCTGACACGCAACTCACCACGTGACCGTCTGACTCACAAACTCACAACATTCATTCAACGATAAACGTTCCACTCGAGTCAGCTGTTGCGAGCTCTCTTCGTTGGTTCGTTCGTACGCACTCGAGTTCCCGTCATCTGTTAGTTGCGTTATCTCGGAGTGAGGTTATCGTGGAGGAGGAAGGTAGTGTAGTGTTGCAACTTGTGTTTGTTGAAATTACGTTTTATTTCGTTTTGTTTAAATAGATGTGCAGGTAAAACAAACAAACATAATTGGATAACTAGAATACAATATGGGATTTGGAAGTTTGTGTGAAACATTTTTGCTGGTGAGAAAACCCAACGGGCTTCCGCCTATGTATGCTTAGATCTTTAAAACTCCGCAACGGATTTTGATGCGGGTTTTTTTAATAGATAGAGTGATTCAAGAGGAAGGTTTTAGTATATAATTTTAGGGCGGGTGAAGCCGCGGGCATTAGCTAGTAAGAAATAAAAGCTAGAAAGCAACAAGCTAAATTAAAACTAATATGCGTTCTAATAACGAGACAAATTTTCCCAATAACTAGTGCATCATCTTTATTTTCTTTCCGTTGTCCCATTCTATTTGGGGTCGGCGCACACGATTTCTTCTTCCATTCTACCCAGTTAAGATGTCAATAGCGGTCATTGACTCACCTACATTCATTAAGAGCCTATATTACCTCAAATTAGCAACTCTATATTTGGTAGTTCAAACTTCGTTTGAAATACTGTTAGAATAAAGTTCTAATCAGCTTGCACTACAAAGTGGTTGTTACGTCAGTCACTGCGGGCCGAATAGTGCGAAATGAGTGGTTTTTTGCGATTTACAAAAAATCTATTGATTGGACTAAAAAAATAAATAATATAAGACCTGCTTTATAGATAGTTCAGTTAGTATAAAATGTTTCATGATCTAATTTGAAGTATTTTATGATTGCCAGCGGTTTATTGTTCAGTTTAGAGGTAACTTGGGATTTTTTTCTATCAAGAAAATTTTATGGAATCGTGTTTTCGCCAAATATAGGACTTAACATTAATCCTCAAATTTACCATATATTTATTTCAAAATTAATGCTGCAGTATTTTAGGCGTAACGGAGGATCATGCTAAGCCATTTGAGATAGTATAGGCCCTTAAAGTTCTTAACTTAAAAAACCAAAAATATACTTGTTCAAGTCTTGAATCGTTATCTATCGTGATATTCAACATTTTTCTAATAAAAAACGATACATGGTTTGTATTGTTTTGGTTCGTACGAAGAGATATTAGGGAAAGGGCAATGACCACTATTGACAAGCTAAAACGCAACAACTAAAGTAGGTACTGCATTATAGTATGTATATTAGTTGTTTGTTGTTGTTTATTAGTTGTGTTGTTTATGTTGTTTTTTGTTGTTGTTAGTTTTAATGTTTAATGTTTTTTGTACCAATTTGGTTATTCTTATAGTTGTTAATAGATTTCTTTTATTTTTTAACTTGTACTGTCCTAGTTAATTTGTGTTATGTAAAGTGATGACCTGAAATACAGGTTTAAATAAACCTAGATCGGGCAGGTCGCTAGCAAACATTTGAATTCCACATAATCGTTTCTTGAAACTGTTAAATATATTTTAGTTGTAGTTTACTTTTATGCACAATTATACCATTGTTTGAGAAATAACACTAGTGCACCTAAATGTACATTTTTGTATTACTTTTTTTTTTTAATAAATGATTGTTATTCTTGTTTATTTGGCTGCCGAGACCAAACAAACGTTTATACTTAACTTGAAGAAGCAGCAGGGAATGAGTGTTCCAGAGGCGATTTTTCACTATCACCTTATCAAAAAGATCTTGAGTTGGAGTGCTTCACAAAATGGGTTTGTATGCCAAAAGTACCACTTACAATAATAATCTATTAAGTTGGTTAAAAACAAAGCCAAAGTACGGCAAACACTTGAAACCATTTTACAACACATTATGTTGCATTTTTGCCGAAGTTCAAAAAATCTTCAAAAATAGGTCTAGGCTTGACTAATACCCCCCGGTATTAGTCAAGCCTAGACCTATTTTTGGTGGGATATTTATGGAATGGGAAAGACTGTCTTACAGTGGAATGTGATATACAGGGTGCAAAAGACCTCATCACGAAGCCGTCAGCCAAGCATTCTGTACATCAAACTAAGTAACTTTACGCAAAAATTATTGCTGGGAAACGACATTTTTTTTTTGGGGTGAAAAATCAAGTTTTGTGGTAGAACTCAATGTAACGCATTCAAAACATTGTGCTGATGGATAGATTGAATAGTACGGGCGTCGTGGAGTGTTTAAAGTAAAAATCTTACATTAAAAACTTGTATTAAAAAAAAAAAGTTGTAACTTTGACCCCCAATATCTCCGTAACTAGAAGGTTCCCAGGTATGGTGTAGAACAAAAAAATGATCGCAATGACGGGGAGAACAAGTGCCTTTCGGCTTCGTTAAGAGGTGTTTTACACCCTTTATTATACCTACTAAAATGATGATAATAATGATTACTACACCACCGTGTGTGTATTCATCAGTCGGGTCGTACAATGTTACCTAAAAACATCATCTGCCAACCCAACTATGTTTGGGTATACAGATGAATACTAGTATTTTACATGGAAAAATTGCCTATCTGACTTCTACTACACAGTTAGTGGGTAACAACAAATACGTCATTAATTCATAACAACTTATTTAAGAGGTCAATGACTACTCAATCACTCATACATAGCATCCATACCTTATCTATGGGTATCTGATAAATACAACATAGCGCATACAATAGGTATCGTGAACGTGAATCTATTATAAAAACTGCAACAACATTTTATATAACCATATACAACTGTGTGAATGTGGGTGAATGTCCTTTCTTTGGTATTGTTCGTCGTTTCGTTGAGCTCTAATCTTCATAGTCCTCATGTGAATTGAGCAAAATTATGTCTGGACTTCAAAAGAGATTATGACCTCTGAGTTTGTTTCGGCTGTTTCTTCTCAGAGTAGTCAGGTACGAAACACCGGCACCATCTAGTTTAAAAAAAAAATGACGTGTGAAAGTGTTTGTAAAAACCTACTTGCAAAATAAACATCATTTATCATTTAACTTCTATACTAAGCTGCTACAAAAAAATAGATCGAGCTAGCGAAACAGCGAGAATTCCTTTCAGCAAAGAGAATGTTTTAAAACATAAGAAAACTGCTTTGAGAAACGGGAGTGCTTTTTTATCATCTTGGCATTTCTCGAATATGTCTGAGTCGGTTTGCACTCTAACCAGATGCAGCTGAACAGAATTTCTTATCGAATCAGTTTAAGCTTGCTTTTGTTATTGAGTTTATCCATTAGGATGTTCTCGGGAACAGACCGTGAAGGACATATAACAACAACAACAACAACATCAGCCCATAACGTCCACTGCTGGACATAAGCCTCTCCCATGATGGGAGGAATTTGCCGTTCCAGTGATGAAAGACTAACAGAAAACGCTGCTACCCATTCTCTGGTCTACGGAGGCGCAAGGTGTTCTGCCTCAGACATTGGTCGCCTTATACGACACCCGTGAGTGTAAAGGGTTGGTTCTATTCTACTCTGCCAGACGCCACACGGCTACGAAGCCGCCGTGAAGGACATACGCTGACCTTATTGATGATCTGTTGAAAGTTTAGGTGTCACATTAGGAACTTTTAACAGAGCTAGGGATTAACAGCGGGAATGCTAGTGCACGCGGCAGCATCGACTCTACTCGAGTTTCTCGCTCAAGCAAATGAGGTTTCTGAGCGACAGAAATGGATAGGGCCAACCTAATGTATCCTATTATTTTCATAACCCTGGTCTATTCGTGTGCCATAATTTACAAATTGTTTAAGGTGGATGCTCCAGAGTAGCCCGCGAAATTCAAATTTTCAAGAAATGACTTTTTTTTTTTCTTTCCTACACTTTTATGAACTTGGAGGGTTGTATTGATGATTTTGATGATAATAATTCTGTAACTACATACGTCTTACAACCGCGAATAATATTTTAATCAACATACAACCTAGCACTGGCCTGAAAATTGCAAAAAACGTAAGAAAATTTAAATTTAGCGGGCTACCCTGGAGCATCAGCCTTAAGACGATTGGTTACAAAGGTTTCGCATATAAAATAAAATTAGATTTTTTGCTGTGTGGTTTAAATTCAAGGGACTGGCTTTCTGCGAGTGTGACTCAATTAGAACGCTGTTTTACTGACAAAGTAAAACTACGTCTATTTTTAATTCGATTCATTCATGCTTTGCATGTGAATACCACGTGGCGATAGTTGGCACGGGGTTTACAGAAATAGCGTAGTAGTTAAAATAATATAAAGTTTAGATGCCGTCTACGCGTTCGGTGAGAACTACACAAGCTTTCTGGAGTAATAATACAAGATCAAGATTTTCTAATTTAAGAAAAACATCATCATCTGATGATATTAGCCTTTTCCTAACTTTATTAGGGCCGGCTTCAAGTCTTACTGGATGCAGCTGAATACCAGTATTTTATATGGAGCGACTGCCTATTTATCCTCGACAACCGAGTTTGTACTGGGTATTACGGTACCCCTTGGTAAGACTAAATTTTCGGGTCACTGACTACCACTACCACTGACTACGGGACCAACGGCTTACCCTTCTAGTTGAAGAAAAACGTAGTGCTCATATGAAATCAAACACGGTCAAAGTGTTCTTGGGATTTTCCGTTAGGAATTTTTCGGAGGCCAGTCTCGATTTGCGCCAAGTTCTAATAGGCTCGCCCTTGATTACAAGGGACTTAAACATAACTGGCGAAACGAGGGTGTACTGATGAGCTGACCTCTGCCCTACCCTAAGGGTAATAAGCCGTGATGTTATGTTATGATATGATATCCATAGCAAAAGATAATATTTCCATGAGCAATTATGTCAACAAACAACGTAACGAATATGGTAAGCACAGGAAAAATACTAAGAAAAAAACAAAGTATAATTAGAACAACATGGATAGAGAAAATACATTTCTTGACACATCTGGTGGTAATGAACAGAAGTCCAAGTCCAGGTTTTCCTATCAAGTCTATGTCACAATTTATTCTGGGCGCCATTTTGTTTCCAAATAGTCACTTTTTATTTACTAATTATCCTTGCCCGCTTAGCTCACATTAATTTAGAATTTGAAATACACGTGGTATAGTATACAACAACTAAAAAACCCGACTACTGAAGAATCACGCTCTAATTAAATTCAGGGTTTACAAGGTAAAATCGTCTTCTCCTATTGTTAAAGTCGGTTTGAATGTATATAGGTATGCCTATGTTACCCGGACCATAATAACGAATCGATTGACACCTTATTCATCTAAGTCGGATGAATTGAAGTTTAGGCGCTATGGGGGAACATACGTAAATACAAACATATATAAATAATGTTTGTATTTCATCAGAACTAGCTGAGCATCCGCCCAACGCACACAGTTCACTTGGTACCCATACCAGTACCTTATTAAGGCTAGTTCTGATGAGTATAAGTTGCAATGCAGGGTCAGACAGGGTGGTTTGACTTCTCCGATTTTGTTCAACTTGTACATAGAAGGTCTCATTAGTGAGCTCAGTAGCTTGCAGGCCGGTTGTTATTTAGATGGAGTGGCTTTTAATAACATCAGTTACGCCGATGATATGGCACTCTTCAGCCCTTCAATATCAGGCTTGAGAAAGCTGTTGAATGTTTGTGAGAGGTATGTTGAGGAGCACGGTTTAAGATATAATGCCTAACCTAAAAGAGTGAGGTTCTTATTTTTGGAGCAAAGTCCTCAGATAGGTTTCCTTCCATAAAGCTAGCAGGTAATGTCTTGAATCGTGTTCAACAATTTAAATACCTCGGCCATATATTGTTACATCAAAGATGGCCTGGATGTAGAAATGGAGCGAAGAGCATTGGCGGTTCGATGCAACATGCTTGTCCGTAGGTACGCTGTACGTGTGAAGTGAAAGTGACGCCTTTTAAAGCATATTGTCAGACACTGTATACGTGTAGCCTCTGGACAAGCTGTACGCAGAGAGCCATCAATGCTCTTCGAGTTCAGTATAACAATGCATTCAGGATGCTGCTGCGAGGCTGCCACGCTTCTGTAGTGCGTCGGGAATGTTTGCTGATGCGCACACTGATGCCTTCGTAGCTATCAGACGTAAGCGTGCTGCGTCGCTACTGCAGAGGGTCCGGGGCAGCTCAAACAGTCTCCTGAATATCATTGCGGGGAAATTTCAAATTTCAAACCTACATGTTCTACTAACATAGTTTTAAAGATCATGTTTACTAACAATTTATATGGATGTAAAATAATTTATCTGAAATAAAATGATTATTATTATTATAAATAGACTACTAAAATCATAACCCTTCCATTTGTCTTCGCCTCAGTCGGGTAAAAAGGATACAATGATGATTATGAGATGCTGCACAAATACTGACTTTTTGAGTCCTTGGTCCTGCTTACTGAATATGAATACTGCTCCCTTCTCAATTGACAATAAGTTTTCAGGCTTTTGACAGCGTATTTTTATATGGACCATTATTGCGGACCGAAATGAGCCTTCTGAATTTTCCTACTCTACGTTCAAAGTGTGACAGTTGCCGTATTCCGTATATTCCGGTCCGCCGGTTCGTATCCGAGGCTCGGCCGTAATTCTGCTGAATCCTTTCTTTAATTAAGGATTTACCTGTGTTAGGTAAGGGTCGTCGAGTTTTTGTGGCATTAGGAATTTATGTAAGTGGAGTTTAATTCAAAAGCATTTATTAAGAGATTTTCTGAATAAATCTCTTTTAAGCTGCGGGAGTAAACAAAAGTTAATTTTCGGCTTTGGGCATAATCTTGCGTTAATGTATGCCCGTTTTCTCTTACACAAAGCGATAACTAAACAAACGCGTAGACAGCATTTGGAATTTCAGCTCTCTGCGCTGAAACGAGCATAGCAAATCCAACAGTTTATGTGGGATGGGATATTCATTCAGATGTCCGGCTATCGTTACTGAAAACAGGCATTCTCTTTACAACTTCACTAATAAAAATCCTAAACTAAAGATTGATAAAACTATTAACGAAGAGGCTAAATAAAGAAAAGATGGATTATTAGCACAAAGATGTAATAGGACGTAAACCCAGATATGACGTCCGGTATAGATGAATGTAAGAAAAAGACGTTTAATGGCGTTCCTTCATAAATTGGGATAATGGCAGGCGGATGACGAATCGCTATCGACTTAGGGAAGAACGCCTTTAAGCCCGATGGATCGGTGTCCTCAACTATAATGGACGGTGAAGACCGAGATGAGGCACTACTAGGAAACATTTTAAAAGATGTACCAACGGCTCGTACACATAAACACGATGCGACGACACGGCATCGTCTCACGATGCGACGTCGCATCGTGGGAATCTACGACATCGCAAAGTGCCACGATGCACGGTACGACGTCGTTGAAACTATACTCTCTACATTCAATAACAAATGAATGCGACACCGGCGAAAGATAGACCGTGCATCGTGGCACGTTGCGACATCGTAGATTCCCACGATGCGACGTCGCATCGTGTTTATGTGTATAGTTCTTAACACCAGCAATTGATTTCCCAAAAAGGGCCTATAAGTTGCTGTACTAAACCTTGAAAAATGCGTCCTTACCAGCCCACAATTAAATTACTCCTTGTAAATAAGAGTATAATTAGTGACAAGTTGCCACTTTGCTCAAGTAAGCACTGGAGGACTTTCCTTGGCTGAACAATTTGCTTGGGATGTACTCACAGGCAAACAGTCGCCGGTAACAATGAGAAAAAAATCTTTATGAGAATTAAAGGTGAAGTGTTTTCTATAATAATGAAAGGAAGGAAACAAATCATGTTTGTCCAATCCATCAAAGTCACAATTACAGGATTGATGAAACTAGAGTACGGTAAGGTACACTGGTATTTTATATGTCAGTGTTCGGTAACTGAGAGATATAAATTACCATTGTGTGTAGAGTATAATTAGTCCATGTTTTAAAAAACAGGTCCTATGAACAAAAACTACTAATAATAATGAACTAGACTATGTTGATGACGCACTTCTAAGTCACAATTAGTAAGACAAGCCTTCTTAATCAAACTGACATTTCAAGTAAGTGATTGGCTCGCGGCCTTGCTGCGTAAAGACCGCAAGTAAAATCTCGGAGTGAAACCGAATATTTCAAATCTTTTCAGGCATCGCAGACAATAAAGGCCATGAGTCGCTCAGACTCACAAAACCACACTTTAGATCATTTTAAAACAAAACTCCATTTGAGAGTTAAAGAATGTCGTTTGGATTTTCCTATTCCAAGCCTGGAAATGAGACATGCGTTAGCATAAAAGATGCGTCATTCCTGTGCTAATAAACAGATCTGCACTTAAAAAAGATTCAACGTGTGAACGGATGATTCACAAAGCCGTCAACCAAGCATTTTGTACATTAAACTAAGTAACTCAACGTAAAAAAAAATTCTGGGAAACAACTTTTTTTTTAAGTATATAAACACGTTTTACGATAGGACTTAATGTAACGCATTCAAAACATAGTTTTGATGGATGCATTGAATGGTAAGTGGGTCGTGAAGGTTTTAAAGTAGTTATGTTTTACATTAAATAATAGTATTTAAGGAAAAAAACTTAAGAAAAAGTTATAACTTCAACCCCCGTATCACCGTAACTAGAAGATTCCCAGGTATGACCTAAAAACAACAAAAAATACAGGAATGGCGGGAAGAACTAGTGCCTTTCAGCTTAGGCAAGGGTACTTTACATCCATTACAACATGAGGCACTGGAAAAAAATTGCATAGAATTTTTTCCAACGATAAAACTATTCCGTTAAAAGGGTTCGGCGAGTTTGCGCAAAAGATTGACCGATAACGTTGATACGTGTTATCAGCCGCCAATAAAATACGTGACGTCATTGTTTGCATGTAATCAGTAGGTATTAATAAAGATGAAAGAATTAATTATCTGGAAGATACGACCTTATCAGTCACCGCTACAAAGGTAGGGTCGCTAAACGAACTATAAAGATAGCATGTTTTGGCCCTGTTTTCTACATTTTATTGATATTTAGTTCAATTACGGCTCAGGTAAGGAAGTATTCTGAATTGATTAAGTCCTTTCTAATAATTGTTGCTAGCTTTCAAGGGCCGAAATCATCCCACAGGAACAAACTATCCTAATTATGGTCTATCTGAGTGTGTTGTGTACATAATTATCAAATTGCTAAGAAAAAGTAGCAGATGGACTTTCGCAAAAATCTTCTTCTTAGCGGGTCGATGGCATTCTAATTGGATTATTTAATTGATTTTAATAATTGATGTAATTTATTTTTGAACTTCATTGTTTTTGTGATAATTTATTTTATTTTTTAATACTAATTTTTAATTTCACTGTATGGATCATGTAATGCATTATATTAACTATATATTATTAATTATATATAATATATTATTTAGAGAATTCATTTCATGAATTCAATGTTTTTTTTAATTATGTCGGCCCAGAACTGAGCTACTAGTTTGACGCTTTCGGTAGCGCCATGTTCCTGTAGTGAATAAACAACAGGACCCGCAGGACACGATATTAAGTGCCCCATCGCTTGTGGAACCGCACCACATTTACACTCCAGGGCAGAGTCATTAATTAATCAAAAACGATGATGTCGGATCAAAAATAAGTCATCCTATTGATGATGACACATTTCATAACCACCCAGACCTCAGTAACGCAACGATCCTATCGTCAGTTTTTGGGCACATGTCCAATCTCAAACCGTACGAATTTTGGAAACGGACAAAAATGTACTAACACGTTTGCCAGAACTGGGAGTCGAACTGAGCTCAAAGTCCGCGTCCCCGAGACAGTCAAGACTAATGAGTTTGTATAATTAAACAGAAGGTTATTTAATATGCGAGAATTTATTTCACATCTCATAATATTGTTAATATTAAACATTTTTATAAAAGAGACCACCGAGCAATGACCTTTGTGTCCGCTACGCTAAGTTTTCTTCGCAAACAATTTAATTAAGAAAATAAATGTTAAACAAATTGCGTCTTCTTTTACAGTGTTGTGTTTACTTAGTAAATAGGTAAGCTAGTACCCAAGCCTCTTTTTCTATGTACTTTAAAAACATGTTTAAAAAAAAAACCTGTAACTTTGACCCCCGATATCTCCGTAACTAGAAGGTTCTCAGGTATCGTCTAGAATAAAAAAATAATCGCTATGACGGGGAGACCAAGTGCCTTTCAGATTCGTTAAGGGTCGTTTTACACCCTTTTTGTGCGATTCGGTACAAATGCGGACTCTTTAAAAATAAATTGTGCGATCTTTTTCATCGGAGTGTAAATAGTTAAATTAGTCTTTAGTAAAATGGCCTAGAAACAAGTCTACTATGTTGGATGGAATCCTAAAACCTAGGCCATCGAGTGCCAAGAATTTATCACAGTGGCGTTGACTTCTTTCAATCTCCGCTTTTTCACTAAGGGAACATGTTTCAGACTTTGTATCATTCTTACATTATCTAATTGGTGCTGAACTTGTCTCCCCATCGGTGATTCGTCCTTTCTTTAAAGATTTATTGTATTTAGGACAGCAGTCTCCCTGTAATTAGTAATTTTAAAAGCTTTAACAACAAAAAGTCCCTGATACACGTACATCAAATTCAAAATATTCAATGAATTCAATGAAACCGAAAAATCATTGTTTTACAACTACAATAAGAAGAAAAACCGTAGAAAATGGCCACGTCACTTGATTTTAATTATACTCTGGGTAATTAGAACTTTTTTTCTAATTAATACGCGCAAATGACTTGGCGTCGGGCTTGCCATAAAATTAATGTTACCAGCATAAAAAACGCTTTAATAAAATTTTACAAGTAGTACTCACTAAAAGTCGTAAAATATTTTTTAACGAGCCGAATTATAGCTTTTATGAAACCGGTCTTGTGTAGTAACGTAATCTAAGATTTTCTTATGAAGAGAGTCAGCAAAAACGAAGGGGTCCGAACGCAAGGGCCGATGCCTGCCGGGGTTACGGGACTGATCGAAAGAGATACTGTGGCCCTGGAACATAAAGGGCGATGAAGGAACATGGATGGGTTTTAATCAGTAAAAGTCTGACACTCGCTCCGCCCAGAGCGGCAGGAGTCATTTGATGATTTCCCATCCGAAAAAAAAAAAAAAAAGTTTATCTTATGAAATATCTGATAAGTTTATTAGGGTTTTGGACATAAAAGTGAGGTGGGTACATGATGAACATAATAGAAAGCCATTGAAAACTGTTATTACTTAATAGATAAGTCATTTTCCCATCGCTGGGCTGAAAAAAAATATGACAAACCTTCACTCCACATACACAACATCACACATGGATTCTCCGAAGGGATAGGCAGAGGTGCACCTACAGAACACACACATTTTTCCCAGTTACGTGTTTTTCTCGTTGTGTGCCTCACGGCAATTGGCAAAACTGTTTGTTGAAAAAAAAAACAGTAAAACTTTGCCTGCCCTGACATCAACCGAGCTCGAGATATTCAAAGTACACTCAATTTATCGTAAAATATCGACATTTCTTCAAGTGTCACCTGCGGTTATAAATTTTCTTTCAGTAATGTAGCTGAATTATTATTTGACTAACATAAAACAAACAAGTGTAATTACGCTGAAAACAAAAAATATCGATGAATCATAGTGACACTTTCATAAATCAGGTCTTATTTTAAGTCAATGTTCCTTTTAATAATTGAATATGCTTTCTTTATGATTATACCAGAATTATTACTATTATCAAGGGCCAGAGAAGTAATACACAATCATACAAACTCATTCATTCATTCATTCTTCATTCCTGCCCTTGTCCCATGTTACTTGAAATCGGTATAACATGTTTTTCTGTTCCATTCTCTCCTCGTCAAACTCTATCATTCACTCTCTTTTCTTTCACATCATTCCTCACACAGTCTCACATCTTTTGACATAAGTACCTGCTTCGTCTTTTTCAACTATACATAGGTCGTTGGTTCAATCCGGCTCGAAGGACCAATTGTTGGGATCTTAATGAGTGGATTGTATATTTTTTTGTAAGGGTTGGTTTTTGTTGGCGTCGGTGGTAGAGTGTGTGGCGACTGGAGATGCAAACTCTTATTTCTTTTCAAAATAATATATTGGAGGACAGTACTCGCGTGTTATTTTACAATCTTTCTTGACACCCCGATCAATTAGGCGTGTGTATAAAAAAACATTAACTCTGTTAATGTTGCCAACAGTTGGGATCGGTTACTAGTCTAACCTTATGCTACTGGATATCAGTATTGGAGTGGCTGTCTATCGGACCTCCACAACACACCCCCCCTTTTTTTCGGATGGGAAATCATCAAATTACTTCTCCCGCTCTGGGCGGAGCAGGAGGGAGTGTCAGACTTTTACTGACTGAAACCCATCCATGTTCCTTCATCGTCCTTTGTGTTCCGGGGCCACGGTAACAACACACCCCTTAAATGCTATGTAACGTACCTAAAAAACACCAGAATATTCTACATTTAAAGTAAATCTAGATATTTTATTTACCGGGCCTATGTTCACAGCATCTACCGTGACGACGAAGCGTCGCGGATGTAAGCTCCGTCGCTTTTTCCTTTTGCACAGTGAATGCAATTCCAAACGGCATCAGAACTAAATGCATCAGTTGTGTTTGGAAGCAAATGTACGTTGTATTTATTGAATTTAAATTCAACTAGAAGAAGAATGAAAGAACAGGGTAATGAAACTTATGAGTTCGTTAGTAATAGTAGAAGTCATCAGAGACAGCTAAAGGACTAGCAATTAAAAATGCCATCTAACCCACTTACTGTGGCCAATTTGACAAAAGTAACCATCGATACGAAAGAAGAAAGAAGAAAGAACAGGGTGGTAATAAGATAATAAATTCCACGCGAAAAACCAGTAAGTCTTGAGCACTGATGTCACTCTCAGGAACGTTGCCCAGAATTATATTTTGTAACACCAAAACCATTACATACTCAAATCATAAAGGAAATATGAGTTTAGAAAGAACGTACGGAGTCCACATAGCTGTACTTTGAGGATAACATACTCGTAACATGTATAAACATAAGACGAACAAGGAAAAACCCAAGTTTAAAAACAAAATTCTTCATATTTCTAAAATATCAGATTCCATTTGAGTCACAGAAAACGTGAAGCAAAATCGATTCCGGTTCTATTGGAGTGGCGAGATAAAAGCGGATGTCGAATTCAAGATACAAATATCTTTACTTACAATCTTATACAGACTTAAGAGAAGTGGTAAAGTCGGAGTATTGCCACCCAATTGCCAGGTTCTTGTTAATCAAAGTGTGCAATTGACCTCAAAAGTTGTTGATCCCCAAATTAAATAACAAAGGGAACCTTTTCAAATACGATCCGCTATCTTTATTTCACCAAGATTAAATTCTTGTCTGATGGTCTAATTAGATGTACAAACTGATAGATCGTTTTACATACATAAACTCACGCCTTTTCCAATGGGGGTAGGCAGAAGCCACAGAACGCCACATTCGATCCTTAAATAATCATTTTGCTTGCTTCGTCTACGTTCATCCATAAATGCTCATAAACGCAAGCCAGTTGCGAACCTGCGAGTACCACCTGACTCTTCCTAAGTACATCACCAATAAGGCCAGTGGATGTCGTTCGAGGGCGTCCTTCCACTCACATCTGCCTTATAAGTTGACTTTTCAACACATATTGCGAAATCCATGAATAACAAACATTAGCCTAGGACATTACACACAAAATTAGGTCGCATTATACAATTACACGATAAGATAAGAAGCTAAAAAACAAATAATAGGATGTGGAAACGTTTTGGCGTAAAAATGTGCTCTACAATTTCCTTCCCAATTTCGGTTTAAATGATTTAATTAAAATACTGTATTAAGGGATAAACGAGTACGTTAAATTTCGCCAGAATGTTGTCGTTGTGAAGAAAATTGGGGCGTTGGGGATCCATGAAATCTGTCGACGAATATTAGACCTCAGAGAAACTTGAACTCAAGACGTTTATCTCAAAATACGTATCACTGTTACTTGTAAGTCGCTTACAAATTGTTTACCACACAATAGCACAAATATAGACATGGTTGAAGTAGAGAGCAAAAACTTCTATAAAATTATGCCTAGTTAGTTAGATGCAAATTCTAAAACAGAACAAAGCACAGGTGCGGTATAGAACCTTTATAAACTTCCCATAGAATTTCTAATTAATGATCTGATTACAGACTATTTTTTATGTGAGGCCCTACGTCATTTGATGACGTCAAAGTGTTGTACTCATTATGTACTCAATATTGAATTAGCCGTTCTAAATATAGACATGAGAGAACTAGACCACCTAGTGTTGATTCAGGTTTATTTGTTTTCGGGATATAGGTACGCCTCGGGCTCTAGTATGTTCAATGTTAACTTAGTTTACTACGAGTATTTATTACTTAGGGGTCGCGCTCCACGAGCGAGAGAACCGCAGCGATATTATCCTCCTTGCCACGTTTTTTTATACACTCTCTTTTGGGCCGTCTCCACGAACGAGAGAATCGCGGCGATATTATCCTCCTTGCCACGTTTTTTTATACACTCTCTTTTGGGCCGTCTCCACGAACGAGAGAATCGCGGCGATATTATACTCCTTGCCACGTTTTTTATACACTCTCTTTTGGGCCGCCTCCACAAGCGAGAGAATCGCGGCGATATTATTCTCCTTGCCACGTTTTTTAAACACTCTCTTTTGGGCCGCCTCCACAAGCGAGAGAATCGCGGCGATATTATCCTCCTTGCCACGTTTTTTTATACACTCTCTTTTGGGCCGCCTCCACGAGCGAGAGAATCGCGGCTATATTATCCTCCTTGCCACGTTTTTCTATACACTCTCTTTTGGGCCGTCTCCACGAGCGAAAGAATCACGGCGATATTTTCGTATAGAAATTACGTTGAATCGCCGCGTTTCCCTCGCTCATGGAGCTGGCCTTTTTTTTTCATCAACTATGTATGAACGTGGACAAAGCATTAGTTTTAGGACAGGATCGTAGCAGGTGGCGTTCTGTAGTTTCTGCCTTGTTTGTATTACGTTAATTTCATGAACCAACATAAGATTTGTCAGCAGTATTGTTAATCAGAATTTTGGTATTTTTGGTTTGTCGCCAGCGCGACTGCTGAGCATTGGTTCGACTCCCAGATTGGGCAGTGTTAATCAGTGTTTCACTTCAGAATTTCTAAGTAGCACCCAATGAAGTCCTAAGTAAGATAAATGACAGAACAATACTCGTAACACATATAATAAATATTTTCCATAGTGACTTACCTACTATAAACTGCTTATCTAGGCATGACACGTGTTTATTATACTACCTACATGCTAACTCACTTACTATATTATTGACAGTCATGTATGTACGGTATAACTGAATCATCCTCTTATTTGGGCATAACATACCAAGTTTCCTTTGTGCCTCGGAAAGCACGTTAAGCCAGCATTGGTCCCGGCTGTCATTTGCAGATCTTTGTCAGTCGTTACAGGTAGTCAGTGGCCCAAAAAGTCTGACAACCAGTCTTACCAAGGGGTATCGTATTACCCAGTACTAACTGTGCTGTGGAGGTTAGATGGGCAGTCGCTCCATGTAAAATACTGGCATTCAGCTGCATCCGGTTAGACTGGAAGCCGACCCCAACATAGTTGGAAAAAGGCTAGGTAGATAATGGACTATCTTATTCGGAAAACGGATTGTTGTGTTACTCTTACTATCATAAAGCAGCTGCTGAAGAAACCAAGCAAAAAAAAAAGTTACCAAAGTTTAGGGAAAACAATTTCATTTCCAATCCTTATTTAAAACAGTTTTAATTAAAGTGCTAGCGACCTAATCCTGTCTCGCACGATATTTCTGTGCTATACAGGGTGGTAGTGACCAAGCATTCAGAACCCCCACATCGACATTTTTCGTCGGTAATTTAAAGAAAATCTGTTGTTCCATACATTTTCACCGTGTAGGTATTAGTTTTGTAAGAAACATCGATGACCCTTCCACCTGTACTATACTTAGGTTAAATATATTAATTTGCTACATTAAACCTTTCGAAACGATCCAAAATATGGTGAAAACCACCTCAAAAACTGTGTAAATATTTAAACAGAGATCTCTCTGGACATTCAGAATACTACGATAACTATGACATATCTAGAGAGGCACAGAGGCAGTCAGAAACAACCACAACATTCATTTCAAGATTTTCAAGCATGGACATGGAAAAGTTTCTGCATACACAACCTGCATGAAGACTTAATGAGCTAGCAAATTCGACCCTTACAATTAACGGACACGGGATCCGCTCCCATGGGTGTCAAGAAAGCGATTAAGGACCCATGTTACTAGGACGGGCAACCGTACCCACCCACCGTAGGTTATTAATTCTGTCTTACAATGTAATCAACGCCTGCCAAGGATTACGGGCGAATCTTCGTAATTCGAGGGGGTCTGACTCCATCAGAATTCTTTAGCAAGGTAATATTGCAAAATATTTGTTTACTCCTGGATATATTAATTCCTAAAGAAACCCCGAGCTTTCTAAGATTCCGTAAAGTGTTTTTCTCTTTGTAAAAATATTTTTAGATACGGTCCGGATTTTTCAATTAAGTTTTACTCAAACGAACGAACCGTTAATGAAATGGTAGGTATTTATTATGTTCAAAATTCAGATCTAAATATAGGTTTTTCTGAAAACAGTTTAACCGCAATTTCATTATTTAATTAACCATTGAAAGCTGAAGGCACTACCAGGTCTTCATAAAATGTTTGAAAGCTTATAAAAAACTTTTATTTTTTTATTGTACCGCAATCAAATTAGCATTTTTATAAAGTAAGTTGTTTGCTTTCTTGTTAGAAGAAGTGAAGTTAGAACCATCTGTAGCAATCATACATTTTAAACAGTTTTTAAGTTATACCAATATTGTTGCGTTGCGTTGGAAGGCCTCCCACTAGGTGGGCCGATGACATGGTGAAGGTTGGGTATCCGCTGGATGCGAGTCGCACGGGACCGGTCAACGTGGCCACACTTGTGGAAGGCAGTGGACAGCAGTCCAGCAGTGGACATCTTTCGGCTGACATGATGATGATGACCAAGATCGTTGATGACTATCGGGCTATACCTACTAATGACCGTTTGACATTTTCTCCCAGTCCGCTTCGCCATAAAGACAGTGAGGCAGACGATACAGTTCCGGTATGCTGAAAATTCATTAGCTACAGAAGCCAAGCATAGATCTTTCAAGCTTCTAAGTCAAAGAAGTGATGAAAAACCGCTTAGAGAACTCAAGTATGATTTAAAACGGTCCCTAAAATCAATACATACAAGGCACCAACGAGGTGCGTTCCTTTTGGGGATTGATTATTCATTATTTATTGAGAAAACTGCTGTTTCTACTCCCGATCAGACAGACAAACCCGATTTTTGCAACGTTATCTTTCTTTACTGCGTATACCGTTTCAATAGATTAACTTACCGTTTCCATCATAACTGCTTATAAATCAGCTTCCTGTATACGTCTGGTACAGCGAACAATTCTGAGAGGATTCCGCTATAATCTTGATGGATATCGCCTCGGTACTGGCGGGTGGATTGATGGCAGCAATGTTATTAGTATGGAGGTTGATATTGATGATGATGGTCCGTCTTTGTTGTTTCAAGTAATTTTCGAAAGAAATTTTGACAGATTCCGATTAATCCAAGGTCATTTGAAGTAGTTCTAGCGAATAGTACATTATCGTATTTTTAGTTGCATTTTCTAGGCCTCCCTCGGCGACGAAGCCCGTCTTCTGGCACCCATTGCGTAACGACTCTGGCCCATCGTTCCTGATGTATTCTACAGACATGGCCCGCCCGATTCCACTTCAACCCGTCACTCTTGTTACTCACGATCCTTACATACTCTTTTTGGTTCCTCAACGTTCATACATCTAGTCATACACGTACGACTACTACACACCTGAATTTTCTGATGATCATCACCAATGAGGTCACTGTACACTCTTTTAGACATCCAGACGTATTGAAAATATAAAATAATCCAATAGGAACCATGCCACCATTAGCGTATTTCCAATTCTTATATTTCTTCGTAACGAATAAGTTGACAGCCTTTAGAAGTATGATTTACGATATATTGGTTTCCATAGAGCCCTTGTTATCGCTGTAAAAGGTTTTCTTACTTCGCGGAACATTCTTTTATGTGGCATTATGTATTTGAATGTAGGGCAACGATTGTATGAATGTGAGCTTACAAGAAGTACTGAAGAAAAGGTTTTTGTGCTTATTTTCTTTTATTTTTGATAAACGTGTCTAGATTTAAGTAGGTACTCCATATATAGGATGTAACAGAGTGTATGATAGCGTGGCGGTTGGCAGAGGAGAACGATAGAAGAAACCATTTGTAGCGACCCCGAGTAGCATAGAGCTAGGGAAGCAAGATTATAATATGTAAATGTGGTGTAGATAGGCAGTCGTTCCATGTACAATGTATCCAGTTAGATGAGAAGTCGACGACGAACGACGAACTTCAGTTTTAAAATAGGTATGAAATGTTGGTACGATAAACCATTTTGAACCGAAGCCACAGCTGCTAGTGAAATAAAATCTTCATTGCTAGTATCTTTTGGGATATTTTTGGTTGTCTCAAAAGCTCTAATTCCAGCTCAAAACAACGGTAGCCCAAATTACTTTAACTCGCTTGCGCCTGACGGCGCAGCTGTCCAGTGAATTGAGCTTCGGCAAATTATAGAAGTCCGCATTCACACTTTTAACATTCCCCATGTCATAATCGTCCTTTCCCACATTCGAGCTAGTAACGCTAAGTAGCTTAAAATATTTTAGATACTACAAGTTACGTTCATTCTATGTAAGTAAGAATCGATTGTGTCCAACATAAAAAGTCCCTCTCACCGTTTTAAAAGGAATTTTCCCGACTACGGCGAAGTCAAAAGGAAGGGTTATGATTTTAGAAGTCTATGTACGTGTGTTTGTATTTACGTATGTTTCACAATTTTGAATGAATATGGTGTCAATTGATTCGTTATTATGGCCCGGGTAACCAAGGCTAAATTTTAACAGACTTCAACAACAGTGGAGTCTATTTTTACCTTGTAAATCCCGAATTTGATTAAAGTGTGATTTTTCTGTAGTGGGGGGTTTTGTAGTGGTAGTATACCACACAAATTCTTATTATGTATTACAAGCAACCTAGTTTTTTAGAAGTTAGTGGATAATATTTACAAGTTTAGTTTTAAGTTCTAAAATGTATTGTTGATTCATTAGAGAATACACTGTAAATGTAAACATTGTTATTTTTAAGCTGTTCAATAGTGTACAACTTAAGGATCACCAGTCCGAAGACACTGCTAACGGTGTTGAGATGGCAGGGCTCATTTAACCAGAATATATGGGAAACATCGACACCACGAAGAAGATCTAACTAAGCTACTCTGTCCGAGTACAACTCAGATCAACTATTTCGGATAAACACCTATTGTCTCCTTGCCCACCATACACCTATATCCTTGCATTCCCATTACCAACAGCCAAAACCCATGTCAAACAGCAGACATTTGGAAAGTTCAACATTGTTAAGACATCGACCATTAACGAAGGTGTTTATATATGTGCTACTATTGTTTTGTTAAATCTTCCTGAAAGGTTTAACTGCTTGTTTCACCCTTATGTACTTAATCATAAGGTTGATAGGTGGTCGACCTTCAGCGAACCTACGGTAGTACTTATCTTATTCCTTGCTCTGTAAAGGAGAGTCCACACTTATGGGCGTAGAATCGGCTTGAGCCGGCCAAAAGGCGTCGTGTCAGCTCGTCTCCGCATCGGACAGTTAAATCTTATTACATGGATTTAAAGCTTTTTAGACCGTTTGATGCCAATTCCGCGAGCCTGTTCGTTCCCTAAAGCAACGCGCGCAGAGCAATCGCGCGGGGTGTTTATAGGGTCGATGTTATGGCCCAAACTGCAGAACGGCAGACATTTGGTATAGATAAACATAACATCACGCCTGTATTTCCCAAAGGAGTACGCAGAGAGTGTTTTTTATGAAAAAGAAAGGGGGTTGGTTTGTAGACAGCCATTACATAATAAAAAGTAACGATACGGCCAACCAGGCAGTGAACCTAACGCAGAATCTCGTTTTTGAAATTTACAAAAGATCTAATTTATGAGATGACATTAATGAGTAACAGATTATCTGTGCCATAGATAAGTTTAGTATATATTGGTATAATGTATAGTGCCAAATCGTTGCCAAGAACTAAGGCGAACTAACTTTATGTGTGTATTTGGGTTGAATTGAATTCCAAATTGCAAGTATTATTTTATGTTTACTGACTTTACCAAGGGGTATCGTATTACCCAGCACTAACTGGGTTGTGGAGGTTAGATAGGTAGTCGCTCCATGTAAAATACTGGTATTTAGCTGCTTCCGGTTAGACTGGAAGCCGACTCCAACATAGTTGGGAAAAGGCTAGGCAGATGATGACGGTTTCAGATTTAACGGCACATAAGTATACTTATGTTAGTATGTAGTTGCGTATCATTTTTTAAAGAGATTAAAAACGCTACTGCCTATTCTAAAACTGGAACTGTAGGTGTCTTAAGACGAAAAGATAACTTGGAAGGTTGCGTAGGCTGTGACGAAAAACATTTAAATACCGTAATTTATTGGGCCTCCAAATGGCTTAGCATGATCCTCCGTTAGACCTAAAATTCTGCAACATTAATTTTGAAATAAATATATGGTAAAGTTGAGGATTAATGCTAAGTACTATGTGTGACGAAAACACGATTCCATAAACTTTTCTTGATGGAAAAAAAATCCAAAGTTACCTCCAAATCGAACAATAAACCGCTAGTATTCAAAAAGTACTTCAAATTAGATCATGAAACTTTGCATACTAACTGAACTAACTATAAAGCAGGTCTTATGCGTTTTACTTTTTTAGTCCAATCAATAGAGTTTTTGTATCGCAAAAAACCACTCAATTCGCACTATTCGGCCGCAGTAACAACCACTTTGTAGTGCAAGCTGATTAGAACTTTATTCTAACAGTATTTCAAACGAAGTTTGAACCACTACAAATAATAGGGTTGCTAATTTTAGGGTTAGAAGGGCCTTAAAGCAGGCAACCTCCTTCTTTGTAAAACAACAAAAACATGTTTATTCTTAAACCCCTAATCCTGCAGCTTCCACAAACATCCGTCTCACTTTACGAGAAAAATACCTTAACGTCCGACATACCTCAACTTTGAACGAAGTCTGTACTTCCCCGTTATCCGGTATTAAACGAGGTTTTACTACACATTGTTTCCGTTAAACGGTCCCTCCCGAGCCCTTTATGAGTTGCTTACGTCATCGCTTATATCGTTTAGACGGTCAGGCAATTTCATTTCATTATGGGGATCCAATGCGTATTGAATTAGGTTCGGATAGGATGTTTCGTCTCTTCTCTTGAGTTCGGATAACAGATAATTGGGGATAGGTTATTTCAATTCAATTAAATTCTCAATTCTTTATTGCATACCATAATGTTTATAAGGTGGAGGAAAATAAATAATGTTACAATTATGGACCCTGTCGGGCGCAGCATAGACTAAGTAGGAGAGAGGAGGAAGACTACTGGCTTACTTCAGTTATTATCTAATACGAATTTAATTTAAAGTAATAATTATTGCTTTTTAAATTACATAGATTTATTTATTAGACATTGTAAATTTAAAATAAATATAAATAATATAATATCATAATATAATAAAATATTTTCTTTTGTTAGATGCAGTAACCAAATCAATATCTAAATACGAACAAAAACCCGTCCGTTACTACGCCTTACCAGCCGCATAGATATACCTAGATGAAAAAAGGCCGAGGGGGTTAGGAACCTGGGTTAGGAATAGGATACCATCTTTTTATCCGGCTAGTGTTATATTTCCGTGAGATAATTCTGACCTCCATACAGGCGAAGCCATGGGAAAAAGCCAGTGTAGCTTCAAGGACCACGGAGTTATCTATACTAATATTATAAAGAGGAAAGATTTGATTTTTTGTTTGTTTGCTTGTGTGTTTATTACGATTTAACTCTATAACTACTCGACCGGTTTTAAAAATTCTGTCAGCAATGGATAGCTACGTTATCAGCAAGTAACATAGGCTATATTTTATCCCCGTACTCCCACAGGAACGGAAACTACGCGGGTGAAACCGATGATCTTGGATAATGCGAATCTACAAAAACAATGTAGGTACCAAATTGTAACGGAAATCACAAAACAGACGATCAAGTTGTCCTTATATAGCCAAAACGGCCGTCCAACCGACTCAATTTCGTATGCAAGCTTACTCACAATTTTTACTGTCAACCACGTTGTTCGACGAAAAATCAATAGTACAGTGTACCTGAGCGAAATATTAAATGAAGTTGCGTTCAAGTTCTGATTGGTTTTTTAATAATTGGTTATTTTTGGACGAAGCTTTAAAGATACTCGGATATCGAGGTATGTGATGAATAATATGAAAGAGTAAGGAGTAAATGATGCAATGACGTCTGGCAGGGAAGAGAACGCGTTGCGCCGACCCCAAATAGAATGGGACAAGGGGAGGATCGTGCTATTGGTACATGAACACTCAGTTTTGTAGTCAGATAGTACGATTAAATGTCGACTCCATCTTGTTTTTCTATAAAAATTACGTGTTAAATTGATTCCGACATCCAATTTACAGAATAAATAATTTATTTTCAGCAAGAACTTCGCTATAACAGATAACATGGTCGGATCAATAGAGGAGAGCTTTTACCGCCTCAAAAACAGGCAAGAAGCGAGCATAAATATTACCAAGAAAAATATTGACGGAAGAATAGAATAATACTAGCTCTTGAAAGACAAGACCTTCATTGTATTTATCCTAGAAAAACACAAGCTTACGTCACTCAATTCCTTCATAGACAGACAGTTTTTACAGCCTTCCCTAGATAGATACTACAGGGGGATACGAATAAAATTATAATCCACCGATAGCATTTCTGTCCGGCAGTGAGGTACCAAGGCAATACGCTGAATACAAATTGAAATATTTATGTTGTTTTTATGTTAACGTACGTATTCGGAAAAAATGGTAGCTTAGTAACGTATGTTTATAGATGGGTCTTCACTTGTTATTTATCCTTTTCTGACGTTTTTAGTTATGAGTTCATCTCTTTTCTGCTTACATTGCCAAAGCCTGAATTTGACTATCTAGCCCGACTTTAAATGATGGTGTATTTGACAAAGCTGCAAGATCAGCCAGAATGACTAAAACCCTGAATTCACGTGGGACTTGCGAACAGTATTTGGCTATTTTTTATATGCAATAAATTGGGCGAAACAACCTCTAACGTTTCAGCCTTTATGATAATTGGCGGCGAGATGGGCAGACGACATTTTTGCCATAGCGGGAATATCCTGGATACGCTGGCACAAGGAAAGAAAGTCCTGCCCTATACCAAACAGTGGGTGAAGTTGAGCTGTTGGTGATGATAATATTATATAGCCGAGTGCAATAGGCTTGTGTCCTGAAAAAATCTAATTAAGAAGTCCGTCAGTTAGATTATCAAAAAATATTTGACACGTATTTTTTCTTTTGTTACGTAAACCAAAATTGACGCAGATACGACGCTTTTAAAATTCTCAATACGTCACGCCGTGCTATAATTTTTAGTGCGTTGTGACGTCACGAGCCCTCACTCTCGAGTTTTGATGCGTATTATTTTTGTCAATATTCATTGATATACAACAACAAAAAAATACGTGTCCATTATTTTCCAATACTCTAACTGACGGACTAAATAGATTTGCAATTTATTGATGGTGGAAACTAGCCTATTAGACAAAAAATACTCGAAAGGTGGAACGAAGTTTATAGTGGTCGGATTTTCATGGGACTTTTTTTATTGTGTTCCTAGACGAGTGGAGAAGAAAGTTAAAAAAAAATTTCGAAAGCCGCGACTTTTATTTTTATTTTTCTTTGGAATATTTTTTTTCGTTTATGACTAACTTCAAATTCGACGAATTCATATTGTAGCGTTATAGTGTGACCTGCGTGCATCCATTACGCTAATTTGGTCTGTTTCTTTGTTCATTGTTGCCGATGTAATGCAATATTTCAAGTATTTTTTTTTAAATTATCTATTTTCAAACAATTTTTTTTTTTAATTTCGAATTGTAAGATCAAGATTTCTTTTAAAATTGGTAACTGATACTTTTTCATAGAATGCGAGGGGCGAAATTTTTTTTTTTTACTTTCTTCTCAACTCCTCTAGGAACTCAATAAAAAAAGTCATGAAAATCCGACCACTATAAACTTCGTTCCACTTTATTGTCTAATTGCACTCGACTAATAATTGGTACGTCAAAGTAGGTAGTCAGAACCCAGCTTAATGTTACCACCGAACATATTTTAATTTTAAAAGCTGCTTACCAGTCTTTGTGCTCGCTTGCAGGTAACTGATTTATTAGTTGAATGTCAGCGAGGAATGATGAACTCATTTTTATGAGCACCTACCCGTTTTATATAATGCAAAAAGTAATTTTGTAGGATGCTTCATACAAGCAAAAAACACGTTTCAAAGGAGTTCATTAAAATTTATTTAAAATAAGAAGACAATTTCATAAAGAATCATGATTATAACGACGTGCGACGCCTCGGAATGACATGCGGAGCTGTGTCAATTATTTATTCCAAATAATTATATTCGCTCTAGAAAATATAAATTGTTTGATGTCCCATTTAGTCGCACTGTAGCTCGATCGATCCACTTCCCCTGTACCGCGAATGCTCTGTTTACGATGCTCAACGCGCTCGTGGAGACCGACCCTGGATTGGACTTGTTTGCTGATGTATGGAAGACGATAATGTTAGAATGTTTGTGGTTTTGTGAGAAGACCGATGGCTGTTCCGAGATTAAACGTGATATCGTCACGCCTGTAATCCGTGAAGAGTCCGGCAGAAGTGAACCTATAGTACACCCACTTTACGCTAGTTATGCTCAAGTATCATCTAAGGTTCCTAGATGCATAAATAATTTTTCCGGAGAGAATTCTTATCCCTGTGTGAATGTGCAGTTTAAGATAATTATTATATTAATGGAGAACGGTTTGTTGCTGAACATTGCCGAGTGATAGCGTTGATTCCCGAGATTCATTAAAAATAACTTTTATTTAGCCGGAATTTCCAAAATGATAAAATAAAAAACAGTCTATGTTTTTATTTTATTCCGGACTAATTCGAATTCCGGACAAAGAGCTAAAATTCCAGACTTGCCCCATGTAATAGGGAATGAGACTAGATTGTACAGATATACGAGTATATGGCCAAACCAAACCCGCAACAGGCTAGAATTCTCTAAGATAAAGACCTTGTTTCTAAACAAGTGAATTACTACAGCAAGCAATACCAATCAAACAAACTATCTATCCAGTACCTAGAGTTAGGTACCTACCTACCAAGTCCTCAAATTTAACCCATCTAGGGGAACATAGGCATTATATAAAGAACTAAAAGATCAGGTATATAAAATTACCTGGATAGTACCACTCTAAACCAATTTAGCTCGAGGAAGTACATGGTCTAACTCTAAATAAAAATGTTTACTGAGAGATGGTCGATTCGAGACGAGTAATATAGTATAGTATTAAGCGTATAAAAAATAACGGTTACCCGTTTACGGTAGATATACGCGTAATGCAACTTAAGCTCCGTAATGCAAAAGTAACTTTGTAACCTTTTTACGCGTACCTGGCTGAATTTAACCACAACCTGAATAAAATTTGGCACACAGGTAGACCCCAGACCTGGGCTAGGATATAGGATTTACATTTTTATCCCAGCAGTACGTTACCGTAGGATAACTTCCGACCATCTCAAAAAAAGGTAGGTATTTTAAATCACAAATACCGAGTAAAATACACGCATATCCCATTCTATAAGAGTATAGAACGCGTGAAAAGCAAAGAATGAGTATAAAAGACCCAACAGTTATTGATCGAGTGGATGCATTGGTAAAACCGATGATTCAGCAGGCTGTCTGTTTAGACGAAGTGAGATCGCTGGGAAAAATCCGACGGCCCAAATTGCATACTAAGTGATGTTAAATGGAAGCTATTACATAGATATTGATAACACCTTCGAGTGATCTTGAATTGAGGGAGAGGAAGACCAATGAAAGGATGTTTGGCTTGTATGAAATATTGTAATGCTGGAAGGAGATGAGACGAATTATGATAACATAAGATAAAGATATATTTATTGCGTAACTGTGTACATCAAGCTCACATAACATCACGCCTGTAAACCCCGAAGGGCTAGGCAGAGGTGTACCTAATAGTACACCCACATTTCGCCAGTTATATTAAGTCCCATGCAATAGGGGGCGAGCCTCTAGCCATCAACCAGGCACAAATTCAGACTCCGTGGCTGCTACTGACAAATTCCTGATGGAAAAACCCAATAACAATTTTCCCGAATCGGGAATTGAACCCAAGACCTCATTTTCAGCGGTCGCGATTGCGACGATTAGACCATTGAGCCTATCGAGGTAGTCCAAACAGCACAAGCGCGGCAGTACGAATGGTGATGTATGGGAGAAAAAGATGTGCTGTGCCGACCCCAAAACAGGGCAGTAAGATGTTTTTTTTTTATTTTTATTACAATATGGGCCTGCTCTTGACCTCGATCTCGCCTGATGGAAAGCGATGGATGAGATCTATGATGGAACGAGCGTGCCCAGAAGACGACGATAAATTCCTCTAAGATTCTTTAACTGACTTGTGCAACATAATATTCGCTTAAATCCAGAAGAGTAGACAAAAAGAAGAAAGTGTAGTTAGATTTAGGAATCTGTGTTTTATTTATCGGTTCGTAAAAGAACGAACAATAGGCATGACGACAGTATCAAAAAGTTGCAAATCTATTTAGTCCGTCAGTTAGAGTATTGGAAATTAATGGACACGTATTTTTTGTTTTTGTAAATCAATGAATATTGATAAAGATAAAACGCATCAAAACTCGGGAGTGGGGGGCTCGTGAAAAACGCGGGGTAAAAAGGCGTGACGTATTGAGAATTTTAAAAGCGCCATATCTTCGTCAATTTTGGTTTACGTAACAAAAGAAAAAACACGGGTCAAATATTTTTTGATAATCTAACTGACGGACTAATTAGTTTTTTTTTGTCGTCTCGCCTATTCCATAAACAATAATCCTAACAAAATAAACCAGGTACAGATTAGTATGACTACCGTTACTCAACCCCTAGTAAACGCTAATAACATCAATATCGTCGCTCGACAGGCATTATGTATAAACTCATTAATATATAATATCAGATGAAACTGCCGTATCATTCATTAAGGAAACAACTAATGACGTCATTAATTATGGTTGTTAGGATAGCACGTAATTAAGATTACATTATGATTATGTTGTTTGTTTCGTTATTTGATGCTTGATCATTAATCTAGATTTTGCAAATATTCTTCTTGTTTGGAAGCGTTCGACGAGTGTTTTATTTTTCTGCTCTTAACCCCATTTATTTGGGTTCGGCGTAGCATGTTTTCTTCTTCCATAATGCTTCAATAGTCGTCATTTGACGAGTGAATCTCGATTTTGCACGTATCGTTCGAAAATATCTATGTGGAGGTCAGATAGTTCAGCTGCATCCGGTTAGACTGGAAGCCGACCCAAACATACCTAGTTGGGAAAAGGTTTTGCAGATAATGATGTTCGAAAATACAGACACATCACAGCTCAAAAAAATACGCTCGTTTGGCCTCAGCCTAACGCATGATTAAACGTTGAGTATTAAAAACATGACACGACTGTTTACAAGTGGAAAAACGCCATCAGCTGTTTATCGTACCAGGTACACTTTAGTATGAGTCAGTTGTGGAAATAAATGTTTCTAGACGGACTTTGAGCGTAACAATCTTTTTCTATTTTGTTATCCTTGTACCTAGTTATATTGTATGCTAGCTGACCCCGAAAACGCTGTTCTGCCATATAAAGGTGTTGCCCACGACTACGTTCGCGTGGAAATTTTGATGTGTATAATGTGAGACTAAAAAATAGCCTACAACCTATTCTCAGATCTACCAAATATACACAAAAAAAAAGGCCAAGAGCGAGTCCGACTCGTGCACCGAGGTTTCCGTACAAACTTTTTAAAGGACAAACTCAAATTTGCTGTTCGATCCTAGAAACGGCTATTGCTCCAACCGCGAACAATAAGTTTGTAATAAGTAGTAAAATCGCTTTTTTTTTTGTTATTAAACTACATATTTACGGTTTTGATTTTACTTTTCCCTTTACATGTACTGTAAGACCTTGCTTTTTGCCAAATTTCGTGATTCTAGGTCAACGGGAACTACCATAATTATAGGTTTTCGACCTAAAACCTATAGGGTCCTTCCGGTTGACATAGAATTGTCAATTTTTGTTAAAAGCAAGGTCTTACAGAAGAAGTAAAGGGAAGTCCGAAAAATAAAAAAATCAGTAAATGAAGGTAAATTTTGGTACTAACAAGTTTTCGCGCAAATCTAAATTTGCCCATATATCTTTTTATCGTGTTGACTCAGGACCTTGATTTTTATACACCTAATAGGGACTATAGACCTCAGTATCTGGTATAAATTTCAACTTGCTAGTTCCACCCGTTCCTGAGAAAATCGGTGGTGACACACGGACAGACAGACGGACAAGAGAGTGATCTTATAAGGGTTCTATTTTTTACCTTTTAAGGTACGGAACCCTAAAATTAAGTTGCTTCAAAGAATTCAGCCCATTTTCGTAACGCTACAAAGAGCCATCGTCGTTGGAGCCCCATAATTTTGTCAATTCACGTCATAGTGGCCGGATGATGGGTCGAGTTGAGCGTACCAATACCAAGTAACCATTGTGAGGTCATCAACCCGACCTTGCGTAGTCATTATAAGATTATAGGTACTTTGGGTATTTTTTCGACATTACTCTAATTCAAATTCAAATTCAAAATAATTTATTTCAATCCATTTAGGAACATAAAAAAAAAATATATATCTTTGGACATTCGTAGAATTAGATGAAACAATAATGACAATACTCTTCAAATATACCATACCATTCTTAATTGAGTGACTTTGGCATAAACAAAAAGTGTTTTTCTTTATTCACTTCACTTGTATTCATTTCCTATTTATATCGCTTATCTCTGAACCAAAAGTTGACATCATGAAATGCTATTTGCTTTTTTTTTTTGCTGTGGAAAAGATGACTAATAGTCCAAGATCCCAGGGCCGCCAGACCTTACTTATTTTCTCATGAACAAAATGTGTGGCAGCAAGTAGTGTTAGTGTGTATTGTGAACGTATGCATACCTGCTAACTTGTGCCGACGGACAATTTTTAGATTAGTTGCCAAAGTTGCGAAAAAAGAATACTATTTTTTCTTAAAGCCAGAGTGCTGATTTTTATATAATGTTACAGAGAATATTGTTAGCATGGCGTCTCGAGTTAAAAGCTTGGCTCTACGTGAGATCTGATAACTTTTTGACAGTGCGAGTCATGTGGTCTTGGCAACATTTTAAATGAAAATGTTTTTGGTGGGATTCATCTTTATATAGTGTGCATATCTCCGCTTACCGTAATCCGATTGAGGAAAATTTTCGGTAAATTGGCAATTCAAGCTTAAATAGGTACAACTTTTAAGGATAAAGTTGTATGTTTGAATATTTTCCTATAGGTATGAAATACAAACGGGTTTTACAGTACCGTATGAACAGCATATGAATTGCATTTAAGACATCGATGAACTAACAGTAAATCTGATGTCAAATTTAATGACGCGTCTATACATAGGTATATTTTGACAAGAGATTTAATTGAAAATCGGCTTTCAAAAAACGATAACTTTGTTTACGGAGCTTCCTTTATTCTTCTAGAAACACGACTTTTTAAGCCATTGAAGCTTTTAAGCCACAAACAAGCAGGCCGCTTTGGTAGATACTGTGGCCACCGTCACCTATGGATATTTTCAATCCCAGACACGCCTAGTTTTGTGTAATAGAACAGTAGAACTAATGAGACCATTTTTGTTCCCACTAGTTCTACGATTTTGTACCACCTTTAATAGTAGGACTAGTGGGAAAAAAATCCAATAGTTCTACCATAGTAGAACTAGTGGGACTGATCCACCATTTTCGAGTATGATTCTTTCCACTGCCTCATAATTGCCCTCTAGGTAGGCAAGTCGATGGGCTGCAAAAATGATTTTTCATGGGGAGATAAAAACCCTAGCCACAGTCAGTGGGCGGAGCGGAGATAGCAACATGATATCTTAGGTTCAATGTCATCCAAGTGACGGCGAAACGATTGCATCGACAATTGCAAAATCAACTTTAGACCTTTAAAATACGGCATAAACTCGGATATCCATTTCAAATTCAGCTGACCCTTAATTGTATTTACGACAAAAAAGGAATGCATATGAATGCAGTCGTAAATCATTGAGGCAATAACTTTGAGAGTACTAAGTAATTAAAACATCAAAGGAAATCTGCTTTATTCAAGCTATGAAACTATCTTTGTCATCAATATCATTCTATAATGTTCCCAGTGCTGGGACAAGGCTTCCACTCTGTGAGATCCCGTGAGCTGTAAACCCCTAATCCACATGCAACAACTAACAAACCTATGGTTGCCTGCCGGCTTTTCAGTCCCTGATCAGGTATAATCTGGATCTATCCAATGCTCCACCCTAGGCCGAAACAGCGCTTCACATCAGGCGAGTTGCGGCCAAAAGCAAGCCTATTTAGTATTAAAAATAATGGTAGATTACACACTTCATCTCTCCTGTGTCCTAGTAGCGAGAACATTTAGGCTAATATTTATAAAGTCATGGGAAAACCTACTCAAACATTATCCCTAACTCTTCAACTATATTTGACAGTGACACATTTAATGATTTCAGTACGTACGTAATATATTGTGCTAACTGCCATGAGGTCACCATAACAAAAATAACCAACACTTGATGACCTCAAATATGTGGTGAGTAGGTAGTTGTAAAACAAGGTAGGTACTGGCTTTAATTACTCATAATTTAAATGTGGAATGTTAGAAAGTAAATTAATTATTATAAATCTAAGCTTAGTCCTAACGTAAGGTAATAAGGCTTGTGTCCTGAAAAATTCTAATTAGTCCGTCAGTTAGATTATCAAAAAATATTTGACACGTATTTTTTGTTTTGTTACGTAAACCAAAATTGACGAAGATACGACGCTTTTAAAATTCTCAATACGTCACGCCGTGCTATAATTTTTAGTGCGTTGTGACGTCACAAGCCCCCCCCACTCTCGGGTTTTAATGCGTTTTATCTTTGTCAATATTCATTGATTAACAAAAACAAAAAATACGTGTCCATTATTTTACAATACTCTAAATGACGGACTAAATAGAATTGCAATTTATTGATGGTGGAAACTAGCCTATTATTAGTTACAGCAAAAAAAAACAAATTTATAGGTAGCAGGTATAATTTCATATCTCATAACCAGAGTGACTATGACCGGATGTCATGAATGTGGACAAAGCAAGAAGAGTGTGTAGTTTCTGCCTATCCGGAAGGAAAAAAAGATGTGTGTTAATGTAAGTATGCATGGATATATAATTACACATAACAAATAAAATAATAAAATTCAACACGCACATCAGTAATTAAATAAATAATACAAAAAAAAGTATAATTTATTACCTTATCTATGTAACTAAATTATGCAAACATGTACATAAATAAAATAAATATATAAAAATTAGCAATGCAAAATATAAGAAAGAAAGCATTATACAGCATGTCATAGAATCTAAATGATAGTAGTTTTAGCCTACTATCATGTAGGACTTATAAAATAACTAGAGAATGTGGTTGTACACAGCAGCACATTAAGCGATACAATTCCAGTATAACATGGCCTTGCTTTGTATAGATTTCCCGTAGAATGAGATCCGCATTAACTGGTTTTGCGTTCCTTGCCTATGCCCTTACATGTAACCTCTGCCTAACCCTTGAAGGAAAACTGGTATCTTTATGTACCTTCAATATGTCCTAACTCAACCTAAGTTAGTTTAGCTGTCTTGTATAATTATTATTAGGTATATTTATTATCATTATAATTATCTAGTGTCCACAATACAACTCCACGTGCATATTTCGCTTACAGGTGAGAGAATTGGTCATTTGATCCACGCCAGCTCCTCAAGTAAGGCCAGCATTGCCATGGTGTTCCTGACGATCTTGCGGAGAGTACCTGGATTGGTTGGATTAACTGTGTGTTTCCACTGGTGAAGCATTGTCACATAAAAACATGATGTAGTCTGATGAGATAAAAGATGAGAGAAAAATGAGATTTCAACATGATTTGTGTGAATATTTTGTCAGTAGCATAATCCGTGCCAATAATGTTCTGACTACTGAAACACAGGCCTCCTCTGTGATCCACCACATAGGCCCAGTGCGGGTTGCTTTTGCACAGAAAAAACATCCAACACCCATAAGTTGTTCCTGGCCTCGTCCCGTGTTACTTGAGGTTAGCATTAACACATTTACGACTTAATTCTCCCCAATCAACCGTCTTACTAGCATTCACTCCGATTTCTTTCATATTGTTCGTATCATAACCCGTTCATTGTCCTTCTCCTTTTCTAAACATTTAATTCATCACTCTTTTTAAATGTTTCATTCCACATCACATGCCCATACTATGACAATCAGTTCCCTATAAACTTCTATCTTTCAAGTTGCTGCCTAAATGTAAACTTTTGAAAGAAATCAGATGTGCTAAGTGAAGTTCTAAGACTTTAATTGATGTACTAAATAATAGTTTCCGAAGTGGAATCCAAACGGCCATAATCTACTGCAATAAGTAGACCTCAGATTGGAGTAGTGAGTGTCAAATTTTTATTAATCCCAGCATTACTGCAAGTAAGCTTTTCTTTATGATGTAATGATTAAGGCCTAAAATATTTGTATTGCTTCAGATTTGAAAAAGTCATGCTTGAGTACAGTTTCTTCATTACTTAGATCTAACTCATGTTCATTTAAAAGAAATAGAATTATCCTGAAATATTGAGAACCAAATAGGATCAGTTGAAGTTATTATAACAGTAAATGTGTATATTCCCCTTTCGGATGACCAACATAGTTAATATAAAAATTATTTGTAGTCTGTCAAGGTGTAAGAATTTCGGCAAAATTTGAAAATAATCGACAATTATATATTAAAATAATGGTTACTCTACAATAAATCCTTAAGTTTTCATTTAAATTATGATGAAGAAATGCCGATAATAAATTAAAACGTTGCGCTAGCCGGCACCCATTGTTTGTAAACAAATAACATATGACCCAGCCAGTTTACTATCATTTTTACATCATAAAATCTACATAATTTCGCCAAGAATATGTAAAAATTTCAGCAAAATCCATTCAGATAAAACCGAGAAATTCGTACTTGTATGCTACGAAGTAACAATAAGTTAAAATCACCATGTGGTCGAATATCGCGCCAAAATTTGACAATAACTTTCGCATTCAAGATAACTACATAATTTTTATGTCATGTAATTATTACCCCCAGAAAAAGAATTCTCTCAATTCTTTTTTGCAGGTAGAAGCCAAATACGAAATAGTTTTCAAAATTATAGAATTTCCTGCAAAATTGTACCGCCCCTAGCGGCGAGATAAAGAAACATAACGTAATGGCCGACACACAGTAGTTTCCGATGACTTAACATCTAAATGCGCAAAATACTTACGCTTTCCTCCTCTTTTTCCATTCCAGAAGGCATCTGAGGTACTGCACGGTTAATCGCCGAGTAGTCCGGTAAATCCGGAAGCTCCTCGGCGAGGTATATGGGCATTGGTTTCGACGCATCCAGGGCCCTCGCCCTAAACGAGAGCTTCGACATTTTGTTGACAGAACAAAACACGCTAGCGTCGACACAAAAATGCACTTATAAAACACTTTATAGCTCCACTAGGAGGTCCCAAGGGACCGTAAACTAAACTTTGCACACTCTAGTTCGTTCCCATGATTAATTTTTGCACGCACTCAGTCACAATTAATGAAAAACAATAACGAAACTTTACATATTGAGCGTACTTTACAGAAAGCCATCATGGCGGCTTTCCGTTTGGCGGACGACCATGACCAACTTCCACCTAGTACGACGTGCGCGGGAAGGAAACACGCGGGACCGATTCCAGCAATTTTTGTACTCTTATAATATTTTGACAAATATTGTAATTATTTATCAAAAAATAATAAAATAAAATTAAAAAAATAATATTTAACAACAAATATTGTTACAAAAAAGGATATTTTAATTAATTTATTGTAAAAGTACATAAATGACGCTGGAGGTTACTTGTCAAATCATAGACTAGAACGTTCTATAAGTTGCGTTTCTTTGTACGATGTATTATTTGTAACGTTGTTGGTTGCATAATTTTCTCACTAGTAATTTTGAAAAATATAATATTTTATGAGTATTAATTTTTTATTGTATAACAAATTTATATACTATAACCTTGGAGTTATATTTAATACATTTAACAATGTTATTTATCAAATCACCTAAAATGAAAACCATAGACCATATGTTAAAGCAACGCAATTTTTACCATACAGCATAGATATACATGTTAACTCAATGCCATACAGCCTGAAATTTTCCGTTTCAAGGGAAAACAAAATTATTCCTCATTCCATAGAATTGGCTACTCTTGTTTAGGAAAACTGATTTGGAGCCTTTAATTTTAGTACCACTTTCTTACTTAACAATGTGTTTTTAATTTAGTTCTGGTAACTTCGTGGTCAGCGCAGGCGCCATTTTGTAAATAAATTTGATTGTGAAACTACCTTCGGAATCGACGTGCATGTGACGTCGCATTGTGGACCACACCCACACACAAATAGAATGTCTTTGCGGTGGTTTTCTTTGGTGATTTCGGCTTAGACAATCACTGTATATCATTGTAGGGTTCCGTTGGAAATGGCAAAAAGCGCAAGCCTTATAGATTTGTCCAGTCTGTCTGTCCGAATGTCACAGCCATTTTACTCCGAAACGCTTGGCACCACAAAGTTGGAATTTGGAGAGCAGGTGTCTTCTATGAACTGCTACACAAAAGTGAACTGAAAATACGAATAAAAATAGGGGTGGCCCTCGTACCAACTGAAGGTTTTTTTCCACTTCTTATACATACCTAATCTATGAGGGATGTTCAGCCACAGCTTTAAAATTTTTTCGAGGTTACAACGATACTGTTTCAAAAACTAGTTCTTATCGCACAACTTGTGATAAGCAGTGTATTTAAAACTCGTAGTTTTTTTTTATTATACCTTACTACCATTTCAATAATTTCTAACATACCCTTGGAAATTTAGGCTGGGAACGCCTAGTTTAGGGCAGAAAAACAGTGGAAAATGGGTATCAAGGGAGATGCGAGGCTATTGATGGCATACTATTGGTGTGGACTAGAAGCGCGATTGTCCAAGCACCAAAGAAAGTCACAATAATAAAATACAGCTGTTTTTTTTTTGTAAAATCTAAATTTTTCTAAACAAAAGCTGATCCAGAATACGTAACTTCGGCTTTGAGATCACATAAGCAGACATAAATATCCATAAAACAAAGTAAGAAGAAGTAGAATAATAAAATGAAAAAACCACACTTCCCTCACAACACATTCCTCGCACACATCTTTGCCTTTTTTCTTGCTTTTAACAGACTTCCAAAAAGAGAAGGTTATCAATTCGTGTTTTTCTTTTGTGTTTATGTTCAGCGATATCTTTGCCAATTAATTGTGAACCGATTTTGATGATTTTTTTTGTTTGGAAGAATATTATTCCGCGGTGGTCCCATTTAAATTTGGTGGAACTCTGATGCTTATCTTCGGAGATATACAATGGAACTCTTCAAAAATAGACGGCAGTTCTGTCGTGGTTGCTGCAATCGCTTAGATGTTTATTGTTTACACAACATCATAACGTAACATCACGCTTGTATGCGCTGAGGGTGTACTCAAATGTGTACAGAACACCCAGATTTCGACAGATAGGTATTGCTAGTTCCATTTTATTGGGCATGACGAACGCCATTACCATGAAATGTATTGTTAACAAATAAATGCATAGCAAATATTTGTATAAAAAGGAAAAATAAAAAAACCTTTTTTGGAAAAAATAAAACAGACTTCAAAAACACAAATACGTGAAAAACAACTTATAACAACTACACTACTACACTACACCACTAACAACTATAGCTTTAGAACTCGGTGGCCAAAAAACACAGAATCGAACATACAAAAGTCACCATGTGTTTTTGAAGTCTGTTTTATTTTTTGCAAAAAAGTTATTAGTATGTACGGTCGAACAAGCTATTTGGTTTACAGTTTAACCCATAAATTACATTAACAAAGTTAAACCAAATAGCTTGTTCGACCGTACAAAACGAGGCTAGGTACGAAGTGATTCTATTGGTTCTGTAACAAACACATCCCTCGCAAAGCACCCTTGCACATCTTTGGTGGATATTTCTGTCTGTAGCAAAACTTCGTTGGTGTTGCCAGTTTGAAATTGAAATAGTTCCTACGTAAAAAATAAAACAAACAAATAACCAATGTCATGATCTTTATTGTATAAATAATATTACAGCGGATAATTAAACTTTTATTTAATACATGCGAATTTATTCTAATACGCTTTTATACTCAAACATGTTGTTTTTACTATAGTGATTTCCATAATTAGTACAATTTGCTAGGACTATTTTTTTCGACTGGTAATACTTGCACTGTAAAATACATACACTCATATATTTCCCGAAGACTTAGGCAGCGGCGTATCATTCATAAGCCCGTTTTCAGTAACACAAGGCGACAACTAAAGAGATGCCGAACAGTGATTACACCGTTCGAGTTTCAATGCTCCGCTGAAAGTCCAACAATGAGCTTTGAGTACTTTAGGCATTTATTTATGTCTTAGTTTAAGCGAAAACAAGCATTAGGATCTCCCCATTTAGTTTGTTGTTCATGATTTAGGTGGCGTTATAACTTTGTTAGTCAAAAAATATCTGAATTAAGGAGAAGATTTTTTTAATGGATATAGCCATATATAAATTATTTTACAGTGCTATTTTCTCCAATCGAAATACAGTAAAAAATATATATATATTCGGTGTGTGCGATAAATATAGTGACTTAAAATTTAGTAAATTCGCTTAAAAATAGTGTTCATGTAGTGTTTCATATCTTTTTCAGTTAAAATTAAAATAAATTAAAATCCTGACAAATGTAAAAGCATTAGACAATTTTCTTTGAATATAAAAAAGTTTGATATTTTAAGCATGGCAACATTACCAAAAACATTTTAATAGAATAGAAATAATTTTAAAAGATCTTTTTGTAACAATAATTTTCTTTTTACATATAATATTCGGTAATCAAACTAAAAAAATGGTTTCATAATTTTCACCATTACCTACAATTTGAAAAATGCATGTTGCCATATAAAAACGAGTCAAAATACGTAAATCAGAGTATAAAAAAAACCGTAGATTTTGTACAAATTAATATTTCAATTAGGTATCTTAACTAGTAATATGCATAAAATTCAAATGTAGTATGCGAGAGACATATTAAAAGTTGGAAAGCTTTCCTTTTGGAAGCAGTGTAAAAGTGTGCAAATGCAGCAAACATTTTGGCATCAATGGCACAAACAGTATTTAATAAAGTTGCAAAGCAGACCCAAATGGAAAGGTGCCCAACCAAACCTACAAATAGGAACTATGGTGTTAATTAAAAATGTCAATGTATCCCCGTTACAGTGGCCTATGGGCAGAATTGTTGATGTAAAGCCAGGCAAAGACGGCAAGGTACGTGCCTTGGATGTAAAAACTGCAAAGGATTTAATTATAACTACAAGCATAATGAAAGTGTGCCCTCTGCCTATTGATATTAATTAGTATCAACTCATTTATTGTTACATTATAATTATTATTTTCTTCTGAAAATTGGACCACCCTTCTATTTTTCTCTATGTCCCTGGCCAGAAAGTACTAAACACAGATGCGAGTAACTTACACGATAATGAAGTACAATCCTGCATAGTTCTGCGCGTGGCTACAATTATTACTATCACCGCCATCTTTATTTTTTATCTAATATTCCCACTGCTGGGAGACCTGGCCTCCTCTCTGTGAGAGGGCATGGGCTATAATCCACCACGCGGACCCAGTGCGGGTTAGTAGATGTCACATGTCTTCGATTTTTTGGTTCTAGGACATGCCGGTTTCCTCACGATGTTTTCCTTTACCGTTTTGAGAGCAGTGGTGATGAAATAAATTACAAAAAGTAATGCGCCTGTCTGGGTTCGAACCTACGGCTTACTCTTCGTAAGTCGGGGCCGCCACCACTGGGCCACCGCTGTTCCGAACGTTGACAGCGGTTCAATGTTTTTAAAAAAAAAAAGCAAGATGGCGTATTTAGTTTCATATTTGGCCACACGCCAAAGTCTATGTCCAGACGCCAGCACATCAAGCCACTACAATCTGTCAAATTTCTTTAATAGATTTTCAACTTTGATTAGGTTCAAGGTTGATTGGGAAAATTTGACAGTTTAGGTGCTGGGCGTCTGTATAATTCATCCCATGTTATCAGAATTTGATAGAATAAAGATACTTACACACCTTAACGCAAGCAATTCTGGCCAAGTATTTAGACTACAGTATGAAGTCTCTTCCTAAACCAATTGACATCTCAGATCAGATACAGAACTAGAGAAGCAAATGACATAGCGTTGCGGGCCCCTAGAACAAACTACGGCAGGACTACTATTCTGTATGAAGGAGCACAGCTTTACAACAAATTGCCTCGGCATGTGAAAGATCAAAATCCATGTACGGTCAAACAAGCTACAGTTGTTTACAGTTTAACTAATAAATTACATTGTAAAATGTAAACCAAATAGCTTGTTCGACCGTACTTATACTTTCATAAAATCTGTAAAGAAACACATTTTAGCGGATTTAAAATTTTAATCTATCTTCGGGTAGTGTACTAACCTAACCTATATTTGTTGTATAAGTATATAAGTTTTTTCTCATTTAAGTGAATGTAATTATTTTTGAGAAATGAAGTTCTTAAACCATATCTCTCGCATACCACCTCCATTGTTAACTAAACTAGATATTACCTTAACATTCACAAATTAACAAATCACACTAACATACAACCATAACATAACAAAACATACTAATTTAACATTACTTATAGTTTTCCCACTCAGTGCGTATTCTCTTTATCAATTTATTTATTCTCTATCACCCTTGATACACACCATTATAAAACCTTCACAGGTGAATTTCAACTGTAAACATTTGAGCACAGAGTTTAAAATAGTTCGATCTAGTGTACCAAGAATGTTAGAAAAGTATACCGATTTCTGAAAGCCTTTAGAAAAGTCATCATTTTTGAAGATGTAGAAAGAGATAGAGCTATATGTGCTGTATAGTTTTATCTCTATTCTATAGTCTTCAGTTACGCTCAACGTTCAATTCAGCTCAGAGAGTTGAAATTTCAACAGTACAGCGCCACATCAAGCTATACATTCTCAGTATAACATGGCCTGGCTTTGTATAGATTTCCCGTTCAAAGGGAGATACGCATAAACTGGTTTGTATAGCTTGCTGCGTACCAAAAACCAATTTTATAATTCTACATGAGATTTTGACTGCAGATTTATTTTATCAGGCTTCCAAGAAATCCAGTGTTTTTAATTGTTATTATCAGTCGTTATTCTATGTACTATCAGCTTGTATACAAAACTTTTGTCTGTTTTTATTGTAGTTTTCATGGCTAAACAGCTAGACAGATTTTGATAAAATCATTACATTTTTGACCTAGCAGTGAAAAAATACGCGATTTAATACAAAAACGACTGACAAAAAACAATTGACGTCATTGCCATATCAAAATAAAGTCTTTCCCGTTACTATACTTTCCTAAAACACATACCCATTATAAACACAGGTTTCTATTAACCATTTCACAGTTATTTTAGTATACTACCTTATCCTCGGTTTTAACCAACACTAGGTCAAATCGTGCTGTTGGATTTCCAGCTTTCGACATTTATCTGATCGTTGAAAATCCAACTTCGTACTATCGGGTATTAAGATCATTTTCACACATAATTTTAAAACATTCGTTATACGAGTCTTAATTTATTATCATTTTATTTCAGGGCCTTTTAAAATTATTCTAAGGATGATTTGAACCGCGTCCCGTTTACTCTTTACGTGTGTGAGAGAGAAGTAAATAGTAAAGAAACCATTTCAAATAAAATAGGGTATTTTTCTGTTACTATTAAAAGATGTAACGCAAAAATCGCAATAATTTTTCTTAGGTAACGACGAATCGAATAAAACAATTTGGACTTCCCATGCAAAACATCGTATCGGCCGACGATTTTTTATTTATTTTGATCCATATATTCCTTGGATGGATTGTGTGAGGATTGATATGAAGGAAAAAGGTGTAAATGATAGTGTGACGGTTGACAGGGGAGAGTGGAAGAAAAAAAACGTGTTGCGCCGACAACAAGTAACATGGTACAAGGGCAGGAATATTGGATGATAATATACCTTTTGGTTTTAACAAAAAAAAAAAAAAAAACTTTCAGGTGTATTTCTTGACGGCATGTAAAGACAAGTCAGATGCCCATGGGCGGCATACAAACTGACACCAGGTTAGGCACTAACCACACGATAAAGAAGAACTATCTGGTGTCCACGACACAATCCTCGTTGCTTAGTGTGGCACTAGATGGCGGTGTGTGTAATGTCCAGCGATATCTATTTATTTATTCCTTAGAGAAATTTGCCCACAGGGCCTAAAATGGCTGCTATATCAGAATCATAATATGAATCTCGTTAAAAATTTAAAATTCTTAAATGAGAGACTATTAAAGAATTTTAAATTTTTAACATGATTCATATTATGATACTGACAAAGCAGCCATTTTAGGCCCCCAGTTTGCTAATCTGAATCAGTACCTATGATATATTGCTCTTTTTGCGTTACACTTTACAAATTAATTTTGCGTCTTTGTCACACGTTCGTGTGGAGTTAGGTTTGTCTTATTTAAACTTATATTGTTATGACTTACGGGATATCTTTCGTGATTACTATTTAAGCTCCCGATATTTGGACGCTGTTGCAAGCGCCATGATCGCGGTTTGACTGGAGAATGCGGGTGGATGGAAATAAAATTGTTCGGAACAGACAAATCTGTCTACCCTCTTTCTTGTTTTGCTAAAAAAAAATGGTAATCACGTAAGATATCCCGTATGTGACAATATAAGTTTAGTTTTAACCGTGAAAGCTTAAAACAGTGTTTGTCTTATTTATTTCAGGATTCCAATTAAAACTTTTTGGAATACCCATACACATATTGCTGTTTTTTTTCTGCATTTTATTATTTTTCACGGACGTATCGGACAAAATTATAGTAATAAATTGAGCAGTTACGTTAGCCATTTCATGTGTTTTCGTACATATTTTAATATTATGCTATTTCAAGCTTACACAAGCGTGCCTGCCGCTTCGAAACGACTTTCCAAGTTAATATTATAGGTACTGTTATTTGATCTTTCAATAGTGTGAAAGTCACAGGTAGAAAAAATCATAACCCTCAGTTTTGCTTCGCCGTAGTCGGGTAAAAATAAGTGTAAAAACACACATTACAAAGCCGTCAACCAAACAAGATGTGCATCAAACTGTTTTTTTTTTGTGTGAAACATCATGGTACAATGTAACGTTCCTTCTCATAGAGAGGAGGCCTGTGTCCCAGCAGTGGGAACATTAATAGGCTGATGATGATGATGATGACAATGTAACGAACTGAAAACATTGTGCTGATGGAGCATGGTGGATGTTACAAGGGCCAGTGAGGTGTAAAGTTAAAACATTTACTTAAACCTTTTTTTTTCTTAACGTGTGGATATGTTGGAACTATCTCATTAGCTAGAAGGTTCCCAGGTATGGTCCAGAAAAAAATTATGTGATCGCAATGAAGGCAGGAACAAATGCAATTTGGGGGTGTTTTTACACCCTTCATACTTGTTACATACTAATTCATTAATTTCCTGTCTCCACATTATTAGAAAGATCAATTAAAACCAACTACATTATTTAAATGTGAAGAAAAATGCAAACAGCTTAGTAAAGTTTCTATATTATTTAATTTATTACATAATTCGGTAAAAATGAGTTCATTTTAAAGAAAAAGTACCAAGATTTATTTTGTCTTGTTTGCCATACGTGTCAATACATTCTATAATTCTAGGACACTAGTTATTTAGCAAGATTTTACGCAAAATACGCGCTTGGACGTGGAGTTGACGCAACGGATTTTAATGGAGTTTTCAGAAATTGATAGTGCAAGAGGAAGGTTTATGTATATGGTACATTGCACCCGTGCGAAACCGGGGCGGGTCGCTAGTTTGAAATATAATCTTGATACTTTTCCCTCACAATAAAGGCATACATTTTATACTTGGATAATCTTGATACATTATCTGTCTAACAGCACGTAAAAATTTAGGCGCAATTATATTTACAATGTATAGTGAATAACGCGACAATGTTGTACAAACATGATTAAAAATAAATAATAACTAATTTTAGGGGAATGTGCAAAATCGTATTTATATTTTTAGTTACATTTCTTACACACGAACTTTTCAAATTTCATGATATTGTAAAAATAAGTTGGTAAAAATTATCGTTTTATAATCATTGTAAATTATGTTTTCGTAGGTCGTGTGTTAAGGCCTTAGTAATTAATGAATATATTTTTTAATGATTTTGTTTTATCATTTACAATTTCAATCGATATGTTTATCAATTCAATTAAAAATAAGATTACAAAAAATAATTCATAATTTTCTTCAAATTGACTGCAACTAAAAAATTGAAATGAAAAAAAAAAAAAAACAATATTTCAAATTCAAATCAATTAAAATTGTAAACAACAAAATATATAATGAGAGAAAAAAAATTGAAATTAAGTAATTAAAAACAATAATTTATTGGGAATTAAAAAATTAATACGATTCCATATTCCTACAACGTTGAGTATCATAATTTCATTATTATTTTTTATTAAATTACATACATTTTCATACAAAACTCATTTTTTCATAGGACTTTTTTTGTAACAAAATTATCTACCAAACCTTTTTGTGTTTATTTGTACAAAACTTTCAGATGTTGATCATTTTCGACTTTGCTTACACACAAAAAGAAAAAACACGTGAGAATTCACTTTTCATTCACAAATTATCTATTTGGTTGACTTTTTTCAACCAAACATAATGTTTTTTTAACCTGTAATATCTAAACTTTGACCAGTCTTGACGAAATTTCTCTCAGGGGTGTAAACAGAAGCATATATACAATAATCAGACATCTATATGATGCACCGAGATTTAAGGAAGTCTGTTTGTCTGTCATACAAGTGCCTATGAGTCTCGCATGACGTTATACAAAAAAGAACTTACCCGATATATCATTTTAACCATCGCTTACTGTATGATCCTTCTATTTCCATGACCCAGTGGTTTTGGAGGTCAGATAGGCAGTTGCTCCATGTAAAATACTGACACTCAGCTGCATCCGGTTAGACTGGAAGCCGACTCTAACGTAGTTGGCAGATAATGATAACTGAACAATTACTTCACGCTGTTTCTCTTAGAGTGTAAGCAGAAGCACACACGCACAGTTCAGTAGATATTTTCTATAATAGTAAAGTAAGTCTAAGGGTAGTGTAATCAGCTCTCATCGACAATGGAGTCGTCAGATCGCTCCGTACTCATGCAGTCTCCTTTCGGGGCCACCTTTGACGGCTTCGCTGTCTTGCCTACGAAGATTTCTACCTCCTGTAATTAAAGAAAATTAAAATTAGTTTTTGATCATCATAACCTGTTGGTCTGATCACAAAAGTCAAAAGTGGCTCAAAAAGTCTGACAACCAGTTTTACCAATTGGTATCGTATTACCCAGTACTAACTGAGTTGTGCAGGTCAGATAGGTAGTCGACTCATACTCATCAAACTGAACATCGGTACTTCTTTACAAGGAGCTTATCTTTGGCTGATTGTAATAGATCGTAAAGATATACTTCTGCTATCTACTTCACGAATTTTAATATATAATAGCTGATTACATTGATTGATACTTCGCCATGACTGGTTTTTTTTTTTTTATCAGCTCGTACAACATTACTGCCAGCATCGTCTTGAGACATACACGTGAAAAATTTAAAAAAAAAAGGAAATGAAGGAAGGAAGTTTAGTGGGGGCTTTCGCGACTGCTGGGGATGAGGTCCCAAGTTCGATTCTCGTGTCGGGTAAATTATTATTGGTTTTCCATCAGGATTTTGTCAGTAGCAGACGCGGAGTCTGGATTTGTGCCCGGTTGATGGCAATAGGCCCTTTCTAAGGCTATGCTCCAATGTGTGTGTGCCTACCTGACTGCCCTCCAGCCCCATGTCTGAGTGCCGGTCGCTGCTGGTGCCGGGCGCGGCCGCGCGCGTAGCCATCTGACGCTCTCGGGCGACGCGTCTGGAAACAACATAATAACATATTATTTTTAGAGATAGTGGCTACCCAACGCAAACAAATCCTGGGAAAACCAACGACCAGTGCTCCACATTATAAATAAATATCGCTGGACATTACACACAGCGCCATCTAGTGCTACACTAAGCAACGAGGCTTGTGTCGTGGACACCAGATAGTTGATATACTACATAAATACTTTTTGTTTGTAAATTCATACTTATTATACATATAAACATCCATGACTCGGAAACAAATGTCCATGCTCATCACGCAAACGTTAGCCCCTAAGAACGTAAAGCAGCCTCATTACCGCTGCGCCATTCGGGTCGTCAGATATTGGGCCTGGATCGAATAATTTGGAAGTCCTGGGGAGAAGACTTTGCCCAACAGCGGGATGACACAGGCTATCAGCAACAGTATTGTCCTCACCTCCTCAGCTCCAGCATAGCCTTCCGATCTGCCTCTCTCTTCTCCGCAGCCAGACGCGCCTTCTCGTTCTTGATGACAGGCGAGACGCGAGCGCGGCGCGGCGTGGAGCTCACCGGAGTGGACGGGACTGGCTTCACCGGGGCAATAATCTGGAAATGTTAATATTACAGTCAAAACTTAATCAGTCCAAACCACTTTTGAGTAGTGCCAGTCAAATCCTTATGAAGTTAAAATGCGTTTTCTGTATTAAAAATATGTTGTTTTAGAACGCTTCAGTTGTAATTACCTAGTCCTAGAATTACATGATGTTGTTCACAAAAAAAAAATCCCTTCGGAAAGACGCAGGAGGTAGATTTCGAAGAAGGTTCTACCTTGTTTAAAATCTTTATCGTGGCTAAATAATACCAGTCGCTCGGGCCGATCTTTGGGTTAAGCCCTCCGTGCCTCGGAAAGCTCGTTAAATCGTTGGTTCTGGCTGTCATTTGTAGATCTTTGACAGTCGTTACCCGAAAGCCTGACAACCAGTCTTAGTAAGGGGTATCATATTACCCAGTACTAACTGGGTTGTGGAGGTCAGATAGGCAGTCGCTCCATGTAAAATACTGGTATTTAGCTGCATCCGGTTAGACTGGAAGCCGACCCCAAAATAGTTGGGGAAAGGCTAGGCAGATGATGACTGACTGACTTTTGGCTTGCTTACCTCCTGCCAATTATTCGCCTTCAGTTCCGCTATCTGCTGGTAGATGGCATCCACGTTGGTGACCTGGAGACAGACCATGTCCCAGAAGCCTTGCAGGTCTTCAACTGTTGTCGGGAACGGCTCGTCCAGGCGTTCGTTGATGTTGTTGTAGCAAAGACCTGGAAATTTTTGGGAATATAGATCAGTATTATGATTAGGTGGCCTGGTGTCGCGCCGCGGGAATCCGCTGGAACCCAAGACCAGTCGGTGTGACGCTTAGAGGAGCTCTAAAGGGTGTAAAAAGTCTCTCGACGAAGCCAAAAGGCACTTGTCCTCCCCGTCATTGCGATAATTTTTTTGTTCTACACCATACCTGGGAACCTTCTAGTTACGGAGATATTGGGGTCAAATCTCCAACTTTTTCACATGTTTTTTTTTAAATACATGTTTTTAATGTTAGAACCCTCGTACTACACAATCCATCTAGCAGCACTATGTTTTGAGTGCTTTACATTGAGTTTTACCGTTAAACGTGAATTTTCACCTCAAAAATAAATCATTTCTCAGCAATAATTTTTGCGTAGGGTTACTTAGTTTGATGTACAGAATGCTTGGTTGACGGCTTCGTGAAGAGTCTGTTTACACCATGTATGTGTGCTGGAGAGCCAAAAGACATTGCTGGCAGCAGTGGATAGCTAATGATGATGATGAACCGGTTTTTATAGTGGTTGCAAGCTTGCCTGGAGTTGCACATGAGGTTATGGCCCAGCGCACACCGCTGGAGGCGCAGCGGAGCGCATTTGAAGACAACAATTTAATATAAACCTTAACTACCTTGATATACGGTCAATATAAAAATAAATTCGCAAGCGGTACTCGGAGCGCCCTCAAGCTACTACAAGAGCATGCGCGCGACTTTATATCAAGGTAGTTTGCTTGGACGGTTGATTTTTAGGGCCATTTATAATGAATATTCTTCTTTACTGCGTTTATCCAATAATTTTACGCTATTTGTTTTTTTTTTGTTTTTGGTGGATATAAGGGTACATCCAGAAATGCAACAATTGTATTATGATTAGCTAGAATAATAATTTTCACTAGTAAAATTAATTCTGTTTACTTGATATAAATGTCAATGTCAAGTATTAATAGAGTAGAAGATTCGGATTGGCGACGCCAGTCGGCAGCACCTTCGTTGTGCACGTTCCCTATACTTTTACATATCTGCTTAGACTATTGGTAGTGCGCAAAGAAGCTAAATGCATATTACACAGCCACATCGAAAATTTTTAGGCGATGAGCTGGGGCCTGATGCCAGCCCCAACGCATCGCATTTCGTTTTTTTTTTCCTTAGCCTGTATAGTCCCACTGCTGGGCAAAGGTCTCCCTCCCTTTCATTGATCTCTTTGTGCAGTTTTCTCCAGCCAATCTCTCACAAACGCATCTAAGTCGTCACGCCAGTGTTTTCCAGGACTCCTTCGGTGACAACACCCAAAAATGTTTTTTTTTTTTTAATTGTGGCAGACAGGTCCTTATAAGTAGTTTTTTTTTTAATATTACCTTCAAACTGCTGCATTTTCTGCGTGGCCAGCAGTCTCGCCTTGCCTGCCGCGGCGCGCAGGAAACCTAGGATCTCCTCGCTCACATCCTCACGATTCTGGAAACATTACGAGACTTAATTAGCAAAAATAAATGCAATACCAACTTCAATTTTCCCTCATTAACTAGATCTGGCCATTATCATCTACCTGTTCCAGTAATTAGGTGTTCAAGAGATAAGAAAATGAATTCTCAAAGATTATTTAATCATAATCATCATTTCAGCCGAAAGACGTCCACTGATGGACATAGGCCTCCCCCAAGTGTCGCCACATGTCCCGGTCCCGTGCGACTCGCATGCAGCGAATCCCCGCAACCTTAACCAGGTCATCGGTCCACCTAGTGGGAGGCCTTCCAACGCAACTTCTTCTGGTTCGCGGTCGCCACAACAGAACTTTTCGGCCCCATCGGCCATCCGTTCTGCGAGATTATTTCACTATGTTGTTAATAGCTTAAAGGGTGTTGATGATAACATCTGCCTAGCTTTTTCATATATCGGGGTTGGCTTCGACTAAAATGATGTTGCTGACTGCCTATCTGATCTCTAAGAACCAGTTACTGGTAAGAATGCTGTTAGCATCCTTAACATCTCTCATTTCATAGACCAAAATATGAGCAAAGAACAAACACTTTGAAAATAAAAAACAAGATCAGACAACTGGTTCACAAGTACACACACTCATGGACCGACAGAGATCCAATGCTTTTTATAAATATACATTTATATTAGCATATCAACGATAATAAATTACTATAATACTAACATAGCTCATAAAATTAGCAATGCTGTCTCGCCAAAACAAAAGATCTAACCATGAAATTGGAAACACCTGAATCAATATGACAAGACAACATTTTAGACTATAGTCTGTTTTCTCGATCACTAGGTCACACCTAATCGAAAGTCAAATTAATAAAAGCATGCTGTGGGATTTTCTACTTTCAGCACTGAATTGAGCGTTCAAAATCCGACAGTTTGTTATTCATTTGGGTGTCATCAGCGCATTGAGCTAGTGAAGACCGATAATAAAATATTATAATTAGGTATTAACTAATTTGATACGGTATAAGGTCATATTATAAATACCATCCTTGAATATCTGTGTGACCAATGTCAAATTTTATTGAAAGAGGATATATTTGTTGACTTTTTTATGTTTTTAATATTAATTTATTAAGTCATCGTGAATGTTAATATCAACTACATAATATGGGTTGGCCAATGAATGCCGGTTGACTGTTGTCTGACTCTCAGGCCGATATCTTTAAGTAAGTTTTGGGAACTTCCAACTGTACGCTAGTTTGGCTAACAAAAGAAGCATTTCATATGAAACTGAATATTATTTGTATATTATTGCCCTGATCTATAGATTTGAGTAGGTTATAAGTTATTTCATATCAAGCTACGATCTCGGTTTTAGCCGAGCAGCGGGTAAAACCGCGCGGCATAGCTAACTTTTCTAATGGAGTAAATCACAGAACCACTTCTTCAACTAAATAATCCACAGCACAGGTGTTTCTTATATTTTTTGTGTTTCGACTATTCCTAACCATAAATCTCACATTATGCTAATTAGAATAAAAATTAAGAAATAAATAATTCAGACATGCAGACTCTCAGCGCACTGCTAATTTTGCACAGATAAAAATTCGAATCTTAGACAGAAAATGTTTCGAAACAATAATGAGTTATTAAATTTGAGTATTCTTGCAAATCTACACTAATAATATTTTATAGAGGAAAGATTTGTATTTTTGTGTGTGTATGTATGTTTGTAATGAATAACCTCAAAAATTACTGCGCCGGTTTCAAAAATTCTTTCACCATTAGAAAGCTACATTCACCCTGAGTAACATAGGCTATATTTTATCCCTGTACTCCCACGGAAACGGGAACTACGCGGGTGAAACCCCGTGACGTCCGCTAGTAAAAATATAAAGAACTGCAGACATGGGTAATAAAAATGATTGAATTACTAGGTTTGGTTGCAAAACTATTTTATAAATCCTCTGCTAATGTAAGGTTACCAATTATGTGTTTGACTCCGGTTATAATAAGAATCTCCGACTTTCGGGCTTCTTATTAAAATGACAACCGGGAACCTTAACGCGCTTTGCGAGGCGAGGCAGTGAATGGTGGACCCATCTATCTACAGACCATCCTCAACAAATATTCTTCAACCAGGAAGAACCCATACAGGTGTTACTATTTTTCCACGGGCTCCTCTCAAAGAATACAGCCATGGTTATAAGTCAGTTTCCAAAGGTATGCAAAATCAACCAAACCAAAGAAATTAGACAACCCTAATCAACCATAAACCGGTTCGGTAGACCAAATTCAATTGTAGAAACAAAACTATAACAATTTGATGCGCCTTTAACAGCCAAGGTCTTTAAAACAATTAAATGAAGAGGTCATTCAGATTTGTTGGACCATTGAAGGATTGATATCAAAGTTCTTACATGTTAGTATTTTCTCTGTAAGGATATTTTAGTGGGCAGATCAAGCAGACAAGCTGAGGTATTTTTTATTTCAAGGTTTTTAGGTTTTATAAGAATATGCCTGCCACACTGTCAAGTGTTATATCTAGAAGCATGGTAATTTTTTTACAGGGGAAATTCAAATATTTCTATTTTTAAGAATTACAGGTGCGATGTTGTGTGGAAACCTTTTTGCATTCTTAGAAAATAGCAGAGGAATATTTTAAACTATGGTCAGAGATATTAGAGGCAATGACAAACTTCTATCAAACAAAACTGACTATACTTAGAAGAGCTCATCTTGCCAACTGTCTTTGTCCACATTATGAAACAGAACAGATACCTAGCTAACAATGTATCTTTGAGGATGAAGAGTACTACGATTTTTTTTTAGTCACTTACGCTCTTTCCTCTCTTTATGCTCACAATGAAGTTCTATACGAACAATAATTCATAATTCTATGTGGAATCTTTCATAATTCCATAAATGTCGGACGGACCGCCAGATGGTCAAAATCGATCAAGAAGACTGTTGGAGTCAGCCTGTACCGAGCGATCTACAATGCAGGAGACCGCAAGGCTTGGAGACGTGTCATATGTGGTCGATCAGCATTGAGGGAACGAAGAAGAAGAAGATTTACAGACCGACCTCGGCATGGGTGGCGTAGCTTAACCTTCGAAGCCACGAAGTTGGTTATGTATGGTATTATTCTGAAGAAAACTCACCTGTAAATCCTCCAACTCCTTCTCAGCAGAAGCGGAAAGCGCCAACAGCCTCTCAGTCTCCTTCTTCTCCAAATTCAAGAAGTAATGCGCATCCCTCACCACCTCGCCACCATTTACTCTAACTATCACGGGCTCATCACTTTCACCATCTAGTTTTATCACAGAAACACCATTTGTCACCGACACCACTGCACCGTCATCCACATTCTCAGTCTTTTCCACTTTAGGAATGTCTTCATCAATCTTTTGGGGAGACAGATCACTTTTCACACACTTCTTTGGCGATAGGATAGGCAGCTGAGCTCGAAACTCAGGCCTTAAATGCCTAAGGACTGGTAGGGACACACTGGAGTCCAATTCTCTGTTTGGACTCGTGCAAACTTGGTCTATGTCCGTTTCTTCGTACTTTTTGGGGACTCTCTCTGGGGTGTTTAAAGACTTTTCCGTCAAGACTTTTGGCTCGTCGTCTTCGCTGGTACTTTTGTGTTTATGGCGCTTCTGGTTGAAGAAACCTTGAGCCAAAGCGCCGGGTCCGTAAAGCCTCTCCACTCGCTGCTGAATAAAACTCTTCATAGGACTCGTAAGCTGTTCTCCATTTTCCTTCGTAATTTCAACTCGTTTAGAAACCCCATTGGAAGAAATGGTGTAAGACTCGGAGCTGAACCGAGTCTCCTTGCCATTCGAGGTGACAGTTTTCCTGAAATTCGTCTCCGAATAACTGGACTTGAAGGTAATCTCCTTCGCATTATCCACTTCATCGCTCTTATGAAGCATTGAAGCCGCGAAGTTCTTGCTTTCGCTTGATATGTATGGACGGCTGGTAGTCGTCATGTTACCGAGAAAGTCGTTCTTCAACTGTTTATTTTCGGCAGCCATGTAGACATTAAACGGTGACGTGGCTAAGTAAGGATCTGTGTGCGCCTTAGTAGGCGCTTTTTGTGTCAAATCGGCACGCGTATCATGGGGACCGAATGTCGGGACCAGCAGTTTATTCGCACCGACTGGAACAGGTACCAATAACGAGTTATTTTCGCTTCTGTATTGATAAGTATGTGTTATTGGTCTTATGGGGGAAGCTTCCCGACTTTTGTTGATATCTTGCCTCAATTTCGAATCGTAGGTAGTAAGATTCGTGTACCCATTGACGGAGCAAGCTAGGTTGAGATAGCTAGGCTTTTTATGGGGAAGAAGATCGTCTCTTTTTTTATGATGTCCTCTCGATCTATGACTCGAAGCATCTACATACACTTTTGGGGGTGGTTTCAGGAGATTCTCAGACTTTCTTGGGGTTGGTGTGGTGTGATCTTCAGGGGTCCGGACTGGCGTAGCCACCGGAGTCGGGCTGGCTAAGTAGTTAGGCTGTAGGTTGGAGCCTGCCCGTTCTTGCAGCCGAGACGTGAAGTCTCGAATACGGCTGGTAGTGGAAGATGGTGTTAGGAGATTCAAGCTTCCCGATGTGGTATCTGGAATGAGGAGAATTTTAGGTTTTAGATATTTATTAAGTCACAAAGTAGGTCCAATGTTTTGATTTGATTCGACTATCTATAGTTATATGACAAATACGATTTTTATTGATTAGGTTGTGTTCTGCAAAAGAAACTAAACCATCCAGTTCTGTGTACCCTGAACTCTTTTGATAATGTAGATTTTGTAGGCTACTGATGATGCCACAAAATATACAATGAAGTTTTGAACTGTTCCAATTATTAAGATCAACCAACATGCTTGGTAGGACATTTCCTTAAGAAAAATTAAGGCCTCTTATCACATTTTAAAACGTTTATTCTAATGGAAGCCAACAATCTCAGCAAATAACACCTAGGTACATAAAATAAGTAATATACCTACTACTTACTTACTTATACTGTCATTTTGAATTTACTATTGTTTAGCATTTAGCATGACCCTGCAGATTTAGACAAAGTAACTAAGTAATTAAAAATATTTCTAGGAAATGCAAATAATCCACAGATAGACCACAGACAGAAAATTCTCAAGCAAAAAGTCAGTTTCAAAATGTAAGTCAAGAGCCAGAAAAGGTTACAGACTCTTTTGAATTTTATATATGTTAATTATAGCATCATCACAGAAATGTGAAAAAAAAATACTTGTAAAAAGATAGAAATACTACGAGTATACTTGTACTTAATCAATAGAATGTGGATAGCAAAGCAAACATAGATGACACACATACAACAAAAACAACGCACAAATCCAACTATCTACCACACAGATAATCCTTAGATTAGCCACACAATCACACAAAACTAAAAACGGACACAGACCAAAGAGTTTGGATCACTACATATTTTAAAACTTCTTTGACACTCACAAGCATGAAAAAGAAGATAATAATCACACATTTTGAATTCAGAAACATTGAATAGACAATTATTATAGAACCAAATAAAAAGAAAAAAAAAATATAATTACCGCACATCATGTTTTTCGTATCTTATCAAGAGATTAGAATGTGCGTGGGATCGCAATTATGATGTAAGGAATGATAAAATGTTTGTGTGCATGTGTGTGTGTGTGTGTATTCACGTTGTCATTGAATTGTTTGGGGGTAAAGTAAAGTTCAAGCTGTAGAGAATTGAGTGAAATGTTGAATTTTTGTAGCCAAATATTTCTAAAATCCAACCCATGTGTTATATATGGTTATAGATGGATTTGGTCTATTAACTAAATATACAATTACTATTTATTTAATAGACTGTAAATAAGCTTTCTATATCTTTATGGAAGTAAAGTTCAGTTAAGTTTGGTTTCTCAGTAGCAGCCACGGAGTCTGGATTTGTGCCCGGTTATTACATAGGACTTTAACATAACTGCATATTGATAGAGGTGTCCATAAATGGAATGAAAGGTAAAAGGTGGGAAATAGTGTTATCCATAAAAGTGTGTCAGTAGTGCCTAGGAGATTGGTTTTATGCCTCGTGAATGTCAAATTAGGGCCTGGCAACATTATTGTGTTTTATTAATCTTCTGCTTACCACTTCCAGGTATACAGGTGTGATTTTTTTAGTAAAAAAAAAATGAGTATGAAGCAAGATTAAAAGTGCAAGTAAAACCAATATGCTAATTCAACAACTAAATAAGAAGTTGACCAGTCAACTCACCGCCTACATACAAAATGACTCATATGTCAATGTGCATGTATGTCAACTATTTCTTTGTCTGTTTGTTTATTTCTTAAGGCATTGCAATAACATTTGCAATTATGATTTGTAATCTTTTTTTATGTAATATTAGCTGAGGCTTCAATTGCTTTTAAGGCATTATTGACATAGTTTCTTCATTAAATAAATGTACGTCCTGCACAACTTAGACAGGCGATGACAGTCAGCCTTGCAGCCAAGCCTTGCCTTACTGCTATTATGTTCTCACTGCTGAGACACAGGTTGACTTTCTATAAGAGGGAGTATGGTATTCCATCAGGTCAGGTGAAACAATTTTTACAGAGCGATTGCCTACTTGACCAGATGTATAAACGTGGACCAAATGAAGGGGGTAAGGATCGTAGCAAGTGTCATTCTGTAAAGTCAGCCCACCCACATAGGAAAGAGGAGTGAGTTTATGTATGTACGTCTGCATAAGTCCAAGAACCTTGTCTTCCTGGTTGATTGGCTAATATTTTTACCATGGTATGAGGTATATGTATGCTTGTGGCTAAATAATATCAGCCGCTCGGGTCGATCTTTAGGTTAAGCCGTGCTTGCCTAGGTTGGTCTGTGGATGGGTGACCATCCATTACATACCGAGTTTCCTTCGTGCCTCGGAAAGCAAGTTAAGCAGTTGGTCCCGGCTGTCATTTGTGATCTTTGACAGTCGTTACAGGTACTCAGTGGCCCAAAGTCTGAAAATCAGTTACCAAGGGGTACCCCTTACCAAGGGGTATCGTATTACTCAGTACTAACTGGGTTGTGGAGGTCAGATAGGCAGTCGCTCTATGTAAAATACTGGTATTCAGCTGCATCCGGTTAGACTGGAAGCCGACCCCAATAAAACTTGGGAAAAGGCTAGGCAGATGATGATGATGGTATGAGGTATTCTTACCAGGTTTTAACGAAATGTGAGATAACAAACCTTTTCTCTTTATGCAGTTGGTTAAACATTTCAATAAACTGCAATAGGCAGTGAAAAGGGTGAGTTCTATAGGAATTTTCACCGTTTTCTTACACAATGTTACTATAGACTCTATAACAATAAAACTGGAATCAAAAAGTTTTAATGTCAAAGTAATAAAAAAGTGAATTAACTATCTGACTTTGAAAAGAGAATGTTGAGAATGTTGTTGAATGTTGATTGTTGTTGTATGTTGATGTTGTTGTTGTATTGCATATTTATTACAGTACTAGATTTTGCCTGTGGGTTCACTTGCTTTTTGTCTGGAAATTATAACAAAGAAGCCTTTTAAATATAGTCTATACCACTCAGGGCTAATGTAGCTTCCCATTAGTGAAAGAATTATCAGAATCGGATCAGAATTTCCGAGGTTTATTTACCCTTTATGCAAACTTTTTATAAGTTAGTAAAGAAATGGCACATAGAATTTTTGACACGGAAGTTCACAGGTAAAACTTATTTGAGGGTTACACAGACCAGGGAAGAATGGCACAAAGAGAGGAGACCTTTACTCAACAGTGACTGGATCAAGGCTGCTGATGAAAAACAACAGAGACAACACTCAATAAAACAAAACTTTTTCTAAAACTCTAATGAGGTTTCAACATGAAACTGTCTTAAATAACTTTAATTTCTACTATGTTTTTATTTTAAAATGCCTTGGCCTTGCCATACAATAATATATATTTCATATGTAATTTTTTTTTGTATGTAACTAGTATGTATAAATAAAGCTTAAATAAATAAATGTTTTTATTTATGTCATAAACGCTTGATACAAGATGTGCAATGTCTCATAGAAATTAATTTCATTTTCCCTATATTGTTTAAGATCTAATCTAGTCTTTTATGAACAGTCTACCAGCCTGCTTTTATCTTACTGCAGGTCAAAGATCTCTTTTCATAAAGAGAATGTATTACAAAAAAAAGCAGTACCAACAACAAACTCACTAAATGAAGATCTTTAATTATTTTACATTTCCTTAAGTGTCATAATAAGTGATCAATTCGTAAATCATCATCTGCCTAGCCTTTTTCCAACTATGTTGGGGTTGGCTTCCAGTCTAATCGGATGCAGCTGAATACCTGAGTGATACATACGTGATCAATTCGTAAAGATAGATAATAATCATTAATGCATTGAGCAACATTACAGTAAGTATAATAATGTCATCACTCCGGTAACCTCTTGCTAAAAACTAGTTTTAAAACTTTTTCCAGAAATTTGTGGATCATGCATTATTTGCATTCGTGTAGCTTTTATAATGTTAATAAGTTTACAAAAACTACAGCAGAATGTAATTGTTGAATACTTTTGAACAGATCAACAAAGTAATTTTTCAGCCTTTTTTAATGAATTTTCAATACTAAATTCATACTTAATAAGGTTGTACTTATATCATAAAAAGAAGCATTCTTATGACTAAGACCAAGAGTAAAACTAAGAAAATTAAAAATTATAGAACGATAGCATGCGAAGAAAAAGAATTTTATAGGTGATTCGTTAATCTGTGAACTATTAAAATAATCGCATTAGTCATCTCCGTTAGGCCAATAAGTAAAAAATATCTACGTCATGCCGTTTTAGCCAATTTCATCATAGTTTTATATTAATAATTACAAGTTCTCGATAAAATAAATATTGCTTTGACGAAAAGTACGGTAAAACTCATTCTTTTTAAATCCGTTTTGACATTGAAAACCGGCTCCAAAAACTTACCGATCGCCTAGAACACACACAAACTGAATTATACAACAAATGAATGGTTAAAATAATCAATATTTAATTTTAATTTTTAAACACCTCACATATTTTTTCACTAAACTATTTAATGACACTATGACATCAGTTCAGTTCACAAAGAAATGTCAACGTTTTATTTTTTTTTCCTTCAGTCGACGACGCACACCCGTATGCGGCCAGTCCGCACCGTTCCGTTTCACGGTCGGTAAGTTTCGGTTTGGTTATTCACAGACTGTTTATAGATATTGAGGTTGTTAAAATTTTTCGAAATAATTTTATATCAGGTGTGTTAGGTGCGTATTCCTAGGCAAGATGACGGCAATGACCGAGCAATAAGCCGTGCGTGGGCAGAAAACGAGGTCGATACATAGATTATCCATGTGTACTACTGTACGCGTATCCGATTGTCTTTTTGTTTGTGAGTTGCATTTTGCAATCAGAATCGGCATTGTTTGCAATATTTATGCACGACCTAGATTTAGGTATAGAATTTTATAAACATGTAAGTGTTTTATTTAGTTTGTGTATTAATTGATCGATCCAACGTAATAATAAATATTCATAGCTTCCGCTGGGTAATGTGAGTACTTAGTGTTTTATTATGGTTGAGGTCATTTTTCTTGATTTATGATTACCTACTTATCATACTTTAATAATCTCTATCTACATATTAATAGTAGTATTGTTAACTAATTACGACGATTAGATTATGAAATGATTTATATTTTAATAAAAATAAAAACGGTTTTCAAAAATTATTTTCGCGCGCTGTCTCCTTTACGTTCGGTTTCACACAAAACTTTTAACACATTTACACGTACTTGTGAAAACAAACCCAAACTTAAAAAGCTAAAAATAAAAGCGCTCTTCACGGTGATTTACGAGCCGAAGACGTCTATACTTTAACTGAAAGCAATCAGAAGATGTCGTGGAGGACCGAAAACAGACACGAAATACTCGTTTAGGGAACACGATTATTCTTAAATTCCACGAAATTACGGACGATTTATGTTTTACACGCGACAGAAAGATCTAGAAATATTTTCAAGATACCGAATCGCTTGAAAATACGAAACGAATGAATAAAGAAGTTAGTGAGATCAAGGTGAAAGCTCTACAGTAGCCCGCGAAATTCAAATTTTCTTACGTTTTTTGCAATTTGCAGGTCAGTGCCAGGTTGTATGTTTTATTCATTAAATCAGGTTACATGAACTTAGTGGGTTGTATTGATGATTTTAATGATTATAATTCTGTAACTACATACGTGTTACAGCCGCGAATCATATTTTAATTACCATACAACCTGACACTGACTTGCTAATTACAAAAAAACGAAAGAAAATTTGAATTTCGTGGGCTACCGTGGAGCTTTCACCTTATCGATAGAAAACACCACAGTCACGCTACAGAAAAGGAAAAACAAAAGAAAACACAGATTACAGATAATAGTAAAGACATTTATTAATAAGTATGAAAATAATAATTACCTATACTATGATAAGAGCTACTGAGTCTATTTAAAAAGTTAAGGAAACCAATGCAATCAATGAAATAAACTTTGGCTAAATGAAAATAGTAATTCTAATTTTTAAAATAAACTCATTCAAAATTGATATAAAAATAAAACGAAATAATAATTGTAATATTCCGATGAAAATAAAACATAGATAATCACAATCACGCATGCTAATATAAAAGAATAGGATTCAGAAATAAATATTTGGGCCGAAAAATAAAAATTGAAAAATCATTTTTTTCTGAATCTCAGTAACTACAAGTAGGTACTACAACAACAAAAATATAAAAGCCAAGAACACATTGACAACACTCTATTTACCTGAAAAGTCTGTACTTGCGTCGACATCAAGGGAACAGCTTCCTATAGAATCCACTGACTTATCCATCACTTTGACTGTCAAATCCTTTGCTACCTTTACTAAATCCGACTCCTTCACTTCAATTTCGTAAGCTCCTATGCTGTCAAAATCATCTATATTCGATTTCGGAGACACTGTAGAGCTAGGCAGTCTTATATCCGTTTCATCTGTGTTTATGGTCAGAATAGAATCAGGTTTCAATTCTTCTGGAGCGTTTTTGTCTAAAATCAGTGTGCTTTGACTTGTAAATGTGCTGCGAATAGGCTCAATGTATTCGACGTCTTCGTCAAAGAAAAGATGATTTGTGTGTCCGCTAGGACCTTGCACGTTCGTCGCGTCTTTGGGGACAGCATCTATGACAGTCTGCGTCTTATGAATATTTTTATAGTAATGATTTTCTAACTTTTCTAATTGTCTCCGCGTATCCGACTGCTTTTTCCTTACAGAGTCTATAATCACTGGTAAATTGAGAAGGTCTGGAGTCTTTTCTCCATTGTTTTCCCGTTTGAAAAGAGGAGAATCATCACTTTCGAGCTCAAAACGTTTGTATTTCGAAGAGCAGTAATCGTCTATGGAAGAGGTGTCCGACTTTTTCGAGTCAAAAAAAGTATCGAGAGAAAAAAATGATTTTCTTTTCTTCTTTGGTTGGGTTGTTTTATTAAAATTTGGGGCCACGAAAGGGTCTGCTTTATACTGTTGCACACAAATATTGCTCGTATTAACCAAAGACTTGGGTCTTGTTTCTTTGGGGAGGCTGACAACACGATTAGTTTCTACCTTTCTAGAATCTAAACTTAAAGTCTTTCGGAATCTTTCATTCAGGTTAGCTAGTAAAAAATGTCTCCTTTCCGTTGATTTCGGGGTGACATTATAACTTTGTTTACTACTCGAAGGCTGGGAATGAGGAATGTGTTCTGTATATTTGAATTCGATGTCGTTTTCCGAAAAGTCTTTAGGTTCTTCGTAGAGCTGTGTGCCAGGTTCTGCTCTTTGAAAGGAGAACGATCCTCGAGTGGAGCTCTCCTTCCTGTCACAAATGCAACTGCCAACGCAACTCAGTTTCATGCATCTTTGTTCTGGCTCTAAAGACACTTCATGATCATTGGGAATGTAAGTATCTGGTTTGCTTTTATGGACTAGCAGATCCTGCCGTATTTTCTCAAGTCTCTCATCTCCATGGAGCCCTCTTGTGTATTTCGACTTTAGTGGTCGAAAGAACCGTATGGATCCTGAAGTGTGAGGCTCAATGGACCGTCTTCTGATGAAGGATGGTGACTCTGAGATCTTGTTCACGCCAAGGAGAAGGACAGGCGATTTCTTGTCTTCGTCGTCTGGTAGATCACTGGAAATAAAAGGTGCTGGTCAAATTGTGGTTCTAAACTATTGTGTAGTGAAGAATGTTCCAAATTGTTGTTGCATAAGAAAGCACATTTTAGCTATGTCCTGTTGTTTTAATTTTATAGCTCTCTATAAAATTAAAACAACCGGACATAGCTAAAATTATTAATAGAATGTTTGCTATTTGGGCTTTTAAAAACGAAAGTAAAGCGAAACAAGATCTTTTGGCTTTTGACTAACATTGGCAGGGTTAACTTATTTAAAGTGAAATTATGTCCTGTCAAAAAGACAAGATGGCGGCTTTTATTTGAATTTTGGACACGCGTAAAAAAATCTTGTTTAGATTACGGTCTTTAGTTAAAAAATAAAACAATTTTACAAAGAGTTTTAAGCATTTTGGAACATTTGTCATGAAGAAGCTTATGAATAATGGACGTGTTTTAGACATGAAACAGAAACGTATTGCCGCATAGACCTTAGTGTTATTCTTTGAAAGCATACATGCAGAGTGTCCATTGTATCTTGAATTAAGAAAACAAAACATTAGTCATTCACCAGCAGCGAGAGTTGCAACCCGAAATCCAACAGTGCTTATATCTTTGCGTTCATTTGAAAGTACATTAGGAAAGTGTAAGTATAAACAAACCGTAGTGTCCCGCAAAGTACTCTTAGCGGGACACTACGGTCTGTTACTATCCCCCCGGGGTCTGTGTTACGTTACGTTTTGGTACGGTCTGTTTTTATCCGTATTTGGTCTCTGTTTCCCGGCCAGTCCCGGTACATAAAGGCATGCATTCCATTGTTTTTTTCAATCCTCTTGACAGGAGAGTAGGCCTGCATTCTTTTCACAGTTTATTTACAGGGGAATCAGCCAAACCTTGGGTTTGGCCAACTTTTAAATAGCTAGCTTTAAATAAACCAAGAAAGTACTTTTATTCGCGATTTTGCGACCGACGCAATCAAATATACTAGGCATACTGTATAAGCTGATGAATGTTGCATGGCCAAAAATAAAAAAATACATTAGTGATGGCCGTGATATGCTGGCAAAAATATCGATATCAGTTTCTTAAAAATAGATTAGTGAAAGAACAACAAAAACAGAAAGCATTATACAAAGCACATAAAAACACAAAAACATACTTACGCTTAAAAAAAAAGAAATACAGATACAAAATGCTTTTTTTTTTCTGAAAAATAGAATAAGTAGTAGAAAGACAGGTCCAAAAGATGGTTGCAAATTGTTATAAAAAAATAAGAACGTTTGAGGTAAAATACTGGTATTCAGCTGCATCTGTTTAGACTGGACTCCGACATCAGCATGGTTGGGAAATGGCTATAATGACGTTAAAATGTTTAGGTGGGATGTCGAGAGATCAAATTTTCGTAAAAGGCTAGTCTATGGGGAAGATCTGATATAAATACAAATGCGTATTAGTTTGTGCCGCAGGCAGACCTAAGAATTAAGAATGTCATGTCAATGGGGTGGCTAAGGCAAAGTAAATCTCAGATGGCGCCACCATAGTTGGTCTCAATCTGACCAATGAGGTTAAGCTATTTTGAAATATAAAATGACATTTTGGACTAAACCCAAAATAACTGTTTTCCTGAATTATCGTACAATAATTGTTGCCTACCTATTCTATCCATAGCAATATTATAAATTCCGAAATCCCTTTTCACGTTTGAACGGCTGAACGCATTTGGTGGTGGTAAAACGTACGTTTTACCACGGTGGCTAGTAAGTTCCCGTGTGATATTGCCGACCTCCACGGCAAATTCGTGTATCACATCAAGCTACTGCAATTTGTCAAATTTCTTTTCAACTTTCAAGCTAAAGCATTAAGTTCAAGGTTGATTAGGAAAATTTGACAGATTTGGGTAGCTTGATGTGCTGGCGTTTGTACCTAGCTAGTCATTTTTAGAAATCACTTGTTTGTTTTGATAAAATTAAATAAGGCGAACGTAGTGGGCTACTACATTTTTATGTCAACGTATAGTTTCGGTATAAGGTACGGAATGGCACGCCCTTAAGCTACACCCTTTATTGGTAAAAGCACGCGATTTTTTTGAATACTTGAGCAATGCACGATATGGAAGGAAACGACTTTTCTAAGCAAATATTGTAAATGAAAGCTTGAGAAATACAGAAGGCGGAAACTACCTACCTACGACTCATACAACCTGACACCGACCTGCAAATTGCAAAAAAAAACATAACAAAAATTTCGCGAGTTTGCCTGGCGCTTCCCCCTTAAGTGGACGGAATATTAAAAAAAACATAAATTATTTTCTATACTAATATTAGTCGCGCTAGTCTCAGGAACTATACTAATGTTATAAAGCTGAAGAGTTTGTTTGTTTGGTTGAACGCGCTAATCTCAGGAACTACTGGTTGGAATTGAAAAATTCTTATTGTGTTGGATAGTCCATTTATCGAGGAGCGGAGCATACATGAAAAATGTTGCAAAAACGGGGAAAATGTATTCCTTTTGTGAGCTTTTTCTCTCTTATGTGACGCAGACGAAGTTGCGTGGGTCAGCTAGTATTCGATAAGGATAACTAATAAAAGTCGTATCTAGTATCTATCTCTCTTAAAACTATCTAATTCCAAGCTAGGCTTTACAATATTGCTAGTTTTCAAAATAAAATTGTCTGTTCGACGACTTGCATCCTAACTTTAGTAACTGTAAACTGTAAGATACAGAAATGTAACATGTTCTTTCCGTGCCGGTGGTCTGCCAGACAATATGGCACGGTATACGCACAGCTAACGTTGAAACAGATAACAGTAACGCCGATGAAGCGTACCGAACGCTATGAGTTGACGATACTGCAGGGATGGGACGTGTAGACGATTCGATGTCGATAGAATGTAGGAGTTGATTCATATAACGCCTGCACTATCGTTTTCCATTTGGTGGGAAAATGGTAAAATAGAGCCACGCTAAAAAAGTTAAGGCAATGTGTGTAGGTATGGTACCTATGTTGTTGAAAAATAAGGTTTTCATTTAGTGCTTTCCTGTCTTCTAATACAGCATATACCGGATGACTTTTTTATCACTTTCCAAAAAAAATGGATATATTAGGTGAACGGAGAAGCTTATAGCATACCTAGTTTTTTTTTTTCATTTTTCCACAACTTAGAAAAAAAATTATCTATCATCAAATAACGCTACAAATTTCAAGCAAACTTTTCATAATAGAACAAAGAAAGAGAAATTTTGAAAAAAAAAAGCAAAATATCGAATTTAAAATTATACGAAATTCGCGTATGATTTGAATTTCGAATATTTTTGATAAAAAAAAAAACTAAGTACATGCCATTTGCTTCTACCTATTAGACCCATTTTTTTGGAAAGTGATAAAAAAGTCATATATATTTCCCTGTATATTTTCAATAGTTTGAGTGAGCGAAGTACAACTTTTTATCATGGGAAATAGGACTCAATTTCGGAAATTTGAAAAAACAACAGATATAATTCTTACATTTTTTCACTTATGCTACCATAATGTTTGGAAGCAGTCTTTTTTTTCCCCGATTTCATGGTTGGTCCCATAATAGAAGTTGTTTATTTATATAAGTACTACACGCTCCTGATGTATTGCCTACGTTTAAGAAACACCCAGTATAAGCAATTTGACAACGTTGAGTCCGTTGTGAAAATTAAACATTATTTATGTATACTATCCCTAAAACTTAGGACCTTGGGTATTATGTTTACTACTTCAGTTGTCAATGTTCGAAGCTTGACTGCTGTATCGACATATCGATACAAGAAACATCACTACACGTCCCGTTGGCCCATCAACCGCAAATCGCTCTATCGCACGCAAAAGGTGATTACAGACGGTCAAACGGATTGACTTCTTATACACTTACATACATACAATCGTTGTAACTGTAACAAAACTGTAGAGATCGAATAATGTAGGTACATCTATAACTTGCAGTAGACGTTGTTAGTTTCTTGTTTTTACCCGACCACGGCGAAGCCAAAAGCCAAAACCGGGAACAAATCCAGACTCTGTGGCTGCTACTGAGAAGTTCTTGAAGGAAAAGCCCAATCTTTGCCAAACCTTGGCAAAGAATCTACCCAGGACCTCAGAACAGTAGATAGATAGATAGATAAACCATTTATTTAGTGCACACAAAAGACGTAGCACAACACACAGAAGTACAATTAAATGATACAATTTACATGATAAAAAAACAGTACAGCTTGTGACTACTGGATCAACGAGGCAGTCACTAATTTACTAGTCATCCAATATATCTCAAACCGTATTAATTTACAAACGGATTATAAATTCCAATTAAAATAACTGTCATTTTCATCCGGTATTAAGACTTTTATTGCTTCACACATTAGGAACTGTACGTGGAAATATGCCGCGAAGTAACCATAGACTATAGGTATATCTGTATTATTGTTTATGCTTCATCAGTTTTACTGTTACTTACTCCTTCGATGGGTATCGTCGATACGTAAAGGAATTCTTATTATTATAAAATTACTGCGGTTGTGGTTTTCGTTTTGTATTGATGTTGACAGAATCGATGGTAGTTGAGCATGCGTATCACGCCTTTATGGCAACTAGAAGTTGTACAAAAGAGCCCCAAGATACAGACTAACTGTCTAGTTTTGGGCTCACTAGCAACAACGATACCAACCTTACCGACGCATGATTGACAGTTAATATTTTATTAAAATCCAGATCCATCCATCCACCCACAAGTCGGACAACTAACCGTAATTATTGTAAATTAATAATAACCGATTACAACTCAATCTGAACGATAAAATATCGATAAAAATAGAATGTCACAACACTTTCACTAAGTATAATTTTTACGCTTGATCATAGAGTAGGTAAACTAAAATTCACTTTCTATCTAGTCTTATTATTGGTATTAATAATTATGAAATGAAAGCATTGATATTTTTATCAGTTTACCCATAATTCAAAAGCTTTCTTTTTCATATAAAATACTAGCCAGATCAGACAGACTGGCTTTCTAAACCCAGAGTGATGAGTGATGCTCCAGGCCAGTAAAGACTAAAAATAGGTTACTTGTAAATCGAAAAAGAAAAAAAAATGTGCCTCGTAAAATTAATAAAAATATATTATATTATTTAATTCATCTTTTACAGTTGTTACTGCCTGGGTCGTGACTCAATTGGTCAGATAGGCAGTTGCTCCATGTAAAATACTGGTACCTATTTAGCTGCGACCGGGTAGACTGTAAGTCGACCCCAACATAGTTGGAAATATTCTTTTGGCGTTTGGATGATTTTGTCAGGAGAGCGCTGTTGGTAAACAAAATATGAAATTGTCTGTGGAAATTACAAGATGGCGGTTTTAGTACTATAAGTTCATACTAAGTTATATATTACCAAAACTACACGACAATCCACAGAAACATCAATAAAGTCGTCATAAATAAGCTATTCATTACTTGCGCAATAGAGGAAGCGATAAAATATTGCGTGAAATATTTTACGTAATCTAGCGATATCTATCGATTCCTCATTGCATACGATCAGCCATCGATTGTTCTAATTGACCGTTACATTTTAATATTATCGCTGCTTTCTAGTTCTTTTTATGAAAGTGTAACACGATTTTATAGAAAAAAAAATCTACATACAAGATGCTACCTGCACAAATGAAAAAATTGTTGCCCAATGTTCCGTTGACGTTTATGGTGCTTCTTTCAATGTTACTGTGAAATCGGGAAATTTAAGTCCCCGGACAAGCATTTTAGCATAGCATAAGCTAGCTTATTGTCCCCACTGCTGGGACACAGTCCTCCTCTCTATGAGAGACAGTGGGCTGTTGTAACCACGCTGGCCCAGTGCGGGTTGGTAGATGTATTTTTGGTTCTAGAACAAGCATTTACTTTGAGCAAATTATTTCATCACTTCTGAAAAACATCGTGAGGAAACCGGCATGTCCTCGAACCAAAAATTTGAAGACGTGACATGTACCAACTTGCACTGAGCCCGCTTGGTGGATTACATTACAGATTACAGGCCAGCTCATTCCCTCTCGTAGAGATGAAGCTTGTGTCCTAGTAGTGGGAAATTCATAGGTTGATTGTAGGTACGAGTACTAAATGTTTATTTTTTTCTCACAAACCATGAGACTTTTAAAATGAGTCGTTACTCGTTAATATTGATAGTTTAATTAACAAAACATGTAATCTTTTTCTACAATCTTCGAAAGCGTGTTTTATAATACCTAATTTCTTTGTTCAAATATATTCCCACCGTAAAACGCTTCGTCATTGTCTATGGATTTTATTCTTATATTAAATGGTTAATTGATTATCCCATGTACCTTGAATGGTGAATTAACTTAATTTAATGTCATTGTCCCCAGATTGAAAATACTCAATCCGTAGAATGAATAAAACTAGGCAAAAAATTTGACGCCAAACAATTATAATGCATATTACTTCATTCGTGGCCTTGGTCATTACAGGTGGCCGAAATCCAGACGACCAGTCTCGCCAAGGGACTGGTATCGTATTACCCAGTACTAACTGGGTTGTGGACGTCAGATAGGCAGTCGGTCAATGTAAAATTCTGATATTCAACCGCATCTGGTTGAACTGGAGGCCGACCCCAACATAGTTGGGAAAAGACTAGGTAGATGATAAACAAATTTGTTAAGTAACGGTATTCACTAAAATCTTCTAAAGCTAGGGACAGATCTATGTGGCAAAACCCACACTCCAAATGACACAATGACAGCTAGGTATAATGGTCTAACATCTTGCCATGTGCTACAAGACCAAGCGGCACGTGTTTTGCAAAAAAAAACAAATGAAAGTTCAAACTGTTTGGAGCCGCTAGTCACAGAGGTGCGACTTGTGGAGTAGAAAAAAAATTTTTGCTGCTTGACGGACTCGCACCGTCCAGGGTCTAAGTTTATCAAGTAACCACAGAGACAAATGAGAGGTGCCTTGATGGAGTCTTCAGAAGTGGCTATTTTAAAGTATGTCAACGCTCCAGGGTGCGATAATCAGGGAGATAATACAGGTGACTTTTTTATCACTTTCCAAAAAAAATGGGTATGATAGGTGAACGGAGAAGAAGCAAACGGCATACTTAGTTTTTTTTTTTCGTTTTTTCGAAAAAAGAAGTTCAAAATAGTTCGCAATTCATATCATACGCGTATTGCGTATGATTTGAATATGATAGTTTGTTTTTTTTTTCCAAATTTGTCTTTCTTTGTTCTAATATGAAAAGTTTACTTGAAATTTGTAGTGTTTTTTGATGATGGATCAATTTTTTTCTAAGCTGTGGAACAAAGAAAAAAATAACTAGGTATGCCATAAGCTTCTAGTCCGTTCACCTAATATACCCATTTTTTTTGGAAAGTGATAAAAAATCATCCGGTATTAGAATAAACAGGAGTATTCTAGTCAATTAACAATCTCATGAATGAATTGACGAGAAGGAACACCGTGTGGTTTTAGTCAGTAGGAGTCTGACAGACCCGCCGGGTCTCACGGCGGAGGACATCCATTGAAACTTCCAAACGAAAAAAAAAAGGGAATTGTTCCATGTGTGAAATTGTATTGAAACACAAATTGGTGGCGTTAGTTCTGATTTTGGCCACGCATAAAGATCCGTGTAGAGAGATCTCATCTGCCTAGCCTTTTCCCAACTACGTTTGGGTCGGCTTCCAGTCTAACCGGATCGGCACGGCCCGGACCGGCAGCTGAATAACAGTATTTTACATGGAGCGACTGCCTATCTGACCTCCACAACCCAGTTAGTACTGGGTAATACGATACCCCTTGGTAAGTCTGGTTGTCAGACTTTTTGGGCCACTGACTACCTGTAACGACTGTCAAAGATCTACAAATGACAGCCAGGACCAACAGCTTAACGTGCTTTCCGAGGCACGGAGGAAACTCGGTATGTAAGGGTGATCACCCATCCACAGACCAACCTAGGTAAGCACGGCTTAACCTAAAGATCGACCCGAGCGGCTGTTATTATTTAGCCACGAGCTCCTCTCCAAACATCTATCCACCTAATTTTTTAACCACGACACGACTTTCGCCGTTCATGCCAATACGATAAAATAATGAAGATATTAACAAAAAGGAAAAGCTTTATATTAATGCACGTATAATTGCAGATAGTCTTAATCACAGTCTCCCACGAGGCCACGACCCTTTCGGTTATTTCTAAATTCATCTTAAAAACTTACGTAAAACAAAGTAAGTTTTATTACTCGGGGTCAACGAACCCATTGTGAGGTAATTTCGTGACGTGAACATTACAATGCAGGTACATGAGTAGATAATTGTACAGAGAACGAGGTTCAATCGCGGTGACCAAACTTTGAAGCTTATGAAGGTAATATGAAAGTTAATTTTGAGTTGCTTTTAAATCTCATGTTGCAATGCTTTTAAATCTCATGCTGCAATTTAGAAAGCAGTGTGGTCCCACTTTAGTCAGTTTCAAGTATTTATTACCAATGATCTCAAAACGGTGAAGGAATACATCGATAAGAAACCGGCATGTCCAACCATAACACCAACCAAAAACTCGAAGGAATGTAACATCTATCACCTCGCATTGGGACTACGTGGTGAATCACGGGTTCACGGCCCACTTCCTCTCACACAGAGGTCTGTGTCCCACCAGTGGGAATGCATGGGCTGATTATGCTTTGTCTGAGGATGCTGGATGGTATTGGGCCTTTGATGCTTCTGGTATTGTAGATAGTCCATAGATAGTGATGACCATTTGTTATCAAGAGGGTAGTACTTTTTCCCCTTATTTCCTTATCATCTGCTTATCTAATAGCAATTGTACCAAGTTCAGTCTCCATTTGTTAATTACTCAAGTGCGTCAGGTGAACGACTTTTTATAATAAAATTGTATGGTTGGGTCTTTTTTGCTTTCAAATCATAAAACGGTATAACTAGTTAATTTACGAATAGATCAAGATTGATGGATGAAGTTTTGGAGTAAATGTATTTTTGACAGTGAGTATTTTTACGGAACATTTGTTTTTTCAATGGGCTTGTTCGAAATTAATGAAGAACGCATTTGAAATTAGTCTCATTTAATTTTGATGCAACAATTATTATGTACGGTCGAACAAGCTATTTGGTTTACATTTTACAATGTGATTTGTTGGTTAAACTGTAAACCAAATAGCTTGTTCGACCGTACTATGTATTAGGTACCATCAACCCGGCACGAATGCAGCCTCCGTGGCTGCTACTGAGAAATTCGTTATACAAAAACCCAATAACACTTTGCCCGACCGGGTAATCGAACCTTGAGGACCATGAGGTCCTGGCTCATGGTCAGCAGCCGCGCTTGCAACCACTCGACCAAGAGGCCATCAAAAGGACAACTTACACCATCATCACAATAAATAATCACTCTATTACCCATAACAAAAAAAAAAAAAAATTAAAATTTTAAAATAAAAAATTGTTATTAGTATATATTTTCAGGCTAAGGTATTTATCTATGGGTCTTTGTTACCTGAAATAAATGGTTTATTTATTTATTATTTATTAACAAATTAAAAGTAAGGCCAGTTTCATAGACCACATTTGACATTTCATCAAAAGTACAACAACGTAACCTTGTAATGGCTGGCATAATATATTATTTCTTTCTTTCAAGTTAGAACTGCACAATACACAGTACACAGGCCTGTGTACTGAAAAAATCTAATTAGTCCGTCAGTTAGATTATCAAAAAATATTTGACACGTGTTTTTTCTTTTGTTACGTAAACTAAAATTGACGAAGATACGACGCTTTTAAAATTCTCAATACGTCACGCGGTTTTAGTGCGTTCTGGCGTCACGAGCCCCCACTCCCGAGTTTTGATGCGTTTTAGCTTTGTCAATACTTATTCATTGATTTACAAAAACATAAAATACGTGTCCATTATTTTCCAATGCTTAGAGCATTGGATATTAATGGACGGATTAAATAGATTTGTAATAAAATTTATTGATGGTGGAAACTAGCCTATTGATAACTTTTTTCAATTACGATTACATACAGGATGACTTTTTTATCACTTTCCATGAAAAAGTGGGTATAATAAATAGGTGAACGGAGTAGAAAAAAAAAAACAAACGAAATTCAAATCATAGGTTACGCGTAATTATTGCGTATGATTTGAAATTCGATATTTTTTATTTGTTTTTTCAAAATTTCTCTTTCTTTGTTCTAATATGAAAAGTTTACTTGAAATTTGTAGCGTCTTTTGATCAATAGATCAATTTTTTTCTAAGCTGTGGAACAAAGAAAAAAATAACTAGGTATGCCATAATCTTCTACTCTGTTCACGTTGTTAATATACCCATTTTTTTTTGGAAAGTGATAAAAAAGTCATCCGGTATTTAATGTAATAATGACAAAATAAGGTAACTTTAAAATGTAGTAAGTACACACATCAACACGGTCTAGGGATATTTTTAAAAAAGCGAATTACTATCAATGTGTTAATTATTTATATGACATGTATATATTTAAAAGATACGTTATTTAATATTCTACCATTTTTTAATAATGGTTAAGGTATAGATTAAAATTTCAGGATTTTATGGAAAAAAAATGAAGCATAGACGGAAACCGTTTATGAATGAACTTTTAATTTGTGAGTAAAAACTGAAAAAAATAGAAAAATCATTTAATTTGTGTTTATAAACTTGAAGTTAGTAGTCTGAGAAAGCGCCCATGATGTTCATAACACATCGGCAACGATTCGGCATGCTCAGAACAAGGTTGTCAATGTCTTGCTGCGGAATATTGTCCCATGTCCTTCTGAGGTGCGCAAAAAGTTGATCTTCTGTAGCCAGATTTTCAGGAACTTCCTTCAGAGCTCTTCTTTGCAGCATATCCCACGCATGCTCAATGGGATTTAGATCTGGCGATTGAGCAGTCCAGTCTAAGGCCCTAACATTATGTGTATGTAACCAAACTGCTACCGTTCTCGCCGTGTGTGCCCGGGCATTGTCGTGCATGAGCAGGAAATCTTGCCCCATTTGTGTTCTGTGGGGCAAGATTACGGACCCCAGCACCTGTTGGACGTATCGTTCTGCCGTCATATTGCCCCGCACCCAAACGAGATCCGTCCGTCCTCCAAGACGAATTCCTGCCCAAACCATAATTGTTCCTCCTTGGCATGGGTGAACTTCCTGAGGGTTCTGGAGACGGCTCCATCGTCCAGGAACTCGCCAAACACGCGTCCTTCGTGAATCTGGATAGAAGCCGAACCTGGATTCATCCGTGAACAGCACATTGGACCATTGGTCACGGCCCCAGTCCACGTGGTTCCGAACCCATTCTAATCGTCGTCCACGATTGCCTCTCCGTAAAGGTGGGATCCGGAGTGGTCTACGAGAGCGTGGATTGCTTTCATACAGTCGCCTTCTTACAGTTTGGTCACTCACAAGCACTTGGTGTTCCACTCGCAGCCTTTGGACCAATTGAGTCGCCGTTGCATTTGGTTGTGCTCGCGCAGTAATTTGCAAAAATCGGTCTTGTCTGAGGGTAGTGATGCGACTTGGCCCCCGGTGCCTCTCCGCTACTTCACCTGTGGCACGATAGCATGTCCACAATCTTGAAATTACATTTTGATGGGTCCCTATGGCCTCAGCAACATTACGCTGAACAGATCCAGCTTCCAGCATTCCCACAGCTCGTAACATCTCCGCCCTCGTCAAATGTCGGCGTTGCATGGCTACAATACCTCAATTTTAACTTTATCTTTCGTTTAAAAATGAAAAAAAACTGTAACTAAACGTAATTCGTATTGTTTTCTAAATTTCGCACAATTGAAAATTCCCTCTCCTATACATCAAGACATTTTTATGTCACCGAAACAAAAGAATTTTCAAAAATTTGAATTTGGAATTAGTCTGAGATAAATTACAAACAAATCGGTGTATAAAATATTCCAATGCCAGTACTTTTCGAGTTATTTAATTGAGTATGAAATATCCCTAGACCGTGTTGATGTGTGTAGTACTAAACTGACAGATGTCAAATGTGGTCTATTCAATTGGACCTACTTTAAACTTGTTTTTTTTATATTAAAAAATGGGCCTGCTCGACCTCGATCAATACTTTACTTGCTTCAGTTCATTATACCATTTGATGTACTCTCAGAGGATATACCAAATTAAATTTGATTTCTTTATTAAGATAACATTTTAAATACTTATTCAACAATATACTGTTGGTCATTGCGTGTGTGCCTCTACACAACTCTTACACCAAATTACCTCACATTCGTTTCTTATTTTTAAAAGAGTCGTAATTCGAAGTCAATTGGCCTAATCGTTTCACAATTGGCTGTTATATTAAATTAGCGCCATCTTGGTTGAAAGTAACAAATTGTAGGTCAACACGAAAAATGTGTGTGTGTGCGGTAATCTCCGGAATTGCTTGGCGGGTGCTTATGGGTTTTTCTTAATAGAGCTCGAGGAAATAACGGCTTGTATTCAAGAATTTAAGACATTAGTAGACCCATAGACCAATATTCAGTTCGTTTAATATTTAGTATTTGTTTAAAGCGGCCCACTTGGAATTTCTTTTGCATCGTGCGTGCGTTTCCAAAGATTTAAATTCACATAGGTACGGTACACAAACAACATTTGTCTATAAGGCCTGAATTCCTCTTACGCTGATGTTGGTCGCGTACGTCGGTCGCGCGTACGAGTATACCTACATTCTACATTGTGTTCTATATAGCACCCCACCCACCATACTGCAACGCTGACATCAGCGGCGCGTACGTTGCTACGCACTGAAGTCAGCCGTGTATATATTTCTCACTGACGTACGCGGCCGTCATCTGCGCAGGAGGAATTCAGGCCTTAGTCTATGACCAGGGTATCTAAAGTTAACAACACAATTGCCGTAGCAGACAACGTCTAGTTTAGTCTGAATCACGGAAGATTTGATACGATTTACAGTTCTTTCTGCAAAGTCTAGTAATTTGACTGAGTGGTCAGTTACTTGCTGGAATTAATGTTGCGGAAAAAAAATCTTCTTTATAAAGTTGTATAGTCTTTGGTCTTTGTCTTCCTTATGTGTCATATTAACATATTTTAGATTAAAGTTCTAAAAAAGCTAAGAAGTAAGTGTCAGGTTGTATGTTGATTAAAATATGATTCGCGACCGTTTCAAATACGGCTGTAAAGAATTATAATCATTGAAATCATCAATACAACCCTCTAAGTTCATTTAATCCTATTGAATGACTTAGTCATTAAATAGGATTCGCGGGCTACCCTGGCGCTTGCTTATTTCACCGAATTAAATTAAATTTAATTCAATTCATTCTTTTTTTTAAATGGAATTAGTCGGTCGGTGTCTTTCAGAGTACGGAAACGACATTGGAAGAATCACAATCCATGCCAGGACCTGCAATTTAAAGCGAGTCTTTAGCTCGCTGCCAAGACTTACCGCACGCGTATAAGAAAACCGAATGAAAGTAGAAAGTCACATACGGTTATATGTTGATATCTTGTTTTATATGTTTCTGCAGTTGTTAATGTTGTCATACAAGTGTTTTCTTATGAGACATGACTTTAAAATTCAAGTTGGAAAAGCTTTTATGGTAACCTTGTTGGGAGAAATGCCAAAATGCGTGGTGAAAGGTGTCTTTTTGATAAAAATAACACGAAACTACATTCCAAAAAAACAGGGTGTAAAATTCCTCATCACGAACGCGAAGCCGTCAACCAAGCATTCTGTACATCAATGCATTCTGTACAACAAATCATGCTGGGGAAACGACTTTTTTTGGGGTGTAAAATCATGTTTTGTGATAGAACTCAATGTAACGCACTCAAAATATTGTGCTGATGGATGGATTAAATAGTATAGGGGTCGTGGAGGTGTTTAAAGTAAAAATCTTACATTCAAATCTTGTATTAAAAAAAAAACTTTCAAAACATTGGAACTTTGACCCCCAATATCTCCGTAACTAGAAGGTTCCCAGGTAAGTTGTAGAACAAAAAAATGATCGCAGTGACGAGATGAACAAGTGCCTTTCGGCTTCGTTAAGAGGTACTTTTACACCCTGTACGGCAATGGTTACTGTCAAAATAAAATGCAAGTATGAATGAAGTAGAACTGCAGGGGAAGACCAACTAAACGATGGACAGTGTTAAAGATAATTTGTCTAAAAAAACCGGCCAAGTGCGAGTCGAACTCGCGCATGAAGGGTTCCGTACTATCGTATATTTTTTAGGGTTCCGTAGTCCTGACTAGGAATCCTTATAGTTTCATAAAGTCTGTCTGTCTGTCAAAGGTTTTACTAAGAGACCGTTAGTACTAGAATGCTGTAATTTTGTAGGGGTATGTATATCAATTACCCAAATGTCCTTTCTTTGGTATTGTTCGTCGTTTCGTTGAGCTCCTAGAGTTATAAGTCGAGCTACACGATAACTGACAAATGCTTGCAATGACTGGACAGGTCCACTCAAATCTGTGTGGTTCTTTCTTCAAAAGACCATCTCAGACACTAATCTGCATAGTCCTCATGTGAATTGAGCAAGATTATGTCTGGACTTCAAAAGAGACTATGACCTCTGAGTTTGTTTCGGCTGTTTCTTCTCAGAGTAGTCAGGTACGAAACACCGGCCCCATCTAGTTTTAAAAGTGACGTGTAAAAGTGTTTGTAAAAACCTACTTGCAAAATAAACATCATTTATCATTTACGCCGACAAAGTGGGAAAATAAAATTTTGGAAAATATTTTATTTAGGGTAGCTACATGTGAAGTGGGGATGTTTTTTTTTTGTCATCTGCCCCATTGGGTGGGGTATCGTTGAATAGGTCTTTTAAAATGACTTAGGGGTTGCTAATACTATTTTTCAATTTAATGCTCCATTTACGAAATATTAAACTATTTTTGTTCCAGCATTCCCCCCCGTCTAAAAGCTAAAATACTGGATTGAAAAATCTGGAAAAATTCATAATGATAGGGCATTTCATGAACTTTAAAGGAAAACTACAGCGGTTTAGATAACTTTATTAGTTTAACAGTAACATTCGTTGAACTTGGGTGTTGGATAATTTTGTACCAAATATAAAATCCTTAGAATAAATCCTTTAAAGGATTACTGACTAAGATGGAGAAGTTGCTTGTCTATAACGGGTGAAGACTTGCATTGAAAAACAAAATCTAAAATATAATGGGCTACTACGGAACCCTACACTGCGCGTGGCCCGACACGCACTTGACCGGTTTTTTATTGTTATAGCGGCAACGGAAATACACATTCTGTGATATTTTCAACTGTCTAGCTGTCTTGATAGCTAGACAGTTCATGAGATACAGCCTGGTGACAGACAAAAGGATTTTTCATCAAATGAAAATCTCCGACAGACAGTCATCATTTAGAAAAACAAACAACGAAATACCATGAAGCAACGCTCTCAGACATAAAAAAATAAACATACAAAACTAATCTCAAGGATTTGTTTAAAACTTTAAACAAAGAGAAAAAAATTGAACGTGTGAACAAATGTTTAGAGAAGCTGATTTTTTCTGCAAATACTAGTTAGTACATTTAGAAATAACAATTTGTGCATAAGAAATACAACTTCTATGAGTAAAACAATAAGTGCGAAAGTTGCTAGTTTTACCTCTGTTTTGTCTGTTTGAGAAATATTACGAAGGAGAGTCTTTCTCATGAGTAATGATGTTATATTTTCTGACGCAAGGTTGAATACGTTACAACAGAAATATTGTTGTGCAAAAGAAAACACACTATGTACATATTGCATAGATGGATTTTTAAGTAATATACCAGTTAAAAAGGATAAACTAATTAGTCATACTATATGACAATATGAGGAGCTCGTGGCTGAATAATAACAGCCCCTCGGGTCAATCTTCAGGTTTAGCCGCGTTTGCCTAGGTTGGTCCGTGGATGGGTGACCGCTCATTACATACTGAGTTTCCTCCGCGCCTCGGCAAGAACGTTAAGCCGTTGGTCCCAGGCCCAGCTGGTATCAATTGTAGATCTTTGACATTCGTTAGGTAGTGGACTGAAAGTCTAACAACCAGTATTACCAAGTGCTAACTGGGTTGTGGAGGTCAGATAGGCAGTCGCTCCATGTAAAGTTATTATATTCAGCTGCATCCGGTTAGACTGGAAGCCTACATATTTGGGAAAAGGCTGGGTAGAAGAGATGGCTATAAAAACAAGCAAAGATCAAAGCTTCAATGGAAGGACTGTGTGAAAGATGATATCGCTAGGAAGGTATGACCATTAATGGTCATATACTTTTATATTAGTCGTTATCTCAATTGAGATAACGACTAATATAAAAGTATGGAAGAAGATATGCTGCGCCTATTTCGGATAAATTCGGATATTTGCAAGAGGGTGACAATGAGGGTAATAGGCTTTTGTCCTGAAAAAATCTAACTAGTCCGTCAGTTAGATTATCAAATAATATTTGACACGTATTTTTTGTTTTGTTACGTAAACCAAAATTGACGAAGATACGACGCTTTTAAAATTCTCAATACGTCACGCCGCGCCGTGCTATAATTTTTAGTGCGTTGTGACATCACGAGACCTCACTCTCGAGTTTTGATGCGTTTTATCTTTGTCAATATTCATTGATTTACAAAAACAAAAAATACGAGTCCATTATTTTCCAATACTCTAACTGACGGACTAAATAGATTTGCAATTTATTGATGGTGGAAACTACCTATTATTAGGGACATACAAAGACATACATACACGTCTTTGCATGTCCCTAGGCTAGCCTATTACCTAGGTTGATAGGACCACATTGTTGTCAATTGGAAAAGTGCCCAGAAGGTTGACAGCATTGCCTTGCCACGTTGGATGGATTCTTTGGCAAAAAAAAGGCCAGCCCTCTGGCACAATATAAATATGGCCTCTGGTCACATAGGCTGAGGCCAAACGAGCGTAATTTTGTAAACGGAGAAACGGAGAACGGAGAGAAATTGGCCAAACGAAGTAAAATGCGCCCAACTATGTATGAAACCGAAATTACGCGACTCACTAATAAAGAAAGAGTCGACCAAACGCTTGGTGATATCCACAAATAGACAAACGAAAACTTAATACAAATTTCTGAGGTGTTGAAGGTGCATCATCATCTTCCCAGCCTTTCCCGACTATGTTGGGGTCGGCTTCCAGTCTTAACGGGATGCAGCTGAATACCAGTTCAACATGGAGCGACTGCCTAACTGGTCTCCACAACCCAGTTAGTACTGGGTAATACGGCTATGAGGAGTAGATCCATCCTTCTTGGAAACAAACCTGCCGGCGGCGCCCATGGATGAACCTTTAAGGCTGTAGTAACTGCTAAATTAGCAACTCTATTTGTGGTGGTTCAAACTTCGTTTGAAATACTGTTAGAATAAAGTTCTAATCAGCTTGCACTACAAAGCGGTTGTTACGTCGGTCACTGCGGGCCGAATAGAGCGAAACGAGTGGTTTTTATTTAATTGTAGCCTAATAAATGATCAGATCAAAATGCCAATTGTACACTTTGCGAAGAAAAAATGACAAATATACAAACAAAAAAAAAATATACTAAAACTTAATGCCGTTTATGAGTAGTTACGAAATTAAAAGAAAAAATTATTCACTTTGAATATTTTTTTCAAATAGTATTAAAGATAGAATTATTTCAGTTGTACCAATTAAAGTTTAGAGTCTAATAAGGATCATATATTTTTTTGCACATTTATATTCATTCATCAAAGGAGGAGTTACATGGAGAAGACCTCTCGTTAGTATACCATCCCCTTAAGTGACTTTACCTCAATTTGAGGGTCAAAGACCCCTCTCTATCTTAATGATTTCGTCAGCAATCAACTAAAACCAATCAAAATCTACATAAAAGGGAACTTGAATCAGAATGGTGAACGGATTAACAAAACATGTCGGACAAATTTGGACGCTACGTATCACATAAAATAATAAAAACAAGTTCTTTGTTTGTAAAGGAACAGGTTTTCCCACAGACTATAAATCATAATGAAGTTTATTATTTAATTGTGGTGCTCGATATGTTAATTTTAAATGTAAAACTGATTGACTTGTGTTATTGGGTGATTATTAAACAGGTGTCATCTGTTGATAAGGCTGATGATGCTCCAGGGTAGCCCGCGAAATTCAAATTTTCTTACGTTTTTTGCAATTTTCAGGCCAGTGCTAGGTTGTATGTTGATTAAAATTTTTTGTTTCCTACACCTTTATGAACTTGGAGGGTTGTATTGATGATTTTGATGATTATAATTCTGTAACTATATACGTCTTGCAGCCGCAAATAATATTGTAATCAACATTAACCCTAGTACTGGGTTGCAAATTACAAAAAACGTAAGAAAATTTGAATTTCGCGGGCTACCCTGGAGCATCCACCTTAAGAGCGTTTATCCAAGAAGTTGGCAACATCGCAACGCAAATAGCTGTCAAATATTTACCTGTTTTAATTAATTTCGCAATATTAATCTAAGGAAATAAGAAATAAGGCTAACTAGTGAACTAGAATAATAATAATAATAATAATAATAATAATAAATTTTTATTTTCTCCCACAAAGTAAAGTTACAATATAGAGGTGTTACAATTAAATATTGGAGGTACAAAGGTTTGTGGGAGTCAGGAGTTCAAACTAGGATGATACCCTGTGCTATGGACTCCTGGCCCCCCTCGCCGAGATTGGCATTATGACAATTTTAGAGAGACATGTCATTGTATGACTATTTTAAAAAAAGAATTACAAGAAAAAATACTAATGTAATAAAACAAAAACTAAAAATGCGTGTGTGTTTGCGTGTGAAGTGTGAGTGTGAAGTGGAAGGTGTCATATGTGGTGTGGTGTAGTGTGTGTGTATGTGTGTGAGACAGCGAGAGTAAGATAGTGTAATGTGTGTGTACGTTCATAGATGGATGTAAATACAAATGTGTGCGCGAAGGGGTGGCAGTATGTAGTTATGAGAAACGCTAGACTAGGATAATATAGTGAGCAGTTTTTCAGTTTCTTCATAATCAAGTTCTAAAAGCCATTGTGTCAGCTTCTTTTTACATTCTACCCTAGACAGATTAACAATTTCAAGAATCTTATTAATTTTATTATACAGTCTGCTTGATCTGAATATATAGAAATTTTTGGCAAAAGAGGTTTTTACTGGAGTTGTTTCACAGACTTCATAGAATCGTCTAGTATTAACCTTTTGTTTAGCCGTAGAAACGTCTATAGAGGAATGTTTTTTTATTACCGTTTGCAGTATATAAAGTTGTCTGATTGTTAATACCTTTGCTTCTTCGTAGAGAGTTGTTGTAGCGTATAAACGTGGTTTGAAGAGAGCAACTTTTAGAAGAAGTCGTTGAGCTCTTTCAACGTTTAGGACATTTGTTTTATACGAGCCGCCCCAGGTGGAGATACAATACGATAAGATTGATTGGCAAAGGGATTCGTACACATTTTTAACCAGTTTCCAATTTGCAACATGCCTAAGATTTTTAAATATATGAACGAGTTTTCTAGTTTTCTGAACCAGATGTGCAATGTGTTGTTTGAAAGATAAGTTTTTATCGATCATTATGCCTAAGTATTTTATTGATTCAGTTTTTGCTATCATTGGGCACATGGTACAGTTGGTGGTTACTGGATTACATGTGTGTGCATAAACGTTGAAATTATTAGTGTTTGATGCTACATTATGTATTGTAAACTCTATATATTTAGTTTTGGTGGCGTTTAAGGTCAGTTTGTTGAGAGCAAGCCAGGAAGTTACAATATTGAACCCTTCTTGGGCAGCAACAAAAGTTTCGTCCCAAGAGTCACCATAAAATGTTAAGGTGGTGTCATCGGCATAAGACATTACATGACAGTTTCTAATGTTTAGCTGGCAAAGATCATTGATATAGCAAAGGAAGAGGGGGGGGCCTAAGATACTGCCTTGTGGGATTCCAATATTAATCGGTCTTTCTTCACTCAGCGTATTGCCTATCCGAACTGATTGATAACGATCTTGTAAATAGTTCTCGAATAGTTTTAATTGTGTGTCCCTTATTCCCATTTGTTCTAGTTTGGAAATTAATATGCGTGGGCACACAGTATCAAAAGCTTTCTGAAGGTCCAGAAAGATAGTCAAACATTTTTTTCTATTATCTAATTTACTTACAATGAATTCAGTGAACGTATGAATACAATCAGTTGTGGATTTTCCTTTTCTGAAGCCATACTGGTTTGGTGATAAGATGTTTTTATCTTCTAAATATTTTACAAATCTGTTATTTATAATCCTTTCAAATACCTTTGAAATAGAGGTAAGCAACGAAATTGGCCGATAATTGGCCACTTCGTCCTTGCCGCCGCTCTTAAAAATGGGGATAACAATTGATTTTTTAAGGGATTCTGGAAAAATACCTTCTGATAAACATCTATTCAGGATGTAGGTGAGGGGAGGGACTATATATTTTTTTAGATTTTTAAGGACTGTTGACATAATATTGTCTGGCCCTGCTCCACAATCTGAGCGAAGGTTGCTGATTATTCCTTCTACTTCCTCTTCAGATGTCTCCAAAAGCACAAAAGAGTTACAAGAGGACTTGAAATTTGCCGCGTTCGTTGGGAGTGGAGAAACACTAGTTGAAATTTTACTTTGCAACTCCATACCCACACTTGCAAAATAGGAATTTACTGCGTTAACTGAATCTTGTGGGGATATTTTAATATGTAAAAGTTCCAAAGGTGGTGCGTTTGATTTTTTCAGATTGGTAATAGTTTTAATAGCGGACCAAAGTTTCTTGTTATCACTTCCAGCCGCATCAAGTATATTCCTGTCATATTGTCTCTTACATTTTTTTATTATGTCATTACAAAAATTTCTATATCTTTTGTAGGATATTTTTAAGACGTCATTGTCAGGATTGTGTTTTAGCTTATAATGCATTCTGTCTCTTGTTCTAATGCACCTCAGGAGGCCTGGAGTTATCCACGGTTTTATGGTAATTTTATTTCTAGGAATTTTGATGTTTTTTGCATTGCTTATTATAATTTTTTGTATCTTTTGAATAAAATAATTCATGAGGTCATTTGGATTTATACTGTTATCGTATACACTATTAAAATCAATATTTTGGCAGTCATTGTTTAGTTTTTCAAAGTCAATTTTGTTCACAAATTTTGCTTTGTGGGTTTGTCCACTTAAGCTCAAACAAAAAAGGGTCGCTTCGTGGTCAGTAACTGTAGATTGAATAATACATGTAATAGAAGAGGCCTTAGTTTTAATTATCACATGATCCAGACAGCTAGATCCTCTAGTTGGCTCGTAATGTGCAGGTATCATACCAGAGTAAGAAAGTAGGTCAAGGTAGCTTGATGTAGTTACATTTGAATCCTTGATATTTATATTTATGTCTCCCATTAAAATTACATTTTTGAAACCGGATAGTTTTAATAACAGTTCCTGTAAGGAGCGTAAAAAGTTATCTAATGTGTGAAAGCTAGGCGGTCTGTATATTGCAATTATGGCGGTCGTTTTATTTATTTCAATAAGTAGGCAGTTCGCTTCCAAGATATCTGGTTCTTCTATACTGAAGTTAATGTCATTATTTATGTAAACGACTACGCCGTCATTTTGGTTATAGTTTCGTGTAGTTGAAAAACTAGAGTAGCCAGGTATAAGTGGTAAGTTATTAACGGATGAGAGCCAACATTCGGACAGAATTATAACATCACAGCTCAACCGTATTCGTTTTAGTAACGTATTTAGGCTGAGATAATTTTTGTTAATACTTCTAATGTTTTGTTGCAGAATTTTTAAAAAAATATTTGGGTTTGTCATGGTACGTTTACAAGATTCAGGTTCACAGCTGTACAGTTCCGTCTGAACTAAATTTTCTAAATTGTTTATATTGTTTAGATCAGCGAATGTTGAATTTAGTAAATAGTTGGTGTATGGGTTTGTGATTGCGGGGTGATTGTATGACGAGCGTTTTTAGTTTTGGGTGTGTGAAAAGAATGGTAACAATGAGATACAATTAAAACACTGAATTTGATGTTGTAACAGTTTGAGGTGTACAACTAAAACTAAATATTCGGTGTTACGATATTAATTATTGCATTTCATAATCAATATTTTAGTTCTCTTGTTAGCCATATTTCTTATTTCCATACAGTAATATTGACAAATTAATCAAAACAGCGAAATATTTGACCGCTATTTGCGACGTCGCCGTCGTCGCCCACTTTCTGTATAAACGCTCATATGAGGCATCGCAGATAAATTATCGGGTTGCATCCCAGAGGTAGAACTGAAATGCCTCAATAGGCAGTAATAATACAAACACCCCTTGTAAGATATCCTTCAGAAAGACGTCAATACTGTTTGGCGTCCTAAAAAGGTGGAAATAAAGGTAGTGCTTTCCCCGCTAGAAACTTGCTGACTGGCAAATTCTTTTACACCAAGATTTTTTTATAATCGCAATACATATTAAAACCAACTGGTAGATATTAATTAGTATTTAGGGTGGACTTGTAGGCTAAAGTGAATTGAAAAAGTCGCACATCTTTACATGGTATAGAACAAACTTGCTCCCGTTGTCAGATCTTTAATCGACTTCTAAATGGAGGAGGTTCTTTTAAACTTCGCAACGGATTTTAATGCAAGGGTTTTCAGCAATAAATAGAGTGATTCAAGAGGAAGGTTTATATGGTATCTGTTCAATGTGGCACCTGTGCGAAGCCGGGGCGTGTTGCTAATATTATAAAGAGAAAAGGTTTGATTTTTTGTTTGTTTGTGTGTTTGTTACGATTTAACTCTAAAACTAACTGACCGATTTAAAAAATTCTTTCACCATTAGAAAGCCACGTCTATGCTGAGTAACATAGGCTATATTTTATCCCCGTACTCCCACGGGAACGGAAACTACGCGGGTGAAACCGCATGACGTCCGCTAGTTTATTATAAAACTGACTTCACGAATTTTTCAGAAGTTATAGATAGTCTCAGAACGTTTTCCTTACAACAGTTAAGATTTTACTGCTCCATTCCAAAAATGATAAAAATAATGAAATTCGGCCCTGAATGTAGATCTATGCTTAGATATTGTACATTATTTTTCCCTGCCAAGTCTACCAGCTTATTGCATTAGAATATGCACACAAATATATTAGTGTCACCTCAATCCTTAACACTTCTCAGACATTGATGCAATGCTTACTCAAGCTTGCATTAGGAAATACAAAACATAGATGTTGTTGCAAGAAAAAGTCATTTTCGAGACGGTTTGTTAACTTTAACATACGGATTGAAAAATAAGTATTTAAGCATGAGTATTTGATACATTATTCAGTTATGGTGAACCCTGAGCGTGCTTTAAAAGGTTTATATTTTACTACGAGTTTTAAAGCTTCTCGATAGCTTTTGTCGATTTCGTCATTCTGTCGGCCTTATCAAAATTTATTTGTGGTCGGCGCAGCATGTCTTCTTCTTCCATACTTCTCTATTACTCTTCATCTCAGCAGTCACTTCCTATCTAGCCATATCATTCTTCACACAGTCCGTCCATCGTTTCTTTGGTTTTATTCTTTTATTGCCAACAAAACTTTCCTCGCGACATTCTTCCGCATCACAAGCACGTTAACCATTTGTCGATCTAATACTTTTTTTTACTTCTTCCGTTACCGTTATTTCTTCGTATCTCAAGACAGTATTTATATAAGGTGTAAACCAAGCATTCTGTACATCAAACTTAGTAGGTACTCTTAGCGCAGAGAAACGACTTTTTTGGTTGAAAATCAGGGTTTATTCAATGACTCAATGCAACGCACTCAAAACATTGTGATCACACACACACATGACATCCCCAACGTCGATTGACTCAGCAGATTGTTTAAGTTTCTTTGAGGAATAAATGAAAACATTAAATCGGTATTTTGAACATTTGTTTTGCATTCAGTCATTTTGTGGTGTCAGTCTTTTGGTGTCAATGATCAAAATGGTTACAGAGGATGATTTATGTTTAGTTTAGTATCCACACTACCCACCAAATTAATTGAAACTTCTACCGAGTTGATGTGGCATTTTGTATTGGAAGTTTCGTTACAATAAATCAAGATTTTTGAGCCGACAATGAGTCGATTCTTAAATCGGTATTAGTACAGACGGCGACACATCAAAGCTATACATATCCAGCCTAACCATTTAACCTAGCCTCGCTTTGTATGAGCTTGCCGTACAATGAGAAATCAGCTTAATTTGGTTTTACATAATTTAATGGTCGTCGTGCGTACACAAATCTCAAGATAATGCTTGAGAGCAAAAGCTCGAAAAAAGAGTAAGTGCCTTCTGAGTAAAAGTTTATAAATATAAAAGTCATGATGATCTTTATTCTTTTGGAAACTAATAATAATCAATTCGGCATTTTATTGTGAAAATGACATGAATTAGATGACTTGAGAGAGATTTCATCTTACACAGTACACTTTACAGCGTTGTTTTAAAAAAAGTAAACGACCTCATAGGTACATATGCAAGATCAAGTCATAAAATAAAGTGTAGTGTTGTAAGGTAATGATAGGTGTACGGCGTGAATGCAGACACGAAATGCTTATCAAGATTACTGATTGAGAACATAAAATTTACAATAGCATACTTAGGAAAACTCTGGTAGAGAAAAAATGAAAGGAATCAAATTATGCATCAGATCTTTTAAAAGATGAACCAATAATCAGTAGAATGTCTTAGAAAAAAATATAAAATAACAATCTTGACCTTAAAAACATATCTTTACAACCTTGAACGGTATTAATTAAAGAAATTTCACTAAGCCGACTGCAGCCAATGATTCATCAGAATCAAAAACAGTCTAATTGCAGTCTTAACGACAAAAAGACAGAGTTCAATACACTTTAACACTAATCGAACCAAGTTGTAAAAGTCACAGACAGAATCACAAAAAAATATCAAATCTAGTACTTACACATTTCATTCATTTTGAGTGACAATCAAATCATTTCTTACACACAATTCCCACTGTAGCAAACACTTGAAACCCGTGGGAATGTAATTTCACTTGAGAAAGTGTATCAAAGAGATATTATTACACAAATAGTCAATGAAAACAAATGACACTCACACTTTTACTAAAAAGTTAAGGCCCTAGTTTAGTACCCTGGGGAACTCTTAACAATTTCTCTTCAAGTTTAGAAACAAATGCGCCTGCGCAACGTCCGTTTACCGTGGGCGGCACGACCGTATGACGCGTATTCGAAATTGACGTATCATAGCACGCTCGACCTGTTAAACAAACCGGTTTCATCGATGTGTACAGTATCCAATGCTTGCTCGGAATCAAAACCTAAATTTATCGGTAGAAATGAACCAGGGATGGTTTTGTTGGAATTGAAAGTTGTTGTTATTGGTTTAAATTAGGTGTGAAGTGGTAGGGGGGTAAAAGAGGGGGATTGGAGACTGAACGGTATATGTTTATGTTTGCTGGTACCTATGGCACGTGCCCCTTGTCTGTGTTGACTATCCCGTAACAGATGGTAAAGGAGAATCTCTTTATTTTTCTTAGGGACTTTTGAACTAGGTTTGGAAGTGTTAATTTTAATAGTTTTGTTATTATATGTCATATGTGTTTATTTTAGGGTAACAAGGAAGGTTTTTTTGGACATTATTGTTTTTTAAAGGGTACTAACTACTAGCGGAAGTGGTGGTTAAGTTAGAAATATGTTGATTTTTTTTCTTTAGTGACAGACAAATTAATTTATATTTAGTTTTTTTTTAATACATTTCATAAAACTTTTTTCTTTGGGGTTTAGTTGGAGTCGGAAATTCAATGGGAACTTACTACGGGGATAAAAAGTATCCTATTAGCCTGACTCCGGTCATGGGCTACCTTTGTGCTTTTATCGAAATCCGTTCAGCCATTCAGTGGGAAAAGTTGACAGAAATCTAGACTTTCTTTCGCATTTACGATTTCTTGTATATCTATACTAATATTATAAAGAGGTAAAATTTGTTTGTAGGTTGTAAGTTTGTATGTCGGGGGTAATCTTAGGAACTACTGATCTGAATTTGAATATTCTTTAATTCTTCACTAACAGGAAGCTACATTATCACCGAGGGTCATAGACTACATTTAAATCGTTCCCGTGGTTTTAATTTCCGTAAACAACCGGAGCGAAACCGCGAGTAAAAGCAAGTTGAAATAAGTATGGATTGCTTTATCATGGAAAGTCTAGTTTCTAATTTACGATGTTTTTATGTTTTCTACATCCGAAAAGAAATCCCTTTGGCTGCATACACATCCGTTCTGACATATGTTACACCTTCCTTACCCAGATCGCAAGCAAGATGCATATTAATATGTATGTTTATTTACATAAAGTATGTGCATTAAATACTTCTACTATGATCAATCGACATCCATCTGTCTACGGCGTAGATTCTGAGTACTAACAATAGAACAAAGCTAGACAAAGCGACGTTCCACCTGCGAGTACCGGGATCGGCTTTTTTAGCCACGGAATCCTTTTGGAAACCTAAATATTTGACAGAGCCATAAAATACGTTTGTTGCATAAAAAATAAAAAAGATCAAGAAATGGAAGTGACCATAAATTACTACAATTATTATTGATTCAATGGTCGGCTAGATTTCGCTGTTTTACATGACTTGGTTAAAAAATACACTGGCCTGCAAAAATAAGTACTTTTCACACTTTTAAAATGGCAATAACTTTTTATGTACACAAGATCTACTTTCGAAACAAAAAGGACTCGAAAAAGAGTTTAATTTTGTAAATAAAAAATAATAAAGCTGATAAAATTGCTATTGAACGTTTTTTATTCTAAATCTCTAACTTCTATGGTTTTATTATAGAAGTTTATAGAAAAAATGGTATAATTGTACTTAGTTTCGCAGGCCAGTCTAATATTTTAGTGACTGTCGTCACAGATAATATAATACTTCCTGTCGTATATTAACTTAAGTTTCTCTGCAACCTTATTTTTCTTTGGTATTTTTTTTAATATGACCAGAATTATCAGGCTCCACGGAACCCTAGGGTTTTGCGGAGCACACTTTGAGTAAGGCTGCGCTAGGTTATTAGTGTTCTGTGGCAGTTTTTTTTTATATAATTTTTTTTTTTACGAAATGATTATACTGAATTCCAAAATTTCTTGAAACATTTTGCATAAAACCTTTACTAGGACGTAGTAGGTATAAAGTATACGACGCGACGTAATGGATGTTGAAAAATAAAGAGCCAGTATTTATTTTGTGGATCAAGTAAATATAACTACTCAGATATTTTTTTTTGTGAATCGGTTTCTTCTAGGCAAATCTGCCCCACCCTTGGCCGCGTCATCGCTTCGCATTAGGCGACTTGCGGCCAAACGCAAGCCTATATTATGTTTAAAAAAAAAGCAAAAATTGTAACATGTGACATCTATATTCCACTACGCGGGCCCAGTGCGGATGCGCTGGGCCCGCGTGGTGGATTATAGCCCATTATTCCCTCTCATATAGAGGAGGCCTGTGTCCCAGCAGTAGGAACACTATAGGCTGATTATTCTATGCTATGAGATATTAGTACCTACCTCTTTTGTAACGGCAGCTATCAGTCTACAACGCAGAATAACATAAAACAATATAAGTGTAATACAATGACTAGAATTAGCTCCGCAGCGGATTTGATAAAACGATCGTTAGTGCAGGAAACTGTTCATTTGTTAGGTAATAATGAATGTGAGCGATAATGCAGTTGTTATCTTCGTGTCTGATGCTATTATCGAGCTGATGAACGTTGAAAGACTATGAGGAATAGCAAGAAACCTTTATTACTCACTAGCGGATGTCACGCGGTTTCACCCGCGTAGTTCCCGTTCCCGTAGGAGTACGGGGATAAAATATAGCCTATGTTACTCGCTGATAATGTAACTATCCATTGCTGAAAGAATTTTTCAAATAAGTCCCTTAGTTTTTAAGTTTATTCGTTACATACAAAAATACAAATATTTCCTCTTTATAATACTCGTATTATTAGTATAGATAAGATCGTTATATTGATATCTATGTTTATGATTATGTATACTGGTAAAGGTCTTGCCAGTCGTTCAAGTGTTTTTAAAAGGAGGATGACAAGCTTCTTCTTTTTCGATTCATCTTTATCATCCGTAATGACATGTCTGTGGTCAGTCCCATCATATTCCTGTCCTTTTCCCATTATATTTGGGGTCGGCGCAACACGTTTTCTTCTTTCATTCTCCCCTGTCCGACGTCATGGCATTTCCCCTTTCTCTTTCATATATTCTTCACACAATCCATCCATCTTATCTTTGGTCTTTCTCTCCCATCCATCAACATTACTATCCATCGCTTTTTTAGTAACATGCGTTGCATCCCTTCTCATTACATCTGTGGTCAGTCTCATTCTGATCATTCATTCACACAATTCATCTCTCTAATGGTGTTCCCTGGAGGAGGTACTGTTATTCTAAACAAGTCGTTTAATTCCGGCTGAAAATCATCGGCTCGAAAAGCGGGGGAACCTTCTTATTTCTCCGTTGAAGCCCATGGCTACAATGACAACAGATTTCCACAGCTAATATATGTACTAATTCATTACGCGATGCAGCTATTAGCCTATTGCTAGCCTAGCTCCGTAGTCCGGAACAGAAAAACCTGTTAAGGACCGAGTCATTTCCCGTTTGGGTTGAAAGGGCCAATTAGCTTTATAGGTCACCACGGTTTGTGTGGCTATGATGTGAGTTCCATTTAATTTATCAATATAATAATTATGGTACATTATCGAGTAGAACGTAAAGTAGGTTAGGAGTATTTGCAGTGCAAACTAATGAGAGGTTTTCTATTAAAAATAAACTTACGTTTCCAAGAACTCTATAGATGGCGTTGAACTGACTACGATAGTTGGTGCCAAAGCCAAAACGCTTAAAAAAAAAACATTGCGTCACGTCAAATACGCTCGTTGACTGACACTTTCGTTTGCTTAACCTTCCGAATATAACCTAGTTTTCACGCGCTTTTTTAAAAACAGATTTTTTAGGTTCCGTTCCTTGCATTAATGTACTAAGTTCAGCGCCATCTATCCAGCGACTAGGGAAGAGCTTAAAAGAAAATCTCATTGGTATATCAATCAATATGAAAAAAAAACTGAGTGATCAACCAGGAAGTGTTTTTTTTAATCTAATAATATAGCTGTATCTGTGAAGGAGATCGTCTGCAGAAGTAAGTAGTGTACTTACTCTACTTACGGGAGAAATAAATATGGAGATAGTATAGTAAATTACTATCTCCATATCCAATTCTCCCGTAATCCTATATCCTGATGAAGATCCACATTAAAATCTGAGAAATTGCAGCTTTCATAGATCTATGAACAAAACTAGCTTCTGCCCGCGGTTTTCACCGCGTTGCCTATATTAAATGACTTTTTCTTTTGGAAATAGCATTATAAGCGCTCTCACTCCTCTCCTCATTGAATACACGAACTGCAAATATCGCAAACAACGCAATAAGAACGAAGTTCTCCGTAAAGCTAAACTAAACTCTGGGATGAGAGTAACTGTATGGTTTTAACAGAACTCAAAGCGTGTGTGAAAAGATATAAATAGGAAACAACCAGAAGTCGATAATAAATAATTAATATTGTTTACAAAGAAACTAGTTTTATTCTTCAGACCTTTTGTTCTTCCTGCACACCCTGAGGGTCTAGACATAGCATTTTAAACTTAGACTACGTCTTATAAAGTTATAACTAGTTTGACATAAACTTTTTGGTAGCTTAGGTAAAATCACTGCACTACAGCGCCATCTATGTCACAAATTAAGAACTAACATCAAATTCAAAATGGCGCTACTAATGTCATCTGCGGTTTGAGAACTTAAAGAATAACTCGGTATGAACTGTTCGGCAGTTTAGCCCATCGGACACAGCACCAACAATGTTGTCACCGTATAAAAATAAAGAATGTATGTATTTATACACCCTGTTCTTCATACCCCTTTAAACCGTTAATTTTAGGTCGTTCTGTCAAAAAATCGTTTTATATTTTTTGACAGAACGACCTAAATTTTTTTTTTTTTTTACCTAGGTATTTTAAAAAAACAGTTCCAATCGTTCCGAGTTCGATGATCGAGTTTATGGCTTTCGGTTCCAGTAGCGCTATTACGTATCTCTGTTGACAGCTCGAAACGATAGTAACTGGGCTTAGTGTCCATCAATTAACTGTCAAAAGGTTAGTTTCGTATTATGTACGACTAGTCGCGATCAAATATGACGTCATTGGTTGTTATCGTGGCTGATAGTCACCGTAACTCATTTTGACAGACGCTTTCGTATCGATACTTATATTATTTCGATTATGTAAGCATAGTGGACAACAAATTGGTGACAACTGAGTTTGAAGTGGCTTTCGTGAAAGACGTTACACCGTTCCCAAACCAACCCAAACCATTGTAACTCCGGAAAGCCAGAATCAACAGTGGCGTACACCACAAAAACGGCAAGAAAATGAAACTCGAAGAAGTCCCAGGCAACAATTTAACTGTCTTGGATCCAGCAACGAAATTAATCAGAAACTTATAACGGAGGAGTAGGAACATATACCTTGTCTGCTTTTTGAAGTGTTAATAAATATGTATATTCATACTAACTTTATGCCCGCATGGAGTTTGGTAATTGTCCCACGGGATCGCACTACCGGGGTAAAAAAATATCCTATGTGCTAGTCCAGGTTTTAAACTGTGTGTCAAATTTAATTTAAAGTCGTTCATTAGTTTTTGGGTAGGTTTATGAGTCACAAACATCCATCCTCACAAACTTTCGCATTTATAATAGTATTAAGATTTTAGTCCTATTAAAGTCACGTGTTCTGGTTTAAAATCATAGGTTAGCAGGTGTCAATATTAGCTACATGGCGGCCCGCCAGACTTTTTGCAAAATAGAAAACGGAAGTAAGTCCTTCTCAAGCAGTTATTTCAAGATCCTAATAATTCAATGGTCTTTTTATAGGCTTATGGCTTATACTACACGAAATCTGACATACAAGAAAACATCTAGGAAGCTGTGTTGCCGCCCCTAATGACAAAACAACTCGCATGCGCACGAGTTGAAATATGTACATCACAATAGTCAGTTATTTGTCTTATGTCATACCATTGTTTTATCGCCCTGTCGACGCTCATTTGAATATAGCTGAGCAAAAGGACGAACGAGACACTTGAGGGGAATGTAGGTTTGTAGTGTACAATAATATGTATCTTTGAGAGCCGCCTATTATATGAGTCTTAAACATAACTGGCGAAATGTGGCTGTAGGTACTCTAGGTTCTAACAGGTAACCTTTTCCTAACCCTTCGATTGAAGGCGTGGTGTTTAGGTGCTTATCCCATGGGCTGTTCGTGTGTTTCCCAAAAATGACAACAACCGTCATCTGCCTAGTTTTTTCCCAAGGTACAAAGGTGATGCTTATTTCAAAAGATTTTTTTTTCCAGCGTACCTGCGAAAGATATGATTTACATGGATTGCATGATTTACTGTGATTTTACATGGAGTGACAGCCTATCTGATCGCCAAGATCCTGTTACATACCCGGTACCCCTAGGCAAGGCTGGTTGTTCTACAGCCGGGACCTTGGTATGTAATGGATGGTCACCCGTCCACGGAGCGAACAAACTAGGTAAATGATTAATAATTCAAAAAAAAGCAAACAGCTCATTAATCAAACGTTACAATTTTCCTACCGCTAAACGGCGTTTAGTGAAGCGGAAAATTGCTGAGTTTTTAACCAAGGAAGCGGAGAAAATCATACATGTCCGTAGTGTGCTGTTGGTTGAGGTCTACATAGTGGGGAGATTACGGGTTGAGGCGATGGGCAAGGCTACGATAACTGTTTAGTTAATAGATAGAGTGTGACAGTTCACTTGACTTTTATGAACTACCCTCTTTGAGGTATAATTTCTAAATAATCATGAATCTTCACATATCTTTGAGTGTTTAACGTATTGTACTTACTCTGTTAGGTGCGATTTGGTGTAGAATCTGTGGGTTTGGTAAACTAGTCTGTTAATTTTTCTAGAAGATTTAATATTGGACTTTGAAAACCAGCCCAAAGTAGTATATTCTGCCAGCGATAAAAAGCTACACTTCAGCCAACTTGTCTGTGCAGGCGGGAAAACACAAAACTAAAATAAATTTATCAAGTTTGACATATAAGCAGCGCTACCTTGAACTGAACACTTACAGTAGTCATAGTATACCGAAAATCTTATGTAAATCCTGATAAAAGTTCTTCTTGAAAACATATACGTTTTGAAAATAATTCCCAGTTGTCCATTCGTAACATTGCCTTCCCGACTACAATAAATTGCTATCCTATATTTCAGAGTTAGTCCAAGTGTGCCGAGGCTTCGGACTGCCAAGTCATGTCTCAAGTTCGAACCCAAGACACGCACTCCTGATTTTTCGGATACATGTGCGTATTGTATAATAATTATCTCTTGCTTCGGTGAAGGAAAACATCGGGAGGAAAACAGCACGCCAGAGAAATATTTCTCGACTGCATGTAAAGCCAAGTCAGAGGCCCATGGGCGACATAAAAACTCTGATACCAGGTTAAATACTAACCACATGGTAAAGAAAGAAAGGTCAATACAACGTCACTTGGGAAACTTCTAATCGGATTGTTCTTTTATCAACACATTCGTCGTTGAGGAGTTTATTCTTATTCTTATTCACAGAGATAACAAATATACATTTAAATTGCAATAACATAGCTTATGTACAAAGGCTGTAGCTTATGTACTTAGATACTGCACAACATTGAAGACTGCATGTTTACTGTGTGGTTTGCATTTAATTACCCACAATCAATAAATAGCTCATGCATGTTCTAAAACAGCTCCATTCAGCCGCTAATGAAAACATTCAGCTCAGTTGACGGGTTAACAGCAATATTAGTTATGTCCACTGCATTCGTAACCTTTTGACACCGGCTGCGCACAACGAACTAGCACTTAGGCCGGGGATTACATTAGCAAAATGGATTATGCAAGCAAGATGGCGCACGGTGGGCTGAAAATCGGCTTTCATAGACTTAGGGATTTCAATTTGCATGTGCCTGAATTTTTGCTCAAAAACAAAGGAGTTATAATTTTTTTACGAAAATTTTGGAAGCAAGTATGAAAAATCTAATTATCTCTTAAACGGCGAGTTAAGCACGGATAACCTTACAGGTGATTATAGTGTAGTTTATGTAAAGCGGCTCGCGTAAATCTCCGACAAACTTCTTTGAGAGTTACACGATCTTCGGTAGAAAGGCACTCGCCTATGCGGGATAAAACTGCACCAAACAATACTTCATGATTAAATGAAGTACTCTCACTTTGTAGAAGAACAAACAAGTCTAAATTGGTGATTAAACTTTCCATTCTAAGATTTTATAGTCGCAGATCAAAAATTTTGTGTTAGCAGTTACACAGTTGTGAACAATCTAAATTATAAATCAAAATTTTAGCCCTTTTATTTCAAAACGCCGATAATCATTTAACTACCCTCATTCGATTTACAAAACTCCTAAGGTCTATATCGAAGCATGTTTTCGTATGAATCGTACGTTAATTATTAATTATTTCACTAAATTATTTAAATTGAACAAAGCATTTATTTCTACACAAAGTTTTAATTGTTGATAAAACGCCATCTAGCGACCAAAAAAACAGGACCAACAAACTGTGCTGCTATGGCCAATGTCCAAAAACATGGCGTCTAAATCTGTGTGGGTAGTCTAATCCGCCGGTTTAATAACCTGACCTACAATCAGCCAGGTCGCCCACATGATCAAGATTTCAATTATTCTCAAAGATAAATTGTTTGGCAGCTATTTAAAAGTCCATAATTGGATTGTGTTACAGTTATTACATATTAAATGCACAACTTAGCCTGCGGCCATGTCTGTTGGTCTTAAATTAACTTGAACTTCCCTGTAAAATAGTCGTTTAGTACGACTATCAACCTTATTGGCTTGAGAAAAAGGTTATATTATTTTAGGCTATTTATTAGCAAACTTCAACTGTTAGCGAAGTAGACAATAGTTAAACAATGGCGTCCCGACCGAATAGGCATCGTAATCGGTTAATGCTATCAAAAGATATACATAAATTTAAACTGTTCAAGAAGAACTAATCATCAAATATAAGATGCAGCGACATCTATTGTACTAATGACTAAAAATGTGCTCACCAGATAACTTTTAAATCGACTGACCGGCTTTAAAAAAAGTTGTGATAGCATAAGGTACTCTAGATTAGTCTACATGATGCTGCTTTGAAAATTTACACATCATGATTTCCGTGCATTATAGTTTAGCAGTTTAACATCTTGGTCTTTAGATGGCGTTGTTCATTTCACTCCATTTTCTGAATCGCGGTGTTAAGATTTTCCGTGAAAGAATGACGCTTGCCCGTGTCCATTACCACCATTTTGGTTTTTTACCGACGAAACAGAAAGGAGAAAGTTCTCAATTCGACGCGTATATTTTTTTATGTATGACCACGCATAACTTTTACAGAGAATTCCGATATGCATGGTCCTTTTTTTGTGAAAAGCGTAGGTATATCTCAAAGTTAGTCCCATTCCCATTTAAAATTGAAAAATAATGTTTGGGCTAATTTCCTGCACCTTTGATGAGAACTTAGACCTAGCTGGAGTACGACTGTTGAAGACGAAGGGAAAAACAGGTAGATTATTTTAGCGATTAATGCAAATATATCAAAGAAATTAAATAGGCTTGTGTACTGAAAAAATCTAATTAGTCCGTCAGTTAGATTATTAAAAAATATTTAACACGTATTTATTATTTTGTTACGTAAACCAAAATTGACGAAGATACGACGCTTTTAAAATCAGCAATACGTCACGCCGCTATAATAATTTTTAGTGCGTTCTGACGTCACGAGCCCCCACTCCCAGGTTTTGTTTTGTTCTTTGTCAATATTAATTGATTTACAAAAACAAAAAATACGTGTCCATTATTTTCCAATACTCTAACTGACGGACTACATAGATTTGTAATTTATTGATGGTGGAAACTAACCTATTGTTACCAACTTGAATCTATACAAATATTATAAAGCTCAAGAGTTTGTTTGGTTGGTTGAACGCGCTAACTACAGGAATTGGTTCGAATTTAAAAAATATTTTAGTGTTGGATAGTCCATTTATCGAGGAAGGCTATAGGTTATTTAACATCACGCTTCAACTAAAAGGAGCGGAGCATCAATGATAAATAAATGTTGCACAAACAGGGTTTTTTTTTTTCTTTTGAGAGCTTCCGTTGCGAGCGCTGCTTATACGGTTAAGGTTACGCAACAATCATGTATGAGGCAACTGTTCCTCTCAAAACGTTCTAAAAAAAAATCGCGGTATCATATGTCTATCTTTTAAGTTTGAGTCACAGTCTCTCTAACCCTTTCTCTCTCATGTGACGCAGACGAAGTTGCGCGGATCAGCTAGTAAGAAATATAATTAGCAACAGCCATATTTAACCAGAAGTACAAAATACACTAGAAATGCTAATTAAATAATATTAAAGATAAATAATGTCAAAATTTATAAAGATTGATTGAATAAATTACAATTTAATGAAGAACTTTGTGGAGTATGGATTACAAGCCTGTTTATATTAAGTTGGCTAACCTGAGGCCAGAATGATTCCCCTGTAGTTTTTTTTAAACACAATGCTCTAATCAGGTTGGCCAACTTAATAGCCGTAAATAAATTGCTAGAGGACTGTAGCTCTTAGCCCAGTGGGTAAAGTTCCCATCTGCATGCAAAAGCCATATTGCGACGACACAGTTTTTATATACTTATTTTAAATTGGGTCAAACTGCACTGAAAATTGCTGAAACTAGGAAATGTGGTCGTAAATTCAGCTGAAACTGATTCCTACTTGGAAGGGAGCCACGAAACTGCAGTTAATAGTTTTGCTGCAACGAAAATGACTGAAAAACTGCTATTTCCAGTGTATTTCACGTTATTTAATGTGGAGTTTTGAATTTTTACTGCGCGATTTTGGCAGCATTGCAACGTTATATGGTAATGCTAATTTATTTATTTAACACTTCAAGCACAAAGTACAGAGGCGGACTTAATGCCATAGTCATTTTCTACCAGTCAACCTTTGGGTGATGCAGAGACAATCAGTGGTAGGTGTACATCTGAAAATAATCTAATTAATACTAGGTAAACTACAAGGATATATAAAATACTATAAATATATATCAAACTATTTATTACTATAAATAGATATTAACACGGATTAAACTAAAAAGACAAACAATAGAGAAACATTACCGCTGTGATGAAACTTCCAGCTTCTTACGAATGTACTCTCGAACTTTAATTTTGAAAGCCAAACCAAGGTAATTCTTTAGCCAAAGAAAGAACCAGCCCTCTGTCCACGTAAAGTGTCGCCCAGCCGGCGAGAGATTTATAATAAGTTGTCAGGCTCAGATCGAACCCTGCAGGACCCCACGATCAGCAATCAGTTCAAGAACGTGCAGGTAATTCCGTGTCAGTCATCTGAATAGCCTTTTTCCAACTATGTTGGGGTCGGCTTCCAGTCTAACCACATGCAGCTGAATACCAGTATTTTACATAGAGTGACTGCCTATCTGGCCTCTACAACCCAGTTAGTATTGGGGAATACGATACCCCTTCGTAAGACTGGTTGTCAGAATTTTTGGGCCACTGACTACCCGTAACGACTGTCAAAGATCTAGAAATGACAGCCGGGACAAACGGCTTAACGTAACGTGACGTGACGTAATTCCGTATTAGTAATCGATAAATAATTATGTAAGTAATGTCTGCCGGTACAATAGCTTAAAGTTCAATGCTTTATTGTCGTTATTATCAAAGTAGTTACAGATAAGAGTCTGTCACTTCCTGTGTGTTGTAATAGTTATTTCCAACACAAATATATATCATTGCCGCTTTCTAAGCATGGACTATCCTATCAATCCGTCCGTTATTCGTCTATCAGAGATAAAACACAGTACCTGGGCGGGTGAAAATAGAGAAAACGAATTTTCCATGATATGAGACTTAGCTAGATCGATTTTTCGCTCCAGTACTTATTCCTATTTGCAGACTCCGTGGCTGCTACTGAGAAATTCCTAATGGAAAACCCAATAATAGTAGTTTGCGACCACTATACAAACGAAGCAGGGGTTTTAAGTGAGCTGTTAATGCTAAAAAATAAACTTATATATACTGCGATACAAAAACTGTAAAGCTGAAAACAAGAACTCAATGGGGCTAGGAGAAAACCAAGAAATTCGAATCCCACATCCTCTATGTTTCTTTTATACAATTTTAATTGTGACACTCGCGCCACCAAGACTAATCTAATAACGTATAATTTATCGAAATCAGTTCATTCGTTTATGAGTTACGAGGGAACAAAGAAATGGACATACATATATTCCAACACATTATCCTCCTTTTGGGCTTCGCCGCAGTAGGGTAAAAAGTAAGTAGGTACCAACATAAATCGATCTAGACATGTCCACCTAGCGCCATTTTAAACTGCTTCTGAATTTTAGCTTGTCCTTTCTAAAAAACGTTTAAACATGGAACACAGTTAAAATAAAAAAAAGGCACTGTATTCCTCTTCTAAACCACTAACTATTACATCCCGCCAGGAACTCCCAGGATCCATCGTAGGTAGATTTTTCATGCATTACAGTGATTCTATTATTATCATCTAAAACTAGTTTGTTAGTCACGCTTAGTCACATTTTTTAGCGCTAGTTAGGACATCAAAAGTGCGCCAAAATTTGCCAACATGGATGCCATGCCACACGAAAAGTTAATAAAGAAAACACGCAACGTTTCTTTGTCAATTTCATTTATTGTCGTTAATCACACACAGCAAACGGGTTTTAATTGAAAATTACCTTCTCATCCACCTGAAGAAACGATTTCCCCCTTTCTTCCCGTTATTTTTCTTCTTTTTTCCCATTTTTTTCTACAACTATCATAGAGCACAAACACTTTTATTCACTGTCTTTTTATTTAATTCACTTTGAGTTTTAACGCAAAAATCACTAGTCACACTTCGTTCGTCACGTACGTTTCTGACCGATACAGGACCCTTAGAGGCTCTTAGAATAAAAATATACAGTATTAGACACTAAAATTAGTACTTGAACCCAAAAATAGTTATTAACAAAAGCGTTTATTTACAAAAAGAACGGATATTTTTAAATTATATTTACCAAGGCGGGCAGAAGTTATAAATGAATTAAATCGAAAGTTTAGAAGCGCTCGTTGGCCCGTGCGCGCACACACTGGCTTGTGCCGTCGACGAAATTAGACGCAAAAAAAAACTATAGATGCACATCTCAAGAAATGCAGCGATGATTTTATTTTGGTACTGACTTCTGAAAAGATTATTACGATTACTGTCGACTGTTCGCCTTTTGGGCGTGCAGTTGCATTAAAGTGGGGATATCGATACGTTTTCAATATGATACAATTTAAATTGTATCTGTAATAAATAATTATAATTTGAAAGTAAAATATTGCTTTCTTACATTTATAAATTCTATCTCAGCTTTAAATCTTGTTACCCGCGAAACGTATTGACCAAACCATATTTACAAAACAAACGCAAATAATTTCGTATTTTTTGTCACGTAACGTTGTATTGCCAAACAAATACCAGACGTTGTTTCAGGACTTGCTAAAGATTATAACCGAGATCGACTTTTCTGCTATAATCTTCATAGGCCAAAATATACCAAAACTTAGGCGAATTCTTAATTGCAATGCGATTTTAAGTTGCGAATAAGTCTCATGTTGTCTCAGTCACTTGTAGGTAAATTGGAGTGACACAAATAATATGTACTTTTTTTTAGAACGTTTTCATGTTAGGTGTCGTCATTTCTGTAGGTGCAAGCTTAAGGACCATAAGTGCATTTTTTTGCATTTTTGTGTTTTTAATGATTTTAATTCAGAATACCCGAATTGATTAAATGGTAAAAGGCATTAAGTCCTACAGCCAATAAATTTGGCAGATGTAAAATTATAAATAACATTAAGTCCCTATGCGTGAAAAAGTGAGTGATCGTATGGTTACTTAATATTGTTCGTTCACTATTTTTATCGTTCAAGTCCGGTAAATAGGTGCTTACTTATTTTCTGTTAAACGGATTCGTTTAGTTGTTTAACGATTTAGTTTAGATAAAACATATACACAAACCGTTTTTTTATCCTAGGGAATTAATGGCCAACCTTCAGTAACTGGAGAAACATCAAAAGAACAACGATCATTAGTAATAGAAGTAGATATTCTGCTGTAAGGACGAATTCAGTCTAATAGTTTATCGATTCATAACATCTAACATCCCTGTCAAGTAGAATAATCCCAAAAAGTAAAAAGGGCAAATGGAAATATATTTAGATACGCCGCAGTGAGTCACAAAGATCTATAAGCGGAGTGAAGAGATTCCACATGATTTGATGTGGCGATCTGATGTTGGCTACTACTGAAAATCATGTTGAAATTGTGAAAGAAATGTGTAAATATTTTCTTTTTTGTTTCTTTCTTTCTTAGAGTAAACAGTGTTTTTTATAAGATTTGTTTGGTCTATGAGTCATCAAGGGGTTGTAAATTGGAAGCGTTATACCTACGCTGGTTGAATAGAGGTAGATACTTTAGCAACAAAAGTAGGATATTTGTCAAGTACGTTAAATGGTCAATTTATGTTCATTGGCCTTTTTTTTGGTCAAAGAATCAGCATTGCCATCCAATGTTGCAATGCTGCCAGCCTTCTAGGCTCTATTCCTGTTGAGGTGGACGAGTTTTTTGAGGACCTTTAATGCACTTCAATACTTGTTATTATATCATTTTAAGTTTGGTTTTAGATATTTATTTTCAGCAGTTTCTTGAGATCGATATAGAGATCAAACACATATGTGTTTGATTAGAAGTTCTTGGGTATATACCCAAGAACTTCTTAACAAATTGGATCGTCTTCTGAACCATTGCATTCGTTTCATTTTTGGCCTTCGTAAATACGATCACATCTCTTCGTACCGTTCTCAGCTTAAATGGCTGCCTATCAGACTCAGGAGGTCCCTCAGATCTCTTTGCATGCTTTTCACCATTACGAATGATCCATGTGCTCCCGAGTACCTAAAAACTATTTCAAGGTGTTGGGCAGTTCTCACAGTCGCAACCTTCGAGCTTTCTAAATTACTTTCTAGTCATTACTAGTGTCGTAGTAATTATTATAAGGTTTCTCGTATTTCGGACTATTTGTACGTATTTTAGTATATATTAGTTTATTTTAGCATAAATATTATATGTTTTAGTATTTATGTACCCATTTATGGTTTTTAATTGATGCTTGCAAAATGGTATTTTTCTTATTTATTTTTGTTGTACTCTATCACAATGCTATCCTATTTGACCCAAAGGTTGACTGGTAGAGAATGCCTTGTGGCATTAAGTCCGCCTATGTACCACCCTTGTACATGAAGTTTAAATAAATAAATATACGCTAAACACAAGAAACCTTTTTCGATTCCTAAAATAAAAAATCTACAGTTCTGAAGAATTGACCGTCTCTTGTTTTTTTAAATCACGCAGTTCAGTCTCAATATTGCAGCATAAAGTAAATAAGAAAAATCTACAGAAAGAAACGTACGATTGCATCAGAATGGAACACTATTTGGGAAGCTTCCAACTGTCTTCTGCACGCTTTGATTGCAGTAAGGAAGTAACGAAAACCAGGCAATATTTGTGTCAAACTTATAATTGACGAAACATAAAGAATTGGTTACAGAAGGGAACTTTAGTCAACTACTACATAAGTTTAGTTATCTTTGACAAAGCTGGGTATTTTTGTGACGTGACTTTGTTATTGACTTTTGATCTTCATAGGTAGTCTTTTAAAAAGAGTAACCATCGAGTTTGTTGCAGGTTCTTCTCCATGGAAACAACCAACCCGAACCGTGAACGTTTTTCGAAGTTTTATAAGTGCCCATCTAGGTCCATGTGTAATAAGATATTTTGATTTTGACTAAAAACAAAGCAAAATTACAAGATAGAACGCATCTGCCGTGATCTTTCTAGAATCACAGTTTTCTAAACCTGGTGGGAATCTAAGTCAAAATGAAATAGCTCCTTGCTAACCTCAGATGCAGAATTTTAGTAATGTTTTAAAGTGGCGGAGTTTAAAAGTAAAGAACCGTTATTTTGAAAGCTCCTTTAGTAGTTTAACGCTTCCATATTATCTGCAAACTGTTTCTAAACAATGTTAAGCCAAACCACTCGACAAACGAGTCAAACGAAAAGGTCATAAAGAGACTACCTATCGCTGTTTGCACTTCGCAGAATGGTAAATTCACACCCTTGGAACTTGATATCTGCCGCATAAGCATCCAATGGTAGAACACTGGAGAGGGCAGTGATACACAACGCAAGCCCAGTGCGGGTTGGTAGAAGCCACATGTATATTCCGCTCTTCTCACGTGGACACGTGGTTTTGTTTCACCGTCCCCACGCCCACGCCACGCCACAGCTATGCGAGACTCCACACACTAAATCCAATGCATCAGCCATCAACAACAAAATATAACAAAAAGGTAAACATTATAACGTCACCGTGATGCAACCTCTTTGGGCAGCGTCCAACTCTTAGATAAGAATGAGGAAACGACTGAAATAGTGAGTGTGAGCCAGTGGACGCGGCTAAACCTAACCAATCGTCTATTTGTAAATATTCTACGATGACCAATGTTTTCAGCGAAAGCACGCGACGCGACTTTAGCTCTTAAAGACTGAGAAATCAGGGATTCTCAAAAGCGCCTGGACGCATTGGTTTGGCTGTAAATCTCAGGAGTAACGCAATAATTAGGACTACGAGTATATATTTTTTTTCTATGGCTTGAACGGAGAAGTGTGTGTTAGAAAAAAATGTATTTGCTCTGAAAATCACATTGAATCAAAAATGCTAGATTTTTTATCTTTGGGACATTACCTAGCTACAATATTATGGGTGTGAACCTGTGGTGCAAAGCCTTTGGTGTTACAGAGTTATTGTCAGAAACTCTGATCACCACCCAAACAGTAAAGATTAGAGAGCTTAATTATGATGACTATTAGGTACTATAGTTTCGATAAACCATAGTGGATTCCACGAAGATAAGACTACCCACCTTGTTCCATCAACTAAATGGGTTCCAGATAAAATACTTGAGTATTGTGATATCCCGTTTAGTAATAGGCACTTCACACTCTTAGTAATGGCGTAGATGAGGTCAAAAAACTGTTAATTGATAAGATTAATTGTCTCACTAGACTGTTTGAACTTTGTTTGGATCTGGTAGCCGTCTACCGTTTAGGAAAAACGGGACTGATAGACAATGCCACGTAATTAGGTTCTATGTTGGTATAATTACGATTCAGTTTTATGGTGGCACAATTTAGAGCCAATATGACAATAAGAAGAATTCACTTGGCAGTTCTGTGAAACTAAAAAAAAAGCTCACAGGGAACTTTTCCCAACTTTGCTGGGGTCGTTTTCCAGTCTCACCTGATGCAGCTGCATACCAGTGTTTTACATAAAACGATGGCCTATATGACCTCCAAAAACCAGTTACTGGGGCACACGATACGTTTTGGTAAAACAGAACACATAGGTAAAGTAAAGACTGAAACGCAGAAGTCGATTGAGCTGACGAATTTTTAAGTAAAAAACCCATTTCGTCATCATCATCTGCCTTTTCTCAACTATGTTGGGGTCGGCTTCCAGTCTAACCAGATGCAGCTGAATTCCAGTAAAAAACTCATTTGATGGGCGTCATTTCAGAAACAATACTTACCGTGGATATTGGACTAAGCATATAAAACTAGACGGATGAACTAATATTAGTGCTCTTTGATCTCCAGAAGATCTTGCAAATAAAACCCGAGTTAAGCATGTCCGTTGTAAACTTCTTTAGTCGTGCGACTGACTCAAAACAAGCATAAATAAATATAAAATGCATACATTCTCTACAAACGTCAAAGAGAACATCACCTACATGGTTAGACCTTCCATCGCAGTTAACTTTGTTGGTTGAAGAGGTCATTGTATAATATACGAACTTTCGCGCGCAGACGAAATGGCATGCGGTCCACACTCCACACAATTATTTTGATAGCTTATTCCGTTCCGACTTTTTCTTTCGTCATCTTGAAAATTATTTTTTTTGTTTTTCATCTGCTTTTGATTAGCATGTTATTAAACAAAATCAGGGACGTGAAGTGGTTTCACACAATACTCCGGTTTACGCTTACCATTTTGCAAGCGAATGTTAATTCGGCCCATCCTTTTTTACGCAGTATTAAGATTTCTCGATATTTTGAAAGTACTCTTCTCAAGGTAATTAATCTTGAGGCCATTTGTTAGTGACAACACTGACAACTTTAAAATTAGTATTTCCAAATAAGTACCTACGGTCAAAGCGTTTTTATTTATAATCTTTATTTAGAACAAAGAAGACGCTTGGCAAGTTTATTTTCGCACTTTTTTGATCCTTGAACTGATTACTCCATTTTTAAGTCATAGGTAGATGGCAAAATTAAATTAGAATTCAACGGTTCGCACTTTATTCGACATTTACTCGTACGGAAATAGAAACAAACATTGCCAAATTTACAACATAAACAGAACAAAAACCACTAACACATTTTTTCATCATTTACCACAATACAAAAACCGTAAACCGCGGCAAAAATAGTACTCCGCCCACTCTATAAATAAGGCAGCGTTCAAAAATTCCGAATACAATTTTGAAAAAAAGGAAAATAACCGTATTGTACTCGAGCGCTTGTCAAGAGTCCTGTAAACGTCAGTCTAACGCAAGAAATCCGCGGCGACTGACCTGTGGGATGTTAGAAAATACGTGCTTTTCGGGGAAGTCATAAGTTTAATTATAGTACGCTATGAAATGTTTGATACAGTATGAGCGTGGTTCGGGGATACAATTTATTTATGAAAGAGCAGACACAGAAAATGGTGATGGTGTAGTTAATTTCTGTATTTCTGTGTCTTTCTGCTCTGTTTTATAAAAATGTTAAAGCTTAAAATAACATGACGTTGTTTGTCGATTAGTTCATTACTGTCTAGCTTTTTCCCAATTATGTTGGGGTCGGCTTCCAGTCTAACCGGATGCAGCTAAATACCAGTATTTTACATGTAGCGACTGCCTATCTGATCTCCACAAGTCAGTTGGTACTGGGTAATACGACACCCCCTGGTAAGACTGGTTGTCAGACTTTCGGTTCACCGACTACCAGTTATGGACGTTTGACAAGTAGTTAATAATGGATATTTGTATGCGCGAGCGCACTTTTGTAGTATCCGCTCTTTTTTAATGTCAAAATTAAAAAAGATAGTCCCCTTGAATGGCCACATATAGCTACTTCCTAGTGGTTCGTTGGAAGAGGAGGAGCTAACTCACAGCAACACTATTTGCTATTTGGAATTAAGGACACGGGTCGATTTAGTTACTAAGAATCATACCGCACCGGACGGATGGCAACACTTCATGAGAAATTTACTGGGGAAAAGTTGCAGGGATGATCTCACCTGTTCCTTCAGTCGGTTGTTCACTGCCGAGTGTCGTGATTCCTTTAATTAATGTTAAACCAACCAACTTTCTTCGTTATGGGATAATTATGAGTCACTAACGGTTTTTTCTACTAGCCTTCTAAGTAACCCACTGATGGGCAAAGGCCTCCCCTTTCCTCCTTCCATACCACTATATCCTGTGCGATCTCTGGCCATGATTAAAATGTAGGTACTTATTAACCTCTGTACGGAGTTTCATGGACCTCACCAATAAATACTCAACGTACATAACTAAAACAATGAACAAACATCCTTGGAAGCCGTGGTTTCCGATTGCCATCGTATTGTGAATCAACCTTTAAAGGAGTTAGCATCAGTTTATGGCTTTTGAATGGCAGTGACTAATAATGTGCAATTGTTTTTCTAGAAACCTTGGTATCTATGCATCTATTCAAATAGTTGAGCGCGGTTTTTTGAATTGGGAATTAAAAGTTTCGAACTTGTCAAATTCTAGCATAACTGTAGGTCTAGGCGACTTTTTGGCGAATGGAGCTAAATTCTTTCTTAAGATTTTTGCGTAATAAGGTTTGAATTTCTAAGAAATAACTCGTAAGTAAGTAAAGTTAAAGTAAGGTTTGATAAGTTCTCAACTTCAGAATCTCGATTCAGAAACCAATAGTTTCCAATATTATAGTAATGTGTACCTACGTTTTGTAGCCAATTACTCTGAAGTTTTTAAATATACTACATTAATTCAATATGTCGTCGCCACTTTCCGGAGATTTTGGCAATAGCGTCAAAATAAATACGAGTCACTTTTAGTGTGCCAGACTTTACTCAAATATTTACTTAAACAAAAACTCATTGGCTATGGAAACGAGACCAAAGAAAAAATAAGTACCTACTTTATTTTAATCCTCTATAGTCAATTTGATAAAATTATGCAGAGGATTAGTATACCCCTTTTTGAACGTAAACATTACTTAAGGCGGTTCCCCGAGCAAAATTAGCAACTCTATTTGTGGTGGTTCAAAATTCGTTTGAAATACTGTTTAATAAAGTTCTAATCAGCTTGCACTACAAAGTGATTGTTACGTCAGTCACTGCAGGCAGAATAGTGCGAAATGAGTGGTTTTTATTCTTTATAAAATCAAATTTACGTCTTTTGGAAAATATAAAACGACAATTATGTTCATTATTAAATTGTCTATCCATTAGTATAAGTAGCAAATCAAAATAATGGTTACTTTACGAGGAGTAGTAGCATTTTACAAATCATTATTTCTCATTACTGTGGTTTCGTTGTAAGGGGATTTATTAAACATTAAGCTACTTAAAAAAAAAATGAAACGACAATTTTGGAGTCAAGAATATGTAGTAGTTTAATGTATTTTTTATTAATTGGTATTTCTTTTGGATAAAGAGGAGTAGGCTCCAAAAAACTGCTCGTTCAAGGTCATTTGCTCGGGGAGGCGCCTTAAGTAAATCCCTTTGCAGTGGCAAAGGGACTTACTCTAGAGCTTATGACTCCCCAGCAACACATCTAAGTAGGTTACTGTTATGTTTTAAAACCGAAACCCAGACCGAAAGTGAATTTGTGACTTGTCGCAACGAAGTGCCAACGACAAATCGTACGATCTAAATCACACCGACTGCCAAGAAACACTGTATTATGATAATACATACACCCGTGCTGCTGAAATTGGTCCAAGGTCAGGTATATAACATTATATACTTTAGTATAAAAGCTAAAACCTATGACTAATCGGCCTCTTTGAGGGTTAAGAGATCATCTGTATTGTATGTTGAGAATGTCAGCAAAAGATAAATGTTGTGACTTAAGGTTACGAGAATTTTTGCTATGACTGTCACGTAAATGCATTTGGTTTGACTACATTTCGAACAAGCTTTATCAACGCGACATCAAACTTTTGTTGTTCTTGGATCTTTTGGCGCGTGTCATTATTCGACGACGCCATCTTGCCTTTTCAATGCCTTTTCCACGGATTGCCTAAAATATGTCAATGTAATGACGACATGAATAACATTAAGGGCCAAAACAACCACGCACCTCTGTAAGTTGCATTGAAGTTCTACGTTACTCTATATTCAGAATACTTACAGGTTAGTTTTCATGTTGATTTAAAACCACACCACACTTCCAACTACCGAAAAACCGGTGTTTACCGCAATTTTCGTACATAAACTCGCACAAAATAGGACACATCGATGAAAATTTGTCGTAAAGTGTGCGGTTAATATTTCAGACTTTTACGACTGCACTGCTTCAGAGGAATCGTTAGTTATTCCAAAGTGTGCCTCGTAACAGCTGAGGAGTGCACTTGTTAGCTTTATTAGACTGAAATAGAGAGACTGTGAGTCTTTTGCACGTTTTCACTTACACCATGCGACAGCTCAATGTTATTCCTAATACAGTGTGAGTCTTTATAATGTGCACATATCGAAATGAAGGAATATATTATGCTAAATATTATCGACAAAAAATATTTAAAAAAAATCTTGGTATTGTTTTTTATTAAAAAAATAAATTGGTAATGTGACCCCAGTGTAAACAAAACAGTGTAACTTTTAAACTAAATGATCTATCGCGTTGAAACAAAGTCCATAATGATTGGAAGTAATTAGTCGTCCTCATAGAAGAAAAATACAATATTTTCAAACAGAAACAAACGTTATCTTTTTACATAAAGGATGTAAAACACCTCTTAACGAAGCCGAAAAGCACTTATTCTCCCCGTCATTGCGATCATTTTTTTGCTCTACACCATACCTGGGAACCTTCTAGTTACGGAGATATTGGGGGTCAAAGTTCCAACTTTTTGACAAGTTTTTACTTTAAACACCTACACGACCCCCGTACTAGTCAATCCATCCATCAGCACAATGTTTTGAGTGCGTTAATTGAGTTCTACAACAAAACATGATTTATCACCCCAAAAAAAAAGTTGTTTCCCAGCTAAAATTTTTGCGTAAAGTTACTTAGTTTGATGTACAGAATGCTTGGTTGACGGCTTCGTGATGAGGTCTTTTACACCCTGTATATATATATATACCTAGTTCTGAAATTGTCTCTTCATGTTGATAGGATCTTGACTGACTCTAATGGTTCTTCTTGTTAATTATTTTTGTTTTGTTTGTGCCAGTCAGAACCCAGTCACGCCAACACCAACTCCAATGATGATTTGGTTTACTTTATTATAATTATTTGCAGAGTTAAATTCTGGTTCAATGTGCTCAAAAAAAAGATAAGCTAAAGTATTTTTAAGAACAGCTTCCAAAATCTGTTTGATTTTGTATCTAAGCCATCTAAGAGACATCAGATAATCTCTAATGAAAATAAAATAATAAATCTAAGACTAACAAAATATCTTAAAACTTAACTAAGTGTTAAGCCATTCCTGCAAATCCAAACAAATGATAACTCAAGTCAAGCTGCTAATACTAATGAAATATAGCGAACATCGAGAATAAAGTTGTTTTAACATAAATAACTTGTTAGAAATGTTAGTAGACACTTTATTTCTCTCCTACAAGGGCTTAGGCTGTCTATTCCCGTTGACAGGGGTGGTAAAACTGTTGCAGAAGCTTCGATCACTTTTGAGGTTGCATTAAGAAATATTAATTTATTTGCGCATCGGTAACGCATAAACCGTGTCAATGAAGGAACCTAGGCCGAGATTTTTAAACGTTACTTAGCAAATATGAAAGTTAGGCTAAGCGTTATTATATGAAATCACCGCCGCACAATGGCCTTCTCTGTATGCGAGCCTTTTTTGTACCTTTGCTCAGCAATGGGAAAGTAACAGGCTGGTAAGTAACACTTAATATAGTAGTCTATTTTAAGTGTTATTCCTGTCGCCGATCCACGACTATTAAAATAAGTACAAGCGTAAGATAAAGATGGAAATATGTCCAGCTGAAAGAAACTGAAGCCCTACGTGAAATGGGTACAGACCAAGAACTTGTTATTTATTTCATATATAGATATATAATTCATCAAAATCTGGCTAATAACACCTTACATCTATCAACTTCAGTACTTAATTACAGAGACAGCTGACAAAACACTTATTTCTTCCTTTTCCAAAGAAACAAGTTCAATGTCTCCACATTAAAACCATAAACAACATAGAGTCATAGATATCACGTTACACTCATCCAAATGTTCTACATCTCTGCACCGGGCGCCATTTTCTATTAATAACTGTCAAAACACGTATTAAATTTGAAATTAATAATGCACTTACTAAAGTTTATGCGTCATATTTATTACTTAATTGGCTTATTAATTTAATTGAAAATTATACACATAAGTACATTATATTCTAAGAAGTTTATTGTGTTCGCTCATTTTATGTTCTGAGTAAAATTATTGGGTAATGAAATCAACGATTTCAGGAGTTATTTTTTTTTTCAAATAACGTTTCTGGCCCGCTAGATAGTGACAGTAAGTCGAGATATCGTGAGGGCAGTATAGTTCTTGTGGTTCATAATGACACTTCTAAGAGAGAGCTGTTAGAAGATATCGAAGGTGGAAATATTTTTGAAAAAAAAACAAGATGGCGGCGTTCGTTATGATCAAAGCTTCGCGCCAAAATAATCATGTAGCAATTAGAGTTTGATTGAAAAAATCGGTGAAAAGTAGGTCAGTAATATATGAATTTAAATACTGAAATTACATACTTTGATATGATACGCGAGGTTGAAGTTGTCGCCATTTTTCAATAGGTTCGGTTTTAATTGATATTTGAGATATCTTATTTATAAAACATAACATATTGAAATTAGAGCTTAATAAGTAAACGTAACACTGATCCTGACTATGTCAAGATGCAGGTAGAACAATGGCTGCATTTGCGGGATACACAATGCCATATCAATTTTTTTACCTTTACTCAAGGACAGATGATTGAATATTTTTAACAATACCAAATGGTACAAATATAAAATTACGTTTATATAGCTAGAATGAGTTATTGTGCTCTAAAGTTATTACAAGTTAGACAACATAATTTTAACTGAAAGTATCATTGACTCGACACAGGTAGATATTTATTGAAAGACTTTGATTACATTTAAAGCAAATAGTGTATATACCACAACCGAAAGTTTCAATGATTTGTGGTAGTACCGGCGCGTTCAATAAAAAGCCGAGATTCAAAATTAGAAGACGCAAATAACGTCCGATGTTTATTATCTACGGCTAGACTTGCTACAGCACCATGCAGTTTGAGCATTTGAGTTTGCATGCAGTGCATCGCTGGCCGTCCGCCAAAACGGGTCCGTCGACCCCCCTCGTTTATTTCTTTTTTCAGGTCTGAGAATTCAAGATAGACACGTTAGAGGAGGATAAGTTTATAAATATTTGGGTTTGAAGATACCTTGATGTATGATGATTGCAGTTTTTTGTTTATAAGTTTTGATGTAGGGATTTATTTCTGGATTGAAATTGGGTAAAGGCGTTATCGGGAATAGGAGAAGGAAATGATCTAATTTTCCTTTGATTTGTTTTAGTAGCTTAATTTAGATCCTGAATCTTGTAATTTTCCCAACTTCAAAACTTAGTAGTTTGATTTTAGACGTATAATTGATTTGTTTTAATTGAATTAACGTGGAATGAAGTACCATTATCTTTAAGAATAATATTCTAGAGCTACGATAAATACGACCGCAGGATACATTACGCTGAAACCGCGATACCACAACGTTGACAAACGTATACGGCAGGCAATCGAAATGAATTATATGTGCCCCGATTCCGATTGCCGATTGACTTACAGGTAAGTGAACCAAAAACAGAAGAGCGCATTGAGCAAAACGTAGTAGTAATAGCTCAATGGAAGAGCGTGAAGAGTTTATCGACGTGACATACCTACGTAGTCAAAGATCTGCTAAATAAAAGTTTATTTTGTCGTGGTAGCAACTGAGGGCGACTACCACGAATGCAGGTAATGTAGACTCTTTCAAAACTGCCTTTCAGTAGATAAGCTGACATCACTGAACTGCAACTAGCTGGTATAGTTACTATTGGCGCCCAACAACATCGATTTGGCCTTACGGCATTGATTGCTCTTTTTATGTACTAAAAGTGACCTGTCCTTGATTAGCATGTGCCTAATCAATATACTGAAGAACTCGTCATAAACTGTAGTAAGCTCTCATGTTCTTTTCCGAAAAGTTATCACTAAGCTAGTAGCATATGAATGAACGACCAAAATGGTTGAAGCTAGCCACTCCATATTATATTTTCTACGATTCCAGGAGAACTGTTCAAAACATATAATTTTCTGCCACATTCACAATGACAGGAAGCCATGGTTGCCACGGTTGGGAAGGCTGTAGCCAACCGAGGAGCGTTGACAAACGTATCAGCTGATCGAATGGCGGCCAACGGAAAATAATGGAAATGTGTAATTAGTAGTACGTTTTATTTGCTGCGTTTACGGTTTTTGTTATGATCATTAGAGGTACTTTGTGGATGTAGTGAGTACTGGTACTTGGAAATAATATTGTTGTAAATGTACGAGGAGGTACATATTATGAATCAATTTACGTGTGACAAATGCTAGTTAATCGAGCTTCGAGATCAAGAAAAACTAATTTTCTTTACAATTTTAATCCACAGCTTCCAATATTTTTTGACTCATCATGGTGTGTCGCATGCAATGTCGAATCTCTTCTACATGTCACTTAAAGGACATAACAATTATTTACTTCTTTGTTACGCCGCCCACAAAGATATTCTGGCTGCAAATAACTTTCAAATGTCGAAAACGAATCAACTTCTTTGTAAATTAATGCTCCTTCCAAAAACATACAGTATGGAGTACTATTAATATTAACAGTTAGATATCTATGTACTTATTATAGTTACTACGTCCTCAATTGTACGTGTTATTAATGTTACTAATAATTAAAGTATTGACACACAAACTTAGAACTAAAAATATCGGCCAGAAACAAATAGACACAGTCCATGACAGTCCACTTATTTCCAACGTTGCACTTCACTAACAAATCCACTTTGCATAAAATCAGTTTTCATGGTCCAAATCAAAAAGCAATAACACAACATCAAGAAAACCAGTTCAAGACTAACATTCATAAACTTTTACAATCGAATGCAACCTACATTCTAAAAAACTCATTTAACACGCACAAAAATAAAACCTAAAACTTTAAAACAAAATCGAACGCACGGTTCGCGTGTTCCATTTCGCGCCACTCACTGCACGAAAATATGGCGGGAAACGATGACAAACTAAAATGGTAATGTGATAAATGGTATCAATTAGGATTCATGTTGTGTTCCCGTCCAAATAAGAGTTGGTAACGTCGGAAGAATTTATGAAGCGTGCATCGTCGGAAACGGGTCAATGGATAAATAATTGAGTTGTCGATTATGGCACCTAGCGTTCATAATTGTGGACGATAAATAACTTGGATTGTCGAACGGGTATCGTATCGTCACAGTTCTGCCCACCATACACTAAAGTGCAGTAACAGCAAAATCACGATTTCGAGTAAAACGCATTTAAAGTTAAGAATTGATTTTAAAAAATCAACAGAATGTATAAGCAAAAAAATTTGAATGCAGAAAGGTTGTAAAGGCATAGGTTCACACGTTAAAGCAATAAAAAAAAATATATCTTAATAACTGAATTTATTATGGCCATTTATTCTTTTTGGTGCCTATTACTGCATAGCCTTTTTTGTAAAAAATACCATTTTAAACTTAGTAAAATGCAGCAAAAAGCCCTATTACTGCGTTTGGATCAGTTATTTTGTCAAGAAACCCAACTAACATGCAGTAAGGTCAAAAAAATACTGCATTTTAGTTAGTTTTTTAAGAAAAAAGTGTTCAATTTACTAGTGCAGTAAGAAAAATAGCTAGTTCACATTTTAAAGACCGTTTATTTCTTATTATTTAATCACAATAATTCAACTCACTTATGTAAAATTTACATATCAAAAATAAAAAAAAACATCTAATTAATAAAGGACCCTGCGCAGAATGCACAACCTCCTTTGACAGTTTTCTCTTAATATTAACATATATAACATAATGTATCTTTATGTTTAACAATAAAATATAGATAGTAAATGTAGGTGAGTAATTATAAAGGTGGACATAAACTTGAGATCAACATTACAGTAAAACAATCATCACACACAAAGCATTACAAGCCTTGGTAAGTCTTAGGTAGGTACATAATTAGTTTCTAAAAGTAATTTTTAACAGTATAACGCGCTTTAAAATAACATTGGTTTAGTTTAGCTTTTGAAGCCTCTTATTATTCTTACTACTAGATTTAAAATAATAAAAATGTATGTATCATACAATTATCAAAACAGATCAGAAAAATATTTACTTAGTTCTTTTGTTGTACTTATTAATAATCAGTCTTAAGTTAACTTTAAGGCACATTGTTTCTTAGAATTTGAAGATAAAAAATACAGACTATTAAAAATAAATTCAAAACACATTAACAGTTTAAGATTATTCATCAATATCAAAATTAAATTCTTCTGGTTCTTGTGACGTAGAACCAACAGAAAGATTTTTCCAGAAGATTAATCTATTTGGTGGAATAAGCGGCTCTAATACGTTTAAGATGTTTCGCTTCCTTTCCCTATCAATGCCTTTAGGAACAGTTTTTACAGTAAAATTAGGCAAGTTCTTTGATTTGAGACAATATAGTTCTTTGAATTCTATATCATCAAAGTTCTTTTTGTAAAAGAAACTATGACTTCCCCTTTTTACCATAAGATGTACAATATCTTTGATGTATACCCGGTTTCCATCTATATCTTTGTTTTTTTTATGTGAAATATGAGATTTAAAATTAACAAAATCTATTATTTCCATACTTTTGACTTCTACCTTCCCCGATTTCAATGATGTTTCAACAGCTTCTAAAAAGTCTTAAGTCAAATCGCATGCAATCTAGCAGTAAATCCTTTGCACACTCTGTCTCACAAATAAAGTTTTATCTATTCAAACCGACTAAAATGCAGTATCAGATCTTGATACTGCGTTTAAATTAGTTTAATTTACTATAATTTGTTAAACTTGATCCCAATTAAAATGCAGTATTTAAAACATTAACTGCACTTTAGCTAGGAATAATCATATCTGTGTCATTATGCTATCCAAACTAATCTGCAGTAATGCTGTATTTTACTGCGTGTTAGTCAGTTTATAATGATAAAAGAATGTTAAGTATTCACAACTAAAATGCGACAAGCTTTGATTTTACTGCATTTTAGTTGGGAGTTCGTGACAATAAATTGTATTTTCTTAATTTGCAGTAAAAATAGCTTGTATGGCGGTAAATTTTACTGCGTATTAATTTTTTTTTTAATTTTTTTTCAGAAATATAAAACTATCTAAAGAACTGTCAATCAATCAATATTGCTTACTGCATTTTAGTTATGAAACCTTAAAATTTAATCTGCAGTATAATTTATACTGTATTTTAGTTGGGAAATCACGCCAAATTGTTAATTTTTTTCGTTTGCAGTAAGTGAAAACTGTTAAATAAAAACCATTCTAATAGTCTTAGAAATAAGTAAGTTAATTCAATAGAAAGCTTAAGAAACCCGCTTTCAGAATCACTAATAAAACGAAAAATCACAAAAGGGCTGTTACTGCTCTTTAGTCTCTGGTGGGCAGAGTTAGGAACTAGTAGGTGCTTACTTGGACGCATGGAAGTAAATAAAAGTTTCATGTTCATCGTTGAAAGAAGCTCTCGAATTTCGATTAGAGGTTCGGCGAAATTGCTTCACGTTTCGACCCCTTACCGCCGACTTAGTGTTAGCGACAAAAACCAAATTTACAGGTTTTTTTTTTTAATATTTTAACTGTTGTTTGGTTTATCGAAGGTTGTTTATGATATTAAATTGAAATTTAACATGTGATGATGGTTTTTCAAGCTTAATGGATTATGATTAAAATTAATATTAAAAAACAACTATTTTAAGGCTTTTTTGGCGCTAACAATATTTTCGCTGTCCAAATGTTACGAGTTTTAATGCGTTTCGGGCGTTTACGATGACACTTGCGATTTTAAATCTGTGACAAGTTTTAACGTAAGTGACAATATACTACAATTTTTACTACGTTTCATAAATATGGATAGGTACTGATTAAATTATTTTTTTTTTATAAAAAACAATTTGTAAAATATTCATAATTATATTTTTCATAAATCAACATAATTTAAAGTAGACAAACTTGAGATCAGTGAATTAAAGTTAAGGTAAGAAGGCGGTTTAGTACTAAATCTGAAAGCATCAATACTTTCAGATAATACTAAACCGCCTTTTTGAATCATTTCAGTAGATAGAAATAAATCCTGCCATTATTCATCATTTCAGCCGAAAGACGTCCACTGCTGGACATAGGCCTTCCCACCTAGTGGGAGGCCTTCCACGCAATAATGATTAAGGTGTTATATATACCAAGACTAAAAATATCGTACACCTTATAGGTATGTTACAGCGGTCTTTTATAATAATAATAAGAACAAATATTTCACCTGTGACAAACAATAAATGAATTTGAATTTGAATGTCTTCCGGTTCACGGTAGCCACTCCAGAACTTCTCGGCCCCATTGGCCATCCGTTCTGCGAGCAATGTGCCCTGCCCACTGCTGCATTTGGCAATTCTTCGGTAACCTTGGTTCTCTTGGTTTTCATTTCTGATTCAATCACGCAAAGAAACTCCGAGCATAGCCCTCTTCACTGCCTTTTGGGTGACTTTAAGCCTTCTGATGGGGCCCATTGTGAGCGACCACGTTTCGGTCCCGTATGTAATCACTAGCAACACACACTGGTCATTGACTTTCGTCTTGAGACACTGCGGTAAGTTGGACGAGAAGATAGCCGACAGCCGAGTCGGATTCGATGATTGACCTCTTTCTCGAAGTTAGACCTACGACCTACCTAACTGGACCGTTTGTCCCAGGTGCACATAATCGTCTACAACGTCGAGTGTAGAGTCTTCGATCTTGATAGGCCACTCCTATCAAGTGTTACATGGGTATTCAACATGACCTTGGTTTTGTCCATGTTCATTTTAAGACCCAATCTTTCGGAAGCTCTACTGAGATCCTCCATGGTCTCAGCCATGACCACTATATCCTCGGCGAACCGAAACCGATGGACGTTGTTGCCTAGCCCTCTCCAGTCCAGAACCTTGAAGACATCCTCCAGTGCAGCGGTGAACAATTTCGGAGATATGACGTCTCTCTGTCTCACACCTCGCTGCAGAAGGATAGGTTCCAAGGCTTGGTCCTGAAGACGGACTGACATAGTGGCGTTTTTGTACACACTTCAACACCACGATGTACCGATAGTCTATTTGGCACCGTTGGAGAGACTGCAGTACAGCCCAAGTCTCAATCAAATCGATGACTTTCTCATAGTCCACAAACGCTAAACAGAGAGGCAGGTTATACGCTTTGGTCTTGGTATAACCTGCCGCAGCGTATGTAATATGTGGTCCACGGTGCTAAAGCCTTTACGGAATCAGACTTTTTTGGGATGCTGAAAATCGTCGAACCTGCGTACGAGACGATTCGTGATGACTCTTGAAAACAACTTGTAGACAGCTTAGAAGTGAGATGGGCCTTATAATTCTTCAGCCGGGCATTGTCGCCCTTCTTGAAGAAGAGTACCACCACGCCCCTGCACCACTCCTGTGGCATTTTCCCTTCGATTATGACAGAGTCAAACAGCTTCTGAAGGGCCTTAGGTACCGGTTTTCCACCCGCCTTCAGCAGTTCGGCTGTAATTTCGTCATCACCCTAATCTTGTACAGGCAGAAGTCCGGGATGTCTTCGGTATAGTGTCGGGTCAGTCTGGCTCTTGGGTCGTATGCTAGATCTACAACGGGTTTACTGGTTGACGTGTACAACTGCCCATAGAAGCTCTCAATCTGTCTCAGAAGCTCCGGTTTGGCGGATAAGATCGTGCCATCGTCGGCTCTGCCTAATAGCCAGATCTCTTGTAAATACCTTGGAGCCTTTATTCCGCTCAATCGCGTCTTAAATACGCTCGGTATTAAAGCGGCGGAGATCGCTCTTCATGGATTTAGAGATCCGTCTATTGAGCTGCCGGTAATTCCACGCCTCGTCTGAAGACTGCAGGATCATCTTACGCCACTCTTTCATGAGCTTGAGAGTGTGATCGGAGTCTCTTGTTCTGATCTGTACGAGGTGTCTTGAAGAACTCAGACCCGGTCGTATGGACAGTTTTAACGAACCCATCGTTGTATTCGTCCACTGAGCTTCCTAGGCATTCGAAACGATTCTGGAGTTCAAGCTGAAAGCTCTCGGGGTTTTGGATCTGGATCTGTGCTGGACGGAGCGACGATTTCATCAGTTGAGACCTTTGAAGCTTAATATTGATGTTCTATGTGCCTCTTACCATGCAGTGATTTACCCGGTTTTCACCGAATTGATCACAGAGACATCATTGAACTTGCTTCTTGTTTGGACATGATGAAGTCAATCTCATTTTTAGTTGCACCATCGGGGCTCTGTCAGGTCCACTTCACTTCAGTTACTGCATCACAAACTCACCGTACTGAAACTCATCGTAGCACTTTTTCAGCGACTTTATTTAAAGTAAACGACGAAAATAAGGATTACTGTGTCGGTTGCGATAGCAAGAAGGGTTTCTTACGATGCATTCGTTGGACAATAATGTAGCTTACGATAACCATTGATTATGTCGGTTACTTTAGAGTAACCGACATGATCATTATCATAATTTTCCTGTTAAGGATAAAAGTTTTATTTGCTATATCTTCTGATTTTGTTTATTGTGGCGGGAAATCTTGACGTGGCTATGTCCGTTATAGTTAAAAAAATCGTTTGCGGTAAAAAACGCTGTTTAGGTAAAATTGTCGCTTACGATAAGTCGGCGGTAAGGGGTCGTTTGTCGACGTTATGAGTTCATCTACTACATTGGCGAATGATTTGGTGTTGATGAATAGATTGCTTGTTAACGAATTTGTGAGGCTGACGACTGACGTCTTTACACCAACTTGGATACAAATTGTATCCAAGTTGGTGTAAAGAATGGTCATACAATGTAATAGGTACCGCTTTTGACGCTCGGTTGACAGACAAGCACAGTAAATTAAAGAATTTTGAATTAAAATAATGTGTGCCAAATGTAAAGAAATTAGGGGCAGCTAAGCCACACTGAAGTTACCTTATGTTTAAGATAAGAGAGAAGTTCTGTTTTTTTATATGAAAGTTACCAAGAATAAAAAAGTCTGTTGAAGGACACAATCTCAAAGTCTCAACACATTTGTCTCAGGAAATTATTCATTCAGCCTGATCTCTAATAAAGTCATCAACTTAGTTGTCGACTTGTCGCGTCGTAAATAAGCTGAATGTAGCGGCCCATGCATCAATGTCTAAGATTAATGCATTTTTCAAATGTCCACGAGGAATGTTAAATTTATGAGACTTGCGAAGGAATCCTTTGTTTTGACAGGTCCAAAGTTCAATATCAATAAGTACGAAAGTTTATTCAGCAAAGCGAAGAAAACACGGCAATAATTCTTGATGTTGTTAATATAGCATAACGCCAGCACGCCAAGGGTTAGGGTCATCTACAGTGTATGCACACTTTGGCAGTCCCCATGTAATTGGGCGAGCCTATTGCCATCAACCATTTCAACAGAATCGCTTTGATGGAGTTTCTTGTCCGTTCTTCTCCATAGAGATCTACGCTAGGGAATGGGCAACTACAGTACTTTCACAGTTTTTATGTCTTGTGTCTGGGACTGTAGCTACATTTAATTTTCATCTTTGTTTCGACAATTCAAAAGTGCCTGTAACTGGCCTACTTGAAATAAATGCTTTGATTTTGATTTTGATCACTAGACTACCGAGAGCCACGTTTATGCAATTTGGTGTGGGTTTTACCAAAATTATAATTGTTCGATTGCTTACAGATCAAGATATAAAATTATGAAATATAAAAACCCAGAAAGATGTCTGGACACCAGGTTAGGCACTAACCACACGATAAAGAAAGAAAGATCTCAGGGTTCAAATAATTGCTTCGTTCGGAAAACGAGGGCAAGCAATTTATTATCGCTCTGTGCGGAAAACGGTCCCTCGAGTGGAAACCCAGTTAGCCAATCAGCTACCGCGCTAACCGCACTGTCAATATGATAGGAATAATTATCTAAATCCAGGCGTATTGTTTGTGCGACGCTGGCACTCACAGGCGAAACTAGAGACCGCACATATTTTATCTTCTGCCGAGCACACTCGATTTTTTATTACAGGTTATATCCGAGGATAACAATAGTTTATGGTAGGGCCTTGGCCCTTGCCGCGAGAACCTAAAGCTAGCGGTACTTTACAGTTACTTTAAAAACTATTTACATACTAAGTTCACTAAAGCAATACCTACATATATTATTAATAAATAATTAATGAAAACGCTATAATTAATGAAGACACTACAGCTACACTGCCAGAGATCGTGATCAAGAAAAACTGGCCTGGTAGTAATTAGGAAATCGTACGCGTCTACCAGACCTTTGCGGCACCCTGCGGTTCAGGAACCTGAGGTACAGATGGCGAACATTGGGGAACTGATTCAGGTGCGGTTTGAGAACGTGAAGTGATTTCGGGAACGAGATCTACGACAATATTAGTAGCGCTGTCCAAATGACAATTGGAATCTCTTAAGAAATGAGCTGGTTTCAGTCTATCGATTGATACCGCAACCATGCGGCCACGTATATCTAATACGAATGTTTTATCCTTCCTGGAAATTACTCTGTAAGGGCCGTCGTAAGGTTCATCATCATCATCATCAACCTATAATGTTCCCACTGCTGGGACACGGCCTCCTCTCAATGAGAGGGAATGGGCTATATTCCACCACGCGGGCCCAGTGCGGGTTGGTAGATGTCACATGTTTTTGAATTTTTGGTTCTAGAACATGCCGGTTTCCTCACAATGTTTTCCTTCACCGTTTTGAGAGCAGTGGTGATGAAATAAATTACACAAAGTTATGCGCCTGTCTGGGTTCGGACCCACGACTTACTGTTCGTAAGGTTGCTGTAATGGAACTTTGACTGTATCGTTCCGCACCAACACGTGAGTAGCATTATTAAAGTCCTTGAAAATGAAAGTAACTTTTTATCTCCGGGTTCGGTCGGTCGGCATTCTTGCTCCTTGTAATTTATTTGAATAAACTTACTCCTTCACTAAGTAAATCAAGTACTTATTTTGCGATTCCCATAACGCGGCCACTACCTACCACACCGACCTATGTGCGCGAAAGCGGTGTTTAAATCATAAAGAAATTCGGCTGTATCAAACTGCTGCATTTTCGATTGACACGTATTAACTACCAATCTCTAAAACTTCTTTTCAAAACTAGTAAATTACCTGGAATGTTCATTGCTCTATGAACATTCCAGATCATCATAAGACAAACACAGTTCTTCTCATACTTACATTATTACCCACTTCCCTTCGTTAACTCTTACTGACAGGTCTGACACACTCAAGGTTGTACGCATGATTCGAAACAATACTCTTTGTACTACAAATGGTCCATCCGTTTTGAATGTAGCGCTAAACAGATATACCTATAACACAGGTGTCCAGTTTATTGTAATTTAAAAGGTTTACATGGCTGGTCTTTGTATCGTAACTGAAGTTTGGTAATGAATCAGTAGTTTCAGACACTTTTCGAGTAGTTTCAGACACTTTTCGATGATTTTCAGGTAAATTCAGGAGCGGCATTTTTCGTCTTCTGCATGTTTAGTAAGCTAAGATACTGCTATTTTGGTCTGGGTTTGAAAACTTTTTTTACACAAACGTAGGTATCTCACATCTACTAAGTAATCGGTTCAGCACCGATGGTAAAAATTCTAACGTTGCAATAATATTTTGGCATTTATTTTAGTTTTGATACGTGCGAGCGAAAACAGGAATTAATCGCGCATTAAGGCTTTGCTGTGTGTCTATTCCTCTTCGGCTGCAGATGCCAAACAGTCCGTCGCTCCGCATAAATAACTAATCAATCAATCCAGCCGCATCTGGATTGGGGAACAACTCCACCTAACATGATTACATGATCGACAGGGGAACGAATAGTGTATAGTGAACAACCAAATATTTAGGGTATTTGGGGAAAAATACTTAGTTATAGTGTTTAGTTTGGGTGCAACTCAAACAATTTTTAAGAAATGTTACCATAGTATCTACTAGTAATAATAAAATCAAAAATAATTTGCACTAGTATAACGTTGAATTTGCGGACTAGTGTTTAGACTAACTGAAAATAAAATCGATTAGTAACACTTTCGTAAGTATGTTAAAAAAAATCGCTAGGTTAACCAGTCCACTCGGCCGTCAGAATTTCGCACCATATAAGCTTCATGTATACATATATTTCATCGAGCATAAAACTGTCCCAAAACGATTGCACAATAGAAATGACAAACGCAAGTAAGGAGTACATCTAGGTAGGTACATATTGCAGACACCTTTGGCTGGGCTTTAATTGAGTAAACAGATACCGATGGAATTTTAAAGATAAAATTGCATTCTTACATTATCTTTAATATTGATGATGCAGTCGCGTGCAGTAGTATTCCACGAAGGGTAGGCCACGAAATAATGATAGCAAAAAAATTTCATCATTTCACATCTTGGATTTTCATTTTGCCCTTTTTTCATTATCAGCGACCCCAAAACCCTCGAAAACGACACCCATGAAGAAAAAACTAAAAAATTTCATCGGCGCCATCTTGGATTTTCATTTTGCCCTTTTTTCATTATCAGCGACCCCAAAAACCACGAAAATGACACCCATGAAGAAAAAACTGAAAATTTTCATCGGCGCCATCTTGGATTTTCATTTTGACCTTATTTTCATTATCAGCGACCCCAAAAACCTCGAAAACGACACCCATGAAGAAAAAACTGAAAATTTTCGGCGTCGCCATCTTGGATTTTCATTTTGACCTCATTTTCATTATCACCAACCCCAAAAACCACGAAAACGACACCCATGTAGAAAAAACCGGAAATTTTCATCGGCGCCATCTTGGATTTTCATTTTGACCTCATTTTCATTATCACCAACCCCAATAACCACGAAAACGACACCCATGTAGAAAAAACCGGAAATTTTCATCGGCGCCATCTTGGATTTTCATTTTGACCTCATTTTCATTATCACCAACCCCAATAACCACGAAAACGACACCCATGTAGAAAAAACCGGAAATTTTCATCGGCGCCATCTTGGATTTTCATTTTGACCTCATTTTCATTATCACCAACCCCAAAAACCACAAAAACGACACCCATGAAGAAAAATATAATAACAATAATATTATTGATTATTATAATAATAATACCAGCCAATAACCCCCAGGAATCATTATTTTAATCAACATACACCCTAGCACTGGCCTGCAAATTGCAAAAAACGGAATGAAATTTGAATTTCGCGGGCTAAAGAACATCCACCTTGAATCCTGGCCTTGTGTTGTAGCAGCCAATCCAGGGGGGAGACAGTTAGAACATGTACAACTTCAGTGAAGAAAGAGTCGCCATCTACTTTACTTAAACAATAAACTATGTATTTCATAGTTAACGATAGATGTCTCTGTTCAATTATGAAAATCAAATAATTTAATGAGAATAATTGTTAAATTTTTCATCAAAATTATCACGTTTTTATATTTCATGGCTGTTTCGTATTATCAATTATCTACAACCTTGTCACGGAAATCCTTTTTGTGTAACATAAACTGGCAACATCATATAATGGCCGCCGCAACTTGCGCTTACGCTTGAATGTGTTTCGTTAGTCCATCTTATGTTTAATTATTTACAAATTCTATGTGTAACTGTCAATTCTATTCAAATATGAATGTAGCCAGCGAAATTCTTTCTTGTTTTTGCAAATAGAAGCTGTGTTTACATCGTATAGTTGATCAAAATGCAATTCGCGAATAAAAAGATGGCTCATATTATAATGTATCATCATTAAGTTATGTATTCGCAAATTTTATTATGATCAACATACGACATAAACAAAACAGCTGCTATTTGCAAAAAAACAAGAAAATTTGAATGATCACCTTTAAGTAAACAAATATTGACCTATATGAAGGTATACATACATTCCTATCTACCTATAGCTACCTATAGAGCCTTTTTTTTTTTTTTTTTTTTTCGGATGGGAAATCATCAAATGACTTCTCCCGCTCTGGGCGGAGCAGGAGGGAGTGTCAGACTTTTACTGACTAAAACCCATCCATGTTCCTTCATCGCCCTTTGTGTTCCGGGGCCGCGGTATCTCTTTCGAACAGTCCCGCAACACCTATAGAGCCTTAGTTCTCGTTAAGAAATCCAGATGGCGCTTCAAATCGGATGCTTCAAAATGGCACAAGAGGGCTCTCTTCTCCCTTATTATTATTCTACTCTTTGAGCCAATCACAGCCCAGCAGCCCAGCTACACTCGCAGGAGTTACCGCCCTAAAATTACTGCAATCTATACATGTGTGCAGTTCATACACACGAAAATATGCACCAATGTGCCAATGTGTGCGTAAAATTATCAATGGGTTTAAGGCAAGTCCAGTGCTTGCCTATCCGGCGGAGCTCTAACCTTTGTAGTAACTTCCAGTAAAGTGTTAGTTGCGTGACACGGGAGCGATAAATTGCTATAAGTATTCTAACAGGAGTTTGAACTTTTTTTTTATATTTTGTACATAATGTGATATTTTATTACATAGTTAGTTCGTTATAATGAAAGCCCAGTTGGTAGGGTAGGCTTTGCCTAATTGCCTCTTAGGGGCGCACGCCCATGTGATGATGATTAGTTGGCTGTTGACCTATTTTAAAGATCCCTTTGCAATATTCCGAAGTAAATTAGATCATCAACTGTGATATCGGAAATGTCGACAGGTGTTTACTTCGACAGTCTGTCGATGAGGGTAGTTGATATCATATGACATTAGTGACATCTGTCTGATTACACCCCTATTGAGTTACACTTTCAACTTTTGGGGCAGGGGATAGGGATAATACCATTCTTGGCAGTGGGTATAGGTGAGGTTCTAATAAGATTAAAAAATATTATGTAGTGTTTTGCACTTGGTGGAATCATCAAGTCATATTCTGAAGAAATTCTTTTGAGGCTTGAAAGCTTATCAAACAGAGTTTGTGTGTGAGATGCGGCTGTAAGACCTAAGTAGTTACAGAATTATAAGTTTTAATTCCAAGTTCATAAAGGTGTAGGTGTGGGGTGTAACCAAAAAAAACAAAAGTCATTTCTACACCTTTATGAACTTGGAAGGTTGTATTGATGATTATAATTCTGTAACTACATACGTTTTACAGCCGCGAATAATATTTTAATCAACATACACCCTAGCACTGGCCTGCAAATTGCAAAAAACGTAAGAAAATTTGAATTTCGCGGGCTGGTTGGAGCATTCACCTTAATGGCATAATATCAGCCCTTTATTGATGATGATCGAGTGAGCTTATCCCCGTGTTTTTCTTCAAGAAAAAAATATAATTCTTTACTACTCAGTTTGAGTACATAATAAAGGTCTCAAGAATTCTTAAAAGTGAAGGTAGTTTGATCAGTAGGACTGTTTAAATACCTACCTACTTGTGGACTTTTAATAAGGAGAACATCATTTTTTTAACTAATCAATTAGGAGATCAGGAAAATTCCTTGCAAAGTGTTTTCTTTCATTCTATGACTTTCAGCAGGTCAACCCAATCAATTTTTCTTTTTACATCATATTTATACATAGGTTATAATAGAACTGTTAAGTTTGGTACATGAATTATATTTTTTCATAATTGCCATATTTTGAATAAATCACAGGTTTGAATAAACCTAGATCGGACAGGTAGCTAGTACTACCAAACATTTAAATTCCTCATTATCATTACTTGCAACTGTTAATATTTAACTGTTATACCGAGAAAGTATTCTTCCAAAAACTACCCAAATCGCTTCAAATGTGCCAATAAAATTTGAAGAGTTATCTCTATTACTCAAGGATCGGGGGGGGCTTGTATTTATGCTTTTGCGGTTGCACAACGACATGCTTTGCTTGCGCTTTGCTTGGGAGTATAGATGCAGGCCTACCTTACTGCCTCCCTCAGAGACGGTAAGGTGGCGGGGTCTTGAGGGAGAGCGCTACAGTCGTGTAGATCCTGAAGGCAAGTCTGGTGTGTTCTCCTTCACGTGGTTGCCACCCTGTTCTTGGTCTAATTCCTTAAGAAATAGACGTAACAAAAACCACCAGGCGCTTTTTAACCTAACCATGACCCTGCGTGATCGAGTGGGCGTGGGCTCGGCCGCCACTAAACACAGCTGGCGCTGAGTAGGTAAAACAGGTCACCTGCGCTAGGACCTGCGCAGTTGAGCGCCGTAAGCGGGGATGAAGGAGTCCTGGAGGGTTGAGCCGAGCGGCGCTGGCGGTAATGCGTCCGTGAAGCAACACGCCCTCTTTGGTCTGGATTTCAAGCGAAACGGTGGCCCTACCCAATAGCCAAGGGTAGGGAAATGGCCATAGTGTCCCGTTAGAGGGCCACGGCGAGGGGTGGGAGGTCCGCGGAGGTCGTCCTCGGATGGCCGAAGCGGTGGGTGAAGGTCATGCTGAAGGTGCAAGTGAAGGATTGATTAGTCGTCAACCAGATCAAGCACCCGATGTCGCACTGTAAGCCAGCCTCACGCCCCTATATCTCGAAGGTACTCCTAACGGTTAAGCTAGTTTGTAGCGAGACGTTCCCAGGTGCGGGCTCCAAGGAGGGTGGGAAGCCGGAGAGATTAAATTATTACACTATACTATGGATACCCCAAAACAAAAAGACACCACACACACACGACAAACACACACAACAACCACACAAACACACACACCTAACACACACTCACGCGCATATACTGCACACATACACACCGGAGAGGAGGCGAAAGCCAGTGATTCTCCTAAGAGGGATGCTTGCAGCAGCTCTCTAGCCCCCGGATGCTCCGCTGCTACCGCAGCGAGCTCCAGTGCGGGTACAGGTCCGGCAGTGGCGGGAACCGCTGCTAGGGCCAAATCTAAGTCCCGTAATAAACGGAGGAAGAAGGCGCTGCTCGGGACCAGTACCGCTCCTCCCTCTCTTTCAGGTGTGGAGCCCGCCACGAAGGTTAATTCCTCTGGCCGGGCTCCCCCGCCTACTGCTCCCCCCCCGGTGGCCGTCACTGGTCAACCGGCGGAGACCAGCACCACGGGTGACGAGTTCGCGCTCACCTGGCGGGTGCAGAGGAGCAGGCACAAAGGCAGGAAGGAGGACACGAAGCGACACTGCGCTGCACCTTCAGTGCAGAATGCCCCGGCCCCCTCGACGGACAACCCGAAGAGGAAGAACAGGCCGTCCCAGAGGCAGCGGCAGACACTGTGGAAGGGTAAGACTCCACAATCCATACAGGCTAACGCCGCGGGCCGGGTAGAACCGACCAGCGGCAATGTCAACTTCTCCGCAGGCAAGCGGTCGCAGGCCGTGGCCGGCACCAGCCGACCGGGACCTAGCCAACCAGCGGCCAGCGGCGCGGGAGGACCAGCCACACACACGCCACAGCGACCCGTTCAGAGGGATCAGGCCGCGGCCAAGCGAGCACTCAACGAGACCCTAACACCTCGAGGAGAGCGCAAGCGGCCGCGTCTTGATAAGTCTAAACGGGACGCTAACAGGAGCTACGCCCAGGCTGCAGGCTCCGACCTGGACGTCGCAGTCACCTGCAACCGGACGGGTCACATCAGCCAGGAGGTGGCGAATCAGGTACTCGCGGCTATCCAAATGAAGATAGTCGCCGAGGCCTCTTCCCCTACACAGGACTCACCGGCACCGACCTTCAGAGCGAGGCCGGTGTTCAGCAGCGGGGCCCTCAGACTGTGGTGCGGCAACGACCACACCTTATCCTGGATAAGGAAGCTAATCTCCGAGTTGCCTCCCCCTACTAGCACCACGCTAGTAATCAGGAGGCAGGCGGACATCAGGCGCCGGGTGAGATGCGGAATCTCCATCCCCGACGAACAGGGGATCTTCACGGAGCCGGCCATCATTGGGCGGACTCTGTGTTACCAGAACCCTTGGGTTGGAGTCAGGGAGTGGGTGATGCTGGGCGCCTATAAACAGGCCGACGCATGGTATGTGGTGGTCGGGGTCCCTGAGGACCAAATTCCGACCCTGATGAAGGCCGAGCGCCGTCTCTCATTTGGTGTAGGGACGGTGTACGTGAAATTCCAGGGTCCGAACGGCAGATTTGTCGAAGTCCCTCAGGGATATCCGACCGCTGAAGCCAGCGCCGACACACAGGCGGTGGAGGCAACTCCACCCCCAACAAATACCGCGGAAACACCCGCGGTGGAGCCTGCAGTAGCAGCGCCAGCCGGCCCTACCGCCGCTAGCGTGGGCGCCGTCCTCTCGGGGGAGGAGCTCGAGGACATCACCCTGTCCTCGGCCTCTGACCCGGAGGGGGATGGCTTCGACGCGGGCGACCTTTTTGCCGGGCTGCGGCTGGCAGGAGACGAGGAAGGAACGACCAGCGATGGCAACAAACCTAACCCTACTGAACACAGGTTCTGAACCAACCTTCGTAAACAGACGTAGCCAAACAGCGGCCAGCGGCGCGGGAGGACCAGCAACACACACGCCACAGCAACCCGTTCAGAGGGATCAGGCCGCGGCCAAGCGAGCACTCAACGAGACCCTAACACCTCGAGGAGAGCGCAAGCGGCCGCGTCTTGATAAGTCTAAACGGGACGCTAACAGGAGCTACGCCCAGGCTGCAGGCTCCGACCTGGACGTCGCAGTCACCTGCAACCGGACGGGTCACATCAGCCAGGAGGTGGCGAATCAGGTACTCGCGGCTATCCAAATGAAGATAGTCGCCGAGGCCTCTTCCCCTACACAGGACTCACCGGCACCGACCTTCAGAGCGAGGCCGGTGTTCAGCAGCGGGGCCCTCAGACTGTGGTGCGGCAACGACCACACCTTATCCTGGATAAGGAAGACGTAGCCAAACAATCATAGACCTCACTCTGGCATCGGAGGGTGCAGCGGCTATCACTACCGGCTGGCAGGTCTCCAAGGAGGCTTCCTGCTCGGACCACAGGTGGATCCGCTTTGACATTCAGGTCTGTGTAACACCAATACTGCCACGGCGAAACCCGCGTAACACTGATCGCGCTGCATACACGCGCTTCCTCGAAAACAAACTTGCGTCAACAAACTACGGGATGACCTACGAGGACACGCCGCAGATCGACGAGCGTGTAAGTCATCTCACGAAATCTATGCTAGACAGCTACCATTCATCCTGCCCCGAGACCACTCCGCCCACAACACCAGGGAAACAACCATGGTGGGGAGCGGATCTGGAACGCAAGCGCGGGAAGGTAAGGTCAGCCCTAAACAGAGCCATGAACACCTGTGCTGATAGTGATTGGGATGCGTACTACGCGGCCAAAAAAATGCTACAAAAAATGCATCAGATACAGGAGCTCCACTGGGTGGCGAAAATACTGTGGCAGCATTGAATCCTGCCAACAAGCAAACAGGGTAAGGAAGATCCTGGCCCAGCAGAACACGACTGGGCCTGCTGTTCTCCGCAAACCTGACAACACACTTACCACCTCGCCAGAAGAGGCGATGCGCGTCCTTATTGAGACTCACTTCCCAGGCTGCGCTTTTACACAGGCCATCGACTGGACAGAGGTAACCCAAACACCGTCAGAAAACGACTGGCGCTATGCACACAAAGTCATTACGCTGGAAAAACTCCAGTGGGCGATCCGGTGCTTCCATCCTTTCAAGGCAGCTGGTCCGGACGGAATCTTCCCTGCCTTACTGCAGTGGGGTGGGATCTCCGTCGCTAACAGACTGGTGCCCATAATGAGAGCGTGTTTGGCATTCAGATACGTTTCAAAAGGATGGAGGGAAGTGAAAGTCATATTCATTCCTAAGCCAGGTAAGAGTGACTATACCAACGCCAAATACCACCGAGCAATCAGCCTAACCTCCTTCCTCCTTAAAACCATGGAGAAGGTGTGAGAGAGAGCTGAGAGACGGCGTTTTAAAAACTATCCCACTCCATACTAACCAACACGCATACAGCGCGGGTAAGCCCACGGAATCCGCCCTCCATCTAGTGGTCGGCAGGATAGAAGAGGCGATTCATCAGAAGGGCACCTGCCTGGGCACTTTCATAGACATCGAGGGAGCATTCGATAAAACAAACTTCTCCAGCATAAACACCGCGCTCTCTCGTCACGGAGTAGAACAGGTACTGATAGACTGGATTACTAACATGCTAAGTAAACGAGTGGTTCGACTTGAAGTGGAGCAGCAGATGGCCATGATAGCCAGAGGCTGCCCCCAAGGTGGCGTACTATCCCCGCTTCTTTGGAATCTGGTTATAAATGACCTCATCACGAAACTCAACGCGAACCATTTCTACACAATAGGGTATGCCGACGACCTCGCTATCCTCATTTTGGGGAAAGTGACGGGGACAATCTGCGACCTTACTCAACAGGCACTACGCATCGTTGAACGATGGTGCAGAGAGTTCGAGCTCTCAGTGAACCCCACGAAGACTGAACTAGTCATGTTTACCCAAAAACGAACACTAGGCCCTTATCGCCTACCCAAACTCTCCGATACAGAACTCCAGTTAGCCAATGAGGTCAAGTATCTGGGAGTCATCCTGGACAGCAAGTTAAACTGGAGTAGCCACTTAGACAATAAAATGAACAGGGCCTGCATTACCTTCTGGCAGTGCAGGAGGATGATACGTAAGAAGTGGGGCTTATCCCCTAAAATTATACTTTGGTTATACGGCGCGGTGATCCGACCTATGATCACGTATGGGGCAGTGGTCTGGTGGCCCCGTACCAAACTAACTACAGCCTCCATCAAGCTGCAACGCTTGCAAAGGCATGCCTGCATGGCGATCACAGGCTGCATGAGGACTACTCCGACTGCGGCTCTCGAAGCCATGTTGGGGCTGCCACCGCTACATCTGTTCATACAGCAGGAAGCGACAATGACGGCTATACGCCTTAAAACACTTCAACTCTGGGGTAAGAGAGAAACACAGCACACCGCGGTACTGGAGGGATTCTACAACGAGTTCCCCCTGGCGAAAGCAACAAACGATCGGATACCAAAACAATTCGTATTCGATAAGAAATATAAAATCCAGCTCCATGAGGATCACCGATGCGAGGGATTAAATCTAGCAGAACTGCGGATCTTCACGGATGGATCGAAAACAGGTACTGGCACTGGTGCTGGAGTCTTCTCGGAGGATCTCAACATCCACATAGCCAAACCTCTGGGGGCCCACAACACGGTATTTCAGGCAGAATGCATGGGCATTTCCCTGGCGGCATCTGCCATCTTAGCCAGGAAGGTTGTGGACCACTCAATTCGTAAACTCTCAGACAGCATGGCTGTACTGCTAGCACTGGACAACCACACAGTGAACTCTGGGTTAATACACGAGTGTCACCAACGCCTGAACCAGGTTGGTAATCTCAATAATATAACTATCCAATGGATCAAAGGACACAGCGATTCCCGTGGTAATGATGCGGCGGATGAACTTGCTAGAAGGGGATCGAGCACGGCAGCGGTGGGACCCGAACCTATCGTACCGCTCCCTTTCGGATACCTACGCACACTGGTAAGGAAACGAACTAGCGAACAACACCACAAGCTGTGGCGGGACCACAGCGAGTGTAGGCAGGCCAAGGAAGCGCTTCCTGCTATCGATGGCCGCTTCACCAAACGCGCGCTGCGGTTGACTAAACCACAGATGCGCACAGTTACAGCCGCCATTACCGGACATGGCTCTTTTAATAAACACCTCTTTGTCTTAGGAGTCACAGACAGCCCCCTGTGCCGTGCCTGCATGGAGGAAGACGAGACAGCAGCCCACGTGCTTCTGCACTGCCCAGAGGTTACAACATACAGGGCAAAGTACTTTGGTAACCCAGGTACTCTCCGCGAGATAGTCAGCAACACTGGGGCGTTACTGGCCTTTCTCGGGAATTGGGATGGATAGAATAGTTTCCCACCCGCACGCAAAATACGCGCTTTGACGTGGAGTTGCGGACACCAGCCCGTTATACAATACAATACAAAATACTCAAGGATCCTATCATCAGATCCTGACTTGATGATCATGGGACCACGTGGGAAGTATACCCTTTAAAACAAAAAAAAAACAAATCGGTTCAGACATCTTCGAGTAATAGGTGAACATACATAAAACAAAAAAAGGTGCCGACAAATTGAGAAAATGTAAGTAGTCGAAACTTTTAGTTGGTTTTTTAAATAATATCTTATCTTATCCGCTCCCAAAATACGCGCTTTGGACGTGGAGTTGCGGACACCAGCCAATTATACAATACAATACAAAATCTTCTATTCCATATATTTTTACCATATAAGTATTTTACTTTTAGATTTGCAGGTTTCTTTTTTTCAGTGCTATAGACTATAGAGTCCAGATAAATGTATGGACTCCTTGATTCAAGTTTATGAAGTCCATTATGATAATGACGTTGGCAATATTATAAATAGAATATTGTTTTGGTTTATAATTACCTATGACATACCTGTGACATTGAAATAAATAAGAACCTATTTCTAACTTTAGGATAAATCAATATAATTTGAATCAGTTGATTTCCTTTAGCTTGGTGTATCAGTTTCTGAGAATTTATTATGTCACAATATTTCCGACAATTTATTGTAGCATTTCCTGTTTGCTACTTGGATTATTAAAAATAAATAAAGAACAAGTTTAATTTTTTATTTTATTTTAAAAGAATCAAAGTACATAATCTACTATTTATTTTCAATTTACAAATAAATTAAAGAAATATAATTACATATAACAGAATTTTCAACTTAGAAGCTGTCCAGAAGTAATGTTTATTTTTATTTTTCTGAAGGATTAATGATCATTTCTGTGAGTTTTTCTAGATACTTATTCAATAGCTACTTCATTTTTCAGAATAAGTCTAAGTACAAATCTACTGAAAAACAAAACCTATACCATTAAAAACTTGAAAGTAAATAAAGTTTTTACTGTAAAAAACAATACCATCTACCCTACAGAAAGTAAGGGATACAAAAGTTACAATAAAAATAAAAGTGCTACATTTGGAAAAAAAACAAGAGAAGTACGAAAAAAAGAAGACAAATGGTACATAATTCAAATGATTATACAAATAACATTATAAACAAGCAACGTGTCCTTACACGAGCTAACAAGAAGAAATACAGTCAATAAGCTTCAACAACAGACAAAATACTTCGAAAACGCATTGAAAATATACAACATACGAAAGAAAATAATAAAAACAAGAAATATTTCAAAAAACAACATTGCACTTACCCTAGATCGACGATCGAATAATTCTCGCTGTAATTTAATTTACAGAGACACAACACAATTAAATACACAAACAATTCTACGTTTCTTTATAATCTCGTATACAGTTCAAACTCCTAGTTCAATGAAGATATTTATTTTTTTGTAAAATAAGTCTTGTTTACGCACTTCTTAGTTCACATTCACAACACCACATTCTTGATTGTCGATTGATTTGATTTGAAATCGGAAGTAAAAAACTGTTGTCTATACTTCTTTTATTATATATAGGTACATCTAACTCATAATATTTTTTAAATATTTATGAAGTGGGATGAATGTCTTTTAATTTCAGGTTTGTCTGAAGGACGAACACAAGGAAAAAATTATCGAAAATCAAATTCGCATGCGTAGTCGACAAGTGGTATTGTCTATGTTACTGGATAAAAATGGCGGTAAATTCAAACATTTTTGTTTGAGTTTTCTATAAGACCAATCTTTATTCTTAGGACCGTGTTAACCAAAACGGAGAATGCTACATTTGAAGAAGTTTTCATGTTTTCAATTTTATTACTTATTTCTCCTGAACGTGTTCATAGATCGGTGGGATTCCGCTCCGTTGCGCCACTGGGTACGGATCCATACCAGTTGAAGATGATATAAGTGTGTATTTTTAAGTAGGTATTATTATTTATTTATTATCATTATCATATCGTATTACCCGGTACTAACTGGGTTGTGGAGGTCTGATAGGCAGTCGCTCCATGTAAAATACTGGAATTCAGCGGCATCCGGTAAGGCTGGAAGCTGACCCCAACATAGTTGGGAAAAGGCTAGGCAGATGACATTGAGCTATTACTGCCACTTAAAGAGAAGACAGCGCGAACAAAATATGTGCTCCGTTTAACTGCGGTCGGCCAGCCGCAGTTCACTCAGTCGCTTTTTCGCTCTTGAGCGCTTTTAAGTCTTGTTTGTTTTAAAGCAATAAAACGTGAAAATTCAACAAATATGGCCCTCGTGTTGTAACAAATCTACTTGCTCCTATTAAATAAAGGGATTAGCAGACTTGTTCAATTAAAATTTAATGAGGGAAAGATTTACAAATGGAATAAAACAATACAGCTAATTATTAAAAACCTACATAACACGCACTCTAGGATAGTTTTATAGTTCACGCACTTAGTTGGTTAGGAAGTTCAGCACTGTAGGAGAGACGGGAACAGGCGTCAGGGTAGCAGGTCAATACCTGGGCAACTTCGAGGTTCAGCTTCAGGAAACCTCTGCAGGAAGGGCGTCGTGCAGATCTCAGAGTCCACCAGGTCAGCTCTGTAGTAAGGCAGGCGAGACAAGTAGCAAGACAGCTTCAGAAGATCGGGAGTAGAGGTCCCAGATGACGTAGATAGCTTCCGAAGATCGGGAGAAGAGGCACCAGGCGGAATCTTTAGTGGAATCCCCTGGGTAATGTAAAGTAACAGCAAAAACCAAACTGTTTTGTGATGCTTCTTATCTCAGATTCAATGGTAGACTTGCTCCAGTGGTTCGTCAGCTTGTTTTCAAAGTAGTCTTCCTTTTTAAATTTTGAAATATTATTTTTCTGGCCATCATCTCATCTGACAAGTGTAGTCGGCCAGGACATATCCATGAGTGCGTAAAGAATTTTATAATTATAATTTAAAATTAAGCTATTTAGTAAACAATCGTAATAATATTTTAATACAATAGCTAAACACATATTGATAAAAATAATTAAAATGTTATAAACCAAAAGATCATCATAGACTAAGGTAGGAAAAGAATTAAAAAATAATTGTCAGTTTGACAATTTGGCGTGTCACAACATGAAAATTATGATACTTAATATTTTATTTCAGCAATTTTTAATTTAATGAGTCGTAATTAGATCGATTTGTTGAGTGTAAAACTATAAACAAATAAAAAGGATTATAAATAGTATTATGAATGATGAATATAAAGTGTAAGTATAGCATAATACTATAGTGTGTGTTACGATATTGCACTAATAATTCCAGTAATACGGCATAGTGCAAAGGAATAACTTTCCATCGCTGAGTAACTACATAATCATTTTTTAAATTTAATTCAAAAACATTAATTTGGTATATATGATATGGGTCTTTTGTTACCTGAATTAATTGATAAATTATTATTATTATTTCGAGCAAAATATATAGCGGCCGCCATTTTGCGTCATTTGTCATAGACAAAAAATTCAAGAAGTGATTATTGGGTGTGTAACAAGACGTGTAGTGTAGATAGTATTAGCTGACGTATATTTTTATATTGGAAAATAATAATCTTACACATTTAGAAAATAATAGACTGTGATTATTCATTAAAAGAAGGTAAAATCATGAAAGATGAAATTCAATTAGCTACGTAGGTACATAATTGTTTTTTTTAGATTGATTGGTTTTATTTAATTGATTAATTGTTTGTACAAGTAGACTACTGGCCTGAAATAAAATTATTTTTTATAAAGTCAGTTTATACCTTACAAACAATATTAATATTATAATTAAAATTCAAAAATGTCGTCGTCGTTAAAAGTCAAACAATGGTGTCGATTCTGTTGTGCACAAACTAAACTTAATTTAGGCTATTGCTATCTTTTTCTCTGTAAAGAAAGAGACGGACGCAATTTAGAGCTGTCAAATTTAGTTGGAACTAATATTTCTATACAAATGAAGGGTGCACGTAAAAACATGTCGACTAAAAACACGGTGAAGCGCATTGCGCAAGGCATAAACTAGTTTGACATCTCTAACTTAGTTCATAGCTATAGCCGTCCTTTTCTCGCATTGCCTTTTAGTAAAAGAAAGCAATAGCCTAAATTAAGTTTAGTTTGTGCACAACAGAATCGACACCAATGTGCACATAAGGCCCACACCACCGCACACCGCTGGAGGCGCAGCGGAGCGCATTTGAAGACAACAATTTAATATAAACCTTAACTACCTTGATATACGGTCGCGCGCATGCTCTTGTAGTAGCTTGAGGGCGCTCCAAGTACCGCGTGCGAATTTATTCTTATATTGACCGTTTATCAAGGTAGTTAAGGTTTATATTAAATTGTTGTCTTCAAATGCGCTCCGCTGCGCCTGCAGCGGTGTGCGGTGGGCCTAAGGGGTACGGGTACCCAATGAAATAGGCAGAATATAAACAAAGTGTCGCCTCTATAACGGTGACATCGCATATAGCATCTATGACTCATTAGCCGCCCCCCGCGCGCCCCGCACTGCCGTGCTTGTTGAACAGATTTTGTTCGCGCTGTCTTCTCTATACGTAGTAGTAATAGCTCAATGGGCAGATGACGATTATTTATTTATTATCATTATGATTTCAGGAGCAGGGATAATTTATCAGGAAAAAAAAACACGTTTAAAATGTAATTAAATATCATTTTTTATTGATTGTCCACTAGCCTATATTGCGTTTTGTACAATCTACGTTTATGTTGACATACAGTAACGTTTATATATTACTTGCGCCCAATTTACTTTAAAAACGCTTATGTACAAATCTAACCAAGGTATAAATACATAGAAATGTAGTTACCTAATAACAAAAAAAAGTATTTATTATAGTGTTACCAATATATCGTGCTGTTTCTTCAGTCGCTTCATGTAAAATACTAGTATTCAGCTGTATCCGGTTAAATAACTGGGAAAAGTCTAGGTAGATAGATATTTCTCCAGGAAAATTCCATTCAAATATTGTAATGTCAAAAAATAACCAATTGAATTAAGAACCTCCTAGTATTTTTGAAGTTGAAAATAAATTATTTTGCCGCAAACCGAAATATACTGGTAACACTTTAATATGTAAATTCAAGTTCTACAAGAATCTTTTGGCGCTCGAGTGACTTTGATATGGGGCGCTGTTAATAAACATTTGTGAAATGTATTGAAAAAACAAGATGGTGGGTTAGTACCGAATATCGCCACGCGCCAAAAGTTAATGTACTATCGGGGTCTTTTCCGCCTGACCAGTTTAATTTTTTTTCGCTTAAATCATGCGGAGGCGCCGAGCCACGCCCCCAAAGTTTGGGCCTATTAGAAAAGCGTGAACTTTGGCGCTCTTTTGAATTCTCGTTTGGCGTGCGTCATCAGTGCGCTCGGCAGATTCGATATTTTTTAATTCATTATTTCTATACAAAGTCAACGGGGCGGGGCTAGAGAGCGTTTCTATTTTGCGAGTGCAAGCAAAAATTTGCTTAGTGGTGGTTAGGCGGGAGTGTCCTCGATAGTACATAGGAAAAGTAATAAAAACAAGTCAATATAAGTTTACTTTAGATAGCATACAATTGATCCTTATATAAAGGCACACAAGAAGGGAATGTTTAAATGTTAACGTGGTAAGGATTTAAATCGTTCGATTCGCCGCATCGCGTTAAAAGGCCGTATTCCGTTTGATTTTGACACTACTGGCACACACAATGCTCTCATGGAAGAATATAGAATACGTTAGCTCACTCGTCTCGGTGACTGAGAGCATATTAGGGCTTTCGCAGAATATAGTCAGTCACGACTGTCATAAGACAGACTATGGTCCTACTAGTGCGAGCGAGACCTTTAGCAATAGTCTGTCTCAAGACACGTGGCTATAGTCTGCGAAAGCACTTATTCAGTGATATTTGTCGAAATCTAACGATTTAAATTGTTTACTGAGAGCATATTTACCAATCACAGTACAATTACAATAAACTCTCCAATGTCTTCTACAAACAAATCAAACAATGGTGTCGATTCTGTTGTGCACAAACTAAACTAGCAATAGTCTGTCTCAAGACACGTGGCTATAGTCTGCGAAAGCACTTATTCAGTGATATTTGTCGAAATCTAACGATTTAAATTGTTTACTGAGAGCATATTTACCAATCACAGTACAATTACAATAAACTCTCCAATGTCTTCTACAAACAAATCAAACAATGGTGTCGATTCTGTTGTGCACAAACTAAACTTAATTTAGGCTATTCCTATCTTTTTCTCTCTAATAAAACGAGAAAAAGACTGACGTAATTTAGAGCTGTCAAATTTAGTTGGAACTAATATTTCCATACAAATGAAGGGTGCACGTAAAAACATGTCGACTAAAAACACGGTGAAGCGCAAGGCATAAACTAGTTGGACTTCTCTAATTTAGTTCATAGCTATAGCCGTCCTTTTCTCGCACTGCCGTTTACTAAAAGATAGCAATAGCCTAAATTAAGTTTAGTTTGTGCACAACAGAATCGACACCAATAACTAAAATGATGAATAAATATTAAAACAAATATGAACTATTCTTCTTTCGTTTAGGCTCGAACTATATGAGAATAGCTTACATTTTACAATAAGTTAAAAAACCCTGAATATTGTATTTAATTTTATGTCTTGATATAAGTGGGAAAACTTTGTTATTGTATTCGAGGCGGAATTCACACCCGAGCCGCCATGCGAGGTTGTTATGGAACCGTGAACTGCAGTACCAAATGCCCACGTTTATCAAACGACGGTTTTTAATACACTTTCGAAGAAATAAAATAATAGAACGAACAATATTTTTGTCATGAATTATTAGGAAACTATGATTTAATTTAAATGTAAAAAATCCACGCGTGTGAAATGAAAAAAACATGCAATGTCATGTTGAACCTAATCGTAGTGCGAAAAGAACCAGTTTTCAAGGAATATTAGATAAAATCGGCGTGATGGCTGCGAGGCTGAGTGTCCAGGGAATGCTGGACGTATATTATCAGTCTCGTCACTCAAGAAGGTTAGTTTTAGGTAAATAAATTAGTTATGTAACACAATTGTATAATAAATTAAATAATAATTGAACAATGAATGATTAATTACCCATATAAATAGATTTAATACATCCAATACATTATCCACTGAGGATTTCTTTTTAGAAAAAAATTTTATTTAAAATTATTGATGATTTGAACTGAAATAACTATTCGAACGTCGTAGTAGACATACAATCCGGAAAATCCAGTAAATATCATGTTCAGGATAATATAGCATGGTCCGTGTTGTTTTTTTTTTGGGAACAAATTATAAGTGCGCGAAGGATCTTTTAACGCTCGGATATGGTTAACAGGGGGCGCTGTTTGTAAACATTGATTTGTTATAAATAAACAAACCTGTGCCTTGCTCGCAAGTGAGAGTTCGTGGCTAAATAATAACAGCGGCTCGGGTCGATCTTTAGGTTAAGCCGCGCTTGCCTAGATTGGCCTGTGGATGGGTGACCACCCATTACATAGGTACAGAGTTTACTCCGTACTTTAGAAAGCACGCTAAACAGTTGGTCCCGGCTGTCATTTGTAGATCTTTGACAGTCCTTACAGGTAGTTAGTGGCCCAAAATGTCTGACAACCAGTCTTAGCAAGGGGTATAGTATTACCCAATACTAACTGGGTTGTGGAGGTCAGATGCAGTCGCTCCATGTAAAATACTGGTATTCAGCTGCATCCGGTTAGACTGGAAGCCGACCCCAAGATAGTTGGGGAAAGGCTAGACAGATGATAATAACATGCCTATGCCTTGCTGTTCATCACCAGCGCCACCCTAAACCAAGGCTCGTACCCCACAGGGGGTGCCCTTAGCGCGCTGTCACTTAGTTATAAGTTTTTTAGCCCCTGGCTGGAGGTCTTACACTTAAGGCACCCACAGGACAATTAGCATTGCTATTCACAAATGCTTCGATTCGACAAGTCGTATGTCTATCGTTTTTTGGCATTACGAAACCGAGCGAGATAGACATACCGACTTTCCGAATCGAAGCGTTTGTGAATAGCTATTCTGGTTAAGTAGAAGCGAACCTCCATAAGTTGCCCTGCGAGATGCGATACACAAAAAAACCACTGATTTTCGTGACGCGTTAAAAGATCCGTAAAGCGTATAAATTTGAGAGTGTTTGGGGGCGTCCATTAATTACGTGAGGTAGTTTTGACGAATTTTCAACCCCTGAGGTTAGATATCGTGAGATTTTACTTGACCCCCTCACCACCCTCCTAATCTCAAGTGAGATTTATCAAATTTAGTATAAATACGGTAATCTGTGATTGATTGCGTTGAATTCATTTAAAAAACATAATTTAGCCATATTTTAGTAGATAAACATGATTACTTAATTAAACCCAGTTTTCTCACAATTTTACAATATTTCTTGCAGGGAAAAAACGTGATACTTGCAGACCTCTCTCCCTCGTGAGATTTAGCTCGACGTAATTAATGGACGCTCTCTTTCTTGACATTTTTAATAATATACAATACAGGGTTGATGACGAATCGTGAAAACATTAATAGTAGGTTCTAACTAACTACATTATCAAAAAATACTACAATATATTTTAAATAAATTGTTTTGTAAGTATATTGTCATTTTACAGGTTTTTATACATCAAATGACAATATATTTCTTATCATTAGAAAAGATTCGAAAAGAAACCAATATGTTTTATAAAGATACTTTAGTACCTAGTTTAATAGACCGTCGCATTTATGCGTCACACGTTATGTGAATAACATAATTATATTTTGTATAAGTCGTCAGGAGGGAGTGAAACGAAGTGATTGTGTCGGATTTTAAACAAAAATGGCGGCGCTTCCCCCTCCATCCCGCGCGATGCGTCACAGTCCTTGGAGTAATAAATTATTTGATCCTCAAGCTATCCAATGGTGTCATAGGCCAGTTTCCACCATCAATTAATTGCAAATATATTTAGTCCGTCAGAGTATTGGAAAATAATGAACACGTATTTTTTGTTTTTGTAAATCAATGAATATTTACAAAGATTTATCGCATCAAAACTCGGGAGTGGGGGCTCGTGACGTCACAACGCACTAAAAATTATAGCACGGCGTGACGTATTGACAATTTTAAAAGCGTCGTAACTCATATCTTCAACAATAATTTTGGTTTACGCAACAAAAGCAAAATACGGGTCAAATTTTTTTTTTATAATCTAACTGACGGACTAATTAGATATTTTTTTTTGTCATCCACTTTATTGATTTTAGGATGAAGATGATAGATATGAAGCTGCAACACCAAACTGTATCCCCCGATTTTGTCATCATTCGTTTTTTTGACTTGCCTCTCACTATGGAAGCAATTTGAAAGACGTATTCACGTCAAAAATCATATTTCACATGATTTTGGATTCACCTTAGAAGCTCGCAATTCACCTAATGTTTTTTCGGGGGTTTTTGTATATTGGGGGACTTTAAGCAACTACTTTCAATATTTTTGTAGTACAAACTGTGGTTTATTTTTACTATATTTCATTGCAATGACGTCAGATATGAGGATGAAGAATTTGATTTCTTTGCTACGTATAGTACAGGAATAAAACACCTAAATTTGACGTGTATTGCTTTGTAATATAAACTTCAAACTACACTTTCAGATGAAACTTAGTAGCTACAATCAGACACCCATTATAATTGTTAATTGCTCAAAGTCTCAAAATAAGGTTTAGAAACCTCCAAAATAGTTTCGGAATCACTAAAGGTTAACTTTTAGTTAATACCGAATTGGAGAGGCCATATGTCCAGCAGGTGAATCGACGACCTTTTTAAAGCGGCCGGAAGAAACTGGATAGCAATACAACAAAACCGCTAAAGTGGAGAGATTTGGAAGAGACCTATAAGGAACGTGCAGGAACTATAGGTTGGTTAGTAAACCAAATTATCTCTTCAATAATATTATTTTTGAATATGATAAAAGTTATAAAATATGGGTTCCGGTCTATAAATAATGATTGTTGAGGACAGCGCCATCTGTGCACATCGGGAGGAGCTACGAGAGGCTCGCGTCAAGACTTTCAACATCTCGAACACACTGCGCACGCGACACTAGCCAAGCAGCAAACTACGTAGCTCATCCAACAACGACGAGACGGCGCTGAACCACTGGTACTTAAGCCGAAGACGACCTCCATGCAATCGCTTTCTACTTTTTCCTCTGCCACGACCACAAAACGAACTGAAGTCTATCCTGTGTGCTTATCTATCAATCTTTGTAAATCTCAATAAATTATTTTCACTAAGAATAAACCAGTCACTTTGGTCATCATACCTGATTTGCAAGAACCCCATAAAATAATGAACACACGTTAACAATGATCGTCAGTGTGGCCAAAATATGTCAAAAGGTCAAATGCTCTTCGAGGCCGACCATGTATTGGAGGTAAAAGATCTAACTGACTGTGTTAATTACAAAACTTAGTTTTTTTCACTAGGTACTAAATTATTGATTATTTCTAGATGCTCAAAACTCAAACTTATGTATGCTTCTTTACTGTGTTTATCCATTTTTCACCTAACTAACCTAACTAGTTAGTTATAGTTTCACCTTAATAAAATTTTACGCTATTTGATTTATTTTAATTTTTTGTGGATGTTTTGGTATATCCAGAAATGCAACAATGCATTATGATTAGCTAGAATAATGATTTTTAATCAAGTATTAATAGAGTACAAGATTCGGATTGGCGACGCCAGTCGGCAGCACCTTCGTTGTGCACGTTCCCTATACTGAGCATTGAGTGGTCAAAGGTAGAAGAGAGTGAGATGTTCTACAGTTAGCGCCTATTACAAAATACTGAGAGTTGTTATGACCATTTTGAATGGGGTAGGTAACAACCCTGGTGACCCTGGTGGCTTCTTTTTTGAATAGGGTAGTTACATAGCTATAAGGGTGATACACATCTATTTCTACTTCTGAACATTCTGTGCCTACAAATCCGCTAGTATCATTGTAAAGTTTAAAATCAGACACAACCCCCGCCGTCCCCTTCGTGTCAATAAGCCCACCGACACATGAAGTTTCGTAGCACAATATGTACACAGCCCCGGCCGCCCGCAGTAGATCAGCAGGCGAGCAGGTCCCCGAGCGCCCGCGCCCCCCCCTCGCTCGCCCAGTACACCCCCCCGCACGAGTTCACCAGGCTCCATACGTAGGGGGTGAAGAATTCTTCTGGTCGTTCTTCCTCGACGTAGCGGAATTTTAGGTCGGGGAATTTCTGGGAAGGTAAATAAATTAGTTATTAAACAAGAATTTGTGTATACAATTAAAAAACCCGACAGCTGAAAAATCACGCTTTAATTAAAATCGGGGTTTGCAAGGTAAAATCGACGCCTCCTATTGTTGAAGTCGGTTAAGCGGTTAGCCTATGTTACCCAGGCCATAATAACGAATCGATTGACACCTTATTCATCAAAATCGGATGAACAGTTTAGGCGCTACGGTGGAACATACGTTAATACAAACATACATTATGTATGTACAGTAGTGCCCTATATTTGATGACCCGAATGGCGCAGCGGTGGTCAGGCTGCCTTACGTTCTTAGGGTCCCGGGTTCGAATCCCGGTTGGAGCAAATCTTTGAGTGATGAGCATGGACATTTGTTTCCGAGTCATGGATGTTATATGTATAATAAGTATGTATTTACAAACAAAAAGTATCTATGTATGTATCAACTGTCTGGTGTCCACGACACAAGCCTCGTTGCTTAGTGTGGCACTAGATGGCGCTGTGTGCTGATGTCTAGCGATATTTATTTATTAAGAAAGCGTCAATTTGGCGCGCAAAATAACAATAACTCTCATTTGGTGTCGGCCGATCGGTATTGTCTTTCATTCATTATTTCTATACGTCAAAGTCAACGGGGCGGTTCTATGTTGCGAGTGCAAGCAAAAATTAGCTTAGTGGTGATCAGACGGGAGTGTCTTCGATAGTACATACATAAGACTGCAAAAATCATTTGGCTTCGCAGTAGCCGGGTAAAAAGGGTTGGTGTAAATGTGCTAGGGTGGAAAATATATTGGCAAGCTATAATTTAGTTTTCAGCGTGGTAGAATTTTTCGAGTGCTTCCAGGGCTACCGTTGGTTTTTCTTCAGCCATACGAAAGTAGGGGTCTGAGCGGCTAGAGCAATTTTTTTTTCCGGTTCGCGGTCGCCGCTCAAAAACTTTTTAGCTCCATTGGTCATCCGTTTTGTGAACAATGCGCATTGCCTTTTTATTTTTTTGCATTTACTAGATCCATATTTTTGTCTGTCCGTTTGTTCTGGCTAATTTTCGAAACGATTTACATATTCACCACGATTTACAACAATCCAGCTGGTCTCGGCGCACAGCGCTGGGTTTACAATCTCGTGACTTCGAGTTCGATTACAGCAAAAGAATTTTCTTTTTGTGAATCGAATCATTCTGTTTTTATTTTATGTGTTTGTATTTATTTTATATTGGCTTTTTTTTAAGCATATTGCTTGTACAAAATAATTTCGATGTTTCACATCTGCCAGGCGTCCCGCGACGTCTCACTTTTTTTTATTGATATGACGAATTTCGCAAGCAACAGCTAGTATTCATTTATAGCAATTCGCCCGCGACTTCGTCCGCAAAAATTGCAATAGCTCGACTTTTACGCATGATATAAATATAATTTATAGTCTATAGCACCCACGAATAATCTAGCTTTCTGCCAGTGAAATTTTTTTTAGAATTGGATCATTAGTTCGGGAGATTACCCCCTATATACAAACAAATTTTACCTCTTTATAATATAATATTAGTATAGATACCTTTAGCCTATCGCTGGACCACTGCTCAGCACCTTTCTTAATGCACTGCAACACTTCGGTGACGCCCAAGTCACCACCCGCGCCTTCCTGCACGCGCTGCAGACGCGTCGAGAAGTAGCCTATCACCTGCAAACAGAACTATCTGAGTTATCTGACCTCCAAAGCTCTAAATCGATTGTTACTGGTACTGTTCACCTGCGTCATTCCACTGCTGGGCAAAGACGTCTCCCCATGATAAATTATTATTATTGTTTATTTATTTGCCAGAATACAGAGAGGTCCACTGTGTTAGTAACAATACAGGGTAAGTTTTCAATGACCGGGCAAATTTTCAGAATCATATTTTCGATATAATGAAAAAAAAAAACATTTTTTTTTTAAATAAAATTTTACTCCTGTCCACCACTAAAAAGCAAACGTGTGGATATTGCAACAGCACAATTCAGTTCAACAACCTAGACAGGTAGCAGTTAGCACACACATCAATTTGTCGGTGCATGCACGCACACAAGTGCATTGATTCCCACTAGGTTTATGATTTACGAAATTTTTAGGACACTTTCAAATGAATGCTATTATTTTATTTTATATTTTTCGACAATAATATTTAAAATGCACTTTTGGTTTGATATCTAGATCTTAATTTTAAATGTTGGCTGGTCATTGAAAACTAACCCTGTATAACTTAACCTATGTTAGTACTTAATCACTAAAACAGATAGGGTGCGATTAGTTAGCGCCCGCACTAACGGGCTGTCTGCTCGGGCGGCTATCGATTGCAGGATAGTGTTGGGACTGCCACGCAGCCTGTGGAGTAGCGAGGACGATTTTTTACGCCACAACGCATCAAAACTTTCACTGCGTGCCTCGGCAAACATTGCAGATGCACTACAGATGCGTAGCAGTCGCAACAATACCCTAAACGCATTATTATAGGGAACGTGCACAACGAAGTTGCTGCCGACTGGCGTCGCCACTCCGAATCTTGTACTCTATTAATTCTTGAAATTGACATTTATAACAAGTAAACAGAATTAATTTTATTTGTGAAAATTATTATTCTAGCTAAACATAATGCATTGTTGCATTTCTCGATGTACCAATACATCCACAAAAATGAAAATAAATCAAATAGCGTAAAACTTTATTACTTTCCAAAGAATAGTACTCTCGTGCCATGGTTATGTGATAAACGCAAAAATGGATCAACGCCGTAAAGCATCATAGATAAGTATGAGTTTTGAGCATTCACGTCGATTCATTTTAACAGATTCACGTCGTAAACATTGGATATTTTAGTTTGTGCGACAATAGGGAACATGCATGTATTTTTTTCTTCACTTAAATCAATAAAATACACTAATATCAACACAAGAAAAGTATTAAAAGTTAAGTTCAACGACTGCTTGTCGCTCAAAAATAATATTAAACTTCTGCAATTTTCTACGACAGTTCAAACGTCCGTGACTGTCGTGGCCATGATGTGACGTCATTTACCTCAATCTGCCTTGTTTACATCTGATTTTTTGGCCTTAATAAAATAATTTTACTAATTGTATGTGCTTTATTCAAGCATAAATTGCAATAACAATATTATAATAAAATATTCGTCAAACTTTAAATACTTTTCAAATAAAAGTGTTTTTTTGACATAAAGACTTTGACGTCACCACCGGCGTTATCGAGGGACGATGTGTTTTGAGAGTGCGTTCCGTTTCACTAAAAACATGCTACATAAAACAATAAATTGTAAAATAAGTTATGTTTTAGAAACTTAAACAAGTGATCTACAATGTTCCTATGCACCAATACAAGGCATTTTAAATAAACAATTTCCATGACTTCCAGTTGTTTCAATCCAGGGCTAATGTGGGCCACAGTTCGTTGGTTTCTTCTACGAGGTCTGCCACGACCACGATGCCTTTTGACTGTGTCAGGGCTCCAGAAAGTTGTTCATTTGGCCCACAGCTCATTGGGCATGCGGCAGACGTGGCCAGTCCAGTCCCACATCAGCTTAGCAGCTTTTTGAGCAACGTCAGTGATTTGTGTTTTGGAGCGCAGTGTGGTGTTGCGTACTCGGTCGGTTATTAGTTTGACGCCTAGAAAGCTGCGCTCCATTGCATGTTGGCAGACCTTGAGTTTGGACTTTTGAATGTTTGTCAAAGACCAAGTCTGGGATGTCTTCGAACGTTTGGTTCTAGGACATGCCGGTTTCCTCACGATGTTTTCCTTCACAGTTTTGAGAGCAGTGGTGATCAAATAAACACATGACATCGAGACATCTACCAATCCGCACTGGGCCCGCGTGGTGGATTATAGCCCATTCTCTCTTCGAGAGGAGGTCGTGTCCCAGCAGTGGGAACATTATAGGCTGATGATGAAGCGAAGCTCGCGAAGTCTGGGATCTATATGTCAAAATCGGAAGAATACACATGTCCATGATTTTTCGCTTTAATGACAAAGGAAGGTTTCCCTTCATAAGGGGTAGGTTTCCGTTCTTGGGCCAGTGGCTCTTCCAGGCATTAGCTCAGCAAAAGTGCTTACCATATCGATGTTCTGCGCGACGGGATGATGGGTGTGTTGCGTGAACAGATGTCGCTTGTGCAACAACGCGTACACGACGTTACAATTGCTGCTCAGCTGATGCGCGACGCATGAGTTGATGATCTCTAGCAGCATGCGCAGGACCTCGTCCAGGACTGATATGTGATCCATCTGGAGACAGAGAAACGTACCTACTTAGCAGAATAGGGATGGTGACTGACTAAAAAAAATATGATTCTGTTTGTTCCGTCAGTTAGATTATCGAAAAATATTAGATACATGTTTTTTGTTTTATCAAATTTGACGAAGATTGAAATGTGTCAAAGATTGTGAGCGGGGCCTAGTGACGTCACATTTGAGTAAAAATTTTACTCAAATGTGACGTCACACGAGTTTTCGTGAAGAAAGAAAATTATGTATCCAAAATATTTTTTGGAAATCTATCTGACGGACTAATTAGATTTTTTTTTGTCATCTACACTATTGGCCCACAATGTTCCCACTGCTAGGAGCTGGGACCCAGACCTCCTCTATGTATGAGGGAATAGGCCAAATTCAACCACATGGGCACCCTGGGGATGAGGATATCACCTGGCTTCGAATCTTTGGTCCTAGGATATACCGATTTCCTCATAGAACCCTAATTTTTATTCTAAAATAAAAGTAGGCTTAGTTACTCCCTATAACATCAGCTATCTGCCAATTAAAGTCCAGTCAAAATCGGTCCAGCAGGCAGGTCAGGTAGGCAGACATACTTCTTTTGACTCGACCACGTTCATACATTTGGTGTACTATATTTATATACGTTATCTGGTTAAGGCGCCTCCCCGAGCAAATGACCTTGAACGAGCAGTTTTTTGGAGCCTACTCCTCTTTATCCAAAAGAAATACCAACTAATAAAAAATACATATTCTTGACTCCAAATTAGTCGTTTAATTTTTTTTTAAAGTAGCTTAATGTTTAATAAATCCCCTCACAACGAAACCACAGAAATGAGAAATAATGATTTATAAAATGCTACTCCTCGTAAAGTAATCATTATTTTGATTTGCTACTTATACTAATGGATAGACAATTTAATAATGAACATAATTGTCGTTTTATTTTTTCCAAAAGACGTAAATTTGATTTTATAAAGAATAAAAACCACTCATTTCGCACTATTCGGCCGCAGTGACTGACGTAATAATCACTTTGTAGTGCAAGCTGATTAGAACTTTATTCTAACAGTATACTGTTAGAATAAAGTTTGAACCACCACAAATAGAGTTGTTAATTTTGCTCGGGGAACCGCCTTAATATAATAATGCATACTACTCACAATTTCTTCTGTTTTTTCTTCGGCGTGGTGTGGGAGCTCTAAACTATTAATGTCGCCACCTGAAATACATTATTATTTTTATTATTTATTTCAAAAAGGGCGTCTAAAAATCACAATATTACAACTAAAGGATAAAGGTGAAACTTGAAACTCAAAAATATGGATATTATTCCAGTTATTTAATCACTTCTTGCTTAGGTCGGTCCGTGGATGGGTGACCATCCATTACACACTGAATTACGTCCGTGCCACGGAAAGCACGTTAAGCCGTGGGTCCGGGATGTCTTTTATAGATCTTTGACAGTCGTTACTGGCCCGAAAAATTCTGCGAACCAATCTTAGCAAGGGGTATCGTATTACCCAGTACTAACTGGGTTGTGGAGGTTAGATAGGCAGTCGCTTTATGTAAAATACTGGTATTCTAACATAACAGGTGCATCCGGTTAGACTGGAAGCCGACCCCAACATACAACATGGGAAAAATCTAGGCAAATGAAGATTTAATTTTTCTAGACTTGCACAACTAAAGTATATATCACTGATCACTGGACATTAACACACAGCGCCATCTAGTGCCACACTAAGCTACGAGGCTTGTGTCGCGGACACCAGATAGTTGATATACTACATAGATACTTTTTGTTTGTAAATACATATAAACATCCACGACTCGGAAACAAAATGTCCATGCAAAGTAAACAAAATAATTGAATAACTTCATGATATTAATTAAAATCATCACTACATATTATAAAACAAAGTCGCCCGCGTCTGTGTGTCCCTATGTATGCTTAGATCTTTGAAACTCCGCAACGGATTTTGATGCGGGTTTTTTTAATAGATAGAGTGATTCAAGAGGAAAGTTTTAGTATATAATTTGTCAAGCGGGCGAAGCCGCGGGCCTCAGCTAGTAACTACATAAACCTAATACTAGTAATATTTTAGATAATAATTATAATAGGTAGTTTCTACCATTAATAAATTGCAAATCTATTTAGTCCGTCAGTTAGAGTATTGGAAAATAATGGACACGTATTTTTTGTAAATCAACGATTACTGACATAGATAAAACCCATCAAAACTCGGGAGTGGGAGCTCGTGACGTCAGAACGCACTAAAAAGTATAGCACGGCGTGACGTATTGAGAATTTTAAAAGCGTCGTATCTTCGTCAATTTTGGTTTACGTAACAAAAGAAAAAATACGTGTCAAATATTCTTTGATAATCTAACTGACGGACTAATTAGATTTTTTCAGGACACAAGCCTATTCATTTAACAAACTTGCATTCCAGTATACCAACTTACTGAATGCTTGTTTGTCCAATCTTTTATGTTGCTGTGCCCTAACCGGGTTTCATGTTAGAACTTACTTACATACAGGGGGTAAACAGACTATTCACGAAGCCGTCAACCAAGCATTCTGTACATCAAACTAAGTAACTTTACGCGAAAATTATTGCTGGGAAACGACTTTTTTTTTGGGGTGAAAAATCATGTTTTGTGGTAGAACTCAATGTAATGCACTCAAAACAATGTGCTGATGGATGGATTGAATGGTACGGGGGTCGTGGAGGTGTTTGAAGTAAAAATCTTACATTAAAAACATATATTTAAAAAAATCTTGTCAAAAAGTTGGAACTTTAACCCTCATCTCCGTAACTAGTAGGTTCCCAGGTATGATCTAGAAGCTGCGGGACTGTTCGAAAGAGATACCGTGGCCCCGGAACACAAAGGGCGATGAAGGAACATGGATGGGTTTTAGTCAGTAAAAGTCTGACACTCCCTCCTGCTCCGCCCAGAGCGGGAGGAGTCATTAGATGATATCCCATCCGAAAAAAAAAAGGGAATGATGTAGAACTAAAAAAATGATCGCAATGACGGGGAGAACAAGTGCCTTTCGGCTTCGTTAAGAGTCTTTTTACACCCTTTATATTGTAACAGCTCATACTTACGTATCTAGGCATACGTATTAGAGGACTAAGCTGGCCGTCGGCCGACAACATGAGAAAGGATTTTGGACTCGCTCGGTCGCTGTATCATTGCGCTAGCACCTCGAACGGGGCGCGGCACATACTACCGTTATTACTAATTTGTGTTAGTTATTAAGTTTGTCTATTTACCCTTTTTATTATTATTTTTGTATTTCAAAATTGTATATAAGCCGCGCCTAGGAATAAATCACACAGATCGTTATTCGCCTTTTTATTTACAACAACTACCATCTTTAAAGCATCGATTCAATGAATTAGTGACCCATAATCACTAAAATATGTACCAACTAAATGTACACATGAATGCAATATAGAGTTTGAGTAACTATTTTATCAATGTTTGTTTACCTTCAATCTCACTGCAAAGTCTTGCTCTTCGTTTTGTCAATGTTTCAAATAATGATATTAACCTCTGAGCTACGTATGGATGTAAGTTTCTGAATTCACCTGAAACACAGATAATATTTTTATTTACAGTGAAAAACAAAAATGGTTAATGTTAACGACGCAAACTGGGTAGCCCGCGAAATTAATTAAAGTGATTAAAGTTTCACAAAAAATTTAGTATAACATTGTTATTGCAATTTTTACTTAAAGCACATACAATTAGTAAAACTATTTTATTAAGGCCAAAATAATTAGATGTAAACAAGGCAGATTGTGGATAATGACGTCACATCATGGCCGCGACAGCTACGGACGTTTGAACTAGATAAGATGTTGTATAAGATGATATTGATGGAATAGCGCGCCCCGCTCGTGCCGCATGCCGCCGGTTAATACTAGTTTGTTTGTTTACGTCATCATCAGCCTATTAATGTTCCCACTGCTGGGACACAGGTCTCCTCTCTATGAGTTACGTCTCTATTGTATACGTGTGTATAGCTAATTGTATTCTATTCAGTCATTCCTCATAAGCCTGATGAAAAAGTATGAAGGGAAGGTCATCTATGAAGTAGAACCATCAATCAAACGTTTTCCAATACAAACATTGAATCAAATTGTTTCTAATTAAAATTGGACGTTGCAGCGTTGAATAAAAACCGTTAAATTAATTAACGGTTTACGTTGCAAGTTGACATTGGTAGTAAATTAACTCGTTGACAAATTTAACTAGTTGATTAACCAGTTGACAAACGTAAATCAACGTTAACGTTTCGTTAACGGAAAAACCGTCAACGACCCATCACTAGTTTGAACCGTCATAGAAAATTGCCGGAGTTTAATATTATTTTAGTGCGACAAGCAGTAGTTGAACTTAACTTTTAATACTTTTCTTGGGTTGTTAATACTGTATTTTATTGGTTTAAGTGAAGAAAAAATGCGTGCATATTATTGTGTCTGTTTAGTCGTTTAAAGGTCTATATTTATATGTTGATGCGACTCACAGCTCATGTTAGCGATGGCGGCGAGGCAGTTGGTGTGCAGATACTTGTCGCGCACGCGCACCATGTTGTACTGCAGCGCGCGCAGGATCACCAGCACCGTCAGCCCCCCCAGCGATATCTCGGAGATGGCGCGCTCCGTGTACCACGTCAGGTTCTTTAGCATCTGTCGACAAATTTTTAAAAATACGGTTTTATTAGGCAGTAGCAGTCATAGGTCTAGAGTTCTAACCGAACTTTTTCGTATTCATGTGCGTACTGCGTATTCAGTAGCGACGTTAGTTTAGGGCGCGGTTGGCCGACCGCTCAGTAGGGCTATTACGTATCTCTGTTGACAGCTCGAAACGATAGTAACTGGGCTCAGTGTCCATCAATTAACTGTCAAAAAGTTAGGTTTCGTATTATGTATGACCAGTCGCGATCAAATATGACGTCATTGGTCGTAATCGTGGCTGATAGTCACCGTAACTCATTTTGACAGACGCTTTCGTATCGATACTTATATTATTTCGATTATGTAAGCACAGTGGACAACAAATTGATGACAACTGAGTTTGTTGGCTTTCGTGAAAGACGTTACACCGTACCCGGGCTGTTAGTCACCGTAAACTGATATCCACTCAGTGCGATACGTAATACCAATATTATGACATTCTCGGTTGTCATCAAAGTTCGGTGTACAACCGAAGCTTGATAGTCACTGGATATCAGAAAGATACATAATAGGTCTACAGGGCGCCAGGTGTAAAAGGGCGCCGCAGGAGACCCCCTTAGCGTAGGGATAGGTTCACGATAGCTTTCCGGTGGTAGGTAGGTCCTGAGTGGGTGAAGCGTAACTCAGGGGCGACGACAAGCAAACTTTAGGGTAATGTTTTTTTTTTAATGGGAAAAGGTCTAAGTTTTTAAATAAGGTTTTAGATTGTATTAGGGGTTCATAAGGGGTTTCAAAATCTTTAAAGTGCCCGAATGGATTTTCAAATTCTTTTAACGATTCTAATCTTTCTTTCTTCGAGTTTTTATGCCGCTGACTTGGCTTTACATGCCGTCGAGAAATATCTCTCAGGCATGCTGGTTTTACTGTTTTTCACGATTCTAATGAATTCTCATGATTATATATATTTTACTATTTTATTTTTTATTGAATTAGTTGTTAGAATGTTTTAGGGGTTCCTAAGCGGTTTTTTACTGCTGTAAGGGCGCTCATAAAGGTTTTCAAAATATTTAAAAGATTTTATATAATTGACAAATCTTTTAAGGACTCTAATGGATTTCCCAATTCATAAGAATTCTTATGAATTTACAAAATTTTATAAGGGTAAGGAATACTTCTCAAAACCGAAACCGTGAAATATTAGTTAATAATAAAACTTACAATTAAATGCACACTCTTGATGAGCTGGTCGTCTTCAGTCAATATGAGTAGTACTATTAGCGACATGTATATGTGATGATTGTTGTTATCCGGCGCGTTGTACAGCACCTGCAGGATTGGCACTATCTGTGGAATACACATTTTAAGTTAATACTGGTATTAGCTCGTGGCTAGATAATATCAGCCGCTCGGATCAATTTTCAGGTTAAGCCGCGCTTGCCTAGGTTTGTCTGTGGATGGGTGACCACCCATTACATACCGAGTTTCCTCCGTGCCTCGGAAAGCACGTTAAGCTGTAGGTCCCGGCTGTCATTTGTAGATCTTTGAAAATCGTTACAGGTAGTCAGTGGCCCGAAAGTCTGACAACCAGTCTTACCAAGAGGTATCGTATTACCCAGTACTAACTGGTTGTGGAGGTCAGACAGGCAGTCGCTCCATGTAAAATACAGGTATTTAGCTGCATCCGGTTAGACTGGAAGCCGACCCCAACATAGTTAGGAAAAAGCTAGAGCAGATGATTCACAGATTTTAAAAATAAAATACAGTTAGCAAGAAAATGGCCATTTTACACAAAACATTTTATTGACGCCAATCGATTCTGTTTCTAATACCGATCAAAAACTTCTATGGGACCAACCCAGATTGGAGAACTAAAAAAGTCAGAAATTGCAAAAAAAACATTTCCCATGTTTAAAGTTTTAACAAAATTGTTTTTCTGTAGAACTACTCACCAAGTGATCGATCTGTGCGACGTTACTGATGTGTCGTTTGTACGCGTTGCAGGAGTGCAGCATGAGGTACAGGAGCAACGTCGAGTGTTCGCAGCCCGCGGTCGCGCAGAGGGCTTTGTGGAGCTGTAATAAACATCATATTATACAACAAGTGAAAAAAATGGGAATTTAATTCGAGGGACTAAGTTGAATCCCGAGAGCAGCCAAGGATTCTAGAGCAGAATTCCGACCGTAAAAAGGGATTCTAGAGTAGAATCCTGAGCGGAGCGAGGGATACAAGCACCGAGATGGTTATTTTTTGTCACGAGTTGTGTGCTCTACTTTTTACCATTAACTGCGAGAAAATAAATAGAAGTATAGTATTTATTTTTCTCGTGGGTTAATAATAATAGCCAATCGGTTCCATCTCCAAGGTTAAGCCACGCTAACCAAGGTCAGTCTGTGGATGGGTGACCACTAGTTCATTACATACTGAGTTTCCTCCGTGCGTCGGTAAATACCTATAGCCCTTGGTCAATCTCTCAAAGCAATTTTCGAAATTCAGTGTTTTATTCTTGTCGGCACGTTTTATTGTTCCAAATTTAAAAATGTTTTTATTCACTCAGTGAGTAAAAGAGCGTTTTATTCGCTGTTATCGACACTAAGTAAAAAATAGTTTTATTCACTGTTATCGATGAATAAAATGCCCTTTTTCGAGTAGCGATGGTAAAAATTACATTAGTTATACCGGATGACTTTTTTATCACTTTCTGAAAATATTGGTATATTAGGTGAACGGAGTAGAAGATGGCATACCGAGATTTTTTTATCTTTTTTCCATAGCTTAGAAAAAAATTGATCCATCATCAAAAGACGCTACAAATTTCAAGTAAACTTTTCATATTAGAACAAAGAAAGAGAAATTTTGAAAATAAAAAAATAAAAAATACAGAATTTCAAATCAAAAGCAATACAAGTATGATTTGAATTTCGAATTAAAAAAAAAAAACATTTCGCAAAAAAAAAAAAAATAAGTATGCCATTTGCTTCTAACTCCGTTCACCTAATATACCCATTTTTTTTGGAAAGTGATAAAAAAGCATCACCGGTATGTGCACACACACACCGGACACAGGTTTTCATCCCGCGATCATGGCGCTTCTAGCATCTTCTTCTAGCTTCTAGCATACAAATAATTGAAAATCACAGAAGATGAAAATGATGAAATTTTTTAAAGAAAAGTTTTCTTTTTTCGACAGAAATGTATGTTATTCTTTACATAATATAAAACAAAGTCGCTTCCGCTGTTATTATATACGCTTAGATCTTTTAAACTGCGCAACGGATTTTATTGCAGTTTTCAGCAACAGATAAGAGTGATTCAAGAGGAAGGTTTATATGTATATATGCTACATTGTACCCATGCGCCCAAAAAGTCTGACAACCAGTCTTACCAAGGGGTATCATAGTACCCAGTACCAACTGAGTTGTGGAGGCCAGATGGGCAGTCGCTCCATGTAAAATACTGGTATTCAGCTGCATCCGGTTATACTGGAAGCCGGCCCCAACATAGTTGGGAAAAGGCTAGGCAGATGATGACATTGTACCCGTGCAAAGCCGGGGCAAGTCGCTTGTTAAGAAATAAAGCATAATTATTCATGAAACATAACATAGCGAGTAGGTTAACTAGTGATGTTGATTCAACTTACAGCGGCCATGTCGATTCTCGGTGGAGTTAGTTGTGGCCCACCGTTTGATTCTTTTCGTGGAGTAGGTGCTGAAGTTTCTGTAAGCAAACAAATAAATAACATTTGAATGGATGTAACAAGAAACGAAGCCGAAAGGCAATTGTTCTCCCTGTCATTGCGATATTTTTTTTGTTCTACACCATACCTGGGAACCTTCTAGTTACGGAGATATTGGGGGTCAAAGTTCCAAATTTATCACAAGTTTTTTTTTATGTATTAGGTTATGTATTAGCATAAATACCTCCTTGACCCCCGTGCATCCGTCAGAACTATGTCTTGAGTGAGTTATATTGAGTAATACTGTAAACCGTGATTTTGCATTACAAAAAAAATCGTTTCCCAGCAATGATTTTTGCGAATGCTTGGTTGACGGCTTTGTGAAGACTCCTTTGACACATTGTGTGTAGAAAATGTCACCCTGTATTAGTATAGTTACAGTCTGTAAGGACCACCTTTTGACTTTTCCGTTATGAACTCTCTTTTTTTACCCGACTACGGTTAAGCCAAAAAGGAAGGGTTATGATTTTAGCAGTTTTTATACAGGGTGTCCGCCAACGAATGGATAACCTTAAAATGGCCCACAGCAGTCCACTGGGCATACAGAAAAAAAAAAAAACCAAAAAAAAAAACCATCTTATAAAAACATTTCATCCGCAGATGTAGGGCCTGCATAAGAATGGGGGGCCATATTACATTTTTTTGCTTCAGTCATTTTTTCTCCTTGTCTACATTAATAGCAATAATTCACTATTCAAGGCAGATACAATTATGAATTGTACCATTATCAAATCTACTTGAAACCGATATTAATTTAAAATTATTGGTCACTCATGTATGCATACATTTTTTTTTTACCCAAGATGTTTAAAACTTTGTTTAAAATAATTCATACTAATTTTCCAAAATAAATGAACTTGCTTACAGGTATTACTTATGATAGATTTTTTTCTAAATGGGTATAAGTTCTACTATAAGCCATTTCAAGGTTATCCATTAATCCGGGGTTGCGGGACTGTTCGAAAGAGATACCGTGACCCCGGAACACAAAGGGCGATGAAGGAACATGGATGGGTTTTAGTCAGTACAAGTCTGACACTCCCTCCTGCTCCGCCCAGAGCGGGAGAAGTCATTTGATGGGGGTACCCATTAATTAGCGGACACCCTGTATGTATGTTTGTATTAACGTATGTTCTTCCCTAGCGCCTAAACTATTCATCCGATTTTAATGAAGAAGGTGTCGATCGATTGGTTATTATCACCCAGGTAATATAGGCTAAATTTTTTACCGACTTCAACAGTAGGAGAAGTCGATTTTACCTTTTAAATCCCGATTTTAATGAGAGCGTTATTTTTCAGTTGTCGGGTTTTTTAGTTGTATTATACTACACAAATAGGCATGACGACAGTATCAAAAAAATTGCAAATCTATTTAGTCCGTCAGTTAGAGTATTGGAAAATGATGGACACATATCTTTTGTTTTTGTAAATCAATGAACATTGACAAAGATAAAACGCATCAAAACTCGGGATTGGGGGCTCGTGACGCACAACGCACTAAAAATTTATACCACGACGTGACGTATTGAGAATTTTAAAAGCATCGTATCTACGTCAATTTTGGTTTACGTAAAAAAAGAAAAAATTCGGGTCAAATATTTTTTTAAGATCGAATTGACGGACTAATTAGATTTTTTCAGGACACAAGCCTATTATTGTTTACTGGTATCGTATAAGAGCGAGTTTTTCTTACCTGCAGTATCTTCACAGCATAACAAAGCGTTCCTATACAGGTTATCATCGTTCATACAATGGTTGGCCAGTGTCAGCAGTAATAAACAGGACTGGTTGGCTACAGGATGCTCCTTTTTGACTCGCTCCTGTAACTCCTGCCTATCTAGAGGGGGATTCGTGTATATCGTCTGACGGGATGTGGAGTTGAAGGTTATCATGTTCCATAGGCCAGCTGGAAAGGAGAAAATTAACGTTTTGAACTTTAGTTGTAATTGACTTTATAAAGGGTGTAAAAAAAACTCTTAACGAAGCCGAAAGGTACTTGTAGTCCCCATCATTGCGATCATTTTTATGTTCTACACCATACCTGGAAACCTTCTTGTAATAAATTTAACATAATCAAGAAAGAACAGTTCGGCTTCCAAAAAAACAAATCTACAACACTAGCTATTTTCACTCTTATAAAAAATTTAATGACGAATATTTATCAACACCGTCTTACTACAGGCTTGTTCTTTGATTTATCTAAAGCCTTTGACCTAGTGTCTCATGACCTGTTACTACAAAAACTGGAGGCAATTGGAATTAGAGGCATAGTTCTTCAGTGGATATCGTCATACCTTAATAACAGACGACAGCGGGTTATCATTACAAAGGTACTCGTAGATAGAAATAATGACATGATACCACACTTATCCGAACTCAAGTACAACAAATATGGCGTCCCTCAAGGAAGTGTGTTAGGACCAATTCTATTCCTTTTGTACATAAATTCCATTATTAATATAACCAACCATAAATGTATATTATTTGCTGATGATATTTCTATTATTGTAACAACTGATAGGAAAAATAATACGATTGACGATCATGAGACTGATATTAATAACACTATAAAGTTAATTTATCAATAAATCTTAAAAAATCAGTTTATATACAATTTAATAAATCTAATAATGCTAAATACAATGTTAAAATGAATATACATAAAATTGTCGAAGTAACTCAAACAAAATTTCTAGGTGTAACTTTAGATCAAGACATAAACTGGAAAGCACATATTGATACCGTTTCCAAACGAATAAATAAGTTCGTATATGCACTTAAAAAATAGAAATATAACAAACGTTAAAACGGCAATAACGTCATATCATGCATACGTCGAATCGGTGCTCCGCTATGGTTTGATAATGTGGGGTAATAGCACAGATCAAAATAGAGCGTTTATTGCACAAAAAAAATGCATTAGAGCAATTACCGGGCTTCGACCTGACGAATCCTGTAGACCGATATTTAAAAAGCTTGGCTTGTTACCGCTACCGTCTCTTTACATATATGAAACATGTATGTTTGTGAGGAAGCATAAAGAATTGTTTATTAATGCAGATGATTTATATCCTCGTAACCGACGAGACCCCCATAAGCTAGTTCTGGATTGCCTTCCAAGACTAGCTAAATATAATAAAAGTTGTATATCTATGTGTGTGCGTATATATAATAAGATACCAAGTAACCTCAAAATGCAAAATGTAGGTTCATTTAAGGATAAATTGCATGAATGGTTGTGTAGTCGTAGTTTTTATAGTGTCAAAGACTTCTTTGACAGTAAATGTTAAATAATTGTCTTGAAAATTTTGCACGCTTATCACTGTAAAGCAAAAACATGTATGCTCTTGTTTTCTTTTGTATTTGACCATCTTTTAATACCATGTTTTTAAGCAAATAAATATTATTCTATTCTATTCTATTCTATTCTAGTTACAGAGATATTGGGGGTCAAAATTCCAACTTTTTCACAAGTTTTTTTTTAAAATTACAATGACGTTTTTAATGTAAGAACTTTACTTTAAACATCTCTACGACCCCCGTACTATTCAATCCATCCACCAGCACAATGTTTTGAGTGTGTTACATTGAGTTTTACTTTAAAACGTGATTTTTCACCCCAAAAAAAATAATAATTATTGCGTAAGGTAGTTAGTTTGATTTGAGTACGGAATGCTTGGTTAACGGCTTCGTGAAGAGTCTGTTTACACCCTGTATAACTATCATATTTATAATTAATTGATTAATTAATTTTTATTTATCGTATTTATAAAAAAAAAACAAAGTATCAATGTAGTATGTTAACTATCTGGTGTCCACAACACAAGCCTCGTTGATTAGTGTGGTACTAGATGGCGGTATGTGTAAAGTTTAGCGATATTTATTTATTAACACTTAAAACGTGATATTCACCATGTTTATTATTTGTTTAATAAGTAAGCCAGTTTCAGGCACTTTTGAATTACCGAAAGAAAGATGAAAATTAAATGTAGGTAAAGTCCCAGTTACAAGACATAAAAACTGTGAAAGTACTGTAGTTGCCCATTCCCTAGTGTAGATCTCTATGGATAACATCCACGGACACTCTTTTAAATCAAAATATTGTTACAAAACCTTGATTACATCATTCGTGTTGAGATGGTACATTGTTGTGAAAAGGCCTTAGTCAATGATATTCTAGTATACAGATATGTTGTGAGCGCGCAATAGTGAAGACTCGAAAACGGCCCAATTGGCTCGTATTGCCTTTAGTCTGCAACACGCATGGCGACAAGCATGGTGATGGGCGGCGGGTTCTAGACCGGAGTGGCCAGCAGTGGTCACCCCGGTTTGGAATTCATTGTATGTTGGTGTCGGTCTGTCGTTGTCGAAAAATAAAATTCACGAGACAGATGCAGCAGTAAGTTTTATATATTCTATTTTAGGTTAAGTTTATAATTTTGAATTATGTATGATAAACGAGCGCTTCTCGCCATCAAACTGTAAAGTTTGGCGAGTAAAAAACTGTAAAAAATAACTTGTTTTTGTGTAAGAGATATAATAAATAAAAAAAAAATCGATACGCTGCTACCACAGATATAGTGGCTGCTACGAACTTAGATAAAAATTGAAAAAATGCTATCGTGCGTGTTCAAAAAGTGTACCAATTATGATACTAAAGTAAATAAAACACAAGGGATCTCATACCATATGTAACTACGCAATATACTTTGATTTATTAATATTTTTTATTTATTTTCCTAATATTTTGATAATGGAGGATAAAAAAAAGAAAGAGATGGGAAACGCATTTTTGTCGTGAGCACGACAAGGACGCTTGCACTACAGACATGGAACAACACTATCTGTCTCTTTTTTTCTTATTGGTTTTATCGAGCTATCCCTTTTGTATCGTTTGAAATGTAGAACGAATGAAAAGTGTGGTGGAAAACTTTTTTCGGTGGTTTTGTAGGTGTATAAACATATCTGTTTATTAGAATATTTAGTAGATTTATATATTATTAGAATACTTAGTAGATGGTGAGCTTACTTACAAGCTAGGTTTATGAGCAGACTGCCGCCGCCGGCGTGCGCCACGAACATGCTCGGGGGCGCGGCGAGCATGCTCGACAGATTGTTCAGCAGTGTCTTCACGAGCAGCGGGGCGTGCATGCCGTAGCGACCTTGGAAGAGGGTTCTGAAACAAAATTAGAATCATAAGTGAATTTTAGAGGAATTTCTCTGTTGGCATTAGCACAAAGAGAGCAGCGGTGGCCCAGTGGTGGCGGCCCCGCATTACGAGCAGTAAGTCGTGTGTCGAACCCAGGCAGGCGGCATTAATAGGGTAGATGACACCATAAAACAATAATTCCCAGACACCTATCTCTAAAAAAACATTTTATTTTGGGCCTGAAAACCCGATTTATTTTCAATTAATTGCCAAATTTGATTTTTAGTTGCTTTGAAATCAATAAACAGTGGAGTCATTGAGTTGAATAAACCATGACGTCACAGTTGGCTATTGCCATACAAAACCTATGAGAGATCCGCGTTTTGACAGCCCTTAAAAAGTATCTCAATTGATTGGTGTATCATCTACCCTATTTGTGTAATTTATTTCATCACCCACTGCTCGCAACGCGGTGAAGGAAAACATCGTGAGGAAACCGGCATGTCCTAGAACCAAAAATTGGAAGACATATGACCCATTCCCTCTCATAAAGAGGAGGCCTGTGTCCCAGCAGTGGGAACGAAATAGGCTGATTATACGGTATTGGCACAAACTAACCGTTTTTAACACGCTTTTATCAGCTTAAACTGTAACTATGTAAAAATCTTAGACGTAAAATGTGACCCACTTGCCGGTTTTCGATTGAGCTGAAATTTTGCAAACATGTTTAGTTTGGATGGCAGTGGGAGACGATATTTGTGTTGGTGTGTATCCAATGTTATTCGTTAAAAGAAGCTTACCTGTATATTAAAGAAGTGTCCACCAGTCTGGTCTGGCCGTGTACTCCCGCGAACATGTAGACTGACATCAGCACCAACATCGTGTTGATACATTCTAGGTGGAGGTAGTATGTGTTGTCTCTGGAAGGGAGACAAATTGTATGAATATTAGCGACTAGCGGACATCACGCGGTTTCACCCGCGTAGTTCCTGTTCCCGTGGGAGTACGAGGATAAAATATAGCCTATGTTACTCGCTGATAATGCAGCTATCCATTGCTGAATGAATTTTTCAAATCGGTCCAGTAGTTTTTAAGTTTATTCGTTACATACAAAAATACAAATCTTTCCTTTTTATAATAATTATGTAGACAACGAAGTCGTTAGCTTCTAAGGGCTAAGTTCACCAACAGTAAAATAACCGACTGTTTCGTAATCGGCCCGCTAAACGTAAACAGTTGTTTAATTGAATGATTGAATTTTGGTGTTCACCACAACTTATTCTAGCTCGGTTATTTAAACGAGCATTTTAGGAATGAAAGACCGAATAATTATAATACAGTCAAATAAGGTGGGTAACTTAACACGTAAAAACCGTACAAATGCGAAACATCTTAAAATGGTTGCGTTATACCCATAGATAATACATTATACCTGAGATGACAGTTCGCTAACCATCATATTATCTGTTTTTTGAAGTTTTGTTTATTTTCGTTTGTAATAAATTTTAAATTAAATACAATGGATAAGAAGCGCAATGCTAATTTTACGCATGACGAAAAGGAAATTGTCACTAGTTTAGTGTGAAGTAGTGTCGTCTGGTGGAATACAAACGAGGAGTTCGCAAAAGTCTTTCAACGGTTTCAAACTCGGCCAAAACGTCATTCTCTTCCAAAATATAATTCAAAGCAGACTGTATGTTAAATTCTCACAATAATATCTAGATGTAACCTTAAAATGTATTATATTTGCAGTTTACAAACGTCAAAATACACCGATTAACTACTAACCGGGACTTTAAACAACCTCTCTGAGGTGGGTTAGAGAAAACAGTTGATTAGCGTGTTTAATCGGTTTATTTGCTTTGGTGAACATGAAAATGTGCTTTAAACAGCTGTTTTTAGATAATCAGACTGTTATCTTTTCGGTGAACTTCGCCCTAAGTGGAACTTAGCTTTACACTCATCATCAATCTAGCCTTTTCTTTTGGGTCAGTTCCAGTATAAACGGATGCAGCTGAATACCAGTATTTTACATAGAGCGACTGCCTATCGGACCTATAAAACCTGTGTGTGTTGTTAATTCAAGACAAATCCAGGTGTGTCAAGTTTTATTAAATCCAAATTCGAATCCTAAATTTACATACGGACCGATAACCGGTCCTTGAGGACATCCCATGGTAAAGGACTTTGACATAGAATGATGTCCGAGAACCATTTAAAAAGTACGAATCAACAAGATTATGCATGTTTTTATAGCAACCACGATTTTTCATTTTAAGTAGTAGCATCGGACTCCATGCGTTATCAAAAGACTTAGAAATATCTAGAAAGATTCCAACTACGTACTTGTGTTCGGGGGTATTAACAATTTTTCAGACAGAAAGTGCCGCGTCTACGGCACACTGCACTTTTCGGCCAGAAGCGCTTTTTATGAAAAAGCATGATACTTACGTAGTATATTCCTGCATTGTCCAATTCTACTTGGGGTCCGCGCAACACGTTTTTTCTGTCCAAGATAAACGATTTCCTTTCAGTTTTTCTGTAACAGGCGCCAGAAAAACTGAAAGTAAGTCGGTTTTTCTTACTCGATACTTACGTAACAGGAACATCAATGATCAGTCCAATCAGGGCATCGATGAGCATTTCCACCCGACTCTCGGTCCCCGACAGTTTGGGAGACGTGGGGGGTTCGGGGACGACGTCGGGGGTCGCTGGGGAGGCGAGCGGTGATGGTGATGTCTCTTGTGAGGGCTGCGAAATAAGGACAAAGGGTGAGAGGTCTCAGTTATTAATGGATGTCCACATCATCATCAGCCGAAGGACGTCCAACGCTGGACATAAGCTTCCAAGTGTCGCCACATTGACTGGTCCCGTGCGACTGGCATCTAGCGGATCCCCGCAACCTTCTCCAGGTTCACCTAGTGGGAGGTCTTTTAACGCAACGTATTCCGGTTCGCGGTCGCCACTCCAGAACATTTCGGCTCCATCGGCCATCCGTGTGCCGTGCTTTGGAAATTCTTCGGGCTATGTCGGTAACCTTGGTTCTCTTGCGGATGTCGAGGCTTGGTATGGTCTACCTTAATATTGAAGGCCAAAGTTCCAACTTTTTCTTTAGTAAAATGAAAGACTAGGTTTTAATGTTATAACATTACTTTAAATACCTCCATGAACCCCTGTACTCAATGCATCCATCCTCACAATATTTTGAGTGCGTAACATTGAGTCGTATCGTAAACCGTTATTCACACCAAAAAACAAGTCGTTCCCCAGCAATATTTTTCGCGTAGAGTTACTTAGTTTGATGTACAGAACGCTTGGTTGACTGTTTCGTAAAGAGTCCGTTTACACCTTTTTTTTTTTTTTTTTTTTTTTTTTTTCGGATGGGAAATCATCAAATGACTTCTCCCGCTCTGGGCGGAGCAGGAGGGAGTGTCAGACTTTTACTGACTAAAACCCATCCATGTTCCTTCATCGCCCTTTGTGTTCCGGGGCCACGGTATTTCTTTCGAATAGTCCCGCAACCCCGGCAGGCATCGGTCCTTTCGGACCCCTTCCTTTTTGCTGACTCTCTTTGAGGCGCGCGTGGAACACGAACGCGCCGTCGACACGGCCTGTCGTCATGAGACGGACGGACGGCGAGCTAGCCCATAGCCCACCGTCCACAGGCCCGCGCCTACGGTGGCCGGGGGCCACGTGGTGGCCCCCGACGCTCGGGGCGTCTCCCGCGGCGGCCGGGACGCTGTGAGTCCGTTTACACCTTGTGTAATTAATACTTGAGTAGTAAGCAGTGATAGCCTAGTGGTGTGACTGTCGGACTGTCAAGTCATAGGTCTCGAGTTCGAACCCAAGACACGCACCCCTGATTATTCGGATTCATGTGCGTATTTTTTATAATTATTATCACTGTGAAGGAAAACATCGTGGGAAACCAGCTTGAGAGATATTTCTCGACGGCATGTAAAGCCAAGTCAGAGGCCCATGGGCGGCATAGAAACTCTGACACCAGGTTAGGCACTAAAAACACGAAAAAATAAAATGCGGGGCAGTCTTTGGGGACTGCCGATAGAAGTGAAAACTAAGTAACTTGTGAATTGTATCTCGAGCTGTGTGAGTGTACAATTTTTTTTAATCTGTTCATTTTCTATTTTTTCCCCTACCCCTCCCCCTCAGGCTCCGCCCCAGTCGTAGCATTGCTACGGGTTGTGCCCCGCGCACGCCTAAGTGCTGCTACGCCGTAGCTGATTGGCTACGAGTGCTACGAAAAGCGTACGTGACGGTCACGCGAGTTCCATGATTTTTGTTCACCCAAAAAGTGCTCAACGCGCCTAAAGAAGTTTTCACTTAAAAATATTTCTCACTAACCGTGTTATCCAGCCCATCCCTGCTTTCCACGGGTCCATTTCCGACCCTCCTTTCAGCTTGGACATCCAAATGTCGGCACAGCTCAAACTCAGGTACCATCTCTACTAAGTATTTGCTCACGGCTCGAATCACGAAGAGTGCGTTGAAAGTCTGCCATGCTAGCATTACACTGTAACAACAAGAGAGAGATGAATGAGTTGTTTGAAATGCAGACAGAATTTTTACCCGACTACGGCGAAGCTAAAAGGAAGAGTTATGATGTTAGCAGTCATGTATGTATGTTTATATTTACGTATGTTCCTCCGCAGCGCCAAAATTATTCAACAGCTAATCACGCAACAGAACACCAGCTCATGTAAAATAACACCGGTCAGCCTGAACAAAGAAACCATGGAAATCTGGACGTAATGCATTACACCTTCGGCTTCCCGATCCCAACATAAATCTAGACGTCCTGCGGACAAGAACAACTTATAACTATGCAAGGAACAGGAAGCTACCTAGCCATACCCCAGAACTGCTTTTTCAAATCTTCGGAATTTACGACACCGAACATTGACAATCAGATCAAACTGAAAATAATTCTATTACTTCTAAACCAAAACGACTTACCGAAGAATGAAGAAACATTATAAAACTGAACTCGATTAAACTTGAAAACCTGCACAACAGAACAGACAGTTTTGATGAATAAGGTGTCATTCGATTCGTTATTATGGCCCGGGTAACATAGACATTTTTTTTTACATTTTAACCGACTTTAACAGTAGTCGGGTTTTTTAGTGGGTAGTATACCGCATAAATTCTTGTTGATCTCCGTGTCAGGTAGTGTTATTGTGTTATTTTATTTAAATTAAAAATTCTTAGTAGTAACGCGGTTTTTATTTGTGCCCGCCCAGTCAATGGAATAGGTTTGTCCCCAATTACGTCAGACTTACAATACATAGCGGAAGGGTGAGTTATACACCTCTGTCAATACAAGTGTGATGGTATGTCATTGTTTTTATATACGTAGGTCTACGTATGTGATGTGTGGGAATGTCCAAACCACATAATATGTATCAATTGTTTTGTTATTGCAATCCGTGTCCCCAAAGGAATTTCTATCGGCAAAAATACAAACTTCCATTACCTAACTATTAAATCATTATCTGCCTAGCCTTTTCCCAACTATGTTGGAGTCTGCTTCCAGTCTAACCGGATGCAGCTGATTACCAGTATTTTACATGGAGCGACTGCCTATCTGACCTACACAACCCAGTTAGTACCGGGTAATACGATACCCCTTAGTAAGGCTGGTTGTCAACTTTTTGGGCCACTGACTACCTGTAACGACTGTCAAAGTTCTATAAATGACAGCCGGGATCAACAGCTTAACGTGCTATCCGAGGCACGGAGGAAACTCGCTAAATAACGGGTGGTCACCCATCCGCAGACCAACCTAGGCAAGCACGGCGTAACCTTAAGATCGATCCCTTGTATAGAGATAATATAGATTCAACCCCAAATTCAGGAGCTTGTGGCTAAATAATAACAGCCGTATGGCTCAATCTTCAAGGTCAAGCCGTGCTTCCCTAGGTAGGTCCGGTGTATGTGATGTAACCTACCATTACCGGCTAGTTTCCTTCCGTGCCTCGGAAAGCCCATTAAACTAGAGATAAAACGGATATCCGGTAATTATTCGGTATCTGGTCTATCCGGCCCAAATTTTACTATCCGGCCGGATACCGGATTGTAACTCATTATCCGGTGGATACCGGATTTGCATACATTTTCTAAAAAATCCTTTAAAAGACATGAAATAAGACAACAGCTAGCAATTATGATAAGTTTTATTAAAAGCTACATGTATGTACTCTAACGTCTCTAACTCATCGCACCGCACTAAAACATGTTTTTTTTTTAACAAGTTATAAATTAACATTTATAATCAACAAGTAGCACGATCACTCCCAAATTGGGAGTGATCGTACTACTTGTTGATTATGGGAGTCCCAATGAGTCCCGAAACCGCCCGAAATGATGCAATAGCATTACCCGCAGCTGTACAACGCTAAACATGTCACAACTTGCCTCAGAGAACTACTTACTATCCGCCGGAGCTCCGGTGGCCGGATATCCGGCCATGCGGCCTCGCAGTTCGCCGAATATCCGTTTTTCGTTATCCGGTCAAATAACTATCCGTTTCATCTCTACATTAAACCGTTGCGATGGCGGTCATTGGTAGATCTTTGACAGTCGATCTTTGTCAATCGTCGTCAGCTGGCCCGAAGACATTTTTTGGTACACATACGGCGGCACTGTCTTTAACTGCGAGTGAGTTTAACTGAGTGCGAAATTTCACGATTCTGTTCGGACAGGCCAGAAAAGTTGAAAGGGAATCGACTGTCTTGGTATGGACATGTGATGAGGAGGAACGAATCGCATGTGACTAAAATAGTGATGAATATTCATCACTATTTTAGTCACATGCGATTCAAAATCAATCCACTGATATCAGTGGATTGATTTGATTTGATGGATGGAGAGGGAGAGGAAGACCAAAGAAACGATGGATGGATTGTGTAAGGAGTGATATGAGGGAAAAGGTGTAAATGATAGCGTGACGGTTGACAGAGGAGAATGGAAGAACAAAACGTGTTGCGCCGACCATAAGTAACATGGGACGAGGGCAGAAAGATGAGGTTGATGTTCGGATAGGCCAACCATCAGAAGCGAGATAACTAAGCTATTGAACTTTTTGACCGGGACGTATGGCAGCCTCACACAACAGGGATACCCACAGGCCTCCCCTCAGACGAAAATCCTACATCATTGCTCGTTTTCGCCACATAACGAACTGTTGTGCAATCCAGCGGTTTGAGCTTAATGAATGTATTTGAAACTAGATTCTACCAGCGGCTTCGCTCGAGTGAAGTTTGATAATTGTCCCATTGGATCTTACTACCTACCGGGATAAAAATGTTTTATGTGTTAGTCCAGGTTATAAACTATCTGTGTGCAAAATCTCATCCAAATCCGTTCAGTAGTTTTTGCGTGAAAGAGTAACAAACATCCATACATACTCACAAACATTCGCATTTATAATATTAGTAAGATTTTCACTACATGAATCATTAATGAAGACCTTCGTTTCCTTTATAATGGCAAGATTTTATGCCCGTAACTTATTATAAGGAAATTAATTGAGAAGAATAGTTGTGTAACCGTGTACTCATCAACCATGAAGATTTTGTTTTTATTATTTTTGCTTCTCGCTGCTGCCGCAGCTTTTCAGCCCAATTACCCAAAGTCTAAGGCAACAGGTGTAAATAATCGTAAGTATTATTTTTAAATATTTTATTCAAATTTAACATCAGCCTACAGCAGTCCACTGCTGGGCATTGGCCTCTTCTTCTGATTTGTTAATTTTATACTTGCTATGCTAAAACGATGAATGCTAAGTCGAAGTATCATTGTAACTTAGTTTTAAGATGCATATTTGTGTTTATTTTAATCTACGCTTACTGGCAGATAACATTGTAAATCTATTTATGTTTTTCTGTGAAAGTGAATTTGTAATTCTTTTGAGAAATAAATATCTTTAACCGTAATCGCACGCCACTTGACCCAATTCTCGGCAACTCTCATCCAGTTGCCACCAGCCAACCTGCGGAATAAGTCTACTCCAACGGTCAACAGTTCTACGGCTAATATGGCCGGCATTGCAACTCAATTTTTCTGTGAGCTATATGTCGACAACTTTTGTTCTCGTTCCGGAATTTAGGTGCCGTATGTGGAATACGAACGTGAACTTAGAAGAAACGTTATAAAAAATAAAATTGCACCGAAACTTAATAATTAATCCATTCATCCATTTAATAATACTAAACAAAAACAATTTTTTTTTTTTTTTTTTTTTTTTTTTTATATTTCTAAACATTGCTCTAAATACCAAGCAGTAGAATTATTTAATAAGTTGCCTACTGACTTAAGATCATTGATTTACAAAGGTACTCTATTCAAAGCCAAACTTAAAGCGTTCCTGTTGAATAAATGTTTATATTCTATAACTGAATTGGTGACAAATGATGGTGAATAGTTTTTATATTTAGTAATTTACCTTTTGATATGAAATATTTATTCAAGACATTATTAGATTTTTTGCATTCTATAGAATAGATTTATAAGTATTTGATATAATAATATTTACAATAATTTATAAAGGGTGTAAAACACCTCTTAACAAAGCCGAAAGGCACTTGTTCTTCTCGTCATTGCGATCATTTTTTTGTTCTACACTATACCTGGGAACCTTCTAGTTACGAAGATATTGGGGGTCAAAGCTCCAACTTTTTGACAACTTTTTTTTTAAATACAAGTTTTTAATGCAAGATTTTTACTTTAAATACCTCCACGACCCCCGTACTATTCAATCCATCCATCAGCACAATGTTTTGAGTGCGTTACATTGAGTTCTACCACAAAACATGATTTTTAGATTAAAAAAAAAAAATAGTTTCCCAGCAATAATTTTTGCGTAAAGTAACTTAGTTTGATGTACAGAATGCTTGGTTGACGGCTTCGTTATGAGGTGGTTTACACCCTGTATAATTACTATTTACATTCTATTGACACAATAGAATAGAATAGAATAGAATTTTGTTTCGCAAATATGGGTAATACAATACAGTTGTTATGACATATCAAATAATAATAATATAATATAATATTATATATATAATATTTATCATATGTTATTTTAGATTTTAAATTGAGTGAAATTTACTGTTTTTATATTTATAATTTGTTGTTTTATCTATAAAATATTAATTAATGTACAAACTAATTCAAACACAATGCAGATTTGTTATATGAATAAATAAATAAATACCTCAGGTGCCATTACCTCAGGTACCTTTAAAGCGGGTGCCCAATGTGGCATACGTCGATTTGATCCCAGTCAGATTGTTTTTGTTTTTTTAGATGATGGTCCAGTGGTCCGCAAGCGCTACAGCTTAACATTAGGTACTGAGTTCGATTCCCAGGTCGCGCAGTGATATTATTACTTACTTTCAGTAGTAGCCCGAAGTCTGTATTTGCACCCGGTTGATGGCAAGAGGGTGGCCTCTTATCACATGGGACATATTGGCGAAATGTGGGTGTACATTGGAACACCTTCGGCCTATAAACGAGCGTATTTTATAGCCCTTTTTGTTACCCGACTACGGCGAAGCCAAAATGAAGGGTTATGATTTTAGCAGTCTATGTATGTTTGTATTTATGTATGTTCCTCCGTAGCGCCTAAACTATTCATCCAATTTTGATAAATAAGGTGTCTATCGATTCGTTATTATGGCCCGAGTAACATAGGCATATATTTTAACCGACTTCAACAAAAAGTCTTGATTTTTCAGTAGTCGGGTTTTTTAGTAGTAGTATAACTACACAAATCCTTGTTTTTTTTTTACGAACTGGTTTTACGCGTCACTTATATAAGTTTAGAAACAAAATTACTTTAAATATTATTTTATTTTTATTTTTACAGCGGACTCCGGTTCCGGTTTTATGAAACCTGCCACTGAAATTATTTGCAGTTATAAAGGAAATTGCAAATATTAAACTGATTTGAGCCAAAGCACGAACAATGCAATGCAATGGTGTGAACTATGTCATGATTAAGGAATACGAGAAATATGGAAAATTGGAATGGAAAAATGATGAGACAGGCTCGCCATACTTATTAACACGCGACACCTTCTATATATCATCACCTTCTATACATCTTCTATGCATAGTATAAAACAAATTCGCACCCGCTGTTTGCACGCTTAGATCTTTTAAACTACGCAACGGATTTTAATGCAATTTTCAGCACTATATAGAGTGATTCAAGAGGAAGATTTACGAGTATATGTATATGCTACATTGTACCCGTGCGAAGCCGGGGCGGGTGCCTAGTTACAAATAAATTTCCCTCTGCGCAATGTTACATCACAACTCTAAGACCGCAAAGGAAAACTATAAGGAAACCCATGTCCTACAACCAAAAGTTTCTAACATTGTGAATTCCACCAGCCCGCACTGGGGCCGCGTTGTAGATTACCCACTCGCTCCAACAGAATGGAGGTTTGTTTCCCAGCAATGGGACCGTAACAAGCAGATTTCTGATTCCTTGCCTCGCCGTGTAGCTTTATTCAGGGTGGAAGGCACATTGACGCTAAAACGGTTACCAAAAATTCAGTACATCATTCTGAACTCTGCTGCTGTGGAGAAGATGGATGAATGAAAAACAAAAGCGTGTAGCGGAGATGAGAATGTTGAGATGGATGTGTTTAGATAAATGAACGAATGAGTATATTAGAACCAGTTTGAATCTGGAGTCTGGAGACTCCTGTTACGGAAAAATTGAAAGGAAATCGTTTGTCTTGGTATGGATATTTAATGAGGGATGAAACGCATGTGACTAAAAGAGTGATGGACATGAATGTTGATGAATGGAGAGCGAGAGGAAGGGGCATATGAAAGAGAAAGGAGTCAATGATGCCGTGACGTCTGACAGGGGGGGAGAATGGAACAAGAAAACGTGTTGCGCCGACCCCAAATAAAGGGTTTAAAAAACCTCATAACGAAGCCGAAAGGCAATTGTTCTCCCCGTCACGTCATTGCGATTATTATTTGTTCTACACCATACCTTCTAGTTACGGAGATATTGGAGGTCAAAGTTTCAAAGTTTTTTTTTTTAATGTAAGATTTTAAACTTTAAACACCTCCACGACCCCCGTTATACTATTCAAACCATTCATCAGCACAATGTTTTGAGTGTGTTCCATTGAGTTCTACCACAAAACATGATTATTCACCCCAAAAAAAAAAGTCTTTTCCCAGCAATAATTTTTTCGTAAAGTTACTTAGTTTGATGTACAGAATGCTTGGTTGACGGCTTCGTGATGAGGTTGTTTACACCCTGTATAATGGGACAAAGGAAGGGGAAGATGATTATTCTGAATCCTAATAAAAAAAAAGCTGTTTCTTACAACTTACACGGTCAAAATGTATCGAACATTTTGTGTTTTTTTTTAATTACCGATGAAAAATTTCTATGTGGTCAGAATGATGTACTTACTGAATACGTGGTAACCGATTTAACGTCTGTGTGTTTCGCCTTTGTTTTAATTACTGTATACTTCTGTAGTGATTATTTGTCATAATTTATTTTAGAATAGAAAAAATAGGGATGAAGATTGGCTAAAAAAAATATGTTTCTGTTTAGTCCGTTAGTTAGATTATCGAATAATATCGGATACGTATTTTCTGTTTTATGAAATTAATACAAAAATACGAAGATAAAACGCGTCAAAGATCACGAGTGGGGGCTTGTGACGTCACTTTTCGGTAAAGAATGTACTGAAATGTGACTTCACATGAGGTTTCAACGCACGTATTTTCTGTTTTATGAAATTAATACAAAAATACGAAGATAAAACGCGTCAAAGATCACGAGTGGGGGCTTGTGACGTCACTTTTCGGTAAAGAATGTACTCAAATGTGACTTCACATGAGGTTTCAACGCACTGTATCGTTTTAATTTTATGCTAACGTGAACAAAGAAAATATACGTGTCCAATATTTTTTTAAAATCTAATTTGATTTTTTTTTGCCGTCTACCCTATTGTAGTATTGTATTAATTTTGTGTTGCGTTTTTTTATCATTGTTTTGTTAATGAAACTGTGGTGTTCAGTTTCTTGGATGGTTTGAACTACAAGTTTCACTTTGTGAAATGTAATTTGTTCTTTGAGAAACAAATGTCTTTAAACCGAATTGTTGTTTAAGTGTTAAAAGAATAGAAATAAATATTTAATTATTTTTGCAACGTATTTATTTTCTCCAATATTTAAATTAGTCAGGCAAATAATCCTTTCTTGAATTGATTGATAACGCAGCGTTAATTACGAATTAATCATCGTCATCTGCCACGCCTTTTCCAGTCTTACCGGATGTAGCAAAATACCAGTATTTTGCATGAAGCGACTGCCTATCTGACCTCGACAACCCAGTTAGTACTGGGTAATACGATAACCCTTGGTAAGACTGGTTGTCAGACTTTTTGGGCCACTGACTACCTGTAACGACTGTCAAAGATCTACAAATGACAGCCAGGACCAATTGCTTAACGTGCTTTCCGAGGCACGGAGGAAACTCGGTATGTAATGGGTGGTCACCCATCTATAGACCAACCTAGTCAAGCACGGCTTAACCTAAAGATCGATCTGAGCGGCTGTTATTATTCAGCCACAAACTCATAAAACTTACAAAATCTTAACCAAAGTTTCTTATTTACTTTATCTATTAAATTCACAATTAAACATAAACCAAATGATAAGTATAAATATTAATAACATAAACGGTAATCTGCAGTAAAGCAAGCTAAAATCAATACTATGTCTTTACAATAAGGTCTACATTACTTAAAACATGCTGATCTGGGTTTATCTGTGGGTCATGGACTCATAGGTAAAGCCCCTATTTCTCATGGTTAAGGATGTGCTATCTAAAGAAAAGTATCGATAATTTTCATATAACACTAATGCGAAAGTTTATGTGTGTATATTTGTTACTCTTTTACACAAAAATTAAATTAATTACGTATTTGGATGAAATTTAGCACACAGATAGTTTACAACCTGGATTAACACAAAGGATACTTTTTATCCCAGTAGTATGATTCCGTGGGACAATTATCGAAGCTTGTTTTTTTTAATAAATTGAATGTATTGGTGAGGTAAAAAGAAAATAGCCTATGCTATCCGAATGCTCGGAAGCTGGATAGTGGTGATGTTTACTAAATAAACTAGGAACAGAAATTGATCGTAAGGTTGCGTTTCCATGCACTTCTGACGTTTGGCCCCCAAACTGGAACGGACCGGGGCTGCCTTCAGGCGTCTCCTGCCCAACCTGGGGGGGCCGAACGCCTCCTGCCTGAGGCTCTACGCGGGAGTCGTGCGGTCCATGGCCCTTTACGGCCCCCCCCCCCGGTGTGGGCGCGTTCATGGAGGCGGCGAGCCGCATACTACTTGAACGCGCCCCAAAAGGTGGTAGCCGTAAGGCTGGCCCGTGGGTACCGCACGATCTCCAGCGAGGCGACGAGCCTGCTTGCCGGATTGCCGCCATGGGATCTGGAGGCGATAGTCCTCGCGCGCCTACATGAATGGCGCGCGGAGGTGCTACGCCGGGGGGAAACTCCGCTGCCATGGCAAATTGTCGCTCAGCGGACAGACTTCCGGCGGAATCTCATGGCACGCCACAATAGTGGCGATAAGTCCCCTCTTTGAGGAGTGAAGGAGGAAAAGGAGGTGGCGGAACGTGAGAGGGAGAGAACCTCACGTCCCGGTCGCCGCGGGAGACGCCCCGGGTGTCCGGGGACCACGCCGTAGGCGCGGGCCTGTGGACGGTGGGCTATTGGCTAGCTCGCCGTCCGTCCGTCTTATGACGACAGGCCGTGTCGAGGCCTGTCGTCATGAGACGGATCGAGGAGGAGCGCGTGGAACACGAGTTCCACGCGCTCCTCAAAGATAGTCAGCAATAGGAAGGGGTCCGCAAGGACTAATGCCTGCCGGGGTTGCGGGACTTTTCGAAAGAGATACCGTGACCCCGGAACACAAAGGGCGATGAAGGAACATGGATGGGTTTTAGTCAGTAAAGTCTGACACTCCCTCCTGCTCCGCCCAGAGCGGGAGAAGTCATTTGATGATTTCCCATCCAAAAAAAAAAAAAAAAAAGGCTGCGTTTCCATCAGAGATGAGCAAGGATCATGCGTGGCGAAGGATGTGTGTGAAACTAAGCAATAATACAGGGTGTAAACGGACCCTTTACGAAGTCATCAACCAAGCATTCTGTACGGTACGGTCTAGAACAGTGTTTTTCAACCTGTGGGTCGCGACCCCTTGGGGGGTCACGAAGCCTAATAACAAAATGTTAACTAAAGGATATAAACATTTGTATGTTCATAAAAATTAACAAAATAAACACCTATTTAGTACTTATCCATCTTATTGAGGTTTCGCTTGTTTGTCATTAATTAATTTCTTCCATCGTCGATCCGTTTGGAATTCGATTTAATTCTCAATGTAGCAATACATTGAGAATTCCTTGACAAAAAATAAGTACCTACATATTTATATTTATCCGAATCCTAATAATTAAGCAAATGCATAAAAAAATTGTAAGGATTTAATATTTGTAATAAAATAAATGAAAAAAAAAGTAAAAGGGAGGGGTCGCCAAATATTGTTTTTATACTATGGGGGTCATGTCATGAAAAAGGTTGAAAAACACTGGTCTAGAACAAAAACAAAAATAGCAAAGATGGGGAGAACAAGTGTCTTTCAGCGTCGTTTAGGGTTTATTAAACCCTTCATAGGGTTTAATAAACCCTAAACGACGTTTCTTTTCACAGCTAAGCTATTCTAGATATGTGATTATCTTACTTGTATGAATCTACAGTTAAAGCTTAGATTCATAAAGTCTAAAAGCTTGGCTTGCCCTTGTAACCTACAACTCTTCATGGTGTTAGTTTCTGATCAGACTTCTTGCCCTAGGGACCAACAATACCACAAGCCCCCGACTAATACTTTTTGGTCTTAAACTGTAATGTTTAAAACAAAAAAAAACACATTCGCACCCAAAACTTTTCTCAAAATATCGACATAGTTTGACAAAAAGTATCGATACCTTCTATCACATCCCTAGCTGCACTGATCAGTATTCGTAGAGCAATACTCTTTGTAATATGAATCACTTGGCTTTAAAATCACAACGCATAAGTTCTGTCCGACATTGCAAGGGAAATCTTTTAGTTGAATAGACGCATTGTTTAATTTATCAAAATGAAGATACTGTTTTTATTAATGTTTTTGTTCATAACGATGGCTGCGTCCAAGAAAATTATTTTAGGATCAAAAAAACCAGGTAAGTTTGTGTTCTTTTATGTCCATTTATGTGAGACTGTAGTCTCCGCCAGATAAGTAAGAATTAAATGTCATTAACCCGCATACATTTATTCAAATACATAATTCCGAAAACAGAAATAATGACATAAACTTGTCCCGAAACCACCTTTATCGTAATCCTTGACTTTTTCTAGTAACAAAAAGCGATTCATAATGTATTGTCGGGGTACCTACTCAGAGAAATTAAGGAAAGAGCCGACCTGACCTTTAATTCTTACTTATCTGGCGGAGACTATAGTGGGGATGTGTGGTGTTACGCGAATGGATAAAATAAGAAATGAGTACATAAGAAGAAGTCTGAAAGTGGCGCCGGTGACTGAAAAGTTGTGTGGTAATCGGTTGTCGTGGTGTGGGCATGTGATACGGAGGGATGAGGCAAATGTCGTGAGGAAAGTTCTGAGTATGAATGTGGATGGGTATAAGAGTAGAGGAAGACCAAAGAAACGATGGATGGACTGTGTAAAGAATAATATGACAAGGGTGTCTGATGAGATGACGAGTAATAGAGAAGTATGGAAGAAGAAGACATGCTGCGCCGACCACAAATGTATTGGGATGAGGGGAAGAGAGTGATCATAATTATGTGAGACTAGTCGACCCGCACCAGCTTCGCCCGCAACTTTTAACCCCCATATGACCGCTTAAGGGGCTGAAATTTCCAGAATCCTTTCTTAGCGGATGCCTGAGTGATGTAGCGGCGATAGCATAGTGGTGTGAGCGTCTGACTGAAAAGTCATAGGTCTCGAGTTCGAAACCAAGAATGTTAAAATGGATAAACCTAATTTACTTATCTACACTTATATATAATCTACACTAATAATTATAAAGAGGAAAGATTTGTATTTTTGTGTGTATGTTTGTAATGAATAAACTCCAAAAACTACTGCGCCGATTTCAAAAATTCTATCATCATTAGAAAGCTACATTCACCCTGAGTAACATAGGCTATATTTTATCCCCGTACTCCCACGGGAACGGGAACTACGCGGGTGGAACCGCGTGACGTCCGCTAGTTTTTTTTTTATAGAAACTTTAATTTATTTCTCTTTCTTTTCAGTACTCATTGGGAAGCCAATATTTGCAATGAAACCGTATTCACAAATTTTAAGAAATTACGGAAAGGTTTGAAATACGGTAAACAAAATATAAAAGCGAAGAAACGAATTCATAGTACAAAATATTTATAAGCATAAACAACAGATCTTTTACAGTGCCTCTGACAGCAGCCAACTACCGACCTTATTACAACGACCGATAAGTATCTATTTAATTGAGCAAGTGATGGAAGTGTTAAGGAGTTAGAATCAACAGTAGCTCGACGACCAATTAAGCCAAGAAAAACCAAATAAATCTGATCTCTCATCGTACGGGAAAGTAATACAAAGCTAGGTGAGGTTATACTGGTAGATAGATGTAGATCTTGATGTGTCTCTGTGTGCACTTAAAGTTTAAATAAATAAATTATAATGACTTGATTATCGTTTTATTTTGCTCATTCCTCTGCATCACATGAAAAATAAAATACTCAGAACCGTCACGTTTCCGAATAAGCTAAAAGCAACACTTTAGTAGAAGATTTTGTCTCATACAATATGTGAATGAGAGCAGAGGTGGTCCGGTGGTGGCAGCCCCGACTTACGAGCAGTAAGTCGTAGGTTCAAACTCAAGCAGGCGCATTACTTTGTGTAATTTATTTCCATCACTACTGTTCTCAAAATTGTGAAGGCAAACGTCGTGACGAAACCGGCATGTCCTAGAACCAAAAATTCGAAGACATGTTGTGACATCTACCAACACGCACTGGGCCCGCGTGGCGGATTACAGCCCATTCCCTCTCATAGAGAGGAGGCCGTGTGTCCCAGCAGTGCGAATATTATAGGCAGACTATGCAATACGTGTTTATATTGATGACAGCTATTGTTTAAATAGGTAAGAAAAGACAAAAATTTGAGAAAATATGTCAAGTACCTATATTTATGCAGTATAGTATAATGACTACTTTAAGTGTTCAGTTCAGGGTGGCGCTGCTTGTCAGTAAAATTTGCATCGATATGTCCAACTTAGTACATTTATTTTAGTTCTGTGTTTTCCCACCTGCACAGATAAGTTGGCTGAAGTATATCTTGTTTAGTTGTTTATAGCGTTTATTGACGTTGACACAAAGTAATCGCGTCATGCCACCGTCATTTGAATGTTGTGTGATCGTCATTAAAACGAGAAACGTCAAGAATAACTTCTTTAATAACTTGGAGAGTACGCGAGGGATGTCCACTTCTAAGATATGCGCACGAGTACGTGTTATCCACATAAATGTTGTACTTAAAATGTAAATATACTACTACAACAGCCCATAACGTCCACTGCTGGACATAAGCCTCTCCCATGATGGGAGGAATTTGCCGTAATCTCCACGCTTGGCAGGCGGATTGGAGATCGCAGTGATGAAAGACTAACAGAAAACGCTGCTGCCCATTCTCTGGTCTACGGAGGCGCAAGGTGTTCTGCCTCACACATTAGTCGCCTTATACGACACCCGTGAGTGTAATGGGTGAAATGTAAATATACATATAATGAATTGCAATTAAAACACTGAATTTGATGTTGTAACCGTTTTAGGAGTAGAAAAGGCATTTGGAAAGTTTCCAATTACAAGACATAACAACAGAATCTATAATTTTATTCGATATATCGATCAGTTTATTTATTAAACGATTGATATCATTTTAAAGTTAAGTTACTAATTTTTATAAGCATAACCTACATTGAATATAAAATCGTTTGATATACCCTTGATATACAACTCAAAAGGCATAAAACTTATTTAGTCTAATATGATTAAAAGCCTATTAAAAAACACAGCAAAATTTCAGATAATCACATTATAACATTGTTTAATTATTAAAAAACATGCAAACAAGAATACACCATACATGCAGCAGGCATGCAAACAAGCACACACCATACATGCAGCATGCAGCATGCAAGCAAGCATGCAGCATACAATCAAGCATGCAGCATTCAAGCAGGCATGGTTTCTGTCACGGCTCCGGCGCTCCCATGCGAGCTTATCGTCGCAGATGTGGTTCACGCTCACCATCGCGGCTTCGGCTTGCTGGCCGAAGACGGCCAGCCACAGCCGCGGCGGCGAGTGTTCGAACCACCTGCTCCTCAGCTCGCGGGCCGCCTCGCCCCTCCGCGCCAAGGCGTTTCTAAATAACACTCCAAGGCAGACAAGACTACGTTGAGTCGGTTTTGCAGCGATTCGTTTCTGTCACGCTTTTCGATTAAATAAAAGTTATATCAATATTATATAATTATTTCAAACGATCTTAAGATTTTAAATTAAATAAACGTTATATTATGAAATTATGTCAACAGTTGGTATAACTCACGTTTGGTATACCGCCGTTTACCCGAATTTTATTTGCCCTAATATCATTTGCCATAATAGTCAACAGCCATAATATCATACGACATAATACTCATTTGCCCTACTCTCATTTGCCATATTAGTCACGTGCCAGAATCATTGTTTCCCATAAAGTCAGTTACCATAACATCATTTGTCATAATCATTGTAAGCCCTAATTATCTCATGCCCTAATTATCACATGCCATAATTATGAAATGCCATAACATAATTTGCCATCGACATCGGGTGTGTAACGGTTGTTTATATCAAGAGAAATTGGATGCAATTGGGACTTTAGGGCACCCCGACTCGGACAGGTTAGGTTAGAAGGGGATGGCGGGGTCGTGTGAGCGAGCGAAGCGAGCGAATAGACCCCGCCATCCCCTTCGTGGTTATTTTTTTATAAACCACACAGAAATAGGAGCCCCGCAAAGCGGGGCTCCGTCGACCTAACCCACCATCAACCATACACAGAAAAAAAAACCATGCACAGAATAAATAAGTTTATTCTTATTATACCAAACATTGCGCACCCATCGACATCGACAGCCAGAAAGCTAATAAGTAGGTAAGTATTAGAATTAAAAACAAGTTTAATAATCAAACTATATAATTATAATTAGGTAGTACAATTTCTTTTTTAATGCAAATACAAATTTGATGCTAAAGCACGCAAAAATTCTTCTTTTGTATATTCTTCTTTCTTAGATAATATCTCATTAATTTTGATTGTCCGACTGATTGTTTGTTTCTTTTTCTTTTTTTCTTAAATATAATGTCATCATGTGTAATGATTATTACGGGGCTTAAATATTTGTCTAATACTTGTTATGCCATTTAAATATTATGCCATTTAAATATTATGTCTAATAATTATTATGACACATAAAAATAAGGCAAACAATACTTATGGCATTCGTATCTTATGGTATCTAAAATTCGGGCAATTAAAAGTATGTCATATGTCTTTTAGGGCAAATGAAACATTCGGGCAAATGAAATTCGGGAAAATGATGATTATGGCATATAATCTTCGGGCAAACAATAGACAACCCTCACGTTTATTATATCTTGTGAACGTTATTGAAATGAAAATATACCAAATAACTTTATATGTTATGAGACGCACCCCAAGAAAAGAGGTGTCTGGTGAGATGACGAGTAATAGAGAAGTATGGAAGAAGAAGACATGCTGCGCCGACCACAAATGAATTGGGATGAGGGGAAGAGAGTGATGATAACACTGTGAGACTAGTCGACCCGCACCAGCTTCGCCCGCAACTTTTAACCCCCATATGACCCCTTTAAGGGCTGAAATTTCCAGAATCCTTTCTTAGCGGATGCCTGAGTGATGTAGCGGTGATAGCATAGTGGTGTGAGCGTCTGACTGAAACGTTTTTTTTCAAACACACTAACTTTACTTTAGATACCTCCACCAGCCTCGGTCTATTCAATGCATCCATCAGCGCCATGTTTTGAGTGTGTTGACATTGAGTCCTACCGTAATAAGTGATTTTTCACGCGAAATAAAATTGTTTCCGATCAACTAGTCGCTAATAATAGTTGATCGAAGTTTCCCAGCAATAACTTTTGCGTAGTTAATTAGTTTGATCGTTTGATGTACATAATGTTTGGTTGACGGCTGCGTTACAGGTCCGTTTACATCTTGTATTACCGCGGCATAAATTCCGACTTCCACACGGGAGAGGCTGCAGGTAAAAGCTAGTCACATAAGGTAATTCCAATAATTAATAAACATTTTCATTTAATGACGTAATAAATTGCCTACATTCATCCTTTAAGAACAGCAGTTTCCTCTTAATTAACATACACAACATATTGACATATTGTAGTGTAGACGTGAAAGAACTCGCGGAATAAATAACCTCCTACGTTTTTTAAAAGTCGGTTAAAAGTTAAACATGAAATTTTTGTGGAAAATATTTTTGTTTTTTACTTTACTTGCTGCGCACATGGATGCAGAATGTAAGTATTTAAAACTTTTTGTTAAATTAAAAGTATCAAAAAAACCCGACTACAAATTATATTATGTATGTATAATTATATTATACACTATGAACCGTTATTCTAGACCTATACAGTGAGACAGCATCTTTCCGGATCTGACGTCACGACCTCTCTTGTTCCCCCTCCCACCCGGCTCCGCCCCGCTGTGGCCGGGGGGAGGGGGCGTGGAGCTTGCCCGAACAGTCAGGCGCGCTCTTCACATTGGCATCGTTTTTCGGTGCGATCACACCTCTTCTAGTGCGGGCAACAGCGCTGCTGTTTAGTGTTTAAAATTATTAGTTTTAAATAAAAGTACCTACATTTTTAGTTCGTGGAAAACTTTATTCAGTGGTTATTTGAAAACTCGCTAATAGTGTTTCGAGTACTATTAGTGTTTTGAGTGCGCGTTTTGAGTGCGTGTTTTGTATACGTAATGGAAAAATCCACGAAAGCGCCTGCGGAGGGTGACGGGAGTCGCCCGCCTCCCACTCATCACCGCAGGTATGTTTTTCGTCGTCTTCGTCGTCGTCGAGCAGCTCCGCCCCACTTCGGAGACGGCAGCTGCGGCAGGAAACCCGAGAAACTGACGAGCGCAGGTTAGACATGCTGTCAAATCAAGTGAGTGAAATATTATCCTACTTAAAAAATAACGGTCGCTTTTCAAACCGAGAAACCGAGCCCGAATCTGATTCTGATATTTCCTTACATCCATCTGACGGCTTGAGGGTTACTCTTGGGAATAATCACCTTCTCAGTAAACCACAGAAGGCTAAAGTATTCGAATTTCCGGTATCCACTAACCTAAAAGAACCTACTGTTGAAAATGCTTCTGACGGTAGATTACATGTGCTAAATAAACTACATCATTTTGATACTAATGATTGGCAAAGGGTTAGATACCTAGAAACTGAGAAAAAGTATGTCGCTAAGCCAGGTTTTTACGAACTCGATGTTAATACTGAACTTAGACATTGTGATACAAATTCTTCTTGGCTTAGATTACTTGATAGATCGTTTGGAGCCTTTACTCATGGGCTTATACAACAAAATGAGCTGCTAAGAAACAACTTTCAGCAAATCATAGAATGGGCGCAATCGCCCGGCTGTGTACTTAACGCTGACACGCTTTTTGAAAAGATTAATGCTTCTTTTTCCGAAAACTCATCTTACATGAAAGTGTCCGAGGATCTCTTGCAAATGAGTTGTGGGAGACGTGCTGATATCATTCAAAGACGTCGTGACTGCATTTTGTCGGGTGTCAAGGACAAATATGTAAAGGTGGACATGCAAAAGATCCCCCCAACAGAATATCACCTTTTTAATCCACAGGATTTAACCGCCTTTTTACAAAAGGCTGGTGGTACAAGTAAGTTGTTCTTTGCCCAAAAGCGCTCTGCGGAAGAGCCTCATGCCATGTCTATGCGGAATAGACAGGATGGCCCTCCAGCTAAGCGACCACGCAAGCCCTTTCACGGTGACAATCCTGGGTTCGATCCCCAGCCATCCACGAGCTTTCAAGCGCCTCCCAAAAGTAGAGGCCGAAATTCGGGAAACAATAAATCCGGTACAAGGCATAATGAAAACAAAAAACGGTCCTCCTTCAATCGTAAATCCGATCAGTATCGTAAGTGACTATCCTCAAGAAATTTTATTTTATGGCGGGCGGTTAAAAAATTACATTTAAATTTGGAAGAATTACGGTGCTCCAGAGAACATTATAAAAATGATATCTGGTTACCGAATTCCCTTTTTCAAAATACCCCCACTTCAAAGTCCAGACTTATTAACACGCTTTCAAACTCCAACGAGCTTATTGATGTCGGAACAGATCGAGATTTTGAAACAACAGAAAATCTTGATTCGAGTAGATCCATCTCCAAGTTATGTCTGTCCGATGTTTTTAGTGCAAAAATCAGATACCAGCAATCGCCCTTTATTCAATTTAAAAAATCTAAACCGCTATGTAATGCAAAGAAAGTTTCGATTAATAAATATGTACCGTGTACCGGATTTCTTGCAACCGAACGACTGGGCGATCAAAATAGACCTTTCTCAGGCCTATTTTCACCTAGCAGTCAGCCCCAGTCATCACCCATTTCTGCGAGTATTATGCGCAACAGAAAAGAAGTCGAGCCCGGAGCTCTTTCAAATCACTTGTCTGCCATTCGGGCTGTCATCAGCACCCAGGGCATTTGCGACAGTGACAAATTGGGTAGCAGACGTGCTGCGCGAGAAGGGCATGCGAGTTATCGTCTATTTGGACGATTATTTAATCGTAAACCAAGATCGATTAACCCTAATGGACCATGCTGCGGAAGCTATAAGAGTCCTAACAACTTTGGGATGGATGATCAACTACAAAAAATCCACATTGATCCCTACCAAGGCAGTAGACTATCTCGGCATAAAATGGAATCTCGCCCTGAATTCCAAGTATTTGCCCCAGGAAAAGGTTTCCAAAATCTCCAATACGATACGCCACATACTACAGGCAAATCGATGGAGTTTGCACGACGCGCAATGCTTGCTAGGAATGCTAAACTTTGCAGCCTTCGTTGTGCCCAGAGGTCGGCTACATTGCCGCCCATTACAAGTAGCTTGCAATCGGCTTCCAAAGCACCAAGCACACGTAAAACGCCCACTCGAGTCGGAAGTGTCGACGACCTTAATGTGGTGGTTACGAGCTCTGTCTACAGGAACAGCGATACATCCAGATCCTGTCTCACACTATGTAACGACAGACGCATCTGCCAGAGGCTGGGGTGCCATAGTAGACGACGCTTGTCTGAGCGGATTATGGTCCCTGGAGCAGAAAAAATGGCACAGCAATTTAAAGGAAATGTGGGCAGTTATACAGGCTTTAACCAATCGTCAGCAATCGCTACGTCATTCAACCGTGCTAGTTCAGTCAGACAACAAGAGTGTGGTGAGTTACATGCGGAACGAGGGGGGTCTCCGATCACAGAACCTCTATCGGCTAACTTACATGTTATTCGAGATTGCGGACGAGAACAAGATTCACCTGGTCTCTCAGTACCTGCCCGGTCAGGTAAACACAGAGGCCGACATGCTGTCAAGGCTCAAATTACCCGGGGAGTGGACCCTAATGGGAGAGGCATGTCAAGAGGTATTTCGCAAGTTCGGAATGCCCGAAATCGACTTGTTCGCCTCGAAAACCGCACACGTGCTTGTGCGCTACGTCTCACGAGATTGCAAAGACTCGAACGCAGAGTTTCACGACGCCTTCAGCAGAAGGTGGTCATACCGTCGAGCGTGGATATTCCCACCACCACACCTAATTCCACGAGTTCTGTCACACCTCAACCTGTGCAAAGGTCGATACATCCTAATAGTACCGCGCTGGTCCAAAGTGTTTTGGCGGCCAGACCTGAAGAGGAGAGCGGTGAGCGCTCCTTTAACCATATTCAATCTTCATCGGCGGTTACTAGATACACGGACTCATCTGCCTCCGGTTCACGTGGACCAGATGTATCTAGAGGCATGGCTAGTGAAGGGTGGTGTGCCGAATTAACAAATTGGTCTCAAAATGAAATAGACCTACTTAATTCTAGCTGGCGACCCTCTACGAAGAAAATGTATGCTGGTATTTGGAAAAAATGGTTGAACTGGTGTACTCAAAATAATTACAACCATACAAACCCGTCTGGTGCCCAAGTCGCTAAGTACCTAGCATACTTGCACTTAACTCTTAAACTGTCATATAAAACTATTTTAGTTTATAAATCAACAGTTGCCACTTTGGCCTGTTCTAACGGACAGATCATAAGCAGTGATCCTATCGTTCAGAGGATGTTAAAAGCTATTTCACTTGCTAATGTTGATTCCAAACCTAAAAATTCTTTCATTTGGGATCCACGTATTGTGGTAGAATGGCTCAGCTCTAACCAGCCGCCTCATGCAAGTTTATTCCAAGTATCTCGTCGCACAGCACTGATTTTGCTACTCGCTTCTAGTCGTAGAGTCCATGACCTGACACTGTTACGGGTTGATAGTGCACATTTTGAAGACGATTCTAATCATATTGTTTTACATCCAGCATTTGGCTCAAAGACCGATAGCTATACACACAGACAATCATCATGGAAATTGCACGCTCATACAGATAAATCCATATGCCCTGTATGGTGGATACGTAAGTTGATAGAAGCATCATCATCACGTAGAATTACCAATGACATTAATCATTTATTTATATCAACTCGTGGCAGAGTCAGGCCAGCCTCCCGAACAGTGATTGGAGGTTGGGTTAAAACTCTTCTTAAGGAGGCAGGAGTAGAGGCTACTCCTGGTAGTACTCGAAGTGCCGCAGCATCTCTTAACTGGCTTGAGTGCCACAATATTGACGAGATCATGACAAAAGGGAACTGGCGTGTCCCCAACACATTTGCACGGTTCTATTCAGCCGAAATTAACACATCGCAAAGTCGTAACAATTTATCTCTGACATTTGAAGCTGTGTAGATTCTAAATAATATATGATTACCTACCTATTAATCAATGTAATTTCGATAAATAATTCAATACATATTGTTACATTATGTTAAATTGATTTATTTAATATAAGTAGGCATGCTAGAGCATAACTAATGTAACTTTAGTTCAAAGCAAATCTTAATTCTTCGAATATCATATCATTAAAGCATATTGTGGTACTAATTATGTTATGTGAATAGCAAGACTTATGTACGAGTAAGTTCTTATTACTGTGTTACCTACTTGTTTTGCTTCAAATAAAAATCTTTTTCTTTACATAATTAAACAGTTTTTATTTTTTATAAAAATATTCCTTGCAATTGGAGTAACTTTCATTTGTATTAATAATGTTCTCACACAGTTATATTTTGAATTTCTTTTTCACACATTGGCATATACTTAGCTTGCCACCAGGCGATAATAAACACATCTCACTGTATAGGTCTAGAATAACGGTTCATAGTGTATAATATAATGTTTTACCTGAAAATAAAACAGTTATTATATACGGAACCTTATTCTAGACCTATATTTTTAATCCTGCCTGGTGGACTCATAATCCACCGAAAGTGAGATGCAATGTGAAGAGCGCGCCTGACTGTTCGGGCAAGCTCCACGCCCCCTCCCCCCGGCCACAGCGGGGCGGAGCCGGGTGGGAGGGGGAACAAGAGAGGTCGTGACGTCAGATCCGGAAAGATGCTGTCTCACTGTATAGGTCTAGAATAAGGTTCCGTATATAATAACTGTTTTATTTTCAGGTAAAACATTATATTATGTAACTATACGTATTATATGTATATAATTGCAATCTCCTTTTTATTTTCTTTATTTTAATACCCTTCTGGAAAAAAAAAACGACGGAAAAATTCGCCATTTTTTCGACTTAGGTTTTTGAGACGAATCTAATGATACCTTTTTTTTTCTGATGGAAAATCATCAATTGACTCCTCCCGCTCTGGGCGGAGCAAGAGGGAGTGTCAGACTTTTACTGACTAAAACCCATCCATGTTCCTTCATCGCCCTTTCTGTTCCGGGGCCACGGTATTTCATTCGAACAGTCCCGCAGCACCGGCAGGCATCGGCCCTTGCGGACCCCTTCCTTTTTGCTGACTCTCTTTGAGGCGCGCGTGGAACACGAACGCGCCGTCGACACGGCCTGTCGTCATGAGACGGACGGACGGCGAGATAGCCCATAAATCCATCCACATCTAATGATACCTTAATAGTCGAAATCTATCCAGCCATTCCGAAACCCTCATGCTCAGAATTTGCTCTTGCGACCACTCGATCAACGAAGCAGATGTTCAGCTTCAACCAAAAAATTAATAGCAATTTTTATTATTGTCCCAGGGACACCACAGACAGAAGCCAATAACTTCAAACCAGCTACAGATATCATAAAGGACTATACATCAAACCCGACACCAACTCCCACATCACCACCATCACCTACAGAACCAGAGAAGGAAGACTTGTGATCAACCAACCCGCATTGCTCCCGTACCACCACATGTCCTAGAAGTATTACTTTAACATCACAGTAATGAGGAGCTCGTGGATAAATAACAACTGCCGACGGGTCGATCTTCAGATGAAGCCACGCTTGCCAAGGTCCGTCCGTGGATGCGTGACCATCTGTTGCTTACTGAGTTTCCTCCGTGCCTCGGAAAGCTCGCTAAACCGTGGGTTCCGGTTGTCTTTTGTGGATCTTTGACAGTAGTTTCAGTTTGTCACTGGCCCGAAAGTCTGGCAACCATTCTTACCAAGGGATATCGTATTACTCATTGTTAACTGGGTTGTGATGGTCAGATAGGCAGTCGCTCCATATAAAATACTGGCATTCGGCTGCGTCCGGTTAGACTGGAAGCCTACCCCACGTAATTGGTAGATGGCGGGACGGATGATGAATCTTGAAAACAGATGTAGAACGCATAGGACGTCTAGCTCCAGCTCTATCCACACTGAAGTAACATCAAAACAATACTTCTTCTTAGCGTGTCGATGGCAATCTAAATTGTGTCGGCCCATAACTGAGCTACTAGTTTGGCTCTTTCGGTAGCGTCCATCAGTACCTGTAGTGAACAAGCAACAGGACACGCAGAACACAATATTAGGTGCCCTATCGTTTGTGGAACAGCACCATATTTACACTCCAGGGCAGTGTCTTAATGAATCTCCACCTGAGGTGGTTCTCTGAGAGTTTCCTTGCTGCGGCTAATCTGGGTCCGGAGTCTATTGAAAGACTTCCAGGTCAGCCATGGCAACTCTTGTCCAGGTGGGAGATTTTCGGCAGGTGGAACGAAACAAAACAATACTGCTTTAAGAGGTCATGGTATATTTGGGACAAGCCCACCGCAATATTCCGAAGCCACTGTAACTCCTGAAAGCCAGAATCAAGACTTGCGACCACCAGAATAGCGCCGAGACAATGAAGCTCGAAGAAGTCCCAGAGAAACTATTTAACTGTCTTGGATCCCACAATTAAATTAATCAGAAAAGTATGGCGGAGGAGTAGAAAACACCATAATTTCCACTTCCAAGAAGGCCATGGCTGTCTGCTCTCAAAACAAACATCGTTTCGTCGTTGTTACAAACAAAAAGAATCTATATAGTATATCAACTATCTGGTGTCCACGACACAAGCCTCGTTGCTTAGTGTGGCACTAGTTGGCGCTATGTGTAATGTCCAGCGATATTTATTATTATTATCGTGAGAAAACCCGCAATTTCTTAGAACCAAAAAAATCAAAGTATCGTGACAGTTTTCAAGGGGCATTGCTCTCAACACGGTGAAGAAAAAGATCTTAAGAAAACAGGCATGTCCTAGAACCAAACATTCGAAGAAATGTGACTTCTATTCCCAGCAATCGGCCAGCGTGGTGGTTATAGTCCACTGCCAAACAGAGAGAAGGCTTCTGTTCCAGCATTGGGAACGTATTATAATTGTCTACCCACCGTATCGAGGAAATCAAGAATGATGTTATATTTTGTTTTCCTAACCGTAGCACAATATCATGTAATTAATATTATTGCCCAGGTTGTATTTATTTATCATTCTAAACAAATTTTCATGTTTTGTGTAGGTTTAATGACGAATTTAAAGTCGTATGCATTTTATATTTTTATTTTGTTGTGTACACTTGCGACTTAAGCCAAATAAATATGTTTTCTTTTCTTCTTTCTTTAAGTAAACAAAATAATCGACAATTGATTAGTAAATAAGAAGTTAACATAAATCTAGCTTTAAGAACCCTACTGTTATTTAGAAATTATTAAACAATTCCAGAACCATTGCATGTTTTAATTAAATCATTCAAAATAAAAAAATCAAAGCATTTGTTTCAAGTAGGCCAGTTGCAGGCACTTTTGAATTGTTGAAACAAAGATAAAAATTAAATGTAGCTACAGTCCCAGTCACCAGACATAATAACTGTGAAAGTACTGTAGTTGCCCATTCCCTAGCGTAGATCTCTATGGAGAAGAACGGGCAAGAAACTCCATGGACACTCTTTTAAATCAAAATATTGTTACAAAATCTTGGTTACATCATTCATGTTGAGATGGTATATTATGTGAGAACAATGTAGCAAGATGTGCACGTTAAAAGTGTCCATAGTAAAATCAAAAATACAAATCAAAAATAAACTTTAAAATAAGTCACGACAACTAAGAGATGACCAGTCACAACTGACAGTGCCCGTTCACGAACATGACGCCTGGATCAGCACCATTCAACTCAACCATTTTATAGGGAACTAAATGATCCGACACACGCGCCGCCATCAGCGATACATTAGAGTGAGCATTTTACTCCTAGTTCATTAATTTCCTTTGACAAAACGTTGCATAGCGTTCTGTACACATCATAATCATCGTCATATCAGCTCGGAATCACCCACTGCTGGGTATAGGCCTCCCCTTTATTCTGCCACACTTCCCGGTTCTGTGCGTCCCTCTTATCCAGGTGTTTCCCGCGACTTGTGACGATATCGTCGACCAAACGAGCTCTAGGACGGCCCTGGTTTCTTTGGCCTAATCTTGGCCACACCTCGGTCAAAACCTTCCTCCATCGGCCATCTCCGCGTCTAGCCAGATGTCCTGCCCAGGTCCACTTGAGGCACACCGCTCGGTCCCCGTCGTGATTCTGTACACGTGTCGAAAGTAAATTGCGTAGTGTAGACCGCAAGGATTGTTAGGTTTCTGTATTTTCCCAAAATTAATACGTTTTGCAACTTTTACAAAGCTTTCATTTTTTTGCACGGAAGCAGAATCTTTTAAAACAAAAGTTTCCTGACTATATTTTTCTTCACCGATGAAAATTATGTCTAAAATAAACTTGAGAAGTACATTACCGTTAATTAGCGCTGGTTTGTGTGAAATAATTGGCTCGGTACTTACCTGAAAACAAATAAATAAAACATTAAATACAATCCATAGGAAAAACATGTTCAATAAAAGACAATAAAACGTGAAAAATCAACATGTTTCTGTCTCTATCTTTCTACACTTACAAAAAAAAAAAAACAAAGAGAAAAAAGAAAAAAAAACAGAAAAGATTAGAGATTGGTAAAACGGCCAATCGAGCAAGTCTTAACGGCGTATCACGGTCTAGTAGCTTCAACATTGAGATACGGAATTATATTTTGGGGCAATGCCACGGGTAAAGATATGGTATTCAAGTGCCAAGAAAGGTGCATAAGAGCTATTTATAATTTGCAGACCACAGACAGCCGCAAACCGTTTTTTAAAAATACAAAAATATTAACTATGCCGTCGTTGTACATCTATGAAACGTCTATGTTCGTAAAAAATAATTTAAATAAATTTGCTCGAGTAACTAGTCAGCGCCGTTGTGATCGGTTACAAACAGTCGGATCCAGTACTGCACTATACAGAAATAGTATTTTTGTAATGGCTCCAAAGGTCTATAATAAATTACCAATAAGGAGCGAAGCTAATGTCAGCAAATTCAAAAGTAAATTGCATTCATTTCTAATAGGTAAGACGTATTACTCTATCGAAGAATTTTTAAATGATAATATATGACATTACCAGCCCTTTATTATAATTTATTTTTAATTTATTTGTTACTAGGTTAAAGGTGCATTTAATTGACATTACAAAATTTGACAATATTACAAAATTTGACATTATTAGCCTTATAAATGATTTACCGTTGACATGCATGAAACATAAATTATAATTGATTCATTAATGATTAATAATAGGTACATTGAATTCTCATGATTTACTCGAATCTTACTTTGTATTGTATAAATCCAGACATAATACTAAAAAACAATATTTGTACACCAATTTTATTGGTAGGACATAGAGCTCAACTAAAATGTATGAATAAGACCTTTATTTCAATACCTGTGTTCACAAATAAAGATGATTTGATTTTGGGTTAGATTTTTTTTTTGGGTGTGGAAAGATTTATATTTTTGTATGTAACGAATAAACTTAAAAACTACTGGACCGATTTAAAAAAATCTTTCAGCAATGGATAGCTACATTATCAGTGAGTAACACAGGCCCCCTACTCCAACGGGAACGGGAACTACGCGGGTGAAAGTCGCTAGTTATACATAAACTAGCTTCCCTTCGCCCGTGTTTTAATTAAAATTGAAGTGCCTGTTTATAATTTCAACATGACAGCTTTTACTGAATGCGTATGAAAGTATTGTGTATATTGTATAACGGGCTGGTGTCCGCAACTCCACGTCAAAGCGCGTATTTTGCGTATGGGCTATAATACGCGGGTCCAGTGCGGATAGGTAGATGTCACGTCTTCGAATTTTTGGTTCTAGGACATGCCGGTTTCCTCACGATGTTTTCCTTCACCGTTTTGAGAGCATTGGTGTTGAAATAAATTACACAAATTAATGCGCCTGTCTAGGTTCGAATCCACGACTTTGTCGTAAGTCGGGGCCACCCCCACTGGGACACCGCTGCTCTCCATATGAAATGGAGTTTCTTGCCCGTTCTTCTCCATAGAGATCTACGCTAGGGAATGGGCAACTACAGTACTTTCTCAAGTTATTATGCCTTGTGACTGGGACTGTAGCTTTGTTTTTTATTTGTAATTTTGACATTCAAAAGTGCCGTAATGGTCTAATTGAAATAAATGCTTTGAGTTTGAGTTGAGTTTGAAAGTAAATACGGTACTTATATTGTCTACACCGCTGCGTCCGCTGCTAAACCCTTCAAGAACTACAAGCATGTTATTTTGTTAATTAACTAGTAACGACACCTGCACCACAACATACAAACGACCCAATGTATAAGATATGAATATTGTCAATAATATTTTTTTTTTGTTTAATAATTATCAAGTAAGTCACATGGGATAAAGGCGGGAAGATGATGATGATAGTGTAGTACGTCACATCCACATGTAACATGTTACCGATAACACGACCTGGGGTCAGCACAATTTATATACATCACACAATGTCATAAATACAGGGGATGTGTTATTAGCAAGCTAAGATAAGAGAGCGGAGGAGAGAGAACCTACATCGATGAGGATTTCCATACGAAATAACAAACTGCCTTGAACGCATAAAATCAAACACACATCGAAATTTACAGGCTATGAACAGACTTTCCACGAAGCCGTCAACCAAGCATTCTGTACATTAAACTAAGTAACACTCAAATCAAAAGAAGAAAGAAAGAAGAAGTAAGAATCAAAACATGATACATTAAATGAAGGGAAAATCATGAAATATAAACTTATAAATTCAATGGGATAATCACTACATAATTATAAAAATAAAGTCCTTCGCCGCGTATGTCTGTTCGCGATAAACTCAAAAACTACTGCACCGATTTTCATGCTGTTTTCACCAATAGATAGAGTGGTTCAATAGGTGAGGAAGGTTTTAATATATAATTTGTCAAGTTGTTGTATACATTGGCTAAAATATAATGATATTTGTTTGAGGTGTCGGAAAAAAAATAAGTCGTCTGGAAGCTTTTGATTACGATTCCCATGGATTGCGGAAACTGGATCAAAATTTCATGATTTCTTTTGGTCGCGATAACCGACATCCACGCGGGCGAAGCCACGGGCATCAGCTAGTCATAAGATAAAGCAATTTTGCTCAAAGGTCCATCCCATTACTTATGTACCAAATTAACGACCCGAATAGCGCAGCGGTAGTGAGGCTGCCTTACGTTCTTAGGGTCCCGGGTTCGAATCCCGGTCGGAGCAAATGTTTGTGTGATGAGCATGGGCATTTGTTTCCGAGTCATGGATGTTTATATGTATGATAAGTATGTATTTAAAAAACAAAAAGTATTTATGTAGTATATCATAAATACTTTTTGTTTATCAATATATATTATAGTATATCAAACATAAAACTGTTTAATTTTGATAAGAATGAGCGCCGCAAAACTAAGTTAATACTACCCGCACCTAGACTACAAATGTACAAAAATAGCCCAGAATATCGTAGCATACAAATATACATTAAATTACCAGAAAATATACGGTGCACGAGAACAGTATGTGTATTTAAAGCAAGGCTAAAGTCGTTTCTCTTAGAAAAGTGCTATTATAGTATTCAAGAATTTATGGAAGATAAAATGTTAAAATAGAATTTAAAAAATATATATCATGTGTTAATTTTATTATAGGTTCTTTTTTATGTAAAAACTATTTGTTATTATTTGTTATTTTATATGACATGTTTTCGTTTATGATTGGTGTTTGATTTTAATTTTTGACATTCGATATAGTTCTGCTGATACGACATTTTAAATGTCGAATGGTGTATTTTTATTATATTTTATTTTTTATCATGTTGACATTGTATATTTGTGATTTGATTAATTTGATTTGACATAGTGATGATATATCTTTCTATTTATTAATATCATGTTAAGTTTTTTGATTATTTAACTAATTTTATTTAATTAATTTAAACATTAACACACTCAGATAATTGTTATTAAGTAAATCAAATGAAGTGTTAGATATAAATTTAATTAATATAATATTTAATTCCTAATGATATGTAAGTGATATTGGATAAATCTAGATAGATATATTCTCAATATTAGTTTTAAGTCATCTTGCTGCGCCCTAACAGGGTCATGTACTCACTAGTTTAAGCTTAACGTGTTAAAATTGGCTGTGTACATTGTGCATTAAATTAAATAAATAAATAAAAAAATATATCAACTATCTGGTGGCCACGACACAAGCCTCGTTGCTTAGTGTGGCACTAGATGGCGCCGTGTGTAATGTCCAGCGATATTTATTTTATTTTATTTTAACAATTATCTTTGACGTCATTTAATTATTAAAATGATGAAGAACTATTTCGATAGGAAAATTGCAATCGTCGTCGTAGGAAGATTGCAATTTTCCACAAACAAGCAAGTGCACATTGCTAATATTGCAATCGTCTTTCTTCAATTGTAAAGGTCCAACCTACGAGTTGAAGTGTTTTATCTTATTCAATTTATCCCATTAAATTTATAACTTTAGATTTCATGGTTTTCATTTTATTTAATTTATTTATTTATGTATGTACACACAAAATACTTTACAGGACAACACTACTACTACTTATTGGAACTTTCCGTACTGGAAACTTACTTTCTGTACTGGTACTTTATATTATGTTTGTGAGAGAGATTTGATCTATCAATTGACTAGCATTCAGTCAAAAAGTACAGAATGTTAATCTTTCCTATTCCCGAGTGTGGCAACGAATTTTCGAAAAACTGTGAATGCCGATTTATTTCTTTTAAAAAATAAAGTAATGTTTCCTTTGAGTAAAATTTGCTATCTCCAGTATACAGAGTACTTTCCCTCCATGACTACATGAATCGACAAATATTTTGTTCATCTGTCATTGAATCGACAAAATGACAGATAAATAAGATTTGTCGATTCTTTCTTCGAAGAAACGTTTCTACGGTAGTCATGCTACGCGAGCAGGTGGCGTTGAAAAATCCCAGCCTGTATAACGCTGCGTATAATAAGTTATCGCATGATTAACTAATTAGTACAAATACCACTGCAACTATAGTCTTTCACAGATATTATGCCTTGTGGCTGGACTGAATTTGAAGTTTCATCTTTTTGTTTTAGAAAGACAGTTCAAAAAGTGCCTGTAAGCTGGTCTTTTTGAAATAGGTGCTTTGAGTTTCACTGTTAAATGAACATAAAGAAACAAAAAATGAAATTCTTTTATATTTCAATTTTGATTTTCGCTCTGTCTTCTGCGTCAACGGGCCAGGTGTTCACCCAACAATGTGCTTGCAGCTACTGTACCTCAACTGTCTGCAACCCGCCTCACGTAACATGGTTTCCAACCCAATGTAAGTTATTCAATTTAGTAGTATAACTAGCTGATGCCTGCGGCTTCGCCCGCGTGGGTGAAAAATTTCATGATTAGGGACTTTTGGTCGCGATAAGTCGGTTATCGCGACCAAAAGTCCCTAATCATGAAATTTTTGGTCCCGTTCCCACAGGAACCTATTCCAGGGATAGAAAGTATCCTATGTCTTATTCCAGGCTATAATCTATCCCTGTACCAAATTTCAGTCAGATTGAAAACGGGAGCTTTCAATCTGACTGAAATTTCAATTAATTTTATTTTTTTGTTTCGATAAATGAATTAATTTAGTGGGTGTACAAATATGCCAATAAATAATATTATAATTATTAATATATAATTTTAGCCAATGTATACAAAAACTTGATAAATTATATACTAAAACCTTCACCGATAACTCTATCCATTGTTGAAAATAGCATGAAAATCGGTGCAGCTGTTTTTGAGTTTATCGCGAACAGACAGACAGACAGACAGATGCGGCAGAGGACTTTGTTTTATAATATGTAGTGATAGTAATAATTAATTTATTCTTGACTGGAGACCGCTCATCAGCAAACGTAAGGTGGTGGTGGTGTAGATAGAGTGACGATCTCAGGATGGTTGATCGCAACCGTACGGAACCCTTCGTTGAGCTCCTTGAGTTATAAGTCGAGCTACACGATAACTGACAAATGCTTGCACTGACTGGACAGGTCCACTCAAATCTGTGTGGTTCTTTCTTTAAAAGACCATCTCAGACACTAATCTGCATAGTCCTCATCTGAATTGAACAAGATTATGTCTGGACTTCAAAAGAGACTATGACCTCTGAGTTTGTTTCGGCTGTTTCTTCTCAGAGTAGTCAGGTGCGAAACACCGGCCCCTTCTAGTTTAAAAAAAAATGACGTGTAAAAGTGTTTGTAAGAACCTACTTGCAAAAATAAACATCATTTCATTTCATCTTCATGCGCGAGTCTGACTCGCACTTGGCCGGTTTTTAGTCATTTTCCAAAGTTTTACTCGTGATAATGTTAGACATGAGGCTGAAGAGGGCGATCTCTTTGCCACGTATAGTACACGAATAAAACACCTAAATTTGACGTTTATTGCTTTACAATAGAAACTTCAAACTTGACACTTGTCAGATGAAATTTTGCAGCCTCAATCAGCCCAACGTGTGACGTCATTTGGAGGTGAAATGAAAGCCAAGAGGTTTCAAGTTCTTGTTAAAATAAACACCATATTATAATAATAATTTTAAGAGCTCAAAGTAGCAAAAAATAAAACCGACTTCAAAAGCACAAAGATGTGTAAAATAACTTAGCTTAAAAGTCGGTTACAAAAAAAACTGAATCAAACAAACAAAAGTCACCGACTTCTGAAGCTAACACTTCCTTGGCAGTCGTGTAAAAACAAAATGGCGGCGGCATTAGTAGCTCGGCGCCGATTTTTTACTTATAGTTTTATTTTCGGATTTCAGCAATATTAACACAGTTATTTGTTTTTAGTTACATACATTCAGTCAAAAAAGTATCGGGAATGGATGATTTGTTTATGGTTCCAAATTTTTTTTTGTTGTTGTTAGATTAGCACAACTGTTTTCCATTATGGCGCGGAGTTTGAGTTACATCTGTTAATTAGAATAAATACAGTACTGATTTTAGTTATATCATATCTAGTGTGTATTGCGAATTTCTTAATGGACAAAAATATCGGACAAAATTTTGTCTTAAATTTTGCATCGCCAATGGAATTTCGAGTTCGGAGTCTCTGAAAATGTTACAGAAGGCTTACAGTGAATCGACTTTATCAAAAACACGCGCTTATGAGTGGTACAAAGCGTTCAAAAGCAGTCAAGGTGTGATGGAAGATTTGCCTCGTTCTGATAGGCCATCAACGTCTGCAACTGAAGTTAACATCGCAAAAGTAAAGGAAATAGTGACTGACAATCTTGCCGAAAGGTCAAACGGTAAATAAAAAATATTATTCGGACGTTATGCAGCGTTTAAGAGAGCAAATTAGATAAAAGGGCCAGATTTGTGGAAAGAAAATTCTTGGATTTTGCACTACGATAATGCGCCTTCGCACAGTTGTGAACGATTTTTTGACCAAAACTCAACAAATACCATCGAGCAACCACCTTATTCACCAGATATGGCTCCAGCCGACTTCTTTATTTTTCCTAAACTCAAATTACCACTTCGTGGCACCCGTTTTCATTCAGTAGAAGACATAAAGGAGAATTCGCGGCGAGAACTGAACTCAATTCTGGAATAAGCATTTAAAAAATATTTTTATGATTGGATTATTAGTTGGCGTAAGTGTGTCGGTTCTGAAGGAGCATACTTTGAAGGTGATAAAATAAATTTGGATAAATAACTAATATTTTGTGTTTTATTGATCTTTTCCCGGTACTTTCTTGACAGAGTAGTATGCTTCAAGTGCTGCAACTATAAGCCCTGCAACGACACCCCCAGAAAAGGTAGGTGTTTTTAAAGCAAAGTAAAAAACAACAACATCTAACAACTATCTAATGCTTTTTGTTTGTGAGGATAAATGTATGTTTGTTAACTCTTTCACGCAAAAACGGCTAAACGGATTTGGATGAAGTTTGGTCCACAGATAGTTAATCATCTGGATGAAAATAGGTATTTTTTCATCCAGATTATTGTTTGATTGATTGACAGTTATCCTATTTTTAGTAATTAGTAACTGCTTTCACAGACTTTCAATTATCACTTAAGGGGGGCTATCTGCTGATGAGAGATTTTCTCCATGTAACTCCTCTTTGATGAGTGAACATAAATGTGCAAAAAAAATATATGTTGCTTATTAGACTCTAAACTTTAATTGGTACAATTGAATAATTCTAACTTTATATTTATTATTGCTTTATGAAAAAAATATTCAAAGTGAAGCATTTTTTATTTGAAATTTCGTAACTACTCCTAAACAGCATTAAGTTTTTTTTTTTTTTTTTTCACACAAATATTTGTCACTTTTTTCTTCACAAAGTGTACAAATTGGCATCTTGATCTAATGATTTATTAAGCTACAGTTAAATAAAAACCACTCATTCCGCACTATTTGGCCCGCAGTGACTGACGTAACAACCACTTTGTAGTGCAAGCTGATTAGAACTTTTAACAGTATTTCAAACGAAGTTTGAACCACCACAAATTGAGTTGCTAATTTTAAGGTGGAGGACACTTAATGTTTTTTTTTTTTTTTCAGTTTTCAACCATGGAATCTGCGCCCCGGCAAAACATGTGCAGGGTTATTACAAAGAAGACATGCTAAGACGTCATAAATAAACGTATTTTTTTAAATTAAAGCTTTTATATGAGTGCACTAAAATAAGATAACCATGTTTATTTATAAAAATTGAACGCTTCCTCGGCGGTTTATAGCACGGTACAAATGCGGTTTCAACAAAAAATATCCGTAAATCTCGGTTCAGCCTAAGCACGGTAATATTATAATACAGTAGTGTAACTCCCTTCCCTTCGTTCCCTCTCATTGAGAGGAGGCCGTGTCCCAGCAGTGGGAACATTATAGGCTGATGATGATGATGATGATGAGTGTAACTCGGCCGCATGATAGAAACAAATGCCTACAGCCGCGCGGTACGTAAACATGCGTTAGGGCTGCCCGTCTCCAGCATTTTAATTACATTTGCCTACTTTCTGTTTCTATTTAGTTTTGTGATTGTAAATATCCTTTTTATATAAAAAAAATGAAATACTTTGTATATTGAATAGGAAGTGTTCAATAAAAATGCGTGTTGTTTTTTGATTGGTAGATTTAATTAAAAAAAACATGTTACTCTATTCGCTTTATTTATTAATCCAAACACCTTTTTTTTCGTGAGATAAAAGGAAATACTTATCCATTAAGAAGACACACATTATGTACCTACCTACTAGTAAGTAAAATTATTTTATAGTCTTGCCTTTCAGAGTTTCCAGGTAATTTAAAAAAACTTATGTCTGGATGCGTTATTGACGAATTCATACAACCAAAAACAGCACAATATTTCCTACTCGTCATATTAACTGATTTTTAGAGAAAAAATCGCGCGGTTATTGTTAAAAAAAACAACACACTGTCCGTTCGACACTGCGGTACAGCCGTGACTGTCTGCGCCCCGAGCGCACCCCGAGATCGAGGCGCGTAGGTATAGCTCGCGTTTCGTCCGTTTGTTGGAGTACTGTATTATAATATTAGCGTGGCCTAAGTGTCATTGGGTTTTTTGATCAGCAGGCCTAGCCAAGTTACAAACGTTTCATATCGATTCTCTTTCTACAATCGTAAACGCCTCGGCGTAAGAGATTGTAGAAACCGCTAAATTGCTAGTTCTCTTATGTCTGTAAAAAATACCTACTCTTTAGTCTATGGTGAGCGATCCTACCAAAGCCGCCGAGATACTCCTTGGTAGGGTGAGTGCCAGCTGTGTACAATGTACACGGCAAATCAAATAAGTAACCAGGGTCGAAATTTAGTATAAGTTTTCTTAGAAACCGATGAAAGAAAGAAAGAAAAGTATGTAGTGAACTTACACAGGACATACAGAAACAAAAAGTAAATAGACATGACATAATTATTAAACAAGAGAAAAATAAAAACAATCAAAATGGTCCTGTGCAAGGCCAAAAGGCTCCTATCTCAGCAAGGTGCTGCGACAAGGAAGTTTTCTAATGAAATTAAATTGATAGAAATATTCAATTTTTTTATATGTCGTGTTTGTCAGGATTTATTTCGCTAGGCTATGAGCTTATGTGAGCAGAAGATGGGTTTCGTGCAATGAAAATACACAGGATGCGAATGATGCGATACACTAGCTATCAAAGTATTTTATTTCACATAGGCCTAAAGGTTCGGGTTGGTTGTTTCCATGGAGAAGAACCGGCAATAAACTCCATGGTTACTCTTTTCAAACAGATACACTGAAGTAAACTAACAAATTACTTGACATTACACTTTCACACAATAACACTGGGCACAATGAATCGGATACAGTTTCAAGACGTCTTGACTTCGCTGCGATCAGACCCAGAATGTCTTCCTCGCCGTGAGCTGTTAACATCAGGACTCTGTAGAAGTACGCCATGGTGAGGTAGACTGGTAAGTAGGTTGCGTGATGTCACCACTGGCGCGCTTTCGATCCATTTGCCCGTCCGTACTCATGACCGGATCCGACATATAATTAAATTTTATCCGAAGACGTGAAATAAATTCTATAAAAACTGCAACTATATCTGATATATATATATATATTTATAGTGTTTGATATACAGGGTGTAAAAGACCTCATCACGAAGCCGTCAACCAAGCATTCTGTACATCAAACTAAGTAACTTTACGCAAAAATTATTGCTGGGAAACGACTTTTTTTTTGGGGTGAAAAATCGTTGTAGCGCGTAGGCAAATTACTTATACATCTTTAGTCTTAGGTCATGTATGACGTAGCTCGTAAGTTAACTCTAAGCCCTCAATCACTGCACTGTATATTGTAATCTTTGAGTTAGTCGTTCAGTAAACCTTCAACTGAGAACACGCTTTTTACTTTGCCAAACCTTCTGACCGTACACACACATAAAATCACCTTATCGGCAAAATACTCTACGTGGGGTGGTGCTATTGCAAGCGCCGCATAGAAGCCTCCGTCGAGACAAAATCAACCACGCGATCACACAACGTGCTATCGGCGCACCGCCAGGGATACCCAACCTACAAGCAAATCGCGAGTGCAAACCTCAAAGTTAAAGTGTAGTGTAAACAACATGTGACGAAAATAATACTCTCTTTAGTATAAGTAGCATAGTGTGAACGCTCTAGCATAAGTAAAACCATTGTTCACAATTCAATTTGTTTATTGTTATCGTCTGTAGTTTTAATTAGTTAATAGATAATTTTGTATTATTTTGGGTTGGCACAAATTAAAATTTTATCGTTAAATCTAAGGGGGGAGGATTGTAGCGCGTAGGCAAATTACTTATACATCTTTAGTCTTAGGTCATGTATGACGTAGCTCGTAAGTTAACTCTAAGCCCTCAATCACTGCACTGTATATTGTAATCTTTGAGTTAGTCGTTCAGTAAACCTTCAACTGAGAACACGCTTTTTACTTTGCCAAACCTTCTGACCGTACACACACATAAAATCACCTTATCGGCAAATCGTGTTATGTGGTAGAACTCAATGTAACGCACTCAAAACATTGAGCTAATGGATGGATTGAATAGTACGGGGGTCGTGGAGGTGTTTAAAGTAAAAATCTTACATTAAAAACATGTTTTAAAAAAAAAAACTTGTCAAAAAGTTGGAACTTTGACCCCCAAAATCTACGTAACTAGAAGGTTCCCAAGGTATGGTGTGGAACAAAAAAATGATCGCAATGACGAGGAGAACAAGTGCTTTTCGGCTTCGTTAAGAGGTGTTTTACACCCTTTATATGTATAGTATCTAGGTATCCTTGTAGTATATCGTAGTATTAAATAAAATTATTCTCTCATTTTCAGAAGTGACACCTACCACTGCTTGTCTCTGCATCACCTAAAGGTTGACTGGTAGAAAATGCCTATGGCATTAAGTCCGCCTCTGTACTTTGTGCTTGAAGTGTTAAATAAATAAATAAATCTGATGAGTGACGACTACGGTTACTTATTTGCTTTGCCCTCTGCGCTCGTCTAGCCTCGGTTTTCCTCGCTTGCTCTCCGTTTTATGCGAGACATAGAGAGCTCTCGGTCGAGAGTGTACAACCACCACTGAGCAGATTAAGAAGTTGGTACAGGCTGTCATTTGTAGATCTTTGACAGTAATCACGGATGTAAACAGAGGCCTGGTAGTCACAAATGCAAAGCTATACTAATTTTAAAATTGGTTTGTAAGTTTGTAAGTTATCTTCGGAACTGCTGATCTGATTCCAAAAATTCATTAACTACTGAGAAGCTACATTATCCCCGAGTGTCATAGACTATATTTACGACGTGCCGGTGGCATAATTTTCGAACATAACAGGAACGAAGCCGCGAGTAGAAGTTTATGTAAAATTGAAGCTGAAAAAAAAAATCGTGCAAAATATTGCAAACGATCAATTTGGGATCAAATTAAGAAGATTGTTTTTGGTTTTTCAATAATACAAGCTGTAAACGGACCCTAGACGAAGCCGTCAACAAAGCATTCTGTACATCAAACTAAGTAACATTACGTCAAAAATAATTGGTGGGAAACGAATTTTTTTTTGAGGTGCAAAATCATGTTTTACGATAGAACTCAATGGACTCAACAGGGTTTATGCATGATTTTTTTTTATTACCATAAACAAAGCTTATTAACATCAGAAACAGCAAAGTGAAATTATTTTTTTAATATCTATTAAAAATACTAAGTTATAAGCATTTGAACTGCTGATTAGACAGAGAGATCCGATACAGCGAATGACGTCATTCGCTGCATCGACGTACAAAATCCATACTAAAATCCGTTTATCTAGAAAGAGATACTTAGAAACAAAAGTTTAAATGGTTGTAACTTTTGTGTTGTTTGGCCAATTTATGTCTTGTTTTCGCTTTTTGTCATTATTTTAATAGTACTTTAACATTCCGTACCGAAAAAAAAATAAAAAAATATATGCATATTCCCTATTGTGCTGATGAGTAGGTACATGGAGGTATTTATGGTAAAGTTATCTATTCATCTATTGAAATAAACAAAATTAAAGTGTCTGTTTGTAATACCAAAATAACAGCTTTTTAGTGAATGTATATGAAAGTATATACAGTACTTATAACTAAACACATTTTTTTCAATTTTTGTCTTTCCGTGTGTCTGTTTGTTCCGGCAAATCTCCGAAACGGCTGAACCGATTTTGACGGTATTTTACTGGCAGATAGCTGATGTTATAAGGTCTAACATAGGCTACTTTTATTTAAGAATAACAATTAGGGATCCGTGCAAAAAAAAAACAAACCCTTGAAATTGGTAACCAAATTCGATTAAAAAAGGGAAGTAATACTTTTTATAATAATTTCACGCGAACGAAGGTCGCGGGCAACAGCTAGTAACATAAATAAATAAAAAGCATAATTATTTTTTATTTTTTTAAACCCACGACTTTTAAAAACTAATTGAAAAAGGATGAAATAATTTAAAAACCCAACTTAATAAAAAAAAAACCAAGAATATCCGTCGGGTCGGGGGCCGTTATTATTATTGAGCACGTTTGTTGTATGGGAGCCCCACTTAAATATTTATTTAATTCTGTTTTTAGTATTTCTTGTTATAGCGGCAATAGAAACACACCATCTGTGAAAATTTCAACTGTCTAGCTATCACGATTCATGAGATACAGCCTGGTAACAGACAGACAGACAGACAGACAGACGGACAGTGGTCTTATTAAGGTTACCCAACACCCAAAGGACACAAGTACACCCAAAGGATAAAAACGGGACCCTCGTCCCGTTTTTATCCTTTGGGTACGGAACCTTAATAAGAGCCACTCCAAAAGCTAGTATAACTAGTATAACGTATTCCATGGAACAGGTAGATGTTTCATCAGCCTGCAGACGTAACTGGTTCGGTTGCTATTTATAACCAAGACGCGAGGACTCTCAAGAACATTGCTCAGTTAGACTTCTAGTGGCTCACACGTTTAAACGGTGTTTATAGGACCGAGCAGAACGCGTGGTATAAACGTTACGTTATTACGTCGATTTTTGAATTGAAAATACAATAGGCATGACGATAGTATCAAAAAATAGTAAATCTATTTAGTCCGTCAGTTAGAGTATTGGAAATTAATGGACACGTATTATTTTTTGTTTTTCTAAATCAATGAATATTGACAAAGATAAAACGCATCAAAACTCAGGAGTGGGGGCTCGTGACGTCAGAACTAGCTAAAAATTATACCTAGGCGTGACGTATTGAGAATTTTAAAAGCGTCATATCTTCGTCACGTTTGGTTTACGTAACAAAAGAAAAAACACGGGTCAAATATTTTTTGATAATCTAACTGACGGACTAATTAGATTGTTTTTATCGTCTCGCCTATTATCCTCTAGCATTATTAATAATCTCACGTGATTAGAGGATGACTAATAGATATTGGTGTCGATTCTGTTGTGCACAAACTAAACTTAATTTAGGCTATTGTTATCTTTTTCTCTCTAATAGAACGAGAAAGAGACGGACGTAATTTTGAGCTGTCAAATTTAGTTGGAACTTATATTTACATTCAAATGAAGGGTGCACGTAAAAACATGTCTACTAAAAACACGGTGAAGCGCAAGGCATAAACTAGTTTGACATCTCTAACTTAGTTCATAGCTATAGCCGTCCTTTTCTCGCACTGCCTTTTAGTAAAAGATATAAATTGCCTAAATTAGGTTTAGTTTGTGCAAAACAGAATCCACACCAATGACACGTAAACCCTCAATAAAAATTCATTACACGATTCTAGACTTCGAGAATAGAATTTTTTGTTGATTTTTGAAAAAAAAAAAAGTTGCTGATAACAGAAGTGCTGTTTTTTGTCACTAACCGACAAAAAATATATGCTAACAGTAAGCCCTTGGATGTTCCATACACCGAGTAAAGTTCCAGTCATGAAGACACTACTGATATTGTGTTTCGTCGTTGCGTTCATCGCTGCGCAAACGCAGCCACAAAATGTTCCTGTAACACAAGTGCCTGCGATTGTGCCACCGAAGGATAATGGTAAATACTAAATACATAATTATATTTTTTATCGGTACTTATATTATAAAGAGGTAAGATTTTTTTGTAAGTTTGTATGTTGGGGTAATCTCCTGAACTTATGATCTTGATTTAAAAGAGTGTCCATGGAGTTTCTTGGCCCGTTCTTCTCCATAGAGATCTACGCTAGGGAATGGGCAACTACAGTACTTTCACAGTTATTATGTCTTGTGACTGGGACTGTAGCTACATTTAATTTTCATCTTTGTTTCGACAATTCAAAAGTGCCTGCAACTGGCCTACTTTAAATAAATGCTTTGATTTTGATTTTTGATCCAATTCTAAATAATCTTTCACTGGCAGGAAGCTACATTATTCGTGGGTACAATAAGCTATAAATTATATTATTGTCATGCATATTAGCCGAGCTATCACAAATTTTGGGGAAAAAGTCGCGGGCGAAGTGCTAGTCTATACTTACTAATATTATAAAGATTAGATTTTTTGTTTATTTGTTACGATTTAACTCTAAACCGACCGATTTCAAAAATTCTTTTACAATTAGAAAGCCACGTCTTTACTGAGTAACATTTGCTATATTTTATCCCCGTACTCCCACGGGAACGGGAACTACGCGGGTGAAACCGCGTGACGTGCGCTAGTTTATCATTAGTAAGTGGGGATTAAAAAAAAAAAAAAAATAGTATATCAACTATCTTGGAAGGTATTGTGCAAGGTCTTTGCCCAGCAGTGGGACAGTATAGGCTAAAACATTAGTGGTAACGTCCCCGATTTACGTATCGTAGATCGAAGGCGACGAAATGGGCAGACGACGATTGTTGTCATCGGGGAATCAAATCTGGATGAGACTGGCACAGGAACGTGGTTAATGGGAAAAAAAAAGAGGGGTGCATAAGTGCATACCCAACAGTGAATGAATTCAAGCTGTGGGCAATGATGAGAGCGTGGGCTCAAGGGCTCCCACAACTGATCTCACAGGCACTATTATGTAATTCGTTTCATTACCACTGCCCTCAGTGAAGGAAAGAGTCGTTACCCGTGGTCCCGGGGTGGGTCGACCCATTACCGGGTCCATGGTAAACACAATGGCAGTTAGCAAAACGAATAAGGTCTATAATGGGGGCTATCGCGTGTGAATTTGCCACTAGAGGCGCTTGTGTAGACTAAGGTCTTCCAAAATGTCAGCCGTCATAGTGTTCGCGCGTTGTGTGCTTTTTTATCACGTATTTATAGTAATACTCAGGATTGTGTTGTGTTCTAGATTGAGCCATTCCTGATTAATTAAGACTTGAAGATTTTAAGTAGCAACTTAGGATCTTAAGTACACACATCAAAAGTATCTAGGGATCAACATATATTTTTGCAATAACTTTTCTCCTGATTGATATTAATTAAAATTTTCTTTAAGGATTCATCAAATAAAGTGTTTTCGTTTGTCACAGTAACGATAAACCAAGTCACCTTTGCATTAATAAAGAAATTTGCCATTTTCCTAATAAAGGGATTTTTGACATTTGAACCACTAACATTAAAGTTCGAAAAAAAGACTGAAATAACAGTTTTCTTTAAAATTTTATTGGGTAACTTAAACAATTAATAATCCGTGTTTCTACCGCGAACACTAACAACACAAGAACATCGGTTTGGCATACTCAAAATGAGTTCATCCAAATCACGCTGTGGAATGGCCGCCCATGTTCGTTGCAACAACAAAAAAAGGTCTTCTTGCGACTGGATACCCTCCATATTCGGCAGAGCTCTTCTCTGTAGCATATCCCATGCATGCTCAATCGGGTTCAAGTCTGGCGACTGAGCAGGCCAGGGCAGGACATTGATGTTAGCTGCGGCGAGAGTCTGTCTTACAACTCTTGCGGTGTGCGGTCGTGCATTATCATGCATTACCTGAAATAAGGGACCGATTTGCACTTGTAGAGGAACGATGACGTCTGATACAATCGTCTCAGCATAAATTTGAGCGTTGAGGTTGCCTCTGATCCAAATCAACTCAGTTCTTCCGCCGATCCAAATGCCCGCCCATACCATGATGGTTCCACCACTATAAGGATGGACTTCCTGGCAGGATTTTAATCGCTGTTGGCGTCCAGGGGTTCTCCAGTGTCGTATACGTCTTGTATCCGGTCTCATACCAAAACGAGACTCATCAGAAAAGCACACGAAACGCCATTGTTCTTCTGCCCAATTTCTGTGTTCAAGAGCCCATTGATATCGAATCCTACGATTGTGCATTGCTATAGGTGGTACCCGTAGCGGTCTTCGGGAATGAAGGTTCACTTCATGCAAGCGGTTTCTGACTGTTTGGTCGCTAATTAAGTTCCCTGAAGAGTGATGAAGCCTCACGGCTAACATCATGGCGGTTATTGTTGGAGCTCTTCGAGTTAAGATTTGAATGTATCGGTCTTGTCTCCGTGTGGTGCAGCGATACCGTCCTCCATGGCGCTCAGCCACGGTACCAGTGCTTCGGTAACGTGTCCAAAGTCGACTGATAACACTCTGACTTGTATTCAGAGCTAAAGCTACAGTACGTTGCCGGGAACCAGCTTCTATCATTCCCACGGCTCTGAGCATTTCTTCCCTGCTTAAATGACGTCGCCGCTCCATAATAACGTTGGTTTTAATCAGTAGTAGGGAAACAGTAGCACTAATAATGTCTTCAATGCGTTGTATGTTTTTATAGGGAAAATATTGACAGCTTATTTTCATCTTTTACTCGAATTTGATTGAGAGTTCCTGATTCAAATTATGAAATGCACCAAAAAGGATCCATATAAATTTATAAAATCATAAATTTATTACAAAGCCACATCTCAATCTCAAGAAATCCGCATAAAAATGCTTGATCCCTAGACATTTTTGATGTGTGTATTTGTTAGTAATTGGAGGTAGAATGATTTTTAAATGTTTCATGCTTGCTAATTTTAGGAAGAATATTGTAAATATGTATCTAAAGCTTACACACTATGTTGTTATAAGTAATAAAATAAACTTTTCTATGAAGTTATTGGTAGGTACTTTAAGGTATTAAATAGAATTATTGACAGGACCTTACTCGACAGTGCGCCATCTGGTGAGCTCAAAAACGATAACCCCATTGGGTCGATTCGGTCTATACAGCATTCAAACGGGCTATGCAGGTCATTAAGAAACCAGCTCACTCATACAAACCTACACGGTCAAAATGTATGAAACAGCTACTTTTTTTTCATCCGACTACGGCGAAGCAAAAAAAAAAAGGTTACGATTTTCGCAATCTATGTATGTATGTGTGTGTTTGTGTGTATGTTTATATTTACGCATGTTCCCCCGTAGCGCCTAAAGTATTCATCCGATTTTGATGAATAAGGTGTCAATCGATTCGTTTATGGCCCGGGTAAGGGGCCACATCCATGAGCGAGCGGATCGCGGCGATTCAACTTATTTCTATACGAAAATATCGCCGCGATTCTCTCGCTCGTGGAGACGGCCCAAAAGAGAGTGTATAGAAAAACGTGGCAAGGATGATAATATCGCCGCGATTCTCTCGCTCGTGGAGGCTATGTTTAAACCGACTTAAACAAATTACTAAGTATGTGGCGGGGTTCAGCATAACGTATTGAACATGACTGGGATAAGCGTTTGGGCATCGTATCATCGATGTACTCTTCCATCTTGTATAACACCCTGATGGATATCGATATGTAAACACATAACTAATTTTGTAAACTTATAAACGTTAAGTGGTCACTTAACGTTTATAAGTACAAGGTCCGTGAAAGCAGCAGCTTTTCCCAAAATTATCTTAAAGTCAGTGGTCCAAAAAGTCTGACAACCAGTCTTACTAAGAGGTATCGTATTACAGCGGCGTGCAGTTGTCCACCAGGCTGGGTAGGCCACGAAATAATGATAGCAAAAAAAAAAACGCGCAACTCCACAACGTCTGTCGCTCTACATAATTATGATGGCCCTCAAAGTAGTCACATTTATAATATTTGAAAATAAGCCTGTAAAAACAAAAGTTATAAATACAAGAAGTAAAGAACTCACCACATTATTCAAGGTTTAACTCACGATTTTCTAACGATGCAAACAGAAGAAAGATTCGGCTACCTCTAATATCTTATCCAAGTGAGTGGGTGATAGTTACAGAACACGTCAGTTAATTACCATATATTATTTTTAGATTAATTCTCGTAATTCGGGTACACATCTACCTTTAGACACAACTTGAAGCTTGTCATTATACGATAATAGAGAAAACTTATTGCCTTTAACTTCTAACAAACACACATTATCAGCACAAACTTCACAAGTAAACACCATTGTTAGGTGAATAAACAATTAATACACAACAAAATTAATATTTACACTGCTGTTACTGTTAAATGTACGTTTTTTGTTTCAAAACAAATGTGTAAATAACTTAATATGTTAAAATTAAAACGTTCAAGATCGCGATATAAATTGCTTGTCACAATGAAACAATAATGGCTTCCTTCAGAAAAATATAATTTCTAATTTGTCGATGGAAAAATACGACCAAATAAAATTGCATCATTTTCATATCGAGTTGCTTCACAACAGTGATCAACAAAATTTTGCAGGATAATACGAAATTCCACTAATTTATATTTAATTTGGAAAGGAACCGGAACCAACCCTGCTTAGTGCATTTCTGCACGGTAGCCCGCGAAATTCAAATTTCCTCACGTTTTTTGCAATTTGCAGGCCAGTGCTAGGTTGTATGTTGATTATATGATTTGCGGCTGTAAGACGTATGTAGTCATATTTTAATCAACATACAACATAGCCCAGCTACACTCGCAGGAGTTACCGCCCAAAAATGGCTGTAATCTATACATGTGTGCGGTTCGTACACACGAAAATATGCACCAATGTGCCGCTGTGTGCGTAAATTTATCAATGGGATTTAGGCGAGTGGATTGGTTGCCTATAAGATGCGTCCGGCGGGTGAGCGTCGAGCTTCGTAGCAACTTCCAGTACAGTGTTAGTTACGTAACACGGGCGCGAAAAATTGCTATAAGTATTCGAACAGGAGTTAGAACTTTTTTTTAATATTTTGTACAAAGTGTTATTTTATTACATAGTTCATTAGTTATAATAATTCCCCCAGTTGGTAGGGTAGGCTTTGTCTAATTGCCTCTTCGTTGCGCACGCCCATGTGTATTACCCAGTACTAACTGGGTTGTGGAGGTCAGATAGGCAGTTGCTCCATATAAAATACGGTATTCAGCTGAATCCAGTTAGACGGAAGCCTACCCCAATATAGTTCGGAAAAGGCTAGGCAGATGATAATGTATCTTTCTTTAAAATATTTCCGGAAAAGAAATACCAAAACGCCCAGTGATTCTATCCTTTTTTGTTTCAGGAACCTATCGTCCTGAAGACTTTCTTATAGAGTCACTACTGCCAGCGTCAACGATAATTATAAAACATAAGAATCGCGGTCTCGGTGTTCAAGATGAGATTGAGAAGCCAGATGAGCGAGAGGACGGCATTCCAACAGACTGATTGACAGCTCACTTATAATGCTGCATGGTAATTTAGGCGCTTGGGTGACATTGGGACGTGCTTCTTCTTAGCGTATCATCATCATCATCATTTCAGCCGAAAGACGTCCACTGCTGGACATAGGCCTCCCCCAAGTGTCGCCACATTGACCGGTCCCGTGCGACTCGCATCCAACGAATGCTCGCAACTTTCAGCAGGTTATCGGTCCACCTATAACCTGCCTTACGTTCTTAGGGTCCCGGTTCCGAATCTCGGTAGGAGCAAATGTTTGTGTGATGAGCATGGACATTTGTTTCCGAGTCATGGATTTTTATATGTATAATAAGTATGTATTTACAAACAAAAAGTATCTCTGTAGTATATCAACTATTTGGTGTCCACGACACAAGCCTCGTTGCTTAGTGTGGCAGTAGATGGCGCTGTGTGTAATGTCCAACAATTTTTTATTTTATTTTTTTATTACCTAGCTAGAGGGAGGCCTTCCAGCGCAACGTCTTCCGGTTCATTTCGATGGCATAAAATTCAAATGCGCGTGACCCCGAATTCAGCTCTCTGGACGCTTATGCAAATAAAGGCGCAAGAGACAGGGCATGCGGTGCAAAGAGTGGGCCACTTTGCAAATGCCCCCCTAATGAGGGCGCTGTTAGTTCCGATTATCGCCATGCGCCAAAATAACCATGTAGCCACTATTGAACTGATTTTATGTAATAGGGTAGTTGACAAACCAATCAATAGACATACTTTTTAAAAGCAGTCCAAACGCGGTTCTCTCATAGATTTTGTATACCAATAACTAGCACGCTGTGACGTCACTGTTTGGTCAACTCAATGACTCAACTATTTATTGATTTCAAAGCAACTCAAAATCGAATTTGGCAATTAATTGAAAATAAATCGGGTTTTCAGGAATAAAATAATTTTTTTTTTTAGAGATAGGTGTCTTGGAATTATTGTTTTTGTCAACTACCTTATTATAACCTGTGTTCTCGCCAGGCCATGGTGAGTAATGTAGATCATAATCATTTAATTTAGGAACCGCTTTAATTGTAAGTACTTGATTTCAATAAAATAACAAAAAAAAAAAGAAATATTGTTAAAATTATGTAAGCACTTGAACAAAGAAACCAGTTAATAACAAATAAACAGGTTTTGAACCACGCCAGATTTGCTGTCATTTATTGAAGAGTTCCTTTCCATATCTCCGAAGTCCATACGCAGATCATGATAATATTTCAACAGGACTAACTTGGGAGTACATTCTTTCAAACAAAAAAAGAATTATCCAAATCGGTTCAGGCGTCTTCGAGTAATCGGTGAACATACATAAAAAAAAACCGACGAATTGAGAAAAAGGAGGAGAGGTCCTCCTTTTTTGAAGTCGGTTAAAAATGATATTCACAAAATAAAACACCAGGACATCAGCCTATACAAGGTGTAAATGGACTCATCACGGAAGGCGTCAACCAAGCATTCTGTACATCGAACTATTACTTAGTTCGATGTACAGAAAGACCCAAGCAAAAATTATCGCTGAAACAGGATTTTTTTTTTCATGGGGTAAAAAAACATGTCTTACGGTAGGACTCAATGTTAGGATGCATTGAATAGTACGGGGGTCGTGGAGGTATTTAAACTAAAGCTGTAACATTAAAAACTTTTATCTAAAAAAAATTGTAAAAAAGTATAACTAAAAGGATAGGTATGGTCTAAAACAAAACAAGAATTTGTGTGGTTATACTCATCATCATCATCATCAGCCTATTAATGTTCCCACTGCTGGGACACACGGCCTCCTCTCTATGAGAGGGAATGGGCTATAATCCACCACGCGGGCCCAGTGCGGATTGGTAGATGTCACATTTTCTTCGAATTTTTTAGTTCTAGGACATGCCGGTTTCCTCACGATGTTTTCCTTCACCGTTTTGAGAGCGGTGGTGATGAAATAAATTACACAAAGTAATGCGTTTGTCTGGGTTCGAACCCACGACTTACTGTTCGTAAGTCGGGGCCGCCACAACTGGGCCACCGCTGCTCTCTGTGGTTATACTACACTTAAAAAACCCGACCACTGAAAAATCACGCACTAATTAAATTCAGGGTTTACAAGGTAAAATCGACACCTCCTATTGTTGAAGTCGGTTAAAATGAAGCCTATGTTACCCGGGCCATAATAACGAACCGATTGACACCTTATTCATCAAAATCGAATGAACAGTTTCGACGCTACGGAGGAACATACATAAATACAAACATACATGCATAACCCTTTCTTTTGGCTTCGCCGTAGTTGGGTAATAAATATCGCAATGACGGGGAGAACAAGTTCCTTTTGGTTTGGATAAGGGTACTTTAACAACCATTATTTTTAGTGCGTTGAACCAGGGTAAAAAAAAACTTTATTGAATGAAAGGTAAAATGCGGTTTACGATTTATGACTTATTCAAAAAAAACTACTTACTAGATCTCGTTCAAACCAATTTTCGGTGGAAGTTTACATGGTAATGTACATCATATTTTTTTTTAGTTTTATCATGTCTCTTCTTTTCTCTCTCTTATTTTAGTTTCTTATTTTAGAAGTTACAAGGGGGGGGGGACACATTTTACCACTTTGGAAGTGTCTCTCTCGCAAACTATTTAGTTTAGAAAAAATGATATTAGAAACCTCAACATAATTTTTGAACACCTATCACACGTATGGGTTTGACGAAAAAAAAATGAGTTTTAGTTCTAAGTATGGAGAACCCCCAAATTTTTGTTTTTTTCTATTTTTGTGTGAATATCTTAATGCGGTTCACAGAATACATCTACTTACCAAGTTTCAACAGCATAGTTCTTATAGTTTCGGAAAAAAGTGGCTGTGACATATGGACGTACAGACAGACATGACGAATCCATGTTACGTTTTTTGCCATTTGGCTACGGAACCGTGTGGTATCCGGCAGAGTAGAATAGAACCAACCCATTACACTCACGGGTGTCGTATAAGGCGACTAATGTCTGAGGCAGAACACCTTGCGCCTCCGTGGACCAGAGAATGGGCAGCAGCGTTTTCTGTTAGTCTTTCATCACTGCGATCTCCAATCCGCCTGCCAAGCGTGGAGATTACGGCAAATTCCTCCCATCATGGGAGAGGCTTATGTCCAGCAGTGGACGTTATGGGCTGTTGTAGTAGTGTAGTACGGAACCCTATAAAGGTTGTAGAACGTAGGTAAATTACTGCAAATTATCCTTGATTAAGTTAGCGGGGCTATATTTATTTTTCAAAAATCCAGTGTGACCAGTATAACGTATGCCAAGGAACGGGTGGAACTCCATATTCAAGCTGTTTCGGAAACTGGGCTGCTATTTATAAACAAGATGCGACTACTCTCGAGAACATTGTTAAGTGAGACTCCTGGTGTATGACACGCATACACAGTGTAAAGTGTCAGTTTCCACCAAGCGCGAAAAATCCTCGCGCGTTTTTTGATGTCGTTGAATAAAGGACTGTATCAGTATTGTTTTTAAGCATAAAATTCGACACACGTGATAGTTAGGATTTTTTTTTAGAAATATTGATAATAAAAACTTAACCGGCAAAAAAAAACCAATGCTGAAATTTTGTCCGTTAATGTCTCATACATTGAGTATAGTACAAGTCATGAAGAAGTTATTTACATTGTGTTTCGTCTTCGTACTCGTCGCTGCGCACACGCAGCCACAGAAGAAACCTGTTCCACAGGTGCCAATTATTGTGCCGCAGAATGGTAAATATTTCATCTCCTTCTTGCGTCGTATTCCTCAATGCTCAAACCAAATAAAAAGGTAAAGACGGAACTCTGCAAACAGCAAAGTGAGGCCCGTCAAATTACGTCTCGCCGTGTACACTCAGACCAAAAAAAAAGTTAAGACTGAACTCTGCGAACAGAGAAGTGAGGCCGGTTTGATAAACATGTTGTGCATTTATTGAGGCATAGTTTAATTTTATGTAGTTTGATGTAAATGTGTGATGAACAGAGCGATACGTAATTTGACAGCCGCACTTTGCTGTTAGCAGAGTATACCGTCTTTACCTTATTATTTGGCCTGAGCTTCAATGTTGAGGGTCGTGACCTCTCTTCTGCATCACTTTCCCTCAGATGATCTTTCTCCATCTGTTTCTGTCTCTGGCTGTGTGTTTTACTTCATAATAAATCGAACTGCCTCGTTCGTTAGTCTAGTCGTCGCAAGCGTGACTACTAGTGTGTGTGTTGTAGTGACTATTGAGCGTAAGTTCCTGGGTTCGATTCCTAGGTCGGGCAACGATTTAGTGGGTTGTTCTATCAGGAATTTCGCAGTTGCAGCCACGGAGTCTGGATTAGTGCACGTTTGATAGCAATAGGCTCGCCCCTATCACTTGGGACTTAAACATAACTGGCGAAATGTGGTTGTACTATTAGGTAAACCTCTATCTAACCCTATACGGGGATTACCTACCTACACGCAGCGGGCCTACAATGCTCTCAGAGTTCAATATAACAACGCCTTTAGGATTTTGGTGCGGCTGCCTCGTTTTTGTAGTGCTTCAGGCATGTTTGCCGACGCGAGGGTTGATGACTTTTATGCTATAATGCGCGAAAAGGCAGCCTCACTTTATTCGCAGAATTCGAGGTAGTGGCAACGGAATCCTGAGGATGATTGCGGATCGACCAGTATCGCCAGTGGTGGGGAGGCTCATCAGGCTACACGTCTTCTGATAAATTTAATGTTTAATATTATTATTTTTATTCTATTTGTTAAATTTTTATTTGTATTTTGTTTCAATGTAACTTGACATTTTATTTATTTATTTTTATTGTATTTTTGAATTCAATTTATTATGTATTTGCGTTAGTTAATCTAGTCTATTCAATTTAATTTATTTTAACAGGTTATTTTAATTCGTATTCATCTGGAACTTAGTCTTAAGGCGCCTCCCCGAGCAAATGACCTTGAACGAGCAGTTTTTTGGAGCCTACTCCTCTTTATCCAAAAGAAATACCAACTAATAAAAAATACATTAAATAACTACATATTCTTGACTCCAAATTTGTCGTTTCATTTTTTTTTAAGTAGCTTAATGTTTAATAAATCCCCTCACAATGAAACCACAGAAATGAGAAATAATGATTTATAAAATGCTACTCCTCGTAAATTAACCATTATTTTGATTTGCTACTTATACTAATGGATAGACAATTTAATAATGAACATAATTGTCGTTTTATTTTTTCCAAAAGACGTAAATTTGATTTTATAAAGAATAAAAACCACTCATTTCGCACTATTCGGCCTGCAGTGACTGACATAACAATCACTTTGTAGTGCAAGCCGATTAGAACTTTATTTTAACAGTATTTCAAACGAAGTTTGAACCACCACAAATAGAGTTGCTAATTTTGCTCGGGGAACCGCCTTAAGATATTTAATATGCTACTAACAAAGTATGGACATTACCCAGTCTGAAATAATCATTTTTCATTTATTTTATTATTACAGGCGTGACTTTTTAAAACCAATCAATGTAATTGTTTTAAAACAACAACAAAAAGCCAAGACACCCAGTGATTTAATCCTTTTTAACACTTGACGCAAAAAGAGTGGTGTAATAAGTTCAACGTGTGTATCTGTATGTGTGTCTGTGGCATCGCGTCTCCTAAACCCTTTTTTTTTTGTTTCAGAACCATTACCTGACGTAGGGTTTCTACCTGAGGGGACGATAATTAAGAAATATAATAAGTTTTGAAGATGTGCATCCTAAATGAAGCTTGAAGACATTTCAAACTATTCATCTTCTATCTACACTAATATAAAGCCGATGAGTTTGTTTGTTTGTATAAACGCGTTAATCTCAGGAAATACCTGTCGAATTTCAAAATTTCATCGCTTAATTCTTTAGAAAGCTATATGGACTATTTTATCATTATGACTTTTAGGAGCCGGAGTAATAGAAAAAAAAGTCAGAAACGGCAAAACCGCGGGGAACTGCTAGTTCTATCTAAATAAAAAAATAAATAAAGTCGATGGTCATATAATCATGTAAACTAATATGTTAAAATTGAAGTAAGTAAAGAAAAACAACTATAAAGATTTTGTATGAATGAATCTGACTTTTATCGAGAGACAATCTTTCTTTAAACACATTTGATCGCACCCTTTTTCCTTTAGCCAATGGTTGATGAAATATTTGCTCATCAAGTCGTACAAATTGTCCCCCCTCTCCCTCTAATTAACATAATTATTGGTTGGAAACAACATTGATACTTACAAAAAAGCTATCCTACCCACACGAATTATTTTACACTGTCTATAAATACAGGCTGTCTGGAAATACGACTTTTTCTCAAGCTGTATAATAGGTGTAAGAGACCCTTAACCAAAGCCGAAAGGCACTTTGTTCAATATTTTTGCCAGTTAAGATGAGAATAGCGGTCATTGCCCTATCCCTAATATCTCTTCGTACGAACCAAAACAAATAAACCATGTATCGTTTTTCATTAGAAAAAATAATGAAAATCATGTTAGATGACGATTAAAGCCTAAAATAAGCCTCTTCAGGCTTATTTTTGGTTTTCGAAGTTAAGAAGTTTAAATGTAGGTGGGTCAATGACCGCTATTGTCATCTTAACTGGCAGCAACTATATTCAATGCATCCATCAGCACAATGTTTTGAGTGCGTTACATTAAATCCTAGGAGGAGCTCGTGGCTAAATAATAACAGCCGCTCGGGTCGATCTTTAGGTTAAGCCGTGCTTGGCTAGGTTGGTCTGTGGATGGGTGACCACCCATTACATACCGAGTTTCCTGCGTGCCTCGGAAAGCACGTTAAGCAGTTGGTCCCGGCTGTCATTTGTGATCTTTGACAGTCGTTACAGGTAGTCAGTGGCCCAAAAAGTCTGACAACCAGTCGTAAGTCGTACCAAGGGGTACCTATCGTATTACCCAGTACTAACTTTGTTGTGGAGGTCAGATAGGCAGTCGCTCTATGTAAAATACTGGTATTCAGCTGCATCCGGTTAGACTGGAAGCCGACTCTAATAAAAACTTGGGAAAAGGCTAGGCAGATGATGATGACATTAAATCCTACCGAACAAAGTGATTTTTCATCACAAAAAAAAAAAAATACTTTTCACATGCGAGTCTAAAAAGACAAGACAGCCAACATCTTTCTGACCTTGTTACGTAATTCCGTATTACTTGGGGTCGGCGCAACACGTTTTTATTATCTTCCAATCTCTTCTGTTTCCTTACCGACAGGGGCAACGCAGACGCAGAATGTACCCGGCTCACTATATTTTCTAACAACTTTATTGTACGAATACCCACATTCTATGCGAACAAATGAAATCATTTTGATGATTTGATTTTTTGAGTTGACGACCGAGGTTTTGTGTGTACAACAAGCACATCTGCGACAGACAAAAACTGCGACAAATTTTGCGTGATTGATGACTTTTTGTCCACTATAAGCCGATCAGTAGGATCCTTTCCATCAGTAGATCCTTATAGTGGACAAAAAAATAGGCAAACACATCAATCACATAAAATTTGTCGCAGAGTTTTTATCTATAGCAGACTGGTCTACACAAAGTCTGTCGTCTGTGTTGCCCCTTATAGATACTTACAAAAAATGTTTTTATAATTTCTGCGGCGACAAGAGTAGGTATATAAGAATAGTAGCAGGTAACATTAAGTAATTTCTGCCTGCCCCCCTGGAAGTAACGGGTGTGTAAATGTTTATCCTCGCAATTACGCTGTATTTAACCGACTTTAAAAAATGAGGAGGTTCTAATTTCCACTGTATACACGCTTATTTTAAGGTCGCTCTGGAACCGAAAGCTATAAATTCGATCATCGAACTCGGAACGAATAAGACTGTTTTTTTTTAAATAACAATAAAAAAATCACAAAAAATTAAATTTATGATAAATTTGTTTTTTTTTTATTTGAAAAAAAAAACAGGCCCAGTCGCTCCGAGTTCGATGATCGAGTTTATGGCTTTCGGTTTCACCATAATGACCTAAAATTAACGGTGTCGAGGTATATTATTTTTCTATGTATGTTTACCGATTACTCAAAGACGCCTGAACCGTTTTGGAAAATTCTATCAAAAAAATTAAATCAAACAAACAAAAGTCACCGACTTTTGAAGCTAAAGTTATTTTTCACTTTTTTAAAGTCGGTTTTTTTTTGCAAAAATAAAACCGACTTTACTTTTATTACTTATTCTATTTTTAGATTTCGTACCCAAAAGGTAAAAACGTGACCCTGTTACTAAGACTCCACTGTCCGTCTGTCTGTCTGTCCACCAGGCTGTATCTCATGAACCGTGATAGCTAGACAGTTGAAATTTTCACAGATGATGTATTTCTGTTGCCGCTATAACAAATAATAAAAATAAAATAAAAAATTAAAGCGGGCTCCGCGGCGCGAGTCCGACTCGAACTTGGCCGGTTTTTTTTTTAAACTAACAAATGTCACTTTTTAAGAACAGCCTTTACTCCCATTTCTTTTTTCAATCAGCCTGTATTGTAAAAAATGAACCGCCATTTATAATCAAGATAAATGCAGTCTTCAAGACATTACTAAGAGTGATTTCTTGTAGACGACACGCATGCAGTTATAAACATGAAGATAATATTATTCCTCATGTTGTTTTTATTTGTCATGGTGTTCGTCGATGCGCAAACGCAGCCGACAAAGGAACCGCCTAAAGTACTGCCGAATATAACAACACTGATGAATAATGGTAAGTTTTTTCTGTCATACTGTCATTTTTTTTTGACGACCTGCCTTACGTTCTTAGGGTCCTGGGTTCGAATCCCAGTAGAAGCAAATGTTTGTGTGATGAGCATGGACATTTGTTTCCTAGTCATGGATGTTTATATGTATAATAAATATGTATTTACAAAAAAAAAGTATCTATGTAGTATATCAACATTATCAACTATCTGGTGTCCACGACACAAGCCCCGTTGCTTAGTGTGGCACTAGATGGAGCTGTGTGTAATGTCCAGCGATATTTTATTTATTCCATGTGTTTTACAAAATCATAAAAATAAAGAGTTCACAATAGACCATTTTTAATAAATAAAACTTTTTTTTTCTAGGACTATTATTGCACCTTCCATTTTGGCTACCCCGATCAACGATAATCAAATTATATAGAAAACCAACGAAAATAAATTAACGCTAACTGTGGAGGCTTGTAAATGGCTTTTCGTTATTTGTATCATTATAATTGTTTGTATTGTTAGCTGTAAGCCACCCAAATAAAATAAAATAAAATAATAAATGTAAGGTTTTTTTTTCTTATATTATATTTGTTTTATATTGCGTGCTCCTGTGGAATGTGCCAAATAAATGTATTTTCTATCTGTTTTATCTGAGCAAAATAAGTATATTTTCTTTGTTATTAAAATCGTCTGTATGACTCGGAATTTTACTCAGTCTGTCGGGAAATGTAATTCTCTATTGATGACCGAAAACTACTCACCACATTAAAATTAAATGATTATAAATAAATGTCTTATTATTTATTAACACTGCCAATATACCTACAGAATTATCAACGTCGTATAGTGTTTTGTAACAGAACATTTTGTTAGTAAGAACATAAAGTTGCAAACAAAACAGGAAAAAACACTTTTAAAAGTTCGTTGCATGTGACTGTACTTATCAACATATTTGCAGAGGGATTCGCCCTACACACAAGTTTGTATTATTCTAGTCAGATACATTCATTAACATTTTAGAATCGTACTTATGGATCAAGATCCCAGGGCCGCCAGACCTTACTTATTTTCTGATTAACAAAATGTGTGGGGATCGAGTAGTTTTGGTACTTATGTAGTATAAAAGTATGCATAATGATATATCTAGCTTAGGCCGAAGGCCAATTTTTACCCGACTACTGTGAAGACAAAAGCAGGGTTATGATTTTAGCAGTCTATGTATGTGCTGTTCCGCCCAGAGCGGGAGGGGTAATTTGATGATTTCCCATCCGAAAAAAAAGGTATGTTAAGTTCAATGACATGTATTGTTAACATTGTCAAATAAATTCATGGCAAATACTTGTTTGGGAACAACTAAAAATGGAAAAATAAAAAACTTTTTTGCAAAAAATAAAACGAATTCAAAAAACAAAAAAGTTAAAAATGACTTTATCTTCAGAAGTCGGTGACAAAAAACTTTATTGTTTTTTGAAGTCGGTTTTATTTTTTGCAAAAATTTTTTTTAATGAATAAGGTGTCAATCGATTCGTAATTATGGCCCGGGTAACATAGGCTATGTTTTAACCGACTTCAACATTACGAAGAGTCGATTAAACAACGAATTTAACAAGAGCGTGATTTTTCAGTAGTCGGGTTATTTAGTGGTAGCCACACAAATACTTGTAAGTATCAGGTGTTAAAGTTACGTTAAAATATTACTGTGTTATGTATATAATATTGTTAAAGATTAATAATTAACACTGAAAGCTCCCTGTTGGCGGAAATTTCTGCCAGACGCTCTAAAGACTGGAAAAAATAATGTGATTTTCGTGAGTCTGGATTTTTTAAAAGTTATTTATAAGTATTCCGGTAATTATGTTAACACTTATTTTAAGCAGCCAAAGCTAGGTGATTTGCATTCGTTTACAGTATACAGGGTGTAAAAGACCTCATCACGAAGTCGTTAACCAAGCATTCTGTACATCAAACTAAGTAAGTTTACGCAAAAATTATTGCTGGGAAACGACTTTCCATTTTGGGGTGAAAAATCATGTTTTGTGGTAGAACTCAATGTAACGCACTCAAAACATTGTGCTGATGGATGGATTGAATAGTACGGGGGTCGTGGAGGTGTTTAAAGTAAAAATCTTACAATAAAAACTTGTTTTAAAAAAAAAACTTTTCAAAAAGTTGGAACTTTGACCCCCAATATCTCCGTAACTAGAAGGTTCCCAGGTATGGTGTAGAACAAAAAATGATCGCAATGACGAGAACAAGTGCCTTTCGGCTTCGTTAAGAGGTGTTTTACACCCTTTATAGTAACACTCCTCGATCTTACACATTTTGTTACTCAGAAAATGAGTAAGGCCTGACGACCCTGGGATTTACCTTTATTATATAACGGATCCGTAATTTGTAAGCAAGGAAAACAATAGTCTTAAAAACATTACTAAGGAAGGCTCCTTGTGGAACACACGTTAAAGTTGAAATCATGAAGATTTTGTTCTTATTGTTTCTGGTCTATGCGTTAGCAGCGGTTTCAGCTTCGGGAATCAAGCGGTCGAACAATTTGAAGCTGTTAGGTGAGTGTTACTTTGGCTTCAGTTTTTTTTTACCTCTGAACGTGTGAAGATCGCTGCGACAGTAACGGTGAAGCAAAATCAATTGAGATACTTTTTAAGAGCTGTCAAAACGCGGTTCTCTCATAGATTTTTGTATGGCAATAGCCAACTATGACGTCACTGTTTATTCAACTCAATGACTCAAATATTACTTGATTACAAAGCAACTAAAAATCGAATTTGGCAATTAATTGAAAATAAATCGGGTTTTCAGGCCCAAAATAAAGTGTTTTTTTTTTTTTAGAGTTAGGTGTTTGGGAATTATTGTTTTATGGTGTCATCTACCCTATTAAGTGATCCTTATTGCCCTTTCGATAAGGTTGTTTTTGAGTTGCTAAAGTCTTTCAAAGTCACACTAAGAGTCCCCGCAGACTGAAGACTTTCTACCAGCCGATAGTTTACACTACTTATTTCCCCCAAGCCCTAAAAATGGGCGCATGTAATGTGCATGTAAAAATGGCTCGTATAACCTGTCGGCGACGACGGCGAGGAGACTGTTGCCGCTAGCCCTCACTCTGCCCGCTATCGAGGCAGCCCTCCTGCGCATAGTGGCATAAAAACAGTCTACGCGCACATTGGCGAACATCCCCGACGCGCTGCAGAAGCGAGGCAGCCGCAGCAATGCCCTCAGCGCATTATTATATTGAACTCGGAGGGCTCCGTAGGCTTTCTGCGAGTATGACACCCACAGGCTGCTCGTATAAAATGCAGTGCAGTAGGCTCGAAACAAGGTGACTTTGACTTCCTTGGAGTTTAGTCTGGATCTTAATCTATGTACATGTATGCTAGTGCGTATATTACATCTTTTTGGTATAGGGCGATAAATCAGTTAGATGGGTTTACACGATTGCCATTAAATTATTGCTTAGAAACGGCTTTTTTAATTTGGAAAATCACGTTTTACGGTAGAACTGAATGTAACGGACTCAAAACATTGTGCTGATGTATGGATTGAATAGTACGGGGGTCGTGGAGAAAATCTTACAATAGAAATTTGTATTAAAAAAAACTTGTCAAAATGTTGGAACTTTGACCCCCAATATCTCCGTAACTAGAAGGTTCCCAGGTATGGTGTAGAACAAAAAAATGAACGCAATGACGGGGAGAACAAATACCTGTCGGATTCGTTAAGGGTATTTTTAAACCCATTATAGTACCTACAGGGTGTAAACAACCTCATCACGAGCCGTCAACCAAGCATTCTGTACATCAAACTTTTTTATTTGGGGTGAAAAATCATGTTTTGTGGTAGAAATCAATGTAACGCACTCAAAACATTGTGCTGATGGATGGATTGAATAATACGGGGGGTCGTGGAGGTGTTTAAAGTAAAAATCTTACATTAAAAAAACATGTAATTAAAAAACATGTATTTTAATTAAAAAAAAACTTGTCAAAAAGTTGGAACTTTGCCCCCAATATCTGCGTAACTAGAAGGTTCCCAGGTATGGTGTAGAGCAAAAAAATGATCGCAATGACGGAGAAAACAAGTGCTTTTCGGCTTCGTTAAGAGGTTTTTTTACAATCTTTATACATAATAGTTTAAAGCTACAATAGAAGGACTGGCCGCTTAGAATATACCTATACTATAGTTACAGTTATTTGAGTGGGTACGAGTATTGTCACTTGTGAATAACAAAAAAAATGTTTGTTTGGGTGTGTGTCTTTAGTTATTTGCATCTGAAATTGAAACCTGAACGAACTACGATGTAATTGCGTGTTTGGTGGGCAAGAATACAGATTGGGCTGCTAATAAAAAATATTTTTTTTCAGGCATCCGAAATTCTTCTAGAATCGCAAACCAAGGAAGTATAACTCCATCGAAAATTATCTTACAATACAATTCACCACCAAAAGGCGGATAGATAAAGAATCTCCGAGTTTTTATGAAGAAAACGTATATGTATTAGTAATTTTAGTAACTCTATAATATGTATGTTAATTTTCGATAACAAGTTTGTATACTATGTAGTTATTTTTTATATTTTATTGTATCTTACAATACAATTCACCACCAAAAGGCGGATAGATAAGGAATCTCCGAGTTGTTATGAAGAAAACGTAACTATATGTATTAGTAATTTTAGTAACTCTATAATATGTATGTTAATTTTCGAAAACAAGTTTGTATATTATGTAGTTATTTTTTATATTTTATTGTATGTACCCCTATCACAATGCTGTCCTATTTGACCTAAAGGTTGACTGCTATAGAATACCTTGTAGCATTAAGTTGGTCTATGTACCACTATTGTACATGAAGTTTAAATTAATTAAAATATAAAAATTATAATCTAATCGTTCTAATTGATAAGTCTCAATTCGATTCTTATGCGGTTTTAAAGATTCTGAATAACTTTTTTTTTGTGTCACTGGCTTTGACAATGACATGTTTATTTAGAAATTAAATTTTATTTTGTCTATGTGTTTTATGTTTCAAAATTTTCCCGAACGAAATGTTACAAAGGAGATGACAAAAGACTGGACGTTGTAGGTAAAAAGTCTAGAGCTACGATTTAATTCCTTTAAGGCTGATGCTCCAGGGTAGAATTTCGCGGGCTACCCTGAAGCATTCACCTTAAAACTGTCCTACAACTTGTAACAAATCTACTTGCTCCTATTAAATAAAAGGATAAGCAGACTTGTTCAATTAAAATTTAATTAGGGAAAGATTAGAATTAGGGATAAAAAATACAGCTAAATATTAAAAACCTACCTAGCACGCACTCTAGGATTGTTTTTTAGGTCACGCACTTAATTGGTTAGGATGTTCAGCACTGTAGGAGAGACGGGAACAGGCGTCAGGGTAGCTGGTCAATACCTGGGCAACTTCGAGGTTCAGTTTCAGGAAACCTCTGCAGGAAGGGCGTCGTGCAGATCTCCAGGTCAGCCCTGTAGTAAGGCAGGTGAGACAAGTAGCAAGACAACTTCAGAAGATCGGGAGTAGAGGTTCCAGATCCGTAGATAACTTCCGAAGATCGGGAGAAGAGACACCAGGCGGAATCTTTAGTGGAATCCCCTGGGTAATATAGATATGTACGAGAAACCAAATTGTTTTCTTATGCAGATTCAGATTCAGATCAGATTCAATGGTAGACCTTCTCTAGCCGTTCATCAGCTCGTTTTTTAAAGTAGTCTTCCTTTTTAAATTTTCAAATATTAGTTTTCTTGTGGCCATCATCTCATCTGACAAGTGTAGTCGGCCAGGACATATCCATGAGTGCGTAAAGAATTTTATAAATATAATTTAATTTTAAGTTATTTAGTAAACAATCGTAATAATCTCTATAATACAATAGCTAAACACATATTGATAAAAATAATTTAAATTTTATAAACCAAAAATCATCATAGACTAATGTAGGAAGAGAATTAAAAAGTAATTGACAGTTTGACAATTTGGCTTGAACATGAAAATTATGATAATATTTTATTTCAGCAATTTTTAAGTTAATGAGTCGAGTTATATCAATTTGTTGAGTGTAAAAATATAAACAAATAAAAAGGATGATAAATAGTATTATGAATGATGAATATAAAGTGTAAGTATAGCATAATACTATAAATTAAACACGGTGTAGCGGAATGATGAATAATCCTGTATCTGCTGTGGGTGGGGACATCCCCAGGCACAATAATATAAAAATTGTCAAAACCCCAGAGTCGATGGGCAAGCTTGATGGTTTATCCATTAATTACGCTACACCCTGTATGACGGGCAAGAATTTGTGTGGTATACTAACAATAAATAAAGTCGGTTAAAAACCCCAACTACGATAAAATCACGCTCTAATTAAATTCGGGGTTTATAAGGTAAAATCGACTCCTCCTATTGTTGAAGTCGTTTTAAAGTAGCCAATGTTACCCGGGCCATAATAAAGAGTCGATTGACACCGTATTCATCAAAGTCGGATGAATAGTTTAGGCGCTACGGAGGAACATACGTAAATACAAACATAATAAGGACATACATAGACTGCTAAAATCATAACCCTTCCTTTTGGCTTCGCCGTAGTCGGGTAAAAAACCGAAGCACACATTAATGTTGAGTTGAGCCCATCGATCAGTGCCTTGAGAAAACTGGTTAGCAAGTGTGTGAGGTGTTTGCGGAGATGGCCTGGCATACAATGTCAAGAAGAGTGAGCTGCTGGTGTTTCAGGCTGGGTGAAGGATTCCCTCTCACGTTCCGCCCGTGACACTAGCGGGCGAGGCACTAAACAGAGTTACTCAATTTGTGTATCTAGGTCATGTAGGTGTGATGACCTGACCGATGAAGCAGATATAGAGAGGGAACGCAGAGCGCTGACGATTCGTTGTAATATGCTGGCACGCAGATTTTCCCGATGTTCTTATGCGGTAAAGAAGACATTATTTAGGGTATATTGCCAGTCTTTTTATACGTGTAGTTTGTGGACTAGCTACACGCAGCGAACCCTCGGTGCCCTGCGGGTCCAATATAACAATGCGTTCAGGTTGCTGATGGGATTGCCTCGCTACTGCAGTGCGTCAGCGATGTTTGCAAAAGCTCAAGTGGACGGCTTTCACGCCATTATACGTAAAGAGCAGCATCGCTGATGCGGAGGGTGAGGGGCAGTCCCAACAGCTACCTGAGTGTAATTGTAGACTACATCCATAGTCCTGGGGGCCTAGTCTGCTATTACAATAGTGTACATGATCTATCATTGATTTCATAATTGTTGAACGATGCCATTGTCATTTTATTCGACTTCCTAATGGTCGATCATTGGTCGGTCAATGGTCTCGTAATAGAATTGTGTTATAATGACATAGTTGTATTGCCATTATTATAAAAGCTGTTAAAGGAAATTATTTTCGAAAAACTAGAATTAAATTTAAACATCTAATCATGCCAGATTTCATTTATATATTTTTTTACATATTATTTATTAGTGTTCTATGCAATCTGAAGTAGTAAGAAGTTCGTAAATAGCAAAAAACATTAAGTTATGTGTAACGCGGGTTAATGTGAAACTATACAATTTAATAATATTTAAATTTAAATTAATTTTAATTTTAAACACTTCGCGTGACCAGAGGGCTGGCTTTTTCTTTGGCCAAAGAATTAGCATTGCCATTCAACGTGGCAATGCTGCCAGTCTTCTGGGTACGTTGCCGAGTGACAGCGATGCGGAGGAGTACTTTGACGCTTATTGACATCGTTGTATATTTGGAGGTTCTTACTTTTAGTTTTTATTTTTGTGATTATATATAGCCACAAATGAGTAATTTAAACGAAATAATATTTTATCTGTTTAGCTGTCAAAGTCAAATGTGACATTACTGCTTACTGACGTTTTTATTTTTAGCGGCCGGTGTTTTGATTTATTTTCATTTATGTGTTTTAAATTATCTTCATTATAGAAGCTTATGTTTATTGAAATACAAAACGGTGCTAATTGAGCAAATTTCGGCTGGAACTGTCAAAATTTTTGCAGATTATCGTGTAAATCAGTCATTCATTTGTCATTGTGTACGAGATTACTATTCTATGCTATTTCTTTCAATGGAGTGTCAGTGGTTGATCATTGGAAAGTCATAATGACGCCATTATATAGTAGATTACCAAACTTGTCAAAATCAACAATTATGAAATCAATGATAGATCATTGTGACACTATTGTAATAGTAGACTAGGCCCCCCTGTTTGGAGGCACTGGATTGGGCTGCACATATGTTTTTTCTCTTATTTGTTGTATTTGTGAGTTACTAACATAGCTTTAAGTCATCTTGATGTACTACTCGTACTAACACTCTATTGATCGAGAAGTCAAAAATAAACGTTTTGAATTGAATTGAATTAATAATTCCAAAGAGTAAAACTTAACTTGAAACGTCGCAGAGGCAAATCTACTCATTTTTAGGGTTCCGTAGTCCTGACAAGGAACTCTTATAGTTTCGTCATGTCCTTCTGTCTGTCCGTCTGTCCGAGGTTTAGCTAAGAGACCGTTAGTACTAGAAACTAGTCAACCCCATCGTGTGGGGTATCGTTGAATAGGTCATCTGCTTGCTATGCCTTAAGAACTCTTAGGGATGAAGTGAGCGAGCATAAATCATTTAAAAATGGTATACTATGCGCTGATTGAGTCCAAACTGAGGTATAGCATAGTTTTGGGGAAATAGCTACCACTACAACTGGCATAGGGGCTTTCGTTCTCCAAAAAAGAGCGATCCGAACCATTGTCCGCATCGCTCAACAAGACTCCTGTCGACCATATTTTAAAAAACTTGGCATACTCACAGTACCTAGCCCTTATGTGGTGGTCCTGTTGAAAACCTTTAAAAAATATATTTATGACTATGAAACAGACGAGGGCAGGCGGGTAAGGGAAAAAACACGTAGGCAAGACTTTGCAAACAAAATCACCCCTGCTCTTGGCATAGTCAAAAATAGTCCACATTATCAGGCAGTTAAAATATTTAATAAATTACCGCTAGAGCTAAAAAGCATACTCTACGCAGGCTCATTCAAGGGAAGGCTCAAGGCATTTCTACTGGAAAGATGCCTTTATTCAATAGATGAATTGTAATTGATTTTTGACAACGAATGAATAATGATGTGATTTTTTGTAAAAATTTTTTTTTGTTATTTTTTTTATGTTTATTGATTATTTCTTATGTATCACATTCAGACACAATGTAATTTGTTGTTGAATAAATGAAATGAAATGAAATGGGTCTTTTAAATTGACTTAGGGGTTGCTATTACTATTTTTAGATTTAATGCTGTATTTATGAAATATTTAACTTTAAAGTGCAATTTTTTGTTCCCAAGGGCGTCCCCCACCCCCCCTCTAAAAACCAAACTGCTGGGAACTTTGGCTGCTTTGGCTGGGAACGGGCTTGGGAACATAAAATTGCACTTTGCCAATGCCTCCAAACAGGGGGCCTAGTCTACTATTACAATAGTGTCACAATGATCTACCATTAATTTCATAATTGTTGATTTTGACAAGTTTTGTAATCTACTAAATAATGGCGTCATTATGACTTACCCAATGATCAACCACTGACACTCCATTGAAAGAAATAGCACAGAATAGTAATCTCGTACACAATGACAAATGAATGGCTGACTTACGCGGTAATCTGCAAAAATTTTGACAGTTCCAGCCGAAATTTGCTCAACTAGCACCATTTTGTATTGCAAATTGCAATAAATATAAGCTTCTATATTAAAGATAATTTAAAACACATAAATAAAAATAAATCAAAACACCGGCCGCTAGAAATAAAAACAGATAAAACATCACTAAGCAGTAATGTCACATTTGACTTTGACAGCTAAACAGATAAAATATTATTGAATTGTATAGTTTCATATTAATCCGCGTTCACACCTAAATGTTAGCGGTCGGCAGCGCAGCGCATTTTTTCTTTCTACATGCGATGGGGTTCGTCCTACACTAACAAGTTAGCTTTATTTTTATTAAAAACAGGAAAACCAGTTCATGATATTATGTTGACTAGTACCCAGTTACCTATATCCTTTTACATTTTATACAATCGTGTTATTTATCGAATCAGTAATTTAAAAGCAAGGAAAATAATGGACCTTAAGACATTACCGAGCAATTCTCCTTGTGAAACACACGTTAGAGTTGAAATCATGAAGATTATTTTTGTACTGTTTGTGGTATTCGCGTTAGTGTTTACCGCTGCGCTTGCTAAGGAACTGCCTCCGAAGTCAAGTGGTGAGTGCACACATTGGTTATTTGTTTACTTTTCTAAAAAATGATATGCTCGGAGTTTCCTTGCGTGATCGAAGCAGAAATAAAGACATCAAGAGAATCAAAATTGCCGACGTAGTAAGCGAAGAATTGCCAAAGTTAAGGGCTATATATCCCTCAAATGGCTTAGCATGATCCTCCGTTACTCCTAAAATACTGCAGCATTAATTTTGAAATAAATATATGGTAAAGTTGAGGATTAATGCTAAGTTCTATGTGTGACGAAAACACGATTCCATAAACTTTTCTTGATAGAAAAAATATCCAAATTTACCTCCAAATCAAACAATAAACCGCTGCAGGTTTTCAAAAAGTACTTGAAATTAGATCATGAAACTTTGCATACTAACTGAACTAACTATAGAGCAGGTCTTATATATTTAATTTTTTCAGTCCAATCAAAAGATTTTTTGTAAATCGCAAAAAACCACTCATTTCGCACTATTCGGTCGCAGTGACTGACGTAACAACCGCTTTGTAGTGGAAACCGGATTAGAACTTTATTCTAACAGTATTTCAAACGAAGTTTGAACCACCACAAATAGAGTTGCTAATTTTAGGGTTAAAAGGGCCTTGAGTGGCAGTGGGCACTTTGTTTGCAGAACGGATCGCCGTTAAGGCCGAAAAGTTCTGGAGTGGCGACCGGGAACCGGAAGACGTTGCGTTGCGCGGCCTCCCACTAGGTGGGCCGATGACCTGATGAAGGTTGCGGGTATCCGCTGGATGCGAGTCGCACGGTACCGGTCAATGTGGCGACACTTGGGGAGGCCTATGTCCAGCAGTGGACGTCTTTCGGCTGAAATTATAATGATGATCTCAAAACTGTTTGCCAATTTATAAAAAAGGGTGTAAATACGATCCCAACAACTATCGACCAATTTCTCTCTTACCTATCATTTCAAAAATTTTTGAGAAAATACTAAAAATAAGGCTTCTTAGACATGTAAATCGCAATAAAATTCTTAATTACAAACAATTTGGTTATCAAAAGAATGTGGGAACGAATGACGCAGTTAATACGTTAATGGAGGAAGTAATAAACGGAATTAATGATAAATTAAAAGTCGTAGGGCTGTTCCTTGATCTAAGTTCTGCTTTTGACACAGTAAATCACAAGTTACTACTAGCAAAAATGGAGCATTATGGAGTAAGAGGACCAGTTTTAAACTTGTTTAAGTCTTACTTAGAAAATAGGAAACAATATGTAGAAATTAAAGTAGAACAAGAAAACTGTGAGAAAATTTTCAAATCGGGACTAAAACAAGTAAGGCAAGGTGTTCCACAAGGCTCAATATTAGGGCCAATCTTCTTCATCTTGTTTATCAATGACTTAATTAACTACATTTTAAAACAAACTGATGCTAAACTCGTTCTTTTTGCTGATGATACGAATGCCATTATAACTGCGGAAGATATGGGAACTCTTAGTAGTAAGGTAAATAAAGCTCTGGCGCTCTTTCATTGTTGGTTTACCAACAACAATCTCATCTTAAACACCAATAAAACGAACGCTATGTTATTTAGAACAACGTCGAGAAACAACGATTCAATTGACATAACCTTGAATGACAATAGAATAATATTAGTAGATAGTGTGAAATTTCTAGGTATTTACATTGATGAAAGCCTGAATTTGAAAAAGGAACTATCAGCTATAGAAAGTTCAATTAGTTCAGCTTGTTATGCTCTTAGAAGCCTTCGAGATGAAATTTCTATCGAACAATTAAAAATTGTATACTACTCGCTTGTTGAGTCAAAACTAAGGTACAGTATTGCTCTATGGGGAGGTAGCTATGAGTACAATGTAAATACTGCTTTTGTTATACAAAAACGAGCTATAAGAACTATGGTGAGAATTCCGCAGTGGGTATCATGTAAGGATTACTTTAAAGAACTACAGATATTAACAGTCCCTTGTTTGTACATTTTAGTTCTATTATCAGACCTTATGAAAAAGCTACGGGATTATGAGACACTTGAGGACAGAAATAAACGAGAAGCTACAAGACGTAAGGACTTACAATATAAAATACAACCGCATTTAAAAGTAGTGAGTCATGCTGCATGCTATCAATCAATTAAACTATTTAATAAACTACCGGGAGAATTAAAGTCAATCTATAATATAAATCAGTTTAAGCACCAGCTAAAGTCATTTTTGAAAGAAAAATGCTATTATACACTTGATGAGTTTCTCAGTGATGTGAATGTCTAAACTACATAGCATGATAATTAACCACTTGTTGACATGACCTATTTGTTTTTGACCTGATAATTTTTTATTTTTTTGTTGACATGTTAATTTTTATCGACAATTTTTTTTTTTTTAATTGTTTGACTTTTTATTTTTTTTTTTGATTGACACATTTTTTATTTACACGATTTACCTTTTATTGACATGATTTATTTTTTTCGTTGATTTTTTCGTTTTTTTTAATGATTTATTTGGATTTACTTTTTAATAACTTTTTGTTTTATTTTGCTAATGTATCGAATTTTTATTATTGAATTGTAAACATTAAAATCCGTGTTGTGTTAGTTTTTAATGAATTTTCGACACAATGTAAACATTCTTTATGAAATAAATAAATAAATAAATGTTACCAATTTTTATTGAGTTGCTGGTGTCAGAGGTAACAATCAAGTTGTTTAGCGTGTTTTCCTGTTTATTTAAAAACTAATGGGTGTATTTGTATTGTATAACGGGCTGGTGTCCGCAACTCCACGTCAAAGCGCGTGTTTTGCGTACCTACGGGTGGGAAATTTATTCGATCCACCCTAACTCCCCGAGAAAGGCCAGCAGCGCCTTGGTGTTGCTGAAAATCTCGCGGAGAGTACCTGGGTTACCGAAGTACTTTGCCCTAGCCACAGCTTGTAGTGTTGTTCACTGTTCGTTTCCTATCCAGTGTGCGTAAGTACCCGAAAGGGAGTGGTACGATAGGTTCGGGTCCCACCGCTGCCATGTTCGATCCCCTTCTAGCCAGTTCGTCCGCCGCATCATTGCCACGGGATTCGCTGTTTCCTTTGATCCATTGTGGATTGTGGCCAAGACTTAGATGTGATAGCGCGGTGATTCGTGCGTGTGTGTATAGAGTTAATCTAGACTTATTGTTTTAAGCAAAAAATGATGTTCTTTAAACAATATAGTGAGCTGAACTAGTCCCCCATTCAAATACTCAAATTAGAAACAGCCAGTTAATCGAATAAATGACTCTTGATTTAAAAATATAACTGCCTCATTGAACTGGCGAGCATGAGGTTCCTGGGTTCGATTTCCGGGTCGGACAAATTGTTCATTTTGTTTTTCCATCACGAACTTTTCAGTAGCAACCAATGAGTCTGGATATAATGTGCCCGGTTGACGGCAGTAGGCTCGTCCCTTATTACATGGGACTTAAACATAACTAGCGAAACGTGGGTGTACTATTAGATACACCTCAGCCTAACCCTTCAGGGATTACAGGCGTGATGTTATGTTTGTGATTTAAACAGTTCCAATATTTATGCTCAACCGCCGCGCAATTTCAACCAGAATACAGACGAAGCAGTCTGTTGGTTAAACTATTGTTTTTTTTCAGGTTTCCCAAGACCTGGTCATGCTGGAGGTCATCTACCTGCCTCGAAAATCTTCAATTTGTATAATGGACCGAGAGGGGGATAGATACAGGGCTTCCGAGTTTTTCTGAAGAAGACGATTAGATCAATGGAAATAAAAATAAAAAGCATTTTATTATCATTCTCCAAAAGAATCCAAAAGAAAGAAAACACAAAAAGCATTTATGATTAACAAGTAACATTTAATTAAAAGAATAAATAAACCTGTCTACAAATTGTAAAATGAAGGGTGTAAACACCTCTTAACGAAGTCGAAAGGCACTTGTTCTCCCCGTCATTGCGATCATTTTTTTGTTCTACACCATACCTGGGAACCTTCTAGTTACGGAGATATTGGGGGTCAAAGTTCCAACTTTTTGACAAGATTTTTTTATACAAGTTTTTAATGTAAGATTTTTACTTTAAGCACTTCCACAACCCCCGTACTATTATTCAATCCATCCATCAGCACAATGTTTTGAGTGCGTTACATTGAGTTCCACCACAAAACATGATTTTTCACCCCAAAAAAAAAGTCGTTTCCCAGCAATAATTTTCGTTAAAGTTACTTAGTTTGATGTACAGAATGCTTGGTTGACGGGTTTGTGATGAGGTAGTTTACACCCTGTATGTATTTTTTACCCGACTACGGCAAAGCAAAAAATCCGCCATTCTGTTTTTATTTTTGTCTTCGGTATTTGAGACAAAAGACGCGCGAAAAACTTAACATTTCCTTGGCAGTTGTGTAGAAATATCTTCTTTGGTACCAATTCGATTGTTACCCGGTTTCATTTTTTTTTTGTGTTAGGTACTAACTTTTTAAATGTGAACTATTGTGAATAAAAATATTACTTTGTCTAATGTTTGATTTAAAGCAAGATTTTGCCAACTTGTTTTACATAAAATAGTAACTTAGTTCTTACCGTTGCAAAGGAAACAATCCGTAGTACATTAAAAAAATGACGCCATTTTTTAAGTTTTTAGTTTAAGTTATTTAGTTTAGTTTATTTTAATAGATTTGTAAATAATGTACATACTGAATTCAAATATATATTTTTTTAATTATATTATAGAGTTTTTTTTATATTATAGAGGCAGTTTGCGTGGTGGTCCCAAATTAATTTTATTAACTTGGGCAGTTTATGAGTTATATCTTCTAAAAAGGGTAAATAAATGGGGTTTTTGCAAAAAAATAAAAATAAGCCGGTGACAAATAATGTCACCGACTAAATGATTGAAGATTAAATGATTAAAGTTAATGATAAAGTTAATTTTCACATAATGTTTTTTTGGAAGTCGTTTGTTTTTTGTATTTTTTGTTATCCCAGCAGCATCTAAATTACTGTAAAAAAAGATCTGAAGCAGGCACACAAAGCCACGGGCAAAACCTAGTAAGTAAACAAGGATAAAATGTTTTGTATTGTATAACGGGCTGGTGTCCGCAACTCCACGTCAAAGCGCGTATTTTGCGTATGGGATATAATCCACCACGCGGGCCCAGTGCGGATTGGTAGATGTCACATGTCTTCGAATTTTTGGTTCTAGGACATGCCGGTTTCCTCACGATGTTTTCCTTCACCGTTTTGAGAGCAGTGGTGATGAAATAAATTACACAAAGTAATGCCGCCTGCCTGGGTTTGATAAAATGTTTTATTACTTAATAGATACTTGTATTGTATTGTATAACGGGCTGGTGTCCACAACTCCACGTCAAAGCGCGTATTTTGCGTATGGGCTATAAAATATATAATATATACTTATATCATCATTTAGGTACTGTTGTATGGACAAAGACTCGATCAATTAAAGACTACTAATTGCTGTTTATTTCTGTTAAGGAAAAACGATACGACTAGTACTGAGTCAGAGGTCCTCGAACGATTAAACTCAACAAGAATTTGTGTAGTATACTACCATTAAAAAACCCGACTAAAGCCCTAGCTTTAGTAAAATAGAGAAAAAGTTTTTTTTTCGTATATTAGACCTATCTAATATACGGAAAAAATCTTTTTCTCTATTTTCACCCGTATAGAGTTATTGCCCAGGTTCTGATTCTATTATAAGGAAACATTGTCAAGTATCATCCGTTATTGTCATTAATATCATAAAGATCAAGAATTCAATGCAAATTCATTATCATCTTCCCGCCCTTGACCCATGTTACTTGGGGTTGGCGTAACGATTTTTTTTCCATTCTCGATGAATGATCATTGCCGCGTTCCGAGGCACGGAGGAAAGTCGTTATGTAAGGGTGGTGGGTGGGTGGACAGGCCGTGTCGACGGCGCGTTCGTGTTCCAGGCGCGCCTCAAAGAGAGTCAGCAAAGGGAAGGGGTCCGTAAGGACCGATGCCTGCCGGGGTTGCGGGACTGTTCGAAAGAGATACCGTGGCCCCGGAACAAGGGCGATGAAGAAACATGGATGGGTTTTAGTCGGTAAAAGTCTGACACTCCCCTCCTGCTCCGCCCAGAGCGGGAGGAGTCATTTGATGACTTCCCATCAAGAAAAAGAGAAAAAAAAAAGGGTGGTCACCCATCCACAGACCAACCTAGTCAAGGCGCAGCTTAACCTAAAGATCGACCCGAGCGGCTCTTATTATTAACCACGAGCACCTCTTATTCTGGTCATTGCACCAAAAAGGTCACATTAAATACAGAATAAGTTGCTGTACTTAAAACCTTTTTGGTATTAAAAAAAATAAGCGACAAGCGAAACCTGACTCTTTACGCAAATAGGAACAATACTTGTTTCGCTAGCCCCGTCCTTTTCACGCAATAATATTCCATCAATATTCTAGGTCTGACCACAGACTTGCTAACAACATTAAAATAAAAGACGAAAGAGAATTGCAATGTTTGTAGCTTTTCTTAATGTTCACGATTACTATAAAAACATACAGGGTGAATTTTCCAAGTGGGTGTGGATGGCCAAATCCGAAACTATGAGGCGTATGAAGAGCGAAAAATACTCAAAGGAATCCCGAGCCCGAATTTGATGAAAAATAAAACTGAATCATTGGATTTCTGAAAAATCAACTTTCCTGAATCGAACCGGTTGGCTTTGAAAAAAAAAGCACTGTATTTTTACACCATTCGATCGTGTCGCTAATAAGGATCAAATTCTAGGAAGAACTGACATGCCGCATGTGGTTTTTTGTTCCGGTTAATCTCCTAAACGGCTGGACCGATTTATAGCTAATGTCATAAAGAGTAACTAAGGCCTTGGTTTTATTTAAGTAATATTTTTATAATAATAGTATATATATATTATATATTTATAGAATTGTTATATGTTTTTCTTTGTATTTATGAGTAGGTATGTATGTATTGTATATTATATATAAAATTGATATCTGTTTTATGTATTCCATTTTCTTTTCTTTTTATTAACACACTATGTCTACATCTCTTTTAGTATCTCCTTTCGCAGGTATGCTGGAAGAGATTTCTTTAGAAATAAGCATCACCTTTGTACTATTTTCTGTTCCTTTCTACTTTTCTTTATATTTAGTGTGTACATCAATTGTTAAATAAATAAATAATAATGTAATCAATATTGTAACAATGGTTATACAAAAATGCAATTACATATACTTCTATGTGCTTCTATTAATGTAAAACCTCCATAATAAATCTCATCATCACACGTTCATATTTCCGAAGATTGACGATGTATGTCCAAGACTCAAAGTCCATCAAGTGTTATCTTAAATTTCTTTCCATCCGTATGTCAAACATGTTTATACAAACAAATCTTCTTTCTTTATCATCATGTCAATCGAGAAAACCTTTGTTCATCTGTCATTGAATCGACAAATTGACAGATGAACAAAAGATTTGTCGATTCTTTCTTCGAAGAAACCCGTTTCTACGGTGGTCATGCTACTCGGGCTGGTTGAAGGTCTGTCGGCAATGAAACCTGTGATGTCGACTACAAGTTTAACCAGATTCAGGATTTTATAGACTAATAGCACTTCGCCTGTGACATCGCCCGCGAAATCTTTTTTTTATATCTCAATGGGTTTAGGCAGCGTTAGCTACCAGACGGCTTATTTTTTTCCGACTCCTTCAACAAATATCATTATAATTATTTTAGCCAATGTATACAAAAACTTGACAAATTATATACTAAAATCTTTCTCACCATTCTCGAGAACCACTCTATCCATTGGTGAAAACATGCATGCAAAAAGGTGCAGTAGTATTTGAGTTTATCGTGAACAGACAGACATGACAGACGCGGCGGAGGACTTTGTTTTATAATATGTAGTGACCATAGCTGTTGCCCGCGACTTTCCTCCGTATGAAATAATAATGAAAATATTACTTCCCCATTTCAATCGGATTTTGTTACCGATTTCATGAGTTTATTTTTTATTTTTTAATGTAACTCTTATCCTTCAACTATCATACAAAGTATCCTAAGTTTTTCCTTATAACACCAACTATTTGCCAGTAAAAGTCCCGTAAAAAAATTGTTACAGCCGTTTCGGAGATAAGACGGAACAACGACTTGCTTAATTTTTTTTTTTAAATCTTCTCTAAAAGACTCAAAAAGTTTTTTTTTTTTGTTATAAGTACCGTAAATATACTTTCATTTTCATTCAGTAAAAAGCTGTTATTTTGAAATTGAGACGACCAGTCCCAACTGACAGCGCCCCTTCACGAACATGACGCATGGACAAACACCATTCAGCTAAATCTAAACCATTTTGAGATGATAATTCACGTGACATCTATCAACCCACACTGGGCCCGAATAATGGATGACAGCCCATTCTCCATCAAAGACATGTTTATGTCTCATCAGTCAGAACATTACAGGCTCATTATGCTATGGAAATATTTCGCAGGGACTCACGTATAAGGAAACTTTTAACAAAATATGCAAACCAAGTACTTATTGTGTCATCAGTCTTATACAGGGTGACACCGACAATCATCTGCCTAGTCTGGAGTCTTTTCCCAACTATGTTCGGGTCGGTTTCCAGTCTAACCAGATGCAGCTGAATACCAGTATTTTACATGGAACGACTGCTTATCTGACCTCTACAACCCAGGGTGGCGTCGATAATACAACAATAAATGAATCTGCGTAAACCTCATGACGTTCCTATTCTGCGGACAAAAATTCATTCGAATATATCCAGTAATTTAGTCACAGGACTTTTTTTTTTCGGCATTATCTACATGATGTAGATTAATATACCTAATAAGCTAGTACCGAAAGTTAAGGACTCCCGCGTCGGTATAAACACTACTTTATTTATTTAATTATTTAGTATATGGAGGACTTACAGCCTTTGCCAAATTCCTTCCATAAACTTTATTTCCAGACGCGAATTAGTGCAAATTATACATTAGTTTTATAATAATTACTTTGCTCTATTTTTTTTTATTTCGGTTTTCGTATTTATTTGATAGTGTTTTCATTTATTGTCGTATTGTCGAGATCACCCTGTATAATTATGTAGGTAGTATGTAAATATTACAAGTTCTTAGCATAAAAGTATAAAGCTCCGTGAATAATTGTTTGGTCAAGTACACCGAGGAGGGTTATTGAGCATTGCGCAGGCGCACCAAGATGAAGTTTATTTTAATAATCTTTCTGTTCTTCGTATTCGCTGCAGCGGTAACTGATAAACCGTCGAAAGGTAATTTTAATGCATTATTGTTTATGATTTTACTTTTATTCTTGTACGATCGGACTTGGAGCTCGTAGCTTAAGCCGTGCTTGCCTAGGTTGGTCTGTGGATGGGTGACCAACCATTACATACCGAGTTTCCTCCGTGCCTCGGAAAGCACGTTAAGCCGTTGATCCCGGCCGTCATTTGTACATCTTTGACAGTCGTTACAGGTAGTCAGTGGCTCAAGTCTGACAACCAGTCTTACCAAGGGGTATCGTATTACCCAGTAGTAACTGGTTTCTGGAGGTCAGATAGGCAATTGCTCCATTTAAAATACACTTATTAAGCTGCATCCGGTTAGACTGGAAGCCGACCCTAACATTGTTGGGAAAAGGCTAGGCAGATAATGATGACGATCGAACTTAAAAAAAAGAAAAAGTTCGAATCCAGACATGACTTACTTTGTGAAAATTATGACATCTAGAAATTTTCTAGCCGTGTGGTATCCGGCAGAGTAGAATAGAACCAACCCATTACACTCACGGGTGTCGTATAAGGCGACTAATGTCTGAGACAGAACACCTTGCGCCTCCGTAGACCAGAGAATGGGCAGCAGCGTTTTTTCTGTTAGTCTTTCATTACTGCGATCTCCAATCCGCCTGCCAAGCGTGGAGATTACGGCAAATTCCTCCCATCATGGGAGAGGCTTATGTCCAGCAGTGGACGTTATGGGCTGTTGTAGTAGTAGTAGTTATTTTCTGTTCTAGGACACTAGGGTGAATTTACTTCTTATACGGGGGTCTCTTGAAGTTTAAAAATGTTTTTTTTTTTATTATTTTCAGTGCCTACTAAGAATCCTGAGAGGCCGACCACACCATTTCCATTTCTTCCGAGTTCAAGGATCATAAATAATTACAATGTACCTATTCCTAAGGCTTATATATAGCAAGTATGTTGTGTGATATGAACGATAATACTCAGTTGTAAACCGGCTTCTCGTAATCATCTTTAATTATATTATAAAATGGTTGGATGTAGCGGGCAATCCCTGAAACTACAGATCCGATTTCGAAAATTCTAAATAGGCGAGATGACAAAAAAAAACTAATTAGTCCGTCAGTTAGGTTATCAAAAAATATTTGACCCGTGTTTTTCCTTTTGTTACGTAAACCAAAATTGACGATAATATGACGCTTTTAAAATTCTCAATACGTCACGCCTAGGTATAATTTTTACCTAGTTATGACGTCACGAGCCCCCACTCCCGAGCTTTGATGCATTTTATCTTTGTCAATTTTTTTTTTTTCTTTGTAATTTTGAATAATTATGACGGCCCGGCCGCCACAACATCTGCTACTTTTATTACTGGCATAATTTACTGCCACTATTAATTATTATGTGCTATTGCAATTTGAACCAAAAAATGTATTAAAACAAGCGCTAATCCCGCCGACAAACTGTTACGCAGTTTGGTGGGTGCATAAAATGTACAAAATGTTTGGTCCTAATAAAATGATTATTTATTTATTTATTTACATACTCGGTTTGCCTCGTCCACGTTCATACATCTGGTCATACACGCACGGCGGTTGCGAGTACTACGCACCGGACCTATCTGAAGAACCTCACCAATAAGGTCAATGTATGCTTTTGATTTTGCAAAAACGTAAAACGTGTATTCGCAAACACGTCAAGTGTAAATAAAAAAAGGATGTAAATACTGTAAATAGACCCTAACGAAGCCGAAAGGCACTTGTTCTCCCCGTCTCATTGCGATATTTTTTATGTTCTGGACCATACTTGGGAATCTTCTAGTTCCGGAGATATGGCGGTAAAAGTTACAACTTTTTACAAGTTTTTTTTAAATACCTCCATGGCCCCCGTACAATTCCCCGTACATTGAGTTTTACTGGAAAAATGAAATGAAGATTTTCCACCCCAAAAAAAAAAAACGTTTCCTAGCATTAGTTTTTGCGGTAAGTTACTAAGTTCGATGTACATAATGCTTGGTTGACGGCGTCGTGGAGGCTCCGTTTACACCTTGATACGGTCCTTTTTTGACATACTTAGCTCACCTATGTCAACACCGCAATCCTTAGGACAATAAAAATCCCTATGGAAATCCACTGAGTAACTTCAATGAATCACAATGTAATTACAAAAATAAACAACCTGGGTATGTAATGATTCTGACCGCATTGTCAATGTAAGACATTTGATTTGCGACATATTTTATCCTTATAGGAAAAACCGGTTCAGAATGATTTATTTTAGTACTCCAGTGTAAATGTGTGATAGATGGTATAAAGGAATAATGGGTGTCTGTTGGTCATCCTGACTAATATTATAAATGCGAAAGTAACATAGAGAGCAGCGGTGGCCAGAGAGCAGCGGTGGCCAGAGAGCAGCGGTGGCCAGAGAGCAGCGGTGGCCAGAGAGCAGCGGTGGCCAGAGAGCAGCGGTGGCCAGAGAGCAGCGGTGGCCAGAGAGTAGCGGTGGCCCAGTGGTGGCGGCCCCGACTTACAAACGTTATTATTATTACTCATGGGTTCGAATCGAACCCAGACAGGCGCATTACTTTGTGTAATTTATTTCATCACCCCTGCTCTCAAAACGCGAAGGAAAACATCGTGAGGAAACCGGCATGTCCTAGAACCAAAAATTCGAAGACATGTGACATCTACCAATCCGCACTGGGCCTGCGTGGTGGTAGGGAATGCAAATCCGCTCTGTTTTAAAATCCGGATTTTTTAAAACGGATTTCTGGTCCAATCCGGATTATCCGGATTTTACGGATTTTTCATGAAAATAAACAAATCTACCCTATTTGTTTATTAATATGACGTTTCTTATATTTGTGTAAATAAATGGGTTAAAATAAAAACAGGAACATCAAATCATATGATTTTTTAGTTTTTGTTATTTGGAATTATACAAATTAAATGCCATAATTTTGGTATTATAGCCATAATATTCTAATTCCCTTTCTATACAAATGTTTTACTTTTTTAAAAATAAAAACGTTTAAAAAAATAGTAGCCCACCGGTATCCCGATACCGGTGGGCTACTATTTTTTTAAACGTTTTTCTTTAACAGGGTCCAAGCTACGGGTGCGGCGCAGAGCCGCCGTACCTCCGCACAATACGAGCCGTGTCCAGGAGTACCGCTTTCTGAATCAAGCGCTTGATCCAGCTGCTTAACGAGAGCCTCCTCAGGTGTAGATCGAGGCTCTTGGCAATTAAGCCACCTGCTGATACGACTATCGGCACAATGATCGCTGAGTCCACATCCCACATGTCAGCAACCTCGCGAGCCTAGCCAAGCTACTCTGATCGCTCCACCACTACTATATCAGGCATATTGGCAACAATAGTCCTGTCAGTGATGATGGATTGATCCTAGTACAATGTGATACTGCTATTTTCGAGAACTGGGTCGGGCACATACCTATAGTACGGCACTTCCGATTCCACAAGGCTGTATTTTAGAGCAAGTTGCTGATGGATAATCCTGGCTACAAGGTTGTGTCTATGGAATTACTCTCCGTTAGCCAGACGAGAACACCTGGAGATAATGTGACGGATTGATTCGCCTGGACGGTGGCATGCCCGACATATGTCAACCGTGTCGTCCGTCACAATAAATCTTCGTTAATCTTAACTTCGGTTTCTCCGAATAGGTTCCCGGAACGTAGATAGGCTGATATGTCTACATCGGGCCCATGCAGGGCCCGAAAAGAGCGTCCGTGAATCTTCTTACTCAGCCATACTTCACTGCACTACAGGCTTGCGCCAGTTCTCTTTAGCCAAAGAGAGCGAGGCGTGGCCTTTGTCCATCAAGACCACATCTCGATGCATCCCCACGTCGGTTTCTAGGAAATATTCCCTGAGACTGTATATCTCACGAATGAGGAGAGTCCAGGCGTTTAAGAAGCCTCGACCCCAACACTTCCGCGGAATATAGTCTCATAATCGAAGAACGTGGGTAATTCATTCGATATGCCGTCAACAATTTACGGGCCTCTAATGTTATAGCCCTAATATTCTTATTATTCAAATAATCAGTCTGTGAGTCGCGTGTGGAGTAACGTTAGTAAAATAATGAATAAGTACAAATTAAAAGAAACTCTGGACATCAAAAATAAAGACAAAAAGACTTCTTCCCCAGAGGCGACACGTATATTCGCGAGATAATTTAGCCCCAAAATTACAATTTCTTATAATTCATAAAATCCTTTTTCGATTTTGAAATCCGGATAGTCCGGATTGCATTTCCTACGTGGTGGATTATAGCCCATTCCCATCATTCATCGTCATCGTTCATCATCATTCGTCATTTATTTATAGAGAGGAGGCCTGTGTCCCAGCAGTGGGAACATTAATAGGCTGATGATGATAATGAAAGTACCATCCTGAACCGATCATCCTGAAATTTTGCATATACATTGTCAGGTGTACAGAAACGGACATAAATGGTACCTTTCATCCCGAAAAATAAGACCTGTTCCCGAGAAAAATAACGCTTCGCCCACATGACAAATTATATACTAAAACCTTCCTCTTGAATCCCTCTATCTATTAAAAAAAACCCGCATCAAAATCCGTTGCGCAGTTTTAAAGATCTAAGCATACATAAGCGGACAGACAGTCCGGCGGGGGACTTTGCTTTATAATTATTTGTTGGTATTCCTAAACATTGGTGATTTAATTTAATTTAATTTATTCATGTCAGATTACTACGATCCATAATGGTTAGTAACAATTGGAACTTATAACTATGTTAGTCACAAAAACACAATCACAAAAAACATCTAAAAAAAAAAAAAACATTTACAACATAATTTATTATAATATTAATAATTATTATTCACATTTATTTGACTGTCCCTACCACAATGCTCACCCAGAGTATAATATGTAGTAATTTAATTTATTAATAATATATAATTTTTTTTTTTTAAACAGAATCACGAAAAAAATTTTAATTTCATTTTTTTTTTTAGTTAAAAAAATTAGCAAGCATAACCACAGTAAAAGCGAGTATTAAATAAATCATTTAGTAATCAATACCACAGGTAAAATTTTACATTTATATTTTAAGTTAATTACATACTTTTAGTATTCATTCAGCTTTACATAAATCCAGAGGAAACTTAGCACGCTTACTATTAAAAAATATAAATACACTGCTTTATTTTTCCACGGGGATAAGGCAGAATGACTAATAAAAGCTATAATATTCGGGTCGAATTGAGAAACCTGTCTTTTTTTTAAGAAGTCTGTTAAAATGTTGATTTTAAATTCCAATGTGTGTATTTTTATTTTTGTGTACGTATTGCTGTTCTTACGGCTGCGATGATTACGAAACATAAACGTAAGTTTTTTTACAAATCCTACGCTCGCTATCCAGGAAATCAATTCACATTTATTCGAAAAATAATAACAGATTCTTCCAAAATATCAATCCTTTATTTCTAATACAAACACAGCTCCTTCCATCTGTATGCTGCATGTTCGCATACAAAAAAAAAACAGAAAAAATCATTTCTACACCTTTATAAACTTTGAGGGTTGTGTTGATGATTTTGATGATTATAATTCTGTAACTGCATACGTCTTGCAGCCGCGAATAATATTTTAATCAACATACAACCTAGCACTGGCCTGCAAATTGCAAAAAACGTAAAAAAAAAATGAATTTCGCGGGCTGGTTGGAGCATTCACCTTAATAACAAGCTCCTATTATCTTGGTAAAGCTTGTTTACGTGCGAAAAACGCGTTTTGAGGTCAACTTCAATAAAACTGTATTGTGTATTCCTTCAAACAAAAGTATTTCAATGTTCCAAAGTCCACACAAGTAACTTATAATGACGTATGTGAAAACCCGTATATAAGGAAAAGGTTGGCAGTGAATTATTCATCGCTTCTCATTTACAAACAAGTAACATTTAATTCTAAACTTCTAAAAACTTGTAAAATCCCCTTTTAATTTCCTCCATTTTGATACCCTACTCGAAAGTTGTGGTTAAAAAAAAAATAAACGACCTACAATTTAGCGCCAAAAATCGGCCATTTTGTTTTTTTTTAAACACCTATCTAAGGACACTTGGGATTTGGAGAATCTAATGATAACTTTAATCGTCGAAACCCATCCAGCCATTTCGTCCACAGCTGGACATAAGCCTCTCCCATGATGGGAGGAATTTGCCGTAATCTCCACGCTTGGCAGGCGGATTGGAGATCGCAGTGATGAAAGACTAACAGAAAACGCTGCTGCCCATTCTCTGGTGTACGGAGGCGCAAGGTGTTCTGCCTCAGACATTAGTTGAAACATACAAGATACGCGCGGAAAACATAACCCGTCCTTGGCAGTTGGGTAAAAAGATATAAGCAGAAGGAACATTTAGTACAGAACCGTAACGTTTTTACATAACATCTCGCCTGCAATCCCAGAAGGGTCTGGCAGTGGTGTAACTATACTGGTGACCTGGTACCGTTATGTTGAAGTCCCATATAAATCAACCAGGCACAAAAACACAATAACACGTTGGCCGACCCGGGTATCGTACCCACGACCTCAGCTCAGACTGGACCAACGAGGCAGTCTCTCATCATCATATTGTGTTTTAGCCCGACTGTCAAGGAAGGATTATTCAATAACAAAAAAAAAATAACTGCCTGCCTTTCCCCAACTATGTTGGGGTCGGCTTCCAGTCTAACCGGATGCAGCTGAATACCAGTATTTTACATGGAGCAACTGCCTATCTGACCTCCCAACTCAGTTAGTACTGGGTAATATGATACCCCTTGGTAAGACTGGTTGTCAGACTTTTTTTGGGCCCGTGACTACCTGTAACGACTGTCAAAGATCTACAAATGACAGCCGGGACTAACTGCTTAACATGCTTATGGGTGGTCACCCATCCACGGATCAACCTAGGCAAGCACGGATGTCAAGGAAGGATTATTAATTAGTATAAATTTATTTATTTCATATAATAATTCTTACAAAACACAATACATTAAATCGAAATCAAATTGTAAATAAAATTAAAATTAAATAAATTATCTTCTTATAATATAAATGCGAAAATTTCTGAGGGGATTTCTGACTCTTTCACGCAAAAACTACTGACCGGATTCCGATGAAATTCGGCACACACGTAGTTTATAACCTGGATTAACCCATAGGATACTTTTTATCCTAGTAGTACGATCCTGTGGTACTATTACCGAACTCTACGCGGCGGAAACCGCTGATATAAACTAATAAAGTACCTTTGTGCTCTTCCATGTAAAAATATTGTCCTGTAAAGTATTTTGTGTCTACATAAATAAATAAATAAATAGTACTAGAGTTGTACTTCTGTAAAACTTTTGTATTGCCATACTTATCGTAGTTTTGCAGGTATAGAACATGTATTAAAAGTGTAGATCCAACGAGCTTTTGTCACATCATTCTAGAACTTCGTATAGCAAACACATAATTACATATAATTTTAATTATATCAAAATGAAACTGATGTTATTTGTATTATTTTTCTGTTTTATCATCGCATCTGCTGTAGCTGGATCAACAAGACAAGGTAAAGTAAAGTGTGTTTTGATTTATTCATTTAAATAAAGACTGCCGACTGTTGAGCACGAATGCCTGAGTTCAATTCCCGGGTCGGGCAAAGTGTTATTGGCTTTTTCCATTATGAATGTCTCAGGAGTCTGGATTTGTGTCCAGTGTGTGTGTGAGGCTCGCCCCCCATTACATGGGATTAAACATAACTGGCGAATTGTGGGTGTATCTACCTACTATTAGGTACACCTCTGCCTAAGCCTTCGGGGTTTACAGGCGTGATGTCACCAATGTTATTCACGGTAAACATGGCCGCTTTTTTAACACGCTTTCATTTCACTAGTCCCATGGAATAGGGGGCAAGCATATTGCCATCAACCGGGCACAAATCCAGGCTCAGTGGCTGCTATTAAAAGATTTCTGGTAGATAAACCCAATAACACTGCCTGACCTGGGAAACGAACCCAGGACCTCATATACTCATGAGTCGCGCTTACGACCACTGAACCAACATCCATAACGTTACGTTTTCTGAGAGAGATCCGTTGTACACTGACCATATTCTACTAATCACATTACATCATCATCATCATCATCAGCCTATTAATGTTCCCACTGCTGGGACACAGGCCTCCTCTCTATGAGAGGGAATTGGCTATAATCCACCACACGGGCCCAGTGCGGATTGGTAGATGTCACATGTCTTCGAATTTTTTGGTTCTAGGACATGCCGGTTTCCTCACGATGTTTTCCTTCACCGTTTTGAGAGCAGTGGTGATGAAATAAATTACACAAAGTAATGCGCCTGTCTGGGTTCGAACCCACGACTTACTGTTCGTAAGTCGGGGCCGCCACCACTGGGCCACCGCTGCTCTCTCACATCACATCACACTAATATAAAAAAAGGCGAAAGTTTGTATGTGTGTATGTTTGTTACTTCATAGATTCCCAGATGCTTGTTAACTTCTGTCATATTTGTCTTGTTTTACGTTTTTTTATATAGTAAGCAACGACCTATTGTCGGGCCTACGCTGTCCCCCCATACTTAAGTATTAATGCTGTAACATATTAATATTGTAATACCAAATGATTTGAAAAGAGTAACCATGAAGTTTCCTGCCGGTTCTTCTCCATAGGAAACGACCAACCCGAACCGTACACCATTATCGACGTTTTTAAGTGCAAATCTAGACCTATGTGAAATAAAATATTTTGATTTTAACTTCTTCACGCCCAAACGGCTTATCGGAATTGGATGAAATTTGGCACACAGCTAGTTTATATCCTAGATTAACACATAGAGTACTTTTTATCTCGGTAATACGATCCTGTGGGAGTGTTACCGAACTCAAGGCAGGCAAAGTCGCGAGCATAAGCTGGTTATTAAAATAATGCTTTTTGTTATCAGGTCTGCAAATCAACATTCACAAGAACATACTTACAAGAGGTCGACTTACTTCCATCTACCACGGAACGAATAAGAATAGGCAGGGATAGACAAGCAAAGAACACTTCATCTGCCTAGTCTTTTCCTAACTATGTTGGGGTCGGCTTCCAGTCTAACCGGATGCAGCTGAATATCAGTATTTTAAATAGAGCGACTGCCTATCTGACCTCCACAACTCAGTTAGTACTGGTTGTCAGACTTTTTTTGGGCCAGTGACTACCTGTAACGACTGTCAAAGATCTACAAATGACAGCCGGGACTAACTGCTTAACATGCTTATGGGTGGTCACCCATCCACAGATCAACCTAGGCAAGCACGGATGTCAAGGAAGGATTATTAATTAGTATAAATTTATTTATTTCATACAATAATCCTTACAAAACACAATACATTAATTCGAAAACAATTTGTAAAAAAAAAAAATTAAATAAATTATCTTCTTATAATATAAATGCAAACATTTCTGAGGGTCGATGATTTCTGACTCTTTCTTTCACGCAAAAACTACTGACCGGATTCTGATGAAATTCGGCACACACGTAGTTTATTCCTATCTGACCTCCACAACCCAGTTAGCACTGGGTAATACGATACCCCTTGGTAAGACTAGTTGTCAGACTTTCGGGCCACTGACTACTTGTAACGACTGACAAAGATCTACAAATGACAGCCGGGCGAACGGCTTAACGGAGGAAACTCGGTATGTAATGGGTGGTCACCCATCCACAGACCAACCTAAGTAAGCGCAATAAACAAATAATAATGAAATGATATGCATCTAGAAGAACCACCGTAAATAAAACAAGATTGAAATACGTACACGGGAGATTGAGAGTTGACTTACCAAAGAAAATAAATGTAATGAATTTAGTTTAAATGTAAATAAATTGTTTCTATTTAATTTAAGTTCATTTAATTTTATAAAATACCTAAACTCTTCGTTCAAAGTGAAGCCATGTCTAATAGACAGGCATTTGAATTAGCGTGTCGATGACAATTTAAATTGCGCGACTGCTGAACGTGAGATCTTGGGTTCGATTCCCAAGTCGAGCAAAGTGTTATTGAGTTTTTCCATTCCAGGAATTTTCCAGTAGCGGCTTGAAGTCTGGATTTGTGCCAGGTTCATGGCAATACAGCAGGTTGCAGGTTACTTGCACCTGTTAAATAAAGGGTGTTAAAACCTCTTAACGAAGTCGAAACGCACTTGTTCTCCCGTCATTGCGATCAGCTTTTTGTTCTACACCATACCTGGGAACCTTCTAGTAACAAAAATATTGGGGGTCAAATTTCCAACTTTTTGACAAGTTTTTTTTATACAAGTTTTTAATGTAAGATTTTTTCTTTAAACACCTCCACGACCCCCGTACTATTCAATCCATCCATCAGCACAATGTTTTGAGTGCGTTACATTGAGTTCTACCACAAATTATGATTTTTTAACAAAAAAAAAAAAGTCGTTTCCCGGCAATAATTTTTGCGTAAAGTTACTTAGTTTGATGTACAGAATGCTTGGTTGACGGCTTCGTGATGAGGTCTTTTACACCCTGTATATTTTAGTTATAGTTTACTTTTATGCACTAATTAGGTATACCATTGTTTGAAAAATAATATTATTGCACCTAAATTTACTTTTTTTGTAATACTTTTTTAAAATAAATTAAATATAAATTAAAAATATAAATAAGCTCACCCGCTACTGCATGGGACTTCAACATAATTAGCGAAATGTGGGTGTTAGGTAGGTAGGTTCGGTAACGCAGTAATCCCTGCGCGCCTTTATGGAGAACATGCGATCACCGACTGCAGTTTCGTAAATTACAGTTATATTATTTAGTTTGTTGTGTAGAGATCAGCGGTACTAAAAAGGCCGCTTTAGCAGAAACATTATATGAATCACGTTAAAAAAATTAATGATTAAAATGGACTTTATGTTAACAACCATAAAGTCCAGTTTAAAAATATTTTTTTTTTTTACGTGATTCATATTATGATTCTGTTAGAGCGGCCATTTTAGACCAGGCGCTGACTATAATGCCTTGGAAGTTGGGTCGGCCTTTGGTGTGGAATGAAAACAAAAATGAAAAAGCGTTTATTCGTGGTGACGTCCTAAGCATTACAAAAATATTACCTATTACAATAAACCTGTGCCAAACTGTAAAGCAGTTTGTTGGCAGATGTAGCTTATATTTTTATGTAACTACTCGCAGGAATTTTTCTATCAATAACAAGGTATAATATAACTACTAACATTAACTAAAACTTATCATCTGCCTAGCCTTTTCCCAACTATGTTGGGGTCGGCTTCCAGTCTAACCGGATGCAGCTGAATACCTGTATTTTACAAGGAGCGACTGCCTATCTGTCCTCCACAACCCAGTTAGTACTAGGTAATACGATACCCCCTGGTAAGACTGGTTGTCAGACTTTTTGGGCCTCTGACTACCTGTAACGACTGTCAAAGATCTTCTAATGACAGCCGGGACCAACTGCTTAACGTGCTTTCCGAGGCACGGAGGAAACCCGGTATGTAATGGGTTCATTCACAGACCAACCTAGGCAAGCGCGGCTTAACCTAAAGATCGACCCGAGCGGCTGTTATTATTTAGTCACGGGCTCCTCCATTAACTAAACATTAACTAAAACTAAACGCAAATATTTTACAATAGCACAAAAGGCTGACTAGTAGTGAATAGGCGAGATGACAAAAAAAAACGAATTAGTCCGTCAGTTAGATTACCAAAAAATATTTGACCCGTGTTTTTTCTTTTGTTACGTAAACCAAAATTGACGAAGATATGACGCTTTTAAAATTCTCAATACGTCACGCCTAGGTATAATTTTTACCTAGTTATAACGTCACGAGCCCCACTTCCGAGTTTTGATGCATTTTGTCTTTGTCAATATTCATTGATTTACAAAAACAAAAAATACGTGTCCATTAATTTCCAATTCTCTAACTGACGGACTAAATAGATTTGCAATTTTTTGATACTGTCGTCATGCCTATTGATATGCCGCTACGCAATTCAAAATGCTATTGGCATTAGCCAATAACATCCTAAACCAATGGCACTTCAATTCACACAACTGGTATGAAATACTCTATGGATCTACATTTATGAGGCTTTGATAACAGGTGTTAAAAAGAAACTTCTTAATTTTATTCTTAAAAGACATTTTTGTGGTACAGTTTCGTGTTGTGTCGACACCCTTGCGCCACCCCATCTTCCTAGCACGGCGGGCTGTACTGGGGCGGCTTCCACATGTGCTAAAAGCCTTGAACGGCGCAAATACAATAACATAATTGGTAGTTGTGTTTGAGCCGTTTGGGGTTGAAACATTGGCCATGGCGAAGACTGCCCACCTAGTATTTCAAGACATCCACAGGTTGGTCGACTATTCTGGTGAACAGAGGACTTCCCTAAATATCTTAGACAAAGAATCAGTATTGCCATCCAACGTGGTAACGCTGTTAGCCTTCTGGGCTCCTTGAAATCGAAGCGAACGAATTTTTGACGCCCTTTTGTATGCATTTTAATTACATTATATACTTAGTTTTATTATTATTTTATGTCTGTATATTTAGTAAACAATGTTCGTCTTCAACACTGATAAACCCGTTGAAACGTTTTTATATCTCGGCTAAGCATTATGTAGGTAAGTAATATGCGTTATATAGGCCAACATAAGGACGAGATTAGTAAAACCGCGAGGGAACAAAGAAACAGATCAACAACAAATTATTCACCGATTCTCAAATCCAATACATACAGAAGGTCCATTTAACACAGAACAGTCATGTATTTATTTCACCCTGTATGCTAACTTCAAATGCGAAAATAAGTTTGTTTGTTTCCTTTTCACGCCTAAACTACGGAACCGATCATCCTGAAGTTTTGCATATATACGTTGTCAGGTGTTACAGAAACGGACATTTGGAAAAAGTACTGTTCCCGAGGAAAACAACAATGACGTTCTTATAATAACAGATGGCGCCACTTGTACCCTATACAGGTGAATTTTTCAAGTGGGCGCGGATGGTCAAATGCCGAAACTATGAGGATCAGCGAAAAATATTCAAACTAGTCTCGAGCCCGATTTTGATGAAAAAACAGTATCGTTGGATTTTTGAAAAATTTATACTCCTAGCCAAAAATCGAACCCGTTGATGCCCCCAACATAGTTAAGAAAAGGCTAGGCAGATCAGTGAGCTTTTACATACTACGTATAGACAAGACAGTGCGAACAAAATCTGTGAAACAAGCGCGGTAGTGCGGGGCGCTGGGCTGCGCGGGCTCTGTAGCGACCAAGCGACTGTCCCAACATGACTTAAGCTCACGCCAAGCCCAGACATCTCCATAGGATGCAGGTCCTTCAGAACCGGTTCTTACGCAGTCACGGGAGCCCCCTATTACGTCCGTAATGATCGATGAGTGATGATATTTACATATAGATCTTGAAATCCCCACGATAATAGCTCAGTTTATGAAGCGCCTCTCCAAGCGCTTCTTCGATTCTGCCATCAAACATCATAACCCCCTGATCGCAGCGGCCGCCCGTTACGAACCCTCGCGAAATAGTCAGATCCGCCGCCCAAGGCTTACTTTAGTCGATCCCAATGACGCTATTACCCTCCTCCAGGAGAGCAGGAAAGAAACTAGCACGCCCCGCGACGCCCCGATACGCACCCTCCCCGTCCCTTGCTCGTGCCAGCACGCGTGGCTGAGCCTGTAGTCCTAAATCAGTCCCCACACACCACTCAGATCCAGCCTGTCACCTTTGCTGTGCCCCGCAGGGGGTGCCCTTAGCGTGTAGTCGTTTAGTTTGTAAGTTTTTTGCCCTGGCTGGAGGCCTTACACTTAAGGCATCCACAGGATTGTCCGGTTAAGCAGTCGACAACCTCTCTTGGTTGAACTGCAAAATGCCATTTCGAAAAAAAAAAAGAGCAAGCGACTGAGTGAACTGCGGCCGGCCGACCGCAGTTGAACGGAGCACAGAGTCAATAGCTCAATGAGGCAGATGCTTGAAGTTGTACTTCTTCTTTAATGTTTTGTATTGCGTAACATAATTATGTTATCATGTTATTAAACATGTATTATAATTAAACAAACATGTATTTATAAACTAGATGGACCCAGTTTTTAACACATATTAGTAGAACTTCATGAAGTAAGCACTTAAAATACAACAACATGAAACTGTTATTTGTATTCTTTTGTTGTTTGCTTCTCGCATCAACTGGTGAGGCCGGCTTTAAAGAATTCATGAAAAAAGTATTTGGTGAGTGTTCTTTGTTTTCGTTTAGGCTTGAATTTAGATCATATATCATTCTTCTGCCCTTATCCCAATTCAAACTTTACGCAGTCCATCTATCGTTTCTTTGGTCTTTCTCATTCCTCCGCATCACATGCCCGAACCACGACAACCGATTACCACACAACTTTTCAGTCACCGGCGCCACTTTTAGACTTCCACTTATATACTCATTTCTTACTTTATCCATTCGCGTAACACCACACATCCCCCTTAGCATTCTCATCTCCGCGACATGCAAATGCCTTTCATTCATCCCTTTTGTGGCCCAATATTCTGATCCATACAAGACAGCAGGTCTAACGTCATTGTTTTATAAATCTTCCCCCTACGTTTAAGGAGAATGCGGGAGAATTTGAATTTAGATTTGCATGTTATAAAATTAAATAGTTCGTCTTATGCCTTAACATAAAAATGAGTGTTTTGCAGGGCTCAATACTGAGACCGGTCCTATTTTTAGAATATATGATTTACCTCATCTAACTGAAGAACACAACCACAAGTGATGTTATTGCCTGATGATTTAATCATTTATTTTTTAAGACGTGGGATGAATGCATGTGACACAGGAGCTAAATTAGCAACTCTATTTGTGGTGGCTCAAACTTCGTTTGAAATACTGTTACGAGTAAAGTTACCAGCTTGCACTACAAAGTGGTTGTTACGTCAGTCACTGTAGGCCGAATAGTGCGAAATGGGTGTTTTTTTGCGATTTACAAAAAATCTATTGATCGGACTAAAAAAATAAAACACTATCATGCTAATATGTTGCTTGTAGAATTATTTGCCAAAAAATCAGAATGATTGTAAGAAATTTTTAGAGATAAGTTCGTGTTTTTTTTTTTTTAATTAGTTGTATTATGTTTTCAAAACACTATCATACTAGCATATATCCTGAAGAATATCATATATTTTACTGGTTTTGTTTATTGCAGTGAATCATTTGCTTTTTTGCATTATAAAACTCGCGTTTAGCTCCTGTAGTCCCCTTAAAGAGTAATTAAAATAAATGTAGATGGATCCAGAGGGCGAGGAAGACCAAAGAAAAGATGGATGGTTTGTGTGAGGAGTGATGAAGGAAAAAGGAGTTAATGATAGCGTGACAAATAACGTGGTGGCCAGGTTAGCCAGTGAGATTTAAATATTCTTGCGTTTTTGCAATTTCCTGGTCAGTCTCAGGCTAGAATGAGGAAAATATAGTGAGGAAAGTTTTGAGTATAAATGTGGATGGGTATACAATAAGGGTGTAAAAATTCTCTTCACGAACCCGAAAGGCACTTGTTATCTCCGTCATTGCGATCATTTTTTTGTTCTACACCATACCTGGGAACCTTCTAGTTACGGAGATATTGGGGGTCAAAGTTCCAACTATTGACAAGTTTTTTTTTTTTTTAATACAAGTTGTTATTGTACGTTTTTTCACTTTAAACACCTCCACGACCCCCGTACTATTCAATCCATCCATCAGCACAATGTTTTAAGTGCGTTGCATTGAGTTCTACAACAAAACTTGATTTTTCACCCAAAAAAAAAAAACGTCGTTTCCCAGCAATAATTTTTGCGTAAAGTTACTTAGTTTGATGTACAGAATGCTTGGTTGACGGCTTCGTGATGAGGTTGTTTACAGCCTGTATGAGTAGACCAAGACCAAAGAAACGATGGATGGACTGTTTAAAGAATGATATGGCTAGAAAAGAAGAGTCTGATAAGATGACGGGTAATAGAGAAGTATGGAAGAAGAAGATATGCTGCGCCGACCACATTGATGAATGAATGATTTGGGATAAGAGCAAGACAATGATTATAATAAAATAAATATTTCGTTTTTCTTTTCAGACATAGGAAAACCCGATGTTCACAACAACTTACTACCAAGAAAACAAATGGTCTCAAGTTACAAACAAACAAATAAAGATACTAGTACTAAGCATTGGTATAATATTTGGTAAACATCAAAAATCATCTCATCATGACCGATAGCCCAACAATGTATGGCCCAACCCGGGCATCAAACCCAACAACTAAGAAATGTACGCACGACCACTCAAGCAACGAAAAATCTAATTCAGCTGATCTCTCATCTTACGGGAAGCTCATAGAAATGTCCTTTTATGAGATACGCGCCTTCCTGTACTAAATCAAAAACGATTTTCATAATGTAGTCTATGACATTCCAATAAGTTTTATACCATTTTAGATAGCTTTTATGACAAGGATATTTTTCTAGTAATTTGTACATATGGCGTAGTATTATTTTTTTTACTATACAACATTTTTATATGAAGTTATGGCAGAAATTACAAAAAAAAATTGTTTCATTAGTAATCTTTGCCAAAGTTTTAGGCATTAAGTCAAAAACCACTGAATTTCAGTAGAACATTTGGTGGCTTAATTTCTTGCATTTTAACCTTACTATAACGTCCTGCAAGGAATACGTCGAATTACCAGTAACCCTGTATGCTGTATACATAATTAATAATAATTTAACTTATTAAATATTTAAGTATTAAAACACATCAACGAACGAGTACGTTTCCAACACAGTATGTAAACTTACTGTTTAATACTTAATTTAAGTTGAGGGTATACTTACATAATAATAATTTATTGATACTGACATTATTTGATACTTGGTGCTTAATAATGTATTGATACTGACATTATTTGATACTTGGTGCTTAATAATGTATTGATACTGACATTATTTGATACTTTGTGCTTAATAATTTATTGATACTGACGTTATTTGATACTTTGTGCTTAATAATTTATTGATACTGACATTATTTGATACTTGGTGCTTAATAATTTATTGATACTGACATTATTTGATACTTTGTGCTTAATAATTTATTGATACTGACATTATTTGATACTTGGTGCTTAATAATTTATTGATTCTGACATTATTTGATACTTTGTGCTTAATAATTTATTGATACTGACATTTTTTGTTAAATTTTGCATGCCAAAACTCAGGCAGAATGTACCCGTATCACTATATTTTCTAACAAGTTTATTGTACAAATACCTACATTCTATGCGAATAAATGATTTGATTTGATTATTTCACTCCGCGCATGAATAAAACTTTGTCACAACACCAATTTATCTCGTTTGCTCGACGTCCGTATGTCACTACAGGGATCCAGCAGAATATCAGCGGCAGGTGCATGCCTGACACATGCTGAGCTGGTCTCCCATTTGGTGCAACCTTGAGACGCACACCGCACCTTGTATATTATCGTTATTTTATTTTATGTGAAGGATGTCATGGTGTTACTATACTTATTTCGTAAATATGTTTTTCTTTTTGTATATTGGCACCTTGTTTTTTTATCATGTAAATTGTATCATTTAATAGTACTTCTGTGAGTTGTGCTATGTCTTTTGTGTACACTAAATAAATGGTTTATCTATCTATCTATGTTATACTGGTTATATATAGCTTTGCTGTGTCGCCGTGTGTACAAGTACTACCTAAAATAAAAATCAATGTCACAGGAAACTTTAAAACTTACCAAAGAAAATAATTTAGTTTAAGTGCAAATAAAATGCTTGATTTTTCTTAAAAATCTGTTTTATTTCAAAATCAAAATCAGAGCATTTATTTCAAGTAGGCCAGTTACAGGCACTTTTGAATTGTCGAAACAAAGATGAAAATTAAATGTAGCTACAGTCCCAGTCACAAGACATAAAAACTGTGAAAGTACTGTAGTTGCCCATTCCCTAGCGTAGATCTCTATGGAGAATAACGGGCAAGAAACTCCATGGACACTCTTTTAAATCAAAATATTGTTACAAAATCTTGGTTACATCATTCATGTTGAGATGGTATATTATGTGAGAACAATGTAGCAAGATGTGCACGTTAAAAGTATATAGTAAAAACAAAAAATACAATTCAAAAATAAACATTCAAATAAGCCATGCCAACTAAGAGATGACCAGTCACAACTGATAGCGCCCGTTCACGAACATGACGCATGGATCAGCACCATTAAACTCAACCATTTTGAAGGGAACTGAATGATCATTTTATTAAAATACTTTAAGGCCTCTTTCAAAGTGAACACACAGGGACTTTTGGAAAATGTTTAGTTTAGTGGAGCGTCCTCTATGTCAAACCTGTGAAACAGGCTCTTCTCATACTTCCTCTTATTTACTAACCGACTTCAAAAAAGGAGGAGGTTCTATGTTCCACTGTAAAAATATAAAAGTCAGACTTTGGGACATGAGGAGCGTAGGCCGAAGGCCGGCGGAGCTCCGACGACATGGCTGACGGGAGATAGGGCGGCACCTTTTTTTTATGCCCGTTCCAACCATCTGTTGTGCATCGACTACGCTTTTTAAACCTAGATGTTTAATTTTGTTTATTACTGTCACATGGTAACGCTTTTTTTTTATTTTTTTGGATGGGAAATTGTCAAATGACTTCTCCCGCTCTGGGCGGAGCAGGAGGGAGTGTCAGACTTTACTGACTAAAACCCATCCATGTTCCTTCATCGCCCTTTATCTTCCGGGGCCACGGTATCTCTTTCGAACAGTCCCGCAACCCCGGCAGGCATCGGTCCTTGCGGACCCATTCCTTTTGCTGACTCTCTTTGAGGCGCGCGTGGAACACTCCTGCGCCGTCGACACGGCCTGTCGTCATGAGACGGACGGACGGCGAGCTAGCCCATAGCCCACCGTCCACAGGCCCGCGCCTACGGTGGCTCCCCACCCTATCGTACGAATGGCCTAAGGATTAGCCAGCCAGTTTATTAAATGTTGTAACAAACACTACGGCTGAATATCATTCAGGAAGCTAGTTGAACGGCGCCGTTTAGTAAAGAGGCTAGGCGGTTAATTGAACGGCTAATTTAACCATTTGGCTGCGACATATCGTTAACAATGTAGAATAAATGCATGGCAAATATTTTACAACTAAAAATGGAAAAATAAAAAAAAATAAAAAACAGACTAAAAAAAAACAAAAATGTAAAAAGGTAACAAAACACGGTGTTCTAAAACTAAAACCCGACTACAGAATGAAGTCCTTAACCTTCACCAGGTTTACCTAGTGGAAGGTCTTCCAACGCAACGTCTTCCGGTTCGCGGTCGCCACTTCAGAACTTTTCGGCCCCATCGACCATCCATTCTATCGAATCCGTTCGTAGCCCGAAGAATTGCCAAACTTAAGTGGCAGTGGGGCAGAGCACATTGCTCGCAGAACGAATTCAACCAGTAGTTAGTATTTTTCTTTAGTCTTAGTTTTATTTTTTTTAGTCTTAGTTTTTAAATGAACCGCTTAAATACTATTCTTCACTGAAATACTACTACACTTCATCCCATCTATTCGAAAAGGACGACTCTGTTCGTCTTTAAGTGCACCCAAAGGTGTTGTTTTCTATAAGAAACTTTAAGCGGGCAGTAATGAGTTTTTAATCCTCTTTATAAGTGCGCCGCAATTATCTTTGCCGCGCACTTTTTGAATTTCTCATAAGAAACTTTTAGCGGGCAGTAATGAGTTTTTAATTCTCTTTATAAGTGCGCCGCAATTATCTTTATACTACACTTGCTTAGTAAGTGTACCAATACTACCCCACTAAAAGGCTTGAAAGCTGTTCATTAAACCTTTTCAAAAATCTATTATATATTGTATGGAATTTCATTACTGCCCTGAAAATCAGGGTAGTAATCCATTACTAACGCGTTTTGTTTTTTTTTTTAATCTTGGTGACGTTGGCAACTAAACGATTTAATTTTACCATAAAAAGTACTGGCCACTAGCACTTTAACAGCAGTTAGCATACATTTCGACATGGCCGGCAAACTTCAAACCTCAATGCCGTAGAGCGAGAGATTTATAACACTCTCTCGCTTTAACACGCGCGTAAGTTGGAACCTGCGAAACGGGGCGTTTTTACCTTCTCTAACGTCTTTTGGCGCGAAAACTGTTTGACGCGCCAAAATTAAAAACGTTTAACAATTGTAACAATGGCAATATAACTTTTTAATAAAATGTTTTTTTTTGCTATTTTGTCTTTTACTTCTTTGTGCTTAAGTGTAGTATAAAGCAGTATATATCACTCGAGGGTAAGTACAGATTACTAAACTCGTGGTTCACGGCCCTCCGCTTCGCGTCGGGCCTCAAACGCACACTCGATTAGTAATCTGTGCCTTACTCCCCTTGGTGAATAAATAGCTATTGCCACGCACTTATTAATTTGGAAAATCTTAGTGTTCAGCGCTAAAGAAGTCGAACGCAAATATTGATTGAATAAATACAGGCTGGTACGACGGCCCATAGTCGCGCCGCTGCGCCGGGTAAAAAAAAAAAAAAAAAAACGCGCGACCAACAGCCCGCGTTTTCGTAAATTTTCCCGGAATTTTAAAAATTCATGGTTTTGTTTTGAACAATGAGTTTTTCAAGTGACAGTGAATAAAATAGAGTAAATAAGTAGAGTGTATAACTCGGGCGCAAAATATATTTTTGCCTGGATTCAAAAAAGCGCCCTCGCCGTAAAAATATTATTTTGCTCCCTTATGATACAATCTACTATTAATACTTCAATTAAACATTCGATACGGCTGCAATGATGGCCATCATGAAAATGATGACGCCGATTTAAGATGGCTATAGTTATTAAAAAAACCATCCACAAACGACACAAATATTTGACAAAATGGTAGATGAAATTGTGGCTTGGCGTAGAGGGCACGCGCATGCTCTGGCGTTCAAAAGTTTACATAGACCTAGATCGGGCAGGTCGCTACCAAACATTTGAATTCAACTTTATATTGAAACTGTTAAAAAAAAATATTTACAGTTTACTTAAAGGAAGTAACACAACTGCGCCTAAATTTACACTTAATATATACTATTATTATTACGTATTACTTACTTAATATTACGTATTTTTTTAAATAAATTTATTATACTTATTCTTTCAACTTTCGGGTGTCCACGACACAAGCCTCGTTGCTTAGTGTGGCACTAGATGGCGTTGTGTGTAATGACCAGCGATATTTATTTAATTCCACTTACTTGTCACTATTTGGCGCCGCTAGCAGCTCTGTTGCCCTGGTTATAAAGACCTGGACCAAGGAGCCGAGGTTGCCAGTCTGCGGGTTGTTCTGCAGGAACTTCTGGAGCAAAGACTCGGTGCTGCCGTCGAACATCAGCTGCTCTTCACTGGAATTTGAAAAGTAAAGGCTTTTAAGAACCTGAATTTCTTGTGTTACATTTGCTTATGCCTGAGGCTTCAGAAACATTGTGATTTCGCAAAAATTTGCGACAAAACGTCCTCATCATTTGCCAAGCCTTTTCCGAACTATGTTGGGGTCTTTCAGTCTAACCGAATGCAGCTGAATACCAGTATTTACATGGAGCAACTGCCTACCTGACCTCCACAACCCCGGCTAATTCGATACCCCTTGGTAAGACTGGTTGTCAGACATTTTGAGCCACTGACTACCTGTTACGTCTGCCAAAAATCTACAAATGACAGCCGGGACCAGCTGCCAGATGGAAAAATCAAGTAACACTTTGCCCTACCCGGGAATCAAATTCTCGGCAATCATGCTTTCGCCCACTCGACGAACGACGCAGTCAAAAGTTGTTTTGAAAAAATTAAGGAAAAATTATGAACAATTCTTGTAAAAATAAATATTATTATCTTCAATCATTATATTTATCAGATTTTACATCAATCATTTTAACTACAAAAACTATTGAAATGGATATCAATTTTATTGATAAATAAAACATGTTTTTAAGTGCAGTTAAAAGTAAAGATTTTGTTTGATAACATATAACACAGGCTATTGCATGTACTGATTAGTCTTAAACCAGTACAATCGTTAGGGGAGCCCCGAGGGAATCCTCGGGGCTCCCCTAACGATTGTACTGGTTATTATTATTATTTTTGTTACTCCTAATCATATTTTCGCATAACATTATTTATAAATAACAGTTTACGCATAACTTTTTTAAGCATAACATTCCTAGGCATAAATTTATTTACGCATAATGATATTAAAACATATTTGTTATAGGCATAACAAAGAAGCATAATAATTAACTCTTAAAATTTTAGACGTACCCTAATCTTGGATATACCAATTTATTTTGACGATTGGAAAAAAACCATATCTCCTGAAGCAGTTAATACATAGCATATTTGTTTTGAACATAGTTAATTGTGAACATAATATGTGAGTTCTTTCCTTGTAAGAAGCATGCAAACAAGCATACACCATGCATGCAGCAAGCAAGCAGCATGTAAACCAGCATGCACCATGCCTGCAGCAAGCAAACAAGCGTACACCATGCATGCAGCAAGCATGCAACATGCAAACAAGCATGCAGTATGCAACATGCAGCAGGCATGGTTTCTGTCACGGCTCCGACGTTGCGGGGCTGTGGCGGTTCCGCGCTCGCCCCTCTGCGCCTACGCGGGCTTAGATTACACTCTAGGGGTAGGGCTGATACGTGGAGTCGGTATTGCAGCGATTTATTTCTGTCACTAACTTTTGTAGCACAACTTAATGAATTTTTAATTCAAAATAAATTTAAAAAACTTAAATTGTATTCCGGTATTTCTATTAATTGTATGCCTAAATACTATTATGCTAATAGTCAGTATGCCTAATAACATTATGTGAATTCAATTTATGCCAAAAAAATTAGCCTTCAAGATGATTATGCCAACATAAACTGTATGCCAAAAAAAAATTGGCAAAGTATTATTATGGCAAAACAAATTATGCCAAAACAGTTATGCCAAAGTATATTAGGAAAAAGAACATTATGCAAAAAGTAGGGATTCCCAATGAACCCTTTATTTTTTTATCATTTGTTGTTATAATGACAACATAATACACATTCTTTAAAAGGGGTTTGTATTTAAGGGGCGGCCTAACTTTCGCCATTTTTTGATGTTAAACATCTGGCGACGCGTCGCCAACTGTCAAGTTGTCAACCCAGCCCGATCATTATAGACCTGTTGAAGCAACATAAGATCTACATATTCGCCACGGATTACAACAAGCCAGCTGGTCTCGGGGCACAGCGCTGGGTTACAATCTCGTGACTTCGAGTTCGATCCCAGCATGACTTTCTTTTTGTAAATCGAGTCATATTTTTTCTCTAGCCTGCTCTGTCCCACTCCTATTACTTGTACAAAATAATTTCGATGTTTCTTCGAGGCGTCCCGTGACAGCTCACTTTTTTTTTTTAAATTGCGGCCACGCATAAATTCCATATTAATCGATAGCTGGTATCAATACAAACTAGTTTGGTATGAGATAAAGGCCCTGAAAAGGAAACGGATTAGGTATAGGTAGTCACCCAACTTTGAGCGACAGATTGAACACCTTCATGCAAGTTAGTTGACACAATCGACATTTTTGACAAGCATCTCGCGCAGATTTGCCCCAGCCCAGTTTGATCATAACTTATTGAGGAAGCGACAGGGAATCCCGCGAAATTCAAATTTTCTTACTTTTTTTTTTGCAGGTCAGTGTTGTATGTTGATTGAAATATGGTTCACGACCTTCGTCATCATTATCATCACCATCTTCCTGCCCTAGTCCCATGTTACTTGTGGTCGGCGCAACACGTTTTTTTCTCCCACTCTCCCCTGTCAACCGTCACGCTATCAGTTACACCCTTTTCCTTCATATCATTCCTCACACAATTCATCCATCGTTTCCTTGGTCTTCCTCTCCCTCTCCACCCATCAACGTTCGCGACCTTCGTGTTAGCCTAAAAATGCCAGGAAGCTAGGCAGGAAACTTGCTGATAATCTATTGTCGAATTGAAATAGATATCTCAGTTATATTAATGGTTATCAGACCATATTGAGTCAAAGATAAATGTGCGCCAATTCAGAATTATGTTTAACAACAATTAAAAAAACAGCCACTCCGGTCGATCTTCAAGTTAAGCCGCGCTTGGCTAGGTTGGTCCGTGGGTGGACCCATAAAAACCGAGTTTCCTCCGTGCCTCGGAAAAGCACGTTAATGCGTTGGTCCTGGGCTGTCATTTGTAGTTCTTTAAGTCGTTACGGGTACTCAATAGCCTCGAAAGTCTGACAACCAGTCTTACCACGGGGGCAAGGGGTGTCGTATCACCCAGTACTAACTGGGTTGTACAGGTCAGATAGGCAGTTGCTTCATGTAAAATACTGGTATTCGGATAGATTGGAAGCCGACCCCAACATAGTTGGGCAAATGCTAGGCTGATGATGATGGTAATGGTACAGACTCGTACATGGCCAATTTTTTCATTTATGGTTCTTAAAGAGGCCTATGTAACATTTGAAATTATAAACAATACTTACGCGCTAGCCGGTGGATTAATATTGAATGCCAGCAACTGATTCCAAAACGGATCATTGGGACAGATGACCTCGGAAGAACAGAACCGCATCAGCAGCTCATTGGAAGACAACTCCGAGTATCTGCTCACAGCTACACCCATTGTGATCTGGAAAATAGGTGCGAAGTGCATTATTATTGGGTAGAAACAATTTTAGACTTGTTTGCTGTACCACACCCCAGTCTAACATTAAGTAATACTTCCAGCACAGTGTTTAGATGCGGACTTAATGCCTTAGGCATTGTCTACCAGTCAAGCTCTAGGTGATGTAGAGACAAAATATGTTGGTTCATCATCATCATCATCAGCCTATTAATGTTCCCACTGCTGGGACACAAGCCCTCCTCTCTATGAGAGGGAATGGGCTATAATCCACCACGCGGGCCCATTGCGGATTGGTAGATGTCACATGTCTTCGAATTTTTTGGTTCTAGGACATGCCGGTTTCCTCACGATGTTTTCCTTCACCGTTTTGAGAGCAGTGCTGATGAAATAAATTACACAAAGTAGTGCGCCTGCCTGGGTTCGAACCCACGACTTACTGTTCGTAAGTCGGGCCGCCACCGCTGGGCCACCGCTGCTCCCCATAATAGGTTGGTTATGGAGAGGTATATTTACTAATAAGATCATTTTCAATCTCAGTGTGACATATTATAATTACTTTAAAAAAGCCCTTCTAATCCAGTGCTTTATAAGTGAACGCACACTTGTCCGAGCTGAAAGAATCGACCACGCCGAACGAAACGTTCTATCATACGTATAACGTTATCAATTTGTTCGATTTGGTGTGGATAAGTATGCGAAGTTACATACAAGTAATTCTAAAATTCAATTCTTTCACTTCCTTCCGCTCTGATAAGTGTTTAAATTCTATAACTGGGGAGCAAGCTACAAATTCGAAAAAACTATACATAGATCAAGAAAAATGGTATTGGATATTTTAGATAGGGTAATCTCAGTAGCTGCCCAGAATCTGGGTCCGTACCTGGTTGATGGCAATAGATTTGCTCTCAATTTCATGTGAAATGTAAGTACACACACGCCACAGCAACCCGTTCAGAGGGATCAGGCCGCGGCCAAGCGAGCACTCAACGAGACCCTAACACCTCGAGGAGAGCGCAAGCGGCCGCGTCTTGATAAGTCTAAACGGGACGCTAACAGGAGCTACGCCCAGGCTGCAGGCTCCGACCTGGACGTCGCAGTCACCTGCAACCGGACGGGTCACATCAGCCAGGAGGTGGCGAATCAGGTACTCGCGGCTATCCAAATGAAGATAGTCGCCGAGGCCTCTTCCCCTACACAGGACTCACCGGCACCGACCTTCAGAGCGAGGCCGGTGTTCAGCAGCGGGGCCCTCAGACTGTGGTGCGGCAACGACCACACCTTATCCTGGATAAGGAAGCTAATCTCCGAGTTGCCTCCCCCTACTAGCACCACGCTAGTAATCAGGAGGCAGGCGGACATCAGGCGCCGGGTGAGATGCGGAATCTCCATCCCCGACGAACAGGGGATCTTCACGGAGCCGGCCATCATTGGGCGGACTCTGTGTTACCAGAACCCTTGGGTTGGAGTCAGGGAGTGGGTGATGCTGGGCGCCTATAAACAGGCCGACGCATGGTATGTGGTGGTCGGGGTCCCTGAGGACCAAATTCCGACCCTGATGAAGGCCGAGCGCCGTCTCTCATTTGGTGTAGGGACGGTGTACGTGAAATTCCAGGGTCCGAACGGCAGATTTGTCGAAGTCCCTCAGGGATATCCGACCGCTGAAGCCAGCGCCGACACACAGGCGGTGGAGGCAACTCCACCCCCAACAAATACCGCGGAAACACCCGCGGTGGAGCCTGCAGTAGCAGCGCCAGCCGGCCCTACCGCCGCTAGCGTGGGCGCCGTCCTCTCGGGGGAGGAGCTCGAGGACATCACCCTGTCCTCGGCCTCTGACCCGGAGGGGGATGACTTCGACGCGGGCGACCTTTTTGCCGGGCTGCGGCTGGCAGGAGACGAGGAAGGAACGACCAGCGATGGCGTCCCCTTCGTCGACCTGTAAGGTCCTGCAGGCCAACCTCCACCACAGCCAGACCGCGACGGCTCAGTTGCGGAAGTGGCTGGAGGTTCAGCACACGGCCATTGCCTTGGTCCAGGAGCCGTGGATCAGGGCGGGCCAAATACAAGGACTCTCCAACCTCGGTGGTAAGCTCCTAGTAAGTACAGATCATGACAAGCCCAGATCGTGCATCTATGTGACACGTAACATAAAGACACAGCCACTAACAGATTTCTGTTGCAGGGATGTCTCTGCAGCTAGGCTACTGATACAGCGGGGGGACACAGTAGCAACGGTGGTCTTCGCCTCCGTTTACATGCCCGAGGAAGAGGAGCCGCCGCCGCATGACCTCGCCCGCCTCGTGACTTATTGCGAGAGCACAGGGCTAGAAGTTGTCATAGGCGCGGACACGAACGCTCATCATCCTCTGTGGGGCATGGAGACGCTAAATGCTCGAGGTAAGGCTTTAGTAGATTACCTATTTACAACAAACCTAACCCTACTGAACACAGGTTCTGAACCAACCTTCGTAAACAGACGTAGCCAAACAATCATAGACCTCACTCTGGCATCGGAGGGTGCAGCGGCTATCACTACCGGCTGGCAGGTCTCCAAGGAGGCTTCCTGCTCGGACCACAGGTGGATCCGCTTTGACATTCAGGTCTGTGTAACACCAATACTGCCACGGCGAAACCCGCGTAACACTGATCGCGCTGGATACACGCGCTTCCTCGAAAACAAACTTGCGTCAACAAACTACGGGATGACCTACGAGGACACGCCGCAGATCGACGAGCGTGTAAGTCATCTCACGAAATCTATGCTAGACAGCTACCATTCATCCTGCCCCGAGACCACTCCGCCCACAACACCAGGGAAACAACCATGGTGGGGAGCGGATCTGGAACGCAAGCGCGGGAAGGTAAGGTCAGCCCTAAACAGAGCCATGAACACCTGTGCTGATAGTGATTGGGATGCGTACTACGCGGCCAAAAAATGCTACAAAAAATGCATCAGATACAGGAGCTCCACTGGGTGGCGAAAATACTGTGGCAGCATTGAATCCTGCCAACAAGCAAACAGGGTAAGGAAGATCCTGGCCCAGCAGAACACGACTGGGCACGCTGTTCTCCGCAAACCTGACAACACACTTACCACCTCGCCAGAAGAGGCGATGCGCGTCCTTATTGAGACTCACTTCCCAAGCTGCGCTTTTACACAGGCCATCGACTGGACAGAGGTAACCCAAACACCGTCAGAAAACGACTGGCGCTATGCACACAAAGTCATTACGCTGGAAAAACTCCAGTGGGCGATCCGGTGCTTCCATCCTTTCAAGGCAGCTGGTCCGGACGGAATCTTCCCTGCCTTACTGCAGTGGGGTGGGATCTCCGTCGCTAACAGACTGGTGCCCATAATGAGAGCGTGTTTGGCATTCAGATACGTTCCAAAAGGATGGAGGGAAGTGAAAGTCATATTCATTCCTAAGCCAGGTAAGAGTGACTATACCAACGCCAAATACCACCGAGCAATCAGCCTAACCTCCTTCCTCCTTAAAACCATGGAGAAGATGTGTGAGAGAGAGCTGAGAGACGGCGTTTTAAAAACTATCCCACTCCATACTAACCAACACGCATACAGCGCGGGTAAGTCCACGGAATCCGCCCTCCATCTAGTGGTCGGCAGGATAGAAGAGGCGATTCATCAGAAGGGCACCTGCCTGGGCACTTTCATAGACATCGAGGGAGCATTCGATAAAACAAACTTCTCCAGCATAAACACCGCGCTCTCTCGTCACGGAGTAGAACAGGTACTGATAGACTGGATTACTAACATGCTAAGTAAACGAGTGGTTCGACTTGAAGTGGAGCAGCAGATGGCCATGATAGCCAGAGGCTGCCCCCAAGGTGGCGTACTATCCCCGCTTCTTTGGAATCTGGTTATAAATGACCTCATCACGAAACTCAACGCGAACCATTTCTACACAATAGGGTATGCCGACGACCTCGCTATCCTCATTTCGGGGAAAGTGACGGGGACAATCTGCGACCTTACTCAACAGGCACTACGCATCGTTGAACGATGGTGCAGAGAGTTCGAGCTCTCAGTGAACCCCACGAAGACTGAACTAGTCATGTTTACCCAAAAACGAACACTAGGCCCTTATCGCCTACCCAAACTCTTCGATACAGAACTCCAGTTAGCCAATGAGGTCAAGTATCTGGGAGTCATCCTGGACAGCAAGTTAAACTGGAGTAGCCACTTAGACAATAAAATAAACAGGGCCTGCATTACCTTCTGGCAGTGCAGGAGGATGATAGGTAAGAAGTGGGGCTTATCCCCTAAAATTATACTTTGGTTATACGGCGCGGTGATCCGACCTATGATCACGTATGGGGCAGTGGTCTGGTGGCCCCGTACCAAACTAACTACAGCCTCCATCAAGCTGCAACGCTTGCAAAGGCATGCCTGCATGGCGATCACAGGCTGCATGAGGACTACTCCGACTGCGGCTCTCGAAGCCATGTTGGGGCTGCCACCGCTACATCTGTTCATACAGCAGGAAGCGACAATGACGGCTATACGCCTTAAAACACTTCAACTCTGGGGTAAGAGAGAAACACAGCACACGCGGTACTGGAGGGATTCTACAACGAGTTCCCCCTGGCGAAAGCAACAAACGATCGGATACCAAAACAATTCGTATTCGATAAGAAATATAAAATCCAGCTCCATGAGGATCACCGATGCGAGGGATTAAATCCAGCAGAACTGCGGATCTTCACGGATGGATCTAAAACAGGTACTGGCACTGGTGCTGGAGTCTTCTCGGAGGATATCAACATCCACATAGCCAAACCTCTGGGGGCCCACAACACGGTATTTCAGGCAGAATGCATGGGCATTTCCCTGGCGGCATCTGCCATCTTAGCCAGGAAGGTTGTGGACCACTCAATTCGTATACTCTCAGACAGCATGGCTGTACTGCTAGCACTGGACAACCACACAGTGAACTCTGGGTTAATACACGAGTGTCACCAACGCCTGAACCAGGTTGGTAATCTCAATAATATAACTATCCAATGGATCAAAGGACACAGCGATTCCCGTGGTAATGATGCGGCGGATGAACTTGCTAGAAGGGGATCGAGCACGGCAGCGGTGGGACCCGAACCTATCGTACCGCTCCCTTTCGGATACCTACGCACACTGGTAAGGAAACGAACTAGCGAACAACACCACAAGCTGTGGCGGGACCACGGCGAGTGTAGGCAGGCCAAGGAAGCGCTTCCTGCTATCGATGGCCGCTTCACCAAACGCGCGCTGCGGTTGACTAAACCACAGATGCGCACAGTTACAGCCGCCATTACCGGACATGGCTCTTTTAATAAACACCTCTTTGTCTTAGGAGTCACAGACAGCCCCCTGTGCCGTGCCTGCATGGAGGAAGACGAGACAGCAGCCCACGTGCTTCTGCACTGCCCAGAGGTTGCAACATACAGGGCAAAGTACTTTGGTAACCCAGGTACTCTCCGCGAGATAGTCAGCAACACTGGGGCGTTACTGGCCTTTCTCGGGGAATTGGGATGGATAGAATAGTTTCCCACCCGCACGCAAAATACGCGCTTTGACGTGGAGTTGCGGACACCAGCCCGTTATAAAATACAATACAATACAATACAAGTATACACCTCTGCCTATCCTTACAGGGATTAGAGGGCTGATGTTATGTGGGTACTTTATGGCCATAATAACTATGGCTTATAATGAAGTACCATGCAGTTTATCTAACAACCAATGCAAACTCTTCAGTCACCCACTTAACTTCAATTTATTCAAGGGGATCATTTATAACATTTTTATACAGTTTGCAAAAGTATCAAGAAAAAAAAATGAAGTATTTGTTTGAACTGCATCATAAATCAACTGAAGCATTGATTAGAAAAAAAAACCGAATAAAATTCTAGAACAACATTTTGAAAGTTTGAAATAAATAATTTATTGGACTTACAGACTGCATGCTGTTATAGTATTTTATTAAAGTATGTTAACTCGTTCACGGCCAAATGAGTGCCCTATCGTATCACGGCAACCAAGAAAATATATAAATTCGATATTATTATAGCAGATTTCTGCCAATGGCAAGCTGTCACGAATTTTATGAGAAGATGATGTGTCAATAGTATATTTGCATTCAAATGCTTTAATAGGAAAAGACAAAAATATGTTATTAAACAATAAAACCATAACACACCACAATTTAAAGAGATAGCAACTGAATTTGTTATAATAAAAAACTGACTATTGATAATAAAAATACATACACAATTATCGTTATAATTTCATGTTCATTCCATTATCGCGGTATTCAATGAGGACATTATTCTTACCTGTTATTTTCACAGGTTGTAGATATAAATTTATCATTCAATAGCGCTTTAATTATGATTTTGAACCACAATTTGTTTTTAGCAGCCACGAATTCATTGCCGACTTGTCAAACATTTGACATTTATTTTGTGCGATGACAATTTGAAAATGTTAGTGTAACGCGTTCAAATGGTTCGCATCATTTAAATGTAAATATTACGGTTTTTCTAGGTACTTGTCTTTTGAGTATAAAGCTGTTTCAATCCCACAGGTTTATCATTTCGCATTATTTCAAAAGCCTTGGAAGCAGGGTCGAAGCCATCCCCATACTAGATGGCACTGTGTGTTCATGTCCAGCGATATTTATTATTTATTATTATTATATCAACAGTGGCCCCGAGCACAGGTACCCTTGACGTGTTCTTCTGTTTGGAAGATGACTATCGCATCCCCCTGCAATACGAACAAAACTTCTTCTTCTTCTTCGTGTCGATCGAACAAAACTATAAGAATTAAATCATTAAAATCAAATACTCAGAAATCCTGGGGTTGAAGGGATACGAGGGGCCAGGAGTTGTACCACTGTGGGGACGCTACCTGTACCAAAAAGTCTAAATTATGGTCTCAATTTCAAGTCAATAGTTATAACTATAGAGTAATAAAATTGCATTGCCTTTCACAGTTACACACAAAACAACCATCAAGGGGTTCAACATCTGATATAATGGTGTCGATTCTGTTGTGCACAAACTAAACTTTAATTAAGGCTATTGCTATCTTTTACTAAAAGGCAGTGCGAGAAAAGGACGGCTATAGCTATGAACAAAGTTAGAGATGTCAAACTAGTTTATGCCTTGCGCTTCACCGTGTTTTTAGGTTTTTATTCGACATGTCTATAGTTGTATAGAATTATTAGTTCCAACTAAATTTGACAGCTCTAAATTATGTCCGTCTGTTTCTCGTTTTAACAGAGAGAAAAGGATAGCAATAGCCTAAATTAAGTTTAATTTGGGCACAACAGAATCGACACCAATGTTGCACGGCTACCTCTATGTTCAACTAACTAAAAGACTAAATATCTTAATAATATAAAAAATAAAAATACGAATACGAAAAAAAAAAAAAACAAAATATAAATACGAATAAATTTATGAAAAAGAAAACGAAAGTCAGTTTGTGGTGTGTAAAACAAAAAGGTGTCTGACTTGTTATGTGTGGATAATTAATATCTATGTGTAAAAATAACGTGTTAAAATTTGTGTTTTGTTGCCGACGGAACTAACAATTTGGACCATCCCACCGCTCTGCATAGTCGTAAGTTGTAAACTTTATTATTTTCAGGGCCAGCTTCCACTGAAAAACGATAGATGGCGCTGTGTAAGACTGAGGGTAAAAACATTTTTTTAGCTATATAGTGCTGGCATTCATTGCCAGTAAGGACCGACCGAAGGTTCGGTTTCGGTTTCGGTTTCGCCTAATTTCGGCCAAAAACTCTAGTTTCGGTCACAGTTTCGGTTTCGGCCAATAATTTTCCGAATCTTCGGCCCTGCCGAAACTGTGTGTTGTTCGTGAATTGTCGCGCATCATTCGGCTAACTACGAGTGAGTGAACGTGATTGCCAGTCATTTGCCAGTTGAGTTCGCTAGCCGGCGCGATCGTGATGATTTGAGGCTGTATGGTTTTTCTCGCGCAAATATTCAATTCATTATATATTTTACTTGGCTCTGTTGCGTTATTCCCTAGAACATAAACAATATGAATCTATGTAGAAAATAATGTAACACTTAAAAGATGTGTGTTAAGTTTGATTCAAACATTACTATACTTGGTTGTAATTGTTGTTGGATTAAATTTTGTACCCGTATTCGAACCGCCCCGTAAATCTGATACACAACTACCTCCGGTGATTTAACTATTACCGTGAATGACCTTCAGTACTACTAGTCATGTTGCATTTTTACCCTTCTAATACGCGAGGTGTTTAGTCAATTCGGACGCGTAGTACAGTAGTACATGAACATTTTCTAGTTAAACTTCATTATTTATTTGAATTAATTTTCCTATTATTAATGACTGCATGTATGTTTACTTGGTTTTATTGTATTTTAATCTGCGAGATATTATTTATTTATCATGGACTTCTTTCAGGTAAAAACTAATCACTTTTAAACTAATTTTAATGTTGAGTTTAGAAAAATATTGACAAATATGTTGATTGTGTTTTTTTTATAAATTGTTAATTTTACAATTAAAAGAACTATTTTTGTTACATACTTTAATTGTTGCATTTCATTTTTTTACACTGTTATCTGTCTGTAAATGCGTAAAAAAATTGATTTAACATGCTATAAAAATTCAAATATGTTTCGGCTGAAACTGGGACCAAGGCCGAAGGTTTGGTTTCGGTTTCGGCTAAAACCCCAGTTACGGTCGGACACTAATTGCCAGTAATGTGAATATACAGGGTGTTAGGCTTATGGACCGACACAATTTTTCCAGGGATTTGGGTGGTCAATAGCTAGGTTCTACCCAGACACCCTATGTCCTAAATGTCACGGTTGGTTACATATGTTTTTTTTTTTTTAATGAAATAAATACCCAAAATGTTTCTTTAATTCCAAATAACTTTTTCGTTTGTGGGTGTAATGGCACAAAATAAATTTTGTTGTACTCTTCAAAGTCGTTTAAATCTAAGTAAATCTTTGTTTGATAGAACTGGTTTCAAGAAAATTTCTTACGAGCTACCAAAGTTATTTTGTTTTTTAAATGAATGTAATTTTACAACTTCTAAATTTATTATAAAAAAAACTATAAGCCATTTTGAACTTAGCTTTATTTTAAAAAGTTCTTTAGTTGATACCCTTTCTAACGGTATGCTACAAGTCACAAAAAACAATTAATTAAGTAGTCAAAATATTAGTTAGGAGAGTCAGGGTTAAGAAAAGACGTATTAAGGTTATTATGTTTTTATAAACTAAAGTTATAAATCTTGTTCAAATTTGATTCAAATTAACCCAATATTTATTTTGTGCCATTGTGCCACAAACGTAAAAATTATTTCGAATTAAAGGAAACATTTTGGGGATTTTTTTTAAATAAAAAATAAATAACATATGTAACCAACCGTGACATTTGGGACATAGTATGTATGGGTAGACCTAGCTAATGACCTCCGAAACCCCTGGAAAAATTGTGTCGGTCCATAAGCCAAACACCCTGTATAATAGTTTGAGTGCGTTCGTCTTTCTTCGTTCTATTTGCGTTTTTGTTGTACAAATACTAATATATAATGGACCTTATAATGGCCTTCCCATAATGGACTGGAGAGGGATGTCTAAGTTCGAACAAAAAAAAGGTGAAAAGTCACGCAAGCCGCGGGTGAAATGATACAGTCCTATAAAATAAGAAAGAGAGCTTTCGTTTTCTAAAAAATAAAATCATTCCATAATTTTTTGTTCTAACTAGATGATTTTTTGGACCTAATATCTAAATAAACCAGGCCACTTATTCACAACGCTTCGATTCGATTTTCGATTCGGAAAGTCGTATGTCCATCTCGCTCGATTTCATAATGTCAAAAAAAGATAGACATACGACTTTCCGAATCGAAAATCGAATCGAAGAGTTGTGAATAAGGGGCCAGGAAGGTGGCCAATCTTACAAGTAGGTTTCAGGTTCACAGAAAACTTGGCATATCCGCCGTAGTGAGAGGACATTTGGCCATTTGAATAAATTACCTGCGGAAACGCTCCCAGTGCACTTTTATTGATCGATTGTTGATTATAAGTATAGTTTGATAGGAATTTGTGACCTAGCCTTCTTTTGGGTCTAGACCAGCTAGCTAGATAGCTTGCTACATATTAGTAATCTGTGGTCTAGACACCGGCGCGGTAACACGTCGTGTGATGGCTTGCGGCACCGCACCGGGCACATCACTAGACCTAGACGGACTCCTTTGTCTGTGCTCTGTGATCTTTCATTCGCCGATTGACGCGGGACCATGTTTTCTACTATTTGCCGACTTGTTGTATTCGTTTTCTTGAGTTAAAATTTACTGTAAATACAACTTTTATTAAATATGGGGCTCGATCAATACAAGGTGGAGGTGCTCCACTTCATTAATCCACACTTGATATGGGTGTTGGTCAGAAATGAGAGTGATGAAAATACGTTTCACTTCGAACAAATCGGGATTTTTGGGATTATGCCTCAAAATTTAACTTTTGGGGTGGACGACTGCGTGTTAAAAACCAAGCTTTGTGAGCAGTGGATTCCCGCAGCATCCGTGGCAATGCATAAATGTTTCCTCGATGCTGCCCAAGTGTGGTTTGCTCCTACCTTCATCGACAAGAAGTAAGTTGTTTTTACTTAATATTTTCGGGATTAAAGATTTTCGCCGGTTTCGGATCATGGTAGCATTAGTATTTGTTTCATTGTGCGGCACGGGCGGGGACGCGGCTAAGATTGCGGTGCTGTGAATTATTTACGTATATTGTCGGTACCTGGTACCTACTGTGTTTTTCCGAATTTTCCCTCCATCTACACTATCGCCGTGCCTGAAGTTTATTCGGCAGGTGTTACATTTTTATTCAGAAAGTAAGAATCAATAGGATACACCATTAGCCCTCCTTTTGATGTGGGTACTATTAAATTTCAACCAATTTTGTGCTTTGAACATGCTTTTTGTGTACACCAGCCTTATTATAATATACTCTAAAAGGTTTGGTCAGAGGGTCCTATTCAACCAAACACCTATAAATAAAAAAATCAATCCAGATATTTTTTGTTGCTGGATCCGGAATATATACAATATTTAGGTAACATCAATCCGGTTAGTCTACATACTCAGTCAACAAGCAACCATTCAATAGAAGGCATGCCTTTAATATTCGGAATACTGAGAAAGTACAACTAACAATGCTCAATGGTCCACTTTAGGGACTAAGTGCGGAAACCAAAAACCTTAACATAGAATGTAGAAGTACATCTAACTAATCTGCCAAGCTTTTTACTAATTATGTAAGGGTCAGCTTTCAGTCTACCAGAATACAGCTAAAGAAGCCAGTGAATTGTTCACAAATGTAGAACCATCTTGTTCACGACTTATCAATGGGTGTCATTTGCCAGCAGTAATTGATCTGAACCATTAATTAAGCAGTGGTTGATAAGAATATATGAAATAAAAGGCCTTAAAAGAAAGAAAGAATGAATACGGTGATGTATTTGGCATGTGCCACAAGTGCACACAACAAAAAGTAAAATAAAAAAAACTTAAATCTACACAACAAAAAACTTAAATGTAGACAGGAAAAGAGAAGAAAATATCCTTACCCACCACGGCATGTATGTCCTTCCTTGCACCCTGATACAAGCCTGCAGGCATAAAGGACGTGCGCGCTTACATGTGCAATGCTGTTATACGAAATAAAATTAACTTAAAATAGACCTCACAAATGATAAACTATTTCTCCTTTTTTTACTGCAATGGTCCTACCATTGCAGTAAAAAAAGGAGAAATAGTATTAAATACTGGTTTTAGTTTCTGGATTTGCAGACCATTCTGTTTAATTAATTTAATGTGTGGCTCCATCAAATAAAACAAATAATCAAAAAATTTACAGACTTCAATTGTAATCACTTTCTAAAACCATTAATTTTAATACCCTTGTAAAAAAATCGAGTTCCATAATATGGCACCCAAAATCTTTTAAGCGCTTTGGAGCTAACTGCTTAGGAGTTACGAGGGAACAAAGAAATGGACATACATACATACTCAAACACATAACCTTCTTTTTGGGCTTCACCACGGTCAGGTAAAAAGCGACAAAACTGACAGATTATTAACTATTATGGATATTTCCACACGGCCTACGCCTTTTATTGTGTTGTTTCTGTTATTATTAAACTCTTTATCACCATAGAAACATTCATTCTGTTAAGGGCCACCCTAATCATTCATTATGTTTACTGCTTTTATTTGGTATTGTGATATTGTACTAATATTCTGTTATTTTATGGACAATATGATCCTAGATTCTTAGAGGTATGCATGACGGCCAGTCAAGCTATACAAAACCAGTTTATACAGATCTCTCATTGTACGGGAAATCTATAGATACATAGTGAGACCATGTTTTACTGGAAATGTATAGCTTCATGTGCTGCCATGTGTCATAATCCAACGTTTACACCTGACCTTAACTCTTTTCATTATTTTAGTGATGACTTTTAACTATTATGAGAATACTAGCTTCTGCCAGCGGCTTCGCCCGCTTGAAGTTTTATAAATGTCCCATGGGATCTTACTACCGGGATAAAAAGTATACTATGTTTTAATCTAAGTTATAAACCATCTGTGTGCAAAATTTCATCCAAATCCGTTCAGTAGTTTTAGCCAAGCCACCAATGGTTAGGGCTGCAGAGACAGGAACCTCCTCACAATGCGAGCCGTATCGAGGAGTACTGCCTTTTGAATTAGGCCCTTGGAGGATATTTTATTAATTATTTTGTATTTGTGTACAAATATTTAAATATTAATGTAAATATTGAATGAGTCTGCGAAGTGTTATAATTATGAATTAAATAAATACTATATGAAATATCGTCATCACGAATCGTCTCGCGCGCAGGTTTGACGATTTCCAGCCTCCCGAACAAGCCGGTTTCCGAAAAGGCTTTAGCACCGTGGACCACATACATACGCTGCGTCAGGTTATACAGAAGACCGAAAAGTATAACTTGCCCCTCTGTTTGGCGTTTGTGGACTACGAGAAAGCCTTCGATTCGATCGAGACCTGGGCTGTACTGCAGTCTCTCCAACGGTGCCAAATCGACTATCGGTACATCGAGGTGTTGAAGTGTTTGTACAAAAACGCCACCATGTCAGTCCGACTTCAGGACCAAGCCTCGGAACCTATCCTCTTGCGAGGTGTGAGACAGGGAGACGTCATATCTCCGAAACTGTTCACCGCTGCACTGTCTTCAAGGTTCTGGACTGGAGAGGGCTAGGTATCAACGTCAATGGCGAGTACATAACTCACCTTCGGTTTGCCGACGATATAGTGGTCATGGCTGAGACCATAGAGGACCTCAGTACAATGCTCGATAACCTCTGTAGAGCTTCCGGAAGAGTTGGTCTTAAAATGAACATGGACAAAACCAAGATCATGTTGAATGCCCATTTCACACTCACGTCACCCACTCCTATCAAGATCGGAGACTCTACACTCGAAGTTGTAGACGATTATGTGTACCGGGGACAAACGGTCCAGTTAGGTAGGTCTAACTTCGAGAAAGAGGTCAATCGTCGAATCCGACTCGGCTGGGCAGCGTTCGGGAAGTTGCGCGGTATCCTCTCGTCCAACTTACCGCAGTGTCTCAAGACGAAAGTCTATGACCAGTGTGTGTTGCCAGTGATTACATACGGGACCGAAACGTGGTCGCTCACAATGGGCCTTATCAGAAGGCTTAAAGTCACCTAAAGGGCAATGGAGAGGGCTATGCTCGGAGTCTCCTTGCGCGATCGAATCAGAAATGAAGACATCCGCAAGAGAACCAAGGTTACCGACGTAGCCCTAAGAATTGCCAAACTTAAGTGGCAGTGGGCAGGGTACATTGCTCGCAGAACGGATGGCCGATGGGGCCGAAAATTTCTGGAGTGGCGACCGCGAACCGGAAGACGTTGCGTTGGAAGGCCTCCCACTAGGTGGACCGATGACCTGTTGAAGGTTGCGGGAATCCGCTGGATGCGAGTCGCACGGGACTGGTCAATGTGGCGACACTTGGGGGAGGCCTATGTCCAGCAGTGGACGTCTTTCGGCTGAAATGATGATGCTGCTTGTGCTGTAGAACATTTGTATGAGAAACAACAAAAACTTTTTGTTTTTTTTTTGAAGGTTTTGGAATGCTTGGTACAAATATTATTTAAACACTTTAGAAAATAGAAATAAGTGGTGTCATGCTATGTCTAATTTAACTGTAGGTGCTTTTGTACTGGGAGCCGAATGCTCCACCATTGGTGTGGCCCATGGCACGGGTCGTGAAAGTTTTTCCCGGAAAGGACGGGAAAGCTGATGGAAAGTTGTACACAAGGTCACTGCAGTGCATAAGTGTATTACATAGACAGGATGACTTTTTTACCACTTTCCAAAAAAACATTGGTATAATAGGTGAACGGAGTAGAAGCAAACGGCATACTTAGTTTAATATTTTTTTTTTTCAAAATAAAAACAAAAAATTCGAAATTCAAATCATACGCACGTATTGCGTTTGATTTGAAATTCGATACTTTTCCATTTTTTTTTCAAAATTTCTCTTTTTTTGTTCTATTATGAAAAGACTTGAAATTTGTAGCGTTTTTTCATCGTTCAAGTAAACTTTTTCTAAGCTTTGGAACAAGGAAAAAAAAATTAGATATGCCATAAGCTTCTACTCCCTTCACCTAATATACCCATTTTTTTTGGAAAGTGATAAAAACGTCATCCGGTAGATAACTAGATAATAAATTCTTATCAGTAAAGTTTTTGTTACTATAACGTTTTTTTTTTGTTTAATAAGTGCTAAGCTACATATTGTTATTGCTGTCAAGCAACCTGTCTTGGTGACACAAATGGTCACATAAGTTAATCTAGTTTAAGATAAAGCATAAATTAGTTAAATATCTAAGATATTGTTTAAAAATATTTAGTTTATATAAAGGTGCACAGATTCTTTTACATAATTATAACTAAGTTGTTAACTTCATAAAATGTATCGCATATTCGAAAATGCAGTTTATTCTTACTATATATTTTTATACAAAGATACAACATTATTGCTTTGGAGATTATATTTTGTCACAGAACATAAATGGACCTGCGGGCAATATGTTGCTAGCAACACAAGTTGTCTATTAGTGTTGTTGTAGTTGTTATTGTTGTTATTAGTATATATTGAAGTGCTTTTTTTGTTTCTGAATCGTTCAATCTCTCTTCCTAATACCTACGCTGCGATAGCTAAGACATTGTGTAAAAATTTATAGTAAATAGTTCTGACTGTGCCAAGCTTGGACTCCTTATTCAAAACCGACCTAAAACAGTCCACACAACAAAGAAGAATCAAACAGAACTGATTGCATGATGAGAGTAATTGTACTATCAACAACAAAATTTTGCAGCCCGCCCTTAGGATAACGAACTGATCGAATTCTACCCATGAATATCTTCGTTATGACAGAGCTAATAGTTCATTTAATTTAAATAAATTACCCTGCTACTAGATTGAAGGTCTGATAGACAGTCGCTCCATCGCATTCATAAAATACTGGGAATTTTAGCTGTATCATGTTAGACTGAAAGCCAACCGTAATCTAGTAATGTGAATACTCGGCACATGATGATATCTTCTGCTCTATTGAAATAATCTTTAAAAATACTTTCCATTGTTACAGATCTTCAATTTTTTATAACAATGTTCACAAATTTGGAGACATAATAGTGGTTAAAAAGAATGGTGAAAATGTGAATGTTCTTAAGGAAATTGTCAATTCTGATTTTGGTTATGAGAATGAGTGTCTCTTCTACCAAGAGTTGATGGGCAATAACCTCAAAACAGAACTGAACTTCATTACTTTGCAAGAAGTGTTTAAGAAGATTGAGGGGGCATATAAAACTAAAGGCATACCAGAAAACACTTGGATGAAGACATTCAAAAGACAAACCTCAGTCCAAGACGAGGGTAATCTTTTAGAACCTGCAATCCCAGCTTCTGATGACGAAGGTGTTGATATGTTCCTCAAGAATAAACTGAATGTTTTAAAGCTATGTAAAGATATTGATGAGGTCTCCGTGGGTAGAGCCTGCGGTCCAAGGAGCTCTTCAACATCCGGCCGGTCCAGTGTAATCAGTATGGCTTTAAGGAAGAAGTTGGAGTGGTTGGAAGCTCACAACATTTTCAATCAATCCAAACAGGCTAGCAAACCAGAAGCCAGTCATTTTGAAAACCAACTTCCCAACATACATGATGCTGCCGATGGAAAAACAAATGATATTTATTCCAATAAGAAATCCAATGATGACATTGTTGAAGCTGAACAGAATAATAATACGATATCAAACAGCAGCAGAAAAGGTAAACTTTCAATTACTAAGGGAATAATATACCTGCTAGAAAACTGCACAGACGTATGCAAGTAGCTCGCATGCTATTGCACAAAAGGTTGAGAATCACTGTTATGGTGCTAACACCATACCAGTGTTTTTCAACCTTTTTCATGACACGCAACCCATAGTATGAAAAATATTTTCCGACCCTTCGCTTTTTATTTTTCATTTTTTTTTTTTATATAACAAATATTAAATCCATATAAATTTTATAAGCATTTGTATAATTAGGATTCGCATAAATATGTGTAGGTATTTAACACATTTTTTTTTAAATTTGGTATTCGATTTAATTCTGACGATAAATTAAGCAAACACGAATCCACGATGGCAGAAATTAGTTAATGAGAAACAAGCGAAACCTCAATAAGATGGATGAGTACTAATAGGTTTTTATTTTGTTCATTTGTATAAATGAACAAATAAATGTTTATATCTTATACTTAACATTTTCTTATTAAATCTATCTTTCTAGGCTTTATTGTTTTTTTTATTGAGGTAGTTTTCGCGACCTCTTGCAACCCCCCTATAGAGGCTTCGCGGCCCCCCAGGGGGTCGCGACCCACAGGTTGAAAAACACTGCACTATCCTAACGTCTGATTGAATTTTAAAATGCCATACTTACGTGGAAGTGGCTGGCAGGTGATTTCTGCTATACATTATGGTATTACCTTGTAATTCTCAGCAGCCGCCCAGAGACAGGATTCGTATCATTCCCAGTTAACCCCAATAGACTCACTTCTATAAGGGTCCGTAATTGTACCTTAGCTGCGACCCCTACATTATGGAATACATTCACTACATACATTTACTACCAATGTAAGATTTATTAATATATTTTGCTAATATACTATTGGATATGCATTGTATGATGTGTGGGTGCTGGTGAAGTTACAAGCACTGAGAATATTCCCTCCAATGGTAGATACAAATTGTATGTACACATTCCAAACTGTTCTGATTGGTGTCACTAATATTAATTTAATTTAATGTTTGATATGAATGACCTATAATGGTTAGTAACAATATTGGAATTTATAAACTATGTATGACTACCCGAATGGCGCTGGCCTTATAACGTTCTTAGGGTCCCGGGTTCGAATCCCGGTAGGAGCAAATGCTTGTGTGATGAGCGTCGACATTTGTTTCCGAATCATGGATGTTTATATGCATAATAAGTATGTATTTACAAACAAAAAGTATCTATGTAGTATATCAACTATCTGGTGTCCACAACACAAGCCTCGTTGCTTAGTCTGGTACTAGATGGCGGTGTGTGTAATGTCTGGCTATATATTTATTTAATTTATGTTAGTAGGTACAAAGTACATTTATTTTACTGTCTCAACCACAATGCTTACCCAGTATGTAAGCTTAATATACTTAATATATTTATTTGATTCGAATAACATCATAACAAATTCTAGCACTGTTTAACTTAATTGTTAAATAATTTCAGGTAAACATCCACGCCTGCCTATCAATAACAACAAGAAACTCGTCGGTTACGGTCCAGCAGGGCTTCAAATCAACCAGTTCATAACGAAACCCGAGACAACCAATAAAGAAAAAGCAGAGCCTGTTGTACAAGAAACAAGAAAACCTGAACCTGAACCAGAATATCAAGTGAAGAAATCTGAAGATGTGTACGCAAACACAGATTCCGAGGTAAACTTAAAAATATGTAACTTAGAATTACTTAAGCGGATATCTACAAGATTTAATCAAGAACAGTCTGGTTCTGATAAACTTAGCAGTAAGGGTACAACACTAAGTGCTATAAGACGTAAAGTACAATATCTTGAGAAAGAACAGGCGAGAAAAAATGATAGTGTTTCTTCAGTATCGGATAAAGATAGCTCTAAGTGTGAATTAGATTCTGACAGTGAAAGCATTACAGGATTCGTAGAGAAATTAGGCTTAAATATCGACAAAATTAAAAAAAAAGGTAACCTAGAACAGCAATCTGATACAGTTTATACTGACGAAAAAAAAAGCAACGTTAACCCATTCAAGAATATGGATGGCAGCATATCCATATTTGTAGATAAGCTTGTCAGCCCCGTACTAATGGTTCATACAAAAAAAAATAACCGCATAGAACCAGTAAGCAATATGAGAGACATTCCATTTGGAAATGATATTCATGTAGTACTGAGAAATATGGGAGTACAGAAACCGATGAGGCCTCAAACGGTTTCCTGGCCTACAATACTCCGGGGTCATAGCTTCTTTCTCGTAGGTCCGCATAACAGTGGTAACACTATGGGGTACTTGCCAGCTGTCTGCCGTTTGGTCAGTGATTTTAAAAACACTCACAATAAATTTGGGTTAAGCTGTATCATAGTTTGTGCAACATCCCATTCAGTGGCTGCGGTTGAATATCAATGTAATATGTTCTTACACAGCGCAAAGATATATGCCTGTTTTGCTGGTATGAGTGATTTGCATATAACAACGTCGCTTTTGAATGGCTGCGATCTTTTAATCTGTACCCCTTCGATGCTAGTTCGTCTGATTCAGGAAGATTTTAGTCTCGACTTTCGAAGTCTATCCACATTCGTGATTGATGATAGTGATTATATTTCATCGATTTATCCAAAAGAGCTTAAGTTTTGCGTTATGAAAGTGATGGATATAGTCAAAAATCGCGCTCATAAGGAATGGAAAGTCCAGTATGTGGTAATATCTAGGACATGGTGCGATTTTATGTCGTCTCTAGCTAGAAAAGCGCCGGATTCTGTTGTCTGCATCAGTGCTTTCCAAGAATGTGTCCTGTACTCTAAAGCTGCTACTTCAGTTGAATTTGTAGCTCAAGAGAACAAATTAACAACGGTTATGAACTTTTTGCAAGGCATCGATAGGTCTAAAAAGACTGTAATAGTTTGTAGGGCTGATGACGAAGTAAAATTGATAGAGAAAGCTTTGACTAAATTGAATTATGTCGTGTTCTCATGTGATAGCACAATGACGGTGCAAGATTTGTACAATTTAGATAAAACTCTCAAAGACTACGAAGAACCTGTGTCGGGACCAATTTTAGTATGCTGTGACGGGAATTTGACACATCTGAACGTAACAGATGCACATTATTTAATCCATTATTCCTTGCCGGATCTATTTTCAATGTTTTGCAAGCGATTTGCGGTACTTATTGATATTTATCCGTCGATTTTTAAAGGCGAAGACACTAACGTTAAAATTAAGATTTTATTTGATAATAACAACATTGAGCAACTGCCAAAGATTCTTCAGTTCATTAAAAGATGCACTCAAGATGTGCCACCCTTTTTGGATGAAATTAGTGCTAGTGTCATGACCGAAAAGTATTTGAAGAAGGCTCAGAACTCAGTACCGATTTGCAGAAGACTTCTGACTCTAGGTAAATGCCCTGATTACTGGAATTGCGTCGAAAGACATGCTATTTTCAAAGAGTTCGACTCTCCCGAGCCTTGGCTTCCGAAAGAAGGCGTAATAACCTTCCATTTATTACACTATCATTCAGCAGTGTATTATTCTGCTAGAATAACATCTTGCGTGGTTAAAAGCAATGTTATAAAATATCCACAAACTTACAGCTTGCTTTCCATTAAAATGGGAATGCATTACAGTAAAGATGCGAATCGGAAACTGCACGGTGTACCCAAAGTAGGTGATGTGTGCGCGGTAACTTTGAAACAGGATCTATTCGTTCGCTGCCAAGTGGCTAAGGTACTTGGCTATGAGAAGGACCGATCTACGTTTTTCCTCATCAAACTTATAGATGAAGAGAAATATGAGACGGCGGGCGATACGAGTCTATACTATTTGCCCGAAGATTTAAAGAATATTGAAACCCACGTAGTCACAGTCATATTGGCTAATCTCACGCCCGAAGATAAAGATGTAACTTTCTCAAAGCTAGCTGAAAACCATTTAAGACGCTTCACGGACGAAAATGAAGAGCTTTACATGAGAGGTCAAATTACAATGGTCGTAGGTAACACTATATTAGTAGATACATTGGAAGCTTGTCAGGATTTGTCTTCTTTAGAAGAAGTAGTCGTTAAATGCGATTTTCGAAAAGAACTGTTAGACGGTCATGCAATACCTAACCCAGATCATATTGATAATTTAAAAAATGTATGTGATTATATCAGTGACAGTCCCAAAGAGAACGTAGAACGTAATGAAGTTGCTAATCCTGTCAAAGCGTTACCTAAAGGTAGATGGGCACATTTAGAAATCGGTGGATTTTCTTCAGTTTTCTTCATGTACGCTGAGAATCCATCTCAATTCTTTGTGCGGCCCGTCAAATTTGACAATTTAATTAATACGTTGGTAAAAGATATAGAAAAGTATGTAAGCGAGAACCCTGAACCTATAGAAGATATTGTTGTAGGAGACATTGTTCTAGCCGAGTTCCCTGACGACGCAACACATGAAAGGGCTAGAATAGAAAGTAACATCACCAATAATAAAGTGAAATGTTTCTTTGTAGACCAGGGAGAATGGAGAGACGTTTCTTCTAAGAAAATTCTCCCAATAACAGAAAAATTTATTACACAATTGCCATTCCAAGCTATAGAATGTAGATTAGTAGGTGTACAACCTCCAGGTGATAGTTGGAATGATTTCAGCACAAATTTTTTCGTAGACTCGTGTTACGACTCCGGTGATAACCTTAAACAGTTATACACTAAATATTTCACAAAAGAAAAAGCAGAATTCACTGAAGGACACAAATATGGCGTCGTTTTAATTGATACTTACTCAGATGAAGATATTATTATTAATCAGATGATGGTAGATAAGAATTTAGCAGACGATAATGAAGAAATAGAGCTATTAAATGATTTAGGATTTGAGAGAAAGTCTGAAGAATCTTCCAATTCAGATATAGATGACGAACCTACTCCATCAGTAAACACAGATAAATCATTAGTAGTAAATGATACAAATAAACTGATACCATACGTCCCAAGTAAGTTAATAAGATCCGTGCCTTTGGTCGATTTAGATATCAATTTTGACAATTTCGAACTAGTTTCCGATGTTAAAGGTAATGTATGTAACATTCCTGTATCAAACCTACTGGAAATGAGGGGAGCGCCTGATCCAAATAGGAATGATAAAGCTGCAACTTCGGCAAAAGCTGCACCGCAAACAAATACAACCCCTAAACCTAATGTAAGTACTGAATTAACGGATCAGGCAAACAAACTAACAAATACAAACCCTAAACCTAAGGTAAGTACTGAATTACCGGACCAGGCAAGCAAACCAAAAGTACTGTGGCGCCAGAATAAAAACACAGTCACAGTCAAAATCGAATTGATAGTTGATAATTATGATCTTACAATCAAGGAAAGATATATGAAATTTTCTGCAGAAGCCAACCACACAAGTTACGGATTCGATTTTGAGTTATACGGAGTTGTAGATCTGACCAATTGTTCACATTGTAATAAAGGACAGTACGTCCAAGTAAAATTATGGAAAGTCATAGCTACGAACTGGATGACGTTGACAAGGCACAATGAGCTAAAGAAATGGATAGGTTATGAAATTGACAGCATTAATGTTTCTTCTGATGAAGAATCAGATGTTATTGATCTTAGAAAGAGTTTAATTAAAAATGTCGCTGATTCAGACAGTGATGACAACCTGCAAGATGATATTACCTTTTCCTATTAATTACATGTATGTAATTAATAGAGACCGGATTATATGCAACATAAAACCATCGAAATATGCACCATAAATGCACAAAATATGAAACAAAAGTGCAAAAATATGAAACATAAAATTTAAATAAGTACTACAAAATAATGTTTTTAATTTATTCGTACTGCATTTTCGACTAGATTTTTTTTATGAAAACCGAATTCTGTTCCTATTTATTAGTAGTACGATTGAGCCTTCTATTAATAACAGTTTGGCCGCTGAGAGAATTCGTTACTGACGTCTGTCAGTTGGTCATGACTAGTGATGGGCATTAAGTAACACTATTACAATTGTAAAAGATATAGTTTTTAACCGACCCATAACAAGAATAGCTTTAATACTTGTTTGTCTGTTTTCTAATTTCTAAATTTAACTAGCGGAAAGAAAATAAAAATGCATAGTAATATTCTGGAATATTTAATATAAGTAAAATAAAACAACAATATTTTGAGTAAGTAGTTGCGACTGGGTTCAAATTTATCAAATTAATCTGACTCCGTTTCGCTTGAAGAGGTGCTGTCTTCATCATCTTCGCCAACGTGTATTATTATGTGATTATCAATCAAAGTATCAATTCTGATATCTCGGTCAAAGTTTCCGAAAATTAAATTTTTAGTTTTTTCGACGACCTTTGCCTAGACATCTTTTGTGAGTTTCCCGCAGCTTTCTTTTAATAGGGTCATCATCTTCGCGCCGAATGGTGGAGAAGTATTGTGCCGGGCTGCGTAACCTTTGACTTGCGTCCAGATTAGCTCAATCGCATTATACTGGCAATGATATGAAGGAATTCTGAGAACACGATGACCGTATTCCAGAGCCAGTTCATCAATTTCATATCTTACATGTGCTGGCTTATTTTCATTTACCAATTTGATGAGTTCTAATTTTAGCATCTGCACATTTGAGTCAATGCCTTTACTTTGTAGCCAAGCCACCAATTCTTCTTTTCTATTGGCTTGGGTAGAGTGCTTTCTGTATTCGCACTGAATTATATGGGGCATTAGCCATGAATATTACAGAAGGCTTTGGTAGGCCGGGTAACAACACATTCTGAAACCACTCTTTGAATGTAGCTGGTTTCTTTCTTTCATTTCTTCGTGGTAGTCAGTAGTGGTTTTTGATTCAAATGCCAGTAATCCGTTCTCAACAAAACCGTTTTTTGCAGAACCGGCGTGGCATATTATCAGTCGAGCTCCTTTACCCATTGGTACTTTTGACGTCGATGCTTGTGTTTCATCTGTCCAAGAACGAGAAAGCGTGTGATTGGCGTCCAGCCATGTCTCGTGAATGAAAACGACATAATCCCAGTTTTCTATTTTTTTGGCTTTGGGATATTTTTTTTTTAATTATATCATATCGCTCTAAAAGAACTTTTGTCTTTTATTTTATACTGAAAACCGATATTTTTTAAAACTTTGGATAAAGCAGTTTTAGCTCCCTTAAATAAATCAGCTGCTCTCAAAGATGTCAAAAGCGTTGTCCTGTTAAGGTATTCATTCCTCAAATAATAACCGTATATATGATTCCTTATTGCATTGGCGTCAAAGTTGTCAAAATCTGTCACAGGTTTCGTTCTGCGTTTCTTCTTCGGTGCTCGTAAAATATTTTCTTCCGTGCCGAACTGGCCGAACTTTACACTGTTAAGATTTGTTATCGTTCGTTTGCTTACTCCGAGCGCCGCACGCCGCGCGAACTACGCACGCAAAATACGCGCTTTGACGTGGAGTTGCGGACACCAGCCCGTTATACAATACAATACCCCGAGCGCCTGAGAGACGCGCTCTCGTACTTGTTCGACAGGTTTCAATGGTCCGCCTTTCACGCTCAAAGTAATCTTGTAGCTTGATAACTAGCTCACGGGTTTGACTTTTCAATGTTTATCCACGTTTCGGAATTATTATGCACCAAAGATACAACACAACACAATCGAAGTCCAATTTAGCGCTGATGTCTGTAGTTATTACATGCAGGAACAGCCAGTTAAACGAAAGCCAGATCACAAGAAAAACAGAACGAGATCGAGGTACTTAATGAAGAACTGCAAAGCTATTCACAAACGCTTCCATTCGATTTCGATTCCACATGTCGTATGTCTGTCTTTTTTTGGCTTTACGAAATCGAAACGAAGCGTTTGTGAATAGCTATGCTGGAGAACGTAGTCTATGCGCACGAAACGACAAGAACAGACGACTGTTTTATTGTTTTACAAAATGGCGGCCCTTCATGTCACTTGTCAATATTTGGGGTTGCCATTTGTTACCAGAAATATAAAAGTAGCAGCTAGGTACTCATATTCCGCATCGCTGCTATTTTCGGTTTAAACGAAACTTAGGTATTAAAGTAAATTATAATATAATTTACTTTATTATTCATGTATTCTATAATTATTAAAAATAAATAAAATAAAAATAAATATCGCTGGACATGAACACACAGCGCCATCTAGTGCCACATTAAGCAACGAGGCTTGTGTCGTGGACACCAGATAGTTGATATACTACATAGATACTTTTTGTTTGTAAATACATACTTATTATACATATATACATCCATGACTCGGAAACAAAAAAAACGTGTACGTACGTAAAGAAAAACGTATTATTATATAGTTTAACGACAGATAACGTTTCAACTGCCTAGTTATTTTTGGCACATCACTACAAAAATAAACATTTGACGCAACCTTTGAACAACGCAGGAAGAATTAAAAATATATTGTTTTCTTATTTATTAAACATAAATTTAGCGCGAAATTATAACATTTATTATTACTTGATTTAATGATATCGTTTTTAATATTTTTTTTTTTGTATTTGTCAATAAAACGAAAAAAACGCACAAAAACAACGCAAAAAAACGATAGTAAATATGTTTATCATAAATTCTTCGCCACTTCAAAGTTACTTCAGCCTTTCGGTCACGACCTGTCAGTAACGCATTCTCTCAACGGCCAAACTTAAAAATATTTTCTACGTTGTACGCCCACTTAGGTCAATGGGCACTATTTGAATTGATGTGTTTTATTACGGGTATCACCTTTGGCACTTTTTCCATTTTTCCAGTTAAGAGCTGATAAATTAAAGGAAACATGCCCAAGATGCAAGATATCCCGATTATAGCTAAAATATGCATTATCTTCAAAAAACACCACAATATGCAAACGCATATGCAAGTATGCATTTGCATATAATCCGGTCTCTAGTAATTAATATCAGTCAAAGTTAGGCAGAGGTTTACCTATTGCAAAGCCTCATTTTACCAGTTATGTTTAAGATACACGTTTTTAATTACAATAGGGTATCTATTAACAATTTTTTGATATTTTTTTAATGTAAGGAAATAGTGATAATGCAATTAAATTGCGTGATTTAAGAGTTATTTTGTTTAAATGTATAAATTTGTATTTTTGAAGGACCTAAATCTGTTAAGAGCTAGATAAAGCCGATTAAAAGAAGAAATAATCTCATAATAATAATTTACTTAATGTTACAAAGTTCTAAGTTAAGTTTATTGTTAACTTTCTACAATTCCTTGTCAATGTCACTCAAAATAGAAAAAAAGTTATGAATGAAATTCTAACTTTTTTTTCTATTTTAGTTCTTTTTTTGAAACTAGTCTCGTAAATTTATCAAGACATTTAATGGATTTTAAATTAACATTTCATTCAATAATTTATTACGGCTGTCATAATGATTTCCTAAAATAATAAATCCAAGTATCCTTTATTTGGGACGAGCATATTATTCGGAGTTGTACCAAGGGGGATAACCCCATCATATTACCCAGTAACTGGCTTGTGGAGGTCAGATAGGCGGTTAGACTGACAGCCGACCCCAACAATACATTTTTAGAGGATGAAAACGAGAGAAAAAGAATGAAAATGTTGAGGTGGATGTGTGGTGTGGCAAAAATGGGTAAGGAACGAGTATATTAGAAGAAGTTTAAAAGTTGCGCCAGTTACAGAAAAGTTGAAAGAGAATCGACTGTCTTGGTATGGGCATGTGATGAGGAGGTACGAATCGCATGTGACTAAAATAGTGATAAATATCAGTGGATGGATGGAGAGGGAGAATAAGACCAAAGAAACGATGGATGGATTGTGTGAGGAATGATATGAAAGATAAAGCGTGACGGTTAACGGAGGAGAATGGAAGAAAAAAACGTGTTGCGCCGACCCCAAGTAACATAGGACAAAAAAAAACGAGGGAAAACGTTTTTAGCAAAATGTTCTTCCTCTGGTATAAAAATTATAAACTTAGCACGATTATTGACCTATGTGAATTTAAAAGTTTAAGATTATTCGATTTTGAGGGTAGTGGGCAATGATAATGAAAATTATGTTTTTTTTAGTCTAGTGAATTTGAAACAGTATTTATAATTTAGATTTAAAAAAATACTCAAGTTTTAAGGAAAGGTTTTACTGCTTTCTTTGATTAACTCAAATATTGGCATAAAAAATCTTAAACTAAAATTAGGAAAACGTGTCAAACAATCTAATACCAACCCCTTAGGGGGGTGAAAACCGGAAATACAATTTGTATGAAAAATCTTATTCGTTTTTAGAAGCTTCAGACTTGGCACAAATATTTCTAAACGAAAAAAAAACTTTATAAAACCGACTTCAAAAGCACAAAAAATTGAAAAATAACTTTAGCTTTAGAAGTCGGTGACAAAAAAACTGAATGAAACAAATAAAAGTCGCCAAATATTAACAAATATTTGTATAGGATACCCACCAAAAATTTCGCTACATTCTCATGGGCGTAAGGTGAAAAATTTAGTACGCCTTGGTCAAAATATGTGGCTTGGCCATTTCGCTACATTCACATGGGCGTAAGATGAAAAATTTAGTACGCCTTGGTCAAAATATGTGGCTTGGCCATTTCGCTACATTCACATGGGCGTAAGGTGAAAAATTTAGTACGCCTTGGTCAAAATATGTGGCTTGGCCATTTCGCTACATTCTCATGGGCGTAAGGTGAAAAATTTAGTACGCCTTGGTCAAAATATGTGGCTTGGCCATTTCGCTACATTCACATGGGCGTAAGGTGAAAAATTTTGTACGCCTTGGTCAAAATATGTGGCTTGGCCATTTCGCTACATTCTCATGGGCGTAAGGTGAAAAATTTAGTACGCCTTGGTCAAAATATGTGGCTTGGCCATTTCGCTACATTCACATGGGCGTAAGGTGAAAAATTTAGTACGCCTTGGTCAAAATATGTGGCTTGGCCATTTTGCTACATTCTCATGGGCGTAAGGTGAAAAATTTATCCACTGTTCTTTACTTTTCTGTTATACAATAGTTCTTGTAGTAACGAAACTGCCAAGCCACATATTTTGACTAAGGTGTAGAGTTAGAAACTTTTTCTGTTGTAATATCCTATACAAATATTTGCTATGCATTTATTGTTAAGAATACATGTCATGGTAATAGGCTTATCCCCAATAAAATGGAACTTAACATAGGTACCGAACTGTCCAAATGTGGGTGTACATATCTTCATACCCCCTCAGAGCATACAGGCGCAATGTTATGTATTTGCTGTCTATTATTGAAGAGTTCCGTTCCATATATCCGAAGTCCATGATAAGATCATGACAATATTTCTATGGGACTACTTTGCGAGTATACTCTTTCAAACAAAAAAAAAGATCGGACTACTCAGTAAAAAGTTATGCGTGGCCATAAATAAAATAAATATATACGCGTCAAATTGAGAACCTCCTCCGTATTTTTTTTCGTTGGTTAAAAATAATAAAGATCAAGATAAGTTTCTTCATTATAGTACATTTTATTTCATTTTATCGGAGTCTTTTTTATTTACTTGTTGTCCAAATAAGATTACAAAAATAGAATCTAATCTTGATACCTAACAATATCCACATGGATCAGACAGGTTTTTTTTTAACATATTGTATTTTTTGACCGGCTCGTTGGCAGTTAATAGTGCCTGTCTGGTTTAATGGGGAATTTTCCAGTGCTTTTTATGAACGAACTAGATGGCGCTGATCAACCTTGGGAATTATTTACTTGTTGTCCAAATAGGATTACAGAAATAGAATCTAATCTTGATACCTAATAATACCCTCATGGATCGGACAGGTTTTTTTTTAATATATTGTATTTTGACCGGCTCGTTGGCAGCTAATAGTGCCTGCCTGGTTTAATGGGGAATTTTCCAGTGCTTTTTATGAACGAACTAGATGGCGCTGACCAACCTTGGGAATAATAAAATGGCTCGTTTTTATGTCCACAAAGCCATAACTGAAGTACGGAGGAACCTAAGCTCGACTCGACGCATTAGGAGTTAAGACGTAACACAAACACTCAGAAGAACAATAGCAAAAACCATGCAAAAACTTGTAGTTCAGTTCAGTGATGCAGAAGAACAGTAGACTTTTTAGGTTAAAAATGTTTGACAGAAAAAAGTTCTCACTTTATATACAACAATGAATAATAAAGAAGTTTAACTTTACAATGAGTTTGACATGTGTCTAGAAGTTTTTTTTGCCCTGCCCACGATTTTACCATTGACCTATAATATAATACGTAGTAAATTCTTTATTCATTGGATTTTATTAGAACGCCGCTTAAAAAAAATCCCCAAGCTGATCAGCGCCATCTATTGATATATACTCAAGCGTTGTGTGTGACAAACGTCAGTGGAAAATTCCTCATTGTAATAAATGCTTTGACTTTGAAGTTTTAAGTTAATAAAAAGCTTGTAAAAAGGTCGCTGTCTAATATATAGTTGTAAGTGGTGTCTATAAACCAATAGATGTTTTTTAAGCACTGTAAACAACATTAAGTTTACTTTGTTAGTAAGTGAATTTAACTCTCGTTTAGTGTCTGCAAGCTACGACTGAAAACCTGTATTGTTTAGGATTGAAAGGGCGGGCGGGCGGGCTTCTGGGAGGAAGTTTTCTTGTCCATTCTTCTCCAAGCTTTGGAATCGGCAACTACAGTCCATTCAGTTATTATGCCTTTGGCTGGAGTGTAGGTAGCTTATTTTTGACTATTCAAAAGTGCCTGTCACGGGTCTACTTGAAATAAATTACTCGCAATTACTGGTTCTCACTTGCTAGTGAGAACTAGTAATTGTGAGTCATGCAACAACTAAGATATACCAATCTTAGTTGTTCATTTGGCGAGGTAATTGCGTTGCGTTGGAAGCCTCCCACTAGGTGGACCGATGACCTGGTGAAGGTTGCGTGGATCCGCTGGATGCGAGTCGCACGGGACCGGTCAATGTGGTGACACTTGGGGAGGCTTATGTCCAGCAGTGGACGTCTTTCGGCTGAAATGATGATATGATGAATTGTGTAACGCTTTCACATTCTCAATGCATTTGACTACATTCATTGCATGTTTTACGCTGTCGATCAGATGATTTTATCCAACATTAGCGGACGTCACGCGGTGTTACCCGCGTAGTTCCCGTTCCCGTGGGAATACGGGGATAAAATATAGCCTTTGTTACTCGCTGATAATGTAGCTAGCTATCCATTGCTGAAAGAATTTTTCAAATCGGTCTAGTAGTTTTTAAGTTTATTAATTACATATAAAAATACAAAACTTTCCTCTTTACAATATTAATACTATTTATAGAGTATAGATTTGAAGCCATGTGTTAAAAAAATATTTGTCGCAAAGATGTGGATGTGGTTTCATCAGACTTAGGCTTTTGGGCTTATCTAGCACTAGTTTTTGCTCGCGGCTTCGTTCCTGTTATGTACGGAAATTAATCCACGGGAACGTTTTAAATGTAGCCTATGGCATTCGTGGATAATGTAGCTTCCCGTTAGTGATAGAATTTTCGGAATCGGATCAGGTGTCCCGAAAATTATAGGGAGTAATCTTCTCTCATACAAACTAACAAATTTTACCTCTTTATAAAATTAAGTAGGTAGAACCGCGCCGAGTTCAGTAATTATCCCACGAAATCGTACTACCGGGATAAAAAGTATCCTATATGTTTATCCAGGTTTTAAAGTATCTGTGTGCCAAATTTTACCAAAATCTATTCAACCGTTATTGTGTGAAAGAGGAACAAACATACATACATCCTTACAAACTTTCGCATTAATAAAAATATTAAGATTAGTTTTTTTTAGGTTTTAAGTTTAAAAAAATTGACATTTTTGTTAAGATTATGTTGTTTAAGCATTTAAGTATTTTTTTTGTCTAAGGCGTACTCGATATTAATACAAGGTGTAAACGGACCCCGCACGAAGCTGTCAACCAAGCATTCTCTATATAACTAAGCGAACATTATTGCTGGGATACGACTTTTTTTTTGGGGTCTAAATTCACGGTTTTACCTTAGCATTCAATGTCCTAACTCACTCAAAACATTGTGCTGGTAGATGCATTGAAAAGAAGAGGTAAAGGATGTATTTAACATACATGCTTATTGAGAAGTGGAAATTACGGTTTTTTCCTACTCCTCCACTATACTTTTCTGATTAATTTCGTTGCGGGATCCAAGACAGTTAAATTCATTCTCTGGGACTTCGTCGAGCTTCATTGTCTCGGCGCTTTTCTGGTGGTCGCCACTGTTGATTCTGGCGCACAGGAGTTACAGTGGTTTGGGAACAGTGTGGCGGGCTTGTCCCAAAAAAAAAAAAAAAATACATGCTTATTTTTAGGTCGTTCTGGAACCAAAGGCTATAAACTCGATCATCGAACTCGGAACGATTGGGGCTGTTTTTTTTAATCGACTTCAAAAAAGAAGGAGGTTTCTCAATTCGACCGTATAATTTTTTTTAAATAACAAAAAAAAATGAAATTTAAAGTTTTCGGGTTTTTTTTTTCAAATAACAAAAAAAATATGAAATTTTATAGTATTCGGGTTTTTTTTTTCAAATAATAACAATTAAAGAATATAAGAAATATCACAAAAATTTATTGAGTGATTGATTTGATTCTTTTTTTTTTTGTTATTTAAAATTATATTAATTTTAATTAATATTTAGGTATTTAAAAGTCCCAGTCGTTCCGAGTTCGATGATAGAGTTTATCGCTATAGTTTACAGTGTATAGCAATAACGTTTAAAAACTTGTGAAAAAATTGGAACTTTGACTTCCAATATCTCCTTAGAAGGTTTCCAGGTATAGTCCAGAACAAAAAAAACATTGCAATAACGGGGAGAACAATTGCCTTTCGGCTTCGTTAAGGGTCTTTTTACACCCTTTATTATGTTTAAACCGGTGGTCTTTTCACACTTATTTTGCATTTGTCAGCAGCAATCCTAGAGATTTTTATTCTCTTTACAATAAGTTTATTTACAGAGAATAAAAATAATTAATTTTGAAATAATTCTTAGTGACGGCAACCTAACAAGTTTAGGAAGATGTAAAATTGCTGTGCAAGTTATTGAAAATGGCCGTAAAATCCCCCATTTGAACGGGGTGCGTACCATTTCAGTTTACCTAATTTTATATGGTTTAAATAACGTTTTCTATAATGCATTAGATCACATGAAATTAGGTTGTTTGTTTTTATAGCATATGAACGTTATTTCGAGTGATAATAATTTATACTGTTATTATGCTATATATTATTGTACACACCCATTTGAACGTTATCTCACCTAAACTAGTTTGTTATTATTTTATTGTTTAATACTAAGTATTTGTTAAAAACCAAAATAAAATAAATTGTTTATAAAAAAGGTCTTTGTCAAAATGGGCTTAAGACCTCCAACAGAATTGAAATATGTCTCAAATCATAGCTCATAATAAGTAGATACTTACTCCAATTTTCTTAGCAACTCTTCGCAATAATTATAGCTGGGAAATGTTTGTTTTTTTGGGGTAAAAAATAAAGGTTTACGCTAGGACTCAATGTAAACACTCAAAACATTTTACTGCTGGATGCATTGAATAGTACAGAGTTCATGGAGGTTATTTAAAGTAAAGTTATAATATTGAAAACTTGCGAATAACATGGAATTTTCACCTTCCGTATCTCCGTAACTAGAAGGTTCCCAAGTCCAGAACAAAAAAATATCGCATTAACGGAAATAACTAGTGCGTTTGGGCTTCGCTAAGGGCCTTTTTATATCCATTTTAGCATACTGTTTGATATAAATTCAATCCTGTTGGTTTTACGTCCAGAATTCATAGAAAATTGACTGTTTCCATAAAGAAAAGATTTTTAATTCCTCCAGATTTTATAACTTTATTCGGAAACAGGTATAAATTGTTCATGTATCGTGATTGGCAACGGTACATACTATGTTATTGAAATTCAAAATTATGTAACAGTTAATAAATTGTTTCTTTTTATTTTATTTTGTTTTTTTTTTTTTTGTACTAACTGTCTTAACTAACCTTACTAACTACGACGCTGTGGTATCATTAATTAATTTCATAAATAGCATGCGAAATAAAATTATCTGCTAAATTATTTCTATTTTTGTTTCAAGATTAACTTGGCAGAAGTAATTCAAAGGGGCGTACCGTCCAGTTTTTCATTTAAGTTGAAATTTTATTTATTACAAATTTATTTCGTTACGCTATATTATACCCAACTTGAAGTGTAAAACACTACACTCAACACACACCGGAACACTAAAGAGATTTTGACGCTCTTTAATCCTGAAAGTAAGTACTTATCTACATCTTATCGTTTGCTATTTAAGGGGGAAGCGCCAGGGTAGCCCGCGAAATTCATTTTTCTTACGTTTTTTGCAGGTCATTGTCAGGTTGTATGTTGAAATATGATTCGCGACCGTAACAAATATGGCTTTACTGAGTAATAAAAACATCAATACAACCATCTAAGTTTATTTAATCCCGTTGAATGACTTATTTAACCTACCTACAGCCTTAACTGACCGCCAAATTGCAAGGGAAATTTGAATTTCGCGGCCGAACAGGGCGCCAGCCTTTTAAAAAAAAACTGATAAAATATATAACTAGCGGACGTCACGCGGCTTCACTCGCTTAGTTGCCGATCCCGTGGGAGTACGGGGATAAAATATAGTCTATGTTACTCGCAATGTAGCGGTCCAGTAGTTTTTAAGTTTATTTATTCGTTACATACAAATCTTTCCTCTATAAAATATTATTATAGATCAAAATCAAAATCAAAGCATTTATTTCAAGTAAGCCAGTTACAGGCACTTTTGAATTGTCGAAACAAAGATGAAAATTAAATGTAGCTACAGTCCCAGTCACAAGACATAAAAACTGTGAAAGTACTGTAGTTGCCCATTCCCTAGCGTAGATCTCTATGGAGAAGAACGGGCAAGAAAGTCCTCTCTTTTAAATCAGAATATTGTTACAAAATCTTGGTTACATCATTCATGTTGAGATGGTATATTATGTGAAAACAATGTAGCACGCGGCGGTTCGCGGCGTGGCGTGTGCACGTTAAAAGTGTCCACAGCAAAAACACACAAACAAAAAAATACAATTCAAAATAATTCATTCAAATAAGCCATGGCAACTAAGAGATGACCAGTCACAACTGACAGCGCCCGTTCACGGACATGACGCATGGATCAGCACCATTCAACTCAACCATTTTGAAGGAAACTAAATGATCCGACACATGCGCCACCATCAGCGAGACATTTGAGTGAGCATGACATACTCTAAACCGCCAGGGCACATTCAAGTCAAGAAAAGACGTAGGTTTCCAGTGAATGATATCTTTCTAGTACATAGTACTCACACAATATGGGCTATGCATCTATCTATCTATCATGGGGTTTAGGTTTCCGCACTTAGTCCTTGAAGTGGACCATTGTGCGTGAGCCATGGTGGCCGATTACTCCAACCAGCCCACCTCCCTCCAGAAGCAGATCAGACTTTCCGGTCTCCTCAGGGCATCCACAAGGGATCTTGGTGCTCCCAGGGTCTCCTCGCGAATTTTGGTAACGCCTGTGCACTCAAGGAGCACATGCGCCACCGTTTTCTCTGCCTCCATGCATGCTCTGCACAGGGGACTGTCAGTGATACCTAGGGTTGGGCTATGCATTTATTTAATACTAAAGAGATTGAATCTGTACAATGCAAATACAGTTGTACAATCTTCAGCAGCTCCAACAATACAATTTAATGCTATCAATTTATGCGCCCCTGTCCTTGTGGAGCAGGGCCAGCATTGAGCCAAGCATTTTTATCAGCGATATAATCGCTCAACTTGTAATATGCTTGCTTACATAGTGTGCGTTTAATGCATGTTTTAAATTTCGTCTCATTCAGTTCAAGAATACTTTATGGAATTCTATTATAGCATCTCAAACAGTACCCCATGAAAGATGAGTCTACTTTAGCGAGTCTGAAACCTGGCTGAACTAGTTGGTCCCTATTTCTAGTACTGTAATTATGTCTGTCACAACCGACATTACACAACCGAATCCTTTATTAATTAACAGGAAAATAATTTTCCTGGGTATTTACACATTTTGAATACGATATTACATATGATTACACCTTAATTTAACTTAATAACTATTTAATTTTAAAATACGGAACAAAATTTTGACATGTTACTCGGGCAGTGTTGCCACTTTTATTCACTAAAAATGACCGAATGATTATTCAATAAAAATGATCACTAAAAATGACCTCACGTCAAAATCTCTTTTTAATTTCAGTCGAATTAACAGAGAGAATTGAAATGTCACAATACTGGTTGGGTAATATCTGAAATTACATTTATTGCCATTGCAACTTCAACTTTCCTGTCTTATTACAGAGACCGATTTCAAACCAGACAAGAATTATTTTAGTTTTTGAGGACTAACTAATTTCAGTTTTGCTCTTATATACCTACAAATAACTAGGAATGGGGACCCTGCCGATATATATTAAAATTATGGTCAGCAGCCTTTCTATAAGCTTTTATTAAACTTGAAATGTTAGTTTGTATAGGTCAAATTTTTCAAGCTGAGTTTTAAAACTTACATTTATAATAAGGAGTTTAAATATGTTGGTCTAGTTTCGATGGCAGCACTTTACTATTATGATCGGATTCTACGATCAGGATTGACTCCAGATGAAAGAAGTCCTCAACGGTGAACAGCCCAGACAGGACTTTTTTTGCAATTTCAACTCTTCAAGTGACTTTTCAAAACGTGATAGTGCTATTTATGGCTGGTCAGTGTTTTTTTGTTATTTTAAGATAGTAAATAAGGAAATGATTAAGAAAAACATTTAAAAAGAAAAAGTTTGTACTTATTTACTTTTCACAAAATAAATCTAAGTAAAAAAATCTTAAAAATATACTAAATAGTGGATTAAATGGATTTTCTTTAAAAAATAAGAATTTTAATGTTCGGAAAAAAGATGAAATGTTGTAATTGAACAAAATTATTTTCAATACCTACTTTTCAAAGATAATTCATTCATCCAGTTTAAGTAATCTTACTAATGGTAAATAGATAACAATTCACAAATGGTGTCTGAGTAGCATCTAGTTTGTTACTATAGCACCATATTGATTTTCTTCAAGACAAGTTTAGACATAAGCAAAGTCTGTAAGCTTTCATAAAACCTAAAAAAGAAAAAAATGTTATCCAGAAATAGGTAGGTACCGTCCTCCAGATAACTTAATTAGCTAACTTAGTCAAATAATCAAGCCAAAAAAGAAAAAAGACCGTCAAAATCATCTTAAGAAATAATTAATTGTTTCCTTAGTTTTAAAATCACAGTAAAGATAATTAACACCTAGATCATGACAAACAAGCATATACCTACCTATCTGAAGTAGTTACAATTTCGCAAAGATCAAATTTAAAAAATAATAAATGAGTTAAGTACATACATAAACATTCCTCTTATATAACTATCTATTGCTGAAAACTGCATTAAAATCCGTTGTGTAGTTTAAAAGATCTAAGCGTACAAACAGCGGGAGCGACTTTGTTTTAATACTATATTTGTTTGGTTGAACGCGCTAATCTCAGGAACTACTGTTTGTAATTGAAAAAATAAAGAAAATAAATTTTGGTGATTTTTTGTGTTGGTTATTCTATTTATCGAGGAAGGTTCTAGGCTTTATAACATCACCCTACAACCAACAGGAGCAGAGCATTAATGAAAAATGGTTCAAAAACGGGGAAAATTTATTCCTTTTGTGAGCTTTTATCTTTCTTATGTGACGCAGACGAATTTGCATGGGTCATTAGGTCAGTTAGTGTAAAGATGTAGGTAAATATTAAAACGGTTTCGATTTATGCAAAGGATGGGAGATGCCATACAGGGTAAGTTTTCAACGACCAGCCAAAATTTAAAATTAAGATCTAGATATGAAACCAAACATGCATTTTAAATATTATTTTCGAAAAATATAAAATCAAATAATAGCATTCATTTGAAAATGTCCTCCGCATCACATGCCCATACCACGACAACCGATTACCACACAACTTTTCAGTCACCGGCGCCACTTTGATAGTGCACAATAATGTTGAGGTGAACACTAAATACAAGTACCTACTACCAGATAAAAAAACAATAAAAAAAAGAAAGTAGTAAAACGGGGCTATTTGGGACGACCCAGACTATCTAACAAAAATATTGATAACTGCTGGCTGTAGAAGTTATTTTACCGACTCTAGTAACACTTTGATTGAAAAGAAACTGAAAAATTCCTGATGGAAAAACCCAATAACATTTGGTATTATACCTATGCTACCAAATAACCCCAAAAACCCAAATAGCACAATTTGTATCAAAAATAAATGAAATTAAATCAGACAGGCAATGTTCTTAAGTCGTCATCAATATCTGGCATCAATCTTAAATAATCATCCTCATTCAAGTTTGCATGTAAAAACACTATCATCTCAGCCTTTCGTAGCGACAGCATTTCCCTTGTTTCACGTAACTCAATGCCCTGTTCTGTAAATAGTTGTTCACTTGGTATGGCTGTTGCTACCTTATTGCATTTAGTTTTAAATAACTTGGCTAGATGAGGAAACTTAGATTCCTTAGTCTGCCACCATTCGCAAGGATCACTGTCAGCTAAGTCTTCCTGCAAGTAAGATTCCACTTCTTGTTGAGCATTCACACTCTGGTTAGATTGTCTTTTGTTTAACGTTCTCCTTCTCCATAGACTAAAATCTCCCCCATCTACATTATTTGCCATGACTGGTTCGTCTTCCATTTTCAAAAGATCAGTGCCTTTACCATCCATCAGTTCTTGTACCTCTGACACTAAGTTTAATTTCGCCCTAGCTGCAGCGCTTTCATCAAGGAACATGGACAATTTGTATCTAGGATCTAATATAGTGCACAAAGCCAAATTAGGCTCCCTCTCAATCCCCTCGAATTGTTCATTTAATTCATTTTCAATACACTCGGCTATTTCTTTAACAGTACAGTAATAATCCGGTTGTTGACGTAATTGCCGGAACACATCTTTTAGTCCATTCACAACAGCTATAACTATAGAAGCGTACATGTATTTTTTACCGCCAAGTTCTTCTGTCGCTTTTTTAAAAGGTTTCAAGAGCTTGAAGAGCTGTCTCAATTTAGTCCAGTCCTCATTTCGTATAGGTAGATTGATATTGTCACCTTGTTCTGCTATGGTCGCATCTATGGCTTCTTGCAAAGTTACAATTCTTTCGATCATATCATATTTCGTGGCCCAACTTGTGTACTCTGTATCTAAAAGCTCCATGGGATCTGCTATGCCTAGCTTAGTCTGATATTCATCTAGCATTTGTACAGCTTTAAAGTTTGAATCAAAGTAATGTACAATCATCTTTACCTTTGACACAGTCTCGTCCCATAATTTGAGAGAGTTTTGTAACACGAGATTTAGTTTGGAAGCCATGCAGCTCCTGTGTTTCCAGCCTGAGGAATTAACCGCTTGCACTATGTCTGCGCCAGCATCGGTGACACACCAGTTAATTTTGCCAGATATCTTCCATTCTGTACATGTTTCTGTTAAAACTGATTCCAAATTTTGACTGTTACCTTCACAATAACGACACTTCAATAAAACAGATTTAAATTTGTAATCCGGAGTTATAAAGTGTGCAGTGATGGCTATAAGAGAATCCTCATATTTGACTGACATCCAACGGTCAACTGTTAAACAAATTGTTTCTGCTTCTTGCTGGACAATTGATGTTTGTTCCTCTAGAGATTTGCTGAACATTTCAGGAAGGATTCTCTTTGTTATAGCCTTACGCGTCGGCATTACATAAGCAGCATTCAATGCTCTTATCAATCCTAAAAAGACTGGTTCTTCAACCATGGTAACTGATTGGTAAGATTTCACAAGAAACATTATCAACCTAGCATCCATTAATTTTTTAAACTCAGCGCTCAAAGTTTCATTATTTTCGCTGTCTGTATCCGACATTTCAGTACTCTCTTCAATGTTATCCATTTTTTGAGTTATGGATTGTTGGATGTTGGCAGGAGATGAACTGTTTGATTGGTTGAAACCATTGGATTAGCAGTATTCTGTAATAAAGGGTGTTTTTAGTTTTCTCATAAAAGACATTGTAATGTACACAGTGTTTTCTCTGTAGGTGAGATTTTAAATGAGTGATTGTAGTCCTTCCTATGGAAGAATTCCTTTGAGAGCTGGTTGCAAATAGCCATTCCATCCAGGTTCTTTAGCGACCTTACTGAAGTAACCGACGACCTTATTGGATGGGGAGTTTTAATTTGACATTTTAAGATGTACAGGACCTTTAGAGAAGTATTTGCACAAATCACCGCAAACATGATGAAACAAACAAATAATAACTTATGTTGGTCATATGTAGGTACTCCGAAACTGCTACAAATGCATATATATGCATTTGTAGCAGTTTCTATGCTTATGTTATTATTAAGTTATGTAGTGAAAAAAAAAACTTGATTGGCAAAACAAAATAAAAAAGTCGAATTAATACGTGAAAAAATGTGCCTACATGAATGCACTGTATTTACGAAGAAAGTATTTGTGCAAATAAGCAAGTAAACTTAGAACAGTAAACCTATGTATTTAATTACACACAATATTCGCCGACAAAGTCAAAGTAATAAACACACAGAGCATCTCTAAAGACAGGCAACAAATTAGACAGCTAAATACAAATACGTACGATGCTCTAAGTAAACAGTCATTACTGTCAAAGTCAAAGATCAGCACGCCGCCCGCACGCTGCTCGCGGCAACCAAAACAAAGTTTTAGGGATAGTATTTCCGAAATACGACTCTATCTAAAAGTGATAGAGATTATTTTACTAAACTTGCCACCCAGGAATGTCAGAACCATAGACGTCACGGCGGCGGCGGTCCTGATTGGTCGTAAAATAGCAGCCATCTTCTTTCTGATAGTGATGTGGGTAAACCGGTAATTGCCGGTCGAATGACACGCGCAGTTTTAGCGTGAACGGTGAACGATATAAACTAGGTACATGAGAGATATAAAAATTGCATAAAATATTAATCGTTTACGTTAAATGGTGTACGTTTATGTAAATACAATGATATTCTAATAAACAGATATGTTATACACCTACAAATCACCGAAAAAAGTATTCCGCGGGGCAGAGCCAACTCATATACACGCAGTAACGCAGAATTAAGGCAAAACGAGCCAGTTTTCGAGTCTTCACGATTGCGCGCTCACAACATATCTGTTTATTAGAATATCATTGCGTAAATATAATTATTAATTAAATTTATGGAGGTTCGAATATTACCAAAAACTAAGGAATTGGCTTTGATTGAAGAAATTTCCAAATAATGTAGTTGATTGATTTTAGAACGAAATGATAGCTGTCAACCATTGCGTAGTAGTATTAGCTCAAAGGCTGAATGGTCTATAGATCGATGCCTGCCCTTTAAGGGCGAACGGAAAAAAAAAAAAAAAAAGTATTAGCTCAAAGCAAAGCTGTCAACTTATTATAACCCCGCGAGCGGAGGAGATTGGCGCCAATTTTTAGAAATGGAAATTAAAACAATTTTATGGTTGGAAAAGCGGTGTCTCCGATCTTTAATTGTTTTCAGAAAATGGCTTCCATCGAAAAGCTTGATTATTATGGCCCGTTCAGCAGTGCTGGGAGTTGATTGTGATGTGCGCTCACGTCCTACGTACCTACATACAAAGAAATTAAATGAAGAATATTAGTACTCTTAATCTCACTGTCAAAAGTTTTATGTTAACAAAGGTGAAATAACTGAAAAGACTAGGTTGAGATTGCTTTAGGAATGATGTTGCATGAAAGGTCAAATCAAACTGCTGTTATAATTTCTGAACAGTTTTGTTATTGAATAATAAATAAATAAATAACAGTTGGGTCGTTATCTTAGTTTTTATTTAGTAAGCTCCCAGAAATATTATTAAAACACAACTGGCAACGAGTAAAACTAGAGAGACAAAAACCACCCAACACTTTTAGTTAGGTGTGTTAAACAATAGGATCGAGAAACTAAACGATTTTCGAAAATAACAATTTTTTGTCTAAATTTTTCTAAGTTCTCGCGCCGTAGCGCCCCTAAGGCTACACTCACACATGTCACCTTATGGTCCCTGGTCCAAAAAAGGTTTGGAGCCACTGTTTTAGACCATGCTTCTTCAGGCGTCATCCCTTTAACACATCATCTGTTTTTCTGACCGCTTCAGCCCAATACTTATTGTCAAATTTCGCTTCTTCAAGCATGCTTCTGGCTCGTTCTACGATTGAACGATTTGCCCTCTCACTCACTCCATTCTGTTGCGGTGTGTATTCCACTGTCAGCTGGTGGATAATACCATTACTACGTATTATTTACACGTTCATTGACGTAGTCGGTTGCGTTATCCGTCTTGAGTTATTTACCAGTCTGATTTTCATCAAGTGTTATAAACTCTACCAACTTCGAGAAGACCTCACTTTTGTTCCGCAAAAAATAAACAAAATAATGTTTTTCTCGATTTGTCGTCAATAAACGTCAGAAAATATTTATACCCGCAAATGAAGCAGTTTCAATTGGCCCACAAACATCGCTATGTACTAATTCAAAAAGTTCAGTAGCACGCGTACTCTTCTGTTTCGGAAAAGGTAATGTGTTGAAGTTTATTACTTTTGTTTTCTCTTAATTAATCTTTAATGAATTTTGGTTTAGCCATGACATAATTCTTAATTTATTTTAGTGTGTTATTTATTTCCAAATTTTGAAGGCTTTTATCTTTACATCCTATTATAACAGTCGTATCATCTGCAAATAAAACACAAACATGTTTGCGTACTGCTTGTAGTAGATCATTTATATAAATGAGAAATAGGAGGGGTCCTAAAATATTTCCCTGTGGTACGCCAAGATCATTATTTCTGGATACAGAATCAAAGTCCTCTATGCTGTTCGTATTATCGTTATATTCACATTTGTTATTTTTTGGTAGTAACATAGTATAGTTTTTTTTTTTTTTTAGTTTATTTGTGTATTATTAACCACTTCTATACTTAGTTGTCTGAAAAAAATAATTATTTATTTTATTTAGTTATTCTTGTGATCTGTCTTCTATTGCTTATATATGATTCAAACCATTTTAGGGCCGTTCCTCTTATGCCTTTTTTTCCAATTTGTTGATGAGAATAGAATGGTCAACATAGTCGAACGCTTTACTTAAATCTAGTAAGAGAGAAGTAGAAGAAATTTTATCATTCACCTTATTTATAACAGATTTTACTAACTTGAAAGTCGACAATGTAGTTGATCGAAATTTCCTGAATCCATGTTGTTCATCTGCTAGAACATCGTATTTAATTTGTTAAAGAATAATAATATTCGTATTCGTAGCTAACTTGGGCACAAAGACAGCTCTCTTTACACTCACTTTCAATTCATCTGAACAGACATCACCTCGGCCTTCACCTTCCACCCTGTTCCCATTCGCGCATAATATTTGGACTGACTCATTCAACCTCTCATAGTTGTTTAGCCAATCTCTCATACTGGTCATATGAAATGACGCTCCAGAATCCAAAATCCACTCTTGCGAAACGTTTCTATAGGTATGGAGTGCCGTATGAGTGGTGTGTGCATGATTGTAATCCTTCTTGGGCAAAAACGAGCTTTATATCCTTCCCCACACACATAGCATTCAATCTTCCTATTTGCTATGTCCTTTACCCTTTTTATTTGCTTTCCAATAGCTTTTCTTTTTAGCAGCACTCAAAGCATTTTGCGACGAATTCTCATGTGTTGAAGTAACATCAATCTGTAGCAATTTAGTTTTAACGTAGTCTGTTAACGTTATATTGCTATTTTCGGTAGCCATCCTCATCGGCTCATACTGTTCTCCTAGACCTTGTAGCATAAGTGCAGCCAGTAACTCATCATCTACTTCTTTGCCCATATCTGCTAGCTGATTGGTTAGCGACAGTATCTCAGTGACTTAGACTCGTAGGCTACTATACATGCTCTGCTTCTGACTAACTAGTCGTTCTAGCAATCGAAACCTATTATTAATTCCTTGGTCTTCGAAGGCAGCTTTTAAAGCACCCCAGCTCTTCTTGGCTGTAATTGCTTTCTTCACATGTACCAAACAATGCGGTTTAACCATTAATAGCATCTTTGCACGTACCTTCTTATCCATCTTAAGACCAGCAGCAGTTGATGGCGTTTCTTCTATAAAATTCCAGAGATCTTCCATTACTAGATAAAGTTCTACTTGCACCTTGCAAGTAGCGTAGTTCGACGCTCCATCCAGCTTTTCGATGCTTTTAACTAATCTCCCAGATCGGTGCGGCGCACCGCCACCATCGACAACTGCTCCACGTACATCTTTCATTATTAACAATTTTTCAAATGTTAATATTTAAACGCTCATGCTACCATGATAAAAATAAAAATAATAGGAATCCAAGATCCAAATATGTGATTTTTTATACCAAGTATGACAATAAAAAACAGATATTGATCGACACATAGTACAACTTAATTTGAAAAATGTTCTTTCTTTTAAATTCTCATTTACTTATCCTCTTTCAACACTTTCACGTTCAATTTCAGCTGTCAAGTCTCACGTAGAACTACTGGTGTACTGACACATGAGTAGGTAAACAGAACAGAGTATAAGCTTCTTAAGACCGTGCCAAATTGTTGCCTATTTTGGTAGGGTTGTCACAATCGGTGAAGACAAATTAAACAAAACATTTGTGAAATAAAATAAGGAAAAAATATTACTTTTTTCTATTCAGGGGTTAGTTTCCCAGCTTTCCTAAAAGGTACAGTAGGCCTATTACGTATCTTTCTGATATCCAGTGACTATCAAGCTTCGGTTGTACATCGAACTTTGATGACAACCGAGAATGTCATAATATTGGTATTACGTATCGCACTGAGTGGATATCACTTTACGGTGACTAACGGCCTGGGTACGGTGTAACGTCTCTCACGAAAGCCACTTCAAACTCAGTTGTCATCAATTTGTTGTCCACTATGCATAAATAATCGAAATAAGCCACGATGACAACCAATGACGTCATATTTGACGGCGACTGGTCATACATAATACGAAACTAACCTTCTGACAGTTAATTGATGGACACTGAGCCCAGTTACTATCATTTCGAGCTGTCAACAGAGATACGTAATAGCCCTACAGGTTATGGCCGAAGTCCCAAACAAATATTTCGTTTCCTTTAGCTCAATCAGACATCGGATTGGTACCTTTTTTTTTTTTCTTCGGATGGAAATCATCAAATGAGTTCTCCCGCTCTGGACGGAGCAGGAGGGACTGTCAGACTTTTACTGACTAAAAGCCCATCCATGTTCCTTCATCGCCCTTTGTGTTCCGGGGCCACGGTATCTCTTTCGAACAGTCCCGCAAACCTTGTGCTCGTGTGCTCCACCGTGTCCTCCGGTCGATCCTCGCAGTGGAAACACCCGGGCGTTTCCTCCCGCCCGATTCGGTGCAGGAACCGCCCGAAACAACCGTGTCCGATGAGGACCTGCGTCAGGCAGAAGGTGAGGACGCCGTGGCGTCTCTCAAGTCACTCACACTATTGTGGCGTGCCCTGCATGGGGTTGCGACAGTCGCTCTCTCCATGTCGCCATGAGATCCCGCCGGAGGTCTGGCCGCTGCGCGATAATTTGTCGCGGCAGCTGAGTTTCCCCCCGGCGTAGCGCCTCCGCGCGCCATTCATGTAGGCGCGCGAGGACTATAGCCTCCAGATCCCATGGCGGCAATCCGGCAAGGAGGCTCGACGCCTCGCGGAAGATCGTACCGTACCCGCGGGCCAGCTTTACGGCTACCACCTTTTGGGGCGCGTTCAGGTAGTGGTTGGCTCACAGCCTTAATGAACGCGCCCACACCGGGGCCCCGTAAAGGGCCATGGACCGCACGACTCCCGCGTAGAGCCTCCGGCAGGAGGCGTTTGGCCCCTCCAGATTGTGCAGGAGCCGCCTGAAGGCAGCCCCAGTCAGTTCCAGTTTGGGGGCCAAACGTCGGAAATGTTCCACGAAGTGCCACCGGCTGTCAAGGACAAATCCCAGGTACTTCAACGTCGACTCGACGCCGATGGATACCCCTCCTATCGTCAGTGAGGATCCCGGAGGTGGCGCATTCCGAGGTCCATGAAAGTACATGGCCTCGGACTTGTGCAATGCCACCTCGAGACCCAGTTGCCGGATCCTCTCGATGACTATCGCAACCCCGCGTGTCATCGTTTCGGTGTCCGCCTCGTGCGACCTCCCCTGTGCCAGCACCAGCGTGTCGTCTGCATAGCAGACCACGGTGACGCCGCTAGGGAGGTCGGCGCGCAGCACCCAGTCGTAACCGATGTTCCACAAGGACGGCCCTAGAACTGATCCCTGTGGAACACCGCACGACATCTCTCGCCGGTTCCATTCTCCGCTGCGACCGGGGTAGATGACGGCCATGTCCGTCAAGTAATCCCCGACCACACGACGGAGGTAGGTCGGCACTCGGTGATACCGGAGTGCCTCCCTAATGCAGCTCCAGGGCATGGAGTTGAAGGCGTTGGCGATGTCGAGAGACACCGCCAAGACAACCACACCCCGGGACACCGCATCCCCCGTCGTGAGGGCTCTCACGCGCATGATGGCGTCCACCGTCGAGCGCCCCTTGCGGAAACCAAACTGGTGTTCCGCAAGAATCGGATTGGTACCTTACTTTCAATATTTGAACGTAACACACATACTTAGTACCTACTACATACCAACCTACCCACATACCTACAAATGTTTAGTATAAGCTTGTAATAAACATAATAAAATAAAAACACACCGTATAGTACCCTCTTCTTATTAAAAAAAGGATCATACAATAAAATAAAGGTCCAATTGAAAAAGTAATAATCAAACATTCACTTACCTATTATATTCCTTGGGATAGTTAAAGTATGATATATTTTTATTTTTTCTAGTATTATTTATGAATAATACATTAAACAACCATTATTAATAAATACCACGTTTTTACATTAAACTGTTTAAACTTGTCACAAAACAAACAACGTGTGTTGCCCTGACGACCCTGAGATTGTCAACTGGCTCAGCGTAAACCGGTTTTTTCCACTCTCGCCGCGTACGCGACAAGCGGCCAGTGGTCACGCACACATGCCCCGCGTGCTTGTAGTAGTGCAACCGATTCGCGCGGTTGTATAAAGCTTATACTCTGTTCCGTTTACCTACTCATGTGGTACTGCTGCCTCAGCTGTCGGCTAATGTAGGTTATCAATGTATATGTGGCAATGGGTGTTATTTACCTGAAAATAAATGAATTAATATTATTATTAGGTAATGGTGGCTTGCCTCTCTCTATAACGTCTCTGCTCTCTCCCTACTTAATGTAGAGCAGTTTGTTATCGTTATTTGCAGCTGCTATCGGAGATGTTTCAGTAGCGGAACTTTTTACGCCAGAATGACGTCATAGCGTAACACGACGAGCCCATCAGTCAGCATGACCGACTGTCATGATAGTTTGTCTATTTCTACAGTTAATGTTCAGCGGCTTGTTCTTCAATGAACACGGCTATTTTGAATGGGTCTACCCTTCTTCTTTATAGCAGAACTTTTTATGTCATAATATTACTTTGCATAACCACGGATAGCATAAACTTCATTTCGCAGAAATTCGTTTGGCAGATACTCATTTGTCATACATTCAAAACTCATAATTTTGTAAGTCAGAATCATCATTAGGCATAAATTTCATATGCATAAGAATTAAAAGTAGAACCATCTTATCGCAGAAAGTTCACAGTCAGAATCATCTTTTGGCATACATTTCATTATGCATAATAATAGAAAGACTCATCTATCACATTACAGAAAATTCATTTCAGAAGATTAGTTTAATGTAAATTGTCTATGTATTTTGTTTAATTCATTATTTGTTTAATTCATTATTTCCTATGTTATTTTTAGGTTTATTTGTTTATTTTGTATTTTTTGCCAAATAAACACAATTTTCTTTCTTTCTTTCAATAAAACAGTTTATTGTGAACATTTGGTTTTTATTTCCCTGTAAGAAGTAGGCAAACATGCAAACAAGCATACATGAAGCATGCAGCAAGCATGCAGTATACAAACAAGCATGCAGTATGCAAACATGCAAACAAGCATGCAGTACGCAAACATGCAAACCAGCATACATCATGCAAGCAGTATTCAAACAAGCATGCAGTATGCAAACAAGCATGCAGTATGCAAACCAGCATACACTATGCATGCAGCAAGCATGCAGCAGGCATGGTTTCTGTCACGGCTCCGGCGCTGTAGGGCTCCGGCGGTCCCATGCGAGCTTTTCATCGCAGATGTGTTTAACGCTCACCACCGCAGCTTCGGCTTACGGGCCGCCTCACCCCTCCGCGCCTACACGGATTTAAATTACCCTCTAGGGGTAGGGCAGACAAGACTACGTGGAGTCGGTTTTGGAGCGATTCGTTTCTGTCACTAACTTTTGTAGCGCAGCATATTTGAAAATATGCGAAATTATGCGAAATATGAACATTGCCAAAGGTAATTATGCCAAATAAAATTCTGCCATCATAATAGTATGCCATTGTAAATTCGGACATACAAACATTCGGCGAAACAATAACTATTTTAAATAATTTTTATGCCTGCCAAATAAATTTCGGAGCATCAAAATTCTGCCAGATAGAAGGAACCCATTTTGAATATTTCCACGTTAAGTTACCGTCTTGCGGTGAGAGCAAAGACCGCCCAACTTCGCCTATACAGTGTGTTTGGCGACCGGTTACCGATACTTTAAGGGCATATTATAAAGGGTGTAAAAAACCTCATAACTAAACCGAAAGGCACTTGTTCTCGCCGTCACCCATTGGTCTGGAAATCGATCTCCAGACCAATGTGTAAAACTCAAAGTCAGGAATTCAAAAAATAAAAATTGCAATGGCTCTGGTATACCTCCCTTTACATCATATTAACGTGTGGATGGTATTAGCAGCTCTACGGGTGAGAAATAAAAGTATTGTTTTTTTTTGTATGGGAGAAAACACTTGAAGTACATTTTTTTGAAACTGAATGGAATTGAAGGGCTGGTTCTCATACGAGCTATTGTACCATACACGGCGATCAAGATGACATCTAATTTATAAATACGCCTTTGATTGCCGTTTTGTACGTAGCAATTTTTTTAAATTGAACTTTTAAAATGATATTTTTCAAGTCTATGACGTGGTTAAATGAAGTTGCCGATCGATTTACTTATACTAATGTTAGTTTATCATGACTTTTAACTTTTTATAATGACTTTTATGATGATGCTATGACTTTGCCCCAACTTATTCATTTCCGAAGGAGTAGCTTTACATACATCACAAATCTGCGATGAGGTATTTGATAGCTGTGAAGTGATTTTGCCATCTTTCATGGTCATAAGCATCGAGTGCTTAGCAGCAAAGCTTCTCACAATAGAAGGCTGCAGTTCTGCAGTCTCAGCTTCAATCATAGCCTGTTCTCCCACGATGTTTGACTTGTTTTCGTTTGAAAACTTAAAATTTGTCTGCAGAACATTGTGGAAGATAGCTTTGGGTTCTTTTCTCTCTTCTCCTTTCTTTTTTTCCTCCACAAACTAACTATAAATTAGATGTCATCTTGATCGTCGCGTATGGTACAAACTTATTTATTATATTATTTTGTGTTATGGTTGATTCAATATTAACTTTAAAATTTTCTTTTAACCCGTGCGAGACAAAAAAAAATACATTTTCTTTAAGTACCTACGGTCTGTATGTTTTGGCTGCCCCTGTTTTTTTTTGTTTTTTTATTTTTCATTTGTTTTTATTTTACCTTTTTTTACACCCAGGTGCAGATGCCAAAAATACATTTTCTTTAAGTACCTACGGTCTGTATGTTTTGGCTGTCCCTGTTTTTTTTTGTTTTTTTATTTTTCATTTTTTTTTATTTTACCTTTTTTTACACCCAGGTGCAGATGCCAAGGCAAGTCACATCCAAAAGCTTACTCCTTAGACTGAGTCGAGTCGAGAGGTATGTGTGCATAAAATAAAACAGACTAACTCGAAAAAAATACCCAATTTCAGATTTAAAAAAAAGCGGAAACACACACTTACAACTCCTTACTAACCTGTATTTAGATCGCTTTTGAATACTAACTTTTAGAAATACGAAAATTAATCTCACAAAACTTGACAGTTTTTGAGGTAACTACTACCGATTTCACTGACGTTCGACGACTTTCAACCTTAGTACTTACGGCCATTTTCAATAACTTACTAGCCGGTTTCGGTACATTGCCATCTCTGTCTGTTTGACATTTTGCTTACTGACCGGTTAAAACAAAACGTCACCGAAAAGCTTTTTTATATTTTTCTATGAATCAAGTGTCAGGTAGGTGACGCGGATAGGATATTCTTTGTTTATAGCTCAGACCAAATAAAAAAGCGCTGCGGACAAATAAAGTGAAGCCAGCTCAAAACTAAGCTCCGCTCTATGCATACCCGCTCACACACACACATTTACATCAAACTAAGTACTTACAATTATTATTAAACTACGCTCAAAAAATGTACACATGTTTACGAAACCCGCGGCTTGTTTGTAGCGCTGTCTTGGTTTTTTATTTGGTCTGAGGTTTATAGAAACACCGACAGCCACGGAAGTAGGCATATTAACTAACAGTTATACGTAAGTAAGTTATAGAAAATGGCCGTTACGCTGTAAAGGTGAAAAGACAGTGACAGACCGTCAGTGAACTCGACAGTACAAGTATGAGGTATCAAGAAGATCAGATACAACTAACCTTGCTTCTGAAATTGAATCTGATCTTCTTGATCTTCTCGCAAATTATCCCCCAATCAAAGCGGTCGGTCGTCTATCGGAACGATCGTAGCAGGAACACTCAAGCTCATTTTGTTCGGTGAACCCGAACGTGGGCAGAAAGTTCCGTCCGGTTTTCCGAACAAATAATTGACGTATCACTCCATACATATTTAATTGCATGTGACCAGAAATTTCCTTCGTCTCTCAGTTATAAAAGAAAGCTACTTAGAAGAATAGAAGAATATTATGCTCAATTTAAAACTAACATTAGATAAAAAAATGCTACGGGCTTATGTTGGCAGAACAAATTTGGAGAGGTACGATGGTAAAAAAAAAGTATTAATCTTTTACTCATTTTATTAGTAGGAAACGTTAGTAAAGTATTCCATAGATTAGCTGATAGCGTCTACCTACCGCCTACCTTATGTTAGAGCGATAGTCTTTGACAGTTCTTGTAAACTCGTACCTACAACCCCCCCCCCCTCTCGTACTCGTACTTGTAGGGCAGGTTATAGTTTCCAAAGAAATTTACTTAGGATTAAAAGAGACAAAAATATATTAGCAGTAGGCTGCTAGAACTATTTTTTCCTTATTTCATTAGTATTTAGTTATTTTTAGTGACTTGTCGTATACATGTAGAACGCTAGCTTCGCACTATTGGTGTCTGTCGGCGCCGACCTGCCAGCGCTTATCGGCACCGGCCCGCGCAGGTAGTCGGCGCAGGCAGTCTCTATACTTTGTGCCGAATAAGTGTTTTTGTGCCGACCCAGCGCCGATAAGCGCCGACAATTTCTGACGGCGCCGGCGGCGGCGTAAGAGGGTCGGAACTTGTCGGCGACGTTCGGCGCTTATCGGCGCCGGTAGCCAGCGTTCTACGTGTATACGTACTATTGTTATACGTACACTGTTTACGGTAACAAATCTATTACCTATGCTTTTTGTACATTTGTTTGACTGCATTTTTTTAACGAAAAACAAATCCTGTATTAACAAATAGTTTGTAAGCTCAGTATTAAAATAATAAAGGTTTTGATTTGGCTAATTATGAAAGGCTTGTCCTGGAAAAATCTAAGACTAGGCTCTTGCCGTAAAAACCAAGAAAGTAGTTTTTTTTTTTTAAGTTGGTTTACAAAGTGTGTAAAGGCCCAAGCCCCAGGCAGCCGTGGCATCAAAACAGCGTATAAGTATACGCTAGTAAAAAAACCCCGTTTTTAACCCTTGCTGCAAAAAGAGGGGCGTAATAAGTTTGACTGCTATGTGTGTCTGTGGCACCGTAGCTCTTAAACGGGTGAACAGATTTTTTATGGCTTAACTCATTATAATCAAGCATTCCTGTATTTTAGATTCAAGCAATCAAATGTTGTAAAGTCATCCAGACTAATCATGGTTAATTAGAAGTTTAAAGTAATGATTAAGGTTTGAGTTAAAACGCCATTTTTGTTGTTTTTTTTTACATTATCTGTTGGTGAAACCCAGGTTTCAATTAGGATAAGAAAACACTTCGACTTTGCATGTATATCTTATGTTTGTATCATATCTTTGCATATACTTAAAATTAGAAATACGCTATATTTCTCTTTAATTCTCAAGAATTATGTTTAAACTTGTAAGGTTTTATTTTATTGAGTACCTATGTACCTAACTGTATTACTTACATATTGAAGTATAATTTCTAAAGACTAAGAAACTTGTATTGACCTTCGCGATATATCAATTATGTACGTTGTCGACCTACATATTATTCGCTGTACGTAATAAAAACAGCTATTGTAGTGAATTTTTGTGTAATTCTAAAAACATATTTGATAAACTGTATGTAAACATTACTATCTACTTTTGAAAAGGTGATTTTGTGTTATCATTGCCGATATTAAAATTTATTTTTTTCTATGTAACTGATTTGTTTCATTTGAATCCCCAAAACATACAGGGTGGACCTCCACATAGAAATTGTTCGCCAGTAATTAAAAAATACCGCTTACTACAAAAGTGTAAAACCTACCCGGTCTAAATGTATGGAACAGCGGATTTTTTTTTCGTCGTCAATATCCCCCGTTCCAGCCCGTATATTTTCTGAGTAAAAATCTTAAAAACTCTTTAGACTCGAGAAGCTGGCTCCCCGCATGATGGTAAGTTCTCACTGCCGTCTGTAATGTTCCCACAGCTGGGACACTGAGTTGTCAGAATGTCTCGTGTCTATGACCACGCCGGCAGCGGCACCTTTTAAACCCGAAGACAATGCTGCTACTAATAAACAAATAAAAAAATATTCTTGTTAGTTCCTTATTACAAGTAGGTACATATCAACTTTTATACACCGATTTGTTTGTAATTTATCTCAGACTAATAACAAATTCAAATTTTTGAAAATTCTTTTGTTTCGGTGGCATAAAAATGTCTTGATGTATAGGAGAGGGAATTTATAAGGCTGCATTTTGGGTTGATTTTACAATGGCTGGATCTACTGGAAAAATCACACGAACGATTCCGCTGCAATTTCACCACCATTATCTGAGATGCCTTTCGACTAACCACAGACTCCCAACGTCGATAAAATCACTCACCGTGTGAAACGGATCGGTCATCAAATCACCAAATTACCTGGTTGGTCAGGCACATCAGACTCTAGACCTAGCAATGGCGAAGGTTCCATTCAAGCCGATTCCTACGGGCTTCCCTTTGAAAAATGGCACAGTCAGTCATCATCTGCCTAGCCTTTTCCCAACTATGTTGGGATCAGCTTCCAGTCTAACCGGATGCAGTTCATGCAGTTTGCAATTTCATTCAAATCCGTTTAGTAGTTTCTGCGTGAAAGAATAACAAAAATCGATCCTCACAAAATTTCGCATGTGTTTAGTAGTATGAAGATTGTTAGCCTGCACACCTTTGTTGACTGTACACGCGGTATGGGTGCTTACATAAAGAAGCAGGTTTCCGGTACACACAAATCTGTGCGGGTCGGTACCGGGTTAACTTCCATATACACACATCAACACGGTCTAGGGATATTTCATACTCAATTAAATAACTCGAAAAGTACTGGCCGCATTGGAATCTTTTATACACCGATTTGTTTGTAATTTATCTCAGACTAATTCCAAATTCAAATTTTTGAAAATTCTTTTGTTTCGGTGGCATAAAAATGTCTTGATGTATAGGAGAGGGAATTTTCATTTGTGCGAAATTTAGAAAACAATACGAATTACGTTTAGTTACAGTTTTTTTTCATTTTTAAACGAAAGATAAAGTTAAAATTGAGGTATTGTAGCCATGCAACGCCGACATTTGACGAGGGCGGAGATGTTACGAGCTGTGGGAATACTGGAAGCTGGATCTGTTCAGCGTAATGTTGCTGAGGCCATAGGGACCCATCAAAATGTAATTTCAAGATTGTGGACACGCTATCGTGCCACAGGTGAAGTAGCGGAGAGGCACCGGGGGCCAAGTCGCATCACTACCCCCAGACAAGACCGATTTTTGCAAATTACTGCGCGAGCACAACCAAATGCAACGGCGACTCAATTGGTCCAAAGGCTGCGAGTGGAACACCAAGTGCTTGTGAGTGACCAAACTGTAAGAAGGCGACTGCATGAAAGCAATCTACGCTCTCGTAGACCACTCCGGGTCCCACCTTTACGGAGAGGCAATCGTGGACGACGATTAGAATGGGTTCGGAACCACGTGGACTGGGGCCGTGACCAATGCTCCAATGTGCTGTTCACGGATGAATCCAGGTTCGGCTTCCATCCAGATTCACGAAGGACGCGTGTTTGGCGAGTTCCTGGACGATGGAGCCGTCTCCAGAACCCTCAGGAAGTTCACCCATACCAAGGAGGAACAATTATGGTTTGGGCAGGAATTCGTCTTGGAGGACGGACGGATCTCGTTTGGGTGCGGGGCAATATGACGGCAGAACGATACGTCCAACAGGTGCTGGGGCCCGTAATCTTGCCCCACAGAACACAAATGGGGCAAGATTTCCTGCTCATGCACGACAATGCCCGGGCACACACGGCGAGAACGGTAGCAGCTTGGTTACATACACATAATGTTAGGGCCTTAGACTGGCCTGCTCAATCGCCAGATCGAAATCCCATTGAGCATGCGTGGGATATGCTGCAAAGAAGAGCTCTGAAGGAAGTTCCTGAAAATCTGGCTACAGAAGATCAACTTTTTGCGCACCTCAGAAGGACATGGGACAATATTCCGCAGCAAGACATTGACAACCTTGTTCTGAGCATGCCGAATCGTTGCCGATGTGTTATGAACATCATGGGCGCTTTCTCAGACTACTAACTTCAAGTTTATAAACACAAATTAAATGATTTTTCTATTTTTTTCAGTTTTTACTCACAAATTAAAAGTTCATTCATATACGGTTTCCGTCTATGCTTCATTTTTTTTCCATAAAATCCTGAAATTTTAATCTATACCTTAACCATTATTAAAAAATGGTAGAATATTAAATAACGTATCTTTTAAATATATACATGTCATATAAATAATTAACACATTGATAGTAATTCGCTTTTTTAAAAATATCCCTAGACCGTGTTGATGTGTGTAGTTTAAACCGGTTTCTATTAAAGTGAGCGCATAAGATAATATAGAAATAAATACCTACTTCGATTGGTACCGACCAGCCCGTACCGGAAAACTGCTTCTTTATGTACTAAGCACCCTATGGACTAGCCGTACCCTTCCAATAACCACCAACTGCGGTGAAAACTGGGCGTACTACCACTGTACAATTCGTAAAATGGTCACAAAATGAAATTCATAATATTAACAGCGTCTGTGACCATTTTAAGAATTTTAAAGTGATTCATATTATTCTCCTATTATAATTCTGCTACAGCGGCCATTTTGAGATCCCCTGAGCTTGTCCGACTATGCACCAACTCCCAATGCGATGAGGCGTAGACTGCACCTTCGACAAGACAACGGACGTGGCGTGGACTGGGCGTACTGAGCCCCTGACGATAATTGCTGCTGACGATAGTTATGTCAATAGCGGTCATTGACTCACCTACACTTAACTTTAAAAACCAAAAATACGCCTGTTCAAGTCTTAAAGCGTCATCTATCGTGATCTTCAACATTTTTCTAATGAAAAACGATACATGGTTGACATGGTTAATTTGTTTTGGTTCGTACGAAGATATATTAGGGAAAGGGCAATGTATTGACATCTTAAGTGGCAGCAACTATAGACATCAGCAAATATCGTGGCGTGAACCGGGCGCTCTTGGCCACTTTGATTAGTTCAGCGGTCCGGTCCGGGTGTATTTCCTTGCTTGACCACAGTAAGCCAATCATATTCAACTTTCATGTAAACTCATAGGCACTTCTTGTTTACGTATATTACAGAAAAATGGTCCTTGACCGGCTCGTTGGTGGCAAACGTGACTGCCCAGCATGAGGACCTGGGTTCGATTCCCAGGTCGGGCAGTGTTATTGGGCTTTCCATCTGATATTTCTTAGTAGCAGTCACGGAGACTGGATGTGTGCCCGGTTAAGGTAGGTAGGTAGGTCCGGTGGGTAGGTTCGCCCGCTATAACATGCGCATTAAACGTAACTGTCAAAAATGTAGGTGTACTATTTGGTACACCTGTGCTTAACCCTTCGGGGATAACAGGCGTGATGTTATGTTATTATGTTCCTTCACACTTTACACACCTTGCCCGACCTGAAATCGTGGAGCGCTGACACAGCCAGAAGGCGAGGCGGGACGAGCTAAACAGAACCAACTACCAGTGGCCCACAGTGGCCCTGGATCCAAAGATGTGGAAGTCGTGGGGAGAGGCCTTTGCCCAGCAGTGGGATGACACAAGCTAACTGTAACTTATTGTGTAGAAAGTAAAAATAAACGAAAATCAAATGTAACATATATTTTATTGAATAACATTGATTACAGTGCCTTATAAGATACAAATAATAACAACATCAATTTAAATAATACTTCATAATAATCTTTCAAACATCACATTTTACAATAACATTTTAAAGTAAAAGAAAAATGCAATATTTCAACGTAAAGTTTCCGTTTAAAACAGAATTCAGTAAATATTCATATAACTTTGGAATAAATAGATTAATATAACATTTTTAATACAGTGTGGGGTTGTTTTTGTTTACATTAATTTTATTTTAACATTTACACATCAATTAATTTACAAATACACATTTTTTTTTATAATTTATTGACGGAAATGGTAGGCACCTGGTGCTAGGAGGTCGTTATGTATATGCGTAGGTATATCTGTGGTCACTGTGAATTAGAAAGTGGGTCATAACACAGGTAAAATAACCCTGAGTAGGTATGGTAGTAGTGGTTCCTTGGACGAGCCCCTTCACAAAGTGCTTTAATACTAAAATTATAGTAACTAACATAGTATTCATAGATTAGATTAATAAATAGCGTATATTAGAGATGCAGCGAATAGTGATTTGGCCGAATACCGAATATTCGGCGGGAGATCCAAGGTACACTTCACGCGAACAAGTTACGACACGTTTTGGTGCGGTGCGTGCGGAAAAATGTATAGTGAGAGACTATTCTCAGAAGCAGGTATTGTGTATGTAGAAAAAAGGGCAATCGTCTCTTACCAACAAACTTGCCAATGCCAAAAAACTTGTTATAATTCATCACAATTTGCCTTTTATTAATTTTATATTAAAAAAAATATATTCTTGTTTCACAATTAATGATTATTTCATAAATAAATGATTAAATTGCTTTTATATTTTCTTGTATATGATATTCGGTATTCGTCCGAATGGTAAGTAGGTAGTATTCGGTCGAAAACCGAATACTGAAAAAAATAGTCGAATAGGCCGAATACCGAATAGTTGCCGAATATTGGTTGCATCTCTAGTGTATATTACAGAATTGAAGAATTTATTTAACTTCTTGCTCCTGACTTCTCAGTTCCAGAATTGAGAATTTGAAATTTAAAGTCTTCAAACTGGTGAACATAAAAAAAAGGTTTTTGCAATTTGCTGGTCAGTGTCAAGCTGTATGTTGAACAAAATATGATACGCAACCGTAACACGTATGTATTTACAGAATTATAATCATCCAAACTACCCTCTAAGTTCATTGAATCCAATTGAATGACTTTTCCCTAAAAAAGAAGATTACTTTCAACGTAGCCCGCAAAATTTAACACTTCTTAACACATGAAAAATCAAAATTCAAACATTATCTTTGAGTAATGCTTAAGTAAAATACAAATTCTCCATTCCACGTGTTAAAATATGACATGTTTGCATGAACATGGTCTAGGCTAGCTAGCTAGGAAGATAAGTTCACATAAACATCTCTATATGCAGTGCATTTAACAAGCCCCCACGACCGACGATACTCAAGTACGTAAGTGACGCTAATATTTATATTTTTAACACATTGAAGGATGATATGGCTAGAAATAAGGCGACTGCTGAGATGACAGTAATAGAGAAGTATGGAAGAAGAAGACGTGCTGCGCCGACCACAAATGTATTGGGATAAGGGCTGGAGATTAATGAATGAGTTTTAACAGATTTTTTCATGAGTGTATCTCATTAAACTCATGACGATACGATACAGCAAAAAAAAAACAATAATTGTTCCCCTGAGGTTGAGATGTCCCTCATAGTACACCCACATTTCGCCAGTTATATTTAAGTCCCATGCAATAGAGGGCGACCCTATTGCCATATAACTTTGCCCGGGAAACGAAACCATATTAAACTAATTAGAGAATATTCTAGCAAGCATGGTGACCATTAATTAACAATTCATATTACAAAACAATACGGTGTCAAGCCTTGTGCATTGTAAACAAAAGTTACACCTAATGTTGCTAGAAACATTGTGTGTGTTGCTTGCAACACAAAAAGTTGCTGCAACCATTTAGCGCCATTTTAGTTTACAATAACTTTTTTAAGTGAAAATCTGTTTACAAAATTATATTTCTAAACTTCTTTGAAGGTTTTTTAATTTTATATTTTTAGCTCCGTCGTCTTCGAATGCATTGCACAGCAGCTTATAAAGTTTTAACTAATGTTATTATAAATTACCTACTAATTAAATATACAATTGATGGTAACTTTTTTCAAACATTATTTTGCCGATTACATACACACACCTAAAATAAAATAGCTTTATATTCGTGAAGTTTTTCCTTTAAAGTAACATTATTGTCGGTGTCAATTTGACTGTTGAAAATACAGCTTGGCAAAAATTTTGAAATACTTAGTGGCTTCGGTCGATGACGATTCAAATTATTCAACACATCATCACAAAGCATTAGTTGGATCTTATTTAAATAGTCTTTATTGGACATTAATTCTAGAGTATTTTAGTAATTTAATACAATTGACAGCTTATACCAATGTTGCCAGACCAAAAAAAACTCCAATTTCTAGCTTTTTTCGCCAAGCCACACTTACAAATCGACACGCCTAGCAACTAAAATACAACAATCAAATAGGTCTTATATTTATACAAATGACCTTTTTGCGCGTTAAGTTAAATTGGACTCTATTATTTACACGTTAAACCGGGTTTCTGAGCCGTCGGCTAACATTAGGGTGACCGTCCGCGAGTTTGTCCATACGAGTCGAGCTAGACGGGCTGGGTTTAGACGGGCGACGTCCGCCATTGGAGCTGTGCTGTAACATTTGACGCAGCGGGTTTGAGCTGCGCCTAGACCGAACATACCTGGAAGGAAGCATATATTAGTATTTATGATTCATCTAAAGGGTGTAAAACACCTCTTAACGAAAACGAAAGGCACTTCTCCTCGTCAATGCGATTATTTTTTTGTTCTACACCATACCTGGGAACCTTCTAGTTACGGAGATATTTGGGGTCAAAGTTCCAACTTTTTGACATGTTTTTTTTTAAATACAAGTTTTTAATGTATGATTTTTACTTTAAACACCTACACGACCCCCGTACTATTAAATCCATCCATCAGCACAACGTTTGGAGTGCGTTACATTGAGTTCTACCACAAAATATGATTTTTGACCCCAAAAAAAAAGTCGTTTCCCAGCAAAAATTTTTGCGTAAAGTTACTTGGTTTGATGTACAGAATGCTTGGTTAACGGCTTCGTGATGAGGTGTTTTACACCCTGTATAGGCGCGGGTAAACCAAGAAAACAAATAAAAAATTCGTGGCGAGCGTGGCGATCGAACCCATCCCGAACAATCCCGAACATTACCGACCTGTTGAGATAGCATAAGATCTACTTATTCGCCATTTACAACAACCCAGCTGGTCTCGGGGCACAGAGCGCTGGGTTACAATTTCGTGACTTCGAGTTCGATTCCAGCATAAGGATTTTCTTTTTGTGAATCGAGTCATTTTGTTTTTATTTTCTTTTACGTGTTTGTTTTTATATTGGGTTTAATTTTTTCTTTTTCAATGAAGCAGTGATAGTCTACTGGTGTGACCTTTGGAGTGTCATGTCATATGTTTCAAGTTCGAACACAAGACACGCATCTCTGATTTTCGGATTCATGTGCGTATTGTATAATTATCACTTGCTTCGGTGAAGGAAAACAAAGCCAGGAAACCAGCATGCCTGAGCGATATTTCTTAAGCCAAGTCAGAGGCCCATGGGCGGTACAAAAACTCTGACACCAGGTTTGGCACTAACCGTGTCAGATGATGTCAGAAACATCATCTAACGATGAATTACAATATTGGACCATAAAAAGTCGTGCAGTTTGATGGTCTATACATATTTGTGTTACTCGCTGTCTGATCCACACAGTCTTATCATCGATGATGATGATAATGCTGTAGACTTACCAGCAGTACTCTGCCAGAAAGACAGCCTGTTGTCGGCCGTAGCGTAGGACACGAGGTACCGGCCGTCCGGGCTGAAGGCGCAGGCGGTGACCGGCCCGCTGTGGGCCGCGAGGGACTGGCAGCGACCCGCGCGCAGCTCGTACATGGCCAGCTGCCCCGTGTGACTGCCCACTGGGAAACAGAATGTTGAGATTTGTAGCGCTACTATAGCGAAATAGAACAAAATGTACTAGAGCGCCATCTATGACACAGATGATGAACTAAACAGCGAAATACATCAAAAACCTACATCGCGCAATCAATGTTATCCGCGACTTAAAACTACATAAACAAGAATTTGTGTTGTATACTACAACTAAATAACCCGATTACTGAAAAATCACGCTTGCATTAAAATCGGGATTTAAAAGATTAAATCGAATACTCCTATTGTTGAAGTCGGTTAAAATGTAGCCTACGTTACCCGGGCCATAATATTATATGTTACTATTTATATGTTATTATATAAAGGGTGTAAAACACCTCTTCACGAAGCCGAAAGGCACTTGTTCTCCCCGTCATTGCGATCATTTTTTTGTTCTACACCATACCTGGGAACCTTTTAGTTACGGAGATATTGGGGGTCAAAGTTCCAACTTTTTGACAAGTTTTTTTTTAAATACAAGTTTTTAATGTAAGATTTTTGGTTTGATGTACAGAATGCTTGGTTGACGGCTTCGTGATGAGGTCTTTTACACCCTGTATTACGAATCGATTGACATCTTATTCATCAAAATCAGATGGATAGCATTTACGCGCTACGGTGGAACATACAAAAAACTGCTAAAATCATAACCCTTCCTTTAGGCTTCGCCGTAGTCGGGTAAAAACACGACAACAACTGTCGGACAGTGGCCCACCAGACATAACCCCCGTCTGGTCGGAAGATCCTCCCTTTCTATGGGTGATGAAGAACTTTCCATCCTGTTCTCCATACCCCCAAAGATTGAAACTTGTATCTGTGTTAAACGTAAAGCACAGGATATACAAAGTTTTTTATAAAGTCACACTTAAATGAAAGATACGTATGATTTTGACTTCAGTCTTCAGTATTAAGTTCTACTGAAGTCAAAATCATACGTATATTTGTCTTTCATTGTTATATTAAACGTCTGAGTACAAAGGGAATCAAAGGTGTCAGTCAAGGAAGGGTTTTTTTTTAAATCAACCCCAAAGCGAATCATTACAGCAGTGCAAGTACGTAGGAATCGATTCGATAAATCTGACAGTTATTCTCGACAAAATGAGTTTTTATCTTTGTTATAAACTCATTTTGTCGAGAATGACTGTCAGATTTATCGAATCGATTCCTACGTACTTGCACGGCAGGTACGAGAAATAAGTCACAAGAACAGTAAAGATAGAAACATCATATAAAATCCATTCTTTTTAACTGAATAAATATACACTAGAAAATTATTATATCCTGGCACTTTAATATGTACAAACACTCCGACCTCCACATCTCTTGAATCGCAAAACTGATTCGGGTGTTGGAATGCATAAAGGGTGTAACTGCTAACAAAACCCTTAACGAAGCCATACCTGGGAACTTTCTTCTTACGGAGATATTGGGGGTCAAAGTTCCACGACGACCCGAATGGCGCAGCGGTAGTGAGGCTGCCTTACGTTCATAGGGTCCCGGGTTCGAATCCCGGTTGGAGCAAATGTTTGTGTGATGAGCATGGACATTTGTTTCCGAGTCATGGATTTTTATATGTATAATATGTATGTATTTACAAACAAAAAGTATCTATGTAGTATATCAACTGTGTGGTGTCCACGACTCAAGCCTCGTTGCTTAGTGTGGCACTAGATGGCGCTGTGTGTTAATGTCCAGTGATATATTTATTTTATATTATATTAACTTTTTAACAAGTTTTTTTTAAATAGGTACATATTTTTAATGTTATAATTTTACTTTAAATATAAAGAATGAACTATACTACTACCATTGTGTTGGATAGTGTACAGGTTACATCCGGAGTTATTTACTATACAGACCTTGTGGAAACTAGAACAAATTTCCGTGCGTTCAAGCGTTTTTGCCATACCTATTATTGGAATCAAATATAACAGCTCACAACTTAGGACCCATTAATGTTAATATTTATCCGTGGTGCTAGGCAACTGGGCCTATCCCAGTTGTAAACGTCCCTTTGTGCCTAATGGCCTTGTTTCGTTCTGTCTCCTGCTGATATGGAGGGAAAATGAAATTACGGTTTTTTCCTACTCCTCCACTATACTTTTCTGATTAATTTCGTTGCGGGATCCAAGACAGTTAAATTCATTCTCTGGGACTTCGTCGAGCTTCATTGTCTCGGCACTTTTCTGGTGGTCGCCACTGTTGATTCTGGCTTTCAGGAGTTACAGTGGTTTGGGAACAGTGTGGCGGACTTGTTTACTTTAAACGTTTACTACTCAATGTGGTGAATGCGTAACATTGAGTTTTCCACCCCAAAAAAAAAGTCGTTTCTCAGAGTAGTTTCGCAGAGTTACTCAGTTTGATGAACATAATGCTTGGTTGACAGCTTCGTGAAAACTATAAATGTAATTGTATACATTTATACTTGTGTCGTACAAAACAGCGATCAACAGCGGTGAAGATTACCAGAAGTATTATCATACCTGCGATCCTCCTAGTGGCTGGACAGTGCGAGACCTGGTTGTATCGACAGATGGCCGGGAACACCTCGTTCAGACCTTTACTCTTCAGGTGTGACTGGTCCACGCAGTGCAAGATTATGTCCATCACCTGCAAGGTAACAACGTGCTCTGTAAGTAATGTCTCGTGGATGAATACGACCAATGAAAGGCGAAATAAAGGCGAAAAAGAGCTGAAACCTGGACCTAGCGTTATTGACCGCAGTGGTTGGTAAGCAAGTGGAGCCCTCCCAACATAAAGGAAAAAAAAACCGGGGAAGAGCGAGTTGGACTCGCGCACTGAGGGGAGGGTTCCGTAAAACTTTTTATAGGACAAACTTAACTTTGCTATTGCAAACGGCTACTGCACCAACCGCAAATAATAAGTTTGTCTATTACAAACTTTTTATTTGCGGTTGGTGCAGTAGCTGTTGTTCGGTGTTCAGATTAGTAAGACCTTGCTTTTAACCAAAATTGACAGTTCTAGGTCAATCGGAAGTATATAGTATACCCTATCGGTTTTGGGTCGAAAACCTAAATGGTAGTTCCCGTTGACCTAGAATCACGAAATTTGGCGAGAAGCAATGTCTTACAGCACATGTAAAGGGGAAAATCTGAAAACCGTAATTATGAAGTTTAATAACAAAAAAAAAACGTTTTTACCATTACAAACTTATTATTTGCGGTTGGTGTAATAGCCGTTTCATGGGATCGAACAGGAAAGTTAAGTTTGTCCTTTAAAAAGTTAGCACGGAACCTTCGGTGCGCGAGTTCGACTCGCTCTTGGCCGGTTTTTCAAAGACAAGAAAAAGTATTTATTCGACTAGCACAGGACTTAACAATGATAAATTCAATACACAATAAAAACAAAAAAAAAATACAAAATAAGACGTACTTAAACTAAACTGGTCCTTTACGAAGCCCTTAGGCTCTTAGGGCGGCGCAGGTAGACCTTGCACCTCGCACAACTAACCTCGACCAGCAGCTCGGCGACCTCGTTGTGCATCCTGTCGATGAGCAGCTCTATGCCGCGCAGCACCTCGGCGCGCCCCTTCTGCAGCGCCAGGTACGCCGCCGACGGGGCGCCGCCGGCCGCCGCCGCCGCGCAGCGCGCCACCTCGCGGGCCATCGTCGTTATGAAGGCGGCGGGCCTGGAAGGGACCCGACACTTTGGTACATGAACTGGCTCAGACAACTTCGACAGATAAAAGGGTGTAAAAGGCACTTGTTCTCCCCGTCATTGCGATCTTTTTATTGTTCTACACCATACCGAACCTTCTAGTTACGGAAATATTGGGAGTCAAAGTTCCAACATTTGACAAGTTTTTTTTTGAAATAATAATTGTTTTTATTGTAAGATTTTTACTTTAAACACCTACACGACTCCCGTACTATTCAATCCATCCATCAGCACAATGTTTTGAGTGCGTTACATTGTGTTCTACCACAAAACATGATTTTTCACCCCAAAAAAAAAAAAACAAAACAATTAACAATCACGGAAAATATCCCGTAAGTAACAATCAAAGTTTAGTTTTAAACCGTGAAAGCCTAAAACAGAGTTTAAAAAATTTCGTTTCCCAGCAATAATTTCTGATGATGATCAAGAATGCTTGGTTGACAACCTCGTGTTGGCTGGTGAACGTCACTCATAAATATCTGGAATATTTTAGGTGTTCTTGAATATCGATGGTGGAAAACAGGGCATTGTTTTCCACCATCGATATTCAAGAACACCTAAAATATTCCAGATATTTATGAGTGACGTTCACCAGCCAACACCAGCAACATAGTAAAAGCCCTGAGTTCCTGCAGTAGGACTTACCAAGCAATTACTATAGTTTGTGGTGAGGGACAGTGCACTCACCTGGCAGTAGCTATGAGCGTGAGGGCATGTCTGGCTGTGCGGCAGGAGTCTGCCTGCGGAGTGAGAGGGAGGCCGTACGTCATTGAAGGTACTAGCTTGTCGGCGTCGCAGCACATTTCGAGGAGACCTGAAATAAAAAATGATGGGGTTCAAATTGCAGCAGGAAAAAAAATAAAGAAAATTTGTAATTCGAAAGTAAAAGATAAGTATTATGGCACACACATTTTGATATAAATGGGGAAACTTTGTTATTGCATTCGAGGCGCAATTAACACCCGAGCCGCAGGCGAGGTTGTTATGAAGCCGTGAACTGCAGTAATAAATGCCAACGTGTATCAAACAACATTACTCAATACACTTTCGAAGAAAAAAAATAATAGAACTAACAGTATATCCCGGTAATGGCAGAGAATGGCAGCAGATTTTGCTAAAAGTATGAATTTATGTATATTTTTGTATGTATGTTACTACAAATTTGGTTGCTGATTATGAAGACTTATTTTTGGAATGTAAAATGCTGCCGGTTCATGAGAGGGTCGTGTTGTCAGTATCTTTAGAACAATATTGTAGCAATGAGTTTAAAAACAAGGTGATACACACAAGATCACAAAGAAACAATAACATGAGAAGATTTGTAAGTGCCCACTTGTAATAATTATTATAGTAGAAGATGTAGAAAGTTTGTAGTCCCAACTATTTTTAATGACCTTCCAGTCGATATGTACAACGCTTGTGTCACTAAAACCTCCTTTAAAAACAAATTAAATAAGTACCTATATAATATCTTCTGTCGAAGCCTCGCTGTAGTAGAAAATAGTTAAAAAATGTTAACACACCTGTTTTTTGTTTTCTTGTTATTTTAAGGAATGCAAGAATAGTTTTATTTTTCTTTTTTGGGTTTTTTTAACTTTGTTTTACTGTATTTGTGGAAAAGTGTCACTATGAAAATGTTATTAAATGTAAAGGGAAAAGGAGCTACGTCTACCAACAAACTGCTTTACAGTTTAGCGGGGGTAATTACGTACCATGAAAACAATTTTTTTTTGTGAATAAACACCATTTTCATTTTTTTTTTTTTTTAATTTTTTCAAGTTGTGTTGTGTGTGTGGTTTGATTACTTACCCAACAGCACATGACTGACATCCAGATAGGGCTCCCACACAGTGAAGCCTCTCCCCAGCAGATCCACCGCAGCCCTGCGCAGAGGCGTGTGCGCGGGCAAGCGCGGGCAGGCGGGGCTTAGGAGTAGATGGGTGAGCGCCAGAGCGGTGAGCCGGGCTAGATTGTTCGATGAGCTTAGGGTGAAGCCTGGAATACAAATGGTTTATAATAGTATTTCGTGTTGTTATAAAACATAATATTACGGCTTTAATCCCAAAAGGGTTAGGTTAATAGTACACACACATTTCGCTAGTTATGTCCAATTGCCATCAACCGGGCGCAGATCCAGACGCCGTGGCTATTTTGGCACAAAGCTTGTCCGTTTGTTGCATGTTGCAGACATGACCTGCCCAGTCCCATTTGAGTTGGACAGCCTTTTCAACCACGCCAGTTATATTTGTTTTGGAGCGCAGAATTGTGTTTCGAATACGATCCCTTACTGCGCTCCATTGCTCGTTGGCAAACCTTAAGTCTTACATTTTTTTTATGTATCAACCTGCTCTGTCCCACTACTGGGCAAAGGCGGGAGGCCTTTGTAATGAGAGGTTTTCATTTTCAGTATTTAACAAGAACCATTGTTTCCAAGAATTCTGTAGATGGCGTTGTACTGACTACGTTACTAGGTGCCAAAGCCAAAATGCTTGGAAAAAAAAACATTGCGTCACATCATAAACACTCGTTGACTGACTTTCGTTTGCATAAGCTTCCGAATATAACCATTACATCCAAGTGAAATGACGTGACGTTCCGTTCCTTGCAGTAACTTATCAAGTTCAGCGCCATCTATCCAGCGACTAGGGAAGAGTTGAAAAGAAAATCCCTCATTTCGTTAACGATTTACCGACTCCGACCAAACCGTTAAAAATGAGTCCAAATCGTCACACCAGAGTTTCTTGGGCCTGCCTCAGTTACGACGGCCTTCTTCAGGCACCCACTTTGTTGAGCTTTATCCTAGAAACGTGACCCGCCCAGTCCCCTAGTACATAATAATAGAGTAGATGATAAAAAAGATCTAATTAGACCGCCAGATAGATTTCCCAAAAATATTGGACACTTATTTTTCTTTTTTCACGTAAATCAAAAAATGAAGATGATACAGTGCGTCGAAAACTCGTGTGACGTCAAATTTTAGTTCATTTTTTACCGGAAAGTGACGTCACAAGCCCCCACTCACCTTTGAAGCGTCTTACGAGTATCTTCATCAATTTTTAATAATTTGATAAAACAAAAAACACGTACTTATCCAATATTTTTTGATAAAATAACTGACGAACTAAAGAATCATATTTGTTTTAGTCAGAAATGATCCCTATTATAATACAGGGTTAGTTTTCAATGACCGGCCAAATTTTCAGAGGTGGTTTAGAATCGATAATATTTTCGATTTAATGAAAAAAAACACAACATTTTTTTAAATAAAATTTCATTCCTGTCCACCACTAAAAAGAAAACGTGTGGATATTGCAACAGCACAATTCAGTTCAACAACCTAGATCGGTAGCAGTTAGCACACATTTTATTGGTGCATGCACGCACACAAGTGCATTGATTCCCACTACGTTTATGATTTAATGAATGCTATTATTTTATTTTATATTTTTCGACAATAATATTTTAAATGCGCTTTTGGTTTGATGTCTAGATCTCAATTTTAAATTTTGGTTGGTCATTGAAAACTAACCCTGTATATTTGACCTACCTTCCACCACGGAGCTCTTCCGACTATCGCCATCTTTTCTTCTCTTATTGCCGGCAGCGCCTATAACACGCAAGCGAAATAATGCAAATCATATCAAAAGAAATAAGCGAGCTTTTAGTAATACATAATATAAGGGATAGCCCTCCGCAGACTAATAGCGTGAGTTTAATATATCATACTGATATGATATGATATGATATACACAGAAATTGTTTCAGGAACGTTTCGAGAATCCAATAAATTTGATTTGTTTTATTTCCTCATACGCAATGTATTGTTACCGTGGGAAAACGCACGTAGCGACCGGCAAGCGCGACGACGAGTTCGATAAACCCTGCTAGGCAGGAAGTGAACAGCTGATTTCACGCGTCGTTCGTTAGAGTTTTTCAATATCCATGGTCAGTTTTTTTATTTCTGCTGTATTATTTACATAAATGGAGTGCTGCGTACAGATAATGTAATTTTACATTGATTGAAATAAAATTTGAATTAAAAAATTTAAAAAAAGACTGGTGGAAAATGATTCAAAAATTGGATGCAACCTGTCTGTTTGCGGAGGGCTGGCACTTGAACCCTATTCATATATTTTCAATAGAAGCCTTCATAAAATCATCATCATCATCATCATCATTTCAGCCGAAAGACGTCCACTGCTGGACATAGGCCTCCCCCAAGTGTCGCCACATTGACCGGTCCCGTGCGACTCGCATCCAGCGGATTCCCGCAACCTTCACCAGGTCATCGGTCCACCTAGTGGGAGGCCTTCCAACGCAACGTCTTCCGGTACGCGGTCGCCACTCCAGAACTTTTCGGCCCCATCGGCCATCCGTTCTGCGAGCAATGTGCCCTGCCCACTGCCACTTAAGTTTGGCAATTCTTCGGGCTACGTCGGTGACCCTGGTTCTCTTGCGGATGTCTTCATTTCTGATTCGATCACGCAAGGAAACTCCGAGCATAGCCCTCTCCATTGCCCTTTGGGTGACTTTAAGCCTTCTGATGAGGCCCATTGTGAGCGACCACGTTTCGGTCCCGTATGTAATCACTGGCAACACACACTGGTCATAGACTTTCGTCTTGAGACACTGTGGTAAGTTGGACGAGAAGATACCGCGCAACTTCCCGAACGCTGCCCAGCCGAGTCGGATTCGACGATTGACCTCTTTCTCGAAGTTAGACCTACCTAACTGGACCGTTTGTCCCAGGTACACATAATCGTCTACAACTTCGAGTGTAGAGTCTCCGATCTTGATAGGAATGGGTGTGACATGGGCATTCAACATGACTTTGGTTTTGTCCATGTTCATTCTAAGACCCACTCTTCCGGAAACTCTACTGAGGTCATCGAGCATTGTACTGAGGTCCTCCATGGTTTCAGCCATGACCACTATATCGTCGGCAAACCGAAGGTGGGTGATGTACTCGCCATTGACGTTAATGCCTAGCCCTCTCCAGTCCAGAACCTTGAAGACATCCTCCAGTGCAGCGGTGAACAGTTTCGGAGATATGACGTCTCCCTGTCTCACACCTCGCTGCAGGAGGATAGGTTCCGAGGCTTGGTCCTGAAGTCGGACTGACATGGTGGCGTTTTTGTACAAACACTTCAACACCTCGATGTACCGATAGTCGATTTGGCACCGTTGGAGAGACTGCAGTACAGCCCAGGTCTCGATCGAATCGAAGGCTTTCTCGTAGTCCACAAACGCTAAACAGAGGGGTAGGTTATACTCTTCGGTCTTCTGTATAACCTGCCGCAGCGTATGTATGTGGTCCACGGTGCTAAAGCCTTTCCGGAAACCGGCTTGTTCGAGAGGCTGGAAATCGTCAAACCTGCGCGCGAGACGATTCGTGATGACTCTTGAAAACAACTTGTAGACATGGCTTAGAAGTGAGATGGGCCTATAATTCTTCAACCGGGCATTGTCGCCCTTCTTGAAGAAGAGTACCACCACACCCCTGCACCATGCCTGTGGCGTTTTTCCCTCAAGTATGACGGAATTAAACAGCTTCTGAAGGGCCTTAAGTACCGGTTTTCCACCCGCCTTCAGGAGTTCGGCCGTAATTCCGTCATCACCCGGTGCCTTGTTGTTTTTGAGCTGCTTCAGAGCCATCCTAATCTCGTACAGGCTGACGTCCGGGATGTCTTCGGTATAGTATAGTATCTTCATAAAATACAAGGAAAATATAAATTTGTTTATAACAAGGCATTTATAATTGGTAGCAAGCACATTTTTAAGATTACGGAACATGTTATTAATGAATTTAAGATTTAGAAAAAAAAAACTAGCTGTCTGTAAAGTCGGTTTACGGACGATAATTTTACGTGATAACGTCATTTTTCATGATATTAGTGATTTTAACTTAAAAAACAAAATTTCGTCCCCTTTTCACCCCCTTAAGGATTGAAATTCTAACAACACCGTTGCGTTAGCTTCCAACTATACGCCTAGAAAATATTTTTTGTAATTTTAACTTCGAAAATTAAGGACTTTCCATACACAACTTTATCCCCTTTTTTAACTCTTTGGGGGTGGAATTATCAAAAACGCTCAGACACGTATAAATTAATTTTCAATCGTTAGCCTAAACACAAAATTTTAAGATCCTAATTTTAAAACTGACGGGACTTTCATACAATCTTTCATCCCCTATTTAACTCCCTTAGGGGTTGAATTTCGAAAAATCCTTCCTTATTCCTTGTCTACATTATAAAGGGAACCACAGTGCGAAATTTCAGTTTTCTAGGTCCAAGGTCCAAGGTTTGGGCTGGGCGTTGATCGACTGGCGCGCGGAACGGTGTGACACTTTTTCGCGCGTGCAGCCGGTGTTCATCGATTTATTCTTATAACGTCAAAAAACTATGATTAAAATATTAGAATTGTTTGAAGGAATGATTTTGATTTACGCATTCAACTGGGAAAGGTATAATTTTAAATCATGTTAAAACAGAAAGGTTTTTTAAATTTTCAAAAAAAACCAGCCCCATTATTCATTATTCTTGAACTTTGATAGCTCATACCTCGGAAACGTGACACTTTAGAACATTTTGTCTCACACAAAACAGGTTTGTATTGATACCAGCTATCGATTTATATAGGTTTTATATCTAGCCGTAACTTTGAAAAAAAAAATAAAAAAATGGCGGATGTTAGGCCGACGATCAAATTCAATCCCAAGTCCAAGTTCTTAACCCTTGCCTTATTAAATGAGACATTTTGCATATTTAAAGCATTAACAATATAGGTACAACAAGCAATTAATTCCCCAACAACATACCTTCACTAGTGATGTCTTGTCCGAACTCGGCGCCTATGACCCCCAACAGTACGACCGCGGTGGTCTGTTTCCGTTTCAGTTCAGCGAGGGACGACGGCTTGCGAACTATCTCTTCTTCTTCTTCTTCGAATTCTTCTTCTTGCTGTGAGAGGAGAAGAAAGAATAAATTATTATCGCTGGACATTACACACCGCCATCTAGTGCCACACTAAGCAACGAGGCTTGTGTCGTGGACACCAGATAGTTCATATACTACTACTCCTACCTACCCCCTTCCCTACTTCTTCTACTACTTTTTTTTTTGTAAATACATACTTATTATAAATTTAAACATTAGTTAATAGTTTAATTAAATTAATTAAATTAATTGGATTATAGCCCATACGCAAAATACGCGATTTGACGTGGAGTTGCGGACACCAGCCCGTTATACAATACAATACAATACAATAATAGTTTAATTTATTTCTGTTCATTTTGTTAGTCATGGCTCATGATCATCATCATCATCATCATCCTATAATGTTCCCACTGCTGGGACACATTGCCTCCTCTCAATGAGAGGGAATGTGCTATAATCTACCTCGCGGGCCCAGTGCGGGTTGGTAGATGTCACATGACTTCGAATTTTTGGTTCTAGGACATGCTGGTTTCCTCACAATGTTTTCCTTCACCGTTTTGAGAGCAGTGGTGATGAAATAAATTACACAAAGTAATGCGCCTGTCTGGGTTCGAACCCACGACTTACTGTTCAAGGAAGGTGCAATATTTTATATAGATTACTAGCTGTTGCTCGCTACCTTCGTTATTTGGAACCGATTTTGCAATTTCATGGGTATATTTTATTTGCATGGAACCCTAATCCATTTTGTAAAATAAAGCCTAAGTTACTCCTTATAACACGAGCTATCTCTTCTTCAAAATCGGTCCTGCCGTTTCGGAGATTAGACGGAACAAACAGACAGGATTTTTTTTTTGTTTTGTAATTATTATACTCGTATATTTTCATATGCATTCAATAAAAGGCTGATATTTTAAAAAACAGGCGCGAGTTTATGTATACTTACGACTTGTTGCACCTTCTCGGCGGGCTCCTTGTGCGCATGCGCAGCGTGCGGGTTGATGCTCTCCGTGTGTGTGTACAGAGGCAGGAACTGCGCCCAATTGTCCACCAGAGTCTTACGGCCTTTTGGTCCAAGTCTGTTGGGGAAAAACATAACAAGAATAGGTTTATATCTTTCTATAAACAGGGTGTTAAAGTAGTCGCGTGCCATAGCTTAGGGGTGAGTTCAATATCCATAAAGTTAACCGCAAAACAAAAAAAAAAATATTATAAGATCAAGAATAGTAGAAAATAGTTCAAGAATATTGCAAGATCAACCTAATTTAGTACCTACTAATTTAAAATAGCAATCGTTTAGAATTAAAATTATTTATATTGCTATTTGAAGTTTGTAGGTACTAAATTTGATTGATCTTGCATTTTTTTTTTTTTTTTTTGTAAATATTATTTTTGGATTTATTTTTTATTTTCTACGGTTTCCTTTATCGATACAGAACTCACCCCTAAGCTATGGCACGCGACTACTTTAACACCCTGTATACATGCTGGTGGCCCAAAAAGTCTGACAACCAGTCTTACCAAGGAGTATCGTATTACCCAGTACTAACTGGGTTGTGGAGGTCAGATAGGCAGTCGCTCCATGGAAAATACTGGTATTCAGCAGGTTGGGAAAAGGCTAGGCAGATGATGAAAAGTGTAATAATGGACAAGGAGACAGACAGCGTTTTGTGACGGCAAAAAAAAGACAAAATAATTTATTTGAACGCTGTTTATTTAAAATGTACCTATTTACGTTAGTTTTTCAGACAAAAAGAAAAAATAAGCAGTGAATTAAACAAAAAAATCTGTCTAAAGTTTTCCACGACAAGCGACTAGTAATAATAACTTTAAAGAGAATTTAAATGGCATATTGCAACTAAAAAACCGACTGAACTACTGTTGAAGTCAATTAAAATGTAGACTATGTTACGGGTCAATAACGAATCGATGACACCTTATTCATTAAAATCGGCTGAATAGTTTTGGTGCTACGGTGGAACATACGTAAATACAAACATACATACATAGACTGCTAAAATCATAACCGTTCCTTTTGGCTTCGCCGTAGTCGGGTAAAAACTAATTGCTTCAGGGAACTGACCTGCCAAGTTCAGCAAGCAGCAACGCCTGGGCAGCCTCGCGAACTTCTAAACAGTGGTGTTGCCAACGACGAGCCAGCATCTCTACTTGAGGACGCTTGAAACTTTTGGCTCCTGAAAGAAGAAGATTAAAAAATATACAAGATGTAAACGAACCCTTTACGAAACCGTGTCTTGGGTTAAGGCCGAGCAAAATTAGCAACTCTATTTGTGCTGGTTCAAACTTCGTACGAAATACTGTTAGAATAAAGTTCTAATCAGCTTGCACTACAAAGTGGTTGTTACGTCAGTCACTGCGGGCCGAATAGTGCGAATTAGTGTTTTTTTTTTATTTTAATTAAATTTTAGTCTTTTGAAAAAAAAATACCATTATGTTCATTATTAAATTGCCTATCCATTAGTATAAGTAGCAAATCAAAATAATGGTTACTTTACGAGTAGAATCATGTTATAAGTCTTTATTTCTCATTTCTGAGGGGATTTATTAAACATTATGCAACTTAAAAAAAAAACTACCATTTCGGAGTCAAGAATAATACCCTTGGAAAAGAGGAGTTGGCTCCAAAAAACTGCACAAAAAACGGCTTTTGCTCGGGGAGGCGCCTTAATAAAGACTTACTGATGGGACTCCAACTCACCAGCAGCAACCACTTTGTCGGGCAGTAGCACACAGTGCAGCGTCGCCAGGAGTGACCAGCCCTGCTTGATGTGCGCCTGCTGGGCCGCCAGCTGCTCCTCTCGCTCCTCATCTGCTGCCCAAGATGAAGAACTCCTGGTGGAGCGTCTGGGAAGAAGCGGAGTCATGTCCCGGTAGGGTAGATTATTGTCCTTATACACATACGTAAATAAAAGATATTTTACGACAAGTCCTAAATAATAAATAATAATAATAAATATCGCTGGACATTACACACAGCGCCATCTAGTGCCACACTAAGCAACGAGGCTTGTGTCGTGGACACCAGATAGTTGATATACTACATAAATACTTTTTGTTTGTTAATACATACTTATTATACATAAAGGGTGTAAAACACCTCTTAACGAAGCCGAAAGGCACTTGTTCTCCTCGTCATTGCGATCATTTTTTTGTTCTACACCATACCTGGGAACCTTATAGTTACGGAGATATTGGGGGTCAAATTTCCAACTTTTTGACAAGTGTTTTTTTAAATACAAGTTTTTAATGTAAGATTTTTACTTTAAACATCTCCACGACCCCCGTACTATTCAATCCATCCATCAGCACAATGTTTTGAGTGCGTTACATTGAGTTCTACCACAAAACATGATTTTTCACCCCAAAAAAAAAAGTTGTTTCCCAGCAATAATTTTTGCGTAAAGTTACTTAGTTTGATGTACAGAATGCTTGGTTGACGGCTTCGTGATGAGGTCTTTTACACCCTGTATAAACATCCATGACTCGGAAACAAATGTCCATGCCCATCACTCAAACTGCTCCTACCGGGATTCAAACCCGGGACCCAAAGAACGTAAGGCAGCCTCACTACCGCTGCACCATTCGGGTCGTCAATGAAGATTGAAAATTTTTTTATATTGAACTTGGCATAATCACCCCATTACTTCCCAACAATTTCGATAACGCGATTCTTTAGGGCATTATATCCCTGAACATTTTTGACTAAGTGACTTCTTCCTATATAGGGTGTAAAGGACATCTTCGCATAAAAAAACAGCTATTCCATACATTTTGACCGTGGTCACCCATCCACAGACCAACCTAGGCAAACGCGGCTTAACCTAAAGATTGATCCGACCGGCTGTTATTATTTAGCCATGAGCTCCTCCTATCGGTATGATATCACAGTTCTATCAGTATGATATCACAGTGCTATCAGTATAATATCACAGTGCTATCAATATGATATCACAGTTCTATCGGTATGATATCACAGTACTATCAGTATGATATCACAGTGCTATCAGTATGATATCACAGTGCTATCCGTATGATATCACAGTGCTATCACTATGGTATCTTCATCACCTGTGCATTCGCCTGACGACTTCTTGCTCGGGCACGAAGCTCGCGCTGCTCACTGACATGAGGGTGTTGCACTATCACTATGGCATAACTGCGCTATCACGGTGATATCACTGTACCATCGGTATGATATCACAGTTTAATCAGTATGATATCACAGTGCTCTCAATATGATATCACAGTTCTATCTGTATGATATCACAGTGCTATCAATATGTTGTTGAATTAAAATTTAAGTGTAAAAAAACTTGTACTATTATAATTAAATGTCTAGTTAGTGTATTAATACCCAGGAATATTATTTTCACGGAAAAATACAATGTAACACATAGTGTTTGGTTGCTTAACTCAACCGGTACCATAAAACACGAACAGCTGATGTTCCTGCGGATCTATCTGGGGAGTATAATTGTTTCCTTTTAATGTCTAAGTAGCTCACATTACTGAATTGAAAGCTCTCATGGAGCACTAAGTTCATTATTCTGACTAATCTGGCACTCTTTTGTAGTTGAACTTAGGTTCTGTGTCAGGTATCACTTGATAAATAAGTAGAAGTAGTTTGTAATAAGTTATTTTATTAGCTAAGTATTTATCTATTTAATCAACTAAATACACAACATTAAGGAACGTTCGAACGTTTAATTTTTGGCATTACTTATTAGTTAACTAGGTCCCATAATTTTAAGCCAAGAGTCCTACCCACTTTGTGAAAAAAGTTAAAGACATGAAATCAATGTAAATTTCAACTTAATTTAATCATCTTATTGAAGTATTTCGTGTAAGACTCATAAGCCTACCTCAGTTACCAGTTTATTATCACATATTCCAGTCTATTCTCATTTTCTCCTTTCACTTCTAACTTTCCTAATTTTGTCCATCCAATTAGTTCTCACCATTCTTTGTACTTCTACTTTCAGTTCTATTCCCTGAAACCATGCCTGTGATGACCCGTAAGGCAACTACCCAGGATTTACAGGCTAAGTTGAGAACGGCCCTTGATGAACTTCAGGATGCAAACAGCAAATGCCAACAGCTGTTATTGGATAGAGAGGAACATGAGGTTGAAATCGAGAAGGTCGTTCACAAAAACACAAGCCTGAAACGGGAGCTAGTGGACCTGCACCAACAATACATGGATGTTGTTGATGAACGGGACAAACTGCGGGTGGTCACAGATGGTTTCAACGACTGCAGTAACCATTATGAAACGGCTTTATGTAAGGTTAGGGACTTAGAAGTTGAACTGATTCATGCCAACAAACAAATTATTGAGTTTCAGAAAGAAAGAGAATGTACTCAGGTTAGGGAAACAGATCACCTATATAATCAATTATTAAATTCCAATTGCAACCCACATTCTTTAATAACAATAGATCTTACTGAAGATTCTATTCTGAGATATAATTGTAGCAGTTATAAAGTAAGTCAAAATAAAATAAAGAAATATGCAAAACTAAATAGAATTATAAAAAAATGCAATAAATTTAAAAAACAACAAAAACATAGTTCCAAAAATATTCAACTAAGAAAAGAACGTGTTTTACTCATAAAAAAGTTGGATAACTATCAAATTAAATTAGAAGATAGTAAGAAGTTTTATGAAATAGACACTCAAAACTTACAGACTGAAATTCAAGTTTTAGAGCGTCAACTAAAATCATGTTATTCTATGTATGTGAATTCCCAAAAACAAATTAAGGAACATATCCTTGCTGCAAACGAGTTAGTTAATAGGAGTAATAGTAATGCAGACTGTGTAGACATGATTACCTTTAACAACACTCAATGTATATCACAAAGTGAAACCAGCCCGGACACTCTCCTACCTGTAATGGAGGACCCAACCCAGTTGGGCAGTGTTCTGGACTGTATACCCATTCAAAATTCACCAGGTTTTGTACAAGGTTCATCACAGGTAGGACAATTAGATAGTAGTTCTTCCCCTTGTTGTAATACACACTGTTGCTGCTCAATTATGTTTTCAGATGGTTTAGGAAAAGGGTTAGGAAAGTTAATTAGTAATAATCTGAGTCATTCTTCTCTAAACTATTGTACACCACAGGCTTCTTACAACCAGATAATAACATCCATAACTCGGAAGGAATTTGATCCTAATACCATTATAACTGTATTTGTAGGTAACAGTTCTAACGTTAAACTTGATGATATCACTGACAATGTCACTCAACTGTTAAAACTAAATTGTAAGAGAATAATTCTGTGCTCCTTTCCGTATTTTGAGAAGATTTCAAGCCGACGAAATCATTTTATCCACAAACTTAACGATCGCCTACATTTGTTGGTTAGTCATTTTAGTGACAGGTTGACATTTTTCGACACCAACAGTTTCGTTCAGAAATTGAAGTCAACTAGGAATGATGCGTACCTGCCTATTAGTTTTAGACGTCAAATAGCAAGGCTATTAGCTTTTAATATAAACTCAGACATAAGTGGTATGTCGCAGTTTTTTGTAAATAGGTCTACGGAAATTAGTAATTATACTAATTGTAATTATACAAATATTAGCTTAGATTTAAACTAGTCACTACGACAATAGAAGGTACGAGTGACAATTTCGTTATACATATCGACTCTAAGGTATCTTCTAGCTCTCAATTAATAAATTGTCAAAAAGGGGTTGAGCTGAATTCCTTTACATTATTTCATCAGAATATTCAGGGTTTTTCTTCCAAACAATTAGAAATTGAACTATTTTTAGAAAAAACCAAGTTTGATATCATCTGTATGTCTGAACATTGGATGAAAGATTATGAAATGCAAATTAATTTTGAGAATTATAGTGTGGGCAGTTGCTTTAATCGGAAATCTAAGATGCGTGGGGGTTCATTAATCTTAGTTAAAAATTGTATTAAATTTAAGCCTCGTAATGAAATTGTCGAGCTATCGGTTGAACATAGCATCGAATTGTCTTGTGTTGAGCTAGATAAGCATGTAATAGTGTGCGTTTACAGACCCCCTAATTACCTGAACTACTCTAACTTTGAGTCAGTAATGGAAGATGCTCTAGCAAAGCTTGTAACTCGTAATAAACTAATAATTATCTGTGGTGACTTTAATGTTAATATCTTAGAGAATAATGTAAACAGCAGTAGATTTTTAAGTCTCTTTAAATCATTTAATTTGTCAAATGTTTTTTCAGAACCAACCCGAATTACTACAAATACTGCTACATGTATTGATAATGTTTTTTGTTGCTGCGACTACATAAATAAATCCATTGTAAATTACCTTCCTTCAGATCACAGCGGACAGACTGTTGCTTTCGCGTCCAAGATACAATTGCAAAGAACTCAGATTCTAATTAGACAAATAGCACCCAGCAATTTAGAAAAGTTTAATAATAATTTAATAAGCAAACTAAATATACCAGGCCATATTAGAAACAATGTAAATGAATTGTATGAAGAATTCTTTTCGGTAGTGCACGCCGAGTTCAATAATACTTTAAAAAAGAAAACAAAAACTATTGGCCCAAGGTTTATTTTTAGTGACTGGGCAACACAGGGTATTAGGAAAAGTAGGGAACGTTTGTTTGAGCTGTACGGCCTTAAGCCTTATAATAAAACAGAAACTTTTAGTAAATATGTTGCTACTTACTCGAAAATTTTTAAAAACTCTTGCAAGGTAGCTAAATCCCTCTTTATAAGCAACAAGATTAAATCAGCTGATAACAAAATTAAGACAGTTTGGAAAATTATCAACAGTGAAACAAATAGAAGTAAAAAACAAAGTAATGACATAACATTAGAGACCTCACGTGGCCTCGTGAACTCTAATAATGAAGTTGCTCAAGAATTCGTTAATTTCTTTACCAGTATCCCACTTAAAACTACAGAAACCTTAAATTCCTCTCCCTTGCTCTCTATTGATTTATTGAAAGCGAACGTTCCAGCCTGTTCAAATGAATTTAAATTTCAGCATATAAACCCCATAACAATCATAAAAGCTTTTAAGCAAATCAAGATTAAATTAACCGAAGATCTGTGGGGTATGTCTATCAAAGCTTGTACCTCAATTACTGAGACTGTAGCACCGTATTTAGCCTTGATATTTAATTTGTGCGTGGATCAAGGGGTCTTCCCGGATCTAATGAAATTCAGTAAAGTAATACCCCTTTTTAAATCCGGGGACAGTAAAGATACCAATAACTATAGGCCCGTATCCGTGTTGCCGGTTTTCAGCAAGGTGTTTGAAAAGATAATGCTCAATCAAATGCTTTACCATTTTAACACCAATAAAATCTTACACGAGCAACAGTACGGTTTCACCAAAGGACGTTGTACGACTGACGCCGGTGTCACTTTATTAAAACACATATTTACTGCGTGGGAAGAGGCACAAGATGCCATAGGAATCTTCTGTGACCTTTCGAAGGCATTTGATTGCGTAAATCACGAAACCCTGATCTTGAAACTTGAGCATTACGGTTTAGGTAAACTTGCGCTCAGTTTAGTAAAATCGTATTTGAATGATAGACAGCAGCATGTACAAGTAAATGGCGTAAATTCAATGGGTTTAAAAGTAAAAATGGGTGTACCACAAGGTTCGATATTGGGTCCCTTCCTCTTTTTAGTGTACATAAATGACCTACCCAATTTATTTGACAACTACCCGCAATTGGTGTTGTTTGCAGACGATACTTCTTTAATATTTAGGATAAACAGACGTGCCACAAATCTGGACGACGTAAATAACGCCCTACTGCAGGTTCATAATTGGTTTACCGCTAATAATTTAGTTCTAAATGGGAAAAAAACAAAGTGCATTAGATTTGCTTTACCAAATGTCAAAAGTCGTGATTGTGACGTAGTATTGAATCAAGAGAAACTAGAATTTGTCGATAAAACGGTTTTCTTGGGAATCACGCTCGACTCAAGGCTACAATGGGGTCCTCATTTAACATCTCTTGCAGGACGGCTGAGCTCAGCAGCGTATGCTGTTAGGAAAATCCGTCAATTTACTGATGTTGATACGGCGAGGCTAGTCTATTTTAGTTATTTTCATAGTATTATGTCATACGGTATTTTACTATGGGGACGCGCTGCAGACATCGAGTCTATATTTATTCTGCAGAAAAGGGCTATCAGAGCCATTTATGAATTACGTAGACGCGATTCTCTAAGAGAACTGTTTAAGGAAATTAATATCATGACAGTACCTTGTCAATACATCTATGAAAATATCATGTATGTTAGGAAAAATCTGCATTTATTCAGTAAAAGAGGTGACAGACACCACTATACTACTAGAAATAGGGACCAACTAGTTCAGCCAGGTTTCAGGCTTGCTAAAGTAGATTCATCTTTCATGGGGTACTGTTTAAAATGTTACAATAAAATACCTCCCCACATTCTACAACTGAATGAGACGAAATTTAAATATTGTATAAAACGCACACTATGTAGGCAAGCATATTATAAGTTGGTGGATTACATTGACGATAAAAATGCTTGGCTCAATGCTGGTCCTGCTCCACAACCATAGGGGAAAACTAATTGGGCAAATTATTGTGCTAGCTGCAGAAGATTGTAAAAGTATCTTTGCTTTGTATAGATTCCATCTCCTAGTATTGTATAATTGCATAGCACATGTGAGGACCATGTATTTTTAAGCTACCATTTGCATTTAGTTATCTTTCATTGACTTGAATATGCCTTGGTGGCTGAGAGAAAGTCATGCTCACTCAAATGTCTCGCTGATGGTGGCGGGTGTGTCGGGTCATTTAGTTCCCTTCAATATGGTTGAGTTGAATGGCGCCGATACACGCGTCTTGTTCGTGATCGGGCGCTGTCAGTTGGGACTGGTCATCTCTTAGCTGCCACGGTTCATTTTAATTACTTTATTTTTAATTTGTTGATCTAATGTTTTACTCTGGACGCTCATAATGTGCACGTCTTCCTACATCGTTCTCACATATATCTATAATCTCAACATTAATGATGTAACCAAGATTTTGTAACAATATTTTGATTGAAAAGAGTGTCCATGGAGTTTCTTGCCCGTTCTTCTCCATAGAGATCTACGCTAGGGAATGGGCAACTACAGTACTTTCTCAAGTTATTATGTCTTGTGTCTGGGACTGTAGCTTTGTTTTGTTTTTTTTTTGTATTTTTGACTTTCAAAAGTGCCATAATGGTCTAATTGAAATAAATGCTTTGAGTTTGAGTTTGAGTTTTGAGTTTATGATATCACAGTTCTATCTGTATGATATCACAGTGCTATCAATATGATATCACAGTTCTATCGGTATGATATCACAGTTCTATCGGTATGATATCACAGTACTATCAGTATGATATCACAGTGCTATCAGTATGATATCACAGTGCTATCAGTATGATATCACAGTGCTATCAGTATGATATCACAGTGCTATCAGTATGATATCACAGTACTATCAGTATGATATCACAGTGCTATCAGTATGATATCACAGTGCTATCAGTATGATATCACAATACTATCAGTATGATATCACAGTGCTATCAGTATGATATCACAGTACTATCAGTATGATATCACAGTGCTATCACTATGGTATCATCATCACCTGTGCATTCGCCTGATGACTTCTTGCTCGGGCACGAAGCTCGCGTTGCTCATAGACATGAGGGTGTTGGCGAGAGCTACGATGGATAGCAGGTGGTTGGTTGTCAGAGTAGTGCTCAGTTCCCAGTGGAGTTTTGATGAGAAGAGTCTGAAAATAAAAAGGATTCATTCTTCGTCTTAGTCGCTCCCGCTGTTTTCGCTTTGATCTTTTAGGGCCGGTGACAGTGAAAAATTCTCTGCGCTGCGCTCCGCCATATGTGCGCCGTCCAACTTCCGGCTTCGCAACAGATTTTAATGCAGTTTTCAGCAATAGATAAAGTGATTCAAGAATAATGTTTATATCTACATTGCACCTGTGCGAAGCCGAGGCGGGTTGCTAGTTTATAACTTATTTAAAATAGTCTTCCAAATTGGTGAATATTAAAATTATGACACAGTCTGTAGTCTGTAGTCTGTAGTGTTTGTGTCGGTGTATAGTATTGCTATAATGAACCTTTTTGGCTCGGTCTTATATTCCTATATTTTAGAATGTTAATTTAATAATAGTGTTATTTTCAAACGGTAGTGTGAAATAAACATTTTCTATTTTTATATTTATGTTCCATAACAGAAAAAAGTAAAGTAAGACCAAAGAAAAGAGGGGTATATGATAGCGTGACGGTTGACATAGACTAATGGAAGAAAAAAACATATTGCGCCGTCCCCAAGTAACATGGTACAGGAAGATAATGATCAGAAAAAATAACACGGCACTCCTTACCTAGTCAACTTCTCCTGCCTCAACAGCTCCGGTGGAAGATCCGAGGTGATCAGCAAGGGGTCGTCGGGAACGGAGGCACAGGCGACAGACCAGCTGCCCAACCAGGTGGGCAGCTGGACTGCCATGTGACCGTGACGAGAGACGACGCCAAAGCAGACTGGGACCTGGGTGAATATGGTTATATGAATCTTGGTTGTGTGATCTGTATAATAAATAACAAAACCAACAATTTGCAGGCTAGTGCTAGGTTGAACCTAGCACCGGCCTGCAAATTGTAAAAAACGTAAGAAAATTTGAATTAGGTTATATGTTGATTAAAATATTATTCGCGGCTGTAAGACGTATGTAGTAACAGAATGATATATTCATCAAAATTGACAATACAACCCTCAAAGTTCATAAAAGTGAAAAATTACTTTTTCAAGGTCAAAGTAATTCCTGCACCTTTATGAACTTTGAGGGTTGTATTGATTATTTTGATGATAATAATTCTGTAACTACATACGTCTTACAGCCGCGAATAATATTCTAATCAACATACAACCTAGTACTGGCCTGCAAATTGCAAAAAACGTAAGAAAATCTGAATTTCGCGGGCTGGTTGGAGCATTCACCTTAAGTAACTCGATGAAGAATGAAGAGAGAGCAGCGGTAGCAGTGGTGGCGACCCCGACTTAAGACTATAAGTCGTGGAATCAAACCCAGGCAGGCGCATTACTTTGTGTAATTTATTTCATCACCACTGCTCTCAAAACGGTGAAGGAAAACATCGTGAGGAAACCGGCATGTCCTAGAACCAAAAATTCTGCACCCGCGTGGTGGATTATAGTCCATTCCCTCTTATAGAGAGGAGGCTGTGTGTTCCAGAAGTCGAAACATTATAGGTGGATTATGCTAACTCGATGAAAACGCTTTCATAGATGACCGACATTGCCGTCTGCTGCCGTTTTTATATACATGTAGTTACATAGAAACCAGCTGTATCGCTGCAGTCTGATATAGCAATGGAGCGTCATTGCTGCTGCCGTTTGTGATTAAGGGCCCTTCAAATTGTACCTTATACTAGCAGGATTTGGATACATAAATCATAAAGTGAAGTGTAAAATAGAGTGCGTATGAGGCATGCAATATAATTTATGGTCATTTCGGTGTTGGTTGTTTTGTTGTGTAGGTGCACATGAATCTGAAAATCAGAGGCGTGCCTTGGGTTCGAACTCGAGACCTGTGACTTAGCAGTCCGACGGTCACACCCCTAGGCTATCACTGCTAAAAGAATAATCGATCACATCGAAAAACTAAGTAGATGCTTACCATAGGTCGTAACAGTCCTAACTTCGATTCACAGACCCTATCGAGGTCCGGATCCAGTCCCCAGGCGTGTAGCAGCGAGATCAGGATCTGTGCTATCTCCATGGTATGAGGGGGATCAGCCAGGGATATATCGCGGGGCCTCGGGCGCTTGCCTGGGTTCGCTTCATCTGCAACAAAAGGAGAAAAAGATAAGTTACGTTTTTAGAGGTTTATAAGGTGGTTTATTAGTTAGACGCTTTATTTATCATCACTAATGATCGATCAGATAAAAAAACAAGTAGGTATTTATTTTACACAAAGTGTAAGAGCAGTACAATCTGGGGAAACACTAGGAAGTGGCGTTTTGGGGGAATGTCTTGTGTAATTTTGATGTTCGAAAAATGCTGATTTTCAGTCAATTTTGAATAAATGCGTAGCAGTTTCGGCTACGACCGCGTGTCGCGGAAGATGCCCGCGGTCAAGCTGCTGTTTGCAGCTTGCTAATATAGACTTTAAATACTGTGTTCACGATTTAATATTGTAAAATCCGTTCCGATCCGATGCGATGCGAGCCGTTTGGTGGAAATCATCCTTCACAAACAGTCCACCCGTAAACAAAATGGCGACCGGCGAAGTGGTCGAGTTCAAAAGAGATTTGCGTAACTTGGAGCTACTGGAATCGCCAGTACCATTGTTTGCTCGGAGCCTTATGAGCAATTAATGGCGATAATTACATTGTCTAAGCTATATTTAATTGGATAATGTCATAATCACCAAAGAATGTAGTTAATTTAACCTTATAGAATTATAATTGAGCTATCTGTTACCGGCCTTGCTCTTAGGTACGTTTGAGAAATGAGGAAAATTTATTATTTTAATTCGTTCGATGCATATTTTCTAGAAATCCGGGTGTTCTGGTTCTGTATTTGAGAGGCCTATGCCCAGCAATGGAATGACGACAAAAAATATTGTTCCGAACGAATTTCAGTCATGGCGGCCATCTAAGAAACAGAAAGTAGGCAAATGTAATTAAAATGCTGGAGACGGGCAGCCCTAACGCATGTTTACGTACCGCGCGGCTGCGTATATAATATTACCGTGCTATAGTGTACCAAACGCGCGCTTCGGCTGGCCAAACCACAGCTGCGCACAGTTACAAGCGCCAACTGGACAGAGCTCTTTTAATAAACATCTCTTTGTCCTAGGAGTCACAGACAGCCCCCTGTGCCGTGCCTGCATGGAGGAAGACGAGACAGCAGACACAACTTGAAGCTTGTCATTATACGATAATTGAGAATACTTATTGCTTTTAACTTCTAACAAACACACATTATCAGCACAAACTTCACAAGTAAACACCATTGTTAGATGAATAAACAATTAATACACAACAAAATTAATATTTACACTACTGTTACTGTTGAATGTACGTTTTCTGTTTCAAAACAAATGTGTAAATAACTTAATATGTTAAAATTAAAACATTCAAGACCGCGATATAAATTGCTTGTCACAATGAAACAATAATGGCTTCCTTCAGAAAAATATAATTTCTAATCTGTCGGTAGAAAAATACTACTTAATAAAATGCATCATTTTCATATCGAGTTGCTTCACAACAGTGATCAACAAAATTTTGTAGGATAATATCATAATACGAAATCTCCACTAATTTAATTGGAAAGGGATCCGGAACCAACCCTGCTGCACGGTAGCCCGCAAAATTCAAATTTCCTTACGTTTTTTACAATTTGCAGGCCAGTGCTAGGTTGTATGTTGATGATTATATGATTTGCGGCTGTAAGACGTATGTAGTCATATTTTAATCAACATACAACAAGCACTGGCCTGCAAATTGCAAGGAATGTAAGGAAATTTAAATTTCGCGGGCTTAAGAACATCCACCTTGAATCCTGACCTTGTGTTGTAGCAGCCAATCACAGCCCAGCTACACTCGCAGGAGTTACCGCCCAAAAATGGCTGCAATCTATACATGTGTGCGGTTCATACACACGAAAATATGTACCAATGTGCCGCTGTGTGCGTAAATTTATCAATGGGTTTTAGGCTAGTAGAGTGTTTGCCTATTAGCTGCGTCCGGCGGGTGAGCGTCGAGCTTAGTAGCAACTTCCAGTACAGTGTTAGTTACGTAACACGGATGCGAAAAATTGCTATAAGTATTCGAACAGGAGTTTGAACTTTTTTTTAATATTTTGTACAAAGTGTTATTTTATTACATAGTTCATTAGTTATAATAATTGCCCCAGTTGGTAGGGTAGGCTTTGCCTAATTGCCTCTTCGTAGCGCACGCCCATGGTGTGTTACGTAACACGGATGCGAAAAATTGCTATAAGTATTCGAACAGGAGTTTGAACTTTTTTTAATATTTTGTACAAAGTGTTATTTTATTACATAGTTCATTAGTTATAATAATTGCCCCAGTTGGTAGGGTAGGCTTTGCCTAATTGCCTCTTCGTAGCGCACGCCCATGGTGTCTAAAGGTAGTTGTGTACCCGAATTTCGAGAATTAATCCAAAAATAATATATGGTAATTAACTGACGTGTTCTGTAACTATCACCCACTCCGTGTGACTCCTAGAGGTGGCCGAATCTTTCTTCTGTTTGCATCGTTAGAAAATCGTGAGTTGAACCTTGATAAATGTGGTGAGTTCTTTACTTCTTGTATTTATAACTTTTGTTTTTACAGGCTTATTTTCAAATATTATAAATCAATAAATGTGACTACTTTGAGGGCCATCATAATTATGTAGAGCGACGTTGTGGAGTTGCGCGTTTTTTTTTTTTGCTATCATTATTTCGTGGCCTACCCATCCTGGTGGACCACTGCACGCCGCTGTCGAACAGTCCCGCAGCCCCGGGACGATCGAGCCCTGCGGCTGTTATTATTAAGCCACAAGCTTCACGTGTGTGATGTGATGTCTTTCATTTTCAACCCAAGACAGAATAGTTCTCAATTTTCCTCACAGATGGCGCTGCCTTACTCTATACTTGACTCGACAATCGACATTTCCGCAATAATCAGAATGTCACAACTGCGAGCAGTAGGTAGCAGGCTCGAAGCAACGCGCCGTGATTCCTATGTCTGTGTCGCAAGTCGTATTAATGCCTCCGGTGTCGAGAATGTGTCTTACTGTATACTTATTACATTTTATTACGAATGAAGGAATTTGTTTTGATTTAAGTAGTGATGTAGGTTATACCTGAAGACTATTAATTTGTAGTAGGGCTCTTTGTAAAGGAGCACGATTGGGCAGGTACTAACATTATATATGCCGTCAAGCAGCTGTGTTTTGGTTTTTACCCGACTACAGCGAAGCCAAAAGGAAGGGTTATGATTTTAGCAGTCTATGTATGTGTGTTTACGTATGTTCTACCGAAGCACCTAAACTATTCATTCGATTTTGATGAACAAGGTGTCAATCGATTTGTTATAGGTGACCTACACTTTATTCAGTAGTCGGGTTTTTGTGGTCAACCAACCTATATAGTCTCCGCCAGATAAGTAAGAATTAAATGTCATTAACCCGCATACATTTATTCAAATACATAATTCCGAAAACAGAAATAATAAACTTGTCCCGAAACGACCTTTATCGTGATTCTTGAATTTTTCTTGTAATAAAAAACGATTCATAATGTATTGTCGGGGAACCTACGCAGAGAAATTAAGGAAAGAGCAATGACTTTTACTTCTTACTTATCTGGCGGAGACTAAAGTAACCCCATAGGTACCCCTACGGATCTCGGGCCTATGGGATTGCTGAGTGTGTTGGTTGTCCAGTCTTAATGAATGAAAAGTGGCGAACTAGAGACCAGACCAAAAAAAAAATTCGCCATCTTGCGCAAAAGTTTTCTGCATTGAACCCAATGATAGCTGAATGATAGTAACGAACACTTACTCCGATATATGAGGAACTAAAGTTTCAGCGCATATACGACGCCTTATAGTTGCAGAAACCCTCAGGCGGCTACTACCTTAACAAATGGGTTGACGGTTTGTTTGGCAATAGTAAAAAGGTCAGTCAGGAAAACATTTTTATATCCCGTAAAGATAAAGCGCGAAATCGCTGTTACAAAAGGTATTTTCTTCATTCAAACTAAGTTAGGCGAAGTTTAAATATAGCAGTAAATATATAAATGCTTTTGCCACCTCATATGCGCTGCTGGCAAAGTTGCTCAACTTCGCGAATTAGCAGAAAGCAAGTAGCTCTACTACGCTACACCATTTATAACCGTAATTAAAATTTTGTTATCTCCGAATAGTTTCTGGTTATTTTACGATCGTGATTTACCGATAAGCAACTTCCGCTTCCTTGTAAGTAGGTAGGTACGTTTGTATTATATTTTGTGAAGTTTAAAATGTTTATAACTTATAAATTATAAGTGAGCAGAAATTAACGGTGTCGATTCCCTTGTTCATAACTTAACTGAATTGAGAGAATTGATATCTCTTGATAACCAATGAAAATATCTACTATCTGTCCTAATCAGAGCTGTGGCAATACAATGGAAAGGATATTTATGATTCAAATTCTGATAAGACTTTCATCATCAGTCTACAGTTAGGGAATGCAATCTCGATCTCGCGAGATCTCGCCTCATTTTTCGAGATCAAACTCGAAGCATAAAATAACGAGATCTCGGCCAAAATTGACAAGATCGAGCGGCAGTAGTCAGCGACGCATCACACGTGTACTAGGCGCGCGAGCGACTCGCTCAACTTGCTGACTGGAGAAGAGAGTATCGGATCGCATACGCAAACTATCCCGACTATTCACGATGTTGGGCGAGCGGAATAAAAAATGATAAATGATATATTTTTGACCAGAGTAAGTGAGGTACGTGTTTTTATGGGTTAATTTAATGAAATTTTGTAGAGCTATTTCCAAAATCACTCCTAAAACCATTTGTTTCCTGTTTGTCTCACTTTCATTATTTTTGGTAAAATACCTAAACTACCTACTTTCTTAATAAGAGATTTGTTTATGGGTCTGAATTGTGATTTGTGTGTAAATACTTAATTACAAGATACAACAATAATTATTTTCTCAATAATTAATGTTATATCTTACTGGCATCATAATCACAACAAAGCAGTTTCAATCATGTTTCACATAAGTAAGACAATACTTTTTGAAAACCATTCGAGATGTCGAAAATGCTGAGATCTCGCCGAGCTCGAATTGCTAATCCCTCGAGATCTCGTTTCGAGATTGCATTCCCTATCTACTACAGTACTAGTGTGTAGGTACCAGTGAATACCAGTATTTTACATGGAGCGACTGCCTATCTGACCTCCACAACCCAGTTAGCACTGCGTAATACGATACCACTTGTTAAGACTAGTTGTCAGACTTTCAGACCACTGACTACCTGTAACGACTGTCAAAGATCTACAAATGACAGCCGGGACAAACGGCTTAACGTGCTTTCCGAGGCACGGAGGAGACTCGGTATGTAATGGGTAGTCACTCTTCCACGTACCAACCTAGGAAAGCGTGGTTTAACCTAAGAATTGACCCGAGCGGCTGTTATTTAGCCAATAGCTCCACACGGAAGATACATTATTAATTAATTCCCACCGGAACAATTTAATTCTAATAATCTTTAGTTAACGGCGTCTACCTTAATTTAATTACTACGCACAATATTAATAGACAAATACGGAAGTCGACGTAAATACTTGTACAACACATATGAAATCATCTCTATAATGTATACTAAATCTTTTAAAACCATTCATTTTAATATAAGTTGGTTGCTTATATAGGAAAATTCGACAGACTGTAGTATTAATTACTTTATTCGATTTTCAACTATATCGCTACAGTATTAGGTTCAAGATTGATTATGAAAATTTGATTACGGGTAGACCGATGTGTTTGGCATCTGTACATAATCTGTATATTGTGATTATGTGTGTATTTCTTTTAATTTTGTGTGCAAGAATAAAAACAACATTGCAGTCTTATATTTTAGTAGATATTTCTACAAGTGTTATAAGGCATAAATAGTCACATATGTTAAGTGATTTTGCAGAGATTTTACAAAAACCTCTACTGGCCAAATCGTACATGCGAAATACTGGGTAAATATCTGATTAAGTGAAGTGTATTATTTACAATCTTATTGGAATCTGGGTAAGAATTAGCACTTTTTCTTTGATTTGAAAATCCAAGCGACAAAATGTTTTTGAGCAATCAGATCTGGCTACTCCAGCAAGACAAAACTACAATGATACACGTATTTAGACCAATAACTCGGTTATGTAAGGGTCGATAGTTATGCTATCCTTGGCCCAGTCCATACCAGTCCGATACAGCCGTTACTGAGGTCACGTTACGCATACACACACACTTACAGTCGTCACGGTCTGACGGGGGTGGAATTCCAAATATGCAAGATTTTTTATTGTAAGCTTTTGTGGTCAGACATGTCTTCAATAATTCTATGGCATGATGGTCATTCATCTACCTAGCCATTTCCTAACTATATTGGGGTCGGCTTCCAGTCTAACCGGATGCAGCTGAATACCAGTATTTTACATGGAGCGACTGCCTATCTGACCTCCACAGCCCAGTTAGTACTGGGTAATACGATACCCTTTAGTAAGACTGGATGTCAGACTTTTTGGGCCACTGACTACCTGTAACGACTGTCAAAGATCTACAAATGACAGCCGGGACTAACCGCTTAACGTGCTTTCTTAGGCACGGGGGAAACTCGGTATGTAATGGGTGGTCACCCATCCACAGACCAACCTAAGCAAGCACGGCTTAAACCTATACATCAGCCCACGAGCCACGAGCACCTTTGCATGATAGCCATTGATCTATTAAAATCAGAGAGCCTACATTATTGAATATAAAGAGTTTTCCTAAAGGCGAACAGTTCGATACCTTCTCTAACCAAAAATTCAAATATACAAGGAGTGTAACATAATTAACGCAAGACCTCTCGTGTGGTCTCTCGTACTATGAAACTGAACCACTTTTGTACTGTTACTTTTGGAAATTCATAAATTTGTTTTAATTTTACCATACATGTTGATCAGCACCATCATTATCATGCCTTTATCCCAATAGGCGAGACGACAAAAAAAATACTAATTAGTCCGTCAGTTAGATTATTAAAAAATATTTGACCCGTGTTTTTTCTTTTGTTACGTAAACCAAAATTGACGAAGATATGACGCTTTTAAAATTCTCAATACGTCACGCCTAGGTATAATTTTTACCTAGTTCTGACGTCACGAGCCCCCACTCCCGAGTTTTGATGCGTTTTATCTTTATTCATTGATTTACAAAAACAAAAAATACGTGTCCATTAATTTCCAATACGCTAACTGACGAACTAAAAAGGTTTGCAATTTTTTGATACTGTCGTCATGCCTATTTATCAGGAAGAAGACATGCTGGGCCGCCCCCAGCATGTCTTCTTCTTCCATTCTTCTCTATTAATCTTCGTCCTTGCCATATAATTCTTCACACAGTGCATCCATCGTTTCTTTAGTCTTCCTCTACTCTTATACCCGCGAAAATCGCGAAGAAAGTTTTGAGTGTGAATATGGATATATTCACACTCAAAACTTTCTTCGCGATTTTTTCCTCATTCCTCCCCTCTGCTGATCAGCAGACCGTGTCAATTCCTTTAGAAAGTCCAAATATTTGTTCGAATTTTAAGAACTCGTACAACAACAGTTGTTTAGTTTCATGGTCCGAGAGACCACACATCAGCAGGCCTATTACATATCTTTCTGATATCCAGTGACTATCAAGCTTCGGTTGTACACCGAACTTTGATGACAACCGTGAATGTCATAATATTGGTATTACGTTTTACACAGAGTGGATATCACTTTACGGTGACTAACAGCCCGGGTACGGTGTAACGTCTTTCACGAAAGCCACTTCAAACTCAGTTGTCATCAATTTGATGTCTACTATGCTTACATAATCGCAATATTAGAAGAATTGATACGAAAGCGTCTGTCAAAATAAGTTACGGTGACTATCAGCCACGATAGGCACTGATGACGTCATATTTGATCGCGACTGGTCATACATAATACGAAACTAACCTTTTGAGTTATTTGATGGACACTGAGCCCAGTTACTATCATTTCGATCTGTCAACAGAGATACTTAATAGGCCTGCAGGTCTTACGTTTATTAAGTTACACCTTGTATTTTTTAATTCTAGATCCCGAATTCTTTTTATACCGTCGTGCACTCGTGAAACAAAAATCCAAAGTATGCCACTCACATACAGACCATTATTTTAAATGACCATTTTAGGAGGTTAGAGATAGTATCGGATGTTAGTACATATTTAGTAAGTGCTTACTGTCTAATATGGTAGCAATTGAGAAATATTACAGTTACCTTTTGCTAAAAGAGCTGTATTTTTCGTTTTTGGGATAGAAGTGAACGTTACAAACTTTGGCAATCTGATCGACAAAATTATGACTAAAGACAATAACTATATTTATTCTAAAAGGTCAGGAATAACATTAAAAACAGCCTAGCTAGAATGTGACCACTGCTGCGGAGCAGTGCGGTTTGGTAGACCGGTTTTCCTATGATCCGCGATGTTTTTCTTCACCGTTTTCGCCTCTGACAGATGTCATGTTACGTGTTGTGTCAGAATTTTCCCAACTAAACATTCTGTGTCTTTGGCACCTGTAAAAGCGACAAGGAATGTCCTCCGCTACTGATCTGGCCAAGAGACCGTGATGACGGTGCATAACTATACAGGGTGTAAAAGACCTCATCACGAACCCGTCAACCAAGCATTCTGTACATCAAACTAAGTAACTTTACGTAAAGTATTATTGCTGGGAAACAACTTTTTTTTTGGGGTGAAAAATCAAGTTTTGCGGTAGAACTCAATGTAACGCACTCAAAACATTGTGCTGATGGATGGATTGAATAGTACGAAGGTCGTGGAGGTGTTTAAAGTATAAATCTTACATTTAAACAACAAACACGTCAAACAGTTGGAACTTTGACCCCCAATATCTCCGTAACTAGAAGGTTCCCAGGTATGGTGTAGAACAAAACAATGATAGGGAGAACAAGTGCCTTTCGGCTTCGTTAAGAGTTGTTTTACATTCTTTATAACCTATCGTATGTTTTTATGCTGCTTCATCACCATCTTCCTGCCCTAGTCCCATGTTACTTGTGGTCGGCGCAACACGGTTTTTTCTTCCACTCTCCCCTTTACTTTCAACTTTATCTTTCATATCACTCCTCACATATTCCATCGTTTTTTTGATCTTCGGCTCCCTCTTATGTTCTTAGGTTGCATTCTCGGTAACTATTGAACCAATTCTGCTCAAATAAGATTAGTTCGATTTGTTCCGGTTACACGATAGTATTTGATACTATTACAGTCACGCATGATAATTTCAAGTTCTTAGTAAATATATCACAGAACAAATTTAAACTGTGTTTGGTAATTTTTGGTAAAGTTATTGATTTTATTACGGCAGTTAGACTTAGTACATTTTCGCATAATTTCATCTAAACGGACGAGACACCAAAACCAGACCATACTCCAAGGCTCTCTATTGTCACACAATCTTCCCAGATTGCACCAAAATTGCTCTAGTGTTAATATTTACTTACATTTTTTTAAATTGCCCGCGATGTGAAGTGGGACGCTCAGCTCTCACGTTTGACGATGTAAGCAATTAATAGATGTTCACATAGCTCGGTTGGTCTTTGAGTAAGAATAATTTATATATCATCTTGAGTTTTCACATAGTAATTTTTGTGACAATAATAAATAATAATACCTATAATTAATTATAGGTGTTAACAGACCTTCACGAAGCCTTCAACCAAGTACTCTGTACATCAAACTAAGTAACTCTACGCAATTTTTTTTGCTGGGAAATTACTTTTTTTTACCCGACTGCGCCAGAAGGAGGGTTATGTTTTTCGAGAGTATGTATGTATAATTGTTTGGCACGCTCTGTGGCCTGTACGGCTCGATGGATTTTAGCTTGAGAGGTGTCGTTAAATTTGTATTTACTGTGAGAGTGACACTGGATATAACAAAATAAAAATAAAAAACAAAGTGGCGGATTTTTGGCGCCAAATTCAAATGTTTGGCACGCTCTGCAGCATGTATAATGGTATATCTAAGTAAGTAACTAAAAAGTGAAAAATAAAAAAAATTGAAAACCCGACTGCTTAAAAAATAACTAATAACTTTAAATAAAAACTGAAAAGAAAAAAACAAGAGTTCAAGAAACAGGACATACTGACTGCAACAGTCGGGACCCATTAAATAATCTAGACTAAAATCATTACATCCAATATGGGTCGCGACTGTTGCAGTCAATATGTCCTGTTTCCTGAACTTGTTTTTTTCTTTTCAGGTTTTATTTTTTTGAGGTGTAGCAGTAGCGGTACGTCGGCTCAATGTAACGCACTTAAAACATTGTGCTGGTGAATGGATTGAAAACTACGGGGGTCGTGGAGGGATGTTAGATTTTTACTTTAAAAATCTAACATTAAAAACAAGTATTAAAAAAAAAAAGTTGAATCTTTGACCTCCAATAACTCCGTAACTAGAAGGTTTCCAGATATGGTTTAGAACAAAAACTGATCGCAAAGACGGAGAGAACAAGTGCCTTTCTGTTTTGTTAAAAGTCTTTTTACACCCTCTATATAAAAAAAAAATATGGGGAAAGGCGGATATTTCTGCGCATCTCTTCGGGTAGGTAGTAAATGTGTGATGTTATGCTATGCAATTAAAAACTTACTTTCTCACTGTTTTGAGGGCCTCTAATAACAGCAGGTAGGGTCGACCTTCAAGTTAAGCCGCGCTTGCCTAGGTTTGTCCGTGGATGGGTGGCCATCACAGTCATGTCTAAAAAAGACTTGATCGAACCAGCTAAATGCTGACAATGGTCAATTATACAACTACAGTTTAATAACACAGCTCACTTTAATTATTATTCCTTTCAAAATCTAGTATTAAAAGAGCCTTGTGTGTTTAGTTCCCATGCAATTATGGTCGCGATTATCCCGCCGCGAATCGATTACGACAGATACTCGATAACCTTTGACTATCGGTACATCGGTATACCGGTACATCACTAGCGGTAGACCGTTGAAAATTTAAAACAGATTCAAGTAATTGTTCAATCAATCTTGATATGGTTTAATAATATTGTAGTATTATTTCTGTACCTATCAAGAATTTTCCCTTTATTCGCCGATCCTTGTCCCAAGTTACTTTAGGGTGAAACCTAATATTTTATCCTTCCAATCCAGGATGTCATTCCTTAAACGATCATTATCATCAGCCTATAATGTTCCCACTGCTGGGACACATGGCCTCCTCTCTATGAAAGGGAATGGGCTATAATACACCACGCGGGCCCAGTGCGGGTTGGTAGTTGTCACATGTCTTTAAATTTTTGGCTCTACTTCTAGGACATGCCGGTTTCCTCACGATGTTTTCCTTCACCGTTTTGAGATCAGAGCAGTGACGATGAAATAAATTACACAAAAGTAATACACCTGCCTGGGTTCGAACACACGCGTAAGTAACTTAAACGTTTATCTTTTGTTTTTCTTGCCTTTTAATAATGTAAAATCCGGCCAAGTGCGAGTTGCAAAATCGCAAAATATGCGACATAAACTGAAATTGACTTACAAATTTGATTTTTTCACAGCTGAAAGACCGTAAACCTTAGTTTTTGATATAAATTTAAACTCGTGGCGAGCGTGGCGATCGAACCCGGCCCGAACATTACCGACCTGTTGAAGCAGCATAAGATCTACATATTCGCCAAGTTACAACAAGCCAGCTGGTCTCGAGGCACAGCGTTGGGTTACAATCTCGTGACTTTGAGTTCGATTCCAGCATAAGGATTTTCTTTTTGTGAATCGAGACATTTTGTTTTTATGTTTGTTTTTTATATTGACTTTTTTCAAGCATATTACTTGTACAAAATAATTTCAATGTTTCACATCTGCCAGGCGTCCCGCGACGGATCATTTTTTTTTCATATTGAGGCACGAAACCCTAAAAAAGTGCATAGCCCTGATTTTCGAGAAAGTTGTTCGTCATTTAAAGATCATATAACTACGAATCAGAGTCAGTGACATTGGTCTGTACCTATTAAGTAGTTGCCTACATAAAAGTTGACTACCCTATGTAAGGTCTTAATGTCATACCGTATATGCCTTGACCACGTTATTACTTGCTCCAAAGGTATAACTACGCAATTTTAAGGGGTTATTCTTAATTCGTTCCGTGAGTAACCTTATAGTGGACTTGATCCTGCCCGCGGCTTCATTCACGTGGATTTTAATTATACACATCTATTAAATATCTGTCCTATGGCACTCGGCTAGTATGGCTTTCAATTTGTGGATGAATGATTGAAATCGGATGACTAGTTTCGGTGATTACCACCTCACATTCGCACGAAGCGCTTTGGTAAATCTTTTACTTTGCGCACAGTCAAGGCGTGGAATTCCCTGCCTGCGTCGCATCGGTGCCGAGTTCATAGTGGGTGTAGCAGACCGCTTAAGGCGACTACAGGAGCTAAATTAGCATCACTATTTGTGGTGGTTCAAACTTCGTTTGAAATCCTGTTAGAATAAAGTTCTAATCAGCTTGCACTACGAAGTGGTTGTTACGTCAGTCACTGCGGGCCGAATAGTGCGAAATGAATGGTTTTTTGCGATTTACAAAAAATCTATAGATTGGACTAAAAAAATAAAACACTATCATGCTAATATGTTGCTTGTAGAATTATTTGCCAAAACATCAGAATGATTGTATGTATTTTAGCATGGTTTTTACTCGATAAAAAAACATTTTTAGAGATAAGTTCGTGATATTTTTTATCGAGTAAAATTAGTTGTATTATGTTTTCAAAACACTATCATACTAGCACATATCCTGAAGAATATCATATATTTTTCTGGTTTTGTTCATTGCAGTGAATCATATGCTTTTTTGCATTATAAAACTAGCGTTTAGCTCCTCTAGTCCCCTTAACGAAGCCGAAAGGCACCTGTTCTCTCCGTCATTGCGATCATTTTTAGAAGCACACCATCGAGAGAACTAGATGGAATTGGGGGAGGTATTTGCTCAGGAGGCTCACAATACGGGCTAACTAAAAAAAAAACGTATTATATATATATGTTGGACAATGATGATTTAGTTAGATACACAAATTTTAATTCTAAGAACTAATATTCTTCGCACGTTTTTTTGCGCTTTGACATAACATCGAGATTTCTTTTAATTAAACGCAAGTTAAATATTGATATAACATAGGTAGGATAGGGTACACATAAAGTTCTCGGAAATTAATTATTTAAACGACGGTGGAATCTGCGTCAAAATCTTTTCCGAAGTTTTTAGAACAATGCGGTCAGACAGACAAACACGAGAAACGATTTTAAATTATAATAAGTACACATGGTTGTACTAATATACTTGTAGGTGTAGGAGAGACATGTGATCATAAAAGTGACGCTAATATTTGTATTTTAACCGAGAGTTTTAACACATTGAACGTTGATATGGCTAGAAGGAAGGTGTATGGAAGACATGCTGCAACAGAATGATGAATGAGTTTTAACACAATTTTAATGAGTGTATCTCATTAAACTCATGACGATACGATACAGCAAAAACAAAACCGGCCAAGAGCGAGTCGGCACACCGAGGGTTCCGCACAAACTTTATTGAATGAAAGATAAATTGCGGTTTACGATTTATGACGTATTCAAAAAAAACTACTTACTAGATCTCGTTCAAACCAATTTTCGGTGGAAGTTTACATGGTAATGTACATCATGTATTTTTTTTAGTTTTATCATTCTCTTATTTTAGAAGTTACAGGGACACACACACACACATTTTACCACTTTGGAAGTGTCTCTCGCGCAAACTATTAAGTTTAGAAAAAAATATAAATAAATAATTAGAAACCTCAATATCATTCAGAGTTTCAGTTGTATGAAGTGTGTTTAAGTAAGCATGGGGAACCCCTAAAATTTATTGTTTATTTTTCTATTTTTGTGTGAAAATCTTAATGCGGTTCACAGAATACATCTACTTACCAAGTTTCAACAGCATAGTTCATATAGTTACGGAAAAAAAAGGCTGTGACAAACGGAAGGACATAATTTATTTCATCACCACTGATCTCAAAACGGTGAAGGAAAACATCGTGGGGAAACCGGCATGTTTTAGAACCAAAAAAATCGAAGACATGTGACATCTACCAACCCGCACTGGCCCCGCGATTATAGCCCATTCGCTCTCATAGAGAGGAGGCCGTGTGTCCCAGCAGTGGGAACATTATAGGCAGATAATGCTATTATGCTATTTATGATCAGGCAGTGAATGATTTCCTTTACGAATGTACTTATTCTATTTAAGGAACAAGTAATAAAACTATAATGGTGTACAATGTCACCTGCTATGATGTGAGTGGGCACCGTGTTGGTAGCGGCTACTTTCTTAAAGTGCAAGGCCCTGCGCACTGGTTCTTAGAGATGGGAAAATATTGTCGATGTTTTTAATAACCAAGGTCATTATTATGTTCAATATGAGGAGCTCGTGGCTAAATAATAACAGCCGCTCGGGTCGTTCTTTAGGTTAAGCCGTGCTGCCTAGGTTGGCCTGTGGATGGGTGACCACCCATTACATACCGAGTTTTGCTCCGAGCCTCGGAAAGCACTTTGCTTCAGCAGTTGCAGCTGTCATTTGTAGATCTTTGACATTCGTTACAGGTAGTCAGTGGCCCAAAAAGTCGGACAACAAGTCTTACCAAGAGGTATCGTATCGTATTACCCAGTACTAACTGGGTTGTGGAGGTCAGATAGGCAGTCGCTTAATGTAAAATACTGGTATTCAGATTCATCCGGTTAGACTGGAATCCGACCCCAACATAGTTAGGAAAAGGCTAGGCATATGATGATTTTATCCAGTTAAAATATAATACTCATTTTATTTATTAAAACTTTATGCACTTAATGTACAACGGCGGACTTATTTTACATGAATTGTTTTAACTCTCGGCGGTATTACATCTCCTTTAGCTTTTCATCATCGCTTTTTTATAGTTGCCGAAAAAAAAAATTACAATAGGCGAGACGACAAAAAAAACTAATTAGTCCGTCAGTTAAATTATCAGAAAATACCCCGACCCGTGTTTTTTCTTTTGTTACGTAAAAAAAATATGACGAAAATATGACGCTTTTAAAATTCTCAATACGTCACGCCTAGGTATAATTTTTAGCTAGTTCTGATGTCACGAGCCCCCACTCCCGAGTTTTGATACGTTTTAACTTTGTCAATATTCATTGATATAAAAAAACAAAAAATACGTGTCCATTCATTTCCAATACTCTAACTGCCGGACTAAATAGATTTGCAATTTTTTGATACTGTCGTCATGCCTATTGTCGATATCTATTAGACTATAAGTATCGAGCGGCCTCCCATCCCTATTCCCCGCCCTCAGATCCGGTGACAACTTGCTGTATCACTTGACGGCTCACTGGCTGGTCAAGTGAACGACATACCGCTGGCATGACTACTCACATGTTCCACTAGCCGTTAAAGTAGTGTGACATAAAAGTTTCTTACTGGTATGGTAATAGAAGTCTACTTGCTTGAATGATTATTTGGACTAGAATTAATTTAAATTGTAATTAGATACAACTGTGATGAGACCATTCAGTTCCATTTGCTTGACAAAGGGGTCCCTTTTTTTTTTCGTATGGGAAATTATCAAATGACTCGTCCCGCTATGGGCGGAGCAGGAGGGACAAGTCCGCCACACTATTGCCAAACCACTGTAACTTCTGAAAGCCAGAATCAACAGTGGCGACCACCAGAAAAGCGCCGTGACAATGAAGCTCGACGAAGTCCCAGAGAATGAATTTAACTGTCTTGGATCCCGCAACGAAATTAATCAGAAAAGTATAGTGGAGGAGTAGGTAAGGAGAAAGAAAGAAACAAAAAGAAAACATATTTATTTGGCTTAAGCCGCAAGTGTACACAACAAAATCAAAATAAGAATATAAAAATAAAAACTTAAAACTACACAATAAAAAACTTAAAACTAAACAGAAAAATGAAACTAAATAATATTGTTTGTCTCACGGCTGCGCCAAATAGGCCCAGTTCAGCAAACTGCCGAGCAGCTAGTGCCAGACGCTGGTTTTCAACTAGACCTGAGATGGTGATGTCACGGACGGAGCAGGAGGAAGTGTCAGACTTTTACTAACTAAAACCCATCCATGTTCCTTCATCGCCCTTTGTGTTCCGGGGCCACGGTATCTCTTTCGAACATGTCCCGCAGCCCCGGACAAAGGCGTTTCCATAGTAAAAGGTACTATAAAAGATTGGAAACCGATCACAACGTAGGTGGGAAATGGCCAGGCTGATAATGAGTCGCATAAATATTTGTAAAGTTTTGGATCCATAACCAGAGAGATAGATAGATTAATTTGGCTTAGTATGAATGTAGATGGCTATAAGAGTAGAGGACCAAAAAAGCGATGGATGGACTGTGTGATAGATGATATGGCTAGAAAAGAGGTGTCTGATGAGATGGCGAGTAATAGAGAAGTATGGAAGAAGAAGACCACAAATGAATTGGGATAAGGGTTAGAGAGTGACGATGATGAACCTTTCCGTCACTTTGTATAAATATGTGTTACACGTCAGCTGCTGATGACGTGCCACCACGCATGCGCGTAACCGCCATGCGTAGGTATAAACCTGTTACGTTAAATGTCAAGGTCGCACACGCATTCTGTTACCATTCCATTATTCAATCTCTTTATGACGTATACTGACGGGTTCACTCATAATTTTACAAAATTTATAAAGCAGATCCGTCAAAGTCGGATCCATGTTTACTCATTGAAGGAGAGCTTTAAATTGTTTTTTTACCCGACTACGGCGAACCCAAAAGGAAGGGTTATGATTTTAGCAGTCTATGTATGTATGTGTGTATTTTGTTTGTATTTACGTATGTTGATCCTTACCTACCTACCTTATACCGGATGAATAGTTTAGGCGCTAGCCTGAACTATTCATCCGGTTTTGATGAATAAGGTGTCAATCGAATCGTTATTATGGCCCAGGTAACATAGGCTACATTTTAACCGACTTAAACAATAGAAGGAGTCGATATTACCTTGTAAACCCCGATTTTAATTAGAGCGTTATTTTTCAGTAGTCGGGTTTTCAGTGGTAGTATACAGCACAAATTCTTGTCAAAATTTCTTGTTTCAAAATTGAATGGGGAACAAAGCTGTCAAAAGTACAAGACCGTCCCCCAAAACGCCCACCCTTCGACACTTGAGTGTTAGCTAGGAAGAAGTAATGGCGGAACAAACTCCCCAGCAACACATTAAACTGCTATAGGTTACGTCAGGACTAGCTGTATCACTACTTTTATCAAATTGTTGATGTGAAACATCTATAGGCGCGGGTAAACCAAAAAAACAAATGAAAAATTCGTGGCAAGCGTCCCGCGACGGCTCACTTTTTTATTTCAAGAGTGAGCAGCTCGTGGATCTAATGCATTTGGCAGTAATAGCATAACAATGTCAGAGTGAAGGTCTGCTAATAACGCCTCGATGCTTTTACGATTACAGGCTACTTTCAAAATAAATAACGTTCAAAATTATTTGTGACCTTACACTTTCCAAAATATAATGTACTGTTTTCTGTTAGTTTTATTATTAATTATTACACAAGAATTTAGTAGTGCCACAGAATCCTACTTAATATAACAAATGCGAAAGTTTGTGAGTATGGGTGTGTGGATGTAAGGATGTTTGTTACTCTTTCACGCAAAAAGTACTGAACGGATTTGGATAAAATTTGACAGACATATAGTTTATAGGCTGGATTAACACTTATGATACTTTTTAACCCGGTAGTAAGATCCCATGGGACAATTATCAAACTTCACGCGGGCGAAGCCGCTGGCAGAAGCTAGTACATGATAGTAACAGTTGCAGCATTCCCTGCATTTAAAAAACCAACCTTATTTTGAAGCCGATAAGGTTCATGTGCAGCGACGTGCGTGCGGCCGTCGCTGGCTAGACGCGTCGCTCTGAAACCGGCCCTATAGTCTAACCCAGAAGACGACATACAAAAGTCAAAGCCTTAGAAACTTGTTTTTTTTTTTTTTTTGGAATGTCAACTTTAAAATTGGAGGAACAGTAAAAATGCGGTGGTTTCTAGTTTTTTTATTTTATTTTCGCCACACAGTGTAGTTAAAATGATAGAGAACTTTGTTTATGAGTTTGTCCGAGAAAACTACCACACCATAATAATTTCTGCCGCCAAACTGGGTAATGTGACGCGGTTTGCAGGATTGTAGATCTTTGGCAGTCGTAACGAGTAGCCAGAAGGCCCGAAACTCTGGCAACCAACCTTAATAAGTAATATTTTATTACTTACCCACTAGCTGTTGTTGGAGATATCCGTAAGCTGACCATTTGGAAACATGAAACATAACATCACGCCTGTAGTCCCAGAAGGGTTCAGCAGAGGTGTACCTAATAGTACCTACACTCACATTTCGCCAGTTATGTTTAAGTCCCATGTAATAATGGGCGAACCTATTGCTATCAACCGGGCACAAGTCCAGACTCTAGCAGCCACTGAGAAATTCTTAATGGAAAGCCTAATAACAATTTGCCCGACCCGGGAATCGGATCCAGAACTTCCAATGAGGCAGTCCATTTGAGCAATGACCATTTAGGTCATCCAAAGAGATTTAAAAGAATTAGGTATAGAGCGGACATTGGGAATAATGTCGTACAACAATTTTGATCCCGAACATTTTCGATTTTGACACACGAATGCTTCCTGACAAGCGGGCGTATGACACTAGTCAGAACGATTTGTTACTAAGTACTCGTAGTAACAAGTATTGGATTGCGATTTTCTTCGTCTTGTCACGTCTATTTCTCGTAAATATTTGAATGTCTTTGAGGTCATCCAATAATATCAAAAACAATCTCTAGTACTAACCACTAGAGATTGTTATTTTTTTTTCTATTTTTCAAAGTTATCTATAACATTATCACACTATTATTAAGTATAAAGGCGAAAGTTTGTATGTGAGTTACATATTTGTTACTCTTTCACGCAAAAACTACTGTACGGATTTGGAAGAAATTTAGCACACAAATAGTTTATGACCTAGATGAACACATAGGATACATTTTATCCCGGTAGTATAATCCCGTGGGACAATAATCGAATTCCACACGGGCGAAACCGCGGGCATTAGGTACTTAGTTACAGATTAATCTCCAACCCACCTTCCATCGACCTTGAAACGAATCTAGTTATTCCACCAGTCGCAATATCCTTTAGTTAGTTAAATATACGCCGTGACATAACAATTATGTAGGTAGTCCGCAGTTTGACAGACAGACAGGGCTAGATTGTGTGTTGGCAGAGCAAAGCGTTATGAAGAAGGTCCATTTCTTAGGCCTGAATTCCTGCTGCGCTGATGTCGGTCGCGTACGTCAGTAACGTCAAATACAGTACAACATACGCGCCGCTGACGTCACCGTCGCAGTATGGTGCTATATAGAACACAATATATACTCGTACACGCGACCGACGTACGCGACCGACATCAGCGTAGCAGGAATTCAGGTCTTGTTAAGTTGCCTTGTAAGTTAGTTAGTATGTATGTATTGGCAAAACCTTGCAACTGAATTTCAAACCTAAACAAGAATTTGTGTGGTTTACAATTACTACAAAACCTGACTACTGAAAAATCACGCTCTAATTTTGGGGTTTACAAGGTAAAATCGACTCCTCCTATTGTTGAAGTCGGTTAAAACGCAGCCTATGTTACCCGGGCCATAATAACGAATCGATTGACACCTTATTCATCAAAAACGGATGAATAGTTTAGGCGCTACGGAAGAACATACGTAAATACAAACATTCATTACACACATAGACTGCTAAAATTTTAACTCTTTCCTTTTGGCTTCACCCTAGTCGGTTAAAAAGAGTTACTTTCGCGTTTACAAAATTAGTATGGAAGTACGGATTTGGTTTTAATTTTTTATTTTCTATCACTAACTGCATCAGACTTGTGACACTCACAAGCACGGTCCAGCTGTGGTAAACATTATGCTGATTATACGATTATAACCGATACTTTTGAGTCGATACATTGTCCCTAATAGGAGCTTTGTAAACCTTCTGAGTCTTCGTTTCCAGCCGTCTAACCCAGCCCAGATAATGCTTGGCCTTCGTAGTACCAATTATTGCTATATATTGTAACTGTCTATACGTCAGTGGACGTGCCGTAATAATACCTCTCCATTTTGAACAATTCAATTTAGTATAGATGAACAAAGAGTTGGGCGTGCGTTTCATAGCAAAATTCTAAACCAAGCATTCAAAAAAAAAGAAAAAACGGTGAAGACCAATTCGTTGGAGGAGCGCGTGGCTAAACAATAACAGCCGCTCGGATCAATCTTCAGGTTAAGCCGCGCTTGCCTAGGTTGGTCTGTGGATGGGTGACCACCAATTACATACCGAGTTTCCTCCGTGCCTTGGAAAGCATGTTAAGCCGTTGGTCCCGGCTGTCATTTGTAGATCTTTGACAGTCGTTACAGGTAGTCAGTGGCCCAAAAAGTCTGACAACCAGTCTTACCAAGGGGTATCGTATTTTCGTATGATTTCGTGTATGATTGTGACCGTATCAAAGAATCAACTGGCATATGAATTATGTTTCAATCATCCTTTTTTTTTTCATTTTTCATACAAAATAATTCGGCAAAGTCACGATTATTAAACACCCTTACGTGAAATATGACAACGTCGCATTTTCTTAGCTTTAAATATGAATGATTGGTTTGAATTAAAATGAATTTACTCGTATTTATCAATAAAACTTATATACATATTTTATAATTATGATTGATGATATCTCCGAAACTATGAATTTTTGGACCACCTATTCTAGGAGTTGTAGTATTATTTTTACCTACAGAAAATAGCCCTAGAGTTATGGGATATAAAAAAAACAGGTTGTATTTGGGCAAGTATTTTGTCACATAACTAGAGCTACAGAGGCTAGACATGAAGTTGTTATAAAAGTTGCGCCCGCGCCGCGAATCGGAGTATTGCATCAGTCGAACTTGCACTTGAGATGGAAACGCAGGGTTGCCAACTTTTTGTTTATGTGGCATTACGTGTCCAGACGCCAGCACATCAAGCAACCTGAAACTGTCAAATTTTCCCAATCAACTTTGAACCTAATGCTTTAGAGATAAAGTTTAAAATCTATTAAAGAAAGGAGTTTGAATTTTTTGGCCGAATTAATTTCCGCCATTTTGTTTTTTTTTTTTTTAAAGTAGCGGCTATGCTTAAGACGTATATTAATCGACAGCTGGTATCAATACGAACAAGTTTTGTATGAAACAAAATGTTCTAAATTGTCACGTTTCCAAAATATGAGCTATTAAAGTTATAGTCCATTCACTGATGGCATCTTCAGCACAAATGAAACAACATTAAATGCCCCTTTTAATAATGCAGGCGTGATGTCACGTATGTGTGTCGCCTAAGCTCAAAATAATGGTGTAATCCCAAAAAATGCGCAAATGTCGGTCAAAAACGTGACATGGTGATTTTTTTGGAACGGAGTAAAACATGTTTGTCCCAGGACAAAGCTTTCAAAGGGTGTTGTAACCGCGGATCTATCGATCGTGCGTCACCCGTCACACCATCGTTGCTGACCTGTTGTCAGGAAACCTGTCTTATAGTATAGGTACAGGATGTAAACGGGCCCTTCACAAAGACGTCAACCAAGAATTATGTACTTACATCAAATTAAGTAAGCCCACGCAAAAATATTGCTGATGAAACGACTTTTTTTTTGGGGCGGAAAATTACGTTTCACGGTAAAACTCAATGTAGCAAAACATTGTGCTGATGGATGTTTTGAAATACGAATAGTAAAGGGGTGATGGAAGTAATCAAAGTAAATTTATTACCATAAAACAAAGAATTTTTTTTTTATTGTGAAAAATTTGGAACTTTGACCACCGTAACTAGAAGGTTCCCAGGTATGGTCTAGAACAAAAAAAAGATCGTAATGACGGGGAGAACAAGTGACTTTCGGCTTAGTTAAGGTTATTGTTACTACCCGTTTTTTTTCTATTTTTTTTTCTTCTGATGGCAAATCATCAAATGACTCCTCCAGCTCTGGGTGGAGCAGGAGGGAGTGTCAGACTTTTACTGACTAAAACCCATCCATGTTCCTTCATCGCCCTTTGTGTTCCGGGGCCACGGTATCTCTTTCGAACAGTCCCGCAACCGCGGCAGGCATCGGCCCTTGCGGACCCCTTCCTTTTTGCTGACTCTCTTTGAGGCGCGCGTGGAACACGAACGCGCCGTCGACACGGCCTGTCGTCATCAGACGGACGGACGGCGAGCTAGCCCATAGCCCACCGTCCACAGGCCCGCCCCTACGGTGGCCGGGGGCCACCTGGTGGCCCCCGACGCCCGGGGAGTCTCCCGCGGCGGCCGGGACGTGAGGTTCTCTCCCTCACGTTCCGCCACCTCCTTCTCTAGCATGACTGCTTCGCAGAAGGAGGTGACGGCGTCCCATTCCGTCTCGCTCCGAACCATGGCTTGAACCAGGGCCGGACGCGACAGGTCGCCGCCGCCGATCGCCGCACACGGCGGTGCTCCGCCCACACGGGGCACACCTCCACCGTGTCCTCCGGTCGATCCTCGCAGTGGAAACACCCGAGCGTTTCCTCTCGCCCGATTCGGTGCAGGAACCTCCCGAAACAACCGTGTCCGGTGAGAACCTGCGTCAGGCGGAAGGTAAGGACGCCGTGGCGTCTCTCAAGCCACTCCTCAAAGAGGGGACTTACCGCCACTATTGTGGCGTGCCCTATTGTTACACCCTTTAGGTACCTTTGTGCCTTTAGTGGAGCATCTAAGTTTTAGTAAGTCTAAAAGTTGGTCAGGTTTGTATTTGCAGTAACTAAAGAGCAGTGGTGATCAAATATTGACTTAAGAGTCATAAATCTATACTTACAAATAACTAAAATAGATGTGTCTGTTTGTAATTTTAAAATAACAGCATCTTACTGAATGCATATGAAAGTATACACGGTACTTAAAACAAAAAAAAAAAAATTGTCAGTCTGTTTGCCCCGGCTAATCTCATACACGGCTGGACCGATTTTGACGGGAATTTTACTGGCAGATGGCTGATAAAAATGTTTTCCGTTTCACACCAAGCACCACTGGGCCCCCGTAGTAAATTACGCTACACTCCCTCATACAGAGAGTAGGGGGCCGCCTCCATTAACGAGCGATATCGCCGCGATTCTCTCGCTCGTGGAGACGGCCCAAAAGAGAGTGTATAGAAAAACGTGGCAAGGACGATAATAACGCCGCGAATCTCTCGCTCGTGGAGACGGCTCAAAAGAGAGTGTATAGAAAAACGTGGCAAGGACGATAATAACGCCGCGATTCTCTCGCTCGTGGAGACGGCCCAAAAGAGAGTGTATAGAAAAACGTGGCAAGGACGATAATAACGCCGCGATTCTCTCGCTCGTGCAGACGGCCCAAAAGAGAGTGTATAGAAAAACGTGGCAAGGACGATAATAACGCCGCGATTCTCTCGCTCGTGGAGACGGCTCAAAAGAGAGTGTATAGAAAAACGTGGCAAGGACGATAATAACGCCGCGATTCTCTCGCTCGTGGAGACGGCCCAAAAGAGAGTGTATAGAAAAACGTGGCAAGGACGATAATAACGCCGCGATTCTCTCGCTCGTGGAGACGGCCCAAAAGAGAGTGTATAGAAAAACGTGGCAAGGACGATAATAACGCCGCGATTCTCTCGCTCGTGGAGACGGCCCAAAAGAGAGTGTATAGAAAAACGTGGCAAGGACGATAATAACGCCGCGATTCTCTCGTTCGTGGAGACGGCTCAAAAGAGAGTGTATAGAAAAACGTGGCAAGGACGATAATAACGCCGCGATTCTCTCGCTCGTGGAGACGGCTCAAAAGAGAGTGTATAGAAAAACGTGGCAAGGACTATAATAACGCCGCGATTCTCTCGCTCGTGGAGACGGCTCAAAAGAGAGTGTATAGAAAAACGTGGCAAGGACGATAATAACGCCGCGATTCTCTCGCTCGTGGAGACGGCTCAAAAGAGAGTGTATAGAAAACCTGGCAAGGACGATAATAACGCCGCGATTCTCTCGCTCGTGGAGACGGCTCAAAACAGAGTGTATAGAAAAACGTGACTAGGACGATTATTTTGTGAAGGTTCTAGTTCTTATACAGATTATGTAGTATCAGAGATTGATAAATATTTAAATGTAAAAAATCATTGCTTTAAAGACTTAAACCAGAAAGAAAACAGGCGAGAGCGTTTGTATGGAGAAAAGACCACCCGCATTTCTTCTTAAATGTGGCAACCCTACCAAGCCGACTACTGCCGCGTCATGACGCAACGATTTGCACTACCCACTTCAACTTTTTCTGATAGCCTTTTTAAATAGCATTGTCTTTCGGCGCGTACGCATAACACTTTATATGGGAATGGGTATTAACATGCTACTTTTTCTTTAGCAAGATTTAAATGCGACTAGCCTACTGTAACGGGTCGAGTTTTTAGAATGCCAGACCAAAAAAAAAAACAGAATTTACCAATCAAAATCTGTTTTTTTTTGTACTCTACCACTAAAATACCCGACGATAATTAATGAAAATCGGGGTTCACAAGTTAAAATCGACTCCTCCTATTGTTGAAGTCGGTTAAAATGTAGCCTATGTTACCCGGGCTATTTAACAAATAGATTGACACCTTATTCATCACAATCGGATGAATAGTTTAGGCGCTAAGGAGCACGGGCGCGACAAACGTAAATACAAACATACATACATAGACTGCTAAAATCAGAACCCTTCCTTTTGGCTTCGCTGTAGTCCGGTAAAAAAAGTATGGACTGTCCAAATACACACATCAAAAATGTCTAGGGATCAAGCATTTTTATGCGGATTTCTTGAGATTGAGATGTGGCTTTGTAATAAATTTATGATTTTATAAATTTATATGGATCCTTTTTGGTGCATTTCATAATTTGAATCAGGAACTCTCAATCAAATTCGAGTAAAAGATGAAAATAAGCTGTCAATATTTTCCCTATAAAAACATACAACGCATTGAAGACATTATTAGTGCTACTGTTTCCCTACTACTGATTAAAACCAACGTTATTATGGAGCGGCGACGTCATTTAAGCAGGGAAGAAATGCTCAGAGCCGTGGGAATGATAGAAGCTGGTTCCCGGCAACGTACTGTAGCTTTAGCTCTGAATACAAGTCAGAGTGTTATCAGTCGACTTTGGACACGTTACCGAAGCACTGGTACCGTGGCTGAGCGCCATGGAGGACGGTATCGCTGCACCACACGGAGACAAGACCGATACATTCAAATCTTAACTCGAAGAGCTCCAACAATAACCGCCATGACGTTAGCCGTGAGGCTTCATCACTCTTCAGGGAACTTAATTAGCGACCAAACAGTCAGAAACCGCTTGCATGAAGTGAACCTTCATTCCCGAAGACCGCTACGGGTACCACCTATAGCAATGCACAATCGTAGGATTCGATATCAATGGGCTCTTGAACACAGAAATTGGGCAGAAGAACAATGGCGTTTCGTGTGCTTTTCTGATGAGTCTCGTTTTGGTATGAGACCGGATACAAGACGTATACGACACTGGAGAACCCCTGGACGCCAACAGCGATTAAAATCCTGCCAGGAAGTCCATCCTTATAGTGGTGGAACCATCATGGTATGGGCGGGTATTTGGATCGGCGGAAGAACTGAGTTGATTTGGATCAGAGGCAACCTCAACGCTCAAATTTATGCTGAGACGATTGTATCAGACGTCATCGTTCCTCTACAAGTGCAAATCGGTCCCTTATTTCAGTTAATGCATGATAATGCACGACCGCACACCGCAAGAGTTGTAAGACAGACTCTCGCCGCAGCTAACATCAATGTCCTGCCCTGGCCTGCTCAGTCGCCAGACTTGAACCCGATTGAGCATGCATGGGATATGCTACAGAGAAGAGCTCTGCCGAATATGGAGGGTATCCAGTCGCAAGAAGACCTTTTTTTGTTGTTGCAACGAACATGGGCGGCCATTCCACAGCGTGATTTGGATGAACTCATTTTGAGTATGCCAAACCGATGTTCTTGTGTTGTTAGTGTTCGCGGTAGAAACACGGATTATTAATTGTTTAAGTTACCCAATAAAATTTTAAAGAAAACTGTTATTTCAGTCTTTTTTTCGAACTTTAATGTTAGTGGTTCAAATGTCAAAAATCCCTTTATTAGGAAAATGGCAAATTTCTTTATTAATGCAAAGGTGACTTGGTTTATCGTTACTGTGACAAACGAAAACACTTTATTTGATGAATCCTTAAAGAAAATTTTAATTAATATCAATCAGGAGAAAAGTTATTGCAAAAATATATGTTGATCCCTAGATACTTTTGATGTGTGTAGTAACAAGATTATCAGTCGGCCATTAGTTATGTGGTTGACAAGCATATTAGTTACTACTAGTTAGAATGTCAAATATTGATGACATTCAGAGATAAATTAACCATGCCAGCATTTCGACGAGTAATTTAGTTTTAAAGATTGTTCTGATTAGAATTGGTTCATGATGAGAGCAGCGGTGGCCCAGTGATGGCGATCCCGACTTACGCTGGGTTCGAACCTAGGCAGGCGCATTACCTTGTGTAATTTATGTCATTCGAAATCTACCAACCCGCACTGGGCCCGCGTGGTGGATTATAGCCCATTCCCTCTCATAGAGAGAAGGCCGTGTGACCCAGCAGTGGGAACATTATAGGCTGATTATGCTATAGACTTCTTGATTTCTGTGGCCTCCTGATAAAGCAGTGAATAAGGAATCTTTCACCATAACTACTAAATAATTTGATGACGTAGGTATATAACGCGAGAATAATGCGCCAGCACCGGATCTTATATCAATCACTGTGCGCCCTACTTCCTTATATATCAATACTTGGAACTAGCCTTACCAACTTAACTGCACACCTGAAAAACTACCCACATCACTCGTTCCACGAAACAAATAGAGTTGAATTTTGATTGACAAGTATGACGTGGAACGGTATGAAAAAAAATATTACAGATCTGATATGACCAAGATCATTTTGCGTCTCCAAAATTTCAGTTTCTCTTAAGTTCCAAACAATAAAGGCGATTATTCTATGACAGTTGTTTTTTCAGTGGCGTTTAAAGGTTGTTTTATGGAAGCCAGTGTCTCCTACCGAGGTCAAAGCTTATATCATTGGTCCGGCTGCTGACCATGATGAGGAATGCGGGGTGAAAGGCGGCGTGATGAGAGGGTGTGAGGGGAAGTGGGAGAATGTAGTGATAATGGTCAGACGGAAGGTACCTAGGATTGATGTTAGAGGTGATAAGAGATCTTGCGTAGATACATTTTTGCTGAAATTTATTTATTTATTTATTTAAGGACAACCAACAAAGCATACACCAAAAATACATGTTTAAGAACTCATGTTGAATTTAACATTTTATAGTGTAGCCTTAATTAAAGGCTGCCACGGCATGCATTAAACATTGAAGAAAGAAAATGGAGTTACAAAACAGATCTTACCCATTCAGATCTATCTAAATAAGTAAAATCCGCTTTGCGCTGCCATAACTGTCCGTTTCTGTCTATTAACTGTATTTATACACCAATTATTGGTATATATAGTAAATACAGCCAATTGTAACATAAATCTGACATACAAATATATAAGAAAAACTTACATAATTAGTTTTTGTTCGACGTTGTGCCAACCAGAAAAAAGAACAAAATATAAATATAAATATCGCTGGACATGAACACACAGCCGCTCAATCATAATCGGGAATCCATATGTTGATAGATAAGACAGTCATTGTTTTTAGAGTAAATGCTTTGCGGTATATTTTATAAGTATGGTCTTTAGCCGTGTGGTATCCGGCAGAGTAGAATAGAAGCAACCCATTACACTCACGGGTGTCGTATAAGGCGACTAATGTCTGAGGTAGAACACCTTGCGCCTCCGTAGACCAGAGAATGGGCAGCAGCGTTTTCTGTTAGTCTTTCATCACTGCGATCTCCAATCCGCCTGCCAAGCGTGGAGATTACGGCAAATTCCTCCCATCATGGGAGAGGCTTATGTCCAGCAGTGGACGTTATGGGCTGTTGTAGTAGTAGTGTAGTAGTATGGTCTTTGACTGTCGATCTCTGTGTTCATCATCGATACAATCTTCTAATATATAAAAATCTCGTGTCTCAGTGTTTGTTATCGAACTCCTCCGTAACGGCTTGACCAATTTTATGATTTTTTTTGTGTATATTTGGTAGGTCTGAGAACAGGTCGTATGTTTTTTTTTAGTCTCACACATACACATCAAAATTTCTACGCGAACGAAGTAGCGGGCAACGGCAACGTCAAATTCGTAAGTTGCATAGATCCCGAGAAAAACCTCTGCGACGGACAATAAATGGTCTGATAAGTGTTCCGTTTTTTATTTTAAGTACGGAACCTGAAAAGACAAGAAATGGAAGAACTTCTAATAATCGATCTAAGACCTATAAGGATGACATTTCAATTCGACATGGGGAACCCTAAAATGAAAGCCTTGGAAAGACAGTTTGTCTATAATCTTAAGTAGACCCAATGATATTCTAATAAACAGATATGTTGTGAGCGCGCAATCGTGAAGACTCAAAAACGGGCCAATTGGCTTGTTTTGCCTTTATTCTGCGTCCCGCACAGGCACCCCGACACGGATAGATTAGGTTAGAAGGGTGTGAAGCGAGCGAATAGACCCCGCCATACCCTTCGTGGTTATTTTTTTATAAACCATTCAGAAGTAGGAGCTGCCCCGTCGAACACTTTTTTCGGTGGTTTTGTAGGTGTATAACATATCTGTTTATTAGAAAATCATTGAGTAGACCGCAATAAGACGAGTTTATTTGATAGCCCAATATTAAAACACATCAAAACCGCTATCGCTTATGCACTATATCCATCATCACCACTAAACAAGCCTGAGTGAACGGCTTTAGATTACCCAGGGCGTGACGCATGCGCAGTTCAACTATTTACACGACTATAAATACAATTCAAGGCATCCGAATATGTTGATACTAGCTTGTGCCTGCGCCTTCGCCCGCGTGGAGTTCGATAATTGTCCCACGGGATCATACTACCGGGATAAAAATTATCCTATGTGTTAATTCAGGTCATAAACTATCTGTGTGCTAAATTTCATCCAAATCCTTATAGTAGTTATTTCGTGAAAGAGCAACAAACAGTCAAACATACACACATACAAACTTTCGCCTTTATAATTTAACATAACATACGCCTTTAATCCCAGTAGGGTACCTATACCTAATAGTACTCTCATATTTCTTGAAGCCAGTTATGTTGTTTTAAATCCCATTGTTATATAGGGCGAGGATATTGCTATCAGCAGGGCACAAGTACAGAATCCGTGGCTGCTACTGAGAAATTCCAGATGGAAAATCCAATAATACTTTGCCCAACCTGGGAAACGAGCCCAGGATCTCACGACCGAGGAAAATTCCCTACCGACAATTTTATTCTAAAAGCTGGTCGCTTTAATTTAGTATTGAAAGGTACTGCTGACCTCATATATCAATATTGGCAGTATTTATGAATATTCATTTCATAGTAGGTATACTAAATTAACCACAGGGTAATTTTACTCTTGGTTACCTACAGCCTAGTAATACTCGTAGATTAAAGTGCTACTGCTTAGCATAACCAGCCTATTATGTTCCCACTGCTGGGACACACGGCCTCCTCTCTTTGAGAGGGAATGGGCTATAATCCACCACGTGGGCCCAGTGCGGGTTGGTAGATGTCACATGTCTTCGAATTGTTTGGTTCTAGGACATGCCGGGTTCCTCACGATGTTTTCTTTCGGCATACAATTAACGAACCACCAGAATTTCCAAAATGTAACGGCAAAAAAAAACACTTTTAATTGCCAAAATTAGTAAATGATCACTAAAATTAATCCCCATTTTATCGACTGTTATGCTCTTGCTTCCCAGTCGAGGGAGACCCCGTCGACGAAGCCCCGCTTCGAGGGGCTCTTACTTCTGAATGGTTTATAAAAAAATAACCACGAAGGGTATTGCGGTGACTATTCGCTCGCTCCATACCCTTCTAACCTAATCTATCCGTGTCGGGGTGCCGCAAGTCGGCCTAGGCAAAACTGGTTTGTCATCAACCACCTCATTAAAATTTGGTGCTCAATTTACTAAATTTGGTGATCAATTTACTAAATTTGGTGATCAATTGATATTTTAGGTGATAGAAGTTAGTGGTTTTTGGTGGTAATTATATTTTCCCCCTTTTCTTTCACTGTTTTGACAGCAGCGGTGATGAAATAAATTACACAAAGTAATGCGCCTGCCTGGGTTCGAACCACCACGGGGTTTTCCGTTAGAAAAAAAAAAACCGGCCAAGTGAGAGTCGGACTCGCGCACCAAGGGGGTTCCGTACAAAGTTTTTAAAGGACAAACTTAACTTTGCTGTTCGATCCCTAGAAACGGCTATTGCACCAACCGCAAATTTTAAGTTTGATTTACGGTTTTCAGATTTTTCCCTTTACATGTGCTGTAAGACAATCTTATCGCCAAATTTCGTGATTCTAGGTCAACGGGAACTACTTGCCAATTTAGGTTAAAACAAGGTCTTACAGCACAAGTAAAGGGAAAATTCCGAAAAATAAAAAAAGTTGAAAATTAAGGTCAATTTTGGTACTTACAAGTTTTCGCGAAAATCTAAATTTGCCCATATCTTTTTGACTGAGGACCTTGATTTTACACCTAATAGGGATTATAAATCTCAAAATTTCAACTTGCTAGGACCACGCGTTCCTGAGGAAATCGGTGGTGACAGACGGACGGACAAGAAAGTGATCTTATAAGGGTTCCTTTTTTAGGGTTCTGTAGTCCTGACAAGGAACCCTTATAGTTTCGTCATGTCCGTCTGTCTGTCTGTCGTCCGAGGTTTTGCTAAGAGACCGTTAGTACTAAAAGGCTGTAATTTTGTAGAGGTGGGTATGAATAACGCCGACAAAGTGGTAAAATAAAATTTGTAGGGTAGTCGTCTACCCTATCATGTGGGGTATCGTTGAATAGGTCTTGTAAAATGACTTAGGGGTTGCTTATACTACTTTTGGATTAAATGCTCCATTTACGAAATATGAAACTTTAAAGCAAATTTTGAAAATTTTTGTCCCCGCTCTAAAAGCTGGCTTGAAAAATCAGGAAAAATTCATGATGAAAGTGCATTTTATGGACTTTAAAGAAAAACTATAGCGGTTAAGATAACTTTATTAGTATAGCAGTAATAGTCGTTGAACTTGGGTGTTGGATAATTTTGTACCAAATAAAAATCCTTAGAATAAATCCTATAAAGTGACTAAGATGAAATAGTTTCTTGTTAGATAGCCGCTAGATGGCGTTTCTGCCGCTAGATGGCGCTGCACCAACGGGTTCGTTCTATATTGTGATAACGGGCTACTACGGAACCCTACACTGCGCGTGGCCCGACACGCACTTGGCCGGTTTTTTTTACCTTTTGAAATACGGAACCCTAAAAATGTTGAAGATCACGATAGATGACGATTTCTTTAGAACAGGCTTAGTTTTGGACTTCAAAGTTAATAATTTTAATAAATGTTGTACCGCTTATGGGGATGTCCTCACCCGTATTAGAGCAGAGTGAATGGCAGAAGGCGTGACTACTAAATAAATAGGCACAGAATTCAGAGGGATAACCCTTTTATCTGGGTTGTAGAGGTCAGATAGGCAGTCGCTCCATGTAAAATACTGGTATTCAGCTTCATTCGGTTAGACTGGAAGCCGACCCCAACATAGTTGGGAAAAGGCTAGGCAGATGATGATGATGAATATAATGATAAACCCTAAACCATAAAGATTTATCAAAATAATAGACATTTCAAAATATGTAACGGCTTTTTACTGAATGCTTATGAAAGTATTCGTAATTTTTGTTTGTCTGTCTGTTTGTTCCGGTTAATCTCCGAAACGGCTGAACCGATTTCGACGGGACTTTTACTGGCAGATAGTCGATGTTATAAGGAGTAACTTAGGATACTTTTATTTTAGAGAAAGGATTAGGGTTCCGTTCCGCAAAAAAAAAATAACCTTGAAACAATTTGATATTGTTCAATCAGATTCAAATATGTCATCTTTTTACCCGATTACGGCAAAGCCAAAAGGAAGAGTTATGATTTTAGCAGTATATGTGTGTATGTATTTACGTGTGTTCCTCCGTAGCGCCTAAACTATTCATCCGATTTTGATGAATAAAGTTCCAATCGATTCGTTATGGCCCGGGTAACATGGGCTACATTTTAACCGACTGCAATAAAAGGAGGAGTTTATTTTACCTTGTAAACCCCGATTTTAATTAGAGCGTGATTTTTCAGCAGTCGGGTTTTTTAAGGGTAGTATACCACACAAATTCTTGTCTAAATTTCTTGTTTCAAAATCGAATGGGGAACAAAGCTGTCAAAAGTGTTAGGTAATTTGAGGAAAATTCAGAGACATGTTCTCAACAGAATAAATATATTATGCTCAGTCTTCAAACTTCGTCTACGACATGACATGACCCACTCCCAGACTCATAGACAATAGAAGCTAGAGTTTATACAGTAATTTGTTAACTTTATGGTCTGAGAAGAACCTAGAACAATGTGTATCAGTTTCTGTATCGAGATTATTTAATTAGGATGTTAATGATACGGGCAATGAGCTTGGAACTATCTTTTTAGAGATCTAGACTATTACAAACTAGAAAAACTTGGTGTTTGTGTGTATGTAAATGTCTTGCATGCACTAAAATACAATACAATACTATTTAATTGGATTATACATAGGTAGGTATCATGCAGGAATAATGCTATAATTACATTGCATCATTTAGGCCAGGCCATTCGACTGACCGTAGTTAATTTTCAAGGTTAAGCAACGCTTGGCTAGGTCCGAATGTGGATGGGTGATACTACTTGTTCTTCCCATCATCGCGATTTTTTTTTTGTTCTGGACCATACCTGAGAACCTTCTAGTTACGGAGATATTGGAGTTCAAAGCTTTAACTTTTTCACAAGATTTTTTTAAATACTAGTTTTTACGGTAATAACTTTACTTTAAATACCTTCATGACTCGTTTACTATTCAATGTATCCATTAGCACCAGTTATGTTTAAATCACATGTTACACTAGTAACCAATAAACCTAAATACTCCATGCCTAACCTGGGAATACAACCCAAGACTTCAAGAATTTTCACAGAAAACCAGTCTGAGTATTCAAACCACTTTGTCAAAATTAAATAGTCTCAATATAATGCTGAAACAATTGCACGACATTTTATCAAGCTAGACCAATCTTATTAATTCCAAAGTAATTATATCTTTTGTACGTCATGCCTTATTGTTTTTTAAATTAATTATATAGTGGTTGGTGCAATGGTCGCGTTCTCGTGTGTCTGCTAGGTTGATTGTGAATGTAGGTTCGATGTCTGGGTTGTGCAAAGTCACCTAATGTAATGCTTGTATCCTTATTAATCAGATTGTGGTAATATAAAGACTCCACGAGTGACGATATCTAAGACTAGCAGGCCTATGCAACTTCGTCTGCGTCACATATGAGAGAAAAAGCTCACAAAGGAATAAATTTTCTCCGTTTTTGCAACATTTTTCATTTATACTCCGCTCCTATTGGTCGTAGCGTGATGTTACATAGCACGCCTTCCTCGATAAATGGACTATCCAACACAAAGAATTTTTCAATTCCAACGAGTAGCTCCTAAGATTAGCGCGTTCAACCAACCAACCACACAAACAAACTCTTCAGCTTTATAATTATAATTACAAATTATACAATACAATATTACAATACAATTGTACAATATTATTGCTTTATAATTTTAGTAGATATAAATACAATCAGAGTGCCAAATCTACATATTATACAATTACTAACTTATGCTCGCGTGGAGTTTAGTAAGTGTCCTACGGGATCGCACGACCGAGATAAAATATGCAAGTCCTTTGGTCTGGCGTATTTATTTATGTACACAGCAGACGATATAGGAAAACAAAATTATTATATTTGAGTACAAAGGTAATTCGTTAATCTTCTTTACATAGTGTAAAACAAAGTCGCTCCCGCTGTCTGTACGCTTAGATCGGATTTTAATGCAGTTTTCAGCAAAAGATAGAGTGATTGAAGACTAACCCCCGAATACTGAAACGTCACTCAAAATTTAAGGGCTGCTTAACATTTGAGAAGCTCCTAAACTTTAAATTTCGTATGGCCAAACGTCACTTATGAGTCTCTGTTAAATAAAAGTGCTACTTAAATTTTGAGTGACGTTTCAGTATTCGGGGGCAAGTTTTATACTTATGTACATCACGAAGGTTGCGGGAATCCACTGGATGCGAGTCGCACGGGACCGGTCGATGTGGCGACACTTGGGGGAAGCGTATGTCCAGCTGTGGACGTCTTTCGCCTGAAATGATGATGATGATGTTGACATCACACATCTCATCTACATTGCAAGCCGGGGCTGGTCGCTAGTTGCATTATAAGATGTTTTGATACTGTTTGTTTTTTAAACGTTGCCCCTTACTAGGAATTTCTCTGGTATCATGGGTGCGTTTACAAACATTTAAACTTATGTAAGTTTAAATGTTTGTAAACGCACCATCAAGACCCGAAACTATCTGTAGGCCACAAACATATTTGTTCCGTGCTGGGATCAAACCCGCGATACGCAGTGCAGCAGCCAATTGCTCAGCCACTGCGCCAACCGAAATGGTACGGAGTATCTACTTAAAATATCAGAGTATCAATAAATACATGCGCACTCAGAGCAGAAGACAAGACACTCACCATCTAACTAGCCTTTTCCAAGCTATGTTAGGGTCGGCTTCCAGTCTAGCCGGATGCAGCTGAATACCAGTATTTTACATGGAGCGACTGTCTATCTGACCTCCACAACCCAGTTAGTACTGGGCAATACGATACCCCTTGGTAAGACTGGTTGTCAGACTTTTTGGGCTACTGACTACCTGTAACGACTGTCAAAGTTCTACAAATGATATCCGGGAGCAACGGCTTAACGTGCTTTCCGAAGCACGGAGAAAACTCGGTATGTTTTGGGCGGTTGGTGGTCGAGCAGCGGTGGCCCAGTGGTGGCGGCCCCGACTTACGAACAGGTAAGTCGTGGGTTCGATCGAACCCAGACAGGCGCATTACTTTGAGTAATTTATTTCATCACCACTGCTCTCAAAACAGTGAAGGAAAACATCGTGAGGAAACCGGCATGTCCTAGAACCAAAAATTCGAAGACATGTGACATCTACCAATCCGCACTGGGCCCGCGTGGTGGATTATAGCCCATTTCCTCTCATAGGGAGAAGGCCGTGTCCCAGCAGTGGGAACATTATAGGCTGATGATGATGATGATTGGGTGGTCACCCATCCACAGACCAACCTAGACAAGCGCGGCTTAACCCAAAGATCGACCCGAGCGGCTGTTATTATTTAGCCACGAGCTCCTCCAGAAGACAAGACACTGTTAGTAAATATTTAATTATGGCAACATTAGAGATAGCTGCAACTTGTGTTATTATTGATTGATTTAAGTAAAAACTTGATCAAACTTTTTGTTGAACTTATTTTATTGCTACTCGTATAGCGTCAATGAAGCAAGATCGATGCTAGAGCTAAAATGAAGATAATTAAGTGAATGGGGCAGAGATAGTCAATAGGTTACCTAGTTGTCGCTAATAATGTCTCAACATGCGTCCATCAGTAAATATTGACATTAGTCCATCGTGGTCTAGCCTAGTGATGTGACCGTCGGTGCCAATATAGGTCTTGAGTTCGAACCCAAGGCACGCACCTCTGATTTTTCGGAATCATGTGCGTATTGTATCAGTAGATTACCAGTCGCTTGTTCACTTTTTGACCTTAATGGCGCAGCGGTAGTGAGGCTGCCTTACGTTCTTAGGGTCTCGGGTCCGACTCCCGATTAGAGCAAATGTTTGTGTGATGAGCATGGATATTTGTTTCCGAGTCATGGATGTTTATATGTATAATAAGTATTTATTTACAAACAAAAAGTATCTATGTAGTATTTCAACTATTTGCATGGTGTCCACGACACAAGCTTGGTTGCTTAGTGTGGCATTAGATGGCGCTGTGTGTTAATGTCCAGCGATATTTATTTATTTATATCTTGTTTTACATATTTTGTGCAAGCAACGACCTATTGTCGGGCATACGCTGTCCCCCCATACTTTAAGTGCTAATGCTGTAACATGATAATATTATATTTCAAAAGAGTAACCATGGAGTTTCTTGCCGATTCTTCTCCATAGGATACGACCAAGCCGAACCGTGCACCATTTTCGACGTTTTATAAATGCCGTCTAGGCCTATGTGAACTACTTTTGATTTTGATCACTTGCTTCGGTGAAGAAACCAGCATGCCTGAGAGATATTTCTTGACGGCATGTAAAGCCAAGTCAGAGGCCCATGGGCGGCATAAAAACTCTGACCAAGTTAGGCACTAACCACACGATAAAGAGATGAAGTTCATCGATCAGTTTAATCCCATCAGTCAATAGGCGAGACGACAAAAAAAAACTAATTAGTCCGTCAGTTAGATTATCAAAAAATATTTGACCCGTGTTTTTTCTTTTGTTACGTAAACCAAAATTGAAGAAGTTAAGACGCTTTTAAAATTCTCAATACGTCACGCCTAGGTATAATTTTTACCTGGTTCTGACGTCACGAGCCCCCACTTTGCCCGCAGTTTTGATGCGTTTTATCTTTGTCAATATTCATTAATTTACAAAAACAAAAAATACGTGTCCATTATTTTTCAATACTCTAACTGACGGACTAAATAGATTTGCAATTTTTTTTATACTGTCGTCATGCTTACTGTGTGAGCAATAATTAACTTACCTATTATTTTTTAAATTGGCATGCTGGGCTGTGAAGAAAATGGATGATATAAGATTAAGAAGAAGCAGAAGAATTATTTATTTCTGAGTATATGGTACATTAAGATATTCATATTAGACAGTTTCACATACACTACCGTTGCCGGTGTAGAAATATTAAAATTAACTTACAAAGCTCTATGTCGTAACAATGCAAAGTTCCCATTAATATAAATTAGTTGAAATGAAATTGCGATTTTACACAATGTCAAGGTTTTATAAACACAACTATTATTTATGAATTAAATGTCAAAATTTACTATATAACTAGTAATTTTTATTTTTATTTTTTATTATTTTATTGTAAATCATTTGACATTGCTTAGGCAATGTCAAACAACAATACAAGACAATGGGTGACAAAAATAATATCAAAATGTATAATTTAAAAATTTGATTGATCCGATTGATTGCATGTAGCAGAGATGAAAATGGTGAATGGAAATTAAGAAATGAGTTTATAAGAGGAAGTTTAAAAGTAACGCCAGTTACAGAAAAGTTGAAAGGGAATTGATTGTCTTGGTATGGGCATGTGATGAGGAGGGAAGAATGGCATGTGACTAAAAGAGTGATGAATATAAATGTTGATGGATGGAGAGGGAGAGGCAGACCAAAGAAACGGTGGATGGACTGTGTGAGGAATGATATGAAAAAAATAGTGATGATTGCGTGACGGTTGAGAGAGGAGAATAGAAGAAAAAAACGTGTTGCGACGACCACAAGTAACATGGGACGAGGGCAGAAAATTGAAGATATTTAAATCCTGAAATGTTTACCATTGAAATCAAGTAATGTATAGCAGTTGAAAAGTGTAGTGAATAAACACACATTATTGATTGTTTATTACGCACTCGCTGACTCACTAATCAGTTATGGACTTATTGTGTATGGACGTACTTTTAAAACATATTTACTAGAAATAAAGAATCTACAGATAAGACTGATCAAGTTCCTAGTTAGCAAACGGGTTAAGATAAAGTGTAACAAAGAATACGATAAATTGTTCTCCATTTGTAAAATCTTGCCAGTAGATATGAAAGTTGAGTATTTGATAGGGTTAGAACACTATTATAGTGATACATTCAAAGTAAATGTTAAAAATAAGTTTAACACAAGGAGTGTGAGAGAGAAAAGACTAGTACAACCAACAATAACAAACTATTATGGTAAAAGAACGTCAAAATATTTGGTGCCAAAAGTATTTAATAAAACAGAATTATTAAGGAATAACTCTAACCTTAGCAAAGGTGTGTTAAAGGCAAAACTAAAGAATTTATTTCTGGAGAGCGCGGACACGTCGTCGCCGTCGGACTGATGGGCGGTGGGTTCTAGACCGGAGTGGCCAGCAGTGGTCACCCCGGGTTGGAATTCATTATGTTGTATGTTGGTGTCGGTCTGTCGTTGTCGAAAAATAAAATTCACGAGACAGATGTAGCAGTAAGTTTTATATATTCGATTTTAGGTTAAGTTTATAATTTTGAATTATGTATGATAAACGAGCGCTTCTCGCCATCAAACTGTAAAGTTTGGCGAGTAAAAAAAACTGTAAAAAATAACTTGTTTTTGTGTAAGAGATAATAAATTAAAAAAAAAAAAAAAAAGTGTATACCATCATAGCAGTGTAGCAGTAGTGCTACACTGCTATGACTGCTATTGATGATAATCTTAGCTAATGAAATACAAGCAATTTTGTTTTATGAAGGTAGTTTATTCTGTGAAAACAGGTAGCTTCATAAAATATTTATTTAAAACTCAGTACGTACCAACGGCTGAACTTAGGTAGTCTAGTATTTATCTGTATCTAAGTTCACGAGTAACTCACGCTCACTTGTATACAGCGTGTTTTATGTTTAATCCGGTCTGAAACAGGCGATAGTCGATACTGATTCTGAACCCAAGATCATAGATATAATAGTGCATTCTTGGTACTTGACACAAGAAGAGTCAAGAAGCTTTTCTAGAGTCAGCGAACTTCGAAGAATATCCGTGAGCATCAATACTGCCAATCAGGGAGCCCAAGGCAGTAATCCTCAACACCAACGTTGCTGATCGATAAATGACCTATCGTACGATGACCTGTGGGACTACTCGACCGTGTATTTATATGAAATATTTGCCCATCCTAACCAACGGTGCTCAAACTTGGTCCCTAACCGAATCGCAAAACATTAAATCACAAAACCGGGCAATGGAGCGTACACATACTCAATCGCAATCTAGAATCGCTGATGTGGGTAATAACACTGCTAGCTTGAAGTGGGATTGGGTGGGCCATGTCTGTAGAATGCATCAGGACTGATGGACCGAAATCGTCACGCAGTGGCTGCCGGAAGACGGGCGTCGTCACCGAGGGACGCCTAGAAAACGGCGTGGCGACCTAGAATAAGCGTTTGTGAGGGATTGGCCAGAGAATACTGCACGGAGAGAAGAGTGGAACGCAATGGGAGAGGCCTTTACCCAATAGTACGACATAAGTGCGAATAATAAATTAATGAGTTTCCCATATTTATCAATAGAAGGCGCTACTTCAGGTTGAGTACAAAAAGTTAAAGCGATTTAAATAAGTTTTAAAGCGATCGATGAGGAGGGAAGAATCGCATGTGACTAAAAGAGTGATGAATATAAATGTGAATGGATGGAGAGGGAGAGAAAGACCAAAGAAACAATGGAAAAAAACGTGTTGCGCCGACCACAAGTAACATGGGACGAGGGCAGAAAATTGAAGATTTTTAAATCCTGAAATGTTTACCATTGAAATCAAGTCATGTATAGCAGTGTATACCATCATAGCAGTGTAGCAGTAGTGCTACACTGCTATGACTGCTATTGATGATAATCTTAGCTAATGAAATACAAGCAATTTTGTTTTATGAAGGTAGTTTATTCTGTGAAAACAGGTAGCTTCATAAAATATTTATTTAAAACTCAGTACGTACCAACGGCTGAACTTAGGTAGTCTAGTATTTATCTGTATCTAAGTTCACGAGTAACTCACGCTCACTTGTATACATCGTGTTTTATGTTTAATCCGGTCTGAAACAGGCGATAGTTGATACTGATTCTGAACCCAAGACCATAGATATAAGAGTGCAAGAAGCTTTCCTAGAGTCAGCGAACTTCGAAGAATATCCGTGAGTATCAATACTGCCAATCAGGGAGCCCAGGGCAGTAATCCTCAACACCAACGTTGCTGATCGATAAATGACCTATCTTACGATGACCTGTGGGACTACTCGACCGTGTATTTATTTGGAATATTTGCCCATCCTAACCAACGGTGCTCAAACTTGGTCCCTAACCGAATCGCAAAACATTAAATCACAAAACCGGGCAATGGAGCGTACACATACTCAATCGCAATCTAGAATCGCTGATGTGGGTAATAACACTGCTAGCTTGAAGTGGGATTGGGTGGGCCATGTCTGTAGAATGCATCAGGACTGATGGACCGAAATCGTCACGCAGTGGCTGCCGGAAGAAGGGCGTCGTCACCGAGGGACGCCTAGAAAACGGCGTGGCGACCTAGAATAAGCGTTTGTGAGGGATTGTTCAGAGAATACTGCACGGAGAGAAGAGTGGAACGCAATGGGAGAGGCCTTTACCCAATAGTACGACATAAGTGCGAATAATAAATTAATGAGTTTCCCATATTTATCAATAGAAGGCGCTACTTCAGGTTGAGTACAAAAAGTTAAAGCGATTTAAATGAGTTTTAAAGCGATCGATAAGGTATAATAAAATGGGCAAGTGTTGAGGAGGGAAGAATCGCATGTGACTAAAAGAGTGATGAATATAAATGTGAATGGATGGAGAGGGAGAGGAAGACCAAAGAAACGATGGATAGATTGTGTGAGGAGTGATGTGAAGGAAAAAGGTGTAAATGATAGCGTGACGGTTGACAGGGGAGAGTGGAAGAAAAAACCGTGTTGCGCCGACAACAAGTAACATGGGGGCAGGAAGATTATGACGATTAGGTACCGGCATAATAAAAACTCGCAAAAAAAACCCAGCTCTCGCTTGACACATCTTACACAAACATGAAAGACGAAGTTTGCAATCAAACACACTCTGTATAGCAAAACTAGAACTAACAGCTCAACAAAAGGTTACGTAAAGTTAACCGGTTTAAGGTTCGAGTGTATACAGTTACGTTCATTTGAGACTTGTTAACGTATTCTATTTCGTTATAGTTCAGATTTAAGAACTGTATCGAATTTGGTCTTGATTACCTCGTTGGTCGAGTGATCGCAAGCCCGACCGCTGAGCATGAGGTGCTGGGATCGATCCTTGGGCTGGGAAAAGTGTTTTTGGGTCTACTCCATTTGGAATTTCTCAGTAGCAGCTACAGAGTCTGGATTAGGCTTGTGTCCTGAAAAAATCTAATTAGTCCGTTAGATAGATTATCAAAAAATATTTGACACGTATTTTTTCTTTTGTTACGTAAACCAAAATTGACGAAGATACGACGCTTTTAAAATTCTCAATACGTCACGCCATGTTATAATTTTTAGTGCGTTGTGACGTCACGAGCCCCCACTCCCGAGTTTTGATGCGTTTTATCTTTGTCAATATTCATTGATTTACAAAATCAAAAAATACGTGTCCATTATTTTCCAATACTCTAACTGACGGACTAAATAGATCTGCAATTTATGGAAGGTGGAAACCGCCCTCTATTATTTGGGACAAACATAGCTGGTGAAATGTAGGTATACTTAGGTACACCTCTTGCTAACCCCTCGAGAATTACAGGCGTGATTTTATGTTATAGTCCTGATATAGGGTAGCTTTTGGACTGACTACGTCACCAAGGATTGCAAGACACTCTTTTTCTTTGTGGGGCATACAAATCGGTCCACCTGATAGCAAATGCCCATCGCCACCTTTGGACACCTGCAATAGCATGGTTTCACAGGGTTACTCTGAAAAACGTCCTTCTTCTTGGCGTGTCGATGGCAATCTAAATTGTGTCGGCCCAGAACTAAGCCACGAGTTTGGCGTGGGCCTCCAGGCCCTGTAATTAACAAACTACAGGACACGCAGGGCACGATATAGAGTGCCCCATTGTTTGTGCTACAGCACGATATTTAAACACCAAACCGCACTTACGCTCAAAGGCAGAGCCTACAATGAATCTCCACCTGACTGGTTTTTCTTAATTCGGTCAACATGGGTTCCAAAGTTCAAGTTCTGGAAACCATCATGCCTTCTGCCTTCTAGTTACGGATATATTGGAGGTTATCGGTTCCTAGTGTTTCAAAAGTTTTTTAATCTCACATTTTATGTTTTAGATTTATTTTTTATGCCTCCACTACCCCTGTACTATTCAATGCATCCAACAGCACAATGTTTTAAGTGCGTTACATTGTCTCCCACCGTAAACCGTGATTTTTACCCAAAAAAAAAGTCGTTTCCCAGCAACAATTTTTGCGTAGAGTAACTTAGTTTGATGTACAGAATGTTTGGTTCGAATTCGTGAAGGGTCCGATCACACCTTTTATATGACCATTCATTGTATTTGTCACTGAATTTATGGTAAGCAGTGACCCTCACCGAGGTCATAACACTATTCTTGATGGAGGAATTGTCTTAACAGCTACAAGGTCAATCGTCTAGCTAAGCTAGTTACCATTAGACAAAGTAGAACCATTTTATTTATACAAATATTACTAAGGGGAAAAATTTGTTTATAAGTTTGTTCGTAGGGGGTAATCTCCGAAACTAATGATCCAATTCAAAAAATTCTTTCAGTGGCAGAAAGCTACATTATTCGTCGGGCTTTAGGCTTTAAATTACATTCATATCATGCATGTTAGTAGAGCTATCACAATTTTTGCGGACAAAGTCGCGGGCAATATGCTAGTGTTATATAAATTAATAAATTGTTTCATTCAATGAAGCAAAGATTAATGATAATAACGTTTCGAGTCGTTTTGAAAAAATTAATCAGTTTCTGTACTTTCAATTCATGTATTAATTTAAAGAGAATGAAATTGAAATTGAACATGAACACTTCTAAATTCTATTGGCAAATACAATTTAACTTTTTATTTTTGCTTTGTTTTCACTGATGTTCTAACAAACTAGTAGGTTGAAGAAGGATAAGTTTAATAGCCAAAAATATTTGGCCTATAATGTTCCCACTACTGGGACACACGGCCTCTTCTCTATGAGAGAGGGTTGGTAGATCTCACATAATAATAGCCAACGTTTTTATTTATTTTTACACTAAATAGGCTTGCGTTTGGCCGCAACTCTCCTGATGTGAATCGTTGACACGGCCTACGGTGAAGTACGCTTGCTTAGGCGAAACCGATTCACTGAAACTTTGAAGAGATCCAGATTACAATGACCGGGAAACAGAGAAGCCGGCAGTGAATTCGACAGACTAGCGGTTTGCACAATAAGTAAGGAAGCTTAGCGCTTTGTTCGGGTCCGTGGAACTTCAATCATAAAACGCCAATGTGGCAAACACGATTCTATTCGACTTTGATATCCAGTGTCCAAAGTGTAAAGGTAAGTTTAAAGAGAGTTCTTATTAGGACAGGCTAAGAGATTGTACACTGAGCAGGCAGCAGTCGAAGATATATGATTATTCTTCGAACACCCCAAGCGGCTTACGTCGCACCACCTACAATATAATCAGCCTATAAAGTTCCCGTTACGAAGTTCGTGTTATGGAACTCAAATCAAGTTGGGCAGAACACTTAACAAAGCGCAGTGATGGCAGGTGGAGTAAAGCTGTGACCAAATGGCATCCAAGGAATGGAAAGAGAAATGTTGGTCGTCCGGCGGCGAGATGGGCAAACGACATTGTTGCCATCGCGGGAATATCCTGGATGAGGCTGGCACAAGAGCGTGGAGCTTGGCACAAGCAAAGAGAGACCTATACCCAGAGTTTGGGTCGTTTAAGACCATGCCAAATGCTTCTTTTTAGCCCCGTAAGGTCGATATAACCTGCTAATCTCAGCATTGCAACATCCTAGCCCAATTATAACTGCCGCCCGCCGTCGACCGTGGTATCGGCGCATTTCGTAAGTAATCATACTTTGATTATAACATGTACGAGTGTGTAGACAAGGACTTGTCATTGTCTATGGTTTAGAGGCTGTTTGTTTGTGGTACGGCTGTTTTTTGACCGGTAATTTGGTTAATGTTGGCGGAAAGAGAAAAATGTCGTGAGGAAAGTTTTGAGTATGAATGTGGATGGGTATATGAGTAGAGGAAGACCAAAGAAACGATGGATGGACTGTGTTAAGGATGATATGGTAAGAAAGGAAGTGTCTGATGAGATGACGAGTAATAGAGAAGTATGGAAGAAGAAGACATGCTGCGCCGACCACAAATGAATTGGGATAAGGGTAAGATAATGATGAATGATGATGACTCGTGCATATAACAATAATTTTTGTTTCATCAAAATTGGCCTAGGATTTCCAAAGTTACAGCGTTGTAAAATTTCGACACATTTTTAAATTTGCGTTACATCGCGAGCTAATACGATGACGTCACGTCGCGAGTGTTATGTCCGATTGCGGGTGATGCGAAGTGTTTATATGATAGGACATAAAAAAACAAAACAGATCCTTTTTTCTCGAGTATTATAACGTTGGTGTCTCATTGTGGAATTCAATACTTTTCTCAATTTTCCGTATTAGAATTACTACTCTAGTTTAAATAAACAAACTATGACTTGTACTCAAGCACTCGGCGAGATATTAAGCGAGTGAATTATAGCTAAACGCAATATAAAAACATGCACATTAGGATAACACTCAAAAACCCACCCAACGCTTATAACACAAAGCCCAAGATCCTTTGACAAAGAACGTGGTCTGTTTTTCTAAGCGGAAATAGACTTTATTCCGAAATGATTAAAGTGTGAATTGGAGTGCTAATATAACAATGAAGTGGTATTCAGTGGGTCAGTAGCAAGGTATTGCGAGAGTCCTAAGATACTTGATATATAAAGCTTGTACGTCCGACCTATAGGGTGTCTCTAAATTTGCAGGACAAAGTTGTGATTAAACGTGCCACAGACAACTTTCATCATCTGCATAGCGTACTCCCAACTATGTTGGGGTCGGCTTCCAGTCTAACCGGATGCAACTGAATACCAGTATTTTACATGGAGCGACTGCCTATCTGACCTCCACTACTCAGTTAGTACTGGGTAATACGATACCCCTCGGTAAGACTGGTTGTCAGACTTTCGGGCCACTGACGATCTGTAACGACTGTCAAAGATCTCTACAATCGACAGCCGGGACCAACGTAGTAAATGCAATCTCGATCTCGCGAGATCTCGCCTCATTTTTCGAGATAAATCTCGAAGCATAAAATGACTAGATCTCGGCCGAGATTGACAAGATCAAGTGCAGCAGCACTTTAAGCAGTATTTGTTTTTTAAGGAGCTATTTCCTAAATTACTCCTAAAACCATTTGTTTCTTGTTTGTCTCACTTTCATTATTTTTATTAAAATACGTACTTTCTTGATTAGAGATTTTTGTTACTGGTCTGAATTGGGATACAAATCACAATTCAGATCAGTAAAAAAATCTCTCGAGTTCATTATTATAAGTAAATAATTATAAAAATAAAGACTTTTTTTCAATCATTGATGTTGTATCTTACTCGCATCATAATCACAACTAAGCAGTTTCAATCATGTTTTACTTATCTACGTGAAACAATACTTTTTGAAAACCAGTCGAGATCTCGAAAATGCCGAGATCTCGCCGAGATCGAATTTCTAATCCCTCGATATCTCGACTTGGCGATCTCGTCTCGAGATTGCATTCCCTAGACCAACGGATTAACGCGCTTTACGAGGCACGGAGGAAACTCGGTATGAAATAGGTGGTCACCCATCCACAGACAAACCTAGGCAAGCGCGGCTTAACCTGAAGACAGATCCGAGAAGCTTTTATTGTTTAGCCACGAGCTTCTCCATCGAGAACATTCATGTTGGTTAATATGTCATACCTCGCGAATCTTTTCCCGTAAAAGTTGTCAAAGGCAATTCTCTCATTCTTTAGAGTAAGTGAAAGTTAATAAACTCCAACTTACTCTTCAGTAAATTCTACTAATTTATTTGGCACGGATGGCTCTCGTTGTATAACGGACAGTCACCCATCCACGAATTGATCTTGGCAAGCGTAGCTTACCCTTAGCGAGCACACAACACAAATCCCACAAACAACTATACTCATAGACACTATACGTCTACACAAGAATCACGAGCAGCCATGCCCAAGTTTCGCACGCCTCTACTCCATTACGGCTATAAAAGATACAAGTTGACATTTTTACACGATTCCACATAATCACAGACAAACACAATGAGTTATATTCTTTTTATTCACGGTTAAGTGCAAGAAGGCCGGCTAACAATTAGATTTTGTTATCTGTGGTCATCATGTCTGTGAGTATTCGACCTCTTTATTGGGTGCGTTCTTATTTTAAAATTCTATTTCGGTTGCGAAATTGATCGAATGTATCTATAGAGCTAAAGGACATTATGGCGCTTAAATTGACAGGGGGCGTTGTTGGTGTACATTTGTGAAATTGTATTTAAAACCAAGATGGCGATGGCGGCGCGATTAGTTTAGATTTAGGCCACGTGCTAAAAGATCTTTGTACAACAACTACAACTTTGGATAGATGATTTGGTCTGATATAAGATTTATACATAGATAGTGGTATCATAGATTGCATACCGTTTTAGTCAAATGCAATAAGTATACAACCGAGTGGGTGTCCAATACTTGCATAATGTGCTGTCACAAACTAGCCAATATCAACAATGACATTTCTTGCTCAATTCAATACTTTTAATTCGATATTTTTTCAGTATAAATAAACTGTCAAAAAGTTATTTAAAATAAATGCGAGAGTAAATCTGTCTGTCTAATATCATGTTGGAACACAGACTTCCCCTCTGTGTAATAACACAGAGGCGAAGTCTGTGTTCCAACAGGATATTATAGGCTGATGCTTCAGACAGGAGAGGTACACGCTAGCGCAAAAGTTGGTGAGAAGATTGAATTCAGATTAAGGCGCTACCTCGAAACCTCGCACCGGGCGACTGATCCACTAAGCGAGTGAAAATGATGCAATTACTTTTGAAACGCAAAAGAAGAGAGATGGCTATAATGTGCGTGCGCTCGGAATAAAACGACGTATGTGCCAAAACGAATTTACTCCTTTTTTTAACAAAATAAAGAATTAAATTTAAAACTACTTTGACTAAACTTTGACACAATAATTATCTGTTTTAAAGTAAATTCTATTGAATAACCCTTAAAAGTTACGCCGTGATGTCGAAAAAAGTAAAAAAAATGATATAACTTTGCAATTTTTTTGTATCGAGAAAAAAACATTTAATCGTGTATTCCTGTTACATGATACTAAACCAAAGAGTCAAAAAACATATACCAAAATGTTAAATCCCTATTCCACATACTTAGCAAGTTACACGAAATAGAAAAATCACATTTTTTTCAACATTTCACCTTAAAAATAGGAAAGAAGATGGAAAAATAGAAAAGCCTTTGGCCTGCCATGGGCCGAAATAGGCTAAAACTAAATAATAATAAGTACATTTACACGACTGCCAAGGAAGTGTTATGTTTTTCGCGCGTATCTTGTGTGAAAATTTCTTTATGACCTCGTATCTTCCAAATGGCTGGATGGATTTCGACGATTACGGTATCATTAGATTTGTTTAAAAACCCCCAGGGTTCTTGGATAGTTGTTAAAAAAAAGGCAAATTTTTTACGCTAAATTACAATTTAGCGTCAAAAATTTGCCATTTTGTTTTTTTTCGTCGTTAATCATTTTTTTTCAACCGAACAGCAGTCGGGTTTTTTGATTATTTTAATTAAATGTTACTTGTTATATTGTTGTCAATTAGGTATTGTTTTGCACCTGTAAGTATAGCAGCCCATATAAAGTTCCGGGTAGGTGTGCAACCTAATTTACAAAATGTAGCAACTTCGGAGAGGCCTATGAATCACAGGTCTTTCCCAACTCGATGCCAAGCCCGGTTCTCTGACTTCCGTGTACTGTGTTTACCCTAATGGTATTAAGTTTATTTGGTTTAAAAGACATGTTTTCACCCAGAGAAATGGGGAATTCAATGATTATTCAAGTTCAACATCTCCTTAGCCTTTTCCCAAATATGTTGGAGTCGGCTTCCAGTCTAAAAGGATGCGGCTGAATAAGTACCAGTATTTGACATGGAGCGACTGCCTATCCGACCTCGACAGCTCAGTTAGTACTAGGTAATACGATACCCCTTGGTAACACATGGTTGTAAGACTTTCAGACCACTGACTACCAGTAATGACTGTCAAAGTCAACAAATGACAGTCGAAATGAAAAGCTTAACGTTCTTTCCGAGGCACGGAAGTAACTATGTAATGGATGGTTCAGGCATCCACGGACCAACCTAGACAAGCACGGCTTAACCTAAAGATCTACCCGAGCGGCTGTTATAATTTAACCACGAGCTTCTCAAATTTTGATCTATGCGAAGAAGAATAAATACCAATAACATATTATAAAGCGGAAAGATTTTTTTGTTTGTTTATACCAAATAAGCTCCGAAACTACTGGACCGATTTTAACTATTTTTTCACCAATAGAAAGCTTAACTATCAGGAAATAACATAGCCTATAAATTAAATTTATATAATAAAAATTAGCCGAGCAATCACAATTTATGTGGACGAAGTCGCGTGTGAAGCGCTCATGAATATCTTAAGGCTGATGCTCCAGGGTAGCCCGCGAAATTCAAATTTTCTTACGTTTTTTGCAATTTCCAGGCCAGTGCTAAGTTTTATTTTGATTAAAATATTATTTGCGGTTGTAAGACGAATGGAGTTACAAAAATATAAACATCAAAATCATCAATACAACCCTCCATGTTCATGTAACTCGATTGAATGACTTTTTCTAAAATATTCATTCAATCCAGTTATCATACTCGATACTAGAATCAACATACAACCTAGCACTGGTCTGCAAATTGCAAAAAACGTAAGAAAATTTGAATTTCGCGGGCTGGTTGGAGCATTCACCTTAAGATTGAACTTAAAACACAATATAAATCTGTACCACGGCTATGCACTACTGTTAACCCCGCCAGCTATACTTAAAACACAAGTAGCTCCATAATGTCAGTGACAGGTAGTCGGCCCCTGCGCCGACGTAATGACACATTTCCTTTGACTTTACACTTAGGAGCAACAAGCCACTCAGACAAACAGAAGACAAAAGAAACAGAAGGCTATCTCAGCACACTAATATTATAGAGGCGAAAGTTTGTGTGTGTATGTTTGTTTCTCTTTCACGCAAAAACTACTGAACGAATTTGGATGAAACTCAGCACAAAGATGGTTTTTGACCTGCATTAACACATAGGATACTTTTAATTCCAGTAGTATGATCCGTGGGACAATAATCGAAAGCTAGCAAGCGAAGCTAGTTTATTGTCAACAGCAATCATTATCATCATCATCAAAGTTCGGAATTACCCACTGCTGGGTATAGGCATGCCCTTTCTTCATACTTCCATACTTCGAAGCGACAAATACATTGAAAACAAGAATTTGTGTAGTATACTACAACTAATAAACCTACAAAAAAATCACGCTCTAATTAAATTCGGGGTTTACAAGATGAAATCAACTCCTCCTATTGTTGAAGTCCGTTTAAATGTAGCCTATGTTACCTAGGCCATAATAACGAATCGATTGACACCTTTTTTTTCTTTTTTTTTTTCGGATGGGAAATCATCAAATGACTCCTCCCGCTCTGGGCGGAGCAGGAGGGAGTGTCAGACTTTTACTGACTAAAACCCATCCATGTTCCTCCATCGCCCTTTGTGTTCCGGGGTCACGGTATCTCTTTCGAACAGTCCCGCAATCCCGGCAGGCATCGGTCCTTGCCACCCCCTTCCTATTGCTGACTCTCTTTGAGGCGCGCGTGGAACACGAACGCGCCGTCGACACGGCCTGTCGTCATGAGATGGACGGACGGCTAGCTAGCCCGTAGCCCACCGTCAACAGGCCCGCGCCTACGGTGGCCGGGGGCCACGTGGTAGACCCCGACGGTGTGACCGACCGACAGACCCCGGGGTGTCTCACGCGGCGGATCGTTTGACACCTTATATATCGAAATCAGCATCCCTAGCCAAGTTGACAATCTACAATCGTTAACGCTAGTAGAAAACTAATCAAATGAATGGGAATGACATCATCTCAACGTTAAATCACGTGATCAACACAAACGAATAGAAAATTCGTAGACAAGTTTAAAATGATAGAATAGAATTTTATCGTTTCTACAATGTTGATCGCTAAACTCTTTGGTAGGAACGCTCACCATAGACTAACTAAACTTTAGTCTATGGTGAGCGTTCCTACCAAAGAGTTAAAGAGTAGTACTTACAAAAGAGTTTAAAAAAGTAGTCACTAAAGTGTAGGTTTTTTCTACAGACATTAGAGAACGAGCGATCGACTCCGTGTCAACTTGGCTACCAATTTAGCGCTTTCTACAATCGCTTAGGCCGAGGCGTTTACGATTGTAGAAAGAGAATCGATAAGAAACGTTTGTAACTTGGCTAGGCCTGCTGATGAATAGTTTAGGCGCTACGGAGAAAATACGTAAATACATACATACATAGACTGCTAAAATTACCCTTTAGGCTTCGGTGTAGTCGGATAAAAAACAAAAGAAGTAGAATAAATAGTGAAGTAGTAGTGAAGTGGAACTTCGGCAAATTCGTTTCCTTATGTAACGACAGCCTACTCATATTAACGTATACTGTGTGTACTTCATGTGATTTGTGTTAGTCATGGTATTTCTTGTTTGGGCTTAGCAGTCAAACAGGAGCTTAATGATATTATCATTTTGACTTGATATCTGATGTCCTGCGGTTTCACCCCCGTAGTTCCCGTTCCCGTGGGAGTACCGGAATAAAATATAGCCTATAGCACTCACGAATAATGTAGCTTTCTACCAGTGAATTAATTTTTAAAATTGGTTCATTACTTCCGGAGATTACCCCCTACATACAAACTTACAAACAAATGTTACCTCTTTATAAAATTATAGTATAGATGTAATTTCGTCATCAACTCGAGTAAAGTTTTAAGGTAAGGAGAAGCTAGTAGGAGCTCGTGGCTAAATAATAATAGCCACTCGGATCGATCTTTAGGTTAAGCCGTGCTTGCCTAGGTTGGTCTATGGATGGGTGACCACCCAATTCATACCGAGTTTCCTCCGTGCCTCGGAAAGCACGTTAAGCAGTTGGTCCCGGCTGTCATTTGTAGATCTTTGACAGTCATTACAGGTTGTCAGTGGCCTGAAAAGTCTTAAAACCAGTCTCACCAAGGAGTATCGTATTACCCAGTACTAACTGGGTTGTGGAGGTCAGATAGGCAGTCGCTCCATGTAAAATACTGGTATTCAGCTGCATCCGGTTAGACTGGAAGCCGGACCCAATATAGTTGGGAAAAGGCTAGGCAGATGATGATTTCAATTCGAACCAGTAGTTCCGGAGATTAACGCGTTCAACCAAACAAACACTTCAGTTTTATTAATAATAAAATTAAATTAAATTATTGACTGTTTAACTAAACTAATAAGTATAGATAAACAGTAAATAATTTAATTTAATTGAATTACTAATTATATTGATAACGCAACTTTTATACTTATTAAAAACAAAAGTTGCATATACTTCAAAACCATACCAACCATATTTGAATGCCTTATAAAATTATTACGATTGTCTGTAGAAAGTTAGTATCCGTTGCAGAATAAAAAATAACAATAATTCAGACGTTCAATTTAGATTTATCGGATAGATCGGTATAGCTCGTCTTTTTTATTCGGGTTCCGTAGTAAGATAAAATGTTATGATGTCTCCAAAATTCACTTCACCGACTTCACCCCTATGATCTTTTTAGGATCCGTACCCAAAAGTCTGTTCCGGTGAAAATCTTTAAATCTTTGCAAGAACTTAACATTATTTATTTTGTGAAGTGCCCTATTGTGATTGGGACATCACCATATTTCCACTTTAGAACAGAATCGTGTTTACGTATTCACAATGGCGCCCACGGCCATTTTATACCTACGAGCTACGTCTCGCGTACCCTTATTTACCACGACATCTATTTCTATGATCAAGAAGAATTTGTACGGAACCGTAGTCTTGATGCTTAATCCGACCCACGTACTCTTAATTTTATCAGATTAGACGATTATTAATAATTATAACATGGTAGCCAATTAATAAATTACTCAATCTAGATTTAGGCTCAAATTCGAAAGGCACAATCGTGTGAGAAAGTTAACATTAGTTGTTAGTATTATATCTTTTATACATTTCCGGTTATTGTTAACACTCGTTCGTTCTTTATCGTGTGGTTAGTGGCTAACCTGGTGTCAGAGTTTTTATGCCGCCCATGGGCCTCTGACTTGGCTTAAGTAATATCTCTCAGGCATGCTGGTTTCCTAACGATGTTTTCCTTCACCGAAGCAAGTGATAATTATACAAAACGCACATGACGTATCCGAAAAATCAGAGGTGCGTGTCTTGCGTTCGAACTTGAGACTTATGACTTAGCAGTCCAATGGTCACACTACTAGGCTATCATAAAAGATTGATTGCAAATAACTTACTGTGTGATTTCTTTTCAAGTCATCAGTGTGTCTAAAGTTCTGAGTGTGTATGTGGATGGTTATAAGAGTAGAAGAAGACCAAAGAAACGATGGATGGACTGTGTGAAGGATGATATGGTAAGAAAGGAAGTGTCTGATGAGATGACGAGTAATAGAGAAGTGTGGAAGAAGAAGACATACTGCGCCGATCACAAATGAATTGGGATAAGGTCAAGAGAGTGACGACGATGAGTGTGTCCAGATTCTGAACTGTAGGTCCTAGACAAATATGCTTGTAGCCTGTGGTTCACAATTCATCTAAATTAACTAGAAAAAAAGCTATAAAAAGTATAATACAAAACGGAAACAATTACTTTTTTTTATGCAACCGATGATTTAGCAAAGAAAAGACATCAACGCGTGATATAATTATGTGAACTAAATGACGAAAACGACGTTCTGGCCCGACTCCAAAATATATTGTGACACAGGGGCAAGAATTTGAGGAAAGTCGGTAGACACTATTTAGTTTATACTGAAATCGAAAACCTGTAGAAAGACAAAAGAAATTCTTAACGGCAAAACACAATAACACTTGGCGCGACTTGGGAATCGAAACCAAGACCTCACGCTAACCAGTAGCACTTGCGATCACTTGACCATTGAGGGCATACTTAATCATCATCTGCCCAGCCTTTTCCCAACTATGTTGGGGTCGGCTTCCAGTCTAACCGGATGCAGCTGAATACCAGTATTTTACATGGAGCGACTGCCTATCTGACCTCCACAACCCAGTTAGTACTGGGTAATATGATACCTCTTGGTAAGACTGGTTGTCAGACTTTCAGACCAGACTACTTAACGAATGTCAAAGATCTCCGGATGACCAATGCTTAATGTGATTTCCGAAAATGTGTGAAGGAAAATCGGTGTGTAATGGGTGATCACCCATCCACGGACCAACCTAGGCTACTGTAGCTTAACCTGAAGATTGGCCCGAGCGGCTGTTACTATATTTAGCACTTAATCATTTTATATAATTTCAAGACGGCCAGTAATCTTTAAAAAATTGTACAACGCAAAAAAAAATACGAAGTAGGCCGTACATATAGTTGCCTTGGCCGACTTCTGTGTAAAAAAAGTCACGTGGTTCCAGCGTATAGGTGGAACGCAAACCGAATGCAATGATGACTCATATAATTTCTTCGTTCTTCGGACATGCTTTGCACTATAATGGCAAATACTTTAATAGTGACTACATTGTTGTTGGCATTATGAAATTCACAATTGCAAAAATCTAGATTAACATACATTCATGTGGAGCCCTGACACAGTCAGAAAGCGACGCGGTAGACCTCGCAGGAGCTGGCGGGACGAGCTGGACAGAACCAACGACCAGTGGTCCACATTGGCGATGGATCAAAGAATTTGGAAGTCATGGGGAGAGACATTGCCCAGCAGTGGGAAAACCCTGGCTAACAGTAACAATACATACATAATACATAGCCTTTTCCCATGGTTGGCAGAAACATCCAAGGATCACGCAAGTTCAGACATCGTCACAAGAAAAATCTGCGAAATTTCTAAGATAATGAAACAAGGAAGTCGTTTCTGTCACGTAATGTGCACATCAAGTACCATTCAGTAAACTGCCTTATATATTATGAGAAGAATCAAGAACATTTCAAAACATGAGCTTGACGGCGCTTAATTTCCAAAAAAAAAAAAACGAAAGATTCATTCGTTCATGAGCTCTCAAGAAAGTATCAGTTTAACATCCTAAACAGTGTTGATTTTTCACAATCAGCAGTTTATGATGGATAGGTGGAAACGTTCCAAAAAACTTAATAAGTTCGATTGCTCCAAAACCACCCAGTTTAGACATCATATCATCTCTAGTATATATGGAATGCAATAAATTACCAATCGCTCTGTATAAAATAATAATATCTTGTAAGTTATTAATCCAGGTTTTAAACTACTAGCGCCCGCCCCGGCTTCGCATGGGTGCAATGTAGCATATACATACATACCTTCCTCTTGAATCACTCTATCCATTGCAGAAAACTGCATTAAAATCCGTTGCGTAAGATAAAAGATCTGAGCGTACAAACAGCGGGAGCGACTTTGTTTTATACTATGTAAAGATCTATGTGCCTTTGCATGAAACAAAAATGCATCCATCGTGACAGACTTTCGCATTTATGATATCAGCAAGATATACGATAATTGTAATAGTTATGTTACAAAGAAAACACAGGCACAACATTTTGAATACAGTAACCAACTTACTTGCATTAATTTCTTGCTACGTCAATTTATAGAACTACATTCTCGAAGTAAATAGAAAATTGCAACAGTTTCAATAAAATTTACAACGTATTTTGAACCATTTCTTAACTAGTTTAAGGCTTACAGTAATTAGGTATAACTAGATTTGACTGCTTATTGTATTTTACATATAGCTGCTACATATGGCTGATAAAAGTTGTTCATATTAGGAGGTTTGACTCTTTCAAGAAGAACCAACCAAATCAGTTAATTTAATTTCCAGATGGGGCTAGCTATAGGCTGATGATGATTAATATCCACTTTCATTGCGTAGCGCACTTTCTTCTCGAAGGACTTTGAATACCGCGGCCCTGGAACACAAAGCACTAAGAAGCTCCGCTCCGCCCCGAGCGGGACGGGTCATTTGATGATTTCACATCCTGAAAACAAAAAGGACTTTGAAGGTTGTAGGGGGGTAATCTCCGGAATTAATGATCCAATTCTAAAAATTCTTACTCTGGCAGAAAGCTACATTATTCGCGGATGTTATAAAATATATTCATATCATGCATATTAACCAAGAAATAACAATTTTTTGGGACTAAGTCGCGAGCGAAGAGCTCCTTACGATATAAAACAAGATATTTGTACACGTTACTCTTACTCTTAAATAATCTTCCATTCACATCCAGCAATCAATCTTCACTTAATTCATTCATCTCGGAACACATTATTAGCATTTATTGTAATTTTATGAGCCTGACGCTTTTCAAATAGCCATTTAGATGCGTAAGTTATGTGTTGATTACTACTAATGTTACAGCTATGATAATTAATGGAAACAAAAACAAATCGTTTTGAAATCTGCCTGTAATTGTAAAACCTTTTTTTAACGCGCTTATATTAGCTTTCATTAACGATGTAATAATACTATGATTAATACTTAAAACGGGATATGTAGATGGCTACTATTTGTTTTGAGTTTCCATGTGGTAAATATCCCGCTTAAAATGTCCGAATTCCTTCAATTCAAACCTAATTCTGAGGAAATAGTCAATATTTTTTTTATTTTTATATATTTATTCGTTTGAAGAAAGATCCCTTTTACAACGAGAGCACATTTTGAAGATAAAAGTGGTTGGGATACAACATCGGAGATTAGCGTGAACAGACATTTAAAGACCAAAAATTGAATTAGAATTTATATAGATTACAATTTTTGGTCCAAATACAAGGTGTAAACGAACCATTTACGAACCCGCAACCAAGAATTCTGTACAACAAACTTACTAACTAATGCTGTGATACTTTTTTTTGGCGTGAAATATCACGGCTTACGGTAGGACTCAACTCAATGTAATGCACTCAAAACATTATGCCGATGGATGCATAGAATAGTACAGGGGATCATGGAGGTATTGAAAGTAAAGTTACAACATTAAAAACATGTAATTCTAAAAAAAACTTGCGAAAAAGTTGGAGCTTTGACCTCCAACATCACAGTAACTAGAAGGTTCCCAGGTGTAGTCCAGAACAAAAAACTGATCGCAATGACGGGGAGAACAAGTGCCTTTCGGCTTCGTTAACGATCGTAAAGATCCTAACGAAGCCGAAAAACACAGTGATCTTCGGTGTTTCACTTTTCTAAATCACGTATGACACTCTCTTTTTACACCCAATATATCAAAGGACATTACCCTGTTCAGACAGGATACCTAACCTAATTTACAAGGACCAAACAATTTCCTAGGACCACAGACCAAAACGGCTACAGTAGCCCTGCACAGATATTAGATACATTGGTAAATAAAGTCAGAAACACATACATTAAAACAACCGGTTCTAGCCCAGTAATACAGGATATTAGCCAAGCGAGAGAGAGGAACGCAATTATAGGCTAGTTCCGTGAACTTTACCTTTAAATACACATAAATACTTAGGTATGTACTTTGATTGTCAGAAGATGGTTAGGTGATTTTGTATGGTAATAATAGTGGTGTCTCACACAGCATTTAAATACACAGGTGTAAACAGCACATTCACGAAGCCGTCAACTAAGCATTCTGTACATCAAACTAAGTAACTTTACGCAAAAATTATTGCTGGGAAACGACTTTTTTGGAGTAATCACGGTTTACGGTAGGACTCATTGTAACAGGCTCAAAATATTGTGCTGATGGGTGGATCGAATAGTACGGGGATCGCAGAGATAGAAGATTAACATAAAGTTTTAAAATTAAACCGTATATTAAAAACCTCTAATATCTCCGTAACTAGAAGGTTCTCAGATATGTTCCAAAACAAAAAAAAAGTGCAAGCAATGAGGGGAGTACAAGTGCCTTACGGCTTCTTTAAGGGTATTTTTACACCCATACTTAGTCATTTTGCATTTCCCCAAACAGCAGATACGTAGTCAAATAACGTTAAATTATTATAACTCTTTTTTAAGACAACTCAGAAGTTTGAACTTCAAATACTCTGTTTGAGTTGCGTTGTAACGAAGTTTTACTACATAACAACCAAATCATAAGTGGAGAAAATGTGCGAATGAAACGTCATGGCAATGAACTAAAAACAACTAAACATTAATTAGACGTTACAGTTACATCAAACGAAACAGAGTAGTGTCTATGGATATAACGTATGACGACCAAACAAAGCCGCGGCTATAGTATATATATAGGCTAGTTATAACGTTAACGTTGCGTTTTTTTTTGTCTAGTTCCTAGTTTGGGCGCGTTCCTTTTATGGTTATCAAAGTCAAACCATTGTAGGAATGTATAGCTGACTATAATCCTACTTAATATTATAAATGCGAAAATTTGTGTGTATGTTTGTTACTCTTTCACGCAAAAACTACTTAATTGATTTGAATAAAATTTAACACACATATAGTTTATAACTTCGATTAACACATAGGATACTTTTTATCCCGAAGTAAGATCCCATGGGAAAATTACCAAACTTCATGCGAACGATTTATATATCCTAGGTGCTAGGTAGCTAGGCTTATTCCAGTTGTAAACATCCCTTTGTGCCTATTGGCCTTATTTATTTCTGAGTCCTGCTGATATGGAGGGAAATGGAAATTAAGATTTTCCTACTTCTCCACTGTTCTTTCCTGCTTAATTTCGATGACCAAATATATGACAGTAAAATTGTTTCTCTGGGACTTCGTCGATTGTCTCGGCGCCTTTTTGATAGCTGCCACTGTTGATCAGGCTTTCAGGAAATGCAGTGGGAATGGTGTGGCGGGCTTGACTATTATAAGAATATTTTGGCGCATGGTTTAAATCAAAACCCATTAAATTGAAATTAAAGTATTGCATAAACAAGATGGCGATCTTGTTTATTTCAATTACTTTTAACAATTTCACGAATGTTCTTCCGTTAAATGTCGTTCAAGCGCCAAAGTATCTTCTTAGCTGTGACCTAAATTCTTAGTATTGTCGTCTACCTAGTGAGAAAAGAGGTCGTTTACTTTTTCCACAATATATTTACCTGTGGGTCACTACAATCCTCTTTTTGAAGAATTTAGCAATGATTAAAATTATTTTTGAAATGTTACGTAATAATTTTCAATATTACGTAAGTAAATGTACATAATTAACTATGCATTTTATTATTAAATTAGTATGTACGCTTGAAAGGTTATAATTTACGAGGGCAATATTCTGTCATATAAAATAAATATTATAATTAGTAAATTAACTTTAATATCGAAATCTAAAGGTTTCATCCTGTCACTCGAAAGTTCAGCTAAGTTCAATAACTAATCTAGTTTACGACTATTAAATACACCTTAGAAACGACATTTTAATGGTAAAATCAGTCTGTAATGTTTCCAATGCTGGTACACAGGCTTGGGCAGAAAGTGGGTCATAAACCACCACGCGGGCCCAGTACGGGTTGGTAGATGTCTACGAATTTTTAGTTCTAGGACATGCGGTTTTCTCACAATCTTTTCTTTATCGCATTACACAAACGGCAATATAAAAATGTCTGTACCGCATTAAAAAAAGGTTATTATCGTAATTTTAATTCCAATTTCAATTTAAACGCTGACGTTATTCAAATTAAATCGAACGCACCTTCGACGTTCCAATTTTAAAAAGTTGCCGCGCATTTCCTCGACATACGAATCTATCAGTCAAAAATCCACGCTTCCTATTCACCCTTCCCGCCCTTGAATTCAGACCACTTACTTTTTTTACGTATGGAGCTGGGCCAACGTGCAATGGTATAAAAACTCGCGGCGACCAATCGAGAGCAGTCAGTAGCCTTCGAGCAGTCTAACACAGAAGTGCAAGATGAGAGTTCTGGTGGGTTGAAACTTGAGTTTCCTTACTTATAAAAACTCTTTGGTGCTTTTAAAAAATAATAATTAAAATTTAAAATTAGTGTTTGCGTGGTTCAGTGTTGTGATTATAGTGATGTGATATCGACATATCGATATAGGGATCGCTTGTGTGTTAATCGATGTTTTAATCGGTATTTTTTCACAGATTGTCGCCGCCGTCCTCGCCTGCGCCGCAGCCGCGCCCTCCGGTCTGCTGGGATCTCCCTACGGCCATGGCCTCATCGGTCATGCGGGTCTTGCGGCAGCCCACGCGGCTCCGTACGCCTTGGCCGCTCCGTTGGCCGTGGCTCACGCCCCGGTCGCCGTAGCCCACGCCGCCGCCGCCCTCCCTACCATCTCCCCCGGAGACATCCACGGTGCCGCCATCGACGCCCACGTTGAAGCTTCCGACCACGTCCGCGCCGCCTCTGACGCCGCCCGCGAATACCACGACCAGGCCTCCGAGCTCCACGGACAGGCCATCAACGCCGCTGTAGACCATTCTTGGCAAACTGTTGACGCCGTGAAGACCGCCGAGGCTCAGTTGGACGGTGCCGCTGCTGGTGTGGCCCCCGTGCTCGCTAAGCAGATCGCTGGTCACGCTCCCCTGGTCGCGGTCGCGCCCGCCGTGTACGGCGCTCACAGCCTTGGCTACGCCGCTCAAGGTGCTGGCTACGCCGCTCACGGTGCTGGCTACGCCGCTCACGGTGCTGGCTACACCGCCCATGGTGTTGCCCCCGCCCTGGCCTACTCCGCCCCTGCCTACGGTTCCAGCCACTCCGTGTCTAGCCAGTCCCTGTCCCAGTCCCACCCCGCCCCCGTGGTACACGCTCCCCTTGCCCTGGCCCATGCTGCCCACTACGGTGTGGCCCATGCTGCCCCCTACGCGGTAGCCCATGGTGCTTCTCTCGGTTACGCTCATGGACTCTCCGGCCACGCATGGTAAATTGTGATAAAAATTTAGATACCAAAAAAGTAATACTCAATGTTTTGGATTTTGTAAATAAATTATATAAAAAAATACAGGCTAACAGAGGCGAGGATGTGTGAATAAATGAAATAGTAATTTTATACAATTTGTTGTTTTCTTTGATCTTAATCTCGACACACTTCATACATGACATACAATATATTTATAACTTCCCATAAACTCCACAGCCACACCATTGACTTAGCAAATCACGAATTATTTCGAACAATAAGTTCGGTAGTTACTTCGATTATTTAAAAACAAATACAAGATAATCGTAGCTATTATTCGAATTCAAAATGTCAAGTTCAATATGTAAGTTGTCGACCTTAGCACAGTAACATTCAATGACTCAATTTATAAATATTTTTATTTGAAAATAATATCGATTTCATTGATACAGTTTTACAACCCAACACAAAGAAATTCTCATTACTCATTGGCAGTATAATCTAATACCATTAAAAACATAAAAAGGCAAAGGCAAGACTTCCTGACAGCCAATACTGTCAATAATAACTTTTTAATAACACAAAAAGGTTTTTTATAGTCGCCACGCCTCATTTTAAATGCGTGATTAGCTTTTTATTATATTTAGGTTGTCAAGGTTATATGTTTAAGTATTTTAAACTTCCGCTATGGTATCAGTTAGCGTGTTAAATTAATTATTTACGTTCTAGCACATATTTGTTTTTTTTTTTATAAGAAACGTTGATTTGCTTTAAGATATTTTGTAGAAAAAATATCGGAGTACGGACAAAGGATATGAACGGGGTCACTTTTATTGTTTAAATGTTTTTGCAAGGTCGTGGATTTACATGTTTATAATGAAGGATTTAGTATCAGATTGAATCCTAGGTCGACTAAATATGATTAATTTTATAAAGCTTTCGAGAAAATATTTGCATCAAAACGAATTGAGAACATCACATCTAAGAAACTAAACCAATGTAAAGCAACATATCGGTTTTAAAAGGCCCGTTGTAAGGCTTTTAAAACTTACACTTTTACAGTTTAATTCCAAAATTCACAGATGGAAATACTAGTACATTAAAAGCTATTTAGACAAAACAAAAAAAAGTAAAAGAAAAAATAGTAGTTATCCACTGAAATATCTTTAATTTCCTTTCGTTCCACGCCACTTAAATATTGCATACAGCAGACATCAAAACCATTACACATTATTGTATTATCAACTAAATAGTTTCAAGAAAATGGAGTAGGTAGTAAGTAGGTACTCAATACAAAATGGCCGCTTCTCACAACAATTAGATTCGTTATGAAATCGGTTCAAGTGTGGCAAGGCAACTAAATAGATATAAATTAAACTAAATGGCAAATGCTGCAGACTTAGGACGTGTACACAGTGAAGGAATAATGTCGTTGAACTTTATGTGGTTGTACTTTATGGGGTATGGAAGAGCAGCGGTGGCCCAGTGGTGACGGCTCCGACTCATGAACGAGTCGTGGATTCGGACCCAGTTACTTTTTGTAATTGATTTTACCACCACTGCTCACAAAATGGTGAAGGAAAACACCGTGAGGAAACCGGCATGCGGCATGTCCTAAAACCAAAAAAAATATCGACATGTGACATCTAACCAACCCGCACTGGGTCCCCGTGGTCGATTATAGCCCATTCCCTCTCATAGAGAGTAGGCCGTGTGTCCCAGCAGTGGGCACGTTATAGGCTGATTATCGACGGCTTCGTGAAAGGTTTTTTTTACAAACGTTACGTGTTATGAATATTCTTTGAAAACGCTAGATATTTGTCATTAGCTCAAAGGAACTTATTCGTTTTTAAGGCACGTTATAACAATCAATGGTACCTACCTAGTAATATACAAAGGTGTGTATTTCTTGTCTACATATCTCTTTGTCGACTGTTTCTATAAGTTGTATTGTCTTGGCTTGGGGATACCCTTTAAAGGTTGCTCGCTTGACAACAGTAGTCATTGTTTAATCATTAATAATACAAGTCTTCGGACCAAATGTTTTAGTTGAAGTTTCACACTAAACATGAAATTTTTTTGGGTCAGTGTTGCATGTTTTCTTTGAGGAGCTCGTGGCTAAATAATAACAGCCGCTCGGGTCGATCTTTAGGTTAAGCCGTGCTTGCCTAGGTTGGTCTGTGGATGGGTGACCACCCATTACATACCGAGTTTCCTCCGTCATAACATCATCTTCCTAGCCTTTTCCCAACTATGTTGGGGTCGGCTTCCAGTCTAACCGGATGCAGCTGAATACCAGTATTTTACATGGAGCGACTGCCTATCTGACCTCCACAACCCAGTTAGTACTGGGTAAGACGATACCCCTTGGCAAGACGTGTTGTCAGTCTTTTTGGGCCGCTGACTACCTGTTACGACTGTCAAAGATCTACAAATGACAGCCGGGACCAACGGCGTAACGTGCTTTCCGAAGCACGGAGGAAACCTATCCACGGACCAACGTCGACAAGCACGGTTTAAGCTAAAGATCAATCCGATCGGCTGTTATTATTTAGCCACGAGCTCCTCTACCTAGATAACTTAAAAATAAGGTCATATAAAAGACATTGCAGTATTTACATAAATTCTTAAAACAGTCTTGAGTTAGGTTGAAACCACTAAGTCGACTAACACAATCTATCCACGTCTTTACCTACATTCTCGTCTGGTCTACCTCACTATATCCTAGATATTACGACGGCCATGTTGAATTGTTACGCCAACAATCAAACTGGTATACTATTTACTTTACTTTTGTACATATCGACAGTTTCTGCACCTATGATCTCATTTTGTAAACTTGGTCTGTTGGTATAGGCAAATCCTGAGAATAGTTGTGGTTTCTTTGGTCCTTAGTAAACTACACACATCAAAAGTATCTAGGGATCAACATATATTTTTGCAATAACTTTTCTCCTGATTGATATTAATTAAAATTTTCTTTAAGGATTCATCAAATAAAGTGTTTTCGTTTGTCACAGTAACGATAAACCAAGTCACCTTTGCATTAATAAAGAAATTTGCCATTTTCCTAATAAAGGGATTTTTGACATTTGAACCACTAACATTAAAGTTCGAAAAAAAGACTGAAATAACAGTTTTCTTTAAAATTTTATTGGGTAACTTAAACAATTAATAATCCGTGTTTCTACCGCGAACACTAACAACACAAGAACATCGGTTTGGCATACTCAAAATGAGTTCATCCAAATCACGCTGTGGAATGGCCGCCCATGTTCGTTGCAACAACAAAAAAAGGTCTTCTTGCGACTGGATACCCTCCATATTCGGCAGAGCTCTTCTCTGTAGCATATCCCATGCATGCTCAATCGGGTTCAAGTCTGGCGACTGAGCAGGCCAGGGCAGGACATTGATGTTAGCTGCGGCGAGAGTCTGTCTTACAACTCTTGCGGTGTGCGGTCGTGCATTATCATGCATTAACTGAAATAAGGGACCGATTTGCACTTGTAGAGGAACGATGACGTCTGATACAATCGTCTCAGCATAAATTTGAGCGTTGAGGTTGCCTCTGATCCAAATCAACTCAGTTCTTCCGCCGATCCAAATACCCGCCCATACCATGATGGTTCCACCACTATAAGGATGGACTTCCTGGCAGGATTTTAATCGCTGTTGGCGTCCAGGGGTTCTCCAGTGTCGTATACGTCTTGTATCCGGTCTCATACCAAAACAAGACTCATCAGAAAAGCACACGAAACGCCATTGTTCTTCTGCCCAATTTCTGTGTTCAAGAGCCCATTGATATCGAATCCTACGATTGTGCATTGCTATAGGTGGTACCCGTAGCGGTCTTCGGGAATGAAGGTTCACTTCATGCAACCGGTTTCTGACTGTTTGGTCGCTAATTAAGTTCCCTGAAGAGTGATGAAGCCTCACGGCTAACATCATGGCGGTTATTGTTGGAGCTCTTCGAGTTAAGATTTGAATGTATCGGTCTTGTCTCCGTGTGGTGCAGCGATACCGTCCTCCATGGCGCTCAGCCACGGTACCAGTGCTTCGGTAACGTGTCCAAAGTCGACTGATAACACTCTGACTTGTATTCAGAGCTAAAGCTACAGTACGTTGCCGGGAACCAGCTTCTATCATTCCCACGGCTCTGAGCATTTCTTCCCTGCTTAAATGACGTCGCCGCTCCATAATAACGTTGGTTTTAATCAGTAGTAGGGAAACAGTAGCACTAATAATGTCTTCAATGCGTTGTATGTTTTTATAGGGAAAATATTGACAGCTTAGTTTCATCTTTTACTCGAATTTGATTGAGAGTTCCTGATTCAAATTATGAAATGCACCAAAAAGGATCCATATAAATTTATAAAATCATAAATTTATTACAAAGCCACATCTCAATCTCAAGAAATCCGCATAAAAATGCTTGATCCCTAGACATTTTTGATGTGTGTATATTAAAATTTTAGAGTCGGCTGAAAAAAATCATCACGTCATTGTTTTGTTGACATTGAAAACCTGCTTTAGTGAAGATTCACGATACCCCTTGGAAAGACTGGTTGTCAAGACTTTTCGGGCCACTGACTACCTGTAACGACTGTCAAAGATCTACAAATGACAGATGGGACCAAACGGCTTAACGTGCTTTCGGAGTCACGGAGGAACCTCGGAATGTAATGGGTGGTCACCCATCCACAGACCAACCTAGGGAAGCATAAAGATCGACCCGAGCGGCTGTTATTATTAAGCTACGAGATAAATAAATAGACTAATAGTCTTTTGAGTGCACCAGTTTAGTGCAATAATCTGTAATACATTCCTCTTACTGACGCTAAGTACGTATGCTTGCAGATTTTTAAGCAGGTTAGTAATACTCTCAGATACTCGCAGCATCCTAATAGAGAACTCGTTTACTTTGTAATCTGGTGTGGAGAAAGTGAAATGAAATCATTACAATTGAGTATTGTAACGTTCCAGTTGTACTAACATAATTTAACGGTCGCTTACGGGATATCTTCCGTGGTTATTAATAGGGTAGTTTCCACCTCAATAAATTGCAAATCTATTTAGTCCGTCAGTTAGAGTATTGGAAAATAATGGACACGTAATTTTTATTTTTGTAAATCAATGAATATTGACAAAGATAAAACGCATCCAAACTCGAGAGTGGGGGCTCGTAACGTCACAATGCACTAAAAATTATAGCACGGCGTGACGTATTGAGACATTTAAAAGCATAGTATCTTCGTCAATTTTGGTTTACGTAACAAAAGAAAAAATACGTGTAAAATATTTTTTGATAATCTAACTGACGGACTAATTTGATTTTTTCAGGACATAAGCCTATTACTAGCGACCCGCAGTTGCTTTGCACAGCACCACCTATCCAAAACTATATCTAATATATAAATACATCGACTGTATAAAGAATAATATGGCTAGAAAAGAGGTGTCTGATGAGATGACGAGTAATAGAGAAGTATGGAAGAAGAAGACATGCTGCGCCGACCACAAACAAATTGGGATGAGGGTAACAGATTGATAATGATCTAATGTAGCTTATATTTAAGTTAATCGTCTAGCAATAGAGCGGTGAAAACTGTGTTCAAATCCACGCAGTATTTTTTTGCGTGATGCGTATTATAAACATACAGCCAGAAAAACAGACAAAAATTCTAAAAACAGTTTTTTTTTTGCTTCTGTGGCAACCGGGGTTTTAATAAAACCCCGGTTTTATTAGAGCCACAGAAGCAAAAAAAAAACAGTTTTTGGTTGCTAAAACCATACCCCCGAGGTTATGATTTTAGCAGTCAAATAATATGGGGGGCCATATCATTTGACTGCTAAAATCATAACCTTTCCTTTTGGCTTGGCCGTAGTCAGGTAAAAATGGTCATTAACTGTGACAAACAAGATTGGTATGAAAACTTAAGCGCCTGTTCATAACTGTAATGCAATAGTATCAGAATTTCAAATTGATCTTAAACGCCTACACGAATACTTTAAGCAAACAGTATAGAGTCACGTTGCTTTACTTGAATTGCAAGGCGAAAGGCAGACCATCTCAGTTAAAATTATTATTACCGAAATAACTTCAAAAGGTGGCGGCCCCGACTTACGAGCAGTAAGTCGTGGGTTCGAACCCAGACAGGCGCATTACTTAGTGTAATTTGTTTCAACACCACTGCTCTCAAAACGATGAAAGAAATCATCGTGAGGAAACCGGCATGTCCTAGAACCAAAAATTCGATAAGTGATTTACCAACCCGCACTGGGCCCGCGTGGTGGATTATAGCCCATTCCCTCTCATAGAGAGGAGGCCGAGAGTACCAGCAGTGGGAACATTATAGGCTGATTATGCTACACACGAGGCTGGTTATGATAGAGTACTTATAGAGTGTACTTTAAAAGAATAGCCAGACAACAGATTGGTAGCGGAGCCAAAAGAGCTCAGAGCTCTAGGTCGAACTTCGAACAAAAAAAGTAAACATAGCTTGCACAATATCTATTCGTCTTTAACGCAAGTAAATATTACAACATCCAACCAACATACCGTACGTCACGATCATCTATCACAAACGTCATAAGATTCATGCGCTTGCGCATCACACAACACACACACACACATTCATAATGTCGGTACTTCCATACAACTTCATATTCATACAAATTCAAATTAACTTTGTCTGTCTGTAACTCATTTATTATTGATTTATTTAATTATAATGGTTATTTAAAACCAATAACAGTAACTAAAAGAAAAAACTGGCTGTCTGTAAAGTCGGTTTATGGACTATAATTGTTCGTGATAAGGTAATTTTTCATGATAATAGTGATTTTAACTTAAAAAACAAAACTTGGTCCGCCTTTTCAACCCCTTAAGGATTGAAATTCTAACAACACTGTTGCGTTAGCTTCCAACCATACGCCTAGATAATAAATTTTGTAACTTTTACTTCGAAAATTAAGGACTTTCCATACACAACTTTACCCCTTTTTTAACCCTTTGGGGGTGGAATTATCAAAAACGCTGAGACACGTATATCATCATCATCATCATCATCATCATTTCAGCCGAAAGACGTCCACTGCTGGACATACGCCTCCCTCAAGTGTCGCCACATTGACCGGTCCCGTGCGACTCGCATCCAGCGGACAGACAGATATATATTAATTTTCAATCGTCAGCCTAAACACAACATTTGAAGATCCTAACTTTAAAACTGACGGACTTACATACAAACTTTCATCCCCTATTGAACTCCCTTAGGGGTTGAATTTCGAAAAATCCTTTCTTTAACTTTGTAAACCAAATAGTTTGTTCGACCGTACGTGTGTAATCAAATATGTTTCATTATTTCTTCGTGCAACGATGATAGTATATTTGGTGCCAGTTAAGATCGCGAAAGCGGTCTACTAACCAGTGCTTTCTGCAACCCTAAACCACAGGCACCTTCCAGGTAGCCTGGGACCTGAAGAAAGACTTGTTAGGCTACTTTTCGTCTTCTATACAAATAAATAAAATTGAAGTGTCTGTTTATAATATCAAATTCACAGCGTTTTACTAAATGCATAAGAAAATACCGGATGACTTTATTATCACTTTCCAAAAAAATGGGTATATTAGGTGAACTTATAAATACAAAAACTTGTCACAACAACAAATACACAAACTAGTAACAAAATTGTCTGTCTTAATATTGGACAACTACAGTACATTCACAGTTTTTATGTCTTGTAAGTGACTGAACGGCGGGCGTTTTGAGGTACTGTTTTGTGTAACTGGAGTTCAAATACTGTCGATTTTCGCCCTAGATTTTTGATTCCAATTTTTCACTATTAAGTACGGTCGAACAAGCTATTTGGTTTACAGTTTAACCCACAAATTACATTGTAAAACGTAAACCAAATACCTTGTTCGACCATACACCTGCCTGAATCTTAGGGGATGACGATGTAATGTTATCTTATGAAATACTAGCACTTCCCCCGCGACTCCGCCCGAAAAATTGTTGCTCGGCTAATATGGATGATATAAATAAAATTTATAGGGTACATGTATAACGTAGCTTTCTGCCAGTGAAACAATTGGATCATTAGTTCCGGAGATTACCCCTACATACAAACTTACAAACAAACAAACAAATTTTACGTCTTTATAATATTAAAATAGACAAACAAACTCGCAGTCTTATGCTAGTCTAAACGTCATAAAGATTCATCAGACACACACACACATCTAACCACAACGTGCTTGTTACGTCACAAGATCATCGTCCGTAGAGGTCGGCGCCCGCGCATCTTCACAGTTCAAGATCAACGGAAAGTAAGAACCGTTTGGTGGCTACGTAAAAATCGTCATGATTTTTTAAAGTACGCTACGTCATTTTTCTTTTCATAAGTTCTCGACTCTCGTTTTTGAACTGTTTTCTGAGGGTGGTGTGTATTCATGACTTCTGAATACAATAGAGCTGGCTGAAAAAAAAAATTATTGTATTTTGTTTTTTTTTTTTCAGATCGTGGAATTTATAAAAATACTGACTGTTGCCCATGACTTTGTTCGCGTGGAAATTTTGATGTGTTTGTGTGAGACTACAAAATAGCCTACCACCTACATATCGTCAGACCTAAAGAATACACACAAAAAAAAACATAAAAATCGGTCAAGCCGTTTCGGAAGAGTTCGATAACAAACACTGTGACAGGCAATGATATTCTAATAAATATCATTGGTGCCAGGAGATTTTTATATCTATAATAATATTATAAAAGGAGAGATTTAATGTTTTGTTTGTGTGTGTTTGTTACGATTTCACTCTAAAACTACTCGACCGATTTTATTTTTTATTTCAGCAATGGATAGCTACATTATCAGCGAGTAACATAGGCCATATTTTATCCCCGTACTCCCACGGGAACGGGAACTACGCGGGTGAAACCGCGTGACGTCCGCTAGTATTAGATAAAAATAATACCGGTAGTACGACCTCTACCAAACTCCACGTGGGCGAAACTGCGGGAATAAGTAGGTAAGTAATTTCTTAATATTTTTTGAAGGTCATCACCATGCCGGACAGCACATGTGTTAGACCCTGCTCTTTACAGTGCCATTTCAACTCTGTAAATACACCATAGTATTAACACCAGCTTCGCCGAGAATGCCCTTGACCTTTTGCCCACCTGCAAGGACACAATCGGGCGACGCGTCGTGTCCACTAGTCACTCGGACACTGTGGTCACCTTGAAAGGTTAAACCCACTCACTCTCAAGTCAAGGTCATTTTTTTAAGATGACCCTGGTTTCAAGGTTATTGTTTTATTTCAGGTCTAGACTAAACTATTGTGAAGTCACTTTAAAATGTTAATGTTTGCTTAAAGGTCAAAACCCGTGCATTGCTCAAGGTCACCAGAAAGTTAGCGTCACTGATGATCTTGATTCATTAAACCTCGTCTCATCATCTACTACACCAATCCAAGTAATCATTACAATGACGAGTCAATCATTTATATACTACAATCTAAAAAAATAATGCAATAAAGCTTGTAAAAATTCAAAAGTTCGCTGAAAGGTCATCGTCCGCGCATCGTCAGTTCAAGGTCATTATGAAAGTGAACGTCAGTGACGAACAGGTTTTAAAGAACGTCTTCTCGTGTTCTTTATTAAATGTGTCTTCCGTTTTACAAGTGAAATGTAAACTGGGACATTATTATAATTTAATTTATATTGTTTCTGTGATCTTTCGTTGAAGGACCTGCGTTTTAAGCACTTGCATGAAAGTACAATACGAGTATCTTGCGGGACTTTTTAAATGTCATGTGCAATTTTTATTCTGATACATTTCACCACCTGAACGACTTTGGTAAAGGAAATGCTATCTCTTGATAGCATTGCCTTTAACAAAGTCGATTTTTCCAGAAATCTTTTTCTGGAAATATCTTACCTTACATGACATAACATCACGCCTGTAATCCCCAAAGGGTTAAGTAGAGGTGCACCTAATAGTACACCCACATTTCACCAGTTATGTTAAAGTCCCATGTAATAGGGGGCGAGCCTATTGCCATCAACCGGACACGAATCCAGGCTCCGTGGCTGCTACTAAGAAATTCCTGATGGAAAAACCCATTAAACAAGACTAAAACAAATCGATTGACTTAAGAATCATCAAAACAGGCGTTTGGTCTCTAGAGTGCCACAAAAGAACAAACATACATACACTTATACATCATCTGCCCACAACCCAGTTAGTACTGGGTAATACGATACCCCTTGGTAAGACTGGATGTCAGACTTTCGGGCCACTGACTACCTGTAACGACTGTCCAAAGATACAATTGACAGCCGGGACCATGGTCTTAAAGTACTTTCCACCGAGGCACGGAGGAAACTCGGTTTGTCATGGGTGGTCACCCATCATATACTTATACATATAGGCTGACAAACACATTATCCTCAGTCTGATAAAAAACTTACCTACGCAACAAGAACCACGCATTCCAAAAATATTCAAAACATTGCGGAAGGCAGTGTTACATACTTAACTTAATTACTAATTTTGAGACCAATATTAAAGCTTGTACAAATTATATTTACGACTTAAATACACCTTTGGTATTTGTTATTTTTTTCTAAGTAGAACTGAGATTAGAGAATTTGCATATTCAACAAATAAATATACAAAATCAAAATAAAAAAACACACTTAGACTAAAAATACTGTAGGGTTCGGTACACCAAACACATGTTACTCGTAGATCATTAAAGCTCATGAAGTTTCGATACCACATAAACTTATCTCGCCCGCGAAGTTCGATAATTGACCCACGGGTACATACTACTGGGATAAAAAGTATCCTATGTGTTAATCCAGGTTATAATCTATCTGTGAGCAAAATTTCATACAAAACCGTTCATTAGTTTTTTCGTGAAGCAGTAACAAACATACATACATACACACACACAAACTTTCGCCTTTATAATATTAGTGTTATATTTCGTACATAAGAAAATAGACAATGCTTACGTAAAACTCCCCAAATGCAGCCGTTAGGACAGCCTAATATAAAAAATAGATTTATTTAATATTTTTGAATTCAGAACAGAAATAAATGTTGATTTGTGTATAAAAGTAAATATTAGTTATGAATATTCATCTTTATCTATGATATTCTATTTATAAACACAATTTTAACATTCAAAAAATATTAACATTTTATTAAAAAATAAAATCATTTTTTTTATATTAGGCTGTATAGCGGCTTCATACCTTTGCTTCTCCTTTAACCTGGCGAAAGCAAAGCGCGGAAAAAAAAAGGAAAATTAAAATCATAGTTTCTTATTAATTCATGACAAAAATATTTTTCGTTCTTTTATTTTATTTCTTCAAAAGTGATTGAAAAACGTCGTTTGATACACGTGGACATTTGTTATTGCAGTTCTCGGCTCAAAAACACCCTCGTCTACGGCTTGGGAGTTAATTCCGCCTCGGATGCAATAACAAACTTTCTTCACTTGTATCAAAATGTACTATTGTTTCATGTGAAAAAATCGTCAGAAAACCGGTATCCCTAGAACCCAAAATTCGAAGATCACACATCTACGAGTACCAACCCGCACTGGGCCCGCGTGGTAGATTATAGCCCATTCCCTCTCATAGAGCGGAGGCCGTGTCCCAGCAGTGGGAACATTATAGGCTGATTATGCTATGCTTATGCTTGTTTCTTCTTTCTGACGGGACCTTGAGCCCGGAAGGCCCTGTACCTGATAATATGAACCTTTAAAGCTACTCGCTATCTGTCACGTAGGTAGGTTAAATTCCTAGCTGTAGCCAAACCCGACCAAAAGATCGCTTGTACCACGGAACAGTGTTATTTACTCTTTATAGCACTTATTTTTTCAATTTATAGCAATCGTATAAAAAAGTTGGTCAAGCAGGAAACGGATTTAAAGTTGGGATTCCGCATAAGCAGAGCAGCGAAGCGTATCAGAATGATTTGACGAAAAGAGCTTTCTTACCTCAGGTAGATTTTGATACACTTGTCAGATTATCTATACAGCCTGTTCCGTTTTCGCTGTTTTCTAACGTCGTCGGTAAATAGTTTTACAGTAATTTCTACTAACTAAATCTACAATACCCACCTTGTGCGCCGAAGTCGTTGCATTTGCGGCTGCAACTCGGAGAGATAAAGTTCAAAAATCTCCGATGGGCACATGAGATTTCCAAACTTCACCTCCGAGGCACGAGCATACTTCGAACCAGAACGCAGCGAACAGTTCCTTGGCAGTAGATAAAGGCATGGCTTCTCATAAGAAAGTCAAGGAACTCTACGTGAACTAAATAATGGATGTAAAAAGACTCTTATAAACGAAGCCGAAAGGCACTTGTTCTCCCGTCATTGCGATCATTTTTTTGTTCTACACCATACCTGGGGGTCAAAGTGCTTATGTAACTTTTTCACAAGTTTTTATTTAAGTTTTTAATGTTAGATTTTTATTTTAAACACCTCCACGACCCTCGTGCTATTCAATCAACCCATCAGCACAATGTTTTGAGTGCGTTACATTGAGTTCTAACACAAAACATGTTTTTTTACCCCAAAAAAAAAAGTAATTACCCAGAAATACTTTTTGCGTAGTTTGATGTACAGAATGCTTGGTTGACGGCTTCGTGATGAGTCTTTACCACTGTATCTATAAAGCAAAAGCTAGCCATACAGCGTGATCACCACATGACACTTACGATGTGAATGGGCAATTAAAATCAATTTTTATTTCGGCGCAACACGTTTTTTTCTTCCATTCTCCTCTGTCAACCGTCACAGTATCATTTATTCTTTTATCCTTCATATCACTCCTCACACAATCCATCCATCGTTTCTTTGGTCTTCCTCTCCCTCTCCATCCATCAACATTTATATTCATCACTCTTTTAATCACATGCGATTCATCCCTCCTCATAAAATGTCCATACCAAGACAGTCGATTCCTTTTCAGATGCTTACAGATACTGTAATAGCAATATCTATAGCATTCATTCCCAGACGAGGAAGAACTTTGAGCAGGCCGTAAAAGACTTCTATTTAACATTCGAAAAACTAAAGGCGAAAGAATATTTATATCAACAGATAGCTACTTACTTTGTAAGAACATACAAGGTCCACCTATTCACCCACTGAACCCTACAATCTTGCACCGTTGACATTTACCAACTCGGACCAGATAAAGCGAGCAATGAGTTGTGTACAAAGAATTTAAATAAAGAAGACAAAGCTACGTGTCTGTCTGTGGACATAAATATGACAGTTTATGTAAAGACAATATTAATGGTTTAATTTTTATTGTAATGGTGGAATGACATTTTTATAATAAAGTAATTAAAAAAGTATCTGATGGGATTCGTATAGCAAAATTAATGTCCAGATTACTATAGGTATACTAACAGGCTAAGAATTTATACTAGACCATCATCTGCCTAGCCTTTTCCCAATTATGTTGGGGTCGGCTTCCAGTCTAACCGGATGCAGCTGAATACCAGTATTTTACATGGAGCGACTGCCTATCTGACCTCCACAACCCAGTTACTTCTGGGTAATACGATACCCCTCGGTAAGTCAGACTTTTTGGGCCACTGACTACCTGTAACGACTGTCAAATATCTACACATGACAGCCGGGACCAACTGCTTAACGTGCTTTCCGAGGTACGAAGGAAACTCGGTATGTAATGGGTGGTCACCCCATCTACAGACCAACCTCGGCAAGCACGGCACCTAAAGATCGAACCGAGTGGCTGTTATCATCTAGCTACGAGCTCCTCCTAGACATGGAGTCAATCCACCAAGAGGTATGTAATGGGTGGTCACCCATCCACAGACCAACTTAGGCAAGCACGACTTAACCTAAAGATCGACCCGAGCGGCTGTTATTATTTAGCCACGAGCTCCTCCTAGACATGGGAGTCAATCCACCAAGAGAACTTCAAAGAAAGAACGGCTCTGTCTGGCTTATGATAGTTATGCTCACTTATGATGGAACTGTTGCGCCAAAAAATCGCCATTTTGTTGTTTTTTAACACATATCTAAGGACACTTGGGTTTTTGCGACAAATCTAATGATACCTTAATCGTCGAAATCCATCCAGTCATTTGGAACAAATGTGGTTATAAAGAAAGATACAAGATACGGGTGAAAAACATAGCCCTTCCTTGACAGTCGGGTAAAAACTAGACTCTGCATTCGGGGATTTCCATAAGCCACATACATCACACCAAAGTTTTTTTTTTTAATAAAATTAACTTGATCCAGTGAGCCAAAGGCCAACGCATTCATCACCGCTTGATCAGATTCCATTTAAAAAATAAAACCAACAACTTTTTATGACACTTTTTTCAAAAAAAGAACACCTAGTTTGGGCCAATGGCAGTGCAGAACCGGTTGTTTGCATGGGTCTATAATTGGATCAAAGAATACTAAGTAATGCAAGGTTTAAATTTAAATAGGTCTTAATTTGAATCCGCCTACAGGATTCCTTGAAATCTGCATTTATTTAATATAAAACTGTTTTTTATGTCGTAGTATCAAGTTGATAGATATTGTTTTTAAACCAAATAGTCACTCGTTTGACCGCAACTAGTCGGATATGAAGCGATGTTGCGCCCTAGGATGGCACGCTTGCCTAGAAAAACCGATTTACTCGAATTTTGAATAGATGAATTTGCATCTATTCAAATGTAATGCCTGTTGGTTCGTACAATAAACATCCTATTTGAGACTAGGACCTAGGTGGCTCGTCAATCTTTACTGAGTGTATTTTTGCAGCTGCGAGAAATTAGCCAAAGATCGAGTGAAATGCCGTGCGTTCGGAGAGACTTTGTTCAGTCGTGGACTTGTACAGATTGACAATGATTTTCCTACAGTTCACCGAGATCCCTAAACTCCTTGTAGCGGCACTACAAAAAGCATTCAGGCCACAAATGAAGAACTAACATCAAAATTCCTAAATGGCGATATTATAGTCCTCCGCGACTTAAGACCATTTCAAAAAAACAGACAAAGGAATACAATAATACATTCTGGAACGAAAAATCTGATCACACTTTAATACACGCTTTTTATTTTTTAGTCACAAAAGTGCTACCCAATCAACTTAAAAACTAATACGAATTTCAAACAAAACCCAACAACAGAACACGTTCAAAGTCTTAATGTTAATGACGCAACGAGTACACGAAAATTATTAACTCAAAATCCAAGATGGCGCCCGCTTGTCAATCGAAGCTTCCTGCATTCTTTGCGCCCTCGCCCAACCGCCGGATCGGGGTACCGTGGAGAAAAACTGGTACAGAAAAGCCTTTTAAATGTCGTAGGATTTTAGGGAAAGAGGTTTAAAGTAAGCCCATTCAAAATCTTTCTTGAACAAGAATTGGTGTGGTCTAATACCACTAAAAACCTAAATATTGAAAAATCACGCTCTAATTAAATTCAGGTAACAAGGTACAAGGTAAAATCGATTCCTCCTATTGTTGAAGTCGGTTAAAATGTGGTCTATGTAGTTTAGGCGCTACGGAGGAAATACATACATACATGGACTGCTAAAATCATAACCTTTCGTTTTGGCTTCGTCGTAGTCAGGTAAAAAGATCTCGCCTGATCAGGATGCCCAGAATGTCAGTATAGGTTTGCGCCAAAGCAATGAATTTATATTGCAAACAATGTAAATTTAAAGTCAGATTTTTCAGTAGGGTGCTTGACTATACTTACGAAAGTTTTTTTTGGGAGGTCATTGTAGAATGTAGGATCGGTATCTACAAACAGCAACATCACGGTTGTATTGTAATCCCGGAACGGTTATGCAGAAGTGTACCTAATAGACCATTACATTTCGCCAGTTATGTTTAAGTCCGATGCGGGGGCGAGCCTATTGCCATCCACCGAGCACAAATCCAGACTCCCGTGGCTGCTACTGAAAAATTCTGATAAAAACACTTTGCCCGACCCGGGAACTGAACCCAGGACCTCATGCACGAGGAAGTCAAATATGCTGAGAAGAATGCTGGCACTGACATAAGCTTCCAACGGCAAATTATAAAAGGGACACTTGCCTCATGTAACATAACAAAGATGTTCCTACAGACACCAACTAATGCCCTTTAGAAAAATCATGACTAGAAAATGCATAAATTAACATCATCGAAAATCGATTTTACCCAAAATAATTATTGAAGAAACAACTACGGAACCCAAGTATTTTATTACAAAAATATACTTTAGTTGATATTTTTTTACTTTATTTACCACATTAACCATCGGAGTATCCCGCCTGATCTATATACTGGTTGTATAAATAGCCATGGATGGTAGCAGTGGGCATCAGTAGCCATCAGCAGCTTCCAGGGTCAAGATGAGAGTTCTGGTTAGTGTATTTACTTGTTTTAAAGTTTTTTTACTGAATAAGATTTTTTTTTGTTGTGTGTGTCAAGTGATTTTAAAGTGATTTTCGGTGCTAAGTACCTATCTATATTTTTTATTGAGTTGTCGCAAATTTTTTGCAATTATGTCAATATTTTTGGTCGATATTTCCACTACTTACTTAAATTTAGATGATTTTGTATCTCATTAGTTGAAAGTTTGAAATATGTAGGATAGGCATATAGTTTTCTAATTTTGAGGAGTAAATAATTTTATAGTGAAAAAAAAACAGCTGATTTTCACAATTCTTATTCTTTTGGTGTCTCTCTACTTACTGAAGATTGACCATTAACTCCGAATATTTCTCCTTGTCCTTCACAAGGTGAAAGAAGTCAGTAGCCACCGCAATAATTACGTAGGACAAAAAAAAGTAAAAATCGACGGAACCGTCTTTCCAAGCATGTCCGAAAACCTAAAATTCAAAGACGTGCTGAATTACATTAACGGTCCACTACCGCTCGCTGGGTTTCAAACAGCACATTAATTACTCTCGAATAGTTTTTATGTTCGTTTTTTTATTATTTGTTTTAAATGCGAGTATCCCACCTGTGCCCTGTTTATCAAAACTCACAAGTCTACACGTTCACAAGTTTCACTTTACTAGGAAGTCTTTACAAGTTCGTGTAAATAAATTTATCAAAAAAAAACTACAGGGCTTGTAAAATTGCACACTTGCAGGTTCTACTTGTAAGTTCTTAAATCAAAAATGTATGCCGCATTCTTTTCCCGCAATTTTATTATTTTTAATTGAATATCCCTACTTAAACGCATGGCTGAATGGTATATTGTCTGTGCCTAATATTGATGGGACATTAAAAAAAAGTAGGAGCGACAAAGTATTCTCTCCCGCCTTTTATTTATAATTTGAAATTCGCGGCAAGGTTCTGCGATTTCTTGAAAAATATCTAAAAATGATAATAAAATAACGGCTTTACAACAGATTTGCGACAAAACAGACATTTGGTGCATTTAGCTCCAGGTTGTCCAAACAAAAAAAAAAAAAAAAGTGGAAGAATACTTATTTTAATTACATGTCAGTCGCTTGGTCTGGTTCCTGCTGGAAAAGATTACACCTATGTCCGAGATACATTTTACTTATATTTAAAAATGTGTTGCGGTACTAAGCACTTCTTGTTATGTGAGAGGATGAACAAAAGATGTTTTTTCTTGTTTTAGGGTTCCGTACGTCAAAAGGAAAATACGGAACCCTTAAAGGATCGCACGCAGCGCAGCAGTAATCGCACTACAGCCACTGCGCCAACCGTGCCATCAAAATAATTGCTCTTCCTTTGATATGATAAAATTACTGCTCTTTAAAAAAATCATCGCTTGTTTATTCTGAATTGACCTTTATGTACACGATGTTTAGAACACATATTACTACCACGAACGTTTGTTTTTATTTCTATCTCACGACATAACACCTACAATTTACACCATAGTTCAACTTAACAAGACTAATATGACAACCTACTCGATATTCATAACATAGTAATCAATACAAATTTATTCGCTACAAGTTTTAAATATGCGATAAATAATGAGTTCACCTTCAATATCAAGTGATAGAAACATTAATTATAAACAACAACAACATCAGCCCATAACGTCCACTGCTGGACATAAGCCTCTCCCATGATGGGAGGAATTTGCCGTAATCTCCACGCTTGGCAGGCGGATTGGAGATCGCAGTAATGAAATACTAACAGAAAACGCTGCTGCCCGTTCTCAGGTCTACGGAGGCGCAAGGTGTTCTGCCTCAGACATTAGTCGCCTTATACGACACCCGTGAGTGTAATGGGTTGGTTCTATTCTACTCTGCCGGATACCACACGGCTAAATTATTATAAAAAATTATAAATACAGTAGCGAAAACATGTATCTAACACTCTTAATATGTCCTATAAATCGGCGAATTAATCTATACAAATAAATAAAATTGAAAGATCCGTTTGTAATTTCAAAGTAACAGCTTTTTACTGATTGCATCATCATCATCATCAACCTATAATGTTCCCACCGCTGGGACCAGGTCTCCTCTCATGATGAGAGGGAATGGGCTACAATCCACCACGCGGGCCCAGTGCGGGTTGTCACACTGTCATATGTCATGTCACATGTCTTCGAATTTTTGGTTCTAAGACATGCCGGTTTCCTCACGATGTTTTCCTTCACCGTTTTGAGAGCAGTGGTGATGAAATAAATTACACAAAGTAATGTGCCTGTCTGGGTTCGAACCCACGACTTACTGTTCGTAAGTCGGGACCGCAACTGGGCCATCGCTGCTCGAGCGGCCAGTGAATGCATATGAAAGTATTATGCAGGGTGTAAAAGACCTCATCACGAAGTCGTCAACCAAGCATTCTGTACATCAAACTAAGTAACTTTACGCAAAAATATTGCTGGGAAACAACTTTTTTTTTTTGGGGTGAAAAATCACGTTTTGTGGTAGAACTCAATGTAACGCACTCAAAACATTGTGCTGATGGATGGATTGAATAGTACGGGGGTCGTGGAGGTGTAAAAATCTTACATAAAAAATTGTATTAATATTATAATTATAATGATTAAAAAAATATTTTTTTGTCTGTTCCTGCTAATCTCTGAAACGGCTGGACCAATTTCGGACATTCACTGGCTGAAGAAAGTTTCACTATGGTATAAAGTACTAATTACAAGTTCAGTATAATTATTATGCAGCATAAATTGTAGACAGAACTAGGAAACTACGAAGGTAAAAAAAATACTAAACAAGATGCTTACACTAATCTAAACTAGATTACCTTTAGAACATTAGATAAATGAGCATTGCGCCAAACTGCTTTACACCTAATTCAATTAAATATTATAAAGGTCAAGGTCGCAGCTAGACTTAAAGCGTGATGACCTTAAAGCTAGGCCACCTTCAGCTCTACAATTTCGTCAATGGTGTTCTGACATGTTCGCTTTGTGCTCGGAGTTTTTTGGCCAAAGTGGATAGCTAGCCACGTAAGAGCACATAAAAGAGCAGCACACCAAAGCTCTCGACAACCACCCTAGAAAGCCATCGCATGAAGTCGCTGTGGAAATTGGCTAGATGGCACCATTATCATGACATTAACACCCGTACCATAAACTTACTTGAGTAAAAGTAATTATTTAAGATACTATTTTTGTTTTGTATTTTATTAGTTTGCATTGCTTGAAGTTAGAATTTTTAGTTTAGCTTTCTTTGATGGTTCTTACGTCAAATTCTTGTCTGTTACATAAAAATGGTTGCTTAAGTAATAACTTAAACCCAAGCTATTATTTTTACTTGGATACAAGTGTTAAACTTAAACACAATTGGGTTATTTTATCTTTTAATCTATATGCAATTTACGGCGATTTTGCATTGTAGATTACAATTTACACTATTGATAAGACCGACCATTGCGTCACCCTATGTGAAACTTTTATGAATGTTGTAAAGAATATTCTATTCTATCAACCTGTTCTGATTGGCCAATCGTTTAACCACGATATTACATTGGACTTAAACATAACTGGAGAAATGTGGGTTTACTGTTAGATACACATCTGTCTAACTCTTCGGGAATTGCAAGGCGTGATGATCTGTTCTTAAAAGGCACCTGCAACTTCACTGTGCAGCCAGAACTTCAAGCCATACTCAAATACAATCTCTTTCTTCCAGATTGTATCCGCCTTCCTCGCCGTTGCGGCCGCGGCTCCATCCGGCCTCTACGCCCCAGCCATAGTACCAGTCATCAGAACTGTGGCTGTCCCAGCTGCCATCCCGACCATCTCACCCGGAGACATCCAAGCGGCAGCCATCGATGCTCAAGTGCAAGCCCAGGATCAACTACAAGCCGCCGCTGACAAAGCCAGAGAACTAGCCGAACAAGCAACTGAGAACGTCAACGAAAAAGTGATTACAGACTCAACAGTATCTAACGAACAGAATTTGGAAGCTTTCTGGTCAGCTGAAGATAAGAAATGGCAGGCAGTTGATGCTTTGAAAACCGCTGAAGCTCAAATCGATGGTGCTGTAGCCAACAACGCTAATTTGATCGCTAAATCTGCCGTCAACGGTGCTGTCATTCCTTATGTAGCTGCAGTAGGTCCTATTTCACCAATAGTTGCACCAATCCCTCCAGTAGTATACTCACCCTACGTTGCTCCTTCAAGCTACTCCACCCAGACTTTGATCAGTGGTCAAGAAATCAAAACCGAGATTAAAGAAGAGAACAAAGAAGCTGCAGTAAAAGCTGCTGAACCTGTTCAGGCGGCTGAACCAGTTCAAGTAGCTGAGCCTGCTGCAGCTGAGAAGACAGAGGAAAAAGCCGAAGCTGCGCTATCTCCTGCTTTTAAAGGCGCTGTGAATTTGAACGAGAAGCCTGCGTTGATCGCTCAGCCTTATTTCTCGACGGCTCAAATTGGTCTACCGAATGTCTACAGATATGATGTGGCTGTCCCAGCTGTGGGCCACTTAATTGGTCAGCCGATATTGAAGTACGCAACTGCAGTCCAACAAGTTCATGGAGTGCTTACTCCTACGTTTGTGAAGGCTTGGTAAGGAGGTGTGGAGGCGGATGAATTAAAAAGATTTGACGACAAGCTTCCTAGTTTTATTTGGTGTCTTCCTACACCCTTGACACGACCTTTGATCAGCATCTAGATAAGTTTTGCATGCAGCCACATTATGGAAAGAAGTGACTATTAGATATCTCATACCGCTACATAAAACTACAATTAACTACTACATATTGGTGTCGATTCTGTTGTGCACAAACTAAACTTAATTAAGGCTATTGCTATCTTTTACTAAAAGGCCGTGCAAGAAAAGGACGGCTATAGCTATGAACCAAGTTAGAGATGTCAAACTAGTTTATGCCTTGCGCTTCACCGTGTTTTTAGTCGACATGTTTTTACGTGCACCCTTCATTTGTATAGAAATATTAGTTCCAACTAAATTTGACAGCTCTAAATTACGTCCGTCTCTTTCTCGTTTTATTAGAGAGAAAAATAGCAATAGCCTAAATTAAGTTTAGTTTGTGCACAACAGAATCGACACCATTGCAGTGTTCATCTGCTATGCTATGAACCTTAAAGCCATTACACATTACACCGTACAAGAACAGGTATCTGTGTGATTCATATATAGTTACTGACACCTTGCATTACTTGTAGAGCTGTAGTTTACCAGATACAATACTCGTCTGGTCGGAGGATCCCAGGACTTCAATTGTTTCCCTGTTCTTCATATCTAAAAACGGACATTTATCGTTTGTCGACGCTTTGTCAAGCGTAAAAGTGAAGTTGCAAATTCGCATATGCCTTTATAATCAGCACCCATATATAAGGTGTATCTAATCATACACGAAATCTCTAAGGGATCATTGTACTCATCATTATGAACAACTTTTACTATGGGAGAAAACCAAGATTTGCGAAAAAAAAAAAAAAACTGCTGTTCCCTACAATATGGGTTGGTTCCCAGACCAGAAGGACGCTTTATGGTACTGTTGATATTATGTGCGAACTAACTATTGTGTGTTCTTTGTAACAGCCGTTCATTGTTCCCACATAGTACCTATATGAAATAACGGACTGTTATTTTGTAACAGGTTTTTGGAACTGTTATTTATATGGAACAAGAACAGGCAGAACAGATATGCGATTTTACCTGTTACAGCCCACTACTAATCTCTAGTAACTAGTTTGGGTATAACTTTTTTGTAGGCGTAATGAAATTCCAGACTGTGTTGCAAAACATACAAAAAGAATGACTATAACCAACAAGACGTTTTGCCGTGGTAACTTAATTAGTTAGTTACAAAAAAAATTTACTCATTATCTCATCTACGTCTAGCTTTTTCCCAACTATGTTGGTGTCGGCTTCGAGTCTAACCGTATGCAGCTGAATACCAGTATCTTACATGGAGCGACTGCGTATCTTACCTCCATAACCCAGTTAGTAATACGATATCTCTTGGCAGATTGGTTGTCAGACTTTCGGGCCACTGACTACCTGTAACGACAGTCAAAGATCTACAAATGACAGCTGGGACCAACTGCTTAACGTGCTTTCCGAGGCACGGAGGAAACCCGGTATGTAATGGGTGGTCAGCCATGCACAGCCGACCTTGGCACGGTATAAAATGTAATGATGAAGTACAGCGTTGGGTTTAAGAGGAAATACGGGCAAAGAAATTTTTGAAAATTTTGTATTTGGAGAAACTATCGCTGTCACTCTGCGAGCGTACCTAATTTCGACATTGGTGCAGGACAACTGCAGATTCGGCTAAAAGCCTAGGTAACAAGATTTTATTACAGACAGACAAACAAACAAACATCGGAACAGGCGAAACTAAATAAAATCTTGTAAAAAGACATAATTCGAGGTTTGGGCCTCAACTATTTCGTCCTCCAATATTCGACTTTTTTGAATTTATCTTTGAGTGTCTGTTTGCAATGTCAAACAACTTTTAACAACTTTTTTAACAACTTTTTACCCGACTACGGCGGAGCCAAAAGGAAGGGTTATGATTCTAGCAGTCTATGTTGGTATGTATGTTTGTTTGTATTCACGTATGTTCCTCCGTAGCGCCTAAACTATTCATCGGGGCTAAATAAAAGCTTGTAAAAAGACATAATTCGAAGTTTTGGCCTTGACTATTTCGTGCTCCAATATTCGACCAATTTATAAGATATTTTATAAACTGAATAAGAAGGTTATTTACTGTGTCCCTATGTTTTTCTTTTTTCATGAATAGTTGTCAAATTTGTACACTAGGTTCCTCTGTTGACAGCGGTCTAAATAGGCATTTTTGAGCATTTTGTAAAGGTTCTAGCCCTTATAAAGATGCATCATCTAAAAGGAAAACATACTGAGAAGAGATTGTTATTTATTTTACTGTAAAAAATCATTGTTTTATAGTCAAAAACGAATACTATTATGATTCACAACCCAACTAAGCGCCTAGTAGAATATTCTTACTTTATTCAGTTATCGTGCGATACAATATAATGAACTTCTCAGTACGACTGAGCGCATAGCATGCTTGTAAAAGTCGAGGCGGCGTCAGCCTATAATGTTCCCACTGCTGGGACACAAGGCCTCTTGTCTTCGAGGGGGTATGGGCTACAATCCACAACGCGGGCCCAGTGTGGATTGGTAGATGTTACATGTCTTCGAATTTTTGGTTTTCGGACATGCCGGTTTCCTCACGATGTTTTATGAGTATCCATAGGCGTTTATTAAGAAAAAAATATCCTCAATGTCCGCTTGATGGCAAAAAGCTTGCCCCCTGTAACATGGAACTTGAACATAACTGGCGAAATGTGAATGTGCTAATGTAGTACGCTTGTGCCTAACCCTTAGGAGAAATACAAGCGCAATATTATGTTTATGTAGATAATGAAACGCGTGGGCTATGCAGTAAGTATAAGACAAAAAGCTCCATCTTTTGGAAGAGAAGGATATTCAACTCAATAAAAACTTAATTCGAATACCACTGTGGGTCTTAAGTAAATGACAGGCGGAACCCGCCGCGGCTCCAGTCGACCTAATGAATTTTTGAATTGGGTCAACTGGACTGACCGTTGACCAATTGAAACAGTACAAAAGAATTGTGTGGTATCATCATCATCATCATCAGCCTATTAATGTTCCCACTGCTGGGACACAGGCCTCCTCTCTATGAGACGGAATGGGCTATAATCCACCACGCGGGCCCAGTGCGTATTGGTAGATGTCACATGTCTTCGAATTTTTTGGTTCTAGGACATGCCGGTTTCCTCACGATGTTTTCCTTCACCGTTTTGAGAGCAGTGATGATGAAATAAATTACACAAAGTAATGCGCCTGTCTGGGTTCGAACCCACGACTTACTTTTCGTAAGTCGGGGCCGCCACCACTGGGCCACCGCTGCTCTGCGCTGCTGTGTGGTATACTACCACTAAAAATCTACTGAATAAAATGTAACCTATGTTACCCGGGGCATAATAACGAATCGATTGACACCGTACTCATCAAAATCGGATGAATAATTTAGGCGCTACGGACGCTACGGTGGATATAAAACATACATTCATACACTGCTTAAATCATAACCCTTTCTTTTGGCTTCTAGTCGGGTAAGTAAAAATAGACATATTCGGAAACGTCACACATTCAAACATTACCAGCAACACATTATACAGCATGCTACAGTTCCATCGATAAACGCATTGTAATACCCGTTGACCTTTACCGGTATGCGGTGCAAAGTAATGATCCTTTATACAGGGTGCACTATATTTTATCTTTATTGTTTTAATATATCAGGCATTTTTATCGGCATGTGGATATTACGAACTGTGAAGATAACAAGCTAATGTGAATTTATCGTGAAGTGTCTGTTTATAATAAAAAAAACGCTTTTTACCCGACTACGGCGGAGCCAAAAGGAAGGGTTATGATTTTGGCAGTCTATGTATGTAAGTTTGTTTGTATTTACGTATGTTCCTCCGTAGCGCCTAAACTATTCATCCGATTTTGATAAACCAGCTTTCAATAGATTCGTTATTATGGGCCGGGTAACATAGGCTACATTTTAACCGACTTCAACAATAGGAAAATTCAAAATTACCTCGTAAACCCCGAATCAGAGCGTGATTTTTCAGTAGTCGGGTTTTTTAGTTGTAGTATACTACACAAATTCTTGTTACTGAATGCATATGTCAGCGTAAAATTGTAAAAACAGATATATTGTAATCTATCTAGCGAGATTGTAAACTGTCGAAATATTGTCAACTGAACATACTGCTTACAATATAACGCATTATTTTCCAGTAGATTATAATCTGTCGAAGTGAAACCATAAAATTGTGAAATGCATACGTTGTATTGAATAAAATATGAATACACGTACACGAGTTTGAGTACACGTATTTAGAGAAGATAAAATCGTTGCTTAGTGTGGCACTAGACGGCGGTGTGTGCATTGTCCAGCGATATTTATTTTAAAAAAAGAACAGAAAATCAATGCTGTTATTACGTCACACAAAACACATCGTCACGTGCTCAATGAAAACATATGTTTTTAACTAAGCTTTTATTGTAGATACTAATCAAAAGAAACGACAAACTATACCAATAAGGTGGTCATTAATCAACAGTAAACGATAGCTTAATGCAATGTGATGTGTTAATGCGAGGAAAGCTTTATATGGCTGCAGAAATATTAATAAAAACAATTGTAGAATGGATGTGAAGCCCTGACACAGCCAGAAGGCGACGCGGTAGACCTCGCAAGGAGATGGCGGGACGAGCTAAACAAAACCAACGACTAGTCGACAGACAAATCCAGGGCCAATGTGGATCACTTTGGCCCTGGATCGAAGAATTTGGAAGTCATAGGGAGAGGCAATTGCCCAGCAATGGGATCACACAGGCTAGCAGTAACAGTTATTATAGAGAACTCGGGTACTCTGAAAGAACCTTCAAGAGCGTTCTTGTAGGTCGTGGCAATATCAGAGGAGAGTTTATAAATAGAAATAACATTATATAATACCACCCTAAAGTTAGGTAGTCTTCGAAAGAGATACCGTGGCCCCGGAACACAAAGGGCGATGAAGGAACATGGATGGGTTTTAGTCAGTAGGTACAATTCTGACACTCCCTTCTGCTCCGCCCAGAGCGTTGTTATTCACTATTAATATTCTAGTTCCCTAGTTAGCCATATCTTATTTCAATACAGTAATTTTGCCAAATTAATCAAAATTATTCGATTTCAGCTATTTGCGACGTTGCCTGGTTTCTGTATAAAAACTCTTAAGCCGCTTGAATAACCCATTTACCCCAAGTTCCTGAACCACACAACAAAGCTCATGCTACTAACAGTTACGGCTAATTGCTTAGTTATAGTTATACGTCTAGGTAAGCCAGTGGCTGACCATTTCCTTGAGCCCAGACTACATCATTTGTCAATAAATTATAATTGTTATGTGTTATCTATGTATCTGTTGCGAGAAATTCTTGAATTATTTATAGAGATACACGCCCTGGTACAGTATGTTGTTTTTCTGCTACTTTTTGAGATTCTTCATTATCATCATGATTGAAACCACTTTTCTGATTAATTTCGTTGCGGGATCCAAGACAGTTGAATTTTTTATCTGGGACTTCGTCGAACTTCATTGTCTCGGCGCTTTTCTGGTGGTCGCCACTGTTGATTCTGGCTTTTAGGAGTTACAGTGGTCTGGGAATAGTGTGGCGGGCTTGTCCCAAAAAAACATCATGTTTCTGGACTTATGCCAATGTATCTGGGGTCGGTGCAGTATGTCTTCTTCTCAAGGCGATTACATGAGCTAAATAAGCAACTGTATTTGCGTTGGTTCAAACTTCGTTTGAAATACTGTTAGAATAAAGTTCGAAAAGAAAAAAAGATAAAAGATAATACGCATCAAAACTCGGGAGTGGGGTCTCGTGACGTCAGAACTAGCTAAAAATTATACCTAGGCGTGACGTATTGAGAATTTTAAAAGCGTCATATCTTTGTCAATTTTGACTTACGTAACAAAAGAAAAATCACGGGTCAAATATTTTCTGATAATCTAACTGACGGACTAATTAGTTTTTTTTTGTCGTCTCGCCTATTACAAAGGACAACACTCATCATAATAATAACATCTAAAACACAAATAAAATACCCCTGTGCTGAGACACCCCGCCCCGTCAAGATAACCAATAGGGAGATACTTCTCTAGAAATCACCAGACAAACGAAATGCCTCAACACAGGTGCACGAACATCTTCAGCTTCAGTTTTCAGGATGCTGTTGTGACTCCCCCGCACCCTCCTCATAAGTGACAAGAATTTTTTCCGAAAGACGGCATGGAAATCGTCAGTATGAGCCTGCGCGAACATCTCGGAGGCACTGCAGAAACGAGGAACATTGATATTCAAAACTTTCCTAATGACATTTTTCGTCGTTTTTTTTTTTGAGCTCGCTATTTAAAATTTGAAGTAGGTACACCAATGTAAGGTATTTCTGAAGCTAAAGTTACCTTGCACTTTTGAGTGATTTGAAAATAATTGCATTTTTCATTAACGTTTTTTTTTGTAACGTTCTTAAAATAAAAGGTTAAGTTCATAATTTAAAAGGGTTCCGTTTTTTTCATGTTTTGTACGGAACTCAAAAAATTCAGCTAACGGCAATCCTCCAATTCCTATTAAATGCGTCATCAACATTTAACGCAGTTAGCTACACCCTAAAAATATTCAAACCAATGCCACCGTCACTCGCAAAAATAGGACACTTCAACAACTTACTAAGTCAAGGCCAAAAACTTACTAGTCTTTGTAAAGAATAATAAATGTGTTCGCGAACTGTGAAAGACAAGTTTTAAAATACTAATTAGAATAAACGTGCTGTAATTACGAAACTTAGGTTTTTATTTTGGACAATGTCGTTGGTTTTTATTTTTGCTAGATATTGCGCAACTTTTATTTTTTAAACGTGTCAATTAGTTGAATGCCTTCATGTGTGCTTATCAAAGCATTCTAATGTAATAATGTAAAACACATAGGTTTTTTTTGGATGGAGTATGTGTTACTTATTCTGTTCTTTATTTATCTTATTACAAGTTCATTACATCTATATCTAGTATCTTATTACATTTTCATAGCAACGAAATCTCTATTTTTTTCTTGTTAAACCATGTGAAACTTGAGCGGGTCTCTAGTTTGATATGAAAGGTTACTTACTATCAAGAATATATGATTTTGATTACAACTAACATTGACACTCGACACCTCTTAAAGCTCTGCTGACCACAAAACTTCCAAACACGGTATCATAGACTTCGCTCCACGCCCCAGTTAAACTGGTATGTTCCATTGTGATCTTGCCGCATACTTCCACAATCGACGCCGGCGCAAGTAGGGTTACCATTAGACGTATAGACAAAGATTTGTCTTAAAATGTAGGATTTTTTGCCTTCCCTTGGCCTTGTTATCAAGGGAGAAGCACCAGGGTAGCCCGTGAAATTCAAATTAACTTAAGTTTTTTGCAATTAGCGGGTCAGTGTCAGGTTCTATGTTGATTTAAATATGATTTGTGACCGTAACATATATGGCTTTACAGAGTTGAAATCATTAAAATCATCAAAACAACTCTCTGATTTCATTTAAACCTATTAGATGACTATTTCATTTTTGAAAGTTATTAAATGGGATGAAGATGAAGAAAATGAGAATTTCGCAAGCTACCTTGTCGCTTCCACCTTAATAAGACAGTGCAGTGGTGGCCCACTGATAACTGTACATTGGTAGGTCGTTTCTAGGCAGGCGCATTACTTTGTGAAATTTATTTCAGCACCAGTACTCTCAAAACGGTGAAGGAAAACATCGTGAAGAAACCGACACGACCTAGAACCTAAAATTTGAAGACATGTGACATCTATAAACCTGCACTGGGCCAGTGTGGTGGATTCATTCTCTTTCATAGACAGGAGGCCTGTCCTAGCAGCAGCTGATTATGTAAAACCTATCATGACAAGGGGTTTCCTTAAAATGAAATAAAAGTTCAACACACTGAAAAGACATTGTCTATTGGCTTTTTGTCATGTTTTAGGAAATGGGTTTCTAGACCACGAAATGGTAACCCTAGGCACAAGAGCAATTATTTTCGAGTTAACTATCAATAAATCGGATCTTTCAACTCTAGAGTGGATACTACAGATAGATTAATTTAGAAGTCTAGCTTTATTTAGGTTAAAGTTGGTAGCTAGTTTATTGTCTACGAACAATATAAATTAAAGACAGGCTTAATGCTCGGAAACGCTGCCTCTGGGCTTTCGGTCTTGTGAATAAATTAAGCACGAGACGAAGCCGTGGGCAAAACCTAGTATTAAGTAACCAAGAGAAACACACAAACAAGTTTAACCCAGCGTACAATCCCTTAGACACAAACGCACAAAACAACCCACGCGCAGCATTCACGCACGATCAACTTCACCTGCTCACAACTGACAGCTACATCTTTGAGATATCATGTCAATACTTATGACTAGCTTTGCTTCCCGGTTTCATCCACCGTTTTTCGTTTTGCTTGGCTCTAAAGGGTAGCAGCCTTCCCCAACAATGAGGCTATCAAATGCAAAATAGTAGATTATGCGACGAGATAAAGCAGTATTTTATGTCATGGGCGCTATTTTGAATCCCGAACGCAGCAAGGGTTTCGGGCTCTCGGGCGCAGCGAGGGAACTCTTGACAATCCTGAGACAAGCGAGGGTTTTTTTGGGAAGCTCGCCCAAGACGAAAAAACTTGTACGAGTATGCCTGAAGAATAAAATTTACTTTTCACACCTACTGCAAGGAAATAAAACCACTTACTTTACTTTTCACACCACCACTTTACTTTTCACATCTACTGCAAGGAAATAAAACCAATTCAATTTTCAAAATATGCTACTCAACCTCAACATTCTAGAACGAGGAATCAGTTGTTGCAATGACTTGCCGACATTACCGCCACAGAGAAATAAAAAACAGCGTAGGGCGATTTAATAATTCTGTAAAGAGCATTTTTCAAATCCCACTCGTAATTCCAGAGGTTAGGGCGTACAAACAAACTCTTCACCTTTATTATATTAGTATAGATTAGCACCTCAAGCTGTGATACTGTGTCAAGAGCAGAGGAAGCTGTGACTGAGAGGGACTTGATTCATGATAGATTAATTTATTTAATTAAGCTAGGGAGTGTTTTTAAAAAATCTTGTAATGATACTTATTACCCGACTACGACGAAGCCAAAAGGAAGGGTTATGATTTTAGCAGTTTATGTATGTATTTACGTATGTTTCTCCGTAGCGCCTAAACTATTCATCCGATTTTGATGAATAAGGTGTCAATCGATTCGTTTTTATGACCTAGGTACAGTACGTATGTCGAGTGAAGAAGATAAGTTATGTCATTCAACAAGGACCAAAGTCATATTCTGTGTTTGACACAAACAGGTCTGTAAAAAAGTACCAATACCACAATAACACTTAAATATGTAATTATAACAGTCGGTAAAATGAGAGTATGTCAAGAGCAAAGCATCGATTCCGCTGAGGCAGGTCCGCAGGTATTTATGGCGATGACTGCTTATTATATCACTACTGTTGGAACATTAAGTTTAAATATAGACTCTAATTTATTTTTGTCAGCCCAGGGGGAAGCTACGTCAGCCCCGCTACCTACTCATTACTTTTTCACTAATTCATGAGCTGTTCTGGCAAGAAAGGAGGTGTCTGATGAAATCACGAGTAATTGAGAAGTATGGAAGAAGAAGACATGCTGCGCCGACACCTAATTAATTGGGATAAAGGCAAGATATTGATGATTCATGAGCTGTTCTTCAAAATTTCGTTTCTTATTATACCCTTTTTATTTTTTCTTATTTTACCCTATGAATTAATTTTACATGGTAACTAGAAGTTATTAAGGGAATATCATGTCATCATTACAGACTAGCCGTGTGGTATCCGGCAGAGTAGAATAAAACCAACCTATTACACTCACGGGTGTCGTATAAGGCGACTAATGTCTGAGGCAGAACACCTTGCGCCTCCGTAGACCAGAGAATGGGCAGCAGCGTTTTCTGTTAGTCTTTCATCACTGCGATCTCCAATCCGCCTGCCAAGCGTGGAAATTACGGCAAATTCCTCCCATCATGGGAGAGGCTTATGTCCAGCAGTGGACGTTATGGGCTGTTGTTGTTGTGTTGTATTACAGACCAAGAAGAAAAACAGTCCCAAGTCCGAGTTAGACTCGCGCACCGAGCCGAGGGATATAAACTTGTAGAAACTGGTCCGCCATTTGGGAGTACGCCGCATTGGATTTAGAATGACGTCACTTAGCTAACAATGCATTGTCATACAAACTATACAAAATTGCAAAATTTCAGCTTAATCGAAAACCGGGAAGTGGGTCAAAAACCTAAGATGTTTTTACACAGTTAGTTACAGATGAAGCCAATAAAAGCGTGATAAAAAGACTAGATCGGTATGTATAGTACTTTCTGTCAGTTCTGTCATCATCTTCTGGCTCTTGTTCCATGTTACATGGGGTCGACGCAACACGTTATTTTCTTCCATTCTCTCCTGTCAACCGTCACGCTATCAATTACTCCTTTAAATTTCATATCATTCCTCACACAACCCATCCATCGATTCTTTGGTCTTTTTTCTCGTTTCTTTTTGTCAGTTCTGTATCTAAGTTAAATGTATTCTTATTTACCTTAACGACTACTAATAACATAGTTGTGGAGTGAGTCAGTACACAATATTTGCATGCGGTATGTGAATAGACAATCAAGTACGACCAGTCAATACGCTGATTGATAGATTGTACAGAGCACACCGCGGGTAGTCAGTGTAAAATTTGAATTTAATAAAATGAATAAATCTAGGAAAATATCATAACAAATAACCAAAAAGTACCTTTATCCACATTTCGCATTTATGGGTTAATCTCATGTAAGTGAGACGAACCTATTGCTACCAACCGGGTATAAATCCTAACCCTGAGCTGTTATTTAGGAAAAATCATCGTATTAGGGGAGCCTTTAATTTTATTTCATGATTTGTCGTTAAAGCGGCAACAGAAATACACATTCTGTAAAAAAATTCCACAGTCTACCTATTACGGATCATGAGAAACAGCCCGCTAAAAGACGGACGGGCGGACGGACAGCCGAAGCTCAGTAATAGGGGACCCTTCGGGTACGGAAAACGGAGGCGAACGAAACCGCAACCGGAAAGAGTCTAACAAATGTTGAAGTGTTCACTACGATCAACACGTACAGTCACTTTCAACAAATGGCAGTTAATATAGTTATTCTTCTTAGCGTGTTGATGACAATGTAAATTGAGTCGGTCGAAAACATGGCTACGAATTTGACGACATCAATAGAACACAACTGTTCGTGTTCAGTGTAGATGTTACAGAGGTTTGATTCTGATTTCGAAGCCGAATGGCAGGAAGGAAGCCTGGCACGAAGGGGCCTCATCATGATTGGGATAGTTACCCATCTAGGGACCAACCTAAACAGTTTTTTATTTTTTAATAACACGTTAATCTACTAAGAACAGAATTATCCGTACGTTACACACAGTACAAACTAATCAACACCAAATATTCAAATACCCAATAATTTGCATACAAAACAAACGCATCCGGACGTTTCACGAAACGTCTTATTTCACAACATGCCCGGAGCATTAGCCAAGATCGAAAGTGATATACTTTAGTTCACTTGTTAAATCATTCATTCATTGTCATTCTCAACACGAATTGAACGAAATCGGGTGACCGGGACAGTGTATTATGTAATGGAATGTGATTTGAATTTGTTTATGGAATATTCGGCAGTGAGTTATTGCTAACGGATCTTTTTAGAGGGAAATTCTGGTAGGCAAGGACAAGGTGACGTTTCTGATTGGTGGTGCTGTCGAGTTCCTTCTATCTGGCAGAATCTTGATGCTCCGAAATTTATTTGGCATAACACACTTGGCATAATCTTATTTAAACGAATATTTTTAAGGCATAAAAATTATATAATTGTTTGGCCGAATGTTTGTATGAATTTATAAAGGCATACTTTTAAGATGGCTGAATATTATTTGGCATAATTACCTTTGGCAAAGTTCAAATTCCGCATAATTTCGTTTAGAATAACGTTTATTTAGAGCGACGATTGTTTGCTACAATTGCACTTGGCATAATAAGTTAGCAGAATTTCATTTGGAATAATGGCATTTTCGCCATTTCTATTAAATAGCATTTTTACCTTAATTTTTTTTTTTAATTTGGTTTAAAAAGTCAATATCGCTCCAAAACTGACTCCACGTAGTCTTGTCTGACTCTGTGACAGAAACCATGCCTGTTGCATGCTTGCATGCATGCTGCATGCATGGTGTATACTGGTTTGCATGTTTGCATACTGCGTGCTTGTTTGCATATTTGCATACTGCACGCTTGCTGCATGCATGATGTATGCCTGCTTCTTACAGGGAAATAAAACCCACATATTTACAATCAACTGTTTCAATGAATTTTCTGTGATGTGATAGATGAGTCTTTCCATTATTATGCATAATGAAATGTATGCCAAAAGATGATTCTAATTGTTAACTTTCTGAGATATGATAGTTCTGCCTTTTAATGACTATTGATATGAAATTCATACCAAAAGATGATTCTGACTGTGAACTTTCTGCGATAAGATGGTTCTACTTTAAATTCTTATGCATATGAAATTTATGCCTAAAGATGATTCCGACTTACAAAATTATAAGTTTTGAATGTATGATAAATGAGTGGCTGCCAAACGATTTTCTGCAAAATGAAGTTTATGCTATCCCCTGTTATGCAAAGTAATATTATGATATAAAACTTCTGCTATAAAGGGTAGACCCGTAACTGTCATCAATGTCAAGAATTGTATGTTTAAAATGTTTTGTGGCTTTGTGAGTCACACGGCTGCTACGTTTGAAGGGAAGTGGGTTGGCCACATCGGTCGCATATCGGAGGAGCTATGGGGTGGGTATACAGTCTGGGGGTCTACTCTCTAAATCCGTCAACGAAGATACGGGGCCCGTCCGAAAGTAGTACCTTGAAATGAACCCCACCTCCCTAATATTTTCGAATTCATGCGTTTTGGAAACATATCGGTAGTAAGGACAGATGACCAATCGTCTTGTCATTCATTTTTAGTTCGGGCCCCTAACGAATCATATGTCTGTAAGTGATACTTAGTAGGAAACGACCGTAACTTCGGCAGAAACTACGGATGTCGCGCTTAGAGAGTAGACCTCCTACGGAGACTCATAAACCTTTAAACAACTAATTAAGAGACACAATGAATCATTCCTTCTATGTCGATTCCCTTTACGTCGACTCGTGAAACAAATGACATCTGAATAGTTAAATAATTGACATAAATCTCCTGGAGATTTAGTAACGGACGGGAGGTTAAAAGAAGACGACGACTTCACACCCTGCCTCCAAATTTGACAGTTTTCCCTAACATCTACAAACTATAGTCTGCGCCAGATAAGTAGGAATTAAAGGTCATTAACCCGCATACATTTATACAAATACATAATTCCGAAAACAGAAATAATGACATAAACTTGTCCCGAAACAACCTTTATCGTGATCGTTGACTTATTCAAGTAATAAAAAACGATTCATAATGTATTGTTGGGGTACCTCTACCTACGCAGAGAAATTAAGGAAAGAGCAATGACCTTTAATTCCTACTTATCTGGCGCAGACTATAATTCATCTATTTCAGTATCACAGCATCAAAGGGAGCCAAAAAAACATGGCGCCGATGTCAATCATGTTTTTGTTAACTAAAATGTCAAAGACACGATTGATAGAGAATAAATTAACTTGCATTTTTTGTTGACAGTTTCTATTGTAAACATATTAAAGAGTTTAATGCCACTGGTATGCCGGATGCTGATCGGGCATTGTAATGACCTTCAAGGACATTTTTAGTTAGCATAACATAACGCCTGTATACCCCAAAGAGTTAGGCAGGGTTATACCATATCATCATCATCATCATTTCAGCCGAAAGACGTCCACTGCTGGACATAGGCCTCCCCCAAGTGTTGCCACATGTCCCGGTCCCGTGCGAATCGCGACCAGCGGATTCCCGCAACCTTCACCAGGTCATCGGTACACCTAGTGGGAGGCCTTCCAACGCAACGTCTTCAGATTCACGCGGTCGCCACTCCAGAACTTTTCGGTCCATCAGCCATCCGTTTTGCGAGCAATGTGCCCTGCCCACTGCCACTTAAAGTTTTGCAACCTTGGTACGTCGGTAACCTTGGTTATCTTGCGGATATCTTCATTTCTGATTCGATCGGGCAAGGAAACTCCGAGCATAGCCCTTTGGGTTACTTAAAGCTTTCTGATGAGGCCCATTGTGAGCGACCACGTTTCGGTTCCGTATGTAATCACTGACAACACACACCTTACCCAAAGCCATTCTTTGGGCTGCTACTGAGAAATTCCTGACGAATAACTAGCGATTTACGGTGTAGTCAAAAGAAAGACATTGAAACTGCGAACGGAACCTCAATTTTGTTTAATTTTCAGCTAGCCCGTAATTGTATGACTTTTGACCTGATTCCACTAAAGTTTTACTAAGCAAATTTATTTATCGGTCATGTCTCGGATGTGTGATGTGACAAGAATGGATAAGGTAACAACAACAACAACAGCCCATAACGTCCACTGCTGGACATAAGCCTCTCCCATGATGAGGAATTTGCCGTAATCCCCACGCTTGGCAGGCGGATTGGAGATCGCAGTGGTGAAAGACTAACAGAAAACGCTGCTGCCCATTTTCTGGTTTACGAAGGCGCAAGGTGTTCTGCCTCAGACATAAGGTAAGGTAAGGAACGAGTATATTAAAGGAAGTTTGCACCAGTTACAAAAAAGTTGAGAGGGAGAGGAAGATCAAGGAAACGATAGATAGATTGTGTGAGGAATGATATAAAAGATAAAGGTGTAAATGATAGCGTGACGGTTGACAGGGGAGAATGGAAGAAACAAACGTGTTGCGCCGACCTCAAGTAACATGGGATAAGGGCAGAAAGATGGTGTACCTCTGACACTTTGAACAATAGGCCTATATTGGCCTATGGCCTGTATTCAACAGTATACGTTATTAAAATAGATGCCCGTCTAAATATGCTTATGATTTCGTGAAAATTATCGAACAGGCGAAGACCAAGAAATAAGCGAAGTGAATTAATAACATTAACTGGCGAGTACGATTCAAAAGCCGAACATTCGTTTACCTGCATTCTGAAACAGTAATAAGGTCACTGGACGTCCTCAAGGAAGCAGGCAGATTGATAATACAACTTTCTTTTAAAGTCAAACCCAGTTAAAGGTGAACTTCATAACATAATATATGCAATGTCTCAATAATATAGTGGTACAAAAAGAAATTATATTAACGGTCGGAATGCAAGACTATATTTGGTTACAAGTCGGGCCAGAATAAAGGCACGAATTTTATAATCTTTACATGATCGCAGGCCGGTGTAAATTCTTTAGGGACGTGCAAGGTCAAGATGTAATAAAAGCGCAAAAATTGTTGAAATTACGAAAATCAAGCGCGATTTCTGAGTATTCTGGTCCTAGATTTGAATTCCGTCCGAATATTTGCATTTAAAAATGTTCAGTCGCAATCTAAAATTTGGATGTTTTTCCTTTTGAAGGCACATCACAGACAAACTTGACATACGCATAGCTGCATATCACATCATATCACTCTGACTAACTAAAGAAAAAAGGAGGTGTATTGTGCTCCCTCATTTTTCCACTTATACATCAAAGTCGAATTAATGAGAGGGCTTGTCTTCCCAACCATACTCCAGGTTCAATATTTTTTTCGGGTAGGAGAGCGATATTGGGAGAACCCCGCCACACTATTCCCAAACCACTGTAACTCCTGAAAGCCAGAATCAACAGTGGCGACCAACAGAAAAGCGCCGAGACAATGAAGCTCGACGAAGTCCCGGAAAACCAATTTAACTGTCTTGGATCCCGCAACGAAATTAATCAAAAAGTACCGCGGAGGAGTAGGAAAAACAGTAATTTCCACTTCCCTCCACATCAGCAGGAGACAGAACGAAACAAGGCCAGTAGGCACAAAGGGACGTTTACAACTGGGATAGGCCCATTTGCCTAGCACCACGGATAAATATTATCATTAATGGGTCCTTAGTTGTGAGCTGTTATATTTAATTCCAATAATAGGAGAGGGATAGTGCATCGTGCATCCAAGCCTGACCAAAACTATAAAATTCTAGTAAAGCCTTGTTCCATTATTTAAGTGTTACCCTAAATACGTCCGGCAGTGTATATACAATGTGCCCACGATTAGGAAGGTCGCCTAGAACGAAAGCTGATGAAATACTAGGCACGGATTGCGGAAAGTGGGCGCGTTTGGTGGGGGAGGGGGGGGGGGGAGGCATTGACACCTTTGCACTACAGATATTGGGTGAGGGTTCTAAAGTTTTAGGAAGGGGTCCGCAAGGACCGACGCCTGCCGGGGTTGCGGGACTGTTCGAAAGAGATTCCGTGACCCCGAAACATAAAGGGCGATGAAGGAACATGGATGGGTTTTAGTCAGTAAAATTCTGACACTCCCTCCTGCTTCGCCCAGAGCGGGAGAAGTCATTTGACGATTTCCCATCCGAAAAAAAAAAGGGTTCTAAAGTTTGGACATTTATGTTAATGTTGATAACAAAGGACCATAAAGTGATAACGGTAATTAGGCTCGCCACGGCTAGTGATTGTTACATCTCTGTCTAAACCTTTGTAGAATACACGCATGGTGATATGACGTCACAAAGGTCAAGCTTATATTGCAATAAAATATGGTTGGGATATTTAACGGCTAATATTATTTGATCAAAGAAAGATAGTAGAAAATTACGCCTATTCTACATATATTTTCTGAAAGTTGTAGAATTTTTTAGTTGGCATGCGTCTGGCCGCAAATCGCCTGATGTGAAGCGATGGTCTAGATTGGAGCACGCTTAAAACCACATACAAATTATCTAAAACTCATCAATCAACCAAAACAACAAGAAAATAATCTTTCGAGTTAAGGTGGATGCTACAACCGCAGGTACCGCACGATCGCCCGCGAGGCGGCGTGCCTCCTTGCCGGATTGCCGCCATGGGATCTGGAGGCGATAGTCCTCGCGCGCCTGCATGAATGGCGCGCGGAGGCGCTTCGCCGGGGGGAAAATCCGCTGCCGCGACAAATTTTCGCTTAGCGGACAGACTTCCGGTGGGATCTCATGGCGACATGGAGAGAGAGACTGTCGCAACCCCGTGCAGGGCACGCCACGATAGTGGCGATAAGTCCCCTCTTTGAGGAGTGGCTGGAGAGACGCCACGGCGTCCTCACCTTCCGCCTGACAGAGGTCCTCACCGGACACGGTGTTTTCGGGAGGTTCCTGCACCGAATCGGGCGGGAGGAAACGCCCGGTTGTTTCCACTGCGAGGATCGACCGGAGGACACGGTGGAGCACACGGTGGAGGTGTGCCCCGCGTGGGCGGAGCACCACCGTGTCCTCGAAGCGGCGATTGGCGGCGGCGACCACTCGCGTCCGGCCCTGGTGCAAGCCATGGTCCGGAGCGAGACGGAATGGGACACCGTCACCTCCTTCTGCGAAGCAGTAATGCTAGAGAAGGAGGTGGCAGAACGTGAGAGGGAGAGAACCTCACAGCGTCCTGGCCGCCGCGGGAGACGCCCCCGGCCACCGTAGGCGTGGGCCTGTGGACGGTGGGCTATGGGCTAGCTCGCCGTCCGTCCGTCTCATGACGACAGGCCGTGTCGACGGCGCGTTCGTGTTCCACGCGCGCCTCAAAGAGAGTCAGCAAAAAGGAAGGGGTCCGCAAGGACCGATGCCTGCCGGGGTTGCGGGACTGTTCGAAAGACGGTACGGTATACTATGCGCTGATTGTGTCCACATTGAGGTATAGCATACAGTTTTGGGGAAATAGCTACCACTATAACTGGCATAGGGCCTTCGTTCTCCAAAAAAGAGCAATCCGAACCATTGTCCGCATCGCTCAACAAGACTCCTGTCGACCATATTTTAAAGAACTTGGCATACTCACAGTGCCTAGCCTTTATGTGGTGGTATTGTTAAGCACCTTTAAAAAATTATGACTATGAGACAGATGAGGGCAGGATGGTAAGGGAAAAAACGCGTAGGAAAGACCTTGCAAACAAAATCACCCCTGCTCTTGGCATAGTCAAAAATAGTCCACGGTATCAGGCAGTTAAAATATTTAATAAATTACCGCTGGAGCTAAAAAGCATACTCTACACAAGCTCATTCAAGGAAAGGCTCAAGGCATTTCTACTGGAAAGATGCCTTTATTCAATAGATGAATTGTAGATGTTTTTTGACATCGAATGAATTTAATTTTAAACTGTGGTTACGATTTTGTTTTGGATTTTATTGATTATAACTATTTGTTTATTTAAAATGATTCGTGACAACGGATGAATTGGTTGTGATATGATTTCTGTTTTTTTTAATTATAAATAGACATTGTTTATTATTTTATGAGATAAGTTGTTTTTTTTTTTATTATTTTACTTTATTGGACTTTGTGTGCTAAGATGTTATGTTTTAATATGATTTCTTGGTATGATGAACAATCTTTATATACTTAGGTAAATGGTTTTTGACAACAGATGAATTTAAATTGTAGTTATGATTTTCTGTTAAAAACAAGTTATTTATTTAACATTGTTGATTTCTTATTTAATATGACATAATTTTCTTGGTTTGTAATACTTATTATGTTTTTAATTTTTGATGTTGGTTTAAGTTTTGGTGTGACATGTTTGAATATTTTAATGAGTTTAGGTAGTTAGTTAACGCTTACATTTCTTGTTATTCCGACATTGTTTTATTAATTTAATTTGTGATCGTAAAGGCGTATTTTTCTATTTCTAATTAATCGAGTAATTTTAATTTAATTTATTTTTAATTAAGTATTTTTATTTTATTTTTTGTTGTTTATTTATCAATTTTCATAGGTATATCACATTCAGACACAATGTAAATTGTTATTGAATAAATGAAATGAAATGAAAGAGATACCGTGGCCCCGGAACACAAAGGGCGATGAAGGAACATGGATGGGTTTTAGTCAGTAAAAGTCTGACACTCCCTCCTGCTCCGACCAGAGCGGGAGAAGTCATTTGATGATTTCACATCCGAAAAAAAAAAAAAAAGGTGGATGCTACAGGGTAGCCCACGAAATTCAAATTATCTTACGTTTTTTGCAATTTGCAGGCCAGTGCTAGGTTGTATGTTGATTAAAATATTGCTCGCGACTCTAAGACGTATAGTTACAGAATTATAATCTACATACAACCTAGCACTGGCCTGCAAATTGCAAAAACATAAGAAAATTTGAATTTCGCGGGCTACCCTGGAGCATCCACATTAAATAAATTCTTGTCAGACCACACAAATACCAACATTACAATAACTAACACATTCCTCAACTAAAACCACAGATAAAACTTCAAAAGGCAAATTACAACAAATTTAAATTCAATCACTCAGTTGAGACAAGCTCATTCCTTTATATCCGTATGTAATCAAAACGGTACATGTTTTTAATAATTTATTAAAAGACCAGCTTATTTTGAACTATTTGAACTAACTTACTTTGAACTAACTATATGCTGTGCTTTTTTGAGAAATCATCAAATGACTCCTCCCGCTCTGGGTGGAGCAGGAGGGAGTGTCAGACTATTACTGACTAAAACCCATCCATGTTCCTTCATCGCCCTTTGTGTTCCGGGGCCACGCTATCTTTTTCGAACAGTCCCGCAACCCCGGCAGGTGATATGCTGTGCTGACTTTTAAATCTTCCTGCTCTTCTTCCAAGTAATTTGGGGTTGGTATAATGCCTAAAGGGCAACGGAGAGGGCTATGCTATGCTTACGCGATCGAATCAGAAATGAAGACATCCGCAAGAGAACCAAGGTTACCGACGTAGCCCGAAGAATTGCCAAACTTAAGTGGCAGTGGGCAGGGCACATGCTCGCAGTGACAACCGCGAATCGGAAGACGATGCGTTGGAAGGCTTCCTACTAAATGGACCGATAACCTGGTGAAGGTCGCGGGGATCCGCTGGATTTGAGTCGCACGGGACCGGACGTTGTGGCGACACTTGGGGGAGGCCTATGTCTAGCAGTGGACGTCTTTCGGCTGAAATAATGATGTGATAGCATGCATTGGAAGGCTACCTCCCTAAAAAGGTGGACCGATGACCTGCTGAGGGCCACGGAACAATACTCTGGATGCAAGAAGCACATGACCTGTCGACATTGCGACGCTTGGGGAAGGCCTATGTCCAGTAGTGCCCGATCATTATAATCTGGATCTCTTCAATGTTCGAGTGAATCGGTTTCTTCTAGGCAAACGTGTTCCACTCTAAGCCACATCATTGCTTCACATCAGGCGAGTTGCGGCCAAACGCAAGTAAATTTAGACAGAAATATAAGTTACCGAGTTTTGGCTGATATGATGAAGAGATGACTACCTCCGGAAGAAGGACTCCGGACCCAGATTAGCCGCGGCAAGGAAGCTCTCAGAGAACCTCCTCAGATGGAGATTCATTAATGGCATTGCCCTGGAGTGTAAATATGGTGCTGTTCCACAAACGATAGGGCACCTAATATTGTGTTCTGCGTGTCCTGTTGCTTGTTCACTACAGGAACTGATGGACGCTACCGAAAGAGCTAAACTAGTAGCTCAGTTATGGGCCGACACAATTTAGAATGCCATCGACACGCTAAGAAGAAGAATTTTAACGCTAGCGCCATCATAGTAGACCAAAATAAGCTGGCAGCAAAAAGAGTTATAACAATTAAAAATGCAACGTAACTGTTGTCCTTAAAACTAATTGAGTGGGTTTCCTTATGTCACACCGACACGTTACGTATGGCATTGATCATTTACATACATATGTCTGTACATATAGTAATCATGCACGACTTTGCCAAAGAAATTATAAAAAGGCTTCAAAGATGGCAGGCCAACAGTGCCATTGCACATTATTTACACACAGATATTGGACACCGAACTGGTAACAATAAAAAAAAAAAAAAAAAAAAAAAAATTATAAGTAATGTTTTTTTTTAATATTATTTGTATTTTTTTTTTTTTTTTAATTAAAAAATGTAAGTAATACGTATTGAAGCGAATACAAAAATAAATCAAGTGAAAGTCGTGAACCACTGTAAAAGCTTTTTCAAAAGCAATAAGTCATTTTGTTAAGGTTTTTTGCCGGACACGCTCTTATCAAACACATCATTATCTGCTTAGCCTCTTTCCAAACTATGTTTGGGTCGGCTTCCAGTCTAACCAGATGCATGTTATTATTTAGCCTGTACATAATCTCAGAGATGGGCAGACAACATTGTTGCCATTGCGGGAATATGTTGGATGAGGCTGGCAGAAGAGCTTGAAGATATAGCCTATACCTACAGGGTGTAAACAACCTCATCACGAAGCCGTCAACCAAGCATTCTGTACATCAAACTAAGTAACTTTACGCAAAAATTATTGCTGGGAAACGACTTTATTTTTATGGGGTGAAAAATCATTTTATGTATTAGAACTCAATGTAACGCACTCAAAACATTGTGCTGATGGAATGGATTGAATAGAACGGGGGTCGTGGAGGTGTTTAAAGTAAAAATCTTACATTAAAAACTTGTATTTAAAAAAAAAACTTGTCAAAAAGTTTTAACTTTGACCCCCAATATCTCCCTAACTAGAAGGTTCCCAGGTATGGTATAGAACAAAAAAATTATCGCAATGACGGGGAGACAAGTGCCTTTCGGCTTCGTTAAGAGGTTTTTTACACCCTACACATTTATCCAGCAGTGGGTGAAGTGGGGCTGTGGATGACGATAACATAATCGCACGCTCTCTCCTCATAGGAGTCAGCAGAACGCCACCTACTACGACCCTTTTTTTTTCGGATGGGAAATCATCAAATGACTTCTCCCGCTCTGGGCGGTGCAGCAGGGAGCGTCAGACTTTTACTAACTAAAACCCATCCATGTTCCTTCATCACCCTTTGTGTTCCGGGGCCACGGTATCTCTTTCGAACAGTCTCGCAATCCCGGCAGGCATCGGTCCTAGCGGACCCCTTCCTTTTTGCTGACTCTATTTGAGGCGCGCGTGGAACACGAACGCGCCGTCGACACGGACCTACTACGACCCTTCCATACTCTTTTTTTTGCTTCGCCCACGATCAAACATAAAACTAACTGGTCATACACGCACACACACGGTGTGAGTACTACGCATCTGACCTCTAAATATATTATTATGAGTAAAATAATTGCTTCTGAATATTTGCGGTTAGGTTTATGATTGCAAATATATTAAGGTGTTGCCTTTCTAAATTAGATCACTATTTTAGGTTTGATATCCTTGGAAAAATGTGGTTAATTAAGCAAATTGACTCATCGATTTTCCTCGTTTTGGATCTATTTAAGAAGAAACTGCTTTATACCATTGTTAGTAAGGAGAAAACATCTTATCTGAAAATACTTGCAAGGGTTACAGAAAAAAAAAAAAATAAGAAAAACTCATATTCCAAAACACATTTCTTCACAGTACCCGGGGCTACTATAAGACATGTCGATTTAGGAAGAGACCAGGTATTACCAACAAAAATGAAGACAAATCGGAACTTTTCCATAAATCTGTTACTCCTTACCTTTTCCCAACTTCATTGGGGTCGGCTTCCAGTCTAACCGGATGCAGCTGAATACCAGTATTTTACATGGAGCGACTGCGTGTCCATAAGTCAGTGTAAATTTCACGGCAGAATTATGTTCAGCATTTTACCAAGCTCGAAGTCACACAAATCACCGACGTTGCTCAAAAAGCCGCTAAGCTAAAGGGCTGGCCATATCTGCCGTATGCCCGACGAGCTGTGGGCCAAAATAACCACGACGTGAAGCCCTGCCACAGCCAGAAGGCGACGCGGTAGACCTCGCAGGAGATGGCGGAACGAGCTAGACAGAACCAACGACCAGTGGCCCACATTGGCCCTGGATCGAAGGATTTGGAAGTCATGGGGAGAGGCCTTTGCCCAGCAGTGGGATGAGTAACCACGCTCGCTACGGTGTGAGTGGCATCCGTGCGTATTTCTCTCTCCTTAAATGTCAGTACGTACTGTGACAGTATTTTTTCTCATTGATATATCAAAAGGCTTCCTGCTCCACCCAGGTGATCAGCTGTTGATATAGACTTACTATCGTTTAGAGGTGGCGGTTGATTAAACATGTTTTAGTTTAAGTATGATTAAAGATGAACTATAAATGTTCAGTAAAATTACGGACCTGCTGCGGGCCGGATATTGGGGGTCTAAAATGGCCACTTTGGCAGAATTATACTCTATACAAATAAATAAAATTGAAGTATCTGTTTGTAATTTCAAAATAACAGATTTTTACTGCATGCATGTGAAAGTATATACGGTACTTACACATTACTTTTTAAATTAATTTTTGTTGTCTGTCCGTTTGCTCCGGCTAATCTTAGAAACAGTTGGACCGTTTTTGACGAGACTTACTGACAGATAGCTGATGTTATAAGGAGTAACGTAGATTACTTTTATTTTAGAAAAAAAATAGAATTCCGTGCACAAAAAATTAAAAACTCGAAATTACTTCCCTTACTACTTAAAAAAAATACTTCGCGGGCAACAACTTTTACCAAATAAATTGGGATATTCACAGTTGATGAAGGATAACACTGTAGTACGAAACTACCGTCAAAATCGTGTAAATTAAACAAGAAACACGAAAGAATTAACACGAAGGCATATGACTAAGTGAAATATCACGATGACATTGTACGTCAGTATTATGCCCATTTTTTGGTCGACATTCAGAATACTAATCAGTTGGAATGCCCAAATAAACGGCAACATGACGAAGTTTGACAAACGTTATTGCCAAGCAACTTTTGTAAATAGTTTAGTGACATTTTGATATTGGTGTCGATTCTGTTGTGCACAAACCAAACTTAATTTAGGCTATTGCTATCTTTTTCTCTCTAATAAAACGAGAAAGAGACGGACGTAATTTAGAGCTGTCTAATTTAGTTGGAACTAATATTTCCAAACAAATGAAGGGTGCACGTAAAAACATGTCGACTAAAAACACGGTGAAGCGCAAAGCATTAACTAGCTTGACATCTCTAACTTAGTTCATAGCTATAGCCGTCCTTTTCGCACTGCATTTTAGTAAAAGATAGCAATAGCCTAAATTAAGTTTAGTTTGTGCACAACAGAATCGACACCATTGAGGATATAAGTACCTAAAGCGTTTCTGAAACCGAAAATGGAGCTAAACTAATTCATCTCAAAAAACAGGAACCTAAGTTTAAAAACTTCTACTCCAAATTCAAAACGAACGAATGTCTCATTTTGAACACACCAACAGAGTAACAGACACATACAACCAGCACAACAAGCCTTGATACATGCTAAGAAACTTTTGTACTTTACAAATCATCTTCCTGCCACACGTTTTCTTGTTCCATTCTCCCCTGTCAGACGTCAGGGCATCCTTTACTCCTTTTGTCTTTCATATCATTCTTCAAACAATCCATCCATTTTTTTTTGGCCTTCCTCTCCCTCTATATCCATCAATATTAATATCCATCACTTTTTTATTAATGTAAGTACATGCGTTTCAAAACTGCAGAAATATTCTCAAGGTAAGGTCAGAAAGGGTTTAACACAAAACAAAACTCAAAAGTAACTGTGCTGTTTTACTTATATCAAAAAATGCTTACTCTTAGCCGAATAACATAGTCAAGACTTTAAAAGCCCTACTTGACCCCATCTAGACGTTCTTAAGCGTGTATTGGCCATTTATTTAAGAAACATTACATGTATAAATAAATTCTTTATGATGGTGACGTAAATTGCATCAACTACTTACCAGTTAATTATGTGACTGAATATCGAGACATAAATAAGGATTACGTAATTCCGATTCCGTTTAAGTATTTTTGAAATCCTTTTTTTTTTTTTTTTTTCGGTTGGGAAATCATCAAATGACTCCTCCCGCTCTGGGCGGAGCAGGAGGGAGTGTCAGACTTTTACTGACTAAAACCCATCCATGTTCCTTCATCGCCCTTTGTGTTCCGGGGCCACGGTATCTCTTTCGACCAGTCCCGCAAACCCGGCAGGAGTATTTGAAATCCTGAAAATAACATGACATTAATTACATCACGCCTGTAAGTCGCAATCGCGACTTCTAAACATGAGGTCCCGGGTTCTATTACCGTGTCGGTCAAATTATAATTGAGTTTTTCCAAAAGGAATTTCTCCCACGGATTCTGGATTCGTGCCCGGTTGATAGCAATGTCAATAGGCTCGCCCCCTATTACATGGGGCTTAAACATAACTGGCGAGATGTGTGTGTACTATTAGGTACACATCTGCCTACCCTTCGGGGATTAAAGGCGTGATCTTGTGTGTGTGTGTGTAAACGAGTATCAAATTAACAAGGCAGGCGATCATAGTGTTATATGCCAAAAATATCTCTATCAAATTAAAGAACTTAAGAAGTAGGAGCACTTCCTCAATTTATTATCACTTAAAAGACAAAGATGAGCGATTGCTGATTTTAATTTAATTTTTATTTTCATTTTCAACTGAAATTGTTGGCCATTTCTCAGAAAATGTGGACTACATCTAGCTTTAAAAAGAACATGACGCGCTAAAGTGATTCCGATATCGTATTTGCTGAATAAATCAATTGATGCCAAAGAAGACAGCACAACCTATACCAGAAACCAACCCCAAGTTACATCAAAACACATAAACATTGAAAACAGGGCGGACCCTAGCAACAAACAAAACATTACGTGCCAAAAAGACAACTTCCATCTGTCTGCCATGATTCTCCCGCGTTCCTTAAACTTCAAAAAATTACAACGTCACAAACGTCAACAAAGTACTTTTTTTTTTTTTTTTCGTTTTTAGACCTTGTCCGTATCAGTAGACCGCCTAGTCTAATCCTTCATAGTAATATAACAGGTACTTGACTACACTTTCAATAACACTATACAGCGGTTGTGCTAAGTATAAAAGACCGGTGTAACACCACCAAAGCATTCAGTAGCTATCCTGCAGTCAAACCAAGAAGTGCAAGATGAGATTTCTGGTAATATTTTATTTTTTATTTTGAGGACAGTGATAACAGAACGTTTTGATAATGGCAACAGTGATAATCTTAGAATTTGATTATTTTTCAATCAGTTATTTTTAATCTTCAATGTCATGGCTCTAATTTTCTTTTTAAAATAACAAAATTAAGTACTATTTCCAGCATAAAAAAATCAAAATGTCTTAAGTGTAAAATTGGCGCCAAATCATACTTCAAACTTTTCTCTCTTCCACTGACAATTTTCCCGCCAAGACCATTTCTTTTTATGACCAAAGAAGTGTATCAAACAGCCTATAAAAACGTTCCGTTACAACTATTAATTAATCGTTTAACTAATAAAACCTTGTCTCATTAATACGAAAAAGCTTACAACGTAAATTTTTACCCTGAATCTTTTTAATTAACTTAACTATGCCGTACAGTAGTAATAGATCGTTCGTTTATGGTATTTAAAAGCTTCAAGATCGCATAACTGTAATACCTTTGCCATCCATATTGATACAATTAAGAGTAATAGCAATTTCAATTAGTATGACAAGGTTGTATGCTGAATAAATTAAATTCTTACACCTACAAACCTGTTTCTTGTAATGTCATGTAGCATAATAATTACTTACTTCATTTTTTATTTCTTTTAAAGGACTTTTAATTTATTAATTTAACGATCTGTGACTACTGTCTGAATTAAACACATTTTTTTCCCTTTTCGAATATGAATTAAAGCACTTCCTATTTCCATTATTTCTTCATCATTCTTCGGCCTTTATCCCAATTTATTAGGCGTCGGCGCAGCATGTCTTCTTCTCCAATTTCTATTTTCAATTCTTTCTCCAATACTTCTTTATTAACGTCATCTCATGGTTTACCCCTTTCTAGCCATAAAATCTTTCACACAGTCCATCTATCGTTTATTCGCTCCTACTCTTAAAGAATTCCTTAATACATACAGCAGAAATATATAAGAATCTATCACGCCCAGAATGGCCCAAATTCTTGAACAAATATCTCACTTCGACCTACTCAAATAACAATATAATAAGCCGATACATTTAGTATTGCATATCTAATCCCCCGCAGTGACAAGCCATTCAAAATAATGTCCTAACATTGTATACCTACACTATATTGCAAAACAATAATCATCGCCATCGGTCACATTATCATTCAAATTGTCTATGACTAAGCATTGTTTATCTGTGGCGCTACAATACGCGTATAAAATGTCAATCATCTGGTTTTTGGTATGAATGTTGGTTTAAATTATCGAGGGATTAAATTACTCGATATGGATTTATCAATTTGTGTGTTTCGCATAAAATATAACATTCGATGTAATTTCATCGAATGTTATAAACGAAAATTATCGTATTTCAAATTAAATTCGGCGTAATAATTTTTGACACCACAAAATCACGGTTGACGGTTTTTAGGCTTGTTCTAGACTAAACTGGGTCGAATGCATGGGAAACAGCGGTAGCAATAATTAGTTTTATTATGTGACAACAATAAATAGTCCCCTAATTTTCCGGACACAGACAACATTAAGTACATTCTTCTTTTCCCGCCAATTCCTAAAAAAAACCCTACCTCGTGGTAATATAACTTAGTAGCAATAAATAAACGAATTAATTTCAATAAAAACATACTTCCCACGATCAATAAAAAAAAGATCGATTAAATTAAAACGCGATTAGCTCTTCGAATCGCTACATCGAGTTTTCACAATAAAAATTATTAATGTGGGAAGTCTGAATGACGTTTATTGTTCTGACGTATGCTTGCGTGATTATAAACAATTGAAGATTCATTGTTACCTGATGTCCGTGATTGAGCTTAAAGTACTAATAAATAAATAAAAGAACTTGATATTTGTTATATTGATGCTGCTGTTACACGTAATTTGTTTGGTTTTCTTTCTGAAACGCATTAAAAATCGTCATTTTTTGAATTCTGCAGCTTCCCAGGTGACTTCGTCAAAAATCATTCATTAAAGGCTATGACAAATACTGTCATTTCCTCTTTTTTTGCCAGTCGAATGCTATTTAAATTTCAATTATATCTATTAGTAGTGGTTAGTGGCATTTTAAGCTTTGATAAAATCAGATATCCTGTACTTGATGCATATCCAAGTATTTGTCGCAGGTAGTTAAAAGACTAATTAATTTATCAGTAACTGCATCTACAGAAAGAGATAAAATATACCTAAAACACGTTCTGTACACCCCATTGACTACAAAGATCACCGCGCACTCTTATAACTTCCGTGTTCTTCATAACAACAAAAAAACTTCTATAAAAAGAAAAAACTGATCTTATTCTTGCACACCCGATCAAATTATTCAATATCCAATCAGAGCGTGTAATAACAAAAAATGTCAATCACATTCCGTTCCATGCAATGCCATTACCAAGGCCACAGATAAAAAATCTTACCATAAACGATATGTAATTATTTTTATGAGGTGGTTAACGTTCGTTTTTGTTTGTTTGCTAATTTGGTTGCAATTAATACGTGGTGAGCATGCGAAATTGTGATATTGCCATGGTTTAGTGATTAAAATAAAGTGGGTGGATGAACTTGAAAAATTGACAGTGTACTTCATTTTGATAAAAATGCAAAGATCGAAGTTTTCTCGGACTTTCTAAATTGTCACAACAGTCTCCTTCACATACTTATCCCAATGTATTTACTGTCGGCGGCGTAACATATCGTCTTCTTCTGTAGATCTCTATAAGATATCCCAGTATTCACTCCCTTTCCAGCCATCTTCATCTTCTTATACACAATTAACCCAATTTCTTTGTTCTCTATTCACATTTAAAACTTTATCAAAACCTGTCCGATATTGCTCCAAAATGACTGCCACCTCTCACTGTATATCCAGTTACTCCCCATTACTCATCAGATACCAAGTCCAGAAAACTTTTCTCAACTACCTATAACGCAACACCAAGCTACTTTTCACACGTCAAATCTAGCACAGCACTACAGTCCACGCACAATATGTCATAACACACGCGTGGTGTCAAGGTCCTTCATTGTAATTCAGAATGCAGCACATAACTATTGTTGTGTTCTAAATATGAATCATGCATTCCGTTGTATTTGGCATGTTTAAGGTCGACAGGAAATTGATTCGGTCAATGAATTTTACGTAGATTTTTAGATTAGATCTCTTGAACGCTTTCATTGATTTGTTATTATTCTTATATTAGTCTTATGAGTCGCTATCGAGTATAAAAATCTTAAGCATTGACTTGCTGCACACCACAAAATCTTGTCCGAGGCCTTTTGCATCCAACCACTGACCTCTTTCTTGAGGTATCCGACTCTTCTAACGTGTAAAATGTTACAAATAAAAAAATACTTGGCGTAAAAAAACCTTTACAAGATTTTAAAACTCTTATTAAACCTATTTAAATCGCCTCTCCCGTTTCTTTACACGAAGTAAAACTAAACATGGCGTTCTTTTGTCTTTCAAAACTCAAACACGTCAATAGCGTTCTGCGTCGTGAAGAAAATTTTAGGCCAATGCCAAAAACCATACATCCTAAACTGTCGGCTAATGTTCGAAGATGGCAATTGTGAAATATTTAGACTAAAGCATTTAAGTTAGTCTTGTTCTAGAACTGTTACTTGAAAAGTTTTATTACGACATTGTAATTGTAAATTGAGTTCAAGTAAGGTTATTTGTAAATAAGGGATTGGTTAGGTTAGGTTAGCGATTGGTTAGGTTAGGTTAGGTTAGCTGTTTCGAAGTACCTTATTTTATTCAAAGGATTAAGAAATAGGTAACGGTTCTAAGATCCTTGTCTCTCTAAAGGTGGTATATGTAGATTATTATTTAAATAATTGTTTATATGTGTAATATGCAACTTGTAAAGAAATTTCATAGGTACTTATTGTAGCCAACTTTCTTCAATCTAAGTTGAAAGTAGTCTTGGCTCTTCATTAAAACCTAGGCAACCTATCTGTCTAATTTCATACATATCAGTTCTGCAGTTTAGGCGTGAATATCATATAACAATGTGTTGCATTTGTATCTGTACTTTTTATGGTGTACATAATAAAGAGTATTCTATTCTATTCTATTCTAAAAAGAGTTACTTTTACATTTATAAAATAATGGAAAAATAAATTCATAATTCCTTACTAATTATTTAAAAAAGAAAAGAGTGTTACCAGACACATCGTTTAAAAATCGCAACACATCGTAAGAAACATCACCAAAATACGCAAACTAGAACAAATCGATACCGAGAAACAAAATAAACCACATTTGCACAATACCAAAGTACTGTAGCGTAGTTCCTGTTAACCGATTAGCAAAATTAACATCAAACTGGCCATTACGCAAAGTAAACGTTGTGCGAAAAAAACACTACAGGCTGGCAACAAAAAAAGTCGCCATGTAAAATATTTATGATGATTTGTACTGACACTAAAAGGAGGTTTGTTACACTGAAGTGACAGGTTTGAAATTGGAATCGATAGCTCTGTTTCGAATGATTTATTGATGTTTCTAGTTTGAGTAATGGGCAGATCAATTACTGCAAAAAGAAAACGTGTGAATATGATAAATGAAATTGATGATCAATCAATTTATTCATTTATATCTTAAATAAAAGGTTAGCCACAGCTCTTTGAGAGAAGTATAAGCAGATGATGACGATCAACTCTATTCTGGCTAGCCACAAAAAAGTTGCCCAACAATGGCCCAAGTGTAGCCCCTCTGCTAATTTAATGCTAATAGAATTTTGTCATATCAATTTTTTCAGCTAATTTCAGTACAACGCTACCAGCAATCAGTTTTTAATTACAATTATGGTAATGAAAAGTAATAACTCAGACCGGCTTTATTCGGCCTAGCAAAAAACAGGAAACATGCAAGAACTCCGATAATGTTAGTCTACTGTATAAAGTTAGTTCAATCATCCATTTTAAACCACGACCATTTACACACTGGACCACCATAGCCCATCATTGAATGTTTTTTTTTTTTTTATTAATATTACCCCGAAGGATAGGCTATAGTCTTTCTACCATATTGCCTAGATCATTGAATGAAAAACGGATAGGCACGACCTAACCCGTTATTATAACGTTAACAAATAGTTAGCTAGTTAGTGTAACGGATAACTATAATAACGGAAGTACGCATTGAGTTATTAAAACGATAGTTATTTCCTAATCCGCATACATTATTTTAAGGCGAACGCAATGAATAGACGTTATAAAACGAAGCGAGAATTAATGTTAATGATTTCACGGTTTGTTTGGCTGCTTATTATTTGTTTTCTTCGTTATTAACTTAACTTGTTTATGATCTGATAATAGTTTTGGTGTAACATGTGTTTTTGAGTAACTGTTAATTTCATTGATGATTTTCACGGAAAAGGTTTTTGCATATACATAAATGCAATTTAGTGATTAATTTAAGTCATTTTATATTACCAATAATCTAGGAGTTTGAGATTTAAATACAAAAAAGGTAATGTTATAATAGCATCACAGAAAACACCGGTTTCCATCCACCATCAAACTTGCCCTGAAAACTCCTAGGAAGTTGTAGTAAACCACTTTCCAACTTGTTCCACATACTCGTCACCACACCTCTAACCACCACCTCAACCAAAAACTCAGAAACTCTTTCTAAAACCTCCTTTCTCCCACAGATCGCCTTTGTCGCCCTCGTCGGCTATGCCTCTGCCAGCGTCATCAGCCCCCTAGTCTACGGGGTTAACGCCGGTGATGCTCAGGCCGCCGCCATCGACGCGACCGTCGCCGCTCAGGACCACGCCCGCGCCTGGGGTGAAGGCCAGGCCCGTGCTGCTGAGGCCGCGGTTCAATACAACAATGACGCAGTCCGTCAAGTTGCTGAAACCAACCGAGACCTCCACGAGAACGCGTATTGGGGCAACCTTGCCGCTAACCAGAACGCTGTCGCGGCTGCTCAGTCCCACGCCGCTGCCGTAAGCGGAGTTGCTGCTGCCCATGCTGGAGTTGCCGCCGCATACGCCGGTGCCGCTCCCTACGCTGGATACGCCGCTCCCTACGCTGGATACGCTGCACCCTACGGCATTGCCGCAGCTCCTTACGGCATTGCTGCCCCATACGCCGCCCACGGATACCACGGCTGGTAAATCGATCACCGATTCCAATAACCGTTATTTTAAAAATAACAGTTCTTTCAAAAAATAACTGTTACTTTTTTTATAACTGTTTTTGGTAGCCTTTGTCGGTTGTATTTGGCAACACTGGCTGATGTGTTTTTTATATCGTTAGTGTTGCCAGGTAATGGTTGGCTGAGGTTGTAACACCACCGCTCAAATGGAAAGAATCATGCTCAAACGAATTAAGGTCTCATATAGTAACTCTCTTTGTAAATAAAAGTAAATAAAACATGCCATCACTGCCAAAGTGTAAATAAACACGTTTTTACAAAACAAATACTATCTATTGAATTTAAACTTCCTTTTCACCCAACTTTATGACTCCTATACATTATCATCTGCTCAGACTTTTCACAACTATGTTGGAGTCGGTTTCCAGTCTAACCGGAAGCAATTGAATACCTATATTTTACATGACTCGACTACCTATCTGACCTCCAAAACCCAGTCAGTGCTGGGTAATACGATACCCTTTGGTAAGACTGGTTGCTAGACTTTCGGATCACAGACTACCTGTAACGACTGTCAAAGATTTACAACTGACAGAGCTACAATGACTTTACATTTAGAAAGTAAAATAGGCAAGAAAAGTTGCGAAACAAATCCTCATTATGACAAACTTCCAAATTATTGAGCTGTCAAAGATAGTCACAACATCATGACGTCATCCCCTGGCCATCATTACAATGTAGTACCTAACAGCAGACGTTTTTTTTTCTTTTTCTTCTTTAAAATGACACCAAAGAAACCATCACTCAAACAATACCCTTGACTTTAAATCTTTACCACACTGTTTTCGGAAATGTTCACACTTTGAACACCCCCGACATTATCAAAGAAGTTTCTATAACAACATTCTTCTGGCTGTAACAATTATACCAAATCGGCCCCCGTATTCACAAACGCTTCGATTCGATTTCGATTCGACAAGTCGTATGTCTATCTTCTTTGGCAGAATGAAAGTAAGCGAGATAGACATACGATTTTCGCGTGTCGATGACAATTTAAATTGATTCAGCCCAAAATTTGGCGACGAGTTTAACGCTTTCAGTAGCGTCCATCAGCTCCTGTGATGTGCAAAGAACAGGACAGGCAGGACACGATACAAAGTGTCCCATTGTTTGTGGGGCATTTATCCCCAGGGCAGAGTCATCTACACACATCAAAAGTATCTAGGGATCAACATATATTTTTGCAATAACTTTTCTCCTGATTGATATTAATTAAAATTTTCTTTAAGGATTCATCAAATAAAGTGTTTTCGTTTGTCACAGTAACGATAAACCAAGTCACCTTTGCATTAATAAAGAAATTTGCCATTTTCCTAATAAAGGGATTTTTGACATTTGAACCACTAACATTAAAGTTCGAAAAAAAGACTGAAATAACAGTTTTCTTTAAAATTTTATTGGGTAACTTAAACAATTAATAATCCGTGTTTCTACCGCGAACACTAACAACACAAGAACATCGGTTTGGCATACTCAAAATGAGTTCATCCAAATCACGCTGTGGAATGGCCGCCCATGTTCGTTGCAACAACAAAAAAAGGTCTTCTTGCGACTGGATACCCTCCATATTCGGCAGAGCTCTTCTCTGTAGCATATCCCATGCATGCTCAATCGGGTTCAAGTCTGGCGACTGAGCAGGCCAGGGCAGGACATTGATGTTAGCTGCGGCGAGAGTCTGTCTTACAACTCTTGCGGTGTGCGGTCGTGCATTATCATGCATTAACTGAAATAAGGGACCGATTTGCACTTGTAGAGGAACGATGACGTCTGATACAATCGTCTCAGCATAAATTTGAGCGTTGAGGTTGCCTCTGATCCAAATCAACTCAGTTCTTCCGCCGATCCAAATACCCGCCCATACCATGATGGTTCCACCACTATAAGGATGGACTTCCTGGCAGGATTTTAATCGCTGTTGGCGTCCAGGGGTTCTCCAGTGTCGTATACGTCTTGTATCCGGTCTCATACCAAAACGAGACTCATCAGAAAAGCACACGAAACGCCATTGTTCTTCTGCCCAATTTCTGTGTTCAAGAGCCCATTGATATCGAATCCTACGATTGTGCATTGCTATAGGTGGTACCCGTAGCGGTCTTCGGGAATGAAGGTTCACTTCATGCAAGCGGTTTCTGACTGTTTGGTCGCTAATTAAGTTCCCTGAAGAGTGATGAAGCCTCACGGCTAACATCATGGCGTAATCAACGCATGCAACATCAATGTCCTGCCCTGGCCTGCTCAGTCGCCAGACTTGAACCCGATTGAGCATGCATGGGATATGCTACAGAGAAGAGCTCTGCCGAATATGGAGGGTATCCAGTCGCAAGAAGACCTTTTTTTGTTGTTGCAACGAACATGGGCGGCCATTCCACAGCGTGATTTGGATGAACTCATTTTGAGTATGCCAAACCGATGTTCTTGTGTTGTTAGTGTTCGCGGTAGAAACACGGATTATTAATTGTTTAAGTTACCCAATAAAATTTTAAAGAAAACTGTTATTTCAGTCTTTTTTTCGAACTTTAATGTTAGTGGTTCAAATGTCAAAAATCCCTTTATTAGGAAAATGGCAAATTTCTTTATTAATGCAAAGGTGACTTGGTTTATCGTTACTGTGACAAACGAAAACACTTTATTTGATGAATCCTTAAAGAAAATTTTAATTAATATCAATCAGGAGAAAAGTTATTGCAAAAATATATGTTGATCCCTAGATACTTTTGATGTGTGTATGAATCTCTCTCTCTTGCTGCGGCCAACCTGTCCGGAGTCTATTTAAAGACTTCCAGGTCAGCCATGGCAGCTAGTGTCCTGGTCCAATCCGATAATAATCAATGTAACTAGTATTCAACTACACCAAGTTGTTCAATACAAGTCAGTCTATATCTGCAAGTAAAACTATGAATTCAACCGAATAAATTCAAACCGGTCACTAATAGATACGTTTCTATTGAGATTTACACTAATTACGAGACATTAATCTGTAAGACATAATGGACTTTGACATAAATCGATTAAAACTTAAGCATAAACCTTGGAATGCTTTTTAATAATATTAAAATGCCTGGAACTGTCCTGAACTACAGCACAAACAACCGAAAAACTCTGCTCTATGAATCCCAAATGAGGTATTTAATAACATCAAAGAAGAGGTCTGTATTCTTAGAATACAGAGAGAGAGCAGAGTAATAGAGAGAGCATTAATGTCAAGCTATTTGCAGCAAGAATTGCTTACAAGATTGGACAGAAAGGTCTAATGGAGGACTTCCTAACCAGTGGGGCGCACCTCCCTAGGAGGGCGTAGAGAGATAGCAAGGGGGCGCGGCATGCGGCAGGCACCAATACGGCACATGACCAGAAAAAGTTCAGGAAGAATTTCTAGATATTAAGGTCGATTCGGCCATGAAAGATGACTTCCATCTCTTGACATTGGAGCAGTTTTGGATCAAACGATTCCTTGTTACCGCTGTTGCTGTGTGAATACTTGTTCAGTTTCCTCGGCATACTTGTGTTTGACAGGTTTTATGTCACAAAAAAAAAATGGAAGGAGATGTTATCAAAAGTTGTTTCAAAAAAGGTTGGGAAACTTTGGTCTAACAAAATATGCACAGTTGGTAATATCACTCGAATAGTGAAGCCAGCGCCATCTATCGAGCACTATTCTAGTAACAGACTATGTGCTTTAAAACAACCCAGTATTTCTGCAACAACTTTTAAAATTATAAGTCGAGCTACACGATAACTGACAAATGCTTGCACTGACTGGACAGGTCCACTCAAATCTGTGTGGTTCTTTCTTCAAAAGACCATCTCAGACACTATTCTGCATAGTCCTCATGTGAATTGAGCAAAATTATGTCTGGACTTCAAAAGAGACTATGACCTCTGAGTTTGTTTCGGCTGTTTCTTCTCAGAGTAGCCAGGTACGAAACACCGGCCCCATCTAGTTAAAAAAAAAAAATGACGTGTAAAAGTGTTTGTAAAAAGACTTGCAAAATAAACATCATTTATCATTTATCATTTAAAGTTAATACTACAACTTCTGTTCTAACACTATACTTAGTTAAGGCACTAGTTCAGTGGCTCATAAAACAGGTGTATAATAAACAGTACTATAATCACACTACCTAATATTATTAATGCGCAAGTTTGTATGTGTGTATGTTTGTTACTCTTTCACGCAAAAACCACTGAACGGATTAAGATGAAATTTAGCACACAGATAGTTTATAACCTGAATTAACACATAGGATACTTTTTATCCCGGTAGTATGATCCCGTGGGACAATTATCGAAATCGGCGCAGGCGAAGCCAATATGGCTATTAATAAAACAGTACTCAGCATTCTGCGTAGTGAGGTTGTCAGTCAGCAACACATCTGTCTGTGCTGTCACGCCTAGATGACCACTCCCTGTCCGGCAGTTACTGAATTTAGAATATTTAGTTGAAGACTTGTCAGTAAATAGGTTCTTTAGCAGTGTAAATACTTAAGGTGGAAGCGCCACGGTAACCTGCGACATTCAATTAATCTTAGATTTTTTGTAATTTTCAGATTTCTCCCAGAAAGTCCAAAAAGCGGCAAATAAAAAAAATAAAAATAAAATGTCTCTTTGTCTATCTGTTTGTGCCGGCTAAATCTCCGAAACGGCTGGACTGATTTTAATTGGACTTTTAGAAAAACGATTAGGGCTCCGTGCCAAAAAAGAAAACCCTTGAAATTGTTAACAAAATCCGATCCAAATAAGTAATACTTTATTGGTATTCAGCTGCATCCGGTTAGACTGGAAGCCGACCCCAACATGGTTGGGAAAAGGCTAGGCAGATGATGAGATTATAATTTCACGCGGACGAAGGCCGCGGGAAACAACTGGTAATCCATATAAAAAGCAAAAAGATAAAAATATCAAACAAATCCCAATAAAAACCACTTCCTGAACAAAAATATCGTTCAAAATACCACGAAGAACAAAGAAGTTATTCTGGCATATTTCGCCAAGCCCTGTTAAGATATGGCAGGTCATTATGACCTTTAAGGGAATGATTATAAGAGGCAATTAGGTTTGTATGTGTGCGGGGAAACAAGTTGCTCGATATCTAGACTACCTTGGTGAGGGCGTAGGCTTTTGTTGGTCGCGACATACAGGCAGTAAGAATGGCGAACTTGTTGCTCTTGTTAAAACCAAACCAGCGCTTAAAGAAAGAAAACTCTCGTATATTACTGCCTGTGAGAGTTTCTTCCTGTGATGAAATTGAGGTAGGTACTTATCTCTTTTACATTATTCTATATATCATTTTATTAGTGGCTTACTACGAAACTGTACATTTTGCGTGGCGACACGCGGTTGGCTGTTTTTTTTTCTGTTTAGATTTATTTTTATTTCAAGTATTTTTGTTGTGTGCACGTGTGGGATGTGCCAAATAAATATGTTTTCTTTCTTTTTTATTTTTACTACAACATTGGTGTCAATTCTGTTGTGCATAAATTAAACTTAATTTAGGCTATTGCTATCTTTTACTTTTACTAAAAGGCAGTGCGGGAAAAGGACGGCTACAGCTATGAACTAAGTTAGATATGTCAAACTAGTTTATGCTTTGCGCTTCACCGTGTTTTTAGTCGACATGTTTTTACGTGCACCCTTCATTTGTATAGAAATATTAGTTCCAATTAAATTTGACAGCTCTAAATGACGTCCGTCTCTTTCTCGTTTTATTAGAGAGAAAAAGATAGCAATAGCCTAAATTAAGTTTTGTTTGTGCACAACAGAATCGACACCAGTATTACATGTGTTTAAGGTTGAGCCATTTTCAGTAAAATGGACACACCCAGCCAGTTTTCTTAGCTCGCCATTCTCCACGCCCGAAAGTACCAAAGTATATTTGGACGAAATAATTTATGAATGTAGATCACCTTGAAGTCCGTGCAGAATGAACAAAACAAGATCTTATTACGTATACATAATTAACATATTATATTATATATTTGCAAGCTGTATTTACTTCGCACTTCCTCCATAAATATTTTAAATCAGTAGCAGTGTCAATATAAGTAGGCTGAACTGGTATCGCTTTTGCTTTACTTTGACTAACATTCGCAGGCTGAATGGTTTTAAGACCTTTGCCTGATTAAATTAGAATATTTCAACAACATTTGACAAGTGCGTTTGATTTATTTTGGCGGTAAATTAGTAACTTCAGATTTCATTTTATAAATTACTATTTTCGGAGTCATCTGCGCGTGGAAAAAGCGTCGACAAACGATAAATGTCCGTTTTTAGACATGAAGAACATCATCTGCCTAGCTTTTTCCCAAGTATGTTAGGGTCGGCTTCCAGTCTACTTAAACTTTTTGGGCCACTGACTACCTGTAACGACTGTCAAAGACCCTAACAGGGTCATGTACTCACTAGTTTAAGCTTAACGTGTTAAAATTGGCTGTGTACATTGTGCATTAAATTAAATAAATAATCAAATAAATAATCTACAAATGACAGCCGGGACCAACAGCTTAACGTGCTTTCCGAGGCACGGAGGGAACTGGTGGTATGTAATGGGTGGTCACCGATCCACAGACCAACCTGGGCAAGCACGGCTTAACCTGAAGATTGACTCGAGCGGCTGTTATTATTTAGCCAGGGGTTATTTTGGGAGTACGACTTATATTTTATTTGAATAATAATCTTTGATCAGCCTATGTAACGTAACACAGTAGTCTGCGAAGGCTTAGGCACAAACCTATCGTCAGTTATGTTGAAATTCCACGTAAAAGCGCACGTATTGCCATCAACTGGGTACAGATCACGGCTCTGGGAAATCTGTCTTTGCTTATAATAAACGATATTAAAACAAATATTATACAGGGTGTAAACAACCTCATCAAGAAGCCGTCAACCAAGCATTCTGTACTTCAAATTAAGTAACTTTACGAAAAATTATTACTGGGGAACGATTTTTTTTTTGGGTGAAATATCATGTTTTGTGGTAGAACTCAATGTAACGCACTCAAAACTTTGTGCTGATGGATGGATTGAATAGTACGGGGGTCGTGGAGGTGTTTAAAGTAAAAACACTTACAATAAAAACTGTTATTTAAAAAAAAAAACTTGTGAAAAAGTTGGAACTTTGACCCCCAATATCTCCGTAACTAGAAGGTTCCCAGGTATGGAGCAGAACAAAAAAATGATCGCAATGACGGGGAGAACAAGTGTCTTTCGGGTTTGTTAAGAGGTTTTTTACACCCTTTAGTATAGCAAACAAGCCGACAGCACACCTGACAGGGAGCGCTTACCGCCATGTGGCATGGACACCTGGAACGCCACGGGATAAAAACTGGAGGCCCAAAATGGTTGTTTTAGCAGAATCTAGGTTAATAAACGTTACAAAACTGATAAATTTCGATACGGAATGTTAAAATACTATAAAAATAATGTCAAAAAGTGAAGACCAAAATCGGCCAAACAACACAAAAGTTCATCATCATCATCAGCCTATAATGTTCCCACTGCTGGGACATGGCCTCCTCTCAATGAGAGGGAATGGGCTATAATCCACCACGCATGTCTTCGAATTTTGTCAACACAAAAGTTATGACCAATAAAACTATTGTTCGTTTTTGTTTTGCTCTTTCTAGATAAACGGAATTTAGTAGGTATGGATTTTGTACGTCGATATGTCGAATAACGTCATGAAAGGTATCGGATCTTTCTGTCTAATCAGCAGTTTCAAATGCTTATAGGTAACATAGTATTTTTTTTTTTATATTTAAAAAATAATATCACTTACTAATTAGCTATTTCTGACGTTAATACGCTTTGTTTAGAGTAATCCTATATCCTTCTAATCCTTTCCAAGAATTAAAGGTACAAAATAATCTGTCACAACATAGCTACAACAGCATTTTCCAACTAACTGTTCGACAATATCGGACCTAACACAAATGTAGCAATCATTCACAGATCACAACATTACATAGATCTGACCATTGTAGTCTTAAATCAAATTGTCAATAATAAACAATTATTGTCTTGCTAAACTGTAAATCCGAAATTGAATGTTGCGATGGAAGTGATAAAACAGGTGATGTGTGGATTGTCTGAATGATAGACACTAGTTGCACTTATTCAATCATTGCCTTACGTTCTTAGGGTCCCGGGTTCGAATCCCGGTCGGAGCAAATGTTTGTGTGATGAGCATGGGCATTTGTTTCCGGGTCATGGATGTTTATATGTATAATAAGTATGTATTTACAAACAAAAAGTATCTATGTAGAATATCAACTATCTGGTGTCCACGACACAAGCCTCGTTACTTAGTGTGGCACTAGATGGCGCTGTGTGTAATGTCCAGCGACATTTATAATTTTATTTATTATTATTTATTTGTCATTCATCATTTGTTACAAAATGTATCTATGTAGTATATCAACTATCTGGTGTCCACGACACAAGCCTCGTTGCTCAGTGTGGCACTAGAAGGCGCTGTGTGTAATGTCCAGCGATATTTATTATTTTATTTATTTGTCATTCATCATTTGTTACAAAATGTATCTATCGTTTCCTTGGTCTTCTGCTTACTCTCCATTCATCAACATTTATATGTTCACTTCTACATGAAGATTTAATTATTTCATCATTAGCCCTAAAAACCTCCAGTATTTTTACCCAACTACTGCTCTAGGGTTCCTACAGACGAGCGGCACGTTGCCAACGGCAGATAAACTGCAGCCGTCGTCACCTGCAGACAGCGGCGACAGCTGCAGTTTATCTGCCGTTAGCAACGTGCCGCTCGTCTGTAAGAACCCTAAGCCAAAAGGAAGGGTTATGATTTTAGCAATCTATGTATATATGTATTTACGTATGTTCCTCCGTAGCGCCTAAACTATTCATCCAATTTTGATGAAAAAGGTGTCAATCGATTCATTATTATGGCCCATATAGGCTACATTTTAACCGACTTCAACTATAAGGGGAGTCGATTTTACCTTGTAAACCCCGAATTTAATTAGAGCGTGATTTTACAGTAGTCGGGTTTTTCAGAAGTACTCGTACCTATAAAAAATCTTGTTGGTATTTTCAAAGTCCCTACTTAATTTGACTACTATCACAATCAGACATTTTCCCAATACTTCGCATTCCGACTCACACCGCAGCGCATACATTAACGTGGGCTAACCGGTAACCGGTGCAAACAATACAAGGCTGTCAACCACGCCTAGACAAGTCTAGACCCGTTATTGTTACACCTAGGTTGTCTGGACAACTAATACCTACGTAGGCTGAGGTAAATACCTTTTTTTTTTCGGATGGGAAATCATCAAATGACTTCTCCCGCTCTGGGCGGAACAGGAGGGAGTGTCAGACTTTTACTGACTAAAACCCATCCATGTTCCTTCACCGCCCTTTGTGTTCCGGGGCCACGGTATCTCTTTCGAATAGTCCCGCAACCCCGGCAGGCATCGGTCCTTTCGGACCCCTTCCTTTTTGCTGACTCTCTTTGAGGCGCGCGTGGAACACGAACGCGCCGTCGACACGGCCTGTCGTCATGAGACGGACGGACGGCGAGCTAGCCCATAGCCCACCGTCCACAGGCCCGCGCCTACGGTGGCGGTGGTACGCCCGGGGCGTCTCCCGCGGCGGCCGGGACGCTGTGAGGTTCTCTCCCTCTCACGTTCCGCCACCTCCTTCTCTAGCATTACTGCTTCGTAGAAGGAGGTGACGGCGTCCCATTCCGTCTCGCTCCGGACCATGGCTTGCACCAGGGCCGGACGCGAGAGGTCGCCGCCGCCAATCGCCGCTTCGAGGACACGGCGGTGCTCCGCCCACGCGGGGCACACCTCCACCGTGTGCTCCACCGTGTCCTCCGGTCGATCCTCGCAGTGGAAACACCCGGGCGTTTCCTCCCGCCCGATTCGGTGCAGGAACCTCCCGAAAACACCGTGTCCGGTGAGGACCTGCGTCAGGCGGAAGGTGAGGACGCCGTGGCGTCTCTCAAGCCACTCCTCAAAGAGGGGACTTACCGCCACTATTGTGGCGTGCCCTTGAGGTAAATACCTTTGTAGCGCCATCTCATGATCATCAAAGACGTCCATTGCTGGACATAGACCTCCCCCAAGTGTCACCACATGTCCCGGTCCTGTGCGCCTCGCATCCAGCGGATCCCCGCAACCTTCATCAGGTCATCGGTCCACCGCCTAGTAGGAGGCCTTCCAACGCAATGTCTTCCAGTTCACAGTCGCCACTCCAGCAAAGCTATTCATAAACGCTTCGATTCGACAAGTCGTTATGTCTATCTTTTTTTGGTATTACGAAAGCGAGCGAGATAGACATACGGATTTCCGAAACGAAATCGAATCGAAACGTCTGTGAATAGCTATGCTGAACCTTTCGACCCCATTAGCTTTCCGTAGCGACATCTATCTCGCTACATACGAACTAAAACCCTGCATCGCGCAAGCGTGAATCACACAGAAAGTTGCGGGTCGGGCGCGGCCGACTTGATAACCGCAGAGGTTGCTACGATGAACTCGCACTTTGCAACTTTAACTATACAAAACTACATTTTTATGGTTTTTGTAACTAGGCGTGCAAGTATGTTTACGAGCACATTTTGTAATTTTTCGTTGGCAAAACTGACATTTTTTTGGAAATATTCACAAAATCAGTCAATCAATGTGAATGCCTATCGCAAAATAGTGTATTACGACGAATACATCCGCTTCCGAACCGCTCTCCAACGCACTGTCTTTGGAGGCGGGAGACGGGCAGCACGGCTCCCGCGCGACGCACTTGTGTTGTCGTCCATGTCATCATTATCTGCCTAGCCTTTTCCGAAATATGTTGGGGTCGGCTTCTAGTCTAACCGACCCGACCAGCTGTTATTATTTAGCCACGAGCTCATGTTTATTATCGTCCATAAAAATACATTAAATTACTCCAGTCGTACTCCCGACATGACCCGCACCCGCTCCATGTGTGTACCCAACGTAAATTCATATGTAGCTAATTGTAAAAGATACAGTTTCCCCCTGATTCCCTGAAAGGCTGCCAATTAATTCAAAGCCATCCTTTTTAATATGAGGCCGCGAGAGTGAAGTTTAAACCAATTAGCTAATGCACAAAATTCAATACGTAGGTATACAACAACCCTCTAAGACTAAAATATGTACAAATTAAGTCTCTTATCTCTAAGTTTATGATAAACGCCCACTGATATAAGCGTCAATAAAAACGGCTAAGATAACGCAGTCCAATTTATTTAATAAAAGATTTGTTAAATTACAGCTGGAGTTTACACCACAAGTATGCCAGTATTGTTAGGGTCTTGATTAGTGTCGTCTGTTGTTAACATTTTGATTAATAAATGTCTCTATTTAGTACTGGGTAATACGATACCCCTTGGTAAGACTGGTTGTCAGACTTTCAGGCCTCTGACTACCTGTAACGGCTGTCAAAGATCTACAAAAGACAGCCGGACCAACGGCTCAACGTGCTTTTCGAAATACGGCGAAAACTCGGTATATAATGGATGGTCACCCATCTACGGAACAACCTTGGCAAGCGCGGCTTAACCTGAAGATCGATCCGAGCTCCTCCTTACCCTATTGTTTCTACTAGTTAATATAGCTACAAATAAAAGGCGTCATGAGTTTCAATAATTATAACACGGATATACAATAATTGCTTGTCCCCCTGTCATTTCCCGGCCATGTCACTTTTTGTAAGAGAAACTGTAACAGTTAAAAACAAAAGTGATGAACTGCCGTTTTATTTACCGCTAATTAAAAGTAAAGAAAATAATTTGGCTACAATTATTTCTTTCTATACATCCGAAAGATGTTTTCTTTTTAGTTACACGTAACGTAACATACGGTCGAACAAGCTATTTGGTTTATAGTTTAACCCACAAATTACATTGTAAAATGTAAACCAAAAAGCTTGTTCGACTGGACAATCGCTGAATTAATTGCTATGATCATTTTGTCACGTCTGATCACGGCATCACATACAATCCATACATCTTTTATTTTGCCTTCCTCTTTCTCTCCAACCATCCATTAATAATAATTAGGTCGTTAATTTCTATACAATGTTTGTAATGTCATATTTTCCATCGATAAGTGAAAAAACGGTATCAAACCTAAACGTTTCCCCGTCAATTGTATCAATTTGATAACTATCACCTTAAACCTTCTACCACTGTATAAATATGGACAGTACGGAAACTACCTACAAGCGCTCAAAACCGCAGACTCACACAAACATACGCATCGACGGGGCCCCCGAGCGCACGTTGCGGTGCTGTCAGTAGTGCGTGCCGCGCCGAGACGAGTTACGTATAAGTTTATATCTGCCAATCTTTATAAAAATGCCACGAACGTATTGCGTGGTATACGGCTGTTTGAACTCGGCTTCATCAAAACCGGAGCTATCGTATCTTAAACTTCCTGCTGATTTGGAAGGTAAGAATGATTTATTGTTATAATCGTTATCGAATCGAGCTCACCAAACGTTATCGTCTAACCGCGGAACGCTCCGGCCAAAACTTGTAAAAGGTTATGCCGTAATGACAAAGTTAAAGGTCTGTAGTTCTACATGTTGTTGAGTGTTATTAGTAAACTGTTTTCCGTGTTTTAAACTATCGCCTTTTTAAGATTAACCGACGCCATAAGATAACCTATTTAAATTGTATTTGTAAGCTAGTTATTTCAATTCGATTGATTGATCACAACAGATTAAAAAAGTTTTACTAAAAAAAAAACAATATCAACAAAATTAATTAAAAGGGACAACCCCATGGCTTCAATGGAGCGTAGGTAATTATTGCATCAATTAGACTTAGTTTCGGTACTGTCCATATTTATACTGTGCTTCTACTGTTAGCGAAGTAGACACAATTGCGTCAGACCAATTCGGTCGGGCTTCACAGACGAAGCGTTAAATGACACCCTATCCTTTAAGGGTGTAAGAGATAGCCCTCCACAAACTGATAGGGTGAATTCAATATATCATACTAAGATGACCGGTACAAGAAATTATTTAAGAAAACTTATTGGAATCCAATAAATTTGATTAGTTTTATTTCCTCATACGCAATGTATCGTTACCGTGGCAAAACGGACGTAGCGAACGGCAAGCGCGACGACGAGTTCGATGAACTGTGTAGCTAGGCAGGAAGTGCACAGCTGGTTTCTGCTGCACCTCTGCACCTATAAAGCACCTACCTTTAGCCTCGACATGGCCCTTCAGCTGCTCGGCCTTCGCCTGCAGTTTAGTCTGCATATTCTCCGCACCCTCCTTCATTTTAGCCAGTATACCTACAGAGAAAAACAGGGTATTAGTTCTGTTTTTCAGGTCCCACATTTTAGTGGCCCAGCGGTGGCCCAGTGGTGGCCCCGACTTACGAACAGTAAGTTGTGGGTTCGAACCCAGGCAGGCGCATTGCTTTGTGTAATTTATTGCATCACCACTAATCTCAAAACAGAAATAGAAAATGAACAAATAAAAAAAAACAATTGCACAAGTTACTTAGTTTTCACTTCTATGGGCAGTCCCCAAAGACTGCCCCGCATTTTTTTTTGACACTTATTATAAATATACAACATCCATGACTCGGAAACAAATGTCCATGCTCATCACACAAACATTTGCCCCTGCAGAGATTCGAACCTAAGAATGTAAGGCAGCCTTTTTTTTTTTTTTTTTTTTTTTCGGATGGGAAATCATCAAATGACTTCTCCCGCTCTGGGCGGAGCAGGAGGGAATGTCAGACTTTTACTGACTAAAACCCATCCATGTTCCTTCATCGCCCTTTGTGTTCCGGGGTCACGGTATCTCTTTCGAACAGTCCCGCAACCCCGGCAGGCATCGGTCCTTGCGGACCCCTTCCTTTTGCTGACTCTCTTTGAGGCGCGCGTGGAACACGAACGCGCCATGTAAGGCAGCCTCACTACCGCTTCGCCATTCGGGTTTCGGAATATATAATACCCACCATGTTTATCTTTTTCTTTTAATATCCTTTCCATATCTCCTGCTTTATCTTTGACGCGGCCAAAGAAATCTATCCGTTAATGTAAGCATGAGTAAAAAACAAAGTTTTTTGTAATAATTTGATGAAACACTGTTGTCATTCAAAACTGAACTTAATCTATAAGTTATAAAGTTGATATTGTTTAAGTTGCAATCCTGATATCTATTTTTATTAATAACATTTATTTATCATTCTGAAATAACACTAACATACAAAAGTTTAACGTTGATATTAAATTACAAACATTTAGGTTCAATAGAGTAGATGACAAAAAAAAACTAATTAGTCCGTCATATATTTCTTAATTTTTCACGTAAACAAAAAATGAAGACGAGACAGTGCTTCGAAAACTCGTGTGACGTCACATTTGAGTACATTTTTTACCGGAATGTAACGTCACAAACTCCCACTTATGATCTTTGACACGTTTTATCTTCGTCAATTTTTATTAATTTGATAAAACATGAAACACGTATCCAATATTTTTCGATAATCTAACTGACGGACTAAACAGAATCATACTTGTTTTAGTCAGAAGTCATCCCTATTGACTTAAAGAAAAAAGAAAGAACATCTGATTCTCTGATTTCTCCATTTTGAAAGATTTAGAAACCATATTTTTTTGAGTTGTTTTGGTTCCATGTGCTGGTTTTCTAACATTAGTAATTCAAAATTTTACCTTAAAGTAATTTAACTTAAATTACACGCATTATAATGGATTTTAATTTATATTTTGTAAAAATAGTGTCATGCTCCCGAATGGGATATTATGCGAATGGGACATTCTGCGTCAGATCCATTCCAAGAACTATTTCGTTACAAGATAGCATTTTGTCAATCGATAATGAACTTTAAAGTGTTACAAATAAGGATGATATTTCATTAAACAAGTAATAATCACCTGATATTCTTTTGGTGGCGTCCGGGCTTGCAGACTGCGTCAGGGCTGCTACCTTCATGTACTCGCTCGTTATCAGACCGGCGGCCTACAACAAACATACACAATATTGGAAATGACAAGACAAAGAAGTTTTTTCTAGGCCAACTTCCAAAAAAAAACGATAGGTGGCGCTGTACATGACCAGTGTAAAAATTGTGTTTGGCTGGATGGAGCTGGCGTTCATTGCCTTTCGAAAGTGTTCCTTTCTAGTTTGTGTGCGTTCGTCTTTTTTCGTTCGTTTTGAGTTTTTGTTGCATTGCAACTTACTTTTTTCATGTTCGCTATAATTAATTTCTATTAAATACGACCTCGCACCAAATATTTGGACACCGATACCGATATCTGCTGCACGTAAAAACTTGATTTGGCTACGACCGGCCACCGAAAACATTTTTTTTTACACTGAGTCATGTACGGCGCCATCTATCGTGTATTAGTGGAAGCTGGCCTAGAAAAACCTTATTATTATATCAAACTCAGTGTAGTTTGAATCAAAAACGATAGTTATTAAAAGATAAAAAGCGCGTATTCAGGATTCCCATGATATGAGAATCAAATGAAATGAAAGGGTATGCTATTCCCATATCATGGGAATGCATAAAAAATACTAGTCCGCCATGTTTGTGAGTCCACCATATTTAATTAAGAATGACGTCACTTGGCTAACCATTATTGTTATATTAGTAGCAGACAGAAAGTCGTCCGTGAACCTGAACACCAATGGACTGATAAAGTAGGAAAAACTAAAACAATTTACCTCCAAACTAGCAGGACTCATGGCAGAATACTCCTCACTGAGGAGTTCCACAATCAGACCCTCGATATCGAAGAATAAGATGTGGCTCTCGGGATCTGAGGAATAAAAACAAAAGGATAACCCACCCGCGATCATGGCGCTTGCAACAGCGTCGAAATATCGGGAGCTCAAAATAATCAACAATTACGGAGGATATCCCGTAAGTGACTATGTAAGTTTAAAAGGATAACTGACACAAAAATGTTATTCAGGGTGTAAATGGATCCTTCACGAAGCCGTCAACCAAGCATTCTGCACGTAAAACGTGATTTTTCACCCCAAAAAAAGTTGTTTCCCAGCAATAATTTTTGCGTCGTAAGTAACTCTACGCAAAAATTATTGCAGAGAAACAACTTTTTTAGAACTCAATGTAACGCACTCAAAACATTTCTTAACGGGTGCATTGAATAGAACGGGTTATTTAAATTAAAGTTGTAATGTAACATTAAAAACTTGAACAACAAAAAAAATGTGAGAGAGTTGAAACTTTAAACCCCCAATATCTCAGTAACTAGAAGGTTCCCAGGTAAAAAAATCAAAATCAAAGTATTTATTTCCAGTAGGCCAGTTTCAGGCACTTTTCAATTGTGGAAACAAAGATCAAAATTAAAAGCTACTATAGCTAAATATATTTTCGAGCCGTTTGGGGTTGAAACTCTAGGGCCGTGGGGTCCAAGTGCTCATAACCTGTTCAAAGAACTTTCAAAACGCCTAGTTGACGCTTCCCGTGACCCAAGAGCTGGCTTTTTCCTTGGTCAGAGGCTAAGTGTTGCCATACAACGTGGCAATGCCGCCAGTCTCTTGGGCACATTACCAGTTGACAGCGTTGAGGAGGAGTTTTTCGATGCCCTTTTATAGTTTGTTGTTAGTTTATTTATTTTAGTTTATTTAATACTTAGTTTTTAATTAATTATGTAAAGATTATAAAATAAAATCCCATAAAAACTATAGCTAATAGGCATGACGACAGTATCAAAAAATAGCAAATCTATTTAGTCCGTCAGTTAGAGTATTGGAAATTAATGGACACGTATTTTTTGTTTTTGTAAATCAATGAATATTGACAAAGATAAAACGCATCAAAACTCGGGAGTGGGGGCTCGTGACGTCAGAACTAGCTAAAAATTATACCTAGGCGTGACGTATTGAGAATTTCAAAAGCGTCAGATCTTTGTCAATTCTGGTTTACATAACAAAAGAAAAAACACGGGTCAAATATTTTTTGATAATCTAACTGACGGACTAATTAGTTTTTTTTTGTCGTCTCGCCTATTAAAGCTACAGTCCCAGTCACAAGACATTAAAAACTGTGAAAGTACTTTAATTGTGATATGTGTGTATATATTTTGATTTTGTGTGCAATAAAGAATAAGAATAAGAATTGTAGGTATGGTGTAGAACAAAAAATCGCAATGAGGGGGAGAATAAGGGTCAATTCACACCGAAAGAGCGGCGAAGGGCAGCGCAGTTTCAGTTTCATATGAATTTTAACTTTATTATCATTACCATAATACTTATTATCGCATGAGAAACTCGTTTATCGGTGCGGCGGAGCGGCGCCGCGGGCATCCGCGCGACTCGTTCGAGTTTCTCATGCGATCATACGATAATAAGTATTATGGTAATGATAATAAAGTTAAAATTCATATGAAACTGAAACTGCGCTGCCCTTCGCCGCTCTTTCGGTGTGAATTGACCCTAAGTGCCATTCGGCTTCGTTAAGGGTGTTTTGACACCGATAGCTATTGCTCCGCTCAATCTGTACTCTTCTCCTTTCACGCATGTTCTTTGGTAGCTAGAATAGGGAATATGCATATACTAATTTTTTATTTCGATACGGAATGTAAAATTGAGTAAAAAAATTAAGTGAAAACGAGACCAAAATGGGCAAAACAACACAAAAGTTCATCATCATCATCAGCCTATAATGTTCCCACTGCTGGGACACAGGCCTCCTCTCAATGAGAGTGAATGGGCCACCACGTGGGCCCAGTGTGGGTTGGTAGATGTCACATGTTTTCGAATTTAGTCAACACAAAAGTTATGACCAATAAAACTTTTGTTTCTATCTCTTTCTAGATAAACGGAATTTAGTATGGATTTTGTACGTCGATATTTCGAATGACGTCATTAAAGGTATCGGATCACTCTGTCTAATCTGCAGTTTCAAATGCTTTTAGCTTAATATTTTTTATAGATATTAAAAAAATAATTTCACTGCCCTATTTCTGACGTTAATACGCTTTGTTTAGAGCAGTGGTTCCCAACCTATGGTCCGCGGACCACCAGTGGTCCGCAGGGGCTTTGAATTTGGTCTGCGAAAGGTTAAAATGTTATTCGTACTTTTTAACTTGTACAGAAGATGCAATCTCAACCTAACCTAATTGATAACCTATCAGAGGCGAGGTGCTACAATTTTTTGAGATTGCTGCGCTCGCTCTTTCAAGATTCATAAATATTTCTGTAAAAATCTACTTACTTATTCCTATTTTTGTATGAATTATTGCAAAAAAATTTGAGACGACTTTGATCGCTCTTGTATCTTTCACTATTTTGTTTTGTTTGTAAATTAAAGATTCACCGCCCTGGAGTGTCCATGTTTATCTAGGTCCTTATGGGCCCTGCTAACAATAAAGACACCAAAGTGGTCCCTTGTCCAAGAAAGGCTCAACCTTTCTTGGACAAGGGACCACTTTGGTGTCTTTGTCTAAACCACTGGTTTAGAGTATCAAAAAAAAAAAAAACATGCATATACCCTATTTGGTACTTGTTGAACTTATGTACCCAGCAGGCTACTGTGTCACTCACCAGCAGGGTTACTCCTGAAGCCCTGTACCGTGAGCTGAGCGCGGCGGGCCCGCGCGGGCTCGGAGAGGGGCCCGGCGCTGCCGGCGGGCCCGCTGTGCTGGAGGGCTGCGAGGCCGCGCTGTGTTGCGGCCCGCATTGCTGTCAGGTTGCGGTGGCGAAGCCCTCTGGGGAGATGAGATGTTTTATATTACGCACCTGTTTGCTCGCAGGTTTGCTTTAAAAATATGTATAACCCAACAGTGGCGAAGGTTTCATACAAATCGATTCCTACCGGATTCCCTTTGAAATATGGCAGTCAATATTCTAAAGGGTGTAAAAAACCTCTTAACGAAGCCGAAAGGCAATTGTTCTCCCCGTCATTGCGTTATTTTTGTTGTTCTAGACGATACCTGGGAACCTTCTAGTCACGGAGATGTCGGAGTCAAAGTTCCAACTTTTTGTCAATTTTTTTTTTAATACAAGTTTTTAATGTAAGATTTTTACTTTAATCACCTCCACGACCCCCGTACTATTCAATCCATCCATCAGCACAATTTTTTGAGTGCGTTACATTGATTTCTACCACAAAACATGATATTTCACCCCAAAAAAAAAGGTCGTTTCCAAGCAATAATTTTTGTATTAAGGGGCTCCCCATGCACACTAGCGCCACTTTAGTAAAAAAATCAGAACTCGTTAAAAACACAATTAATATAAAATCTGATTGACAAAATCAATGCTTTAGAGTTCTAGATTATTGACGTCTATTTAATTCATTAAAATATACTTCACTGTAGTTACAGTTAGAAAAATTGCTAAAAACGGCCGTTTTTTTCCATTTTGTATCTGTAACGACAGTGAGCTATGTTTCAATGAGTTAAGCAGACGTAAATAATTTAGAAGACCAAAATATTGTTTTTGTCAATCAGATTTTATATTAATTGTGTATTTAACGAGTTCTGATTTTTTTACTAAAGCCCCTTGAGTTACTTGGTTTGAGTGCTTGCTTTGATGTACAGAATGCATGGTTGACGGCTTCATGATGAGGTTGTTTACACCTGTATAGAAAAATTATATAATCACATTAAAGATACTCCGGCTTAACTTTTACAAAAATTGACCCTTCGCTACTATAGCTCACTCTTTTCTCTTGCGTAATCTACCCGACTGAACTGATACAAATAAGACACGTAGAGGGAGATTCCGTGACTGCAGAAACTACGTCATTTTTTTCGAAAAAATGGTCCCTTATATACAAAATTATTTATTATGAAAAGTCGGCCGTGGTGGCTTAGGCAGATTAGGAAGTTATGTCATACTACAAGGTGGCGAAAAATTAATCACCCTATCGGAAGATGTTATAATTTTTGCAAATGGCGTCGTACCTCAATCATATTTGACATTTGTGAACTAGACAGCTGCTGAATACAAACAGACAAACAATGGAGCGCTATACTCCGCAAGAGTGTGGAATAATTTTGAAGGTAACATAATCTCTCATTTCGTCGATTTGGCTTGGTCAGCAAGATTGCCCAATTCAACTTTCCCAGATTTTCTTTGGGGCTACTTGAAGTCGCCGAGTATGCCAACAAGCCTCAAACAACAGCACACCTTAAGGAGAATATTCGACAGGAATGCGAACAGTTATCACCGGAAATGCCACCACGCCACCTTAATTGTAATTGTGTGGAAACTTTTTAGTTGAGACAACATTTTCAAATTGATATTCGAACATGTGTATTTTGATAATGACTTGTGTCATATACAGTAAAATCTTCTCTGTGCAAACAACGTTTTTGCTTCAATATCGTAATTATCTACCATATTTCATAAAAAAAATGCTTGTTTATACTTGTTTTATGTTAATTTTGTCAGGCATTATGTACGCCATATATTGGCAAAACATAGAGCACCCATTTTAGACGATATACTATCTGTAACAATACCTACTACAGTTTCACAGAATAAACGATTGAATGAATGATTGAAATTTTTCGGAAAGTCATGAAAAATTGCGATAAAAACACTTGCGGTAGCCACTTGGCAGATATCCTCTTTTCCACTTAACAGAAAAAATTGTTAAGGTCCAAATAAAGATTTCCATAACCGAAAATCTTTATTTTTTTATTTAGTAAAAAAGTTATTCAAAAACAAAATTTGATGATTAATTTTGCGACACCTTAATAATAATTTTATAATTCACCTTAATAAGTAACTTTTTAAGCATCATCATCTGCCTAGCCTTTTCCCAACTATGTTGGGGTCGGCTTCCAGTCTAACCGGATGCAGCTGAATACCAGTATTTTACATGGAGCGACTGCCACTGCTACTATCTGACCTCCACAACCCAGTTAGTACTGGGTAATACGATACCCCTTGGTAAGACTGGTTGTGAAACTTTCGGGCCACTGACTACCTGTAACGACTGTCAAAGATCTACAAATGACAGCCGGGACCAACGGCTTAACGTGCTTTCCGAGGCACGGATGGAACTCGGTATGTAATGGGTGGTCACCCATCCACAGACCAACCTAAGCAAGCACAGCTTAACCTAACGATCGACCCGAGCGGCTGTTATTATTTAGCGACAAGCTCCTCTAAATAAGTAACCTTGTAAGCGTGATTTATTACACATTAGTGTGATTACCCATGAGGATTCTCCTCTTAAACTGCCAGACACTTTGTGTGCTTTGGAGGTAACCTCCAAACAAAAAGGTGCAATGTTTTAGCGGACCTCCAAGACATAAAAACTTAAGAAATAGAGAAAAGTTATTCCAGCACAATGTACTCCGATTTCTTTTCTCCCCTTCAGAAAAAAAGATGGTATATTTTTTTTCTCATTAGTAAATATCTTTGAACCACATAACTTACCTAAAGAAGTGTACAGCAGGATTGGCCAGTCCATCGCTAGATCCAGTAGACAAGGAGCCTCCCAGGTCGTCAGCTATAGCCTCGTCGCACGCCGCCAATACTTCTTCAGCTATCATACCTGAGTACAAAACGGAGAACTTATACATCAGAATTTTTCAAAAAAGCTATGAATCTAAATGTTTACTTATAGTAATACTTAAAGCAATATTATGAGAATCGAATTTGGAGGATTGACAAAAGAAATGTTTTTCTCGAAATTGTAATACGCATCTGCCTAGCGTTTTTGAGGTCAGCTTCCAGTCTAACCGGATGCAGCTGAATACCAGTATTTAACATGGAGCGACTGCCTATCTGACCTTCACAACCCAGTTAGTCCTGGTTAATACAATTCCCGAATTCTCAGAAAAACTCTGCAGTCTTCTAGAAATAACCACTCGTGAATAAGATCATAGCGTCCCTTAATATCTTAGCTAAGGCTCAAAGAAATTAATTAAAGTTAATTCTTAATTGATTAATAAATAATTCTTAAATGAATGCCAATTATGTTTAAATCCCATGTAATAGGGGCGAGCTCATTGCCAATTATCCGGCACAAATCCAGAATTTTTCTGTAGCAGTCACGGATGACTACAAAAATTCCTGATGAAAAAACACAATAACACATTGCGACCCGAATCGAACCCAGGACCTCATGCACTAGACCAACAATGCAGTCACTCTATCTATACTATTAATATTATAAAGAGGAAAGATTTGTATTTTTGTATGTAACGAATAAACTTAAAAACTACTGGACCGATTTGAAAAATTCTGTCAGCAATGGATAGCTACATTATCAGCGAGTAACATAGGCTATATTTTATCGACGTACTCCCACGGGAACGGGAACTACGCGGATGAAACCGCGTGACGTCCGCTAGTGACTACACTATTCACTTTACAGAAAAAAATGATAAGAATATTAATGAATATCAAAGATACCGACTCCTGTAAACCTTACTTCAAAGAGCTAAAAATATTAACCGTACCTTGTCTTTATATACTGGAAATTTGCAAATTTGTTCGGAAATATCCACAATTCTATACCAAAAGAGAGGACATCCAAACTAAAATTACACTTAGACATAAAAATAGGCTTAATATACCCGCTTCACGACTGAAAATGCACTCTTCTAGTGCATTTGTTATGTCTATTAAAATATATAATAAATTACCAGAGTTCATCAAAAATGCAGATAGTAATAATATGTTCATCAATAAACTAAAACAATTTCTAATAGACAAATGCTACTATACTATAGAGGAATACTATAACGATAAACATTAACTACAATAAAAACTATTAATTATGTACTGTATCATTGTAATAAATGTATCTACAAAAGTGCAAACTAATGTGAGTACTAAGGTGAATAAAATATAAAATTAAATTAATACATAATTAAATTAAAATAAATACATGATTTTATAATGATGACGATAAAAATAAATAAAAATACTTGACATTTAATTTACTTATACAAAGACATTACATAAATAAATAAATTTCAATAATAACATAATTTAATAATAACGATGACAAAAATAAATAAAATATCTGACATAATTTAATAATAATTACGACAAAAATAAATAAAATATCTGACATAATTTAATAATAATGACGACAAAAATAAATAAAATATCTGACATAATTTAATAATAATGACGATCAAAATAAATAAAATATCTGACATAAGTTAATAATAATGACGACAAAAATAAATTAAAATACCTTACACAATTTACCAATACACAGACATATTAAAAATATATGTACATAATTAATTTAAATAAATACATAATTTAATAATGATGACGATAAAAATAAATAAAAATACCTGACATAATTTATTTACATGAAGACAATCTAATAATATACATACATAAATTAATTTCAATATTAACATAATTTAATAATAATGATGATGATAAAAAATAAATAAAATATCTGACAAAATTTACCAATACTTATACATATACATAACAAATAACATGCATACACATTTTCATTTAAATATATAGGTACATAATTTAATAATAACAATGATAAAAAATAAATTAAAATATCTAACATAATTTACCACACAATAATATACATATACATCTATTGGATCTACCTATAATAATAATTAATTCCATGAATTGTTACTTAGCCTTCATCCTCTCTCCTAACTTTTGCTGTGCCCGACAGGGTCCATATTGATCTTGACAATATTTATACCATCTATGTACATAATATGGAATGCAATAAAGTATTGAGTATTGAGTATTGAGTATTGAGTAGTGTAAAATACCGGTATTCAGTTGCTCGCGGCTAGACTGAAGCCGACCTCAGCATTACTGCGGAATGGCTAGGTTTAATGATGATAATAACTTACCATGCAAGACCCTGTCGACATGGCCAGTCTCCATCTGCCACACGAACACCGTGCCATCCGAACACCCGACCACCATGAAGTCATCGGCTGGTCTCCACTTGATAGCCAGTACGGGGAACAGGTGACGAGAGGCTAAGGTCACGCATTTACGTTCTGTTAGACCTGTGGGAGATAAAAAAGGGGGTAAGAAAAAAGTAATGAATACAATAACATTTCGAATGAATACAATAACATTTTCAGTGAATACAATAACATTTTCAGTAAATACAGTAACATTTTCAGTGAATACAATAACATTTTCAGTAAATACAATAACATTTTCAGTGAATACAGTAACATTTTCAGTGAATACAATAACATTTTCAGTAAATACAATAACACTTTTGATAAATACAATAACATTTTTAATTAATACAATAACATTTTCGCCGTTCAGGTAGACCGCGGCGAAGGTGGTGTGACGATCTGATCTTGTTAGCGGGGTGAATATGGTCAGATATCGCACAAGATAGAGCAGTTTGGAAGGAGAAACAGAAGGCGTTTGCACAGCACTGGGAAACATGAGACTAATAAAAAAAATGTAAGATACAATTTAGGAAGTCTGTGCAATGAATTTGACTGACTTAAAAATGCAACAGGTCGAATTTCGAATATTGTTATTTCCAGTACTTCATAAATGAAAACGCTAATTAGTAATAGCCCGCAAATTTTTAAAACAGTTTTTTTGCGATTTATAGGTAAAACAAACTGAGCTGCCAACATAATAAATCTAAACTTACTCAGCAAAGTCACACTGTGGTCCGAAGCGACAGAGCAGATACATTTTTGAATACGGGGCTGCAACAAAAAAAAACATTTTAGATTTCTTTCAATTTAAAAACACAAACCCGCGAGTTTAAACATAACCCATACCATCAACCCTAAAATAGGGTCACCCATACGAGTGTGGGCTTATACAATATGTTAAAAAAACCTCCTTAACCAATTTTTTTTAGTCAGTCGTCATCCCTATTGCCGATCGAATATACTAATACCGTTGGTGTTGTTACGTTTTAAAGTTTGTTAGATTTTAAGGAAATGGTGGTAATTTGAGCACAAAAATCATGCATTTTAAATTTCATTATAATAATAATAAATCCATTTATTTCAGGTAAATAACACCCCCATTGCCAAATAAAAATTAATAAAAGATAAAAAAAAAATCGTTACAAAAAAAAACAGATCAATCACCTAGAATTAAATTATAGAATTATAACAAAACAAATTCAATCAAATTAAATCCAAAATTAAAGTCAAAGAATAAATCAAACAAATCAAATTAAATAAAATCATTAATATGTTTACTATAATTTTTAATCAATATTGTTTAAATTACACATTTGTGGCTATATTTACAAAAATAAAAACTAAAAGTAAGAACCTCCATATATACAACGACGTCAATAAGCGTCAAAGTACTCCTCCGCATCGCTGGCACTCGGAAACGTACCCAGAAGACTGGCAGCATTGCCACGTTGAATGGCAATGCTAGACAATGAAAATCCAAAATTTTAATGATGTTTCGGAGAGACTTTTCAGAATTAACATTCATTCGGCCTTCACACTTATTCGATACTGTTGTTTTGGACCAAATTCACGTATAGCCTTCGCTCCTCTCATCTGGAGGCATCCACAGCTTTTAGATAAAGTCGACCAAATCATTAGGAACACTCTTACTTCAATACTTAATGTGGCCCTGGACGACCGAGCTTGGCAGCAAGCCACACTTCCCATTCGCTTGGGTAGTCTCGGCGTCCGCAAAATTTCAAGTATATGTTTACCAGCCTTCTTCTCCTCGGTCTACGGTACCGAAAAATTAACCAACAAGTTTGAACCAGTGAGAAAGATAAAATATCCCTTATTTTATCTTTCTCACTGGTTCAAACTCAAACTCAAACTCAAAGCATTTATTTCAATTAGACCATTACGGCACTTTTGAATGTCAAAAATACAAAAAAGAAAATCAAAGCTACAGTCCCAGTCACAAGGCATAATAACTTGAGAAAGTACTGTAGATGCCCATTCCCTAGCGTAGATCTCTATGGAGAAGAACGGGCAAGAAACTCCATGGACACTCTTTTAAAATCAAAATATTGTTACAAAATCTTGGTTACATCTTTAATTTTGAGATTATACATATATGTGAGAACGATGTAGGAAGACGTGCACACTAAGAGCGTCCAGAGTAAAAGATTAGATCAACAATTTACGAATAAAGTAATTAAAATGAACCTTGGCAGCTAAGAGATGACCAGTCCCAACTGACAGCGCCCGTTCACAAACATGACGCATGTACCGGCGCCATTCAACTCAACCATATTGAAGGGAACTAAATGACCCGACACACCCGCCACCATCAGCGAGACATTTAAGTGAGCATGACATTCTCTCAGCCACCAAGGCATATTCAAGTCAATGAAAGATAAATAAATGTAAATGGTGGCTGAACAGTACAAAGTACTCACACATGTGCTATGCAATTATATAATACTAAGAACTGGAATCTATATAATGCAAGTATATTTTTACAATCTTCTGCAGCTTCCACAAAACATTAACATGGGAATCAATTCTTCATCTTCTTCTTTACGTGTCGATGGACTCAAATAATGCCCGACCCAAACAATCAATTAATTTGCTGTCCCAATACGAATTTGCCCGACAACCTGACCTCCCAGAGACAGTGGGACGTGCCGCTCTGCAGTATTGAACGGAATACCCTTTTACACACGTCAATCACTGTGGAGCGTGCCCGTCTGCTGGCTGTGGGGGAACGGGAGTCGGGCTTGTGGCTTCAGGCATTTCCGTCATTCACCATTGGCACTATGATGGATGACGCATCGTTCCGGGTCGCTACGACTCTACGCTTAGGTGCACCTTGTGTTGCTCCGCATCGGTGTCACTGCGGTGAAGCTGTCGACAGCCTCGGACACCATGGCCTGTCCTGCTACAGGAGCGCAGGTCGCATTGCACGGCACGCCAGCATTAACGACATTATTCGTCGAGCTCTTTCCATCGCCGGCGTACCAGCGGTTTTAGAACCAAACGGCTTGGTGCGTGACGATGGCAAGAGACAGGACGGCATGACATTGGTGCCTTGGAACGTGGGTAGGCCTTTGATGTGGGACGCAACCTGTCGACACCCTTGCGCCTTCTCACGTTGCAAGCACGGCGGGCTGTGCAGGCGCTGCTGCTGCGGCTGCTGAGATCCTCAAACGGCGCAAATACTGTAACCTTATTGGTAACTACAGCTTTGAGCCGTTTGGGGTCGAGACGCTCGGGTCATGGGGTCCGAGTGAGCGTCTCCTTTTTAAGGAAATCTCTTACCGACTGGTCGACACTTCGCGTGACCAGAGGGCTGGCTTTTTCTTTGGCCAAAGAATTAGCATTGCCATTCAACGTGGCAATGCTGCCAGTCTTCTGGGTACGTTTCCGAGTGACAGCGATGCGGAGGAGTACTTTGACGCTTATTGACGTCGTTGTATATATGGAGGTTCTTACTTTTAGTTTTTATTTTTGTAATTATATATGTTTACTTGTAATAATACTTTATATTTCTTATTTTATTTTTTGGTAATGTCATTGGTACACTTATATGCCCTTTTGTGATCGGACAGGTTTTTTTAAACATCTTGTATCTTGCAAAACGCTAGCGTGACGACGACGTTTGTGACAGATTGGCCTGAGAACGCCGTACGTAGAGAAGAGTGGAAGAAGTATGGGGGAGGCCTTTGACCAGCAGTGGGACAATACCGGATGACTTTTATATCACTTTCCAAAACAAATGGGTATATTAGGTGAATGGAGTAGAAGCTAGTTTTTTTTTATATTTTTTCCACAGTTTAGCTAAAAATTGATCTATCATCAAAAAACGCTACCAATTTCAAGTAACTTTTCAAATTAGAACAAAGAAAGAAATTTTTTGAAAAAATGATGAAAAATATCGAATTTCGATTTTTTTTTTCTCGAAAAAAAAAACTAATTATGTCATTTGCTTCTACTCCGTTCACCTATAGTACCCATTTTTTTTTTTAAGTGATAAAAAGCCAACGTGTATAGGCTAATTAAAAAAAAAACAATGCGGTCAACACCGTGGGGTAGTGAATGAACAATTGATACTCACGCTACAATTACTGGGCGGCACGATGAGCTGGGTGATCTCCCCGGCATGCACACAGAACCTGTGCAGCAACGCGCCGCTGAACAGGTCCCACAGACACACTGCGAAGTCTATGCCACCCGATACTAGGTGGGACTTGTCGTATCTATTAATAAAGTAAAAGGATATATCAGAACCCATCTCAAAACCCATCAATCAAGCATTTTGTACATAAAACTAAGTTATGCTGAGCAAAAATTATTGCTGGGAAAAAACTTTTTGATGTGAAACATCTATAGGCGCGGGTAAACCAAAAAAACAAATGAAAATCGCGTGAAGAGCGTCGCGACGCATGCCGTGGCAAAACAAATGAAAAAATGAATCGCGTGTTTGAAACAGCATAAGATCTACATATTCGACACGGATTACAACAAGTCAGCTGGTCTCGGGGCACAGAGCGCTGGGTTACAATCTCGCGACTTCGAGTTCGATTCCAGCACAAGGATTTTCTTTTTGTGAATCGAGTCATTTTATTTTTATTTTATGTGTTTGTTTTATATATTGACTTTTTTTTAAGCATATTACTTGTACAAAATAATTTCGATGTTTCACATCTGCCAGGCGACCCGCGATGGCTCACTTGTTAGGGGTGAAAACACACTTAAAACATTGTTCTGGTGGATGCGTTGAAATAGTACTGGTGTCATGGAGGAATTAAAAGTAAAGTTTATAACAGTAAAAACTTGTATTTAAAAAAAATACCCGTGAAAAAGTTGAAACTTAGACCTCCAGACGAACAAAATGTAGGGAACGGGTGTTTTTTTAAAGTACTATAAAATGTTTTGTTACTGCAGAGCAAAAACTGATGGTACAGTTACTAACAAAAGATTTAATGAAGAATGATTTCTAGCTAAGTTCAAAAATGAAAATAAATTTATTACCTTTGATGGACATGATGTGGGTAAAGTAAACAGTTCACACGACCGTTGTGGCCTAGAAGTAACTGATGTGGAGGCCAATCTGTAACAATTACACTAATGTTATAAAGGCGAAAGTTTGTATGTGAGTATGTGGGTAAGTTTGTTACTATTTCACGCAAAAACTACTAAACAGATTTGAATTAAATTCAGCACACAGATAGTTTATGACCTGGATTAATAGATAGGATACTTTTTACCCCGGTAGTATGATCCCGTGGGACAATTATCGAACTTATCAATAACTTAACAATTATCGAAGCGACGCGGGCATATGCTAGTACTGATATACGAGTATGTTAAATAATAGGTGTAAGAAGCATTTCGACTGTCTCTAAGCCTAAAGGTAGATCATTGATTTTATTCAAGATACATACAGTAGCGTTTTATACAAAAAATAACCTTATTCAAAAGAAGCTAATGTGTATATTCCTATAAACTACTGTTGTGAAACGTTTCATACGAATATGAACATTGACTTTAAACGATTAGGGTTAATTTTCGTGTGCAATCAGGCTTACATATTTACAATATAACAAAAAAAATAAAAAACAATAAAACACAAATGTGGACAACTGTGTCGTTCCATTTTGGTTTCACATATTTAAAAAAAGTTCTAGCAAGAGGTTGAAATACACTCAATAAGGAGCAAAAAATGCATGAATGAACATAAACATATTTATATTTATTAGTCTATATATCTTAGCATTATGTATTTATATATGTGTATCTTAATAGGTTAAGTTAGGTAAGGCACATAATCTCTATTCTCTTCCTTTTCTCACACACTATTGTCTACATTTCTTGTTCATTTCTCCTTTTGCAGGTCTGCTGGCAGAAATTTCTTAAGAAATAAGCAGTTCCTATGTACTCATATTTTTAATGTATTTTCCTGTGTGTACAAAAATAGTAAAATAAATAAATAAACTTTCAAATGACATAATAATTACCATCAAGTTGCTGATGATTACCATGCAACAGTTGCAGTTGCACGGTATGCGTTGCATTCACTATGACGATGGAGCCGTCTTCTCTGCCGACCACTAAACGATTAGCAGCTAGAAGATATATTGATGCTGTAAGCTTTATTTCTGGAACAAAAATATCAATTTAATTAACAGTTTATTTATAAGGAGCTAAAAACAAAACTGGTAGAAAAACATGCTGTCAAAATAGTAAAGTTAAACTAAAACAAACTTTTAACACTACACAATTAACTCAAAACTGTTAAAATTTTAATTCAATCAAATTCACAGCTCTTTATTTAACATGAATTTAATACATTAAGGTGAATGCTCCAACCAGCCCGCGAAATTCAAATTTTCTTACGTTTTTTTGCAATTTGCAGGCCAGTGCTAGGTTGTATGTTGATTAATATATTGTTCGCGATTGTAAGACGTATGTAGTTACAGAATTATAATCATCAAAATCATCAATACATAATAAGATCATAAGGTCTAGCAATGACTTTGACCTCGAAAAAATCGTTCCTCCAATCACTGGCCTGCAAATGGCAAAAAACGTAAGAAAATTTGAATTTCGCGGGCTTCCCTGGAGCATCAGCCTTAAATGAAAACAACAAAGTGTTTTAATACAGTTAATGCCGGATTCTCCTTGCAAGTACACTTCGTTAGAAACAAGCATTCCTGTATACTTACTACTTTGTACTCTTTTCTTTCTTCGTAACCTTCCTAAATGATAAAATATACATATAAATAGAAAAAATATATCTACACAAATAAATAAAATTTAAGCGTCTGTTTGTGATTTCAAAATGGCAGCTTTTCTCTGAATGCATATGAAAGTATATACGGTATTTATAACAAAAAACATTTTTATTTTTGTATGTCCTTTCCGGTTATTTTTCGAAACGGTTGGACCCATTTTGACGGGACTTTTACTGGTTTTTTTTTTTTTTTTTAGATGGTGCCACTCGCAGACACAACACGTTAAGGTTGTCAAACTGCTTAACCGGACTATCCTGTGGTGGCCAAAAATTACTTTAAGGCCCCCAGCCAGGGCTTACAAACTATGGATTTTCATTAAATGAGCGACACTAAGGGCACCCCCTGTGGGGTTCGGGCCTCGGCTTAGTGCGTCATTGAGGGACGGCAGCAAGGGTGGCTGGGTCGGATTATTATTTTGGGAATTTGAAGCTACATGCTCAGCGGCGCGGGCTGGCTCGTCGAGCAAGGGTCGGGCGGTGATGTTACGGGGGGGACGCGCTCGCGGTACACCACGGTGGCGGGGTCGGTTTTGGATTCGCGGTTTGTATCTGTTTTTATTTTTTTTTAGTGTGCTAGTTTCCCTACAACTCTCCTGAATGAGGGTGATGGGGTCATAGGGTAACTTTTACTGGCAGATAACTGATGTTATAAGTAGGTTCCGTGATAAAAATAAAAACCCTCCACAACCCAGTTAGAATAACACGATACGGACGTATCGTAATACGATACCCCTTGGTAAGACTGGTTGTCAAACTTTCGGGCCACTGACTACCTGTAACGACTGTCAAAGATCTACAAATGACAGCCGGGACCAACGGCTTGACGTGCTTTCCGAGGCACGTAGGAAACTCAGTACGTAATGGGCGGTCACCCATCCACGAGATAACCTTAGCAAGCGCGGCTTAGCTCTTCTATAGACCCGAGCGGCTGTTAATATTTAGCCGTGAGCGATCAACTATTAACATCATAATGTACTTTTACAAGCGTTAAAATCTATGGTACGTAATCGTTCTAGTTCTCGTCGACCGTGAGACCTTTTCCTAATATACAGGGTGTAAAAGACCTCATCACGAAGCCGTCAACCAAGCATTCTGTACATCAAACTAAGTAACTTTACGCAAAAATTATTGCTGGGAAACAACTTTTTTTTTGGGGTGAAAAATCATGTTTTGTGGTAGAACTCAATGTAACGCACTCAAAACATTGTGCTGATGGATGGATTGAATATTACGGGGGTCGTGGAGTTGTCTAAAGTAAAAATCTTACATTAAAAACTTGTATTTAAAAAAAAAAACTTGTCAAAAAGTTGGAACTTTGACCCCCAATATCTCCGTAACTAGAAGGTCCCCAGGTATGGTGTAGAACAAAAAAATGATCGCAATGACGGGGAGAACAAGTGCGTTCCGGCTTCGTTAAGAGGTGTTTTACACCCTTTATTAATAACCAGCGACCCGTCCCGGCTTCGCACAAATGCAATGTCGATAAACACATTACCTTGAATCACTCTATCTATTGCTGAAAACTGCAATAAAATCCGTTGCGTAGTCTAAAAGATCTAAGCGTAGAGACAGCGGGAGCGACTTTGTTTTATCTATACGTCTATACTAGTTAATATTATAAAGATGAAAAGTTTGTGAGGTTGTAAGGGGTAATCTCTAGATCTACTGAACAGATTTTGAACATTATTTTAGCAATAGAAAGTCACGTTATTTGTCAGTGTCATAGGTTATATTTATTACTAGAAAAAATAAGGGAGGGCGGGGGAATTAGAGGACAATAAATGTCCACCCGTGCAAAGCCGGGCTGCTAGTACTATATAAATAAATATCGCTGGACATCACACACAACGCCATCTAGTCCCACACTAAGCAACGAGGCTTGTGTCGTGGTCACCCGATAGTTGATAAACAGATACTTTTTGTTTTGTAAATATATACTTATTAGGTATACATATAAATCCATGACTCGGAAACAAATATCCATGCTCATCACACAAACATTTGCTCCTACTGGGATTCGAACCCGGGACTCTAAGAATGTAAGGCAGCCTCACTACCGCTGCGCCATTCGGGTCGTCAAAGATAAATATTTGGATGGAAGTAAAAACAAACCCTGTTCTTCAGGATGGTTCAACTGGTCCAGTATACCGACGGGACTCGGGTTCATATCCTCCCAAGCAATATCCAGACTTGTCACCACGATAGGCGCGTGAGCTGTGGACAATAAAATAATAAATAAGAATAAAAGTAGAAATGATGCTCAAACTTCGCAGAATAGGCATGACGACAGTATCAAAAAGTTGCAAATTATTTAGTCCGTCAGTTAGAGTATTGGAAATTAATGGACACGTATTTTTTTTTAATGTAAATCAATGAATATTGACAAAGATAAAACGCATCAAAACTCGGGAGTGGGGGCTCGTGACGTCAGAACTAGCTAAAAATTATACCTAGGCGTGACGTATTGAGAATTTAAAAAGCGTCATATCTTCGTCAATATTGATTTACGTAACAAAAGAAAAAACACGTGTCAAATATTTTCTGATAATCTAACTGACGGACTAGTTAGATTTTTTTGTCGTCTTGCCTATTTTGGGAACAAAACCCAGAGCGAAAGAAAGAAAAAGTATTTATTAGACCCACACAGAACAAAACAAAAAAAAATGATTAAATAAACAATACGACAAAATTATTTAAAAAGTAAAGATAAAAAAAGATAAAACAATCCAATAAGCAACAAAGAAACAACAAAGTACACAGAGCACTAGTGATTAAATTATACAAAGTTCCTACAATGGTTCAAAATGATGTCACGTTAGTTGAGGCTGTTCTAATCGGGCCACGGGCCACAGAGAACAATTAAAACATTCATTTAAAAACATTTAAAACATTCTTACTGCTTGGCCACAGGGCCAAGCAGTAAGAATGTTATGTGCTGACTAGCTTCTGCAAGCGGCTTCGCCCGCGTGAAGTTCAACAATATGGAGTATGCATATTTTTTTAATTTATTGTTAAAGTACTATAAAAATAATGTCAAAAAACGAAAACAAGACTTAAATCGGCCAAACAACAAAAAATTTAAAACCATTTAAACTTTTGTTTTTTGTTTCAACTTTTGTTTTGTTACAAAATCCATACTAAAATCCGTTTACCTAGAAAGAGATTTCTAGATAAACGGAATTTAGTATGGATTCTATACGTCGATGCAGCGAATAACGTCATTCGCTGTATCGGATCTCTCTATCTAATCAGCAGTTTTAAATGCTTATAACTTAGTATTTTTATAGATATTAAAAAATAATTTCAATTTGCTATTTCTGATGTTAATACGCTTTGTTTAGAGTGATAATAAAATCGTGCATATACCCTATTGCCCCACGGGATCATACTACCGGAATAAAAAGTATCCTTTGTGTTAATTCTGGTCATAAACTATATGTATGCTAAATTTCATCCAAATTGGTTCGAAATTTTTACGTGAAAGAATAACAAACATACACACACTCATATACACACACTCACATACACACACACGCGAACTTTCGCCCATATACTATTAGTTTGATGACCTGTGCTTAAAATTTGGGAGTAAACTTTGTATTGCAATTGACCTCTATAAGCAACAAAACTAAGCCAAGAAACCGCCATTAAAATGCGTGCTATAGAATTCGTAACATCTTTGAGATCGTCATATACGGAGACTACGTCGGCTGAGTCGCCGCGTTGATATAGGCAACGTTGTTTGTCTACTCTATACCAACTCAGTTGGCGTATGATGCGGCGTGGGGTGTGCGGCGTCATCCTAATTCCATCCTTACTTTATACGGAGACTACGCAGTCGCCGCGTAGTTATGGGCAACGTTGTTTGACTACTCTATAACAACTTAGTTGGCGTATGATGCGGCGTGGGGTGTGCGGCGTCGTCCTCATTCCATCCTCACTTCATACGGAGACTACGCCGGCTGAGTCACCGCGTTGTAATAGGCTACGTCGGACACATACAAGGTAAGATGCGGTGTGGGCTGTGCGGCTTCATCCACATCCCATACGGAGACTACGCCGGCTGAGTCACCGCGCAGTAACAGGCGGCGTTGTTTGTCTACACGTTACTCTCTATAACAACTTACTTGGCGTAAGATGCAGTGTGGGCTTTGCGGCTTCATCCACATTCCATACGGAGACTACGCCAGCCGAGTCACCGCGCAGTAACAGGCGGCGTTGTTTGTCTACACGTTACTCTTTAATACAATTCGAACTCACTTGGGGTAATATGCGATGTGGGCTGTGCGGCTTCATCTACATTCCATACGGAGACTACGCCGGCTGATTCGCCGCGCAGTAACAGGCGGCGTTGTTTGTCTACACGTTACTCTCCATAACAATTCGAACTCACTTGGGGTAAGATGCGGTGTGGGTTGTGCGGCTTCATCTACATTCCATACGGAGACTACGCCGGCTGAGTCGCCGCGTTGTAACAGGCGGCGTTGTTTGTCTACACGTTACTCTCTATAACAACTCACTTGGTGTAAGATGCGGTGTGGGCTGTGCGGCTTCATCTACATTCCATACGGAGACTACGCCGGCTGAGTCACCGCGTAGTAAAAGGCGGCGTTGTTTGCCGCCTACTGAGGTTATTATGAAACGCATAGCAGGTGGGCATGATAGTAGCTGTGGGCGAAAGAAAATATTTATTAAACTTGAAAAGTACAGTTATTCAATTAATTTTTAGGGTACCGTACCCAAAGGGTAAAACCGCGACCCTATTACTAAGACAAAACTGTCTATCTGTCTGTCTGTCACCAGCCTGTATCTCATGAACCGTGCTAACTAGACAGTTAAAATTTTCACAGATTTTCTGTTGCCACTATTACAACAAATAATAAAAATAAAATAAAAATTAAAGGGGGCTCCTCCTCCGCCGGTTTTAGGGTTATTAATTATATACCCGCTTTGGCCCGCTTGTAGTATGCGATTGCTCTTACAAAATGTACGAAAGTTAGGAGAATCTATGCAATGCCTTTTTAGTGGAAACAATTTCATGGATTCCTTCGCCCCAGGTGGACCTGGGGCAAGCGGAGGGTTATGTCGGACTTTAACCGACTAAAAACCCACTGTTCCTACTACCAGCATGTGTCGGGGCCCCGGGAGATACAAGTACAGTCAACAAAAGAGTTCGGTATGCAGGCTAACAATCTCCTAACTACTATAATAAATGCGAAAGTTTGTGAGGATCAATTTTTGTTATTCTTTCACCCAAAAACTACTGAACGGATTTGGATGAAATTGCTAACAGATTGATTATAATCCTTTCTCATTTATAATATAGTAGTAAGAAGATTGCTAGCCTGCTTACCTAACTCTTTTGTTGACTGTACATTCGCGGCCACACCCGACTGGTATCAGCCCACCAATCCTGGCGGGCCGCATCACCTTCCACCCACCATCGTCGATGCAATACCTGCCCGAATGTCCAGCCTTGGTACATTCACAATAGGGAATACGCATGAAATACAACTCTTTTTTTATTAAAAATGCCTTGTATTGGCCCATAAGAACATTGTGGTACACTTGTTTAAGTTGCTAATACATCACTTACAATTTACTGTTTTATATAGCATGTTTTTGGTGAAACGGAACGCGTCGTCCTTGATAAAAGCGGTAGTGACGTCAAAGTCTATGTGTCAAACGAACACTTTTATTTGAAAAGTTCTTAAAGTTTCACTAAGATTTTATTATAATATTGTTATTGCAATTTTTACTTGACTTAAGCACATACAATTAGTAAAATGATTCTATTAAGGGCAAGAAATTAGATGTAAACAAGGCAGATTGTAGTAAATGACGTCACATCATGGCCGCGACAGCTACGGACGTTTGAACTGTCATAGAAAATTGCAGAAGTTTAATATTATTTTTAAGCGACAAGCAATAGTTGGACTTAACTTTTAATACTTTTCTTGGGTTGATAGTACTGTATTTTATTGATTTAAGTGAAGAAAAAATTACGTGCATATTCCCTATTGACAGTAATTCACTTCATTAAACACATTTTCGGCATTTATCCTCGATCACCGATTACAGTGATATTCAAGATAAACTTAACAAGAATTTGTGTGGAACTCTACAACTAAAAAACCTGACTACTGAAAAATCGCGCTCTAATTAAAAGCAGGGTTTCCAAGGTAAAATCGACTCCTTCTATTGTTGAAGTCGGCAATAAATCTTATGTTACCCGGGCCATAATACCGAATCGATTGACACCTTATTCATCAAAATCGGATGAATAGTTTAGGCGCTACGGTGGAACATACGTAAATACAAACATACATACAGAGACTGCTAAAATCATGACCCTTAATTTTAGCTTCGCTGTAAAAAGTACAAGTGAATTGAAAAAACACATTGACTGGTACTTGCCCGGGTTACCATCACCCTCGTAAAAGATCAAAAAATAATTAGAAAGTCAACAATACCTTGTTATCGGGATGCGAAAGTATCCCAAACAGTACAGGACTGTCATGGTCCACTGTTGGACCGTGGAACCCTTTGTGATCCGGCACTGAGCTAAAATATAACAAGTATTTTATTTACTACATAGATCATAGTTGTGTTTTCAATGAGCCTTCATATAAGACGTTTTAGAGAACGATGAACATCAAAACACACTTAAAATTTAACCTTTTTTGAACTTTCTCCACTCTAGGATTTTTTGCTGTGTCGTAGGTGCGTTTACAAACAATTAAACTCACATAAATAAACAGCCATACTCGGAACAACTACATGTAGATCATATATTTGTTCCGTGCGGGGATCGAACCAGCGACACGCAGCGTAGCAACCAATAGCTCAGCCACCGCGCCAACCGTGTTACCAAATACGATATTGGGTACCATGTTTTCTTTAGTTCATTACAATTCTTGGGTTATTGGCTTTCTTTTTCCAAATTGCATCTGGCTCTATAAATTGTATTGACATTAAACACTTGTAATTAAAAAATTAGTACACTTTCATCGTACAGACATCACAAGACCCAATATCATACCGGTATAAAAAGGAAAAACGCACTATTGTAATTTAGAAAATAATACATCAATTTGCATAGAAATACAACACAATATTTTTAAATAAACGGAAATGACCTAAATTCAGATTTGGGACTAGTACTTATTGGCGATTTACTTTATTAACTTTAAAACCAAAAAATGACGCCATACTCCGTTTAAAGAGGTTTTAGTAACTACAATACTATCCTGTGGTTTTTGAAACCATATTCAGTTTTACCTGTTATTAAATCTAAAGTTAGGTAACTTATACGTGGGTGTAAATATATCCTTAACGAAGCCGAAAGTCATTTGTTCTCCCTGTCATTGCGATATTTTTTTTGTTCTAGACCGTACTTGGGAACCTTCTAGTTACGGAGATATTGAGGGTCAAAGTTCCAAATTTTTCACAAGTTTTTTTTTTTTTTATATACTAGTTTTTAATGTTTTAACTTTACTTTAATTACCTCCACGACCCCCGTACTATTCAATACATCAATCAGCAATGTTTTGTTTTGAATGCGTTACATTGAGTCTTACCGTAAAACATGATTTTACACCCCAAAAAAAAAGTCGTTTCCCCGCAATCATGTTTGCGTTTGTTTACTTAGTTTGATGTACAGAAACGTCACGAAACAGAAACGAAACGTCAGGTTGACGACTTCGTGAAGGATCCGTTTACACCCTGTATGATTGGGTACTGTTACTATATGATTGGGTCATATCATATAGTAACAGACTATAACAAAATTTGATTTGACAACAGATTTACCGACTAGGTTATCAGAAACCGTGGGTCTTCTAAAAGCCATACATACTTCTTTTTTTTCATACATTTTCTTAAATAATTTCATCTACGCTGGTTGCGAGTGCTACGCACCTAATTTTAAATACCTTACTTTTTTAAATTAATTACAATAAATACAAAAAATAAACGATGGATATAATATGGTAGTGCAACTGCAAATTAAATATATAATACGCTCTACGACGTGTTTCCGGACGATATCGATAAACTTCGACCGGTCATTGTACTCATCATTATGAACAACTTTTAAGATGGCTTTCAAACTGTGCTGCGGTGCTGCATCGCTTCGTTGATGCTCCGTACGCGGGGGAGCGCCAACACTATCCTAAATATGCTCAGCCACAAGCTGGACAGCCCCCTTCTGGGGCCTTGGTTTCAAGCACAAGTGCGTGTGCCCGGGGCCCCAGTGGGTGGCAAATACTTAAATTAATTAATTTTTATGTTTAATAATTTAATGTAATTTTTATGTAATTTCTAATGTAATTTGTAATTTTTAAATGTAATCTTTTTAATTTTTAAATGTTAATTTAAATTTTTATGTATTTGTAATAATTTTTAGTGTAATTTATTTATTTTTTAATGTGATATTGTTAAAACGTTATGGACTATAATGTCTGAAATAAAAAGATTTTTTTTTTACCAAACCCTTAATCGCGAAAAAATTATCTGCTGTTCCATACATTCTGACGAGTTATGCGAACATAATTGTAGGGAACAGTTGATATTTTTTTAGGGATTCAGGGTTTGGTCCCATAGTAAAAGTTGTTCATAATCATCAGTAAAATGACCGGTCGAAGTTTATCGATATCGTCCGGAAACACGGTGTTTATCAAAGTAACACCTTTTTTTTATATCTAAAATTAAACGGGGCTATAGGTAATTTATCGAAAAGGGTATTATTATACTGGAGGCGATAACAATACAGGGTGGAAACAATACCGAAGCTAAAATGGTTGCCACGTGTTCATATATATACAATACATCATTCCGAACCCCCCACATAGACAATAGGGATGATTCCTGACTAAAAAAATATAATTCTGTTTAGTCCGTCAGTTAGGTTATCGAAAAATATTGGATACGTGTTTTTTTGTTTTATCAAATTTAGAAAAATTGACGAAGATAATATGTGTCAAAGATCATGAGTGGGCGCTTGTGACGTGATTTTCCAGTAAAAAAATGTACTCAAATGTGACGTCACATGAGTTTTCGACGCACTGTATTGTATAGTTTATAAGATGTCTATTATTAACCTCTTCTATGGTCTTAGTTGTCTGAAAATTAACAATTTTTTCATTTTTTTTTTTAGTCTTCAAAAGTATATATTTTTTTAAAATCTATCTGTTGGACTAATTAGATTTTTTTTTGTCATCTACCCTATTTTCAAAGGTAATTTTAAAAAAAAGCTGCTGTTCCAGGAATTGCACTTTTAATATATTTTTTTTTGTAGAAGCCAACTGTTTTTAATTAAATTACCAATAAAAATTGTCTATCCGGGTTCAGAATGATGTACTAAACACGTAGTAACCTTTGTGGGTCGGTGTCGATTACAAAATTTCATAAATAACTGCTATCGCCACAAAAAAAAAAAACTACCCACTATCTAAAAAAACATAAAAAAGCCTTAAAAAAGTGCTAGCAAATTAATAATTCTATCTACATACAAAATACAATTACATAAACAGACAAACAGGGTGCTGACCTACTTATAGCCCGGCCTCGCAGTCTGCTATAAAAAGAAATGTTTATATCTTCAAATATTATCGTATAGCATAGCTTTATATCTAGGTTCAGATTAAAGCTTTTTTGCCTTTTCGGCAATTATTCTTTTGTTTTTATGTGGACGGAATTTCGGGTTATACATAAACAATGTAAGTTTTTTCATATTTATAATAAAATCTGGAGAATCGGAATCATTTATTCGTAAAGAGATGTAACTTCTACAATCTATACAAATAAATAAAATTGAAGTGTCTGTTTGCAATTTCAAAATAACAGCTTTTTACTGAATTCATATGAAACTTTTTACTGAATTCATATGAAACTTTTTACTGGATTCATATGAACTATGTGCGGTAATAGGCATGACGACAGTATCAAAAAATTGCAAATCTATTTAGTCCGTCAGTTAGAGTATTGGAAATTAATGGACACGTATTTTTTGTTTTTGTAAATCAATGAATATTGACTAAGATAAAACGCTTCAAAACTCGGGAGTGGGGCTCGTGACGTCAGAACTAGGTAAAAATTATACCTAGGCGTGACGTATTGAGAATTTTAAAAGCATCATATCTTCGTCAATTTTGGTTTACGTAACAAAAGAGAAAACACGGGTCAAATATTTTTTGATAATCTAACTGACGGACTAATTAGATTTTTTTGTCATCTCGCCTATTACAACACTTTTTTTTCCAGGCTAGTCTCCGGAACAGCTGAACAGATTTTGACGGCACTTTTACTGGCAGATAGCTGATGTGTTATAAGGACATAACAAAGGCTTACACTTTACTTTTATTTGCAAGCGCTATGATCGGGAGATGACAGCGTCGAAATATCGGGAGCTCAGAGTAATACATAATCACAGAAGATATCCCGTAAGTGACAGTATAAATGTATGTTTCTATCTAAATATTCTACTTTTATTGTAAACTAGCTGATCCCTGCGGCTTTGCCCGCTTGACAAATTATATACTAAAACCTTCCTCTTGAATCACTCTATCTATTAAAAAAAAACCGAACCAAAATCCGTTGCGTAGTTTTAAAGAACTGACCATACATAGGGACAGACGCGGTGGGGGATTTTGTTTTTTAATATGTAGTGATAAAGTACATTTTTTATGTAAAACCCTTTAATTATCCAAATAAACATCTATAACATAGGCATATAGTGCTCCAATGAGTATCTAAATGATGATAACACCGTAACCAATGGCATGCCAATCGAAACTAAACGCTTAGCGTTAGGTAAAAGGTTTATATTTGAACACACGCTTAAACGAGATAGTTGTATATTTGATTCGAAGCCAATTCAAAAAACATACACCAATGGTCCTGTACACATTTCATAATGCAGGCCATTTTTTTGGTATTGCTTTGACTTTCACAGCTGTAAGAGACTGTAGACCCGAATATTTGATATATTTCACCCTGTATGCCTGCTTGAGCAGGTATTTAATTTAATACTAAATTTAGTCTTTTTCTTTGTTAATATGTTATGTTTAGTTATTGATATTCATCATCTACGTAGCCTTTTTCCAACTATATTGTTTGGCTTCCAGTCTAACCGGATGCAGCTGAATACCAGTATTTTACATGAAGCGACTAATAATAATATTATAAAGAGGAAAGATTTGTATTTTTGTATATAACGAATAAACTCAAAAACTACTGGACCGATTTGAAAAATTATTTCAGCAATGGATAGCTACATTATCAGCGAGTAACATAGGCTATATTTTATCCCCGTACTCCCACGGGAACGGGAACTACGCGGGTGAAACCGCGTGACGTCCGCTAGTTATTGATATTGTGCTTAGTTATTGATATTACGCTTAGTTATAAGTTACATTTTATTATAAGTTTATTATTCTAGACCATAATATAATATTTTCTTACTTTCTTTCTTCTTCAGACTATAATATACTTTAGATACGGCTGATTTATACTTTGTAACGAATTTCTCGACAAGTTTTCTCAAATCTGAATTACTTATTAAATAAAGTTTTTTTTTATTTATGTTGTGTCATGTACCTATTCGGAAAAGTTTAAGGTGGCTAGTGGCGACCGCGAACCGAAAGACGTTGCGTTGGAAGGCCTCCCACTAGGTAGACCGATGACCTGGTGAAGGTTGCGGGAATCCGCTGGATGCGAGTCGCACGGGAACTGCCAATGTGGCGACACTTGGGGGAGGCCTATGTCCAGCAGTGGACGTCTTTCGGCTGCAATGATGATGATGACTATTGGCGTGTCTGCCTTACAATACGGCATACCCACAAGGCAATCAGACTGTCCAGGAACCTTTACATCATGAAGAGTAATAGCAGTAGTTAGTAATAGTTTTAAGAGGGCCCTTCCCGGCCCGCCTATCGTCAACGGGGTACGTATCAAAATCCCGAATTTTAATAGACCGAATTTTAAAATACCGATAGACGAAATCCCGATAATTGAAACGCCGAATGGTTGTTTGGTCGAAAGTTTTAAATCCCGAAAGTACATTTGCCCGAAAGTTTAAAATCCCGAAGTACAAAATCCCGAAATTGCCACCGTTCCGGAGAAAAACGATTTTTTGTAAACCAGGTTAGGTCAAAACACTTAAAAGTTGCCAAAAAAGCGTAGTCGGAGCCTACTGAAGTACTAGGGCTCTAGGGTTTACAAAAAAAATAACCACGAAGGGTGTGGCGGAGTCTGTGTTCGCTCGCTTCGCTCGCTCACTAGACTCCGCCACACTCTTCTAACCTAACCTGTCCGTGTCGGAGTGCCTTAAGGTCCCGAGATCGCTTCACTCGCTGATCCAAAGACTAAAATCTCTAAGACAATGACAAAAAAGGAGCTTAACATAATAGGTATATATCATAAGTTAAAACAAAAGTTTAAATGATAATCATACGTATAAATAGGAAAAAAAGAATATTTCGACATGGGCCTTAAACAGAAAGTTCATCTTTATGATGAACCTGACATGTAGTGTAAACACATTGAAACAGATTTTCCTAACAACCTGTAAAAATAACAGTAAAATCTATGAGTAATCGCAGGAACTACGTCGCTGCTCTTTGGGATTTCATCCATCGGTATTTTGTCCATTCGGGATTTCGTCCATTCGGGATTTCGTCCTTTCGGGCATTTGAACATCGGTATTTTGTGTTTCGATATAACGACTATCGGCATTTAAAACTTTCGGTATTTTGAATTTCGGTGTTTTGGGCGTCGGTATTTCAATCATAGGTATTATGAACTTTCGGGATTTTGATACGTACCCCGTCAACGCGAGCATGGTCAAAAAGCTTGTTGTTTCATCCAGAGCCATCGCGGCGATATTTTTTCAACTGCCCTGTCTTACCTAGCCCCGACCCCGCACTACTCGTCACCCGCGCACCTCATACCGACTAACGCGAGGACATTGAACGAAAGATGGTGTTCGAAAATTTATAAAGCTTGTTCCAGGAAATACGTGTTTTTGAATAAGTCTTACAAGTTTGTGAAATAAATATTTGTTATTTAGAATCTCCACTATATTTGCAAGGCTTCTATCAGGATATTAAATAAATATAAATAACGAGACTAACAGGAAGAAAATACGTAACACTAGCTACACATTAGATACAGCGTGTGGTCCTATAAGCTCAAATCAGGAAGTAGCTCAAGAATTTGTAAATTTCTTTACCGATATACCACTAAAAACAACGGAGGCTCTTATTTCCTCACCTGAACTCTCAATTGGCTTATTGAAGGCGAACGTGTCTGGCTGCCTGGCTGAATTTAAATTTAAACACATTAACCCTATGATAGTTATTAAAACTTTCCGGCAAATAAAAATCAAGCTAACCGAAGATCTATGGGGAATGTCTGTCAAAGTTTGTACATCCATACTTGAGACTATAGCCCCTTACTTAGCTTTAATTTTTTATTTATGTGTAGACCAAGGAGTTTTCCCTGATTTAATGAAATACAGTAAAGTCATACCTCTTTTCAAATCCGGAGACAGTAAAGATACTAATAATTATAGACCTGTATCCGTGTTACCAGTGTTTAGCAAGGTTTTCAAAAAAGTAATGCTTAATCAAATGCTCTATCATTTTAACACCAACAGAATCTTACATGATCAACAGTATGGCTTCACCAAGGGACGTTGTACAACTGACGCCGGTGTAACCTTATTAAAGCACATATTTACTGCGTGGGAAGAGTCTCAAGACGCCATAGGAATTTTTTGTGACCTCTCCAAAGCGTTTGATTGCGTAAATCACGACACATTACTTTTGAAACTTGAGCATTACGGACTGGGTAAACTTGCACTTAGTTTGGTAAAATCTTATTTGAATGATAGACAACAACATGTTCAAATAAATGGTGTTAATTCACAGGGTTTAACTTACTTTCATAGTATAATGTCTTATGGCATTTTACTGTGGGGACGGGCTGCAGATATTGAGTCTATATTTATTCTGCAGAACAGAGCCATCAGAGCCATATATAATCTTCGTAAGCGCGATTCTCTAAGGGGACTGTTTAAGGATATTGGCATCATGACGGTACATAGTCAATACATCTACGAAAACATAATGTACGTCAGAAAAAATCTGCACCTTTTTGGTAAAAGGGGTGACAGACATAATTACAGTACTAGAAATAGGGACCAACTAGTTCAGCCAGGTTTCAGACTCGCTAAAGTGTTAATTCACAGGGTTTAAAAGTAAAAATGGGGGTTCCACAAGGCTCAATATTGGGTCCTTTTCTCTTTCTAGTATATATAAATGATCTACCCTATTTACTGAAAAACCAACCTCAAAATATGGTGTTATTTGCTAATGACACTTCCCTAATTTTTAAGATAAATAGGCGGGCCCAAAATCTAGATGACGTGAATAATGCCCTACTTCAGGTCCAAAATTGGTTCACAGCAAACAATTTGGTATTAAATGAAAAAAAAACCAAATGCATAAGATTTGCTATACCGAATGTTAAAAGTAGTGATTGTGATATAATATTGAATAAAGAGAAACTTGAATTCGTAGATAAAACGGTTTTCCTGGGGATTACGCTTGAATCAAGGCTACAATGGGGTTCTCATTTGACATCTCTTGCGGGGCGGCTAAGTTCAGCAGCCTATGCCATTAGAAAAATCCGTCAGTATACTGATGTAGATACCGCTAGACTGGTTTATTTTAGTTACTTTCATAGTATAATGTCTTATGGCATTTTACTGTGGGGACGGGCTGCAGATATTGAGTCTATATTTATTCTGCAGAACAGAGCCATCAGAGCCATATATAATCTTCGTAAGCGCGATTCTCTAAGGGGACTGTTTAAGGATATTGGCATCATGACGGTACATAGTCAATACATCTACGAAAACATAATGTACGTCAGAAAAAATCTGCACCTTTTTGGTAAAAGGGGTGACAGACATAATTACAGTACTAGAAATAGGGACCAACTAGTTCAGCCAGGTTTCAGACTCGCTAAAGTAGACTCATCTTTCATGGGGTACTGTTTGAGATGCTATAATAAAATTCCACAAAGTATTCTTGAACTGAATGAGACGAAATTTAAAACATGCATTAAACGCACACTATGTAAGCAAGCATATTACAAGTTGAGCGATTATATCGCTGATAAAAATGCTTGGCTCAATGCTGGTCCTGCTCCACAAGGACAGGGGCGCATAAATTGATAGCATTAAAATGTATTGTTGGAGCTGCTGAAGATTGGACAACTGTCTTTGCATTGTATAGATTCAATCTCTTTAGTATTATATAAATGCATAGCCCATATTGTGTGAGTACTATGTACTAGAAAGCTATCATTCACTGGAAACCTACGTCTTTTCTTGACTTGAATGTGCCCTGCCGGTTTAGAGTATGTCATGCTCACTCAAATGTCTCGCTGATGGTGGCGCATGTGTCGGATCATTTAGTTCCCTTCAAAATGGTTGAGTTGAATGGTGCTGATCCATGCGTCATGTCTGTGAACGGGCGCTGTCAGTTGTGACTGGACATCTCTTAGTTGCCATGGCTTATTTGAATGAATTATTTTGAATTGTATTTTTTTTGTTTGTGTGTTTTTGCTGTGGACACTTTTAACGTGCACATCTTGCTACATTGTTCTCACATAATATACCATCTCAACATGAATGATGTAACCAAGATTTTGTAACAATATTCTGATTTAACAGAATGTCCATGGAGTTTCTTGCCCGTTCTTCTCCATAGAGATCTACGCTAGGGAATGGGCAACTACAGTACTTTCACAGTTTTTATGTCTTGTGACTGGGACTGTAGCTACATTTAATTTTCATCTTTGTTTCGACAATTCAAAAGTGCCTGTAACTGGCTTACTTGAAATAAATGCTTTGATTTTGATTTTGATTTTCTTTACTTTTACAATTTATGAGTACATTATGAATGGCCAAAGTTGAGGTAAAATTTACAAATTTTATTTTTTTGCTTTGATAGAAGCCTAGATATAGTGCACAAGATACCTATTAGTTCAAAAAAATTAAAGATATATGTGTAACAACGGCATAATCACGCACGAGCGTTTGTCAAAATTCTCGCGGTAAGTATGGCGGGTTGGCCGGTCTTAAGGGCAAGCCGAGCTTTTGAGCTTGTATGAAAGTACCGCCACTAGGTATCATGTATCCGCCAAATACCCTTTTATATTTCGAGCTTCATAATAAGAAATACCAACATTTCATTTAAGCGTCGTGTTCAATATACACCTTATCCATTTTTTACAAAGTATAATTTTTATTGATTCATTTTGTAATTTGTTCCTATCATTCTTATTTTGCTATCTCAAGTGACATAGATCTTGGTTCTTGAAATGGAATTAGAAATTTTTATCAATTTTGTTTTTTCGTATAAAAAAATATCGCTTGAGATCGCAAAACAATAGCTTGGTTAGCGCAGATAGTGGAAAACAATCCTTTTAGCATTCGAGCCAACTTTCTTATTATGTCAAATCAGAGTCATATATAAACTGTATGGTGTCAAATAGTCACAAAAAGTCCTAAATTAGTCAAAAGTAAATCTATCATATTTACCAAATAAATTGTCTTATTTAGTCAATTATGAAGAATAATAGTCAAGGAGTCAGCTTAACATTTAGTCATGATGGCACCATATGTAAATGTCACGTTGAACTAAATGTCAAAACGGTAAGGACCTTTCAGCTTAGTCAAGGAGTCCGAAAACCATTTAATTTGGTCAGTTATAAGCTTCCAAATAAATTGACTTGTTTAGTCATAATAGTCAAAGAGCCAGCTTAAAATTTAGTCAAGCATATGTAAATGTCACGCTGAACTACAAAGAGACAGTTCGGACCTTTCAGCTTAGTCAGGGAGTCCGAAAACCATTTAATTTGGTCACTTATGAGCTTCCAAGTAAATTGACTTGTCTAGTCATAATAGTCAAAGAGTCAGCTTAAAATTTAGTCAAGCATAATTATGTTAATGTCACGCTGAACTATGACAAGACGGTAAGGACCTTTCAGCTTAGTCAAGGAGTCAGTGCATCGTTAAACATTGTCAGTTATAAGCTTTCAAGTAATAGTCTGTAAGTTAAGTGGTCTAGAAAAACAGTCAAGGAGTCACGAAATCAATAGGGTAGTTGACACCCCAATCAATAGACATGCTTTTTAAAAGCTGTCAAAACGTGGTTCTCTAGTAGATTTTGTATGGCATTAGCACGCTGTGACGTCACTGTTTGGTCAACTCAATGACTCAACTCTTTATTGATTTCAAAGCAACTAAAAATCGAATTCGGCAGTCAATTGAAAATAAATCGGGTTTTCAGGCCCAACATAAAGTTTTTTTTTAGAGATTGGTGTCTTGGAATTATTGTTTTATGGTGTCAATTACCCTATTATCTATGTTAACGAAAGTTAGTTAGCTACATTTACTAACATAGTAGAGTAATTACTTACTTGGCGGGCAGTCTGTACAGATATCCTTTGCCCTCCGTGGAACAGACGAGCACTCTGTCCGGCGCGAGGAAGTCGCCCGACATCCAACGCTCGCCAGATGGCGCTTGTATCGAGCATAGCACTGAGAAGTCACCTAGAAATGGATACAAAAAAATTATGACTTTTTGCACTTGTCTAGAATATACGAAGACACCCTGCGAATATACAGGGTGTAAACAGATCCTTCACGAAGCCGTCATTCACCAAGCATTCTGTATATCAAACTAAGTAACATTACGCAAAAATTATTGCTGAGTAACAACTTTTTTTTTTTTGGGGGGATAAAAATCATGTAACTCTCACTCAAAACATTGTGCTAATGGATTGATTGGATAGTACGGGGGTCGTGGAGGTATTTATAGTAAAAATCTTACATTAAAAACATGTACTTAAAAACTTATGAAAAAGTTGTAACTTTGACCTCCAATATCTCCGTAACTAGAAGGTTCCCAGGTATGGTCTAGAACAAAAAAGTGCTCGCAATGACGGGGAGAACAAGTGCCTTTCGGCTTCGTTAAGGATCTTTTTACACCCTTTATATCTAAATAGATGTCATTATACAGAGTGATATTAATATCGCAAGCTGCGGAAAGGGAGAGGAAGATTGGGACACTGGACCCGAAAGACGGCGCGTAGTCTTCCACGCCCGCCTCTCTTAGAAGTAACGAGGAGGAGTTTTAAACCTCACTCTCCCCCGGGACGAGGCCCGTAGGTCAAGTGAGCCGGTACTAGTCCGGGGCAGCGGAAGTCGCATCAGATCCAGCTGCTCCCCGACGTAAGTGTGCATGAGAACACCCCGGTGTGGTTTTACGGCCGTTTTCAATAACTTACTTACGTATTACTGTTAGTTAATATGCCTACGTCTCGTAACTACCGGCGTTTCTATAAACAAAGTTAGCTTGAAACATCCTATCCGTGTGGTGACGCGGCTTCTATGAATCAAGTGACAGGTAGGTGTACCTATCTCTTGATTCATAGAATCAACAAACAAAGCTTTTTTGTGACGTTTTTTTTCTAACGGTCCGTAAGCTAAATGTCAAACAGACAGAGATAGGAACCATCCGTTACCTGTTAGTAAGTTATTGAAAATGGCCGTTAGTCAGTACGAGTCTGACAGACCCCTCCGCTCTCTTTAGGGCGGAGGACATCCATTGAGGAATTCCACATCGAGACAAAAATAAGTCTTGATACGGAAAGCAGAGGACCAGGTGTAATAGGGGCGCAGATTGAGAGATACCATTTCCAGCAGTGATCTGCGATAGTCTGAGGAGATTGGTATTATGTAGGGTGTAAATGCCAGCCCTCCGCAAACTGACAGAGTACATTCAACTCCTTATTTTGAATCATATTCCATCGGAAGTTTTCTTTTATTTTTTTTTCATTTACTACTCATTTTTTCAATGTAAAATTAAAAAATAAATTAAAATGAAATGTGTTGTATTTAGAAAACTGCACGCAGCATTCCATGTGTGTAAATAATACGGCTAAAATAAAATGAAAACCAACAATGGATGTTGAAATACTCTAACGAACGACGCGTGAAATCAGCAGTTCACTTCCTGTCTAGCTAGAGTTCACCGAACTCGTCGTCGCGCTTGCCGTTCGCTACGTGCGTTTTGCCACGGTAACGATACATTTCGTATGAGGAAATAAAATAAATCAAATTTATTGGATTCCCTTCTTCAAACTCAAATTCAAACTGAAAGCATTTATTTCAATTAGACCAATACGGCACTTTTGAATGTCAAAAATACAAAATAAAGCAAAACTACAGTCCCAGTCACAAGGCATAATAACTTGAGAAAGTACTGTAGTTGCCCATTCCCTAGCGTAGATCTCTATGAAGAAGAACGGGCAAGAAACTCCATGGACAGTCTATTCAATCAAAATATTGTTACAAAATCTTGGTTACATAATTCAGGTTGAGATTATAGATATATGTGAAAACAATGTAGAAAGACGTGCACATTAAGAGCGTCCAGAGTAAAAGATTAAATCAACAATTTTAGGATAAAGTAATTAAAATTAACGAACCGTAGCAGCTAAGAGATGACCAGTCACAACTGACAGCGCCCGTTCACGAACATGACGCGTGTATCGGCGCCATTCAACTCAACCATATTTAAGGGAACTAAATGACCCCGTTATCTCTCTTGTACCGGTTCTCTTAGTATGATATACTTAATTTACCCTATCAGTCTGCGGAGGGCTGTCCAGACACCCTGTATTTTTTTAACTTACCAGCATCATAAATCTGACAGTACTTGGCGCACACGATCAGCACGGTCCGTTGGTTATAGGCACAGCAGTTGAGAGACAGCGCGTTCAGACAACGAATCTGCTTCGATTCGTTCTCGTAGATGGGTTCTGATTGTTTGTTCTCGTGGCCTAGAAGGGACCAAACCTGTGGAAAAATACAATACAATTTATTTATGTCATTCTGTTGCTGATAGTCAAACTGCATAGCTATTCATAAACGCTTCGATTCAATTTCGATTTGGAAAGTCGTATGTCTATCTCGCTCGCTATCGTAATGCCAAAAAAGATTGACATACGACTTGTCGAATCGAAATCGAATCGACAATCCGCGCGTTGCCGACCGCTGCTTTAGAAGTTTAGATTATATTATATGCTTACCTTAACAGTCCCAGTTATAGAAATTGCTAACACCACATCATCTTTTCTTGAAGAAGGACGGAGAACCTGAAAATTTACAAAATAATATTCATTATTCTTCATTCAGTAAGGCCACAGCCATTGGGGAAGCCTTTGCCCAGCAGCGGGACAGAGAAGGCTGATAAAAAAAAAATTAGTAAAATGAAAATGAATGAGAGTACATTTTAATGTAATGAGAAATTAATGAGGGATCTTTATTTATTACTATTTGACGCAAATGTGAACAGGTTTTGGTGAAATTGAGCAGAGAAATACATATATGTTGGTACTGAGCACCCCAAAAAAAAAGTCGCAGCAATATTTTTTGCGTAGAGTTACTTAGTTTGATGTACAGAATGCTTGGTTGACGGCTTCGGGAAGGGTCTGTTTACACCCTGTATATCTGTGTAATCTAGTATACTCACATGTAAAGCAGAAATCCAATCAGGATTCATCTTAGAACTGAGAGAGAACAAAATCTCCAGCGAGAATGGGTCCATGATCAAAATCTCCGCATAATAACCATTGCAGAACAGACGTAAATCTTCACTGTTGCACATGTGGTATGCCTGGAAGTAATAGGAAATAATTATTTAAAGATATGTATTAAAAAAAAAAAAGTATCTATGTAGGTAGTATATCAACTATCTGGTGTCCACGACACAATTAAGCCTCATGGCGGTGTGTGTAATGTCCAGCGAAATTTTATTTTATATATTTATTTACTATTTTTGTCAAAGGGGTAGGTAGGTCGCGGGCCTGTGGACGGTGGGCTATGAGCTAGCTCGCCGTCCGTCCGATGCCTGCCGGGGTTGCGGGACTGTTCGAAAGAGATACCGTGACCCCGGAACACAAAGGGCGATGAAGGAACATGGATAGGTTTTAGTCAGTAAAAGTGTGACACTCCCTTCTGCTCCGCCCAGAGCGGGAGGAGTCATTTGATGATTTCCCATCTGAAAAAAAAAGGGGTAGGCAGGTAGAACATTATGATAATAGGCGAGACGACAAAAAATAACTAATTAGTCCGTCAGTTAGATTATAAAAAATATTTGACCCGTGTTTTTTCTTTTGTTACGTAAACCAAAATTGACGAAGATATGACGCTTTTAAAATTCTCAATACGTCACTCCTAGGTATAATTTTTACCTAGTTCTGACGTCACGAGCCCCCACTCCCGAGTTTTGATGCGTTTTTTTTTGTCAATATTCATTGAAATACAAAAAAAAAAATACGTGTCCATTAATTTCCAATACTCTAACTGTCGGACTAAATAGATTTGCAATTTTTTGATACTGTCGTCATGCCTATTATGTTAATGTTGATGGATGGAGAGGGAGAGGAAGGCCAAATTAAAGGTGGATGGATTGTGTGAGGAATGATATGAAAGAGAAAGCAGTAAATGATGCCGTGACGTCTGACAGGGGAGAATGGAAGAAGAACACGTGTTGCGCCGACACCAAGTAGAATGAGACAAGGTCAGGAAGATGATGATGATGCTCATAATCATGCTCCCTCTTATAGAGAGGGGGCCGTGTGTCCCAGCAGTGGGAACATTATAGTCTGACTATGCTTATGTTATAGTAAAAAAAGCATTTTCAGACTTCGTGAAAGTGAAGCTCATGACTTCTTCAACCAATTTCCCCTTATCTTTTTTGGTAGTGTAAAAATACATTTTTTACCAAGAATATAATCACTACATTTTATAAAACAAAGTCCCCCGCCGCGCCTGTTTGTCCCTATGTATGCTTAGATCTTTAAAACTACGCAACGGATTTTGATGCTGGTTTCTTTAATAGATAGACTGATTCAAGAGGAAGGTTTTTGTATATAATTTTCGGGCGGGCGAAGCCGCGGGCATCAGCTAGTAATATATAAAATACTAGCGACCCGTACCGGCTTCGCACGGGTGTCTATGTTACTCAGGGATAATGTAGCATTCTAAGGGTGAAGGGATTTTTGGAATCGGTCCAGTTGTTTTTGAGTTTATTCATTACAAATCTTTCTTTACAATATTGGTATTGACTACTAACCTGTATATTTGTATGTATCTGCGACAGTTTGACACTCTCCCTGCATTTGCCATCGACCAGATCCCAAGTGCACATCTCACCGGCTTCAGATGATGACACTATGAAGTTATTGTCCTGAAAAGAGAAATAAAATCAATTATATACTCGTATAATAACTATAAATTACATGCCAAACTTAAGTGGCAGTGGGCAGGGCACATTGCTCGCAGAACGGATGGCCGATGGGGCTGAAAAATTCTGGAGTGGCGACCGCGAACCGGAAGACGTTGCGTTGGAAGGCCTCCCACTAGGTGGACCGATGACCTGGTGAAGGTTACGGGAATCCGCTGGATGCGAGTCGCACGGGACCGATCAATGTGGCGACACTTGGGGGAGGCCTATGTCCAGCAGTGGACGTCTTTCGGCTGAAATGATGATGATGATGATGATGACTATAAATAACAATAAAAATTTATTCAGAAATAAAAACCTAGTGATATTTGGGAATTAATTTGAATAAATATGGAATTAATTTGTGAATGTGAATAATTTGAATGTACCTCTAACTTCTGATCTATTTATCTGGATTAAATGAATTTATTTGTTATATTTATGCTTAACTAATAGTAACATATAATAGATAATACATTTAGTATTCGAAAACGCAACTAAAATTACGCTTCTACAAAATTAATATTGACTAGAATTTATGTTAATTATTAAAGAGTGAGCCATAATTATACATTTTCTAATTGACTTTAACCTTTATAGCTGATTTAAACAAGTGAAAAATATTAAACAAAACAATTTTCACTAATAGGAACAGTTACTAAAACCCACCTGAATAATCGAAGCCCTGGACAAACACGTAACTGGTGCAGTATGTCCCACGAGCAAACACCGCGGTGTCATCTTCAAACTATCGGGATCCACCTGCCATATGCAGATCTGTCCATCATAGCAGCCCGTGACGAGGGTCTTCTGGTCCCGGGAGAGGTAAACAGACGACACACAGTGAGTTGGAGCATGCTTGCCCCATAGCACGACGGGTACTATGAGGTTTGTGCCCGGCATGACTGCGGAGAAAAAAAGAGATTTGGATTAGTAATGCTTAATTATCATCATCTGCCTAGCCTTTTCCCAAGTATTATTGGGGTCGGCTTCCAGTCTTACTGGATGCAGCTGAATACTGACGTCCACAACCCAGTTAGTACTGGGTAATACAATACCCCTTGGTCTGGTTGTCAGACTTTTTGGGCCACTGACTACCTAACGAATGTCAAAGATCTACAAATGACAGCCGGGACCAACAGCTTAACGTGCTTTCCGAGAAACTCGGTATGTAAGGGTGGTCACCCATCCACAGACCAACCTAGGCAAGCACGGCTTAACCTATAGCTCGACCCGAGCGGCTGTTATTATTTAGCCACGAGCTCCTCAAATAAATATAAAATATATTAAATCAATAGCAGTGATAGCTTAATGGTGTGACTGTCGGGGCTGCCAAAGTCATAAGTTTCGAGTATGAATCCAAAGCACGCACCTCAGATTTTCCGGATTCATGTGCATAACGTATATTTATCACTTGCTCCGGTGAAGGAAAAAGACATTGTGAGACAACCATCATATTGATATTTCTCGACGGCATGTTAAGCCAACTCAAAAGTCCATGGGCGGATTAAAAACTCTGAGGTACTAACATATTATTAAATTAAATTACATATTATTAGTATAATAATATGTAATTTAATAATTTGATATATATTATTTGCAGTGCCCTTACAGGGTGCATGTCTTAACACTGTGCCATGAAATTTTAATGCATTCCTACTAACCAGTGTATTACATGTTATCAAATAAATAAAGAATCACATGATAAAGAAGAAGAATATAAAAATAGTTTATATATGATTTCTGGTCCAGTGATTGCAAGTGCGACCGTTGAGCACAAGGTCCTGGATTCCCAGGTCAAGCTATGTGTAATTGGTTTTTCTATTAGGAATTCTTTAGGCAGCTACGAAATCTGGATTTGTGCCCAGTTTATGACAATAGGCTCACCCCTATTAGCGAAATGTGGGTGTACTATTAGGTTGAGCTCTGCATAACCCTTCGGGGATTTAAAGCATCGTGAAATGTTGCTGTTTATGTTGGAATAATGCTACTAAGACTGCCAATAATATTATAGAACTGGCTGGTATTCACAACTCCACATCACAAGCACATATTTTGGGAATCTAATGGTAACAAAACATCATGTTTGAAAGATTAGGCAGAGGTACTCGTATGTGACTAACCCCTGAATACTGAAACGTCACTCAAAATTTAAGTAGAATTTATATTTTACAGTATACTCAAAAGTGACGTTTGGCCATATGAAATTTAAAGTTTAGGAGCTGCTCAAATGTTAAGCAGCCCTTAAATTTTGAGTGACATTTCAGTAATCGGGGGTTAGTGACCTATTTCCAGCAGTGAACTATAATCATCATCTGCCTAGCCTTTTCCCAACTATGTTGGGGTTGGCTTCCAGTCTAACCAGATGCAGCTGAATACCAATATTTTCCATTGAGAGACTGCCTATCTCACCTCCACAACCCAGTTAGTACTGAGTAATACAATACCCATTGGTAAGACTGGTTGTCAGACTTTTTCGGCCTTAGCAGTGGACTATAATAAACCTATTTAATACAAGCATAATCTCAAAAGAGGTGCTGACAAGGAAAGTGATATGAAAGTATAGAAACACTGTTTTATGATGTAACATTTAAAATCTTTAACTATGTCCCCACTGTTGTACAAAGGGTTGTTTCCTAGTTTCAACTAAATGAAAAAAAAATTGGCTCTAGGAAATATTACAAATAATAGAAACTACAATCAATTTCTTTTTGATAAATTAATTTGAATCTTTTTTGTGCTCACAAAAAAGGTACACACACAACATACACAAATCAAAAATTTTACTCTTTAGTGCTTTCAACAAGCAAAAGGGGTAGAAAGAAAGAACTAGAAATGTAATGAGGAGAAATCAAAGGAAATGGTATCCAACAGATTTGTTAGATTCAAAAAATAATAATATACTCAGAATTATCTCGAAAGAAGTGAGTATTGATAAGAGATTATTGTATTATTATATTTAGATTCAATTTATAGTCCTTTATAGCACTCAAGAGGACAAATAGTAAACAATAATTTTTCCATTCAACTTGTCATATACTAGAGATTCATATTGGACAAAATCATGTGACCAAACATATTTTACATAGGTACGTTAGGTAACAGCATAAATAGCATACAAATGTACCGTGAAGATGTTTTGTTAGCACAATAATATGATAAGACATGGCTTTTTTGGATCATCTGCCTGTAACCCAAGGACAAATCAATTTATTACCTGCCTAGTACTCTTAGCAACCGATAAAAAGGTTTCAAAAGCTTCCGCAGTCCTAAACGTCCATGGAGACTACCAAAACTTCCACTGAAATGCACTTTTACAATTTTAATTTAATAAAAACACGATTATTGCGACAAAAATCAATCGTCTCTGCTGTCACTTGTTTGACAGCTAGCTGATTTCATCTGACGTTGACAGTTACTATGTATCATATCATTAGGTTGGCGGTGGTGTACTGGTGTCATTTCCCATTCCCCTGTTACACGAAATAAGAATAAACGATCTTGTTCATTTTGGTTTGCCAAAATGGAGCGTTTAGAACTCAACGACCGTCCACAAGCTTCGAATCGTGTACAGTCACGAGCACTATATGTAAATGCGCAGCAACTATAGTGATTTTCTCCTACTGTATTGATAAACGTTTTCAGGAACATATTTAGTGTTGTGGAAACCAAAGAGTATAATAATATGGTGGAAACCAACATCATCATCCACAGCCCAACTTTACGCACTGCTGGGTATTACAGGCCTCTCTTTGCTTGTGCCAAGCTCAAAGTTCTTGTGCCATCTTCATCGAGGATATCCCCGCGATATCAATCGTCATCTTGCTACCGGATGACCAACACTTGTCTTCCCAGCCCTCGGACGCCAGTCGGCCAGTTTTACTACACCTGCCATCACCGCGCCTTACTTAGTGTCCAACTCAGCTCCATTTGAGTTCCCTAGCGTGATTTCCAATATCGAAGACCTTACCTTGCCTGAATAGATTTTATTTGGAAACTATGATATTTAAGAAATAGGTATTAAGAAATCGTTATTTTATGAGAAAAAAGCTTTTTGAATTTTGTCCATATTAGTGCTCGTGTGTACCTGTACATTTCGTAGTCCTCATATTTCCCTCATAATAATATAATATGTTTCATCCATGTACACACAACAACACGGTCTAGGGATATTTTTAAAAAAGCGAATTATTATCAATGTGTTAATTATTTATATGACATGTATATATTTAAAAGATACGTTATTTAATATTCTACCATTTTTTAATAATGGTTAAGGTATAGATTAAAATTTCAGGATTTTATGGAAAAAAAATGAAGCATAGACGGAAACCGTATATGAATGAACTTTTAATTTGTGAGTAAAAACTGAAAAAAATAGAAAAATCATTTAATTTGTGTTTATAAACATGAAGTTAGTAGTCTGAGAAAGCGCCCATGATGTTCATAACACATCGGCAACGATTCGGCATGCTCAGAACAAGGTTGTCAATGTCTTGCTGCGGAAAATTGTCCCATGTCCTTCTGAGGTGCGCAAAAAGTTGATCTTCTGTAGCCAGATTTTCAGGAACTTCCTTCAGAGCTCTTCTTTGCAGCATATCCCACGCATGCTCAATGGGATTTAGATCTGGCGATTGAGCAGGCCAGTCTAAGGCCCTAACATTATGTGTATGTAACCAAGCTGCTACCGTTCTCGCCGTGTGTGCCCGGGCATTGTCGTGCATGAGCAGGAAATCTTGCCCCATTTGTGTTCTGTGGGGCAAGATTACGGGCCCCAGCACCTGTTGGACGTATCGTTCTGCCGTCATATTGCCCCGCACCCAAACGAGATCCGTCCGTCCTCCAAGACGAATTCCTGCCCAAACCATAATTGTTCCTCCTTGGTATGGGTGAACTTCCTGAGGGTTCTGGAGACGGCTCCATCGTCCAGGAACTCGCCAAACACGCGTCCTTCGTGAATCTGGATGGAAGCCGAACCTGGATTCACCCGTGAACAGCACATTGGACCATTGGTCACGGCCCCAGTCCACGTGGTTCCGAACCCATTCTAATCGTCGTCCACGATTGCCTCTCCGTAAAGGTGGGACCCGGAGTGGTCTACGAGAGCGTAGATTGCTTTCATGCAGTCGCCTTCTTACAGTTTGGTCACTCACAAGCACTTGGTGTTCCACTCGCAGCCTTTGGACCAATTGAGTCGCCGTTGCATTTGGTTGTGCTCGCGCAGTAATTTGCAAAAATCGGTCTTGTCTGGGGGTAGTGATGCGACTTGGGCCCCGGTGCCTCTCCGCTACTTCACCTGTGGCACGATAGCGTGTCCACAATCTTGAAATTACATTTTGATGGGTCCCTATGGCCTCAGCAACATTACGCTGAACAGATCCAGCTTCCAGCATTCCCACAGCTCGTAACATCTCCGCCCTCGTCAAATGTCGGCGTTGCATGGCTACAATACCTCAATTTTAACTTTATCTTTCGTTTAAAAATGAAAAAAAAACTGTAACTAAACGTAATTCGTATTGTTTTCTAAATTTCGCACAAATTAAAATTCCCTCTCATAAACATCAAGACATTTTTATGCCACCGAAACAAAAGAATTTTCAAAAATTTGAATTTGGAATTAGTCTGAGATAAATTACAAACAAATCGGTGTATAAAAGATTCCAATGCGGCCAGTACTTTTCGAGTTATTTAATTGAGTATGAAATATCCCTAGACCGTGTTGATGTGTGTAGTTTGATCTACACAGATCTGCATGAACAGGAAAACCGACAAAGGAGGTCTGTACACTGTTGAAAAGAGTCATCTCCATCATTTTAAACCTCGAACAATATTTGACTCAATATGTCAGTTTTCATTACTCAAAGGAAATGTTGATATTTTATTTACATTTTAAATACAACAGAATATATCAAAACAATGACGGACAAATCTAAATCTACGCGCTCTAAGCCGAGCGAGAAAGAAGAGAAACATGCAGATTTATCTGCTAAAATTGACGAAACTGACGAGATGAAACTCAAAATGCTGGCTGCTTTAGACAAACCTGAGCCTGGCGATAGTTTGTACCCACCAGAACTAAACGCCCATTTGCTTGAACAACTTAAAGTAGGTAAAAGTTATGATTATAGCGTAAAAACTAGGTAATGGCAATCTTTTTTCACATATAAATAAGTTTGTACGGTGGGATGGTAGGGTTGACTAAAAGCGAGGAGTACCTAATGGTACACCCACATTTCGCCAGTTATGTTGTAATCAAAAATAACTAGTTATATTGTACGGCAAAACCTTACAACACATTGCCCGACCTGGGAATCGTACCCAGGACCCGCTCAGCTCATGCTCAGCAGTCGCGCTTGCGAACACAAACCAACGAGGCGAGGCAGTAATCAGTTTACTCATTATTCTCATTGTTTCAGGCTCTTAAGTAGTTCTTAGATACTGTGGTTGCTAGACTGTAAGGTGCAAAGTAATTCTACTTATAGCATATTATTACAGGTAATGACTTGTGACAACAACGAGTTACGCAAATGTGTGTTCTTGAAAGAAGAAAATGCGAAAGAGCTGAACAAAACCATTGCTGATCTGAACCAGCGAATACGTGACATAATTTCTGGTACTGGCCCTGCTATATCCTCAAAATCAGCTGGCATTATCAGTGCAAAGATAACTGATCTCTGCAGACAGAATCGCCACTTGGTGTCCGAAATAGAGAGTTATAAGACAAAGAACGCAGCTTTAGAACGAAAAGTTATGCAGCTTGAAGTCTTGAACAAAGAACATGAAAAACTTGACGTTTGCTTGTGCAAGGACGAACCAATAGACGCAAGCCCTGATGAATTAAAAGAGCTCAATAACAAACTATCGACGGTTAACAAAAAGCTTTACGATAGTAAGAATAGGAATCTGGAGCTAAAAAACGAAATTCTGATGGCTACGAAGATTCTTCAAATGGAGTTAGGGGATAAGTTTACGAGTATCAAGGAGTTACAGAATGATGTGGCTGGTTGGAAAGGCAGGGCCCAACAGATTGTGTTGCTGCAAGCTAAAGTTAGCGATCTTGAAAATAAATTGAATGGAAAACAGCTCACAGACTCGAACATGCCTGACAAGAGGAAGGAACCAAGTCAGGTATGGTAAAGTTTGAGGATGTATATTGAGATATTGCTTGTCTCGAATCACTTAAATATCTTTTTTCTGCTGTTTATCATTTGATTTAAAAAGTCCCAGGGCAAGACCAAGGCCTCCTTTCTTTCCTTCCACATAATTTTATTTGTTGTTGTTATTATTTATTTATTGGGTGCGGGATAATAGCTCATGTAAAAAGCTTAACCCCCAGATATGGGTCTCCTTACGGCAAACCTTATTGTTACAGTGAGAATACTTTTCTTACCCCGTATTCACAAAAGCTCGGTTCAAAATGTCGATTCAGAAAGTCTGTTTCGTGTCTTTTTTGGCATAACGAAATTGAGTGCATAGAAGTAAGAAAGTAAATAGACATAGACCTTCCCAATCAGTCTTGGACACAGCGTTTGTAAAATTAAATATGGAGCTTGTCTTGTGTTTTTTGAGGCCAATCTCTAAGTAACGAGTCAAATTCATCATATAATTTTGGCACAAATAGAGAATTTTTAAATTATATACCTCATTCCCACAGTTTATTAGAGAAATAGAACTTAGAAGAAAGAAGGAGGTAGAGCTAGCAATGAAGGAAATGGAAGGCCTTAAAGAACAAAATCATGACCTTAAGAGAAAGCTAGAAGGTGCGAGATGCAGGGTTAGAAATTTGGAATGCGATGCAACTACGATTAGACAAAAGATGTACACTTTTGTTGAGAAGAGCAGCCATGATGACTTGCTGATTAATGAACAGAGGGTGAGCAAAAATCCAAAACGTTACGTTTCCGAAACAAAAGCTGTCAAAGTTGTACTGATGGCGCCATTAGTAAATTTGTTATGACTTTCATTTATATCTCCGAAATATAACAGGTTTGAGAATGAAATAAAATGGCCGACTTCTACAGAGAGCATCAACTTTCGGTTTGTCCGAAATTACCCTTAAATTATCAATTGTGGCCAATTTACTTATTATGTAAATGATCTTTCTAAGAATCTACATAACTTATTCTTTCATTTATTCGCTTTCAGAATCAAATCAAGACATCGGAGCTTTATTATCAAGACATCCTGAAAGAAAACACAGCGAAAATGAATAAGATGAACGTCGAAATCGGTGAATACCAAAAACTCACAAAAAACACTGCTGCTAAAATCGACGCTTTACGAAAACAGGCTACTGAAAAGGCAACTAAAATCGAAGAACTAAGAGCCCAGCTTTTGAGATATGAAGAATGCTCTCTTCAAAGCATATTCTTCACTCCAATGAAGACTGCAACAGACAACGAAATAAAAAAACTGGCTGAACTAGTAGTAGTTTTAAATTCGAGATTAGATACGGAAAGACACAAATGGGATGAGCTAGAACTCAACCACAGGAAACTAAAAGAAAAGAAATGGCGATGCGAGCGAAAAATTTCAAATTTGGAAGGTGAAATAAGGTCGCTGAGAGGTTCTAGAAAAGGCTCCAGGATGTCAAAGGTTTCGATCGTAAAGGAGCATAGTTACGAAATCCATAATGGATCCTCAACGGTGATTAAAAAGTCTTCCACTGAAGCGAGCGGCGATAAGCGCAGTGAGTCTACAGGTTCTGATTCTCAAGTTGAAGAACTGCTTGATAGAGAAGATTTGAAATACAGACTAGAGTTGACTGAAGAGAAATTAAAAATTCTAGAGGATAAACTAAAGATGTTGGAGGAAGAAAAACAGTATGATTATCAACACTTGACTGATATGATACAAACGTCGAAACAGTTGTTCCATGAAGCCCTGGCCGTGCTCCAAAAGGAGAAGTGCCAGTGTTCATAGATAATTATTTACTTTATTTATTTTCTTTCATTTTAATTACATAGTTTTGCGATAAATGCGATTTTTTTAGCAATTTTTTTTCTTAGTAGAAATCATATTCCTAGCGTTACTACACACACGGTAAATAATAAAATATATTTTTATTTTATTTGAAGGTAGTTGAAACTTGGTGACATTCATATTTTTCAAATGAGTATGTGGCAACATTTTTACTGTTTTTTTCTTGGTAGAAAATTTTGTAAGGTTGGCCACCCCAACCGCCGCCATTTGTCAATTTTTTGGCATGCGCGTACGGAGATGCTACGAAAATCGTGCTCTTGAGTGTTTTCTTACAATACCGAGTTTTAAACTTTGTTTGTGAATTGTGAAAACCCGTGTTGCTCTGTGAAATATCAGTGCTTTATTATATTTATTGTGTTTTGTGTTAAAAACATTCATCATGAATAAAACTTGCGCAAGGTGTGAGAAAACAGTTTATCCGACTGAGGAATTGAAATGTTTGGACAAGGTAATTTTCACTTGTATTCCTTTTAAAACCCATTACAAACCGGTTGACTTTTTTTCTGCATATTTTTACGAGTATAGCGATAGAAATGCCGATTTGAAAGCTGCATCGCATTTACTTTTCAGTGTTCTAAATTCAATTCAACGGACTTAACTTTTTTCGTAACTATTGTCGTGTGCCGGGCACATCAATTCATACAGGCGGACGCGTGACTCATTAAATTATATAAATTGCTGCTGATATCATTGTGAGCTCTTTGTAATACCACATCTGTACTTGCATCGACCTTTTTACCTAAGTTGAGTTGTCCTAAGCAATACGCGACCTTGTGTCACATTATTGCATCGATTGTATTCAAATGATAACTCTTGGAAGAATGGAGTTAATTAATGGAATGAGACGAGATAGAATTTGCGACTAAATTGTTTATAGTTCTGTAATACAATTAGACACTCAATTTGATTGTATTGCTTGCCTAATTCTTTTATCTTCAAAAACATGAGCTGATATTGTGTACTTTAGTCTCGAAGATTAGATTAAAAATCTTTGAATGTCATCTAGTGATTTTTACAGGGTTACAAAGTTGTTGACAAACTTTGATGGAAGTTTCTTGTCTCACTTGCAAGAAAAAGTTTGGCAACTCTAACATTGTTTTCATATTGAGGGATTTTCTTTTTAGCTCTTCTCTAGTCGCTGGGATTTAGCTGAACTTGGTACGTTAATGCAAGGAACGGAACGTAAAAAATCAGATTTTAACAAAGTTCGAGAAAAGTAGGTTATATTTGGAAGCTTAAGCAAACAAAAGTGTCAGTCAACGAGCGTATGTGACATGTTTTTTTGTCCAAGTGTTTTGGCTTTGGTTCTAAGTAACATAGTCAGTTCGACGCCATCTAGAGTTCTTGGAAACTTCTTTTTTTAATCCCTCAAAAAGAAAACCTCTCATTTCATTGATAAGCATAGACAATAAATGTTGTTTATGCTGCAGCATTCATTATGGGTGCAAAACAACCTGTTTAGAACACTTGTTTTGTTTTGAATATTGATATTTAAGAATTATTTAGCAGGAATTTTGTCACAAAAAAACTAGAAACTGGTGAAATTCTTTTATTAAAAAAACAATGCTGTGTATCCATATTTTTTTGCCATCAGATGTCTTCTGATTATTTTTATGTAATTACAAAATATGAAAATAAGTATCTGTCCATTACCTTTTCACCTTAATGCTAAATGGATATTGAGGAAATTGTGGCGCAAGTAGACCATGACTGTCATGATATAGACCACCACTTAGGACAATGGATACTTTGTATTCCAGTAATTCATTTCTATAAATAAGGAACAATTTAAGACATGGGAAAAATCACAGGCTAAAGTTAATAAATTCTACAGACCCAAAAGAGTTCAGCTTCTAAAACTTTTCATCTTCAATATCAGGTATTTAAGAAATATAATTGTGTAGGCAGATGATAAATGGACCAGTCTATAAAACAAGCACATTTATGGATTTCCAAGTTCCACGAACACATAAACTTAGGTATTTTACAAACAAAGAATGTGCTAATTTCAATATCTGGTTTGAAATACATATTTGTTATGTGAGGTCTTTTTAAACTAACTAAATATTCCATTCCATTCATTCAGTCTAACAGATTCAGCTGAATACCAGTATTCAGCTACCTATATAAGTCTTCTATCTGGGAATAGACACATTTTTTCTATAGGCACATGGAAATATGACAACGTAGTTTATTCATAACTGTTTCACACCCTGTTTCATTCCGTTTATGTTAAATGGAGTTTATTACTAACTATCCTCATTAAAGTCAATTAAATCATAATCATCGAGGTAAAGCCATACTACTGTCATAGTTAGGTCATTATAATCTTATTTTTATGTGTAATCCATGAGGTAAAACTATAATAAATCCATTTTTGCCATGTTATCACTTGTAGAAGGATAATTCTTCAATATTCTCTGGTTACCGTGAATTGTTTAGAAGTCTTAACAAATATTATTTGTTATTATTAGTTCTCTAATCTCAGTTAATGGAATAATCTGCTTAGTATGAAAAATCCATAGTACTTGCAACCGGTGTGAGTATGTATAACCTGTATAGTATTGTAAGAATCGTTGCTGTGGTGTTTTGTACTTTCTGCGTACCCTCATGGGAAATAGGTGTACTTTATGTATGTATGTAGTATGAAAAATGATTTTTTTGTCTCAATGCTGGGCAAAGGCCTCCCCCATAGCCTTCCACTTTTCTCTCCGTGTGGTTTTCTCTGGTCAATCACGCACAAACGCGTCTAAGTAGTCGCGCCAGCGTTTTCAAGACAACGACATTATTCATTAATTAAATCATACTTTTGAAAATTTTATTAATAAAAATAATAATTAGTTGTACAGGAAAAGTAAAAAATAAATAGGAAATTTAATATGGTTCTAATTTACAAGCTCACAGCATGTCATAAATTAATAAGTAAGAGTTCATTTACTGCTCTAAAAGTAAAGTTAATAAGTAAGGCTTAGTGGACTTCATAAAATATATTTAGTTTGTGTAAATATCCCATTTAAAAAGTATTTATTATCAGATAATCTGTAATTTTGCACTTAAGTGGACAAGCCCTGTTTGATAACTTTCACTTAAATTGGGTTGATCTGATAAGAAAATATAAACTTTATTTAAAACTGATTTCTGCTCAAAATAGAGTTATTAATGCAATAATGATAAAATAATAATTTTGCCAAATCTTAAACCACAAAAAGATATGATTCCGGCCAGGATCGAACTGGCGGCCTTCTGCGTGTAAAGCAGATGTGATAACCACTACACCACGGAACCAGTTGAGTATTGTTTAAAATTTGCGACTACTTTGTACACTCGCTTTCGTTTTTACATTGAATGGTTACGTCATACTATACTAAATTGTACGACTAGGTAGTGATTGGTATTCAGTCATGCAACTTGTAATCATGTGTTTTGTTCGTGACATGCAATATTGTGTTGTAATATTCAAATGCTTGCTTTGTTGATAAGAAAGTGCGGGTATGTTAATTATCTCTACAGTTCTATTCTATGATATCTACGCAGTAAGTACCTACGTGATGTTTACGATGTTTTAAATTTTTCATAGCACCGGCGTGATTTCCTAATTCACACGATATTGCCAAAAACGCGCAATCGATGTTCTATTCCATTGCTCGGAGTAATTGTAGCAAAATTGCGTTGAATACTTTTTACTGAAGAATTTCTGATGTTTTTTGTTCGAGTTGTTGCTTGTACTTACGTATTTAATTAGTCCTCTAAGATCACTTATTCACAGTAAAATATTTGTCCAAAGAAAGCCTCCAAGCGCCAATAATAGTAAGTGCCGAAAGTTTACCAGTTTTTACCACCCAGATTCGCCTTTTCCTTTGAAACAAACTATCGCATTATCTACTTTGTCCACGTTCCTTAAAACCTATGTTCCTAACTTCTCAAACAAAACGTTGTCATATCCGATTTCCGATACCTTATTCGCTCAGCTCACAACATAATAAAGGTATCAATGAATAATAACGATACGGTATTATGTAACCGGCTATTAAAACATTTATCGCAACACTGCAAACAAATAAAGCGTGAAAGTGCACCTTTACAGACCATAGACACATTATGACGTAGAAAATGGCGGTAATAACTCGCCATTTTTGTCTGTTACGACTTTGACATAACTTTTAGGAAGCGAAAGTTGCTTTCGTAAATCTAAAAGTAGCTCAATTTCGGAATCAAGAAGCGCACTAAAAGTTATCTTGGAATGCATTTATTTATATTCTTTAAATGGTGACCCCTAAATATAAACATCATCATCATCACCATTTCAGCCGAAAGATGTCCACTGTTGGACACAGGCCTCCCCAAATTGGGACCTGGCATCATACCATACGTACTTGGCGCCTAAGTGGGACTTTCCCTGCCCTTATCACAATTTATTTGGGGACGACGCGTCTTCATCTTCATCCATACTTCTCGTTTAGTCATATCAGGTCATTCCATAGATCTCCTAGCTATATTATCTTTCAAACGTTTTCGGTCTTCCCCTACTCGAATAGCCATCGACAATCATACTCAAAAGTCAAAACTTTCCTCGACTAATATGTTGCTGTGATAGAATAAAAAAGCTTCTGTTATTATCACGAATAGTCTAGGAAATGCATTGCAATGCATGAATGAAAAGTCCTGCATTGGTGACATTCCTAGGTCTTGTTTCAAGTTTCATGACGTACTTAAAAGACAAACACATACCAGAATGAAAGCTGTATGAATTTGCTTTGCAATCTACAGATGCACTGTAGATAATTGAGTATTATACACTCTGTGACTAACTATTGTTGCATCAAATTGGCATGGAATTCCATCAAAAAAGTTGGCAATTTTCAATGGATATTAAGAATTACCCTGGTTAATTTTGAACCATTACACAGTATACGTAACTTTATAAACTAAAATAACGTGTCGAAAGTATTTATAAAACTAACTGAAAATCTCTAACTAACAAAACTTAAAAATAGTGTGAAAAAAATATTTCAGAAGACTACGTCCATTGCTCTTTTAGTCATAATGACCCGTAAAACAATAGTAATTAAACTGTAATGTATTTTGAAATAAGTTTAAGCTGACATTTTGGATAGAGCAATTGTTAAAAATGTTCTAACTTCAAAAATATTAGGATTGGTTCAGCCATTTTGATTCATTAGTGCCAGATGTGAAGAAATTCTTAATCTATTGTGTTGTGGGTTAAAATCGTTTGTTATTTGCCAATTAAGAAACAATGTGAGGTTTTCATTACGTTTTTTTATTACTTGAACACTGATTACATGTTTTGCGTGTTTAATATCGTATATATAGGGTAACCAAAGCGTAGATTTTTCTACAAGACAGTCTAGGCTTTTTGTTGAAGTTTCTTCGTGAACAATGAACATCCTGAAAACGCTTGTTCATTTTCTTATTTTGAAACAGGAATTTCTTAGTAGCAGCTTCGAGTCTGAAATTCTGCCGAGCTGATGCCTTATAAAATAGTCATTATAAGGTTTTACCTTCAAAGTTTTATTGATGATTATTTACCTATTACTAGTTTATGCCCGTGGCTGTGCCTGCGTGGAGTTCGATAATTGTCCCCAGGATCACACTACCAGGATAAAAAGTATGTCATGTGTGAATCCAGGTTATAAACTAGCTGTGTGCTAAATTTCATCCAAATCCGTTCAGTAGTTTTTGCGTGAAAGAGTAACAAACATACACACATACCAACTTTCGCCTTTATAATATTATAGTATGATTCTGTAAATACATCTTTCTATACTAATATTTTATAGAGAAAAGATTTTTATTTTTGTATATAACGAATAAACTTAAAAACTACTGGACCGATTTGAAAAATTATTTCAGCAATGGATAGCTACATTATCAGCGAGTAACATGGCTACATTTTATCCCCGTACTCGCACGGGAACGGGAACTACGCGGGTGTAACCTCGTGACGTTCGCTAGTATATCATAAAGGGTGTAAAACACCTCTTAACGAAGCCGAAAGGCACTTGTTCACCCCGTCATCGTCATTGCGTAATTTTTTTGTTCTACACCATACCTGGGAACCTTTCAGTTACGGAGATATTGGGGGTCAAAGTTCCAACTTTTTGACAGGTTTTTTTTTAAATACAAGTTTTTAATGTAAGATTTTTACTTTCAACATCTCCACGACCCCCGTACTATTCAATACATCCATCAGCACAATGTTTTAAGTGCGTTACATTGAGTTTTACCGCAAAACATGATTTTTCACCCCAAACAATAAAGTTGTTTCCCAGCAATAATTTTTGCGTAAAGTTACTTAGTTTGTTGTACAGAATGCTTGGTTGACGGCTTCGTGATGAGGTCTTTTACACCCTGTATTTTACGATCGCAAATCAATCAATCATCACAAAACAATCTGATACAGATTTGCAATTAGCAAATATTATAGCTATATATAGCTCATTATACCTTAACGTGGGTAAATTATTAAATTCATTTTCATTCAGTGATTTCCTTCATGTCTTTGATTAATGCAAAGGTATTTCTATTCATAAAAAAGTTTTACCCAGTAAATACACCAAACACTCATTTCAACATCACGCATAAAATTGAAATTCTCCATTAAATAGAGCAGAAAAACCATCATCTGCCTAGACTTTTCCCAACTATGTTGGGGTAGGCTTCCAGTCTAACCGGATGCAACTGAATACCAGTATTTTACATGGAGCGACTGCCTATCTGACCTCCACAACCCAGTTAGTACTGCGTATACGATACCCCTTGGTAAGACTGGTTGTCAGACTTTTTGGGCCACTTACTACCTGTAACGACTAACAAAGATGTACAAATGACAGCCGGGACCAACAGCACGGAGGAAACTCGGTATGTAATAGGTGGTCACCGATCCACAGACCAACCTAGGCAAGCACGGCTTAACCTAAAGATCGACCCGAGCGGCTGTTAGTTTTTTAGGTACGAGCTCCTCCTGCTAATAGAGCAGAAAAACCGAAATTCATAGAATAACTAGTCCACGTTCGCAGCATTCGTAAAAACTGTTTATCCTACTTTGTGGACATAGCAACTAGCAAGGTCAAAATGATAAGAATATTATGTAAATATAGCGATAACACTCAATATATAGGGGGACTATTTCTAGAGTACAGTTGCATAATGATACTGATAAATTTTCATTCAAATATGTAGAGACTCTTTTTCAACGGGAGAGCTCAATTTTTTTTTTCTAAAATGAAAGCAATTCTGCAAAGTTAAAACTGTTACATTCCGATTTAGGATAAGGTTGGTTTTGCACCAAATAAGGTAGTTCTGATTTTTTGTGTTGTTTTTGATGTCTTGTGTTGTAGTCATAGATATATGATATTTAACTCAATGGTTTCAGTTATGTCAAATCCAAATTTTCGACCTCCGAAACCCTCCAGATCATTGTTAAATTTTTGAAAAACCATAAATCTTTCGTACGTTTTTTAGTTTTTGACATTTTTTTCCACCAAGGAACTTGCTACGGCAAAAGTCATTGTGAAAGTTTTAAGAAGACTGAATTTGCAACAAAATTAAAGCAATTTGGTTATGTTAGACTAAATAGCTTCTAAGATACTGCTGTTCAAAGTTTGCAAAACTTCCAAAAAAATTAAATATTAGACGTTTTTAAGTTTACGTCAATGTGGTCAACTATGGACCCATTTTACAGCATAAATACATACAGGTTACATATAGGTTATTAAAGTACTCAAAATTTGTAAAAGAGAAAAAAAGGTTTCAAACCCATGGACTATGGGGCATGGTTGCGGCACGGTCAGTAGAAGACAAAGGCTAGGCATAATATTTTTGTCTTAGGGTTCTTACAGACGAGCGGCACGTTGCCAACTGCACATAAACTGCAGCCGTCGACGCGCCGGGCGGCAGCCGCCGAAGCGTCGACGGGTGGCGACGCTTGCAGTTGTGGCATCCCGCGTAAATGTATGTCGACGGCTGCCGTCGACGCGCTTGCGGTTGCCGCCAACGCCACAACTGCAAGCGTCGACGGCAGCCGTCGACAGGTGGCGACGGCTGCAGTTTATCTGCAGTTGGCAACGTGCCGCTCGTCTGTAAGAACACTAAAGTGGTACAATCAAATGCCTCTGTACGTACATTTTTCTAAATACGTTCAAATATTTACGAGCTATAGACGGGACATGACTAAAAAAATCGTAATCCAATATTTGTTACTACTTAAGTAACAAGTCGTTCTGCCTGATGTCATACTCCCGCGTGGCAGGTAGCATTCGTGTGTCAAATTCGAAAGTGTCCAAGATCAAAATATTTGGATGAAAATATTCTCCATGTACATTCTATCTATATATATATCTATCTATATATATATATCTATTATATCTACACTCTCTATTCGTCTTTTAAATCTCTTCGACTGATATGATAGTATAGGTTACCTAGACCTACTGTTTATCTAAAAGCCCTTTGGCTAGAATAGTCATCAAATGGCTACAAGCATTTGTGTGGTTTACAACCACCGAAAACCCCGACAAACTGAAAAATCATTCTCTAGTTCGGAGTTTACAAGGTAAAAACGACTCCTCCTATTGTTGAAATGTAGCCTATGTTACCCGGGCCATAATAACGAATCGATTGACACCTTATTCATCAAAATCGGATGAATAGTTTAGGCGCTACGGTGGAACATACGTAAATACAAACATACATATAGTACATTCATATGATGTATACTTTTAAAATTATAAGCCTTCCTTTTGGCTTCGCCGTAGTCGGGTAAACACTGAAAATATTCGTCTTTTATGTAACCACTAACACTTACCACATTGAAAACCTCTTCCGCATATTTTACTCTCATCCATGGAATTGACTCGCATTTGCTCCATTCGTCGAAACAGTATAAAATGGGGCTATTCCCTATATTTTCCGTTCCGAATTATGTCCCTATCCAAATCATAAGCTCTCTACTATTGAACATTATGCCTCCCCCAAACTTTTGACAATGAACAGTTGCAATGCCGAGGGGAGTGGTGTCGATTAATCTTTATCCAAGGGTGATGGGGTCTATTCTTGGCTATTTTAGAACGTGCCTGTTTGTATTATCTTTTAAAACTATGTGTTCGGAACTTCGGACTGGTTTCAAATTGTTATATATAACGAAATGGAAATAAATCCAAACTGCAGGGTAATTTTTGCGGTGCGTAACACACTCGCATTCGCAATGATATTTTGATATGTCAATAACATTATTTACCTTCTCGAGCAGACGAGTTTTTCTTCGAATAAGTCTTCGAATTTCCTTCAACATCTTTTGGATTGTGATAGAAAAGTGTGGAACGCAATTAGGGTGCTACTTATTTGGTTAAAAAACATCGCACAGCTAAATCCGCTGGGTCTAGAATAAAAATGTGTGCAAATGTATGTCTTAAATATAGGATAGAAGTTCATCATTTTTGTCGATGAAACATGCCATGGAACACACGGCTTTTCTAATCTGTAAACTGGGGCCGGTAACAGGATTTTTACATGAATCTTGTAACGACAGTTGCTGCAGTTCAACCAGTAACCACGTTTTATCCGACCATATCAGACACCAGAGATCAATCCGCTAATTTGTAGCCAGCTGAGTAACGTAGTATGACAACATTTATTTTGTGAGCGGTAATGATCTTCGTCTCGTCTTACGCAGTTACTTCTTAGATTAGGCTGGATGAGTATCGCCTCATTCAGATAATTAATTGCCGCTTGTGGAATATGGAAGAAAGTTAATACTAATGATACGTTGCTCAAAAAGCCGCTAAACTGAAGTTGGACTGAACTGGCCACGTCTGCCGCATGCCCAATGAACGGTGGGCCAAAATAACCACTTTCTGGAGCCCTTACACAGCCAGAAGGCGTCGTGGCAGACCTCGTAGAAGATGGCGGGACGAGCTGGACCTGGCCTACATTAGCCCTGGATTAAAACAACTGAAAGTCATGGGTCCTTTGCCCAGCAGTGGGATGAAGCAAGCTGACAGTATCGGTAATAGTAATGCAAAGAGTGTCGTCACTGTTGTGTTTGTTGTAGTAGCTCTATTTGAGAGAACTGAGCCATATTCTCCCATATCAGACAGAGATAAATCCGCTGATTTATACCCAGCTTAGTAACATAGTATGTCAACATTGGTGAGCGTTGATGCGACAAGAGTCATTGTGCCCATGTTTAGAACCGTGACGGAATGACGGTAGTACTGTGACGACTCGTGGCCGTTTTGTAGGACATGGAGGAAGTTTTGTTATACAGGTAGTTAATTTAATAATGAGTCAATACAGGAAAGTTTAAATTTTATACTATTTTTACTAAATTTAGGCACTTTTTTATAACAAAAAAATGCTTTCAAATGGAACACATTTATCGAACTCGTCATCAAAATGCCATGTTCTTTGTTACCATGTTGATTGGTAGTTTTTTTTTTATGTTTATTAACACAGATAGTTTCCCCCTCGCAAAAATGTTGATAGATGGAGAGGGAGAGGAAGCCAAGGAAACGGTGGATGGATTGTGTGAGGAATGATTTAAAAGAAAAGCGATATTTGATAGCGTGACGGTTGATAAACGAGAATGGAAGAAAAAAAGAACTGGCCAAGAGCGATCGGGACTCGCACACCGAGCGTTCCACACAAACTTGATTGAATGAAAGGTAAATTGCGGTTTACGATTTATGACGTAATAAAAAAAACTACTTATTAGATCTCGTTCAAACCAATTTTCGGTGGAAGTTTACATGGTAATGTACATCATATATTTTTTTTAGTTTTATCATTCTCTTATTTTAGAAGTTGCAGGGGGGGACACATTTTACCACTTTGGAAGTGTCTCTCCAAACTATTGAGTTTAGAAAAAAATTATATTAGAAACCTCAATATCATTTTTGAAGACCTATCCATAGATACCCCACACGTATGGGTTTGATGAAAAAAAAAATTGAGTTTCAGTTCTAAGTATGGGGAACCCTCAAAATTTATTGTTACTTTTTTTCTAATTTGTGCGAAAATCTTAATGCACAGAATACATCTACTTACCAAGTTTCAACAGCATAGTTCTTAGTTTCGGATAAAAGTGGCTGTGACATACGGACGGACAGACAGACATGACGAATCCATAAGGGTTCTGTTTTTTGCTATTTGGCTACGGAACCCTAAAAACGTTTTGCGCCGACCCCAAGTAACATGGGACAAGCAAAAGCAGGAAGATGATGACTGTTTCCATCTCGCCTTAATGAAAATCTAGTAGTGTGGATAACCTGTAACTTGAGGCTAATCTGAAACTATTTTTTTTGTTTCGTGGTTAAAATAATACGCCCACATAGTTTTCCTGTTGGATATTTTTCGAGAGCAGCGGTGGCCCAGTGGTGGCGGCCCCGACTTACGAACAGTAAGTCGAACCCAGACAGGCGCATTACTTTGTGTAATTTATTTCATCACCACTGCTCTCAAAACGGTGAAGGAAAACATTGTAAGGAAACCGGCATGATCTAGAACCAAAAATTCGAAGACATGTGACATCTACCAATCCGCACTGGGCCCGCGTGGTGGATTATAGCCCGTTCCCTCTCATTGAGAGGAGGCCGTGTCCCAGCAGTGGGAACATTTTAGGCTGATGATGATGATGATGGATATTTTTCGTTTGATTAAATCATCTGTATTAAACCAAGAAGTACTCTAACACCAATTTCCCATTAAGGGTGAAGCCAAACGAACGTTATACAAAAAAAAAATGAAATGAAAAAAAAAAATGAAAAAAAAATGTAATGAAAAAAATTAATGATGAATGATGAAATGTTGTGTAAAAGAATGTAATGTAATGTAATGAATATTTTCGTGTTGAACTTTTTATTTTTTTTATTTTGAGTCATGATTCGTGTAATTTAGGTACGCCACATTTTCATACGAAAGTCTGGTTTGTGTCACGCGGCGACGTAAAATATATTGTATGAAACCGAAATTACGCGACAACCAATTACGCTCGTTTGGCAAGAAAAAATCCAAAATATTCATTAAATTGTCTTCGTTTAATATTCTCGTACCGTAATTTAATTAACCTCGATTCGAAGGGGACATATCCGCTGTTATGATCAACTCATGGTATCCCCATGCATCGGGCGCGCCTACAAACCGTATTATTGATTTAATAATTCAATTCAGACCACTATGTCTTGCGGTCACTGCGCAGCTCTTTGTTATCATTGTATCTTCACGACGACGATTAAAAGAATTTGTTAAAGTAGCCAGTGCATAGGATTTCAAATCTGTCAGTGAAAGATCTTGGTTCTGACAAAATATTTTGTAACGAAAAAAGCTCGTTAGGAAATCGAACTTGTACCTCGTAGTACCTATGTTCCTTACATTGGCAATGGTCCATTACGTGAACGAAAGACTTCGATTCTGTACTAAATACTGGCCTAAAATTCCCATCATCCACATGATGTGATACAAACTGTAATCACCAATCTGCTTACCAATCGTTTATATGCAGTTTTGTGGTTATGACCATCGCCTTTGATGATGCCACTGTAAGACTCTATCTTTAAAGCAGGAAGCTGTTACACATTGCCGTCATTGATCATCCATCATCTGTCTATCCTTTTCCAAACTGTGTTGGCGTCGGTATCCAGTCTAACTGGATGCAGCTGAATACCAGTATTTTACATGAAGCGACTGCCTATCAGACCTCCACAATCCAGTTAGTACTGGGTAATACGATACCCCTTGGCAGACTTTTGGGGTCACTGCTTACCTGTTACGACTGTCAAAGAGCTACGAATGACAGCCGGGACCTTAACGTGCTTTCCGAGGCACGGAGGCGAACTCGGCATGTAAAACCCATCCACAGACCAACCTAGACAAACACGGCTTACCATAAAGATCAACCCGAGCGGCAGTTATTATTTAGCCACGAGCGCCTCCACATTGCCGTCATTGATAACTAATAGAAAAATATTTCATAACTTTCCGATTAAGTTAACGCTTTAACATCAAAAGGAACATGACCTTATTCTCAGCTAAACAAGTCCTTATAAGTCTTGAACAACGGCCATAAACCCAGCTACATACAGATGGTCGTCAGGTCACAATATAGAAAGTAGCAAGTAAAGCATAAATGCGACCCGTGCGTGCCGCGCCCGATCTTAAGCGCCGGTTGCACAGTGGTAGGTAATCTTTTGTTTAGCTGAGGCTGTTATAAACCTCGGTTTAGTCCCATGGCGGTGCAAGAGTAGATGAAAAAGATGGTATAGAGGCTAAACGCATAAAATAATAACAATCCATTTGACCTTAAATATCTCCGTAACTAGAAGGTTCCCAGGTATGGTTTAGCTAGAACAAAAAAATATAAGTGAACAAGTAACTCACGGCTTTGTTAAGGATACTTTTACACACATTATTTCTGATATATTACTGTCGAACGAGGCTGCGCCTGCTAGTATCTGGGCTGTGGACTTGCAAGTGCTGTCAGCGGCAATTTTTACCAGTTCTGTTTAATTTAAGCTGTGCGAGCTAATAAAGCGTTGCAGATGGTCGTCATAATATAAAAAGTAGCAAGTAGGTAAATCATAACTGTGACCCGTTCGTGGCGCCTGAAGTTAAGTGCCGTTTGCACAGTACTAATCTTTGTTTAACCGACGTTAGTTTGACATTTAAATACGTGTTTATTGTTGCTGTTTCAACTGTTGCTTCTTGCCTTAATGTTTGCAATCATCCGCCTAGTATTTCCCCAACTATGTTGGGGTCGGCTTCCAGCCTAATCGGATGCAGCTGAATACCAGTATTTAACATGGAGCGGACTGCCAATAAATAAAATTATGTAATAACTTAAAACAGCAAACTTTCATGTTACCAATACATTAATAATTCGGTATCCGCTTGCTAATATGTAGTTATATGACACCCAGATGTTGGATTCGTCTGACTTGTATCCCCTTTGAACTGAAAATAAAAGAATTGTGAATCAGCTGTTCCAAGTTGCAAGCTGTTTATCGTACACAATGTACAATGTTAACTGCCATTTATGTTTCTTTGTTAAATAATTACGTAGGTATGTGGAAGCCGTTGTTTAGTTGAATTTTAATGTAAAAAATCAATTTAAGAATGTCGTTACCTGATTTGAATGGCTTTTACTCGCATAGGATTATTTTTAATTGTAACTTTTGTCGACTAAACCAGAGGAGGACTAAACAGAGCAGACAGATTTTTACACCAATAAGGATAACCTAGAATTACTTACAGCTGAATAAAAAATATTTATTCCTAAATATTCTGCTGAGGTTATGAGTTTATGACACACACTTTTTTTTTTCGGGAGGGAAATCATATGACTCCTCCCGCTCTCGGCAGAGCGGAAGGGAGTGTCAGATTTTTACTGACCAACTTACCCATTCATGTTCCTTCTTAGCCCGTTTTTAGCCCGTTTTGTTCCGGGGCCGCACGGTATCTCTTTCGAACAGATGAAGTACGGTGTTCTTTTTTTTTTTCACCTTTAGTTCACTTATTTCTGACCATTATCGTCATCATTCTCTTGCCCTTATTCCAAATTATTTAGGGTCTTCGCAGCATGTTTTCTTCTTCCATACTTCTCTATTACCCATCATCTCAGAAGTTACCTCCTTTCTAGCCATATCATCCTTCACACTGCCCATCCATGGTTACTTTGGTCTTCCTCTACTCTTGTAGCCATCTACATTCATACTTGATAAATGTTAGGAAAATCCGCATGACATGCCCATGATAACCGATGCCACACAACTTTTCAGTCACCGGCACCACTTTCAGACCTCATATGTACTCATTACTTATATTTGACCATCATAAAAAAGAGCGGTCGCGGGACGCCTGGCAGATGTGAAACATTGAAACTACTTTGTACAAGTACCTAATCTAATATGCATAAAAAAAGTCAAAATAAAAAACAAACATAAAATAAGAGAAAATAAAAACAAAAATAAATGATCACAAAAAGAAAATCCCTATGCTGGAATCGAACTCGAAGTCACGAGATTACCCAGCGCTCTGTGCCCCGAGACCAGCTGCCTTGTTGTAAACCGTGTCGTTTTCATTTGTTTTTTTGGTTTACCCGCGCCTATAGATGTTTCACATCAAAAATCAAACGTAATTTCTATCATTCAATTCATAACCAGCCGTTCACCTTAACCTAAGTTTACCTTAACCTTATACGGTGCGCTCGACAGTTACAGTTAGTCACTTCTATCTCGGAATCTAAGTAAACTGTTCAATTGAACGCTGGTTGGGTGGAAATTGGGTCAAATTATGTTGTTACTTATAGCTGTGGTATGATATAGAAAATTATTAATGTCATCGTAGACTGGATTCTTTTTCTTTTGTGTCGATGCGAGAGTAGCATCGCATGGTGTATAGATTTTAGTCAGTCAGTCGGTAAGTTATTAGGACAGTGGACTGTACAAGTGTACAGTAGATTGTCTGTGGTTTGATGTAGCTCTGCTTGGCAGCTAAGCCAAGGAAGATAAATTAAAAAGTAAAAAGGTAATGATACCTCTGATGAATTGAAACCCCTATTTCGAATGCGTTCTATAAGGCCTCGGGCGTAAGGCCTGCCTGTTTGGTGCCGGGCCTGTGGACGGTGGGCTATGGGCTAGCTCGCCGTCCGTCCGTCTCATGACGACAGGCCGTGTCGACGGCGCGTTCGTGTTCCACGCGCGCCTCAATGAGAGTTAGCAATAGAAAGGGGTCCCCGCAAGGACCGATGCCTGCCGGGGTTGCGGGACTGTTCGAAAGAAATAACGTGACCCCGGAACACAAAGGGCGGTGAAGGAACATGGATGGGTTTTAGTCAGTAAAAGTCTGACACTCCCTCCTGCTCCGCCCAGAGCGGGAGAAGTCATTTTATGATTTCCCATCCGAAAAAAAAACGCCTTCCTGTTTAAGTTTTGTTTCTCCCTTAATCAATTAATTTTGATTGTTGATAAACTTTAAACAATATGCCTTCAAAGAGAGACTTTTTGCATGTAAATATAATAAACTACCTTCTTTAAAAAATACGTCATCTAAACCAGAGTATCCAATTCAAGCGACGGCCTACTGAAACTTAACCACACATTTATTCGCTCACAAACACCAGCTAATAGTAATAAACAGGTTATTTAGACAACAATAGCTTCTGTTATAGTTAGTTAACTGCCCAACGGTCAAGTACAGTAAATTGACCCATTTACCTCGGCCCGACGTACAAATTGCGCAGGATGATCGCTCTTAAACCCTGTCTCCTATGCTATGCGGGTACTCGTGAATTGATGACGTCAGAGGGACAACAACGCTTTAGTGTAGCTGGTTCATTGATATTAGGACACGGTTAGAATGTAGAAGAGCTCGTCGCTAAGTAATAACAGCCGCTCGGGTCGATCTTTAGGTTAAGCCGTGCTTGCCTAGGTTGATCCGTGGATGGGTGGCCACCCATTACTTCTTCTAACAATGTCATTTAGTTCAGTTAACTGCTGTATATTAGAGACTAGCGGACGTCACACGGTTTCACCCTCGTAGTTCCCGTTCCCGTGGGAGTACGGGGATAAAATACATATAGCCTATGTTACTCGCTGATAATGTAGCTATCCATTGCTGAAATAATTTTTCAAATCGGTCCAGTATTTTTTAAGTTTATTCGTTACATACAAAAAAAAATACAAATCTTTCCTCTCTATAATATGTCTAATAAACGTGCCCGCAGCTTCGCCCGCCCGCAAATATACTAAAACCTTCCTCTTGAATTACTCTATCTATTAAAAAAAGCCGCATCAAAATCCGTTGCGTAGTTTTAAAGATTTAAGCATACATAGGGACAGGCAGACGCGGCGGGGGACTTTGTTTCATAATATGTAGTGATGAGCCCATATCATAATTAAAGCCTTGTCTATCATTGGAAGTATAGAAGGTAAAATTAATTAGCCATTAGTCAGTAGTAATTCATTAGTCTGTTGAACATTAAGCCAAGCTGTGCTGCAGTGTGGCTGTGGATGTGGAGGGATCCACATCCACAGCAACACTAACGCCGACAGTCGGTACTTCCTCAGTAAGTGTCATAATTAAAAAGTAACACGATCCCAAGAGGAAATGGAAAGTTAGTTAGTCCTAAATCTAGGGCAACTAAACTAGGGCAAAGAAATCTGTGCACTCCTCTTTTTAACCGACTTCTTTAAAAGAGCGAGTGTGTGTATGGGGTCCGCCGTCTTGGATTCTTACAGACGAGCGGCACGTTGCCAACGGCAGATAAAATGCAGCCGTCGCCACCTGTCGACGGCTGCCGTCGACGCGCCACCGAGCGGCAGCCACTAAAGCGTCGACGACTGCCGTCGACAGGTGGCGACGCTTGCAGTTGTGGCATGCCGCGTAAATGTGTGTCGACGGCTGCCGTCAACGCGCCGGCGGCAGCCGCCGACGCTACAACTGCAAGCGTCGACGGCAGCCGTCGACAGGTGCCGACGGCTGCAGTTTATCTGCAGTTGGCATCGTGCCGCTCGTCTGTAAGAACCCTTATCTATGGACATTGAGCTCCCCCTGCAACGTACAATAGTGGCGCGTTTAATAATTTAGTTTTAAAAAAAAGCAGTTTCAAACATCACATTAATTAGTCAGTATTCTTAATTTTTATGAAAAAGTTTTTTTTTTGCGGTACTAAAATAAAATTTTACGAAATTAATTCCTGTGTTTGTTTAGTAAGGTGTCCTTGGAATAGTGTTTGTTTTTCTTGGGGTCCGTGGACTGAAAAAGGTTGAGAAACGCTGCTTTATTGCATTTTACATATTTTGTACCTTAAGGCCTAACCTACTGAAAAAACGCTTTGACTTTTGATGTTTGCAACCAGCAGTACACTTTTTTTTCCATTACCTTTATCATCATTACAATCTAGTTATGGGTCAGCGTCCAGTCTTAAGTCTCTTGGTAAGACTGATTTTAAGGCTTTTGTGCTTCTGACTACCCACAAGTCCGACAACGGCCGTCTTTAGATGTCATCAAAAGCACAGGTTTACCAATTGTAACCATGGATTCCCTGCCGTTAAACACATTGCTAAATAAAAAAACCGATGATTTTCAGCTTCTAATTATACCCATGAATACACCACCGTTATTGTCATGATTCATAGCACTTAGGTATGACAGAATGTATGAGGTAACCCCCATGTCGGTGTGCCTCGAATGGCATCACTGACATGTCGCTGGCGCAATATGGATATTTTCTATGTCATCTCTACCTAGTTATAATCAATAATATCCGTTGCCGCTAAGAACAGTAGAAAACCGGGGACGACAGGCTGGTCCCAAAAAATAGCCAGTAGGAACCATCTGGCTACTCATCGAAGTGTTAAAAGTAATGACTCCTAAGTATAAATGTTGATGCAATGTTTTGGAGAGCCTAAATAACCAGCTACCTTTTTAAATTCTCACTATGATCTCCGAAAATCAGCATCTGATATTAACCAAATTGGGACCACACGGGAAGCATCAGAATTCAAATAAAAAAAGAATCATCAAAATCGCTACCCAGTCGAAAGTTCTGAGGTAACAAACACAAAAAAAAATACCGACTTCCAAAAAGAGGAGGTTCTCAATTCGAATGAGTTGAGAACATCCTCTTTTTGAAGTCGCTTGGAAAGACAAAATCATGCTTTAGGCCGTAAACAACGAAGGGTTATGCACTGAAAAGGAACCGATTTGGTTGTATTGTTTATCGAGCTGGTTGGTGTCCGCAACTTCACGTCCGCGGAAATCGATTTGGTTGGTTATCGCAATATGTCATTAGCATCAAAGAGCTCTGGCTATCTGCTTATCTATAAATCGCCAGTATCAAAGCCTAACAAATAAGATTACGTACTTTTTCAGCTATTTCTATGCCAATAGGCATGACGACAGTATCAAAATATTGCAAATCTATTTAGTCCGTCAGTTAGAGTATTGGAAATTAATGGACACGTATTTTCTGTTTTTGTAAATCAATGAATATTGACAAAGATAAAACGCATCAAAACTCGGAAGTGGGGGCTCGTGACGTCAGAACTATTTAAAAATTATACCTAGGCGTGACGTATTGAGAATTTTAAAAGCGTCGTATCTTCGTCAATTTTGGATTACGTAACTAAAGAAAAATACTTGTCAAATATTTTTTGATAATCTAACTGACGGACTAATTAGTATTTTTTTGTCGTCTCGCTTATTACAAGTCCGGATTTTTACAGGCAACATGTTAGGCAGACATAACTGAACAAATGTTATCTTCATCCACGTTCTTCTGCTTTTATCCTGTTTTATTTGGGACCGGCGCAGCATGTCTGCTTTTCATACTTCTCATGTGCGTATTGATATTGTTAATGTAGGAAAACATCGTGAAGAAACCAGCATGCCTGGGAGATATATTTCGACGGCATTTCAAAGCTAAGTCAGAGCCATGCCCTTGCCACTAGGTTAGGCACTAACCACACGATCAAGAAAGAAGAAGATACTTCTCTATTGGTCTCAGTAATCTACCCTTTTCTAAGTATCTTTCATACAGTCCACCCATCGTTTCTTCCCCTACATATGTATAACCATCCTTATGCTAAAAACTTTCCTCTTGGTATTGCAACTGGCGAAACAAGGATTCCCTGCGCAAATGTCTGCCTCTTCGAAAACTACAGGCATTAAGTTATATTATGTTAGGCAATTTATTCTTCAGATCACACTCCTCGACAGAAACCGATCAATAACCGGAAACCACTGTATAGCAAGCAACACTACAAAAGAATTTGAAACTCCATCTTAAAATTCAGCTCACATAAGACGAAACATCGTAACATTGCATAACGAAGCCAAAATTATCCATAATCTCGCTTGAACGGAAACGCGAATGTTTACATTACGAGTTATTTGCGATGCCTGACTCATTTATTAAGCGGTCCATTTATTTTCAGGGCTATTATTAATTAAACTGCCTGCTTTAGAATTAGTTTCGTCGGCACGAGAGGTGTTAACAGAATGGATGCGATTGGCGTAGATTTGGGTGTTCTGGCGCAACTTGGGAGAGGCCTATGTCCAGTAAAACAAGATTTTGCCGAAAGCTAATTTTGTCACTTCTAATATGGTTTTGGATGAATATTTGAGTGTTCTTAGCGGTAACGACTTGAGAACATTTTGAAGATAAGCAAAAGAGCCGTCTTCTCTCAAACAAAGGATCCGTTCTTTTGGTGACTGTCGTCTGTCTAAATTCAATTATTTTCGGTTGTCATAAAAGGCAAAACCGCTCGGAGTGCGAAGAAAGAGAGACGCCTTTGACTGTCGGAAAAGCGGACTTCATAATAACTTTGCCACTAGCAATAAACAGGTATACTTGTTTTCTTCTTAAAAGTCAAAAAAATCCGCTTCTTACCAACCATTTATGACAAAGTCTACAACAAACTATTTATAAACCATGACTCATATAGCGCTCCATTTTGTTCTGCCCGTGGTATTATGTTGTTAACTATTGTCTGTTTTCGTATTAACTGGGTCAGGATAAAAATACTGTTTACCTTAGGCTGTTTGCTTTGTCGTGGCCAGTATAATCAGCCTGTAATGTTCTCACTGCTGGGACACACGGCCTCCTCTCTAAGAGAGGGAATGTCTCAATTTGACAATAACTACAGGCCTGGTCGGGCCTGGTGTTGTATTGTAGTGCAGCTTAGAAGAAGTTTTGGTCAGCAGAAAACTGCAATAGGATGAGCTGATTGATTGGTTGACAAGCCTGGTTAAGTTGTCCGTTGTTTGCAAAGTACGGTGTTGTGGATACCAGCCCGATACACAATACAATATGTCCTATAAGAATGTGACCGTGAACACTAATCTTATTGATAAGATTGGTGATTGATATTAGTCTCCTACTCTAAAACCTGACCATTCGCTATCAGTGCTGATAAAACCTAAACTAAACCAAAACGATGTGTCTATTCACCAGAAATCTTCTTTCACCATCTAAAACTTTGCTTGTGTCCAAGAAAGCTCGCAGAATCGCTTGATAAGCAGCAAAATCATAAATTTACGACGGATTTTGAATAAGAAAACTATCATATGTTGTTACAAACGTGACTTTGACTGTCCTCTGAAAATATATTTAAACTACACCGAACATTGTATGGTCTAATCAACACGGAATGTACGTGTATTGTTTGCAAATTGTTTTATTATACGCCGTGAAGGTGCCACAACCGCCAGATGGCTAACCATTCATAAAATTCATTCGACTCTAAAAGGAAAGCACTAAGTGGATGAGAACTTCAACAGTTGTGCAATATTCTTAAGTTCTTAGTAAGGAAGGGTTGTGTAAAAGAACCAGAGGATATTTTGCTAAATTAATTCCTGGCTAGAAGGACCAAGAAATTCGGTATTTAATTAAAAGCCTATGTCCGGTTAAACTGGAAGCCAACCCTATGATAGTTAGTAAGAGGCGAGGCGGATCTGATGTGCAATAAAGATCTACAGATCGTTCAATCAATTGGATGAGTCGTATTGCTGGGTAGTTTTTTATTCCACCATCCTAAGTTTTTGGGATAGACCCTTTTGAATTTGCAGTCTAAAAAGATTCGACTTCGCGCAAGCCCCCAACAACGTAACTCCTCCATAACTACGAAGGCCAATTCCCATCACTAAAAATATCTATCAATACCAAAAAAACATCGTCAGCGTCAAACATTGTATAGCCCGTCGCATCCACAAGCGCTAATCGACGCAGAATACTGTGTATTGTTACCTAATTGTTGTATTATACGGTGTGAAGTGGGCCAACGTTTGCGAAAACGTCGCTTGCGCAATGCCCGATGGACTGTGGGGCGGTGGCTCAATATTTTAGATGTGATGTGACTGACATGATAGTGTTGGTTTTATCGAAAAAATGCATGGCTGTTATTTCAATGAAACAATGTGTTAAAATGCGCAAATTTGGTTGGTTTATTCACATGAAAGATTGGCAATAACGGCTGACGCTAGACTAAGACCGCGGCTTTTACCTGCATGATTAGTCCTGCATGATTTATCATAGTCGTGTGGCCATAGTCGGGACTTCATCTTGTTTTTTCACTAATATTCACCAACAGCGGTGTCCTGACATGCAAGCTTTAGAAGAACCAAGTTTAGCCGTTCTGCATTTCTTCCGGGAGTTAATCAGTTCAGGTACACCAGCGCCATATTGTTTTTCACACCAAAGATAAAGACTAGAATGTGTGGATGGCTACTTATTCTTCTATTGCCAGCGTAGCAACGCTACTTCACACTTAGATTCATCAACTACAAAACCATTTTTACCGGGTACGCTCTTGTTTATTACTTTTTTCCAAGAAAGCGGGGTATTCTGGCCACCCCATCAAAGAATAAAAACGTAGCTCTTCCTACAAAGCCATACCGAGGACCTAGATAAGTGGCCATCGGTTTCAAAGTTAAAACGTTTTTACCACGACTGCCAACAGGTTTTTTTGCTAGCCTACATGGTGTCCCACTGTTGGGCAAAGGCCTCCTCTTTCTCCTTCCATACCTCTCTATCCTGTGCGATCTCTGGCCATGTTAGCCCCAACAGACTTAACTTGAACTTTTGAGTAACTGAGACACCATCAACGTTGTCGCCAATAACAACGTCATTTTGTCTTTAGGCATGCCAACTGTTCCACTACTGACATCCTGTGATCCGGTGATTGACCAGTTTCTCACTTATGATAATTTAATTGAACGAGTAGCAGTAGCACGCGAAGTCAAGTACATTACATACGATATCAATTGAGGAAAATTGCGTGGTGCTTGACACCTGTAGACTGTCTACAGACTGCTTGAGTGTATAACGAGGTGTGTAGCCTACATATAAAGTTCTTACAGGTTCTATTATCCATCAGTAGGGTTTCCTCACGATGTTTTTGTCCTTCACCGTTTTGTTGAGCAGTGGTGATGAAATAAATTACTTATGGTGACAGCTTGGGTTCCAACCTACGACCAAAACTCAGCAAAGGGCTGATACCACTGCCGTAGAATTGCCAAACTTAAATGACAGTGGGCTTGGCACATTTTTTGCAGAACAGATGGCCGATGGGGTCGAAAAGTTCTGGAGTGGCGACCGCGAACTGGAAGACGTTGCGTTGGAAGGCCTCCCACTAGGTGGACCGATGACCTGGTGAAGGTTGCAGGGATCCGCTAGATGCAAGTCGCACGGGACCGGTCAATGTGGCGACACCGGGTGGCCTATGTCCAGCAATCGACGTCTTTCGGTTGAAATGCAGAATGATAATGGTGACCACTGCCCTTGGTCAAAAATATCCCACTGCTGGAAAGGGCCTTGCAATTTTTTTATTCAAATAAATTTTATTGGTGTTTTTTCACCTTCCGCACCCATTTGTTTTATAAGGCAATCGGTCCATCTCCGCGTCCCACGCTCTGCTTGCCGATTCACAGACTCATCTGCATCAACGGTTACCAAATAAGTTTTGTGATCAATTTCATCACGACTGTAATCCCCGAAGATTTGGGCAGTGGTGTCTAGTGGTTTATTATGTGTATTAATTGTTTTATTTTCTTCTATAGGTGTGGCACAAAGGGTGTTTCAAATGCCAGGAATGCGGCATGACACTCAACATGCGCACCTACAAAGGATATGGAAAACTCCCATACTGTGAATCGTAAGTATTTTTTATTAATTATTATTAATACTTTATAGGCTAGATTTTACAATTGTTAAAGTCACTTCCCGGTTTCCGATTGAACTGAAATTTTGACAATGCATGGTTAGCTAAGTGATATCTTACTAAATCCATTATGGCGAACTACCTATCTTTTATGCATTTCCATGATATGGGTATCAAATGAAAGGGTTTGCTGCGAAGAAAAAATATGAAAAAAAAAATGAGTTTACTGCGTGGTTTTTTAACTATATAAATATATATGGAGAAAAACCGGCGGTCGACCCTATAGTAACACATTAAAAACCTACAAATTTCAAATCAAACATAAAAAAGTCACCAAACAGTTTCACTTTCGATCCAACAATAAATATGTTAATTAGGCCCATTACCTAATGTTAATCGTTGGCTGACCAGCCCATTCACAGCACGCTCCGTACACATAAGGTCAAGGTTGCGAACACGTTTATAAATAACTTTTAATTTAACCGACTTGCGGGGTGATAACTGAATTCAGTTTTGGTTAATTAATAGTAAAAAGGTGCGGTCTTGGGAAATTGGGGTTAGCCCTATGAGTAGCCCAGTAAGATGGGGTGTGGGTCTGACTGCACAGGGTGCGCCGAACGTACGCCATACTCGTTTATTCTCATCATCAGCCTATAATGTTACCACTGCTGTGACACGGCCTCCTCTCTATGAGAGGGAATGGACTATAATCCACCACGCGTGCCCAGTGCGGATTGGCAGATGTCACGTCTTCGAATTATTGGTTCTAGGACATGCCGGTTTCCTCACGATGTCTTCCTTCACACTTTTTGAGAGCAGCGGTGATGCAATAAATTACACAAAGTAATGCGCCTGTCTGGGTTCGATGCCACGACTTAGTGTTCGTAAGTCGGGGTTCCACCACTGGGCCACCGCAGCTCTCTTGTTTATTCTAGTGTAACACAAAACATGGCATCATGCCTGTGATCCCCATAAGTGTAGGCAGAGGTATCTGCAGGACAGGTTCTCCTACATTTTGTAAGTGGTTTAAACATATCACGCCTGTAATCCCGGCACGGTTAGGCAGTACACCCATATTTCGCCTGATATATTTAAGTCCCATATGATAGGGGGCGAGCCCATTGCTATGTCTCATCAATCGGGCAAATTCCAGACTCCGTGGCTGCTACAGTTCTTTATGGAAAACCCCAATTACACTACGCCCGACCTGGGAATCGAACCCAGTACCTCATGCCCAGTAGTCGTGCTTGCGACTAACGATGCCGTCAGCCAGTTGTATAACTACCACATAATAAGATGGAGCCTATTTGCTATTAAGGCGGTTCCCCGAGCAAAATTAGCAACTCTATTTGTGGTGGTTTAAACTTCGTTTGAAATACTGTTAGAATAAAGTTCTAATCAGCTTGCACTACAAAGTGATTGTTACGTCAGTCACTGCGGCCGAATAGTGCGAAATGAGTGGTTTTTATTCTTTATAAAATCAAATTTACGTCTTTTGGAAAAAATAAAACGACAATTATGTTCATTATTAAATTGTCTATCCATTAGTATAAGTAGCAAATCAAAATAATGGTTACAAAGTATTATAAATCATTATTTCTCATTTCTGTGGTTTCGTTGTGAGGGGATAAAATAAACATTAAGCTACTTAAAAAAAAAAAAAGAAACGACAATTTTGGAGTCAAGAATATGTAGTAATTTAATGTATTTTTTATTAGTTGGTATTTCTTTTGGATAAAGAGGAGTAGGCTCCAAAAAACTGTTCGTTCAAGGTCATTTGCTCGGGGAGGCGCCTTAACCGGGCCAAACCCAGTTGGCAACACTTTACCCGATCGGGAGTCGAACACAGCAATAGTGTAAGTTTTGCTGTTAAACAGGTTCGCTCTAATATACTAGTTTCCACCATCAATAAATTGCAAATCTATTTAGTCCGTCAGATAAAGTATTGGAAAATAATGGACACGTATTTTTTGTTTTTGTAAATCAATGAATCATCATCATCATTCTCTTGCCCTTATCCCAATTCATTTGTGGTCGGCTCAGCATGTCTTCTTCCTCCATACTTCTCTATTTTTCGTCATCTCATCAGACACTTCTTTTTTTGTCATATCATTCTTAACACAGTCCATCCATCGTTTCTTTGGTCTTCCTCTACTCTTATGCCCATCCAAATTCATACTCAGAACTTTCCTCACGACATTTTCCTCATCCCTCCGCATCACATGCCCATACCACGACAACCGATTACCACACAACTTTTCAGTCACCGGCGCCTATTTCAGACTTCCTAAAAAAAAAAAAAATATATATATACAAAATTGTAAATCAATGAATATTGACAAATATTTTCTGATAATCTAACTGACGGACTAATAAGATTTTTTCAGGACACTAGCCTATTAGTTTAACAAAACTTTTGAAATAAGACTCCATCGCTAATATGTATAGCTTACTGAATACTATAACAATATTTTAGAGATGACTCGCATGCGTTTGCTTACGACTGAACAACACGACCGGTCGCAACTTGAATGAGTGAATCACTGAATAACGTCACAAGAATGCCTGTTGTCTGAAAAACAACGTAAATTCTTTCAAGAACGGATACGTTTCGGTAAACTTTAGTTATCCACTATTTAAGAACAAGTTATTCTGTTACTGTTAGCCTGCGTCATCCCACTGCTGGGCAAAGGCAGCCCAACGACTACCAGTTGTTTCAATCCAAGGCTAATGTGGGCCACTGGTCATTGGTTTTGTCCAGCTCGTCCAGCCACAAGTTATGCTAGTGGACAGGACGTGTTTCAGGACGAAAATAAATCTAGGACGATCAACTCTTCCATAAAATAAGTAAGTGGTGTCTAAGTTCCTGACATAAAAACATGTTCAACTTCGACTGGTACTCCCAGAATGCATTGGATACTTGAGTATCCAATGCATTCTGGGAGGTTAGTTTTTCGGAACACTCTCCTTTTGCCATTTTGGTACTTCCTATCTTTTATGGAAATTAACACGATTCGTACAGAGTTTCCTCCGTGCCTCGAAAAGCATGTTAAGCAGTTGATCCCGGCTGTCATTTGTAGATCTTTGATAGTCGTTACAGGTAGTCAGTGGTCCGAAAGTCACAGACAACCAGTCTTACCAAGGGGTATTGTATCACCCAGTACTAACTTTGTTGTGGAGGTCAGATAGGCAGTCGCTCCATGTAAAATACTGGTATTCTGCTGCATCCGGTTAGACTGGAAGCCGACCCCAACACAGGGAAAAGGCTAGGCAGATGATGGTTTCTACATTTAAACTAGTCGTGTCGCTGCAGACTGTCAGTGTGGAACCTCATCTGGCAGCAAGGAATCGCACTTTTCTATGCTCCAGAGCGTGCTGCCGATCGCGTGATCGATACTGCCGCGCAGTGGCGAAGGTTCCATACAACTCGATTCCCACCGGATTCCCTTTGAAAAATGGCACAGTTAGTATTCGATAGACAAATAATACAATCACATTAAAGATAATGTACTCCGGCTTACCTCTTACAAAATCTAACCCTTCGCTACTGCTGCCGCGTTTGATAGCATTTCCGTTCTGTTCTCGCTCTAGCAAATGACGGTTTTGAGCGACAGAAAAGGATAGGATGAGTGGAGAAGTGCCGTTAAGGTCTGCGGTTGTTAAAATATAATAAACTTCCAGAACCTACGCAACCCAGGAAAACAGATCTCTGTAGATTCTATCTCATCAAAGTCGAGATGACACTCGTTTTCCTCATGAAATTCCTAGACAATCCGCCGATTCTCATTAAATCTTTGACGGCAAAACCAGTGTCTATATTTATGTGTCGTTACTCATAGCAATTACATGCTTACTCACAACATAGTTGTTACGCTACAATGCGTTGTGTGAATCATGCGATTACAATGGTAAAGAGTTCGTTTTGAGAAATATACACTGAAATTAATGGAAGTATTTGGAGAAGCAGGCGGAAATTAACGATGATCTTTCCTGGGTTCGCGGTGTTCCTGTTAATCATTTACAGTCTGGCCACTGTTGGATGTAGACCTCCACTGAGCTCCATCCTTATCCCAGTTAGGCGATCCTTAACCCTTTTGCGATAAGGATCGCTTTGTCGCTATCTAGTCGTTGTATGAGAAAAACTACAACTTTGATCCGATGACCTTCGCTCTACCTCGTCCAAGTACCCCTTAATTGCGTTTTCACAGTCTACATTCAGAACACGCTTGCTGCAACGGCCATCAGTGTGAGTGTCGTAGATCGCATTTCAGATCCTTCAAACACTGTTTTAAGCTTTCAAGATTAATAAATCTTTACTAAACTTTAACTGTCTTTTACGGGATATATTCCGTGATTGTTAGTTATTTTGAGCTCCCGATATTTGAACGCTGTTGCAAGCGCCATGATAGTGGGTTGACTGGAGAATGAGGGTGGATGGAAATAAAATTGTTAGGAGCAGACAAATCGGTCTACCCTCTTTTTTTGTCTTATTCTACGCGTACTACTGGAACTCGACACTAAGTCACGGCAAAACACACTCACAATATCACCAGGTTTCGCGGAGTCTTTAATCATTAACAATCCCGAAAGATATCCCGTAATTGACAGTATAAGTCCAAGGTATCCTTCAAGTTCTTCTCTTTTCATTGCCCGTATACTTCATGCTATTATACGAGTATACGTTGAAGACAGTACGTGACCGTCACCAGTGGATGGTCGAGGCTTCACTGAAGGGACCAATGTCACATAATTCAATGCCATATTGAAACGCATGTAGCCACGAACATAATTTCTAATCGCATTTACTTGTTCAACGTGGATAAGGCTGCCTCAGCTTATAATTAATCCTTTAAACCTTGTGTCGTTAAGTGGCAGTGACGGGTCTGGAGTACCTTGACTGTTTCCAAAAAGGCTATGACAAGACAGATTGTGTGAAAAGGCGTTTATCCTGCAATGTAACCTAGTGGAAGCTCGTGTAGGAGCTGATGGCTAAAAAATAACAGCTCGGGTTTACCTTCAGGTTAATCCGCGCTTGCTTAGGTTGGTCTGTAGATGGGTGACCACCTATTACATACTGAGTTTCCTCCGTGTCTCGGAAAGCACGTTAAACCGTTGGTCCCGCGTTATCGTATCGTATCGATGTTCCTTCCAATAACACGATTTGGTCCCGCCTGTCATTAATAGATCCTTGATAGTCGTTACAGGTAGTCAGTGGCCCGAAAGTCTGACAACCATTCTTACCAAGGGGTATCTTATTACTCAGCAGTACTAACTGGGTTGTGGAGGTCAGATAGGCAATCGCTCTATGTAAAATACTGATATGCAGCTGCACCTGGTTAGACTGGAAGCGGTAAGCCGACTCCAACATATTTGGGAAAAGACTATACAGATGCTGATTAAGGGACCTAGTGGAACAAAAATTATTGAAAACGAGCTATTTATTTAACAATTTATGTACACACTAAATATAAAGAAAAGTAGAAAGGAACAGAAAGGTGATGCTTATTTCTAAAGAAATCTCTTCCAGCATACCTGCGAAAGGAGATACTAAAAGAGATGTAGACATAGTGTGTTAATAAAAAGAAAAGAAAATGGAATACATAAAACAGATATCTATTTTATATATAATATACAATACATACATACCTACTCATAAATACAAAGAAAAACATATAACAATTCTATAAATACAATACAATTTATGCAATTATGAAGAAATTGATAGGTAATGTTCTTTTTGTTTCTATGCATCAACATAATTCTTCTACCCTTATTACATTATATTTGTGTAGCATATCCTCTTCCATACTTTTCTATAAGTCCTCATCAGTCATAGGTTTCAAGACCCAAGACACGCACCTCTGATTTTTCGAATTCATGTGCGTCTTGTATCACTTGGTTCGGTGAAGGAAAACATCGTGAGGAAACTAGCATGCCTGAGAGATATTTCTCGACGGCATGTAAAGCCAAGTCAGAGGCCCAGGGGCGGCATAAAACTCTGACACCAGGTTAGCCACTAACTACACGATAACGAAAGTCGTCATCTAATTTTATACGACTCTAAAGAATATTCTCAGTGACATAACGGTACGTAATATACAGACAAACATGTTCGTTACGTATATTATGTCAAAACGGACTGTTTTCAATGTAAATGGCTGACTGGTCAACAAATAGTTAGTAATTATGCAACGAGACGCATATTTTATCCCACTATGGTTGCTGTGAGTTGGAATATCGTCTAAAAGTAGTTTTATCGATATCATAAAGATACAAAGGAAGAGTTTGATTTTAGCAGATGTATGTTAGTACTTATTTAATTTTAGGTATGTTCCTCCGTGGCGCCTAAACTGTTCATCCGATTTTGATGAGTACGGTGTCAATCGATTCGTTATTAAGGCCCGGGTAACATAGGTTACATTTTATTCAGTAGTCGGGTTTTTAGTGGTAGGTGGTGGCCACACAAATTCTTGTTCTACGTTGTGTTTTAATTTACCTACACGCAATTCTCTATTCGCGGCGGACTGGATTTTTAGACTCGCTTCCTGTTACATAGAACTTGAGCAAAACTAACTAAATATGCATTCGGAGCATATACATATATTTTTTTAAATTTAAATGCGTGGTGTTGTTATCAAGTAATAAGTGTGAAAATACAAAGGCACTTTTTGTCCCCGTCATCCCGATCATTTTTAGGGTCCCGTTTTTACCCTAAGGGTAGGCCTATTACTAAGCTAAGACTCCACTGTCCGTCTTGTGGTTTCGTTGTGTGCATGCCTTATTAAGGGAGAACTGCAAAAGGGTACACACATGGTCTAATTTGTAAGGGATGAAGAAGCGCCTGCGGACCGTAAAAATAAGATTGCCAAGGGTGCAATGTCTGCAGCCGCCCCACGTTTCGGCCGGTATAACGTGAGTTGGAAGGGCCATGGGAAGGTTGGAGGGAGTATCCGTCCGTCTGTCTGTCACCAGCCTGAATCTCATGAACCGTGATAGATAGGCAGTTGAAATTTTCACAGATTATGTATTTCTGTTGCCGCTATAACACAAATAATAATAAAAAAAAAATACTGTACATAGTATGGTACGGAGCCTTCATGCGCGAGTTCAACTCGCACTTGGCTGTTTTTTTTTTATCTTAGACCATACTTGTCAACCTTCTAGTTACGGAGATATTGGGGGTCGAAGTTTCTACTTTTCCCAAGTTTTTTTTTAAACGAGTTTTGAATGTTGTAATTTTACTTTAAATTCCTCCATGACTAATGACAACAACAACAATGTATGCGACTGCCCTTTAATAACGTTCTCAAAGTATATTTACAATTTACAAATTTATTAAAATAACTAAACTAACTTAACTAAAAACTTAAAAAAATTATATAATTTACATATATATATTTTTTTAATTTACTGCCCTTTTAAACGTATTATTATTTATTCATTTGTTTTTTTTGACACCGGTCCATTCGGACGTAAACATTTTTTGTCTGAACGGACCAAAATGAATTGACAGCGGTCCGTTCAGACTAAACACCCACTGTACTATCACTATCCACCAGACAATGTTTTGAGTGCGTTACATTGAGTCCTACCGTAAAACGTAATATTTTACCCCAAAAAAAGTCATTTCCCAGCAATAATTTTTGCGTAGTTACTTATTTGATGTACAGATTGCTTGGGTGACGTCTTCGTGAATTGTCCGTTTTTAAAAACCAGCACAGCTCTAGTGTCAATACATTTTCCCATCCGTGGTCTGTTATGAGTACTGCAAATCTGCATTTATTAGTACTTATTACGTCAGTATGTCATCAATAGGCGGGTCATAGTAGAGTAGTCGTTAGCTAGCTCAGACCTTGGCCTGCTTCCCATAACTATTACTTAAAAGATACTGATATTGTCTCCTGGCGAAGAAACTATAAGGCCTGAATTCTTGTCGTGCTGACGGTCAGTCGCGTACGGTCGGTCGCGTACGAGTATGTATACATACATAGTGTTCTATATAGCACCATACTGCGACACTGACGTCAGCGGCGACCGACAGCCGTGTTTTGTTCTCGCTGACGTCACGACCGACCGTACGCGATCGACCGTTAGCGCGACAAGAATTCAGGGCTAAGAAATAAAGAAAAGTGGTTTATAATGATGAGGCATAAGATCTAGTTTAGAGTGAAATAACTGTATATTCATCTGCCTTACCTTTTCTAACCGGATACAACTGAATGCCAGTATTTTACACTAGCTTTTCCCTGCAGCATCGCTCGCTTTAATTTAGAATTTGACAACTTTTCACTTTTAACACACTACAAGTAGTAATTCCACTGCCCACTACAGAACCTCTTATTTTTACAAGCCGGTTAAAACTCGTGGTTGCAATGCAACGTTAGTATATTGTTGATAGGCCGATAAGGATATAATCCAGCAATGTAACTTTGTGTTGTACAACAACAACAACAACATCAGCCCATAACGTCCACTGCTGGACATAAGCCTCTCCCATGATGGGAGGAATTTGCCGTAATCTCCACGCTTGGCAGGCGGATTGGAGATCGCAGTGATGAAAGACTAACAGAAAACGCTGCTGCCCATTCTCTGGTCTACGGAGGCGCAAGGTGTTCTGCCTCAGACATTAGTCGCCTTATACGACACCCGTCAGTGTAATGGGTTGGTTCTATTCTACTCTGCCGGATACCACACGGCTAATCCACGGCGATTTGTGTTGTAAATCAAAGGAAATGTCTATTATTTGCAAATATCCTTAACTTTCATGCAATAGGCTAGTTTCCACCATCAATAAATTGCAAATCTATTTAGTCCGTCAGTTAGAGTATTGGAAAATAATGGACACGTATTTTTTGTTTTTGTAAATCAATGAATATATTGACAAAGATAAAACGCATCAAAACTCGAGAGTGGGGGGTCGTGACGTCACGACGCACTAAAAATTATACCACGGCGTGACGTATTGAGAATTTTAAAAGCGTCGCATCTTCTACAATTTTGGTTTATGTAAGAAAAGAAAAAATACGTGTCAAATATTTTTTGATAATCTAACTCACGGACTAATTAGATTATTTCAGGACACAAGCCTATTGTCTCCTTACGAAATTTTCCTTAATCGTGTTTAAATAAGTCAGTTTAATTTACAGTATATTTTATGGAAGGATAGTGTGAATGAAAACAGCTCATAGAGATGCGGGGAGACATGCTATTCACTGCTAGAGTGCTAATACAACCCCAGCGTGTCACCGTTTCCCAAACTATGAAGTAAAGAAACTACAGCTTTGAATGGCAGTTTGTGTCAGAAGTACTTTCGACACCACGAATTTCGTCTATACTTTCTCAGATCTCTAGATATTACTCGCGGAGATATCGAGCTCTGTGGAACAGAAGTATGATTAGGTACTTGTCAAGTTTTGGAACCTACCATACAACCCTTAATGTTCATCAAAAGAGGTTTCATAAATCACTAACTTAACCTTAATTAAATAGAGAAAGCGTAAATAAAAATCATAATTAATAATCGCGTAAAAGTCCCTGACCTTACTCAACTTGCGTGCGAATTGCATATATTACAAAACATTACCTACCTACCTAACATTACCTACTTTATTTACATACAGAATTAGCATACTTATTGTTGATACTGAATCAAACATGGAATAATTATGGTATGTTGTTAGTCATATCAGTTGTGGACATGTTATGTTTGATCTTCAAACGGATAGGCAGAAGTTATCTTACGTTTTTTGCAGTTTCCCTCAAAATGGTGAAGGAAAACATCGTGAGGAAACCGGCATGTCCTAGAACCAAAATTCGAAGACATGTGACATCTACCAATCCGCACTGGGGCCGCGTGGTGGATTATAGCCCATTCATATCATAAGAGAGGAGAACTGATTATGAGATGGTCATAATATTTGCGAAAATCTTTCTTAGTTTCCAATAATCCAGTCCATACTATGATTGTCGTAATAATTGAAAAGTAAAAGATGTAAACAAATTGAAATAACGATCTTCATTTATTTCATCAATTAAAATACTGTCAATCGATCTACAAAATCAGTGCGTGACTTTGTCACACCGAATGAAAGTTGTTCGTCAGAAATTATTCACACTTTTACTGCCTAGATCGCGGAAACTGGTGAGTTTTTTGCCAACGTCGCTAATTTTACGCTTCACAGCAAATAGTTCTGTTATAACTATAACCACGAACTGTTAATTATGTACTATTGATCGTATTAATCGTTCTACTAATCAAGGTCCTTTAATTTTAAAAGCTATTATTTAAAAGGAGCAGAAGAGACACAAAAGTAAAAAAGTTTTGATTTGAAATGAAAAGGGTAAAGCCTAGTTTTCCTAACCATAATGTAACATCACGCCTCTAATCTTCGAAGGGTTAGTCGTTATATGTAGTCGGACAACCAGTCTTACCAAATGGTATCGTATTACCTAGCACTAACTGGGTTGTGGAGGTCAGACATCCAGTCCCTCCATGTAAAATATTCAACTGTATCTGGGTAGATTGGAAGCCGACCCCACCATTGTTAGAAAATAACTGGATCTGCTTAATACACAAAACTTTCCGTATATTAATGAATACCATTAAATGTTTCCAGACATGTACCAAAAGCGAAGCACACGACAATGGCGGAGACGCCCGAACTGAAACGAATAGCCGAGAACACGAAGATACAGAGCAACGTCAAGTATCACGCCGACTTTGAGAAGAGCAAGGGGAAGTTCACACAGGTATGTACAGTTACAACATAAAAGCGTACACTTCGGTAACATTCGTGCTGCCGAATTAAACAGAAGAGTCTGAGTCTTAGAGAGAAAGTACAAAGTATGTATCTATTGCTAGTAGATGAAAGAAAAATAGATGAGTTGTTTGATGTCTTGGGTGGGTAGGTAGGGAGTGGACAGCCCCAAAGAGGTGTCGCCTTTATGGAGAACGTGCTATCGCTAGCCGCATTCGGTGATGGGGCCCGCCGGGAATGGCGGGCTGATGCCAGTCGGGTGTGTTCGTTAATGTACTTGTATCTCCCGGGCCCCCGCCTCATGGTAGTAGAAGGAACAGTAGGTTTTTAGTCGGTTAAAGTCTGATATAGCCCCCCGCTTGCTTCAGCGATTTTCACAATAAAAAAAAGGTAAGAAGTGATAACTGATGACAGATGTATTGGAGAGATAGTTAGCATCCATTGCCCGTGAATGTTGCAAAAATGTTGTTACTTTAACGGGAAAGGAACACGTAAATTCCGTGGAACAATATTCGTTCGTAAATACACGCTAGCCTTCTTATTTATCTCAATTTCCACTTCAATTCTTGATTAGTGGATTTTGTGAAAGAAATACCAGAATATTTAGCCAATATCCTAGACATCAGGCCTGAAGGCACCTAAAAAGCCGGTTCCCGCCGGCTGCCCTTCAGTATCAAGGTACTTTACGTAGTCTAGAGACATTAAATAGTATCTATGTAGCATATCAACTATCTGGTGTCCACGACACAAGCCTCGTTGCTTAGTGTGGCACTAGATGGCGGTGTGTATAATGTCCAGCAATATTTATTATTATTAAAATGGTCCCCGCCATTTACGTAGTCAAGATATTATTTATTATAAATGAAGATTTCTATAAAAATTAACTTTTTTTTTAAATAAATAAGTTAACACAAAACTGTGGTTCCCAAATACAGCATATTAACATTATTAACATATAAGCTTTCCTATAATTGCAACTCGTGAAGGTCAGTTGCAATCACAAAGATACAGCTATTACCTTCAATCCAGTACAAATCTTACTTACAGGTCGCTGACGACCCCGAAACCCTCAGAATCAAAGCCAACACGAAAATTATAAGCAACGTGGCCTACCACGGAGAATTGGAGAAGAAGGCTCAAATGGAGAAGCAGCGGCAGATCAATGAGAACGGAGAAATTGTTGGTGAGTTGGTCACCAATGTTGGTGACAAATATTGGTATACGCTTCTGTTGTATGTTGGTTTTGATGTTGTGTGGGTATGTTGGCACTTTATGTTTTGGATTGAATCTGGATATATTTTTTAAATAATCATTGGGGTTTCATTGAAAAAGGTTGTCTTCCTGATGATACTACTGAAATACTGGTGTTCAGCTGCATCCGGTTAGACTGGAAGCCGACCCCAACATAGTTGGGAAAAGACTAGGCAGATTTTTTCTTATTACGTGGGAATACATAACTAGCGAATTCAGGATGTACTCCACACCACTGCCTTCCCCTTTGGGAAGTTCAACAGTGATTAGAATCACTTTATATGCCCCATAAAACATTTAAAAAAAAAGTAGAAATAAACCTCTTGTCCGCCATTGTAATGATATCATACTTTCGACATATTTAAGTATACTTATCTTACAAAAAAATAAAGATTCAATACCACTTAATATTTGAACGTTTCATAAATTAATTGTAAGTCTCGATCAACTCTTTTAATGACTTATAGAAGATCGTAAACACATTATCTCATTAATAAGTAATTAGGATTATCCAGATTCAGTCTCAGCATATTAAAAATCAATTCACATTGATCAATACAGTTATGATCGTTAGAGCAAGACTAATCCATATTTAAGTTCATATATCATTTTATTATTTTGATTGAGATACAAGGAAAAACATAACTTATTATTAGAGGTAAAACTCAGTTAGTCTAAAGTAACAATAGCCATCGTTTATGAAGTTTACTTGATTTTTACAATATATGTCACTCCTAAAGGTAGTGTGAACATAAACTTAGGCCTGAATTCCTGTTACGCTGATGTCGGTCGCGTACGAGAATACATTGTGTTCTATATAGCACCATACTGCGACGCTGACTTCAGCGGCGCGTATTTTATTACATATATATTTCCCGCTGACGTACGCGACCGACATCAGCGTAGGAGGAATTCAGGCCTTAATATTAGCCGGCTACTCTTAAGGCGATTACATGAGCTAAATAAGCAACTGTATTTGTGTTGGTTCAAACTTCGTTTGAAATACTGTTAGAATAAAGTTCTAATCGGCTTGCACGACAAAGTGGTTGTTACGTCAGTCACTGCGGCCGAATAGTGCGAAATTAGTGTTTTTTTGCGATTTACAAAAAATCTATTGATTGGAATAAAAAAGTAAAACACTATGATACTAGTATTTTGCTTGTAGAATTATTTGCCAAAAAATCAGAATGATCGCATATATTTTAGTATGGTTTTTACTAGTTATAAGAAATTTTTAGAGATAAGTTGGTGATTTTTTTCCATCGGTCAAAATTTGTTGTATTATGTTTTCAAAACACTATCGTACTAGCATATATCCTGAAGAATAACATATATTTTTCTGGTTTTGTTTATTGCAGTGAATCATATGATTTTTTTGCATTATAAAACTCGCGTTAAGCTCATGTAATCGCCTTAAGTTTATGTTCTCGAACTAGATACAAACTTAAAATAATAATAAATATGTACAGTCGTCACCGTATCAAGTAATTACAATCTGACAAATTTTCTAATTCGATTTTGAAGTTAACCATCAACATTTTATAGTTTAAAGTCATTTTGACAGTTTGTAAAACCTTGATGTGCTGGCGATAGTACATGTATAAGAAGCAGAAAAGAATTATAAGTTCGTCCGCTTCGCTGTCAACGGGGAAAGTGCATTACCATGTTAGTTGGCAATGCAGATTTTTTTACCAAGAAATAGGCCAGTCCTCTGGTCATCAGAAGAGTCGACCAATGGGTTGTAGATGTCTCGAAACACTAGGTGGGCAGTCGGACACCTCTTACAATAATGAATGGGGAGAGATGGGTCAGGTAGTGCTACGCACTAAGGCTACATTAACACCGACGCGTAATGTCTGCCGCCAACTGTGAATATCCAGTACAAAATGTACGAAAGATTTACTTCAGCTGCCGACTGATTCGCTTGTTTTTCAAACATTTGCGAAGTCGTTGGCTGACTATACGTTTGGTTTGAACACGGCCTAATTGTACCTCTGCTTCCTTCTTTATCGTGTGGTTAGTGCCTAACCTAGTGTTAAGACTTTTTATGCCGCCCATGGGCCTCTGACTTGGCTTTACATGCCGTCGAGAAATATCTCTCAGGCATGCTGGTTTCCTCACGATGTTTTCTTCGTAAAAATGGTTATCATAGTCTTGCTGTAACGGATTCTAGCTGGTCAAAAAGACACATCATGTTGCACAGTCACAATCGTATCAATGTGGTTTTTTGTATATTTCATAAGGTTTTTGACCATATGTTGCTAACTTTCATTATGTCGTTTAATCGGAAAAATAACATTTAAATTAGAAATATAAATCTACATTTTACATACTCAATATTTACTGATAGTCTAGTGGTTGTAAGAACTACTGCTTTGAAGGAAGTCATTGGTGTGATTACCGGGTTGGAAAAGTGTTATTTGTTGATGTGAAACATCTAAAGGCGCGAGTAAACCAAAAAACAAAAGAAAATCCCGTGGCGACTGTCGCGACGCATGCCGTGGCAAAACAAACGAAAATCGCGTGTTTGAAGCAGCATAAGGTACATACTACTACATATTTGACACGGTTTACAACAAGCCAGCTGGTCTCGGGGCACAGAGCGCTGGGTTACAATCTCGTGACTTCTAGTTCGATTCGTGCCTAAGGATTTTCTTTTTATGAGTAGAGTCATTTTGTTTTTATTTTATTTTATGTTTGTTTTTATATTGACTTTTTTTAAGCATATAACTTGTACAAAATAATTTCGATGTTTCACATCTGCCAGGCGTCCCGCGACGGCTCACTTTTTTTAGACAATATGAAAGTCTCAGTAGCAGTCTAGATTTGTGCCCGATTGGTGGCAATAGGCTCACCCATACTGGCGAAATGTGGGTGAACCATTAGTTACATCTCTGCTTAACGCTTCGGGGATTACAGACGTGATTTTATTTTATGTTATAGGGCTATGATCCCTTATAGAACGACCTTCACCGAGCTGGTTAATGGATAAAACGTATTTTATATCAAGTTAAATATGTCAATAAATATGCTGCAAATGAGTTGACAAAAAAAATTCAGTCCAGAATATGATTAATTAACAATTTTTTTTAAACATTTTATTGGTATGGTTAATAGACAAATTCCATACCAATCGAAAGTATGAAGCCTATAGAATATGCAAACGTCCCCTAATTTTTTTTTTATTAAACATTATTCAGGACTGAATTTTTTTAGTGAACCCAGTGGCAACATTTATTGACTTATTTAATTTGATATAAAATACTTTTCATCCATTAACCAGCTCGGTGAAAAGGTCGTTCTATAAGGGATCCAATAATATTAAGAAATTCTTAATATTGGTTCCAGAGCCACACTACATATTATAAAACTAAGTCGCCCGGGACTAACTAAGGGACCGACCGCGACGCGGCGCGCCGCGTCGGTCCCTATGTATGCTTAGATCTTTAAAACTATGCAACGGATTTTGATGCGGGTTTTTTTAATAGACAGAGTGATTCAAGAGGAAGGTTTTAGTATATAATTTGCGGGCGGGCGAAGCCGCGGGCATCAGCTAGTTGATAATATGTACCAAATGTTAATATCATAACTGGTGAAATATGAGATACTTATGACACCTGCCTACCAACTCAAAGAGTAAAGGTGTAATACTTAGTTACTGTAAATAGTAGTCTATTGTGAACTAATAATTAACTAGTTGAGGAAAATTACTAGAAAAATAATTTTCCTGTTGCAAGAAAGTGGCAGTAAAGCCATTATAATATTCTGTTTTTAGCCAAAAGGATTCATGACTGCCTAACGATAATAATTCACACAAATGGAAATCATTTACTTGTACGTCATGGGGAAATATAATCCCATAACCGGTATTTTTACAAATGGAATCAAACCTATTACTATCTTACGCTCGCCAGCCAACCATGCAATCACTGGACTTCCATACAAACACACTCTACCTATTCCAATCTCTGCTAATGAGACATGATAAAAAGAAATGCTGTTATTTTTCCGATTACCCATATGTTTCTAATACATCCTCCCCCACTTAGAACTACCATCGGACAATTATCACCAACAAATCGACAACTACGCAACAGAAATGCTGGCACCAAACGTACCACCACCGAATCTGCCACCCAAGAACCATTACCAGACGCCATCAACCCAGTACCACCCCCCACCACCCCAACAGCAGCCCGTGGTGCACCAACAACAGCAATCTGTGGCTCATCAACCACCACAACCGACCCATCAACCATCAGGGCATAACAGACAGTACCAAGAACAATATTATAAACCTAAAGAAGAATATTACCCTCAGTATCAGGAATATCAGGGTCAATATTACCCCCAGTATCAGAATTACCCTGCTCCGCCGCAGAATCAGTCGCAACAGTCTCAGCAACAGAAGATTGGGAGGATCCAGGATTATGACCCGATCAGTGATGGGCCTAGGGCGCCTCCTAATACGCAGAGGGCGTCGGCTACGCTTATTTATAATAGCACTAGTGATGGGAAAAGAGGTTTGTTGTTAGATAGTGTTTTTTTTTTTGTATTATTTTTGTATTTAAATAATATATGTATGGACTATGGACCCATACGTTTAAATCTTTAGATTTGATCTCCCGCATTAAGAACTGGATGTTTGAAATCACTTTTGTCAATATTGAGTGGCGTGGGTCACTTTTTGAGTGGCGTAAGTGCGTTGAGAGCAAATCTAACTATTTAAATCTTTGTAGGTCTCCTTTATAATACAATTTTTAACGTTTTGATGAAAAAATAGTCAAATATCCTTCAATTTGTTTATTTTATGTTTTCAGTCAACTCATTCATTAAATGTTGTTCATTATTTTTTTGTGTTCACTTGTCTACATGTTTCTTGGTTTTGGGAATGTTTGTTTTAAATAACGCTTGTGGCGAAACTACGAAGTTTCTCAGCACTTCATGCTTAACAACAATTTTATGTCTCGTAAATGTGATACAACAAAATGTCTACGGGGATACTTTTAATAAGGATCACAACCCCTGGGTTACAAGCCATCCGGGTATTTGATCCCCTGTCCGGGCTTTTAAAGTTTAGAACATTTTTTAAGAATAGAGACTTGACAACAAACTGCCTCATTGAAACGATATCTTCACGCTATACCCGCAGGTTCTCACCAACAGCCTGTGCACCAGCAGCAACAGTCTCGTCAGATCGGTCGCGTGACAGACCTGGATCCTCTCGCCAACGAACTGCCCAGGCAGACTGTCAACCATCATAGTCAGAATCAGGTAATAAGCTCGTCGCTTACACTGTGTTTATGTGGCTCGCTGTTGTGTTGTTTGCTTTTATCAGGGCTTGTCTTTAAGTTTTACTAACAGTTTTTTGGAGTCATGGATACTCCAATAAAGAAAAAATATATTCTATTCTAAAGGGTGTAAAAAGACTTAACGAAGCCGAAAGACACTTGTTCTCCCGTCATTGCGATGAGGTTATTTACACCCTGTATATTCAATAGAATACTTTTTTTTTTCATCTCACAAATATCCTAAACTTTCATAATAATTAGAATACTTTTTGGTTATATGCCTTTTTAAGTAAATTGTACAATAAGCGTAACGCCGAAAGGGAAGCACCAGGGTCGCGAAATTCTAATTATCATATTTTTTTAAAATTTGCAGGTCAGTGTCAGATTCTATGTTGATTAAAATATGATTCGCGACCGTAAAAAATATGGCTTTACAAGGTTATAGTCATAAAAATCATCAATCATCCTCTTAAGTTCATTTAATCCCATTGAATGAGTTTCTCATGAAATAGTAGTGACACTTTTAGTGAACTTCCGATTTTTATATTTTATTTTCTAATTGTATTTTTTATCTAATTTCAGCGCGTATACGTTGCCATGTATGACTACGAAGCGAGCGACAGTGATGAGGTAAGTCCACTTGTTTCAAATATTAACGTGATACAAGCAAACTGTTTAATGAAACCTGGTAATGATCATCTTCCTGGCTTCGTCCCATGTTACTTGTGGTCGGCGCAACACGTTTTTTTCTACCATTCTCCCCTGTCAACCGTCACGCTATCATTAACACCTTTAACTTTCATATCACTCCTCACACAACCCATCCATCGTTTCTTTGGTCTTCCTCTCCATCTGCATCCGTCAATATTCATGTCCAAAGTCTGACAACAAGTTTTACCAAGGGGTATCGTATTACCCAGTACTAACTGGTTTGTGGAGGTCAAATAGGCATTCGCTCCATGTAAAATACTGGTATTCAGCTGCATCCGATTAGACTGGAAGCCGACCCCAACATAGTTCTGAAAAGACTAGGCAGATGATGATAAATAAACGAAATAATAAAGATATCATTGCTCACACTGTTTAATCTCATTCCCAGGTATCATTCCGTGAAGGTGACCTGATCTCAAACGTGACCTCAATCGACTCCGGTTGGATGACCGGCCAGGTCCTCCGCACCGGTCGCACCGGCATGCTCCCGGCCAACTACGTGGAACTGACGCAGTCAAACTCAGTGCCGCACTATGACAACTGATTGTTGAAGCGACCGGTCGGTGGATATTGGTTGTGCGAAAGAAGCTAATGGTTGGTATGCTTCGTAGTTTTTGGTTGTGACGTTGTTGTCAGAGGTATCATAACGCTGTTGGGCAAAACTTTAAGCTATTGTAAAAGAAAGAAAAATTGCCGATGCTGGATAGCTAATTGCAAACAGCATTGGGTTATCCAGCAACCATTTTATTTTTCGTTTATTAAATAATTAATATAGTAATATCTTCGCATTCAAAATTATAGATAACTTTTCAGAATAACAAGCATAGTGTGGTGTGTTTAGCAATTTGAGTAGTGGTCAAGCTTAGTTTAATAGTAAAGGGTTGATTTCTGTGAACAATCCATGTTCTGCAGCGGTTATTCGTCAACCATTTACTTCTTAAATAGCATTTGGTTGACCATTTATCTTGGACACATATGACTGATTCAATCATAGCAACCATATGCTACGAAGTAGTTCCCCATTCAATTCCATATAGTCGTTGAAAACCTTAAATTATGTTTTAAAAATATATTGCAATAAAACTATAAGGTTAGGCTTTTTATAAATCTAAAGGAAAAGTAATAAAAATATATGTGCCTTTAGTACTATCACGATATATTCACGAACTTTTGAAATTGTATTTCCAAAAGCAATGTTTTTACTAAAATAAGTCAGGTTTTTAGGCACGTTTATATCTTTAACCTAACCTTAATTTCTACACGCTGTAGATAATTATAATAATTATTCCATTTTAATAAACTTTTTGTCGACTATGCAAAATATTTTAACCAATGCAATGGCTGGACCAATTTTTTAATGTCAAATTTTTCACGAGATTTTGTCATAACTTTTGCGCAGCAAAAACATAAAAATTTTAGGTTTTTATAAATTGCCACTAGTATTTACATTATGTAAAGTTTTTTATGTATAAATAATAAGGAAAAAAAAAATACTTTTCGCGAGAATTATTTATAAATATTAAGATTTAAATAAATATAAATCGAGAGAATGTTCGCACCACCTCTTAAAAAGTTACTTCTAATCAAAATCATACTCAACAATAATTCTTTTTAAAGGGTAGCGCAAGCATGAAACTCCTTTATTTATCATTGTCATATGAATTATGACAAATGATTTCGATTTTGGACGTGCATGAATATTTTAGTCGAATTATGACAGTCAAAACCTTTTGTGAAAGGCTGCACTATTGTACTGTATAGTATACAAGCCTTAAGTTTTATATAACTTTTAGAAATAAAATAACATTTAAAACTTGATATTAAAAAAGTATTTAAAGTACTTTGCTTTCCCATTTTTAATTCTGTCTAAAAATTTAAGCAATTTTAAAATATTTATTTTTACTTTTAAATTAAAGTATTGTAGCGAACAAGTTCTGTTTAAGCTTTTAACACCCATTCCATTTGTATTTCTTTATGAAACAATGCTTGTATTTTGATCATTCCGGTAAAACTGTAATTGATATTACTGTAAAACTTTGTATGCATAAAATGTTGAGGCTCACAGCGATCATTCATTAATTATGTATGAAAATTGTTTTTCTCATTCTTATTTTAGGCAATAATACTTGGCCGATTTCTCAGGACCGAAGGTGGCTCGATTTGCCGATGAAGGCATTGCTTTTTTTTATTAAGTATTTATATTTTACTGTGTAAGAAATTATCGCGCATATTTCCTATAAAAAATTAAATAAAATATCTGAATGCTAACAGGTTTTCTTGGTGAAAACTTTGAGAGAAATTATAAAAAAATAATCTGATTCATATAAATATGTCCGATACTAAAAAAAACATGAACTATTGTTAACATTGCTAAGAATTAACATTAAAAGTACCTGGTTACCCCCTGAAGGGCAGGTCAAAAGCTTGTAAATACACCTTCCTAGTTTTTAAAATATATTATGAGTTAAATAAAAATTCTTATGACACAAAATGTAAACACCTGCATAATATAGGCACTGATTTATACAACATTCCATATTAACTTTTTTATGACAATAATTAAGCAGGTTTGGGATTACATAGAGTAAGAACTGATAATTATATCTTTGCAAATGTATAATAATATGTAAAATTATTGAGATTACAAAAAAATATGCACTTGAATTTGCATACATACATAGTCAATAGTTTTTCTTATAGTCACACTGGGGTAAAGTTAAATATCGGTTGGGGTATCATTAAGCCCTTATAGGGTAAATTTTCAATCCTAGCTGGGGTCGGAGCTGACCCTTAGGGAGTTTGTTTGTTCATAATCAGGGTAAAGATAACCCTGGTTGGGATTTATGTAGCCTCATATGGGGTGAATTTAGTTCGCTGAATGGGTAAAACTAGCCTTATATTGGGGGTAATATTAGGCCCCAAATAGTGGGGTAAATGTAGACCTCGACCTCTTAAGGCAAACTTAGTTCACTGTTTAAATTATTTCCTCAAAATATAAACTGTATATTTTTCTAAATATGTTTATGTCGCTTCAGATGTCAGCCTAACAGAACTAACTGTTATATCTTAACCATCACAAATAAACGCTATATGTTATATAGGACCAGTATTAAGTTACAGTGCCTTTTGTAATATTTAATAAATTTTATAAGCAATTGTTATGGTTTTATTTACTGTCCCGAATGGCGCAGCGGTACTGAGGCTGCCTCACGTTCTTAGGATCTCGGGTTCGAATCCCGGTAGAAGCAAATGTTTGTGTAATGAGCATGGACATTTGTTTCCGAGTCATGGATGTTTATATGTATAATAAGTATGTATTTACAAACAAAAAGTATATAAGTAGTATATCAACTATCTGGTGTCCACGACACAAGCCTCGTTGCTTAATGTGGCACCAGATGGCGCTGTGTGTAATGTCCAGCGATATTTATTTATTTATTTAAAGAATATCTCGAGTGATAAATTAAATAACCTGTCAGCGAGGTTAAAACAAGCCTAGCCAATACATTGTGCTGGTCCTGCTCCACAACTATAGAGGCAAACTAATTGATTGCTATGTTAAGTTATTTTGGACGCTGCAGAAGCGATATAAATCTCTGTTTTAGTGTGCGTCCAGACTGCTGGCCTAGCGACTAGGGCTAACGCGGGCGCGTACGGTGGCCACACTGACGAGCTTGTTGCTAAAGTGCTTAGACGTATTCCAGTTGTTGCAAACCGTGGGCGAGGATTTATCATTATTACTGGACAGTCCTATTCTGAGATGAGGTGTTAAACATAAGAAATAAATAAAAACAGATATATAAATGATGATTTTTTTACTTTGTACGAAGAATTGATTGAAGTGATTAGATTGTACCCTATAAAATTCAAAATTCGCTGCATCATTTTGTTGTTATTGTGAGATTACAGTAGTTGGGTATTTGGGATGTTTACTTTGCCATATAGCTGGCTTAGATTGAGTCGCACATATAAACATTTCAGTATTTATCGCCAATTTAACAAAAAAAAAAAAACGTGGGCCTGTGTCGCACACGGCTATTGGTTTTAACGTGAAACGTTTATATTTATGCCTACTCTCACATATTTAGGTTGCCGGTTATGTTTGCCCGATTCCTTATCTTCTAATAGACCACAGTTCGAAACAAAAAAAAATTGTCAGTACAATTCAAACGGCTTAAGATTATAAAGCACTTTCAGTGAAGCACCAAGCATGCGGCGTCTAGCGGTACCAAGTAGAATAAAGAAAAGGAATTCTTAAAACTTCGCGACCCACAGGTCGTAAGCGCCGTGGAACACGCGTCACTTACGCGTTTTGGCCCACACATCAATTCGTTACGTTACGGTCGGATTTTCTGACATGTATGGTACACGTTTTACTTCAAAAATCTAAAACGCCGTAAGTCGGGCTACAAGATACCCCCGCACCCGCGCATAAAATCGCTTGCTGTCTAGGCCCACAGAGTACATTATATATGTCTAGGCCCGTAGTGTGGCCATAACGCGCGGATACTACAAGCCCGCCGCGCTAGGCGCCCCTTAGTCACTTCAGTATGGCCGTAAATGGCAGTTTCGAACGTTTAATAATTCGCGCCCGCGCGTTATCCCGTCCCTAAGCTCGCAGTGTGAACGAGGGCTAGTATTATCTAATATCCTAAATCACTCTCCCTGCGCAAGATAGCATGCAAACCAAATGTATTGTCGGTTATTGACGCGCGATGTTTGTCAATGTGCGATGTATTGGCGCTCAGTACCCGGCATTGCGTGTATGAGCCAATGCAAAACGATCCGCTGCGAATGTCCCTTCTAGATATTCTAAGGTTGCTGTCGAGTTGCTCCGTTTCGTGGTGCTAATGAGGTGGGTATATAAAATTAAACTCAAAAATGCGTCTTTTATACATTTATTAACTATAATATACTTCATACATTGACTAACCTAAATCATGCAACATAATATCTTATTCCAACACTATATTATTTAATAATAAAACCTTATAAGATATTCTATAACATAATACTCCGTCAAGCAACAGCGCGAACCTCAGAGGTCGTGTTCAGGCACTTCTTAAGGCACCATTTTTTTAAAATAAGTTTCAAGTTTTGATAATAATTGTATTTAGGTGTACCATAACAAAGGTAAGACCTCCTGTGTAGTCTCTCTGACCATGAAACAGAACAACTGTTGTTTTAAGAGTTCTTGAAATTCATAGAAAAAATATTGATAGGAACTGACGTGATCAGCTGATCAACATGTAGTAAAACTAAAACAAAAGTTTGAATTTCGTTTCATGGTCTGAGACACAATACGAGAGGTCTTGCGTTTATTATGTTACACCCTTTAAAAACTGGTAATCTGTTTGTTTTCTGTGTCGTAACTTGTGCTACGGTCGAGAACATTTCTAGTTGTGAATGAATCTCTCTTCTTTTCTTGGAAGATACGCATGAAGTTAATATAGTGATGTGTTTTAAGTATTTTTCCCACTTAACACATAAATTTAAATCTATCAACTGAAAACGATATACTAATTCAAAGTTTAATGTGTTTTACCCATTGGAAGGGTAATGAACATTAAACCTATTTGTTATATTCTTGGTTGGCCAACAAGCAGGCGCCAGGCAGTATGTAGTCACTGCCGCATTTGTAAATATCATTAAAATGGGTAAACTTGAAACTTATTCGAAATGAAAAAATATCATTTATTTATAATAAACATGCATGTCGCCGAGAGGCGCTATATTAAACATTACCTAAATAACAAATATAATCTGTGATTACATAACAACCAAATTAAAGCTAATTAAAATAATATGGTGTGTAGCTGCCTTTATTTTATGACATCCATTTTGTGGCGAGACTTCTATATTTTTAAATTGCACATTTTTTTTACATATAATTTATGGCAACACTTAAGTCAAAAATCTGGAGAAGCATTAGAAGCTCATTCCCAATTATATGAACTGGTGAAATACAGTAGGTGTAATACAGGTACATTTCTGCCTAACCCCCTTTGGAGAATTTAAGCGTTATGTTATGTTAATGGATTTTCTGGGTCTCGCACACTACTAAACAATAATCAACACATAACCCACGGCTATCGACATTTTAAAACCGGCGATTGACCAGTAGTTTTATCGTAATCTTCAAAGTTAAGCAACCCATGCCGAGGTCGGTCCATGAATGGGTAACCATCTACTACATGCCAAGGGCCTTCCGTGCTTTTCAAAGCACTTAAGATGTTAGCCCCGGCTTAGTTACAGGTAGTTAGTGGCCCGAAAGTCTGACAACCAGTCTTACCAAGGGGTATCATATCGTTGGGCTGCGGGGGTCAGATAGTATACAGGTCAATCGCCAGCTTATTATTATTACTAATTTATAATACGGAATTAACTTAACCAGTTTCATAATAATGTAAACGATTTATTTAAAAGATATTTTTTGTCACATTGTACTTGCAACAATATTGCCACTTTTGGATTCTCCCTTACGACAACGAATACTTTTTGTTGTATTGATTTACATTTGATTTTTTTTTAAAGCCGTAATAGACATTTTGTGATTCAGTGTTAAAATGTTGAAAATACATCAGGACACTCGATGCTCCCCAAAGACATTTCAATTTTCCTCTGTCTTTTGTTTACATTATTGTAAAAACACTAACCTAACATTTAGAGTATTTATAACTAAGCATAGTTCGGTGCGAACTATACATAATCTCTTAAAAAATTATACATTTATAAGATATACAATACCCAGATTTAAAATACGACATATAATCTAGTTTCACACAGTCGCAGAATAAATAGCGAGAGCAAAATTTTAGAAAAAAAAAAGCGCCATATTTATGGTTGGGTATTGGCTAGATAATCTAAGTTTTTGAGTTAGAAGAATGATAAATGAGGTGAAAATTGATGACAAGAAATACTCCATGGCCCCTGTATTCCAAATAATCTTCCTTTTTATCCATCCATCAATCTAATTTTCTCTCTACAAGTTCCATATTTAACTTTATTCACAAACATTTTTTTTGTCATATCCTTGAAATATAAAACAGTTTAGGCAAGTGTAAAGTAACCTAATCACTAACTAGCAAGCAAATCGTTGCTAGTATAGTGAATAGGTTGATTTAGAACAAACACAAGAGTAACCTCTTGGTGTGCGCTCACATTGACAACTTAAATCAAGCAATTATTGGCAATCGTTTTAGAGTTCACCAGATGGCGCCACTGTCGAGTAAGGTCCTGCCAATAATTCTATTTAATACTTTAAAGTACCAATAACGTCTTAAAAAGTTTATTTTTATTAAGTATAACAACATAGTGTAAACTTCAGATACATATTTACAATATTCTCCCTAAAATTAGCAAGCATGAAACATTTAAAAATCATTCTACCTCCAATTACTAACAAATAAGATCCTAAGTTGCTACTTAAAATCTTCCAAGTCATAATTAATTGGGAATGGCTCAGTCTAGAACACAATCGTGAGTATTAGTATAAATACGTGATAAAAAGCACGCAACGCGCGAACACTGTATGACATCTGACATTTCGGAAGACCTTACTCTACACGCACGCCTCTAGCGGCAAATTCATGCGCGATAGCCCCCATTTCTACACAGGGATGATATTGCCGGAAATTGCACTGTATCCCTGAGACGTCTAAGTCAGCCATCAATGCCAAGAATTGAGCAGCTTAATCGCTCACGTAAGCTTTATAAAAGTCATCATTACAATAAAAAACAAATTACAGCGATTACCAACATACAATACACGTTAAAGTCTTTCGTCCATATTTCAGGATGGCCCACGCTAGACCGTGTCGGGTCCGAGCCGAGTGCCCGCCGTAGCACGGTCAACTAAATATCACATTTTTGTATGGACACACACACGCTATACTGAGCGGCAACCGAGTGACGGCCGAGCAACGGACAATACGATACAATACGGTCGACACTCGGCTCGGACCCGACACGGTCTAGCGTGAGTCAAGCTTTCAAGTCCTGGTTTTAAATTCCTTTCAAGGAACTTATATTTTGTAAATACAGTTTGTCCAACGGTTACATCATTTTTCTTTTACAAGCATATGGCGCCCAGCAGGCAAAATAATGCCATGGCTTTAAGAACCCCGAAAAATTATCTTATTTTAAGTTGTATTTTATAACAATTCCGAATTAATTTATTGATGAATACTGTCCTTTTTATAATTATCTCTGATTTGGGGACTTTCAATCCCCATCAAAATCACTAATTCAAAATATAGTTAGTCGTTTCCTATGGAGAAGAACCGGCAACAAATATGACAGTATACCATTGCAATGATATAGCGGTTCCATACTGCATTGTGTACTACGGCTTGAATTTGGGCGCAACTCGCCTGAAACCAACTCTGAATAGATTCGTAGAAAGTAGAACAGAGAAGCCGGCAGTGAATTCCACAGACTGGCGGTTCGCAGAATAACTGTGGAAGCTTATCGCTTTGTTCGGGTCCGTGGAACCTCAACCATATTACAGTGACGCTTCGCCGTATCTCTGCTCGCCAATGATGAATATTGGATTATTGACGTGTGTTCCCAACTTTTACTGTAAAATATTATGGAGGTCAAAGCCGTGTGAACAAACGCTTACTGTTTTAAAAACATTCTCGTTACAATTAGGTCGTACTTAAAATGTCACTGGATGTACTGTTGATGTGTTGTTATTAATTGATTTTGATCAATAATAATAATTATAAGTTTAGTTATAAACAGTGAAAGTTTAAAACAGAATTAGGTCATTGTTGCAGTATCGAGGTAAAATTAGAGTAAAAAGGACTATCATCCATATTTACATGATCCTAGTTATTATTGGTAGCGCAGAGTAACAAAGCACTGCAGTCATCAACTCTCTCGAGTCTGTAGGTAGAGTTATCGGGCATGTGTCGGACGAGGTCGTCCGTAAGACGAACGCGAGCGCCGTTCGGGCCCGAAACTAACACCGTGTCGCATTCCTGTTGACAAAAGAATAATGGTAAATTAGTAAATTATGTAGATTAGGAAAAATAGTTTTCGGGATGATTCCTGACTAAAAAAATATGATTCTGTTTAGTCCGAATATTGGATACGTGTTTTTTGTTTTATTTCAATACAAAATGACGAAGACAAAACGCGTCAAAGATCATGAGTGGGGCTTGTGACGTCACTTTCCGTCACACGAGTTTTCGACGCACTGTATTGTCTTCATTTTTTGTTTACGTGAAAAAATATATGTCCAATATTTTTTTGGAAATCTATCTGACGGACTAATTATTTTTTTTTTGTCATCTACCCTATTATACGCTATAATAATTTAGGTTATGGTCCCAAGTCTGGATTAGTTCGCTGCTAATGGTAACAGGTAAGGCCACTAGTAAGGGACTTTTGACATACAGAGTAAATTTTTCAAGTGGGCATGGGATGTCCAAATCCGGAAGGAACTATGAGGAATAGCGCAAATTACTCAAAGGAGTCCCGAGCCCGATTTTGATGAAGACTAAAACTGCATAATTGGATTTTCGAAAACGAATCGAAATCGAATTCATTAATTTTGAAAAAAGAAAATAACACATACTGTGTTATTACTGTGGTATTTGTCAAAACAAATCCACTCCGATTTAAACTATTAGATGACGTAGTGCCACGTAACAGGCGTGACAACAGTAGCATATGCTCTCATACTGCGAGAACATCACTTATGCGTAAAAGTATTTTCTGTATGGCTCCTACGATATACAATAAATTACCTAAAAGTTGGAGAGAACTGCCCTTGTCACTTTTCAAAAATAAGCTGAGAATTTTTTAGTTAATAAAGCGTATTACAATATTTTAAATTTTTTAAATGAAAAGGACTTCTCTATTCCGACTTCTAATACACATGGTTAAGAATAATAATTTAATAATGTAAATTTTAAATTAATTGACTTTTGATACTTTTTGAATGCATAATAATGAATATACTGGACATACTTAATTTAATTTATTTTTTGACTATTATATACTTATACAATAATATCTTGACATCAATTATTATTTATTTCTTATGTATTTTGTAATTAAATTTCAGATAATTATATGCAATGAAATGTAATTTTTAAACCTACACAATTTGTACGCCGTTATTGGCAAAGCATGGACGCTCACAACATAGTATTTAATACCTTGCATGTCTGATTACTCAGTTTATGTAAACGCATGTTTGACAAATAAATTATCTTTCTTTCGGATGGTGTAGAAAACACCATCCGAAAACGTTACTATTAAGAATCAAATTCCGTAAATTTAGTATTTTTTTAAATCTTACGGCACTTTACCAATTTCTTCATAGTAAATTGCACCCGGGAAGAGTCAATAATCTATACTAAAATTATAAATAGGAAAGATTTGTATTGTTGTATGTAACGAATAAACTTAAAAACTACTGGACCGATTTGAAAAATTATTTCAGCAATGGATAGCTACATTATCAGCGAGTAACATAGGCTATATTTTATCCCCGTACTCCCACGGGAACGGGAGCTACGCGGGTGAAACCACGTGACGTCGGCTAGTTCTTAATAAAAAAAATCTTCTTTAGGAACTAGACTGCCTGCCATGTCTCATGACGATTGGTTCAGTAGTTTAAGCGTAAAAAGGTAACAACCAGAACAGTTCGTTTGGCGTTTTGGCATTATAAAATGAGTAGAGATTAGTCTGTGAGTATGTATGAATGGCAAAAGGTATATATATCTATCCATCAAATCCTTACGATAATGAATCCACATTATCGTAATGATTTGGACATGTTATCAAATTAAAACGACTTATCAAGATGGGTTTATCATCTAGTGAATTTACGTTGTTGTATTGTTATTTTTATTCATTGACATTACAGTCTCATCTCTTAAGAAGATATATCATTGAGGCGCCGCGGCACATTTTATTCGGTTTTCATTCAGCCCGTTATAATCTGCAAATTTAATGAATAGGCTTGTGAACTGAAAAATATAATAAGTCCCGTCAGTTAGATTATCAAAAAATATTTGTCCTGTATTTTTTCCTTTGTTACGTAAACCAACATTGACGAAGATACGACGCTTTTAAAATTCTCAATACGTCACCGCCGTGGTATAATTTTTAGTGCGTTCTGACGTCACCAGCCCCCACTCCCGAGTTTTGATGCGTTTTATCTTTGTCAATATTCATTGATTTGCAAAAACAAAAAATACGTGTCCATCATTTTCCAATACTCGTAAGTTCAACGTGACGGACTAAATAGATATGCAATTTATTGACGGTGGAAACTAGCCTATTCAATGTTTCCGTTGATTTTTGCCAAGTGGCCTTTTTCTACATTATAGTAATGATCTGCTTCAAAGTATGATATTCATGTAGAAAAGAAATGTTTCTATTCTTCAGTCGACAAAAGTCTACCTTTGGAGAAGCCATGGACATACCATCCCCGTTCTTCCCATATACCGACTTCACCATGGCACCTCTGCCTATACCCTCCAGAAATACAGGTTTATAATGGTGTATATTTACCTTGGAAGCATGCACAAGTGTGTTCAGCTTATGCAGCAGTTCGTGCGCTCTGCAAGCGTGAAGATATAGCGCGCTGTATATGTTGCTGCCGGCAGGACACACGTACACTGTAAGTTTGGGCTCGATGCGTCTGGAAAAAGTAAAACATGGTAAGTACGGTTAAGTTTCCTCTGTGCCTCGGAAAGCACACTTAGCAGTCCCGGCTGTCATTTGTATATCTTTGACAGTCGTTACAGGTAGTCAGTGGCGCGAAAGTCTGACCACTTGTCTTACCACGGGGTATCGTATTATTAAGCTTTTTCGTCCATTCTCGCCTGATAGTTTATATTTTCTTAGCATATAATGTTCCCACACGGCCTCTTCTCAATGAGAGGGAATGGGCTATAATCCACCACGTGGGAGTCACGCGGACCCAGTGCGGATTGGTAGATGTCACATGTCTTCGAATTTTTGGTTCTAGTACATGCCGGTTTTCTCACGATGTTTTCCTTCACCGTTTTGAGAGCAGTGGTGATGAAATAAAATTACACGAAGGAATGCGCCTACCTGGGTTTGACCCCACGACTTACTGTTCGTAAGTTTGAGTCACCACCACTGGGCCACCACTGGGCCACCGCTGCTCTCATGTGTTTTCTTATCTCGACACTATTTATCAAGTATTTTGGCAGCACATTGACTTCCCACAGTGAAATACCGGCCCGATTTAGAAACATTTAATTTTAAACTAGTATCAGATTGATGTCTATTTAGGGTTGAATTGGAACTGCTCCAAATTGGCGCTTAAGTATGTGTCACTCAATTAGAAATATGCAATCACTATGTTGATTTATCGGTTACAATACGAAATTACGAAGGTAAAGATATTTAGAAACAGGAACTACCCGCTTAAATATCATCACCATCATAAATAAATAAACTTCGCTGGACATTACACACAGCGCCATCTAGTACCACACTAAGCAAAGAGGCTTGTGTCGTGGACACCAGATAGTTGATACTATATAGATCCTTTTTTTTTGTAAATATTACATTTAAACATCCATGACTCGGAAACAATGTCCATGCTCATAACACAAACATTTGCTTCTTAGATTCGAACCCGGAACCCTAAAGTCCCATATTCATTAGGCAACATTTGTTGCGAAACACTGTTTCGAAACAGTCGACGTGTTAATCACCAAGTTTACCGTAGACACTGTTTCTGAAACATGGCCGTCTACACACAAGAATTCCAAAGTGCATGATGCTGTTGATAAACCTCTATGAGCATCGAAACTTGGTCGTTAGACCACACTACTTCCATGTCGCACAACACACGTACACATGTTTCAGAAACAATGAAACATTGCGAAACACTGTTTCGAAACAGTGTTTCGCAACAAATGTTGCCTAATGAATACGGGGCTTAAGAACGTTTTGTATACTCTACTCTACTCTCTCTTTATACGTTATACTATATACCCTTATCCCAATTTATTTGGAGTCAGCGCAGCATGTATTCTTCTTCCATACTTCTCTATTACTCGTCATACACTAACATAACAACATTTCGCCAGTTATGTTTAAGTCCCAAGTAATAGGGGGCGAGCATAGCCATCAAACGGGCACAAATCCAGACTCCGTGGCTGCTACTGAGAAATTCCGGATGGAAAAACCTAATAACACTTTGCCCGACTCGGGAATCGATCCCTAGAATCGATAGGGAATCGAACACTAGACCAATTTTCAATATTTTCCGCATACTCGTATTATGAATATTTATGGGAACAGTGAGGCTACCAATGCTATTTACTTGTTCATTTTAAATACTTACTTGGCATGCAGAGCGTTGAATAGACGAATGCCGTCCGCCAGGCCACAGATCTGTATGATGTCATCGCGGGACAACCTATATACAAATGCAAATAGGTTAATTACTTCATTTACAAACTGAAAAGACTCGATTTTAAGCAATTTCTATAAGCTAACTAAAAAATATTAAGTACTCGCATTTATTATTGTCTTAGAATAGTATTTTATTATTACTGACTGACAAAAACCGGTCAAGTGCCAGTCGGACTCGCGCATAAAGGGTTTTGTACTGTGACTTCGAGTTCGATTTTGCCTAAGGATTTTCTATTTGTAATCGAGTAATTTTGTTTTTATCTTCTTTTATTTAATATGTTTGTTTTTTTTTTGTATTGACTTCTTTTAAGGCATATTACTTGTACAAAATAATTTCGTCCCGTGAAGCCTCACTTTTTTTTTATTATTTGTTGTTATAGCGGCAACAGACCTGGGGTCCCGTTGGGTACTCTTCGGGTACGGAACTCTAAAAGAAGGAAAATAAGGGTGTTACCTTAGCAGGTCAGCGCCTGAGAAGTTGGTGAAGGTAGCGGCGTGGTGGGCGAAGCGTTGTTGCGCCAGCCACGCTTGGGTCTCCGACGATGTCGCCTCCTTCGACAGCCCCGAGTTCTGTACGAATACAACAAAGTTAATCCTCTTATCTCTTCAAAGAGCAACGATGGCCCAGTGGTGGCGGCCCTGACTTACGAATATTAAGTCGTGGGTTCGTACCCAGGCAGGTGCAATGCTTTGTGTAATTAATTTCATCACCACTGCTCTCAAAAGCGAAGGAAAACATCGTGAGGAAACCGGCATGTCCTAGAACCAAAAACTCGGAAGACATGTGAGATCTACCAATCCACACTGGGCCCGCGTGGTGGATTACAGCCCGTTCCCTCTCATAGAGTGTGTCCCAGCAGTGGGAACATTATAGGCTGATTATGCTCTTATCTCTTCATTTACCTTAGAAGCCTCTCAGATCACGCCTGTTATCTCCGAAAGGTTAGACAGATGTGTGCCTCAGCTACGACCAGATTTCGCAAGTTAAGTTTGAGACGGGCGTGATCCTAATGCCATTACCCGATCACAAATCAAGCTTCTGGGAAATTCCTGATAGAAAAACTTAATAATACTGGTCAACCGAATCGCACCCAAAACCTGATGCTCGTCAGTAGCGATTGGAAAGTTCAGAGATAGTATGAGAAGTTTAATTTAAATTGGTTGATTCTTTCATCTTCCTGCCCTTATCCCATGTTACTTGTGGTCGGCGCAACACGTTTCTTTCTTCTATTCTTCTCTGTCAACCGTCACAGTATCATTTACTCCTTTATCTTTCACATCACTCCTCACACAATCCATCCATCGTTTCCTTGGTCTTCCTCTCCCTCTCCATCCGTCAACATTTATATTCATCACTCTTTTAGTCACATGAGATTCTTCCCTCCTCATCACATACCAAGACAGTCGATTCCCTTTCAACATTTCTGTAACTGGCGCTACTTTTGAACTCCCTCCAATATACTCGTTCCTTACTTATCAATTCTTGTCACCTCATACATCCACCTCAACACTCTCATCTCCGCTACAACTACATGCAATTTTTTTTTCATCCATCTTCTTCGCTTGGTTCATTTTAGATGCTACTTTGCTAAGTGTAAAATAAAATTGATTTTTAATGGCGATCATATGGCAGGAAGATGATGAATGGCAATCTTATCATACCTTTTCAGGATCCTCGGCAGGTTGTGGCAGGTCGGGCAGTATCGCGCCGGGCGAGTGACACAGCGGCGAGTTTACTTTCACGTCGTTTGTCCTGGTCACAAACGTATACGTTACAATTTTATATTTATAAACATCATTGGCTCATAGCAATAGAAAATTACTGGTGTAAACCTGTAACTTAATTACGTATCTGCCTTGCCTTTTTACAACTATGTTGGGGTCGGCTTCCAGTCTAACCGGATGCAGCTGAGTACCAGTATTTTACATGGAGCGACTGCCTATCTGACCTCCACAACTCAAGCAATTTGTCCAAGTCACAACCTGGGCCAGTAGACATTCAAGGCATATGTCCTACGAGGTGTTGAAGTAATTGTAATAACCAGGACAGATAGGCAGTCGCTCCATGTAAAATACTGGTCTTCAGCTGCATCCGGTTAGACTGGAAGCCGTCCCCAACATAGTTGGGAAAAGGCTAGGCAGATGATGATGAAATAACCAGAAAACTTTAGTTTTCATCGGGTGAATCATCTACCAGAAAACGAAATAAAAGAATTGTTTTGTCTGTGTTTATGCTGAATCTCTAACGCGTCTGGCAATATAAACAGTGTAAGAATCACGGATGTTGCCAAATTCTATATTTATGTTATTCGCGAGCGGCCTTCTACATGACCGACTTTATACTATCTCTGAATTGTGTATTATTTACATTTTAATTTACTTGTTCTTTACCCGACTACGGCGAAGCCAAAACAAAGGGTTATGATTTTAGCAGTCTATGTATGTATATTTGTATTTACGTACTTACGTTCCTCCGTAGCGCCTAAACTATTCATCCGATTTTGATGAATGAGGTGTCGAACGATTCTTTATCATGGCCACAAAGGCTACATTTTAACCGACTTCAACAATAGGAGTCAATTTTACCTTATAAACTCCGAAATGAATTAGAGCGTGATTTTACAGTAGTCGGGTTTTTTAGTGGTGTCGATTCTGTTGTGCACAAACTAAACTTAATTTAGGCTATTGCTATCTTTTTCTTTCTAATAAAACGAGAAAGAGACGGACGTAATTTAGAGCTGTCAAATGTAGTTGGAACTAATATTTCCATTCAAATCAAGGATGCACGTAAAAACATGTCGACTAAAACACGGTGAACCGCAAGGCATAAACTAGTTTGACATCTCTAACTTAGTTCATAGCTATAGCCGTCCTTTTCTCGCACTGCCTTTTAGTAAAAGATAGCAATAGCCTAAATTAAGTTTAGTTTGTGCACAACAGAATCGACACCAGTATACACATACATTCTTGTTTGTTTAAGTGGTCTTCCTTATTTTGATGGTTAACAAAAACTAGTTGAAAGTACAAGACATGCTGCGCCGACCCCAAATAAATTGGGCAAAGAGTAGGAGAATAGTGGTATAAGAACAGTGAAAAGAGCATCGGTGGCCCAGTGGTGGCGGCCCCGACTTACGAACAGTTAGTCGTGGATTCAAACCCAGGCAAGCGGGTGCGTGGTGTAGTTTATTTCATAACCACTGCTCTCAAAACGGTGAAGGAAAACATCGTGAGGAAACCGGCATGTCCTATAGAACCTAAAATTCGAAGACATGTGACATCTACCAATATGCACTGGGCCCGCGTGGTGGATTATAGCCCATACGCAAAATACGCGCTTTGACGTGGAGTTGCGGACACCAGCCCGTTATACAAGAACAGTGAAATACTCACTCTTGGCAATACGACGGCTTCATTTGATTGTTGGAGGCAAGGATTGCTGAAACAACATTCACCAAATTAATTTTGAAAACAAAAAGAAGCCGAACCTAGTTTCGAAAGCCAATCCAAATAAAATAAATATGTAGTCAAAAACCTTATTAATTTATTGACCGACCTATGCGACTTATTGATTTAACTTCGTGGCTTTTGTGGCTAACCCCCGAATACTGAAACGTCACTCAAAATTTAAGTACCACTTATATGTGTAACAGATACTCAAAAGTGACGTTTGGCCATACGAAATTTAAAGTTTAGAGGCTGCTCAAATGTCAAGCAGCCCTTAAATTTTGAGTGACGTTTCAGTATTCGGGGGTAAGTGGCTTACTTGCCACAAAAGCCACGAAGCAAACAAGTCACATCGAAGGTTCAGTTCCGCTTGCAAAGGTCAATTCATGGATAAGTGACCATATTCGGGTTTTCAATAAGCTCGACTAGATCTAGGTGACAATATAGACTCACCATTATGTGGTAAAACTGGTTTGTTGACCACTATTGGGCTTGCAATCTTGGGGGCCACACTGCAACAAAACAAAATAGGGTTTAGTATTTTGGAAATTCAAAGCTATTTTCGGGCAAATATCGTCAAACAATAAATATCGCTGGACATTGCACACAGCGCCATCTAGTGCCACACTAAGCAACGAGGCCTGTATCGTGGACACCAGGTAGTTGATATACTACATAGATACTTTTTTGTTTGTAAATACATACTTATTATACATATAAACATCCATGACTCGGAAACAAATGTCCATGCTCATCACACAAACATTTGCTTCTACCGGGATTCGAACCCAGGACCCTAAGAACGTAAGGCAGCCTCACTACCGCTGCGTCATTCGGGTCTTCACAATATCGTAATAACTTTTTTCTGTACTAAATTGAATCATAAATTGTTAAAAGTGGTTGGTATAGTTCGGTTCAAACTTTATGGCGGCTCTGAAGTTAGCTGCGAGTGACGGTCTGCGCATTATCCAGTCAAGACGATGAGTCCTCTGCGCTTCACTCATACAACCATACCTAGAATTGTGTTCTACGCAGCTTCAAGTTAGATGTTCCGAGCGTCATAAAGTTTTAACCCGTTATACCTGCGCTGACCGTCACTCGGGGTTAACTTCCGAGCCGCCATAAAGTTTGAACCGAACTATAAAAGAGATTCGTAAAATTCAGTGAAGGAATTCCTTTTATTTTACAGTTTACGTTGCCTTGTCGAGCAGGCGAATTTTACAAACATATTATTATGTACCAGTGGCTAAGATTCCATACAACTCGATTCCTATCGGATTCCCTTTGAAAAATGGCACAGTCCGTATTCAATAGACAAATAATGTAATCACATTAAAGATATGTACTCCGGCTTACTTTTGTCAAAAATTGACCCTTCGCTACTGTTATAAATAAATAATAAATAAAATAAAATACGTTTAATTCAGACTAATAAAATGTCCATAATTTGTTAGTAACATTATCTTAAAACTATGTTAGTCAGAAAAATTGCTTAGAAAACACGCAGCCTGATAACCCTTCCTACAACTGCAGATTCAGGTCCCTCTGCAATCATCCTTAGGATTCCGTTGCCACTTCCTCGAATTCGGCGAATTAGTGAGGCTGACTTTTTGCGCATTATAGCGTAAAAGTCATCCACCCTCGCGTCGGCAAACATGGAGGCGCTACAAAACCGAGGCAGCCGCACCAGAATCCTAAAGGCGTTGTTGTACTGCACTCTAAGAGCATTGTAGGCCCGCTGCGTATAGTTGGTCCATAGGGCGCTGGTGTAAAAGCTTTGACAGTATGCTCTGAACAAAGTTACCCTAACCTGTGCTGAACACCTTGCGAACCTGTGCACCAACATGTTAGCGCGCAACGACAATGCTCTCCTCTCCCTCTCAATATCTCTGTTATGTACCTACCAATTTATTAGAAAATTTATTTCAAAAGCCTTCAGATTGTGCTAAACAACGTTACGCTGTTCAGCATACTTAGCATCTGACCTAGTTTCAACTCTCTTAACATTGAGACCTTTCACCAAAACCTTACAAAAACTCGGTAACATGTTACGAGAATAGTGCTTGTGGATTATGTCCCACTCACAGATATTTTACTGAAAGGGACACTGTATTAGCCTGCCCTAGGCCTATATCCCAGCAGTGGGAGTGTTTAAGATTGACTATGGTATACAGGATGGTTGGAGAAACGACATCGATGCACAACCGCCAAGTGCAATATCTACACGTTAAAAACGGTTTTGTTTAAATTAACGATAAAAATATTCGATGACGGGGTTTAGAATGATGTAGGTACTGAATATGTGGTAAACATTTGTGTGTCCCGTATATGTTACCAGTCAATGGAGTGTTTATCCACTATGTATAAATACATTATTGTAGGGATAAAAAAGCACTTACAGATAGTGCGCAAAACAAATACGATTTAATTCAGGAAATAGTCTACGGAGATTACGTAGGTACATATGTGTTATCTATATAGTTATTTATTATGTGCTCTGAGTAGTGATGAGACTAAAATTATAGTTAAAGTGAAGAATGAAAGTTTTATGCCGACAATTAAACAGTACAACCTATGTTGTGTTGTTCAATGATTGACATTTAATAAAACTTAATTTTGGTAGGTATGTGCTTCTCATTTATCATCTGCCTAGCCTTTTCCCAACTATGTTGGCATCGGCTTCCAGTCTAACCGGAAGCTCAGCTGCTTCCGTAGATCTGTATTGTGTAGATCTTTGACAGTTGTTACAATTAATCAGTGGATTGTCCTTTTTAAACTTTCACGATCAGAGGGCTAAATCGCGAAAGTTTTTGACGCACCGATAAAGTTGTAGTGCAGTTCGAGTAATAAACGGTATTCTTGTGGTTGTTATCTTTGAACTGCGCGTAAGCAGCGCGTGAACTGCACGTCAACTGTACGACAACTAAACTTACGTGTGGCGTACGTAATATGAGAGAAAAAATATTACTCACTAAATAATCGATTACATTTCAATGAATATGACGTTATTAAAATAATCCCCCAGCAGAAATTTTAGTGTTTTTTCTTACTTAGTAGAATACCGATCATGTTACGTTCCGAAGCACGCACCAAAGACGAGCAACAGTAGAATGCCGTTATTGCGCTCGCGTGACGCGAACTTGACGCGAGCGTCTGACAGCGGTAGAGAATACGAAAAGCGTTGTTTTGATCGAAACTTAACTGCAATTGCACTTCGTTAGTTACGTGAATTAGCCTACAGAACACATTATAAAAAATATGGAAACGGGTATAAAACGCGAATTTTACCTTTAATAGGTATAAGCCCGACGTTTCGACCGGATTGCACCAACCATGGTCGCGGGAAGACTGAATTCCACAATTATGTTTTATAAAAGGTAATCAGTGGGGCGAGTCTCATTTTTTTTTAAAAACCTCGCTCCACACTAGGAATCTCTATGTATCGTGGATCTGTTAACAAACATTTAATATCACATACACAAACAGCCACGCCCGGAACAACTACCTGTAAGCCAAACAAATATTTGTTCCGTGCCCGAATCGAACCCGCGAGACGCAACGCAGCAGCCAATCGCTCAGCCATTGCGCCTACCGCTCAGCCACTGCGCCGTCATCAAGTCAGTCTTACCAAGGGTTATCGTATTACCCAGACTGGGTTGTGGAGGTCAGATAGGCAGTCGCTCCATGTAAAATACTATTATTCAGCTGCATCCGATTAAACTGGAAGCCGACCCCCGAACATAGGAAAAGGCTACACAGATGATAATTATAGACATTATAATTACTGTTCTGTTTTGATTTGTACTCCCGTTCTTGGCGTCCAAAGTTTTGGTTCAGACACAACTGTAGGCTGCGCCGGCGCATTACAAATGCGTGAATGCTTCTTCAGTCGATTCAGGATGCCCTGCATTTCTTTTTTACACTTTCGGCATCTCGCCCACAAACCACTGTTTTTCTTTCTATCACACTCAAATTTAATCCAAACAGGGTCTTTGTTTCTCGGCATTTTAAAAACTATCACTCTGGTCGTTTATTGTGAAATAGTAGTAAACAAAAAAAATACTAGAAATTTTGTTTGTAAAAACACAATTTTTGTGACAGTTTTTGTTTTAAGTTTTATTTAAAAACGTGTTTAGATACGTGCGGAGGCGGCAAATCACAAATAAATTATGTTTTTTTTTTAATATTATAAAGATAATTATCATGATCATTATCAAGTTTAATGATCATCAAGGTATAATTATCCTGATAATTATCATTTCGAACCCTACTTCTGATAATAATATTATTCAAGGAAGTACTTGGATATAGAAATGCTATCTTTGTTATCTAATAAAAGCACCAAGGTATGTATTTTGTCTATGTTGTTGATATATTTTATCTGACTTTAGATAAGTCCATACTGCCTTGGGTTTTGGCAAAGATTTTATGACCGGCCGCCTGCCTGACGTCCACCCTCCTTGGGGATGCTATTGTGCATTTCTTTTGATTTTTACATATGCTTAGTATTCCATTAGTCGCCTCTTACGACACCCACTGGATGAGATGGGGTGGTGGCATTCTTCGAGTCCGACACCACACGGACAAATAGAGAAGTGTGGAGGAAGAAGACATGCTGCGCCGACCCCAAATGAATTGAGATATGGGCAAGAGAATGATGATGACATAAGTGTTATGTTTTCACCTTCAGGTGGAGTAGTTGTTCAAGTTGCCAATACTTGAGTCTACAAATAAATTATCATTTTAGCCTTTTACTAATTATGTTGGGGTTCGCTTACAGTTTCTACATGGAGCTGCAACCTAGTATTCTACATGGAGCGAATGCCTATCTGATGTCTACAATACAACTCAGTAATCACGGGGTAATACGAGACCCCTTAGTAAGATTGGCTTTCAGATTTTCGAGCCACTGACAGTGACTATCTGTTACGAACCACTTTCAAATATCTATAACTAACAGCCGGGACCAACAGCGTAACGTGCTTTCCGAAGCACGTAGTAAATTCAGCATTTAATAAATTGTCACCCATCCTCGGATCGATCTTGGCTCTAAATCGATCCATGCGGTTATTATTTAGCCACAAATAAATAATACCAACAAATAGATGGTTGTTGTTGTTGTCAATTGGAACTGCCTGTCTGTTACACTTTTCATGTATTAACGTAAACTGATTTCAAGTATAAAATTCTGCACTAAATTCTTTAGATAATAATCTGGATTACGATAAAAGACAGTTTATACCCTAGTATACAGTACTAGGATAAAAACTGTCTTTTAACTGCTGTGTGTTATGTCCGACTTCCACACTGCTATGACCAAAACCGAGTAGTTCAATATTAAAAGGGCAAAATTTTATAAGAATAGGTGGAAGACCAAAGAAACAATGGATGGACTGTGTGAAAGATAAAATTACTAGAAATGAGTGGGTACGGATACCTAAGCCGTGCACTGCTGACACCAATTAAATAAAGATAAGGGCTGGAAAATGTTGATGGTATGCATGCTTTGAACAGGAATTGCAGACACCAGCTTGATATAGGTACCATCGCGCTCATGGTTTCCCTACCTATTGTCAATACAGTAGCTAGGGAAGCCATGAGCTACTACCGCATTTACTGATTAATAGGGTCGAAATGTTGTTGACCATCAGTGAATACGGTAGGCGGTAGTACAATACAATATGTAATGAAGTCATTATTCAACCAAAAGCAAATGAATATTAGAGCTTTTGATGCGTAGTTATAACAATAGGCCAGAAACGTAGCTGATATAAAAAGGTCAAATAGATTGATCTCAAGGGTCAAATCAAAAGATGTAGGTCAAATTAGTATTTGGTACATTTTTTCAAGAAGATGCATAGATATTTTGCTGAATTGTTTTAAGAGCAGTTATGCCCAGCAGCAAGAGTTGTTGATTGTGGATTCAATTCCTATCAGAATTTCCACTGATGGGAAATAGGCCTCATATCTGTAGTAAGGAATGCACTAAATGCCCATAATCCTGGAGCCCTGTAGGTCTCGCAGGAGATGGCGGGACGAGCTGGACAAAACAATGACCAGTGGTCCACTTTGGCCCTAGATCGAAGAATTTGGAAGATATGGGGAGAGGCCTTTGCCCAGCAGTGGGATGAAAAAGCCAAACAATAATTATGACTTGCCTCATATTAGCAACATTTATTTGTTACCACAAAAAAAATATAAACAAGGTGTTCAAGACTTGAGTATAGTCATGCTTATTATGTTTTTGTAATGATTCATTGAAATTAACATAATGGTTACTTCATAGAAAGAATTTGATCAATTATTTTGGTTGTTGTTGTTAAGTTAAATTATTAAATCACTTTTGTTAGTAACAGAACTTTTCACAAGCATATTTAGCCAGGAAAGAGTGTTTTATAGTACTGCTATTGTGTAAAGATTTCAAATGCTTAAGATATTTATTAAATGCTTAATTAATATAAATATTCTTAATTTTTATTCAATGCACCTATATAACTGGTAAAATGTGGGTGTACCATAGCTCTACATCACTGCCTCACCTTTCTGGGGAAACAGGTGTCCATGGAGTTTCTTGCCCGTTCTTCTCCATAGAGATTTACACTAGGGAATGGGCAACTACAGTACTTTCACAGTTTTTATGTCTTGTGACTGGGACTGTAGCTACATTTAATTTTCATCTTTGTTTCGACAATTCAAAAGTGCCTGTAACTGGCCTACTTGAAATAAATGCTTTGATTTTTTCCTAAATCAAGGTCAAGTGATACATACCCTGTATTCAGCAATTGTTTAGAAGCTTTAAATTATTATCATGCTGTGAATTTAAAAACCAGTTCCTAAATTGGCAGGTTACCGGTTTTAGGCAGAATGACAGTTAACAAACAACTCTTATAAAGCCAAAGGAATAGACGGTGTGACAGTATTTCAGTTTGTTCACAGAACTCTCTCCAGCATTACACAATTATATTGAAGTAGCTTTGTGATCATCATCTACAAAGCCTTCATCCAACTAAATTGGCTTCCAGTCTAACCAGATGCAGCTCAATACCAGTATTTTACAAGGAGCGACTGCCTATTTCCACAATCAAGGACATATTATCCCATTATTTAAATGATACAATCAAAATATTGTGTTGTTTATTCCTTATAGCCACTACCTATGTGATTAGTTTTTCGAGTATTGTAAGTCCTCAACTCACAAATGGAAAATGTATTTGGAAACAAGGAAATAACTTAATTAACAACAAAAACATGTTAAAAAGTATATTTACACCAATCTCGGGCGGCGGGCAGGTCTGACGTGAACATTCGCTGCAGTCAACCTCCTTGCGAGTTCTCTGTACGTCGCCGGGTCAGCTTCGATCTCGACCTCAGCCTTTATGAGCGAGAATTTCATCCGCCATCCTTGGGCCTCAACGCCATGCACTAGTCGAGCACTGAGCACAACCCCACGCCCTAGGTGCCTCGCACTCAGTCTTTGCTCGAGGACGAGCATATTTCTCGTCAGCTATAATCCTGCCTCGTAAGGTTGAAGAAAATGAATGCACCAGATCCAACGCGATATGCCCGCCCGCGTGCAACCACCATAGCTAGCCTGCAGCTCGCTTCAACAACCATTTGTCACGATTATATTCGCACTATGTACACCACAACACTAGGCTTTAAGTCCTTTTTCTGTTCGTAGCACCTTTTTACTTGTCCAACATATTTGATCAGCCAACTGCCCGCAGAAAGTGATACGCGAATGGCGATGATCGTTTAGGCAATGCGTTACTGCACACGGGATTACACCGGTTTGATGGCGTGCAGTGAAAAATTCAACGATATATCAGCGGATGTGAATAGAAACAAAAGGAGTACGTGACAGACGACGGAGCGCGAGCGACTGGGCGTAATGGCCGCTGATTGGTCGCGAGTGAGGCGCGCACCTCGATTGGATCAAAACCGGTTGGAATCGGTTCGTAGAGGCTACGGCCGGCTCGGGTCGGTGCATCGTGCGCTCGCCGGGGCTAGTGCTGTGACACGTATGTTTATATCAAACCGTTTCGTTTTTTACGTTTTATTTTTAGCTACGACAAATGTTTTACGCGCTATTTATTTTCGTTTTTTAATTACATAAAAAACTTACGATAGCTTCGTTAAAATGAGAGCAGATTTTAAGATATTTTTAAATCAACACTAACGTTAGGAGCTATTAGTTTAAAACTAAGTTAAATCGCCAATAAACCGGATATGATAGTTTCGCCCAATTGTGTGTCAATTCATTGCAAATTCATGCAATCCGGTTTTTGCAACTCGAGTTTGTTTATCTCTCGTTTCCAAGTACTAATAAAAGACGTTATTATGAGCTATGTTATAATCTAAAATTAGCATGATCTTGTTGCTAGTACAGTCATGTAAATTATTGCTAAGGCTTTATTTTGAAGCGTGTCGTTATTCAAAGCACTGAATAACAACACAATAAATGAACTAAAAATAGCTGAATGGTTGAGTATTCTGTTTACCATATCGTTGGAATCAAGAGTGCCCCTTAAATGTAATTTAGATTTGGTAAGTGGGCATGATTCATAATAGACATATGTACGAGTATTTTAAGTATATATGCCCAGTACCTGTTCGATTATTTTTCCGGTTTTTGCTGTAGGGATTTTAGTGATGTGATTTTATAATGTTTAAAAATCGTTATTATAACAACTAATATTGTAGTATTTTTTCCGGATTTTGCAAGTAGGCTTCTGTTGGGATTAGATGTGATTTTACGATATAGATTTTACTTTACAAGTTTATTATGGAAGGAAGCACTTTGTCATTTGCTTATGAGCCGTAAATATAAATTTTATCAACAAACGATGGGTACTGTAGACTAAACGAACAATGCATCGGCATGGAAACAGCGTTGTTGTGGCTACAGAAATTGTATCTCTTTTAAAATAAAGAAGCCTTACTGTCTAAGACTGCGATGTGACACTTGCACAGTTCACTACACTAGGCAGTGTAGCCAAATTAAAAAGTAAAGTTTTATTGCCTTATCAACCCGCTCTTGGCCTGCGTGGAGGATCGTGGTAAACTTCCTCTCACAGGAGGATTGAGTCCCAGCAGTGGGAACTTTGTAGGCTGATTTTGTTATGCCTTTAAACGACGTACTGTACCTTCAAAAGGCGTTTCATTTTTTAGGTTTCGCTTTTGGCCGAGTAAATGCCCAGATATCGCTATCAGCGATAAGATCTATAATGTACCCATTCAAAACTATTGTAAAGAACTGTGTTATAATAAAATTTAATTCGGCTAATCGGAGGTTTGTGCTGATAAATGAGGTTTGAATGAGCCCCTGTAGAACATATTCAGGTTAGCCAACTTAATGGATATAATATCTTTGAAAAGATTGTACAGTCGCCAGCGCATCAAGTTATTACAAACTGTCAATTTTTCTCATTCGATTTTGAACTTTATCACCAACATTAAAATTATTTGAAGAAATTTGACAGCTTGTAGTAATTTGATGTGCTGGCGACTGTACTTACATTGGATTGTGCTTGCATTGGGTTTTTTATTGCAACGATCATTCAAGGCACAATTTTTGATAGTGAGAGTCCATATCAATCCGATAAAGTCGTTTTTGTGTCATTCTGTTGATATACAAATAAACTAAACTTACCTAGTGATAAATTCCTGATAGCATTTTGATATCATTTCTTATTATTATTACATAATAGCGAATTCTTTCTTAGGTTTGATAATACATAAAGTAGGGGAAACCCTCCGTGAGTACTGATTTTTGGCCCGAAAGATCAACCTTAATTAACACAAATAATTTCTATTTTTGAACTTTTTTGTACATAAAAAATAAATATAAGTTGTAATATTACAACTCATTTTCAAAGATAAAAACCCATTTTTGGATTAAAAGCTCAGTATTTTACTGATCCGATTCCGAAAATTCTTTCACTAACGGGAAGCTACATTATCCACGAATGTCATAGGCTACATTTAAAACGTTATCGTAGGTTACTTTTCGTACATAACGGGAGCGCAGCTGCGTGCACAAGTTAGTAAAATATAAAATACACACGAACGACGAAGAGACGAAGTCTCGGGCAATTCTGCAATCCTACTAATCCTACTAATATTAAAAAAAATGCGAAAGTTTGTGAGTATGGATGTTTGTTACTCTTTTACGCAAAAACTACTGAACGGATTTGGATGAGAGTTTGCACACAGATAGTTTATAACCTGGATTAACACAGAGGATACTTTTTATCCCGGTAGTAAGATCCCATGGGACAGTTAGGCGAAGCCGCTGGCAGAACCTAGTAAAGCACGATTACACACACTGTGCGCACTGTGCAGCACTATTTACTATTTAGAGATACCGTACCGGACCTAAGACAACTTCGTCTATATCGACAATTTTTTCCGTCGTAGAATTGATACGGTAATCATTAGCGGCGATAAATAACTGCGGAAAATAATAGTTTTACGATTCGGTTTTACGTTGTTTTACTGTTTTTTTTTTTGTATGTATTGTTTTTGCTGGATTAAAATTCAGATTTAACTGGTTAAATGTTATTTTACGTGATCATGCTGTTTGTTTCTAATATTGGAATGTATGTTGTTAAGTATTTCGGTGTCGAACTGTCGTCGTCGTCTCAGATCTTTTCTTTCTAAGAGTTGCCTGTCTAGTGACTCTTGTATGGCTTTCAATCTGCGTCATCTTCAAACAATTGATAGAAACAGGAAGATATTTACAATTCGTTTTTAACTAAATAAATCTAGTGATTTGTGGTGTAAACGATAAAACGAGCCTAAATTTTGTTACGTCACTTACCAGAAAAACATGTAATAAGTCCGTATTGACGAGTTTTTTTTACTGACAGATAAAATAATAACTTTCAAGACTCCAACTAAGTACTGAAAAACCTATCAAACTCATAAGAGTTCACTCAATAATTTCAAATTAAGAATACACCAAAGGAGTCTTATCTCCACGTCGATATAATCTAAAATAGTAAAACATTAACAGCAGGCCACGTCACATACACAGTCAAGAATGCGAGGGGTGCTTGCTATAACCACTGTTGGGTTGGTTGATTTGGTTCATTCTGGTTAACGCCACCTTCACGCGACTTTGTGAGAAAAACTAATCGTTTACGCGTTTAAAAGCGAGCTAAAAGTAGCCGATTTGCAGTTAAAGTTGCCTCCGAACTCAGCAGATTCGTTTGAATTCAGAATTTCAGACTTTCGTGTTTCGAAATTCCACCCACAGTTTAGTTTAATTAGAGTTCAGATATCGATATCCGTCAGGTTTTAAGACAGTTGATAGACAGCATGAGTAAAATCCGGTACGGACAGATTGCGGAGACCAGACTTTCAATAAATTATCTACCAATAGAAATAGTGTAATTACTTTAATCTCAAATTCTCATTAAAATGATTAACGCGAGGGGCCGAGGGGTGCTCGCTGTAACTGCTGCGGGGTTTGTTAATAGGGAATATGCATAATTTTTTTGTTTTTTCGATACGGATTTTTAAAGTACTATAAAAATAATTACAAAAAGCGAAAACAAGACATAAATCGACCAAACAACACAAAAGTTATAACCATTTAAACTTTTGTTTCTATCTCTTTCTAGATAAACGGAATTTAGTATGGATTTTGTACGTCGATGCAGCGAATGACGTCATTCGCTGTATCAAATATCTCTGCCTAATCAGCAATTTCAAATGTTTATAACTTTGTATTTATTAGAGATATTAAAAAAATAATTTCACTTTGCTATTTCTGATGTTAATACGTTTTGTTTAGAGTGATAAAAAAAATCATGCATAGGTATACCCTATTCTGGTTAGCGCCACCTTCACACGACTGTCAGGAAAACTAAACGGTTACGCGTTTAGAAGTGGTCTGAATATAAGTTGATTAGATGGTCTGTTATTGAGAAACGAAGCAGCACTGCAAGTACGTAGCAATCGATAACGATCGAATCGATACGATTCGATAAATCCGACTTTTCGATTGGTTAAAAACTCATTTTATCGAGAATAACTGTCAGATTTATCGAATCGTATCGAATCGAGTGCTACGTACTTGCACTGCAGGTTTAATAAGATAAAAAAGTAAGTCAGTATTTTTTTGTAAACTTGGTAGTACTTTTCTGCACTGCGCTACAGTCTTAACTTGGCACTGGTAGAATAGTCGCTATCGGCTATGCCAAAAGAAGTTTCTTATGTTTCCATTGACGTATTGCACAATACATAGCATTAAAAGTACGTTTAAGTATTACACATAAGTAAAACAAGCGGTAGGCATAATATACCGTACTTTAGATTACCTACATTATGGAGAAACTAACTGAGGTACTTTAGTATGCTTACCTTACTTTTACAAAACAGCCATTTTATCAATAAGATTATAAAATCGAGGTCTGAAAATTACTTTACAATAAAAATTAAGCTCCCATTAAAGCCCCAACAACAGCGCTGTGGAAACAAAATCGTTAAAGCATTTACGAAGAAACAGTACAATTTCTGATACGAAGAATAATAAACTTCGGAATAGGACCGTTTACAAACATCTGCAAAATCGATGGAATTCCAACAAGAAATAAAAACAACTGTTAGAGCACTTTTATTATCACAATACGTTTTTTATTTCGTGTCTATGCGGAAACAACACTTTAGTATGAAAGCAGTGATATCAACAAGAAACATTTGGACGCATACATGGTGAATTTTCAAAGCAGGAAAAGGTGTCGTAATTTGGGACCATTAGGTTTGAAGAAGCAATTACAGTAAATAATTAATGCCTTATCTCCATCATTTTAATTTAATCTTCTCTATTAGTCGTCAATTTGTCATCTCAGAAGTCACTTCCTTTCTAGATAATCATCTGGCTTGTAGTGTTTCTGCGCTGATCAAAATCTAATGAAGAAACATGATTGGTATGATGTGGTCTCAAATGCGTGACCCTTTTCTAATTACCATGATTCTCCCGACCTTATCAAAATTTATTTGGGGTCGGGATGTTTTCTTCCTCCATACTTCTCTATTAGTCGTTGTCTCACAAGTCACCCCCTTGCTAGTCTTATCATATTTCACACAGCCCATCCATCGCTTCTCTGGTCTTTCCATCGGCGCTTAATATCTTTGCTTTCAAAGAATCGTTTTCAGTAACGCCAAAAACAAAACGAAATCTATACGAAATCAGCATCGCACGCAAGTAGAACACCGGTATTGCATAAACTGCAAACCATGAAAGTCAACGACCTGAACAGACCCTGTATTGTAAATAGGTTACTACAGCTGAGAGCTCACCAATCAGAGCGTTAGAAGAGGACAGAGATATTGTGCTATGCAGAAACTGAATTGTATTGCATATGTTCTTAATGGCCATGGGAGCAACGAGATTAAATCACTGGCAAGTGCATTGACATTTGACATTTAATGGGTATAATGGTGGGAATGTTCAGACTTGTCTATTCTGAGCATTTTACGCAGGAAGAAATAAGAAGTAGAATTGAATAGGACACTTGTGCAAACTGTGCAACAGCGTCTTTATCATTAGGTACTGCATTGAAGATTGTATTGGCGCATTGCGTAGACTAAAAAATCTTTCTTTCTAAAATCTTTTGCTTCAGATCTTCTCAGAACTAACTTGGGTCTTTGTTCTTTTCATATCTACAGTAATATTATAAAGAGGAAAGATTTGTACTTTTGTATTTTTGTGTGTGTGTATGTTTGTAATGAATAAACTCAAAAACTACTGCGCGAATTTAAAAAAATCTTTCATCATTAGAAAGCTACATTCACCCTGAGTAACATAGGCTATATTTTATCCCCGTACTCCCACGGGAACGGGAACTACGCGGGTGAAACCCGTGACGTCCGCTAGTACATAATATAGCAAACAAGAAGTAAAGGCTTGATTTGTAGTCAAAATTCAAGCTGTCCAAGTCCAAAGATTCAATTCTATACATCTTCTTTATTCTCTAAAAAGACTTTCAAAATACATCTAAGATACCACAGACTCAAAGTCAACGGTTTCCAAAATGACGGGTTACAAATACACTCCGCTTACAATATCATTACATCCTTTAAAATCCAGTCGAAACGTGTTACAAGTCTCGCTAGCATCTATTCGTTCTAAATATAGTCGGGTACAATTTACTGAAACGTAGGGTTGTCAACATTTTTAGAAGTTATAACGAAGGTACTTCTAATTTCAGTGGTAACAGTAATGGCGGATGGAGTAGAGCTGTCACTGAATGATTACCAAGAGACGGTAGAGGAAGTGTTGGCAGACCAACAGGCAGATGGCTGTATAACATTCAACAAATTGTGGGTTAAACCTGGTTGAATCTTCCGCAGACCAGGGAAGGATGGCACCAAGGGAGGAGGCCTATACTCAACAGAGGGTGACACAGACGCTACTACATTAAGCTACTCGAAACTGTATTTTTTTTCCAATCAACCTAATGCTAAAAAGATTATAAAGTTGAAAATCTATTGCAGAAATTTGACAGATTGTAGTAGCTGATAGCAGATTGTAGTTGATGTACAAGGCTGTATAAAATAGAGTATTTTAGCGTAATCTCGAACTAGAGTACAAATACTCTATACATATTGAGAGTACAGTTGGCAACCCTACTACAGTAATGGGGTCGCTAACTGCTTCAGATTCGTCTTGATGCAGGATGAATGGACGTGCCAGGTCGATTGTGTAACGTTCAATTATGTAGTCTGGTGATATATTGAGTTTTGATGCTTTGTGTGAAGGGAGTGACCTTTTGTAAGAGCTCGCATGGATGTGGTATTTTTAGACGGCAGAACTTTTGACTCGGGCGAATAGGACTTGACATTAAGCTAGGATCTGAAGGCAATATTCAGGAGGAAGACAACGACTTGAAAAGCGATTTTATTTAACGGTAAGGCCATTGCTCTAGGGAAATGTGGGTTAGGTAGGAGTTAGAATTTTGCAACCCAATCGTCGTACTATTTACGCTGCTATTAAACTTTGGTGGAGGAGTAACGAGTAACGAGAGTAATTTTGAAGGTATTAATGATTTTAAAGATCATTAAAACATTAACATCAATCGCAAAAGGGCTAGGGGTTAATGTACAAGTATCATTAATTCATTACATACAACTGTGGCTAATATATTGGAAAGGCGTCAAGCTGTCTACTGACTATTCGATACACGAGACATTGATATTTGACGGTCATAAGTGGAAAGTAAAATACTAAAATAATAAAAAAAAAAACAGCAGCAATCTTGCCACCAATAACAAAAAAACCTGTTATTGGGATAATAACAGGTTTTTTTTGTTATTGGTGGCATCTAAGACATTGCGTGCAACTGCAACTGTTTATTACGTAAAACATAAAATAAAAAACCTCCATACTAACAACACGCTACGCTAGTAAACTACAAAGACGTGTTACTTCACGCTACACCCCAATTGGTAGTACCTCCTAGGTACTACCAATTGGTATGCAAGTGTCATCGGCTAGTCACGCAAAACACGACAGTATTTCAACTGCGATGGATTGTCTAGAGTATGATATTAAGGTGGAAGCGCCAGGGTAGCCCGCGAAATTAAAATTTTCCTACGTTTTTTGGAACTTGCCAGTCAGTGTCAGGCTGTGTGTTAAACAAAATATGATTTGCGGCCGTAATATGCATATATATACAGAATTATAATCATGTCTTATAGTCTTGTAAAAAAACGCAAGAAAATTTGAATTTCGCGGGCTACCCCCATTTCACGCTTTCCCCTTAAACACAAAAAGAACCATGCTGCACTATGGTTGGTTTACTGGACAACTTCTTATACTGTGAGAAGCATGAGACATCAAAGGAGGCAATGGGGGCTATCGCGCATGAATTCGTCTCTAGAGGCGTTCGTGTAGAGTAAGGTCTTCAGAAATTTCATTTGCCATAGTGTTCGCTTTTTTATCACGGATTTTTCCTAATATTCACGAATGTGGTCAAGATTGAGCAATTCCTGATTATTTATGTCTTGAAGATTTTAAGTAGCAAGTTTGGATCTAATTTGTTAGTAAGTACTTGGAGGAAGAACGATTTTTAAATGTTTATTGCTTGCTAATTTTAGGGACAATATTTTAAATATGCATCCGAAGTTTAACACTGTTGTTATACGTAATAATATAAACTTTTTATGAAGCTATTAGTACTCTAAAATACACAATAGAATGAATGACAGGACCTTACTCGACAGCGGCGTCATTTGGTGAGCTCTACAACCATAGCCCTCATTGTCCGGTATTGTACGATCAGCATACTAATTGTACCTAATAGGGATAGCATTGAATTAACGTGCACCGGACGGAATTAAACGTAGTGTTATTTTTGTATCGCTAGTGATGTTGTGATGTCGATAGTTTGTTTTTGCGGTTATTACCGGTTTTTGCTTTAAGTACGTATATTTGAAGTTTATTCTTGTGGACACTGTTTGGGCTACAAGCATGACGTTTGGATGACATTGACGAAGAGCTTTTAGGTTTACACAACTAAGAAATCTTCAGGCAAAATAAACTAATAATTACACTCTCAATGAGACTGATGGAACCAGAAGATTTTCCTCTCATCATTTCCAATTTGGCCCAATTTAGCATACTAAGTTAATAAATGACTGAAATGTCTCATTTAAATTGAAACTAAACGAACTGATTTAAATTAACGAGCTTATTTTTACTGAAGTGTTAAAAAATTGTTTTATGTTGCAAAAATACTTTGAAACATGATCATTGTCATCAAATTGACTAATTAAAAGTTTAACGTCGGACTAATTTGGTCCGTGTCACTACGCATTACATACCGATTTCCTCCGTGCGTCAGAAAGAACGTTAAGCTGATTCAGGCATTTGTAGATCTTTCCAGTCGTAACAGGTAGTCAGTGGCCCGAAAGTCTGACAACCAGTCTTACCAGGTTTCGTATTGTACTAAAAGGGTTGTGGAGGTCAGATGGAGGTAGTCGCTCCATGTAAAATAATGGTATTTAGCTGCATCTGGTTAGACAGGAAGTATTATTTTTTGAAATCGAAAAAACTGCGACATAAACGGTCATATTTTTTGATCGCGTTCACTTACAAGTTTGGTTTTTTTATTGGTACAAGGGGTAACAGACCTTAGTATTTGATATCTTCCGCGAGTTCCTGAGAAAACGGGTCTTGATAGACAGACAGACAACAAAGTAATCTTATAAGGGTTCCGTTTTTGCCAACTGAGGTACATAAGGAACCCTAAAAATGCAAGAAAGAGTCTATTATCCCATAAATTGCTGTCCCAGTTGCCAATGACCGCTAGTTATTGCAGGTCTAGCTTCAATTATATTGTTTAACTGCATGTATCGACACAGAGGTCGCCACTTTAGCTCGTTCGAAGGCGAATTCAATTCCGTGTGCAATTTGTATGGAATACGAAAATTATGCATAAAAAGTAACATTTAATTAAAATAATCAAAGAACCTGACTGCAATTCTGACTCCATTTAATTTCCTTCATTTTGATACCTTACTCGAAAGGTTTGGTTGAAAAAAAAAATTAACGACAAGACTTACAAATTTAGCGCCAAAAATCCGCCATTTTGTTTTTTAAACACATAATTAATAAAAGGACACGGGTTTTTGAGACAAATCTAATGATAATTTAATCGTCGAAATCCTACAGCCATTTGGAAGTTATTAAGAAATTTACAAAGAAACAAACACAAGATACGCGCGAAAATCATATCACTTCCTTACCAGTTGTGTAAAATAAAAAGAGCTACAAAACGTTTGTCATCGATTTTAGTATTTGGGTTAAGGACAGTTTGCTAACATAACTGATAAGCAATATGTCCTAGTTTTTATTGCTAATCTTAAGGTAAAACAAATATGATAACGAAATCGAAAATAAATCATTATCTGCCCAGCCTTTTCCCAACTGTTTAAGGCTCGGCTTCCAGACTAACCAAATGCTGCTAATTTCCTGAAACTAGATTTGTAATGTTACAAATCTAGTTTCAGCAAATCAACAGTCAGTCCATGGTGCATGGTGCATGGTGCATGGTCCATGGTGTCATGTCCATGTTTCAGTCGGTCCATGTGGACCGACTGCTAATCTGACCACCAGAACTCAGTTGCTAAAACGATTCCCTTCGATAAGACTGCTGCCAGATTTTCGGGTTTCTGCATTTTAGCACATTCTCTTTTTCTATCCGTAGCGACTGTTAAATGATCTTCGAATGACAGAACCCAAGGACTATCTTGTTACCCAGTAAATGGGTTGTGGAGGTCAGATAGGCAGTCGCTCAATGTAAAATACTGATATTCAGCTGCACCCGATTAGACTGGAAGCCCACCCCAATATAGTAGGAAATGGCTAGGAAAATAATGATAGTTGTCGTTACTTCGAACAACCAATGATAACATGATATTTGACAGGTCAAAAGTTAAATTCCAAGGGCGAACGCAACGGAAAACGGCAAAGTAAAAGCTGCTCGATCGCAGTGGGTTTCTTTATCGTGTGGTTAGTGCCTAACCTAGTGTCAGAGTTTTTATGCCGCCCATGGGCCTCTGACTTGGCTTTACATGGCGTCGAGAAATATCTCTCAGGCATGTTTGGTTACCTCACGATGTTTTCCTTCACCGAAGCTAGTGATAATCATACAAAATCGTCTTGGTTTCGAATTCGGGACCTGTGACTTGTCAGTCCGAGTGACGGTCACATACACTCACACCATTAGTTTAGCTTGAGCAGACCGCAACGATGCAACTGGTTTCATAATGGAAGTACAGGCAGCAAAGTTGACCTCTACGGCACCGTTTTTACGGTTCCGTACCCGAAGAGTAACCAACTGGACCCTATTACTAAGCCTCCGCTGTCCGTCTGTCTGTCAGCGAGCTGTATCTCATGATCCGTAATAGGTAGACAGTTGAAATTTTAACAGAATGTGTATTTCTGTTGCCGCTATAACATCTCCAAATTAAAGGGGGCTCGCTCTCCCCTAATATGACGCTCCGAATCGCACTTGGCCGGTTTTTTTAAAGATACATAGAAACCAATTCTACTAAACCTCAATTCTAGATCAAGATTTTAGAAATAGAAATTGGTCTTTATTATATTGTTACTGATTTCAGTATGATTAGGTAAAATCATAAGCTCCATGGTATCGTCCCAGTAATTGTCTCACATGATACCAATTGGTATTTATTGTTCTAAATTCAATGGACATGTGACATTGATTTTATGAATTGCATGCTTGACACTTTGGGTCAAATTGTGTTGCCATCTATTTTTCTCTTTCGTATTTATAGTGATGAAAGCTAATCGATTCTGAGGCTGTCTGTGTTTTGTGTGAGGCCGATATTGCGCGAATACGTATCCGTAGAGTTGATTTTATTCGTCGAACCCGATTGACGGGTTCGGGCTTTCCAAAGAAATAAGTGCCGCGAAGATTTTTATAACTTGAATGATTTTTATTAGGACACGCTATCGCTATCGCTCGGGTTAGGGTGAGGTCAAACGAGCGTAATTTTTGTGAGTCGCGTAATTCGGTTTCATAAATAGTTGGGGACATTTTACGTCGTCACGTGACACAAACCAGACTTTCGTATGAAAGAAAATGTAGCGCAAATTACGTGACTCATAAAATTAAGTGACAACACTAAGTGACACCTAACTTAATGCCTAGTTCCGGATTTCACCAACACTAACTGACACCTAACTCAATGCCTAGTTCCAGATTTCACCAAAACTAAATTACACCTAACTCAGTGCCCAATTCCGGTTTTCACCAACACTATGTGTCACCTAACTCAGTGCCTAATTCCGGTTTTCACCAACACCAAGTGACACCTTACTCAGTGCCCAATTCCGGTTTTCACCAACACTATGTGTCACCTAACTGGATGCCTAATTCCTATTTTCACCAACACTAAGTGAAACCTAACTCAGTGCCCAATTCCGGTTTTCACCAACACTATGTGTCACTTAACTCAGTGCCCAATTCCGGGTTTCACCAACACTAAGTGACACCTAACTCAGTGCCCAATTCCTATTTTCACTAACACTAAGTGACACCTAACTCAGTGCCCAATTCCGGGTTTCACCAACACTATCTGTCACCTAACTGGATGCCTAATTCCTGTTTTCACCAACACTAAGTGACACCTAACTCAGTGCCCAATTCCGTTTTTCACTAACACTATGTGTCACCTAACCGGATGCCTAATTCCTATTTTCACCAACACTAACTGACTACCTAACTCAGTGCCCAATTCCGACTTTCACCAACACTAGTGACACCTAACTCAGTGCCCAATTCCTATTTTCACCAACACCAAGTGACACCTTACTCAGTGCCCAATTCCGGTTTTTCACCAACACTAACTGACACCTAACTCAGTGCCTAATTCCGGTTTTCACCAACACTAACTGACACCTAACTCAATGCCTAGTTCCGGTTTTCACCAACACTAAGTGACACCTAACTCAGTGCCTAATTCCGGTTTTCACCAACACTAAGTGACACCTAACTCAGTGCCCAATTCCGGGTTTCACCAACACTATGTGTCACCTAACTGGATGCCTAATTCCGGGTTTCACCAACACTAACTGACACCTAACTCAATGCCTAATTCCTATTTTCACTAACACTAAGTGACACCAAACTCAGTGCCCAATTCCTATTTTCTCACTAACACTAAGTGACACCTAACTCAGTGCCCAATTCCGGTTTTCACCAACACTAGTGACACCTAACTCAGTGCCCAATTCCTATTTTCACCAACACTAAGTGACACCTAACTCAGTGCCCAATTCCGGGTTTCACCAACACTATGTGTCACCTAACTGGATGCCTAATTCCTATTTTTACCAACACTAAGTGACACCTAACTCAGTGCCCAATTCCTATTTTCACTAACACTAAGTGACACCTAACTCAGTGCCCAATTCCGGGTTTCACCAACACTATGTGTCACCTAACTGGATGCCCAATTCCTATTTTCACCAACACTATATTGTGTCACCAACTAAATTATTGGTTTATTGTCTCCTATTTCGGAGAAAAAAAGGCGCTCGATTAGGCACCCATTCAGCTGTCATTTCGTTTTTTTTTAAATGGGCATAAGTTGTTGGGTTATTGAGTTAAGGCGGTTCCCCGAGCAAATTTTTTTTAAATTTATTATTTCACAAAATCTACACAATGTATATTGTTCTGAAATAAATAATTATAACATAGTAAACTGTAAAAAATTAAATCAACTATAACACTATTACTTACCACAATTCAGGAGAATATGGAGGTGACGTGGTAACCAAAGATGGCGGCGGCATTAGAGCGTCGTTTGACAGCTGTCAACAAAAAACACGTCATCAATTTAGGAAGATGTCAGACCGTGCACCTACATCATGATCTGCCTAGCCTTTTCCCAACTATGTTGGGGTCGGCTTCCAGTCTAACCGAATGCAGCTGAATACCAGTATTTTACATCGAGCGACTGCCTATCTGACCTCCACAACCCAGTGAGTACTGGGTAACACGATACCCCTTGGTAAAACTAGTAGTCAGAGTTTTTGCGCCACTGACTACCTGTAACGACTGTCAAAGATCTACAAATGGCAGCCGGGACCAACTGCTTCACGTGTTTTCCGATGCACGGAGGAAACCGAGCACCTACATAGGTCTTATATTAATACTTACCGTCGAGCCTGTTCTCTGGAGAACAGGCTGTTTTGAGTGCGTTACATTGAGTTATACTGTAAAACATGATTTTACAACCCAAAAAAAAAAAAAGTCGTTTCCCAACAATCATTTTTGCGTAGTTTTTGCGTTTTGCGGACAGAATGCTTGGTTGAATGCTCTTTCATTTCAGATTGGGATGAGAGTTTCTATCATCTCAGACCTCTACTTATCCCTACGGAGAATATTGGGGAGATTTTAAGCGAAAAATACTTGGTGGAACAACGCATAAACCGGTACCAAAAGAAATATGGATCGATTGTGAGAAAGGAAGAAATCATCAGAAAAGTTGAAAGGGAATCGACTGTCTTGGTATGGACATGTTATGAGGAGGGACGAATCGCATGTGACTAAAAGAGTGATGAATATTAATGTTGATGGATGGAGAGGTAGAGGAAGACCAAAGAAACGATGGATGGATTGTGTGAGGAGTGATGTGAAGGAAAAAGGATTAAATGATTGCGTGACGGTTGACATGGGAGAATAACGTAAAAACCGGCCAAGTGCGAGTCGGACTCGCGCACGAAGGGTTCCGTACCATTATCAAAAAATACGTTTGTTGTATGGGAGCCCCACTTAGATATTTATTTTATTCTGTTTTTAGTATTTCTTGTTATAGCGGCAACAGAACAGAAACACACCATCTGTGAAAATTTCAACTGTCTAGCTATCACGGTTCATGAGATACAGCTTCTTGACAGACAGACAGACAGACGGACTGTGGAGTCTAAGTAATAGGGTCCCGTTTTTACCCTTTGGGTACGGAAACCGAAAAAAGGAGTAAATGTTAGCGTGACGGTTGACAGAGGAGAGTAGAAGAACAAAACGTGTTGCGCCGACCACAAGTAACATGGGATAAGGGCCGGAAGATGGTGAGTTTCATACCGTAGTTAGGACAGTAGCTTCACACCCTGGCTGATACTTCTCCAGGTCGGTGCGAGGTCTTCTCATGACCTTCTCTCGATCCTGCTTGTGCTTCCTGTCGGCGCCTTTTAGTTTGAACACCTGAGGGCAAGTCAAAGAACAAAATGGTTAAAATATTTTAATTTTTCTCCACACAATGGTTACCGGAAGTCGGACGGCGCTGCCGAGGCCGGAAAGAGGTGGCGAGACGATCTGGACGTGTACTGTGAGGGCTGGTCGGAGGAGGCCAGGGATAAGAGCAAATGGAAGGATTTGGGGGAGGCCTTTGTCCAGCAGTGGGACAGTATACGCATTTTTTTTTTTTTATGGGAGTTCGTTTCGACCAAAATTACGAACTTCCGAATAATTTTTTGTTCCCTAGCTAACCCTTTTAGGGAGTGACCAAAGTACTTAAGTTTGAACCGTTATACCTGCGCAGACTATCGCTCGCAGCTAACTTCCGAGCCGCCATAAAGTTTGAACCGTTATTTCTGCGAAGACCGTCACTCGCAGCTAACTTCCGAGCGACCATAAAGTTTAAACAGAACTGTCTTTAGTTCTGTTTAAACTTTATGGTCGCTCGGAAGCTCCTAACCTTTTGACGTCTTTAAATGTTGAATTTGATTTCGATGAAATTTTGGCAAATGGAACTATATCACCTGGTTCAGCACATTAGATAGGATATTATGTCCTAATGGGGATGGCAACTGTGGAACTAATAGCGCTAGCATAACTTGTACCAAGCATCGTCATTGGTTGAAAATCTGTCAATGTCATTGTAAATTTCTAAATAGCTTGTCCTCATTGGATAGATTGGGACTAGGCTATGGACACGCCATCTACAATCAGCTTTGACGAACCTTCCCCATTATCTTATCCCACTATTGAGAATTGATTGGTATGTCAACTACCCTATGGTAGTTGACATACCAATTAATTGACATACTTTTTAAGAGCTGTCAAAACGCGGTTCTCTCATAGATTTTGTATGACAATAGCACGCTGTGACGTCACTGTTTGGTCAACTAAATGACTCAACTATTTATTGATTTCAAAGCAACTAAAAATCGAATTTGGCAATTAATTGAAAATAAATCGGGTTTTCAGGCCCAAAATAAAGTTTTATTTTAGAGATTGGTGTCTTGGAATTATTGTTTTATGGTGTCAACTACCCTATTATTGTATGTTTCCCTGGGATACTTATAAAATCTTTCTTAAGTTTTGCGACATTTGCAGGGTGTCCCTGCAGTCATACTACTATGAAAAGCGACTTTATTACGTTAGAAACAGAATAGAAAAGAAAAGTTCGTAACTACTATTTAAGTCAAAATAGATAGCTCTCAATTTGAAGTCGTCATAATAATTATTATTAGGTTTCTTGATATTGTCTTTTTAATTTTTGGTATTTGTTAAAATATCTATTAGTTTATTTTATCTGTTTAAGTGTATTAGTATAAATCTAAATCTGAACTCTCGTTAGTAAAAAGTTTTTTTTTTTTAGACATTACTTTGTACCCTATCACTATGTTTTCCTATTTAACCCAAAGGTTGACTGGTAGAGAATGCCTTGTGGCATTAAGTCCGCCTATGTACCACTATTGTACATGAAGTTTAAATAAATAAATAATAGAATTTACCTTAATCTGACAGGCAGCGGCATGCAACCGTGTGTGTTCGTCGCTGGCAAGGTAGGTCTCCACTTGAATACGGAACGGCACGCCTTTTTCACCGCCATGTTTTTTGGCCGTGAACTCTGTTGATATGCAGTTCACCTGTGGAAAAAAGAAAATGAAATAGAAGATAAAAAAGTAACAGTGGATAAACGATATCAAATAAAAGTTTTTTAAATATATTTAAGTGAATTATTTGTCAATACGTCACGCCGTGGTATAATTTTTAGTGCGTTCTGACGTCACGAGCCCCCACTCCCGAGTTTTGATGCGTTTTATCTTTGTCAATATTCATTGATTTACTAAAACCAAATAACGTGTCCATTATTTACCAATACTCTAACTGACGGACTAAATAGATTTGCAATGTTTAGGGTTCCGTAGCCAAATGGCAAAAAACGAAACCCTTATGGATTCGTCATGTCTGTCTGTCTGTCCGTCCGTATGTCACAGCCACTTTTTTTCCGAAACTATAAGAACTATGCTGTTGAAACTTGGTAAGTAGATGTATTCTGTGAACCGCATTAAGATTTTCACACAAAAATAGAAAAAAAACAACAATAAATTTTGGGGGTTCCCCATACTTAGAACTGAAACTCGAAAATTTTAAAAATCTATGGATAGGTCTTCAAAAATTATATTGAGGTTTCTAATATATTCTTTTTCTTAACTGAATAGTTTGCGCGAGAGACACTTCCAAAGTGGAAAAATGTGTCCCCCCCTGTAACTTCTAAAATAAGAAAATTATAAAACTAAAAAAATACATGATGTACGAAATATATAATACGAAAATTAGTTCGAACGAGATCTAGTTAGTAGTATTTTTTTAACACGTCGTAAATCGTAAAGCGCAATTTACCTTTCATTCAATAAAGTGCGGAACCCTCGGTGTACGAGTCCGACTCGCTCTTGGCCGGTTTTTTTTTTTATACTGTCGTGCCTCCTACCTTGATATAAACGCCGACATCTTTGGTAGGGTCCCAGTAGACGTGCAGAGCGTTCAGACAGGCTGGCTGTTCTACGCGGATCACGCCGTACGACAGAGGGACGTCCACCTGAATATGGGACAAGTTTTATTAGTTTGGCTCTTATTACTGAAGCATAATTTAGTTCTTACTTCCTATAAATATGACAGCTAGCTGACTAACAGATTCAATTGAATTCCTATTTAAATACAATTTCACAGATATCAGACACTTTTTTATTTTGTCTTTCTGAGATGAAACATCTAGGCATCTAGGCGCGGGTAAAACCAAAAATGGCGTGGCGACGCATGCCGTGGCGACGCGTCGCCAACTGTCAAGTTGTCAACTCGGCCCGAACAATCCCGAACATTACCGACCTGTTGAAGCAGCATAAGATCAGAAAAAGAAAAAAAAGTAAAATGCAGCGGAATCATAATAAAAAAAAGTGAACCGTTACAGGACGCCTGGCAGATGTGAAACATCGAAATTATTTTGTACAAGTAAAGCTTAATAGACAAAATGACTCGATTCACAAAAAGAAAATCCTTAGATGGGATCGAAATCGCAAGTCACGAGATTGAAACCCAGCGCTGTGCCCCGAGACCAGCTGGCTTGTTGTAAACCGTGTCGAATATGTAGATCTTATGCTGCTTTAACAGGTCGGTAATGTTCGGGATTGTTCGGGCCGGGTTGACAACTTGATAGTTGGCAACGCTTGGTCAAGGCATGCGTCAAGGCATTTTTTGGTTTTACTCGCACCTGTAGATGTTTCACATCAAAAATCAAGTTATCAAGTGTTCTTTATCGTATGATAGTGTCTAACCTGGCGTCAGAGTTTTTATACCACCCATGGACCTCTGACTTGGCTTTACATACCGTCGAGAAATATCTCTCAGGCATGCTGGTTTCCTCACGATGTTTTCCTTCACCGAAGCAAGTGATAATTTTACAATTTTCACATGAATCCGAAAAATCAGAGGTGCGTGTCTTGGGTTCGAACTTGAGACCTATGACTGGTCAGCCCGACGGTCACACCACTAGGCTATCACTGCTATCAAGTAACAAAAAAATTTAAGACTTTCTCCCTTTCATCTGTTAGTAAGAGACAGCAATACTTTAACATTAATTGTTCAATAAGGTAGATGACAAAAAAAAACTAATTAGTCCGACAGATAGATTTCCGAAAAATATTGGACACATATTTTTTCATTTTTCACGTAAACAAAAAATGAAGACGATACAGTGAGGCTGACATAATCGCTTCGCGATTAAAGCGTTTTTCTAAAAATAAAGATTAAAAAAAAAAAGACGATACAGTGCGTCGAAAAGTCGTGTGACGTCGCACTTGAGTAAATTTTTTACTCAAATGTGACGTCACACGCCCCCACTTAAGATCTTTGACACGTCTTATCTTCGTCAATATTTATTAATTTGATAAAATAAAAAACACGTATCCAATATTTTTCGATAATCTAACTGACGGACTAAACAGAATCATATTTTTTTAGTCAGTCATCATCCCTATTAACAGTAGGCACATTACCTCTACAATTCTCTCCCCGGGCCTCTCGGCGTGCCACTGTGCTATCTGCTCTCTTTCCATGTACTGCAGCCGACGCTCGTGAAAACAGATCTTGATCACGCTCTGTTGGCAAGTCGAATCAATTAAATAAAGGGTGTAAAACACCTCTTAACGGAGCCGAAAGGCACTTGTTCTCCTCGTCATTGCAATCATTTTTTTGTTTTACACCATACCTGGGAACCTTCTAGTTACGGAGATATTGGGGGTCAAAGTTCCAACTTTTTGACAAGTTTTTTTTTTTAATACAAGTTTTTAATGTAAGATACTACTGCGGACTTTAAACACCTCCACGACCCCCGTACTATTCAATCTATCCATCAGCATAATGTTTCGAGTGCGTTACATTGAGTTCTACCACAAAACATGATTTTTCACCCCAAAAAAAAAGTCGTTTCCCAGCAATATTTTTTGCGTAAAGTTACTTAGTTTTATGTACAGAATGCTTGGTTGACGGCTTCGTGATGAGGTCTTTTACACTCTGTATAATAGTACTTTTTAAAAGTTAAGTAGAAGCCCGAATGCCTGATAGCCAGTCTTACCAAGGGGTATCAACTCGACACCCTTTACATCTAAATACCCTCGTGTCGCAAAGGCTGAAGAGCCGAAACAGTTTTCTGAAGTGTGTCACTTCACTCAGTGACGAGCTCTACACGGAAAGACTGAGCCCTAGCACACGGCGTATTTTAAACGCGCAGACGACGCGCGTTTCAGGAACGCGCGTTTTCTGCGTCATATGAGTTTTGCGTAAATATATTCAAACGCGCGTGTGAAGCGCGTTCGAAACTCGTTTGAAGTGCGTACAGAGGGTCAAAATCAGCGTAAGCAGTGTTGTCTCAACTGACGCCATTGTACAACTGACGAGGAGTCTTTGACCAAAACGCGGAAGCTACGAGCGACGACAGCGCGTCTGTATCGCTGTATCTGCGAGATGTGCGTTTCACGATCGCCCCGTGTGCTTAGGTTAAAAGGTTGCGTTCAAATCTCATTTGAAGCGCGTATACGCGCGTCATCCTCGCATCGTTTGCACGTTTAAAATACGCCGTGTGCTAGGGCTCTAAAGGTTTTAGCCCAGTTACACGACTCCGCTCCCACCCGGCAAAAAGAATATAATTCAAATATGGGCTTTAAGTATTTCTCTCTAGATATACTTTACATTGGCATTGACGGCGGTAAGCCCCCTGACAGCGAGCTGTCTGCTAATTTATGTTGCCAATGTTGTTGTTGTTTGTATTGCACGTATATATTATGTTTGTTCACAGACGTACACCATAGACGAATATCCGACCTCTGACGTCAATCATTAAACAAATAAATAAATAAATATCGCTGGACATTACACACAACACCATCTAGTGCCACACTAAGCAACGAGGCTTGTGTCGTGGACACCAGATAGTTGATATACTACATAGATACTTTTTGTTTGGTAAATACATACTTATTATAAATATACACATATAATAAGTATGTATTTCCAATACGCGTTTTGACGTGGAGTTGAGGACACCAGCCCGTTATACAATACAATACAAATATAAACATCCATGACTCGGAAATGTCCATGCTAATCACACAAACATTGGCCCCTACCGGGATTCAAATCGGGGACCCAAAGAACGTAGGTCATTAAACGTTTAATGGCAATTTAGGCTCTGTTACTATGGATTAAGGCATACAATCGAGTAAGGGCGTACACGGCTATGTTTACCTTGAGTATCTTCCCCTTGTAATGCGACAGGTCTCCTAACTTCTTCAGTTTGATCTCGTACGGCTGGCCCTGATTGAGGTAGGTCAGGGACTCTTCGTTCTGTTTGGTGGCTATGGATGTGGCCGCTGCCAACACGTATTGGAATCTGTTGAGAAAATAATAAGGTTTAAAACTAGCTAAATTATTCGGAAACTCAGAGGAGCTAAATACGTGGCTATTGCCTAGGTTGGTCTGTGGATGGGTGACCACCAATTACATACTGAGTTACCTCCGTGCCTCGGAAAGCACGCTAAGCAGTTGGTCCCGGCTGTCATTTGTAGATCTTTGACAGTCGTTACAGGTAGTCAGTAGCCCAAAAAGTCTGACAACCAGTCTTACCAAGGGGTATCGTATTACCCAGTACTAACTGGGTTCTGGAGGTCAGATAGACAGTTGCTCCATGTAAAATACTGGTATTTAACTGCATCCGGTTAGACTGGAAGCCGACCCCAACATAGTTGGGAAAAGGCTAGGCAGATAATGATTTGGAAACTTTCACAATTTTATCCATTTTCTCGGACGAGCTCTAATGAGTTTGGTTGGAGTGCCGACGTTATGATTACCTGGTATCATCCTTAAAGCTGGGCTCGGAGCGTGTCTGTATGGGGGAGTGCAGGAACCCATCCAGAGAGCCCACGGGAGAACACATCAACAGGCCAGCGTCTGTAAATCAATCGATAAATTAGACTTCACGTCACAATTTTAAATTTGAAAAAAAAAGATAGCTGATGCGAGTATTAGCTATGACAGACATTTGTTTTGTATTGTATTGTATAACGGGCTGGTGTCCGCAACTTCACGTCAAAGCGCGTATTTTGCATAAGGGCTATAATCCACCACGCGGGCAGTGCAGATTGGTAGATGTCACATGTCTTCGAATTTTTGGTTCTAGGACATGCCGGTTTCCTCACGATGTTTTCCTTCACCGTTTTGAGAGCAGTGGTGATGAAATAAATTACACAAAGTAATGCCGCCTTGCCTGGGTTTGAACCCACGACTTACTGTTCGTAAGTCGGGGCCGCCACCACTGGGCCACCGCTGCTCTACATTTGTTTTTTAACATTAGGAAGTTGAGTATTCACGAGTTGTAGAAAACCTCTTAACGAACCCGTAAGGCACTTGTTCTCCCCGTCATTACGATATTTATTTTGTTCTACACCATACCTGGGAACCTTCTAGTTACGGAGATATTGGGGGTCAAAGTTCCAACTTTTTGAAAAGTTTCTTTTTTTTATACAAGGTTTTAATGTAAGATTTTTACTTTAAACACCTTTACGTCCCCCGTATTATTCAATCCATCCACCAGCACAATGTTTTGAGTGCGTTACATTGAGTTTTACCACAAAACATTATTTTTCACACCAAAAAAAATAGCCGTTTCCCAGCAATCATTTTTGCGTAAAGTTACTTAGTTTGATGTACAGAATGCTTGGTTAACGGCTTCGTGATGAGGTTGTTTACAACCTGTATACTGTAAAAAAAACGTGTGTGGGTGGAACTGCTTCGTCTAGCGTTCGCAAGCGCGACTGCTGAACATGTGATCCTGGGCTCGATTCCCAGGTCAGGCAAAGTGTTATTGGGTTTTTCATCAGGAATTTCTCAGTAGCAGCCATGGAGTCTGGATTTGCGCACGGTTGATGGCTATGTTCGCCCCCTATTACATGGGACTTAAACCTATCTGGCGAAATGTGGGTGTACCATTAGCTACTCCTCTGCCTAAGACTCCGGGGAGTAATCCCCGGAGTCTTATGCGTTATGAGGCGTTATGTTAATATGTTATGTAAGAACTACTCACTTTTGTTTTCTTGTGCATTCGGCGAGTGATATCCGTTCATGGGTAACATTGTGCCAGGAGGCATAGTCGGCTGGCACTGCATACTCTCTGGGCTGCCTGCGATTGAAACAAAATTAAATTGAAATCATCCTGATAACTGGCAAATGTGTTGCGAAATAATATGCATAGACAACAAAGAAAGAAACGAAATAGTAGATTTTACAACAAGTGCACAAAACGAACCATTTTTCGGCGTTTCGGGCGATAGTAATGTCAAGGATAAAATGGTTTTGTGGACGAGTTATAAACTTTGCTTTTCACTTCGATTGCGAGGAAATAAAACAGTAGTATAACATTTAACATTTCTTTAATTAAAATTCAAAGTAAAATTAGTACAGTTTTGAATACTGAAGGAAATTGTTTTTCCCGGCATATCGCCGCTTTATTTTTTTTAAATCTTACGACATTCATATTAGGCTTTAATTACTCGCAGGGACATGACGTCCATACATCATTTTCCTGCCCTCGTCCCATGTGACTTGTGGTCGGCGCAGCATGACTTCTACTTCTATACTTCTCTATTACTCATCATCTCATCAGACACCGGAAGACCAGAACTGCTTTCTTTATTGGTGTTCAATTCGTTGATCATACGAAGAGAGACCTAACTAAAGGGCTTGTAAAATTTTTGTATGAAGCGTGGCTGGATTTTCTTCCGCTATTTTGTTTTTTTTTTTCGAAGTAGCGCCCACGCTTATCATCTATATTAATCGATAGCTGGTATCAATAGAAACAAGTTTTGTGTTAGGCAAAATGTTCTAAAGTGTCACGTTTCCGAGATATGAGCTATCAATGTTTAAGTCCATTCACTCCTCATTCATTAGTTAATCCATACAATAATAATAACACTAAATACTATAAAATTATTTAGACTTACCTTTAGCTCTGCCCAAGACATAGTAACCTAGATATTGTAAATTGTGTATGTAAAAAATAAGAAATTTACCTTTGGCCCCGCCCAACTATGTTCAATACATGATTGAACATGGTAGCATTATAGTTTAATTAAATGACAACATTCTGTCTTCCTTTTTGGTCATCTGCCTGGCAACACTGAGTTCCAGGAAAAGCCTTCTTCTTGACTACCACGCTCAGCAAAGGTGGCATTAAAATATTGTTTTATTCTAAAATAAACTTATAATTCTACTCTTGTTTATTAATTACTAAACAGAGTAAGTGGTGGGTAAGTGTGCATCTTCAGCACAAGCAGCTTCATAAAACGTGTATCAATCGATAGCTGGCATCAATATAAACAAGTTTTTTCTGAGACAAAATCTTCTAAAGCGTCAAGTTATGACTCAAGTTACAGGAAGTATAACTCGGAAACGTGAAACTTTTGAACGTTTTGTTTCAAACAAAACTTTTTATATTGATACCAGCTATCGTTTAAAAAAGATCTTCTGCGTGGCCGCTACTTTGAAAAAAAATCAAAATGGCGGAAGAAAATCCGGCCAAAAAATTCAAACACCTTTGTTCACTTTACTATAGCGAGAACCTTTAACGCCATCTACTAGCAAACAACAGAACTATTTCACACTATCATTTCTAGAAACAAATAACAGATGGCGCCACTTACCATGCTGCACCATCATGGTCCCATTGTGTGGAGGCGATTGCTCGCAACTGCCCTCTTCCATGGCATCGCGATTACCATCGACCACCATGCTGGTAATCTGTGTAAAAAGAAAGAATATGACAATGTAGTTTTGAAATGTACTTGAGTTTTATAGAATTTTGAAAGAGTGTCGGGGAGTGGTTAAATGTTCAATGAGATTGGACGAAATCTCACCACCAATACGACTCTTTTTGCTTGCAGGATTTGGCCGCTATTGAAGCGCTTATTTAAGCTCATCAACCAATAGCATCGCAGCATCTGATCCCTTGTTTTTATAATGAAAAAAAAAGGTCGAAAGAAAAAAAAACCAGTAACAGTTCTTCTTCTTCTTCGTGACGATGATTCGTTAAGTGTGGTAAACAGATGTGGAGATCGTGTGCACGGGATTTTGTTTTAAAAATGAGCAGATTTCGTCTGAGCTCGTGGTACAGTACCGCAGCGGCAAATCCGTATATGGCGGCAAATCTGTATATGGCAACATTGCCGCCTGGTGTCGTTTTTAGTTACATAGAAACCGGTTGTGTCACAGCGCTCTGTGATTGCGGTTGCAGTCGCCTTGGGAATGGGCACAATGGTGTTTTTATAAAAAATCTTGGCAATTAAGAAATGTAGGTAAGGGGCCATCCTTTAATCACCTAAGGTGTTTTAGGCCACATTTATACCCTTCACTCGCACTTGCTGATACGTCGTGAGGTTTGAGGCCACCCCTCCTACCCCTCCCAGCATCACGTGTATTTTTTAGGATTAAAAAGATCAGAGAGGTATCTTTTTTAGGAAAAAAAATTACATTAATATATTTATGTACATAAATATGTTTTTTGGACACATTGTCACTTGCTCAGATTTTTACGTGGTCACACAATTCAATTAAACACATTAATTTTTTTTTCACACAATGTTAACCGTGTTTTTTTTTCTGACTGCCTCCCCCTGTGATTAAAGGACGACCCCTAAGTAGAAAAATCATATGCTTTATGATAACACAACAGAATGAGTTAAATTTGATGTTTCTAATTAAAATAATTGGAATTCTAAACTTCATTATCAGATCAGCTTGGATTTGGTTTTACATTGAGTCAGTAATATTGACGTTTAATATCGTTTGTTCAGTTAAAAAAGGTCTCTGAACTCATACAAAAAAACATTTATTGCTAAGGTGACTTCCAATAGTGGATCTAATCTTTTCCATTTTTTAACATTTAATCATCAAATTGCACATTAAACTTAAATTCTATACACATTAAGTTTTTTAAAAACATGCAGTTAATTAGTTATATGCTCTTAGCAATAATATCAGCGAATGTAAACATTAATGATAACTGAATGGAAAAATAATGTCAAATAGGCATGACAAGACGTTTCGTTGCTGGAAATTTTTGTATTAAAATGCACATTACAGTGAAAAATAATAAACGAAGAAAATTATAAGAGAAGATCTATTTCTGTCGTTAAGGCAATAATGCAAGCAGATATAAGAAACTTTACTACTTTCATTAAGGGGGCGTCTAGAATGAAATTAGAAAATGATTTAACAAACATAAATTAGATAGAGCGTGGAAGCCGTGGCAGGCATAATATAAAAGTGAATTTAAAAAGGCAGCATTTAGATTTTGGAGTAAGAGGTGAAACGAAAGACGGGCTGAACAGATTCTGGTTAAGTTCTAGCAAAAAGACAAGACATCTTGAAGAAGATAAAATATCCACCTCCCATAAATTCTTGAAATCCCTGTCAGTTACAGCATGTCCCGGCTGTATCTCTGTATATTCCGCGCTGATCTGAGAATTAGAAAGAAAACCATGGTCTATCAGTAGTCGGGATTATGATACACAAAAGTGTACGTGATGAGGTGTCAAATGCATAGAAAAGTAAGCGGTTAACAACTAGGTCGGAGAAAGAATAAAATTTGCACGAAAAGTACATGAAAAATAAAATAATTGTGCTGATAAAATAATTATTATGCACGAATGTAAGAGAAAATAATTAAAATTAAAAAAATAATAAATTATAATTACATTTTTCTACTACTTTATGTTGAGTAAACGGCTGCGTCGATTTTTCTGTTATAAAACGCAATTTCATTGTAATCTTCAAGAAAATCCAAGATTAAAGCTGTTTGTGAAGAAACTGAGGTTTTAATTATTGTAAAACTTCCAAATGTCCACTACTGGACATAAGTAGTTACTTATATATTTATTTAATACTCTAAGCACACCTAAAGAACAGAGGCGGACTTAATGCCAATGGCATTATCTACCAGTCAACCTTTGGGTGATGCAGAGACAAACTTTGGTAGGTCGAGGAAATAATAAAATCTTAATTTGTTCGGAGATGAGAAACGAAAAAAAATGTGCTGAACGAAGAATAAGACGTTTTATTTGCACGAAATGATGATTGCGTTGGATGAGATGAGTAACGAGACAAGTATGTTGAAGGAACACCTCCAACGTACTTATAAATCTACCTCCAAAATTCTTCTTCGGATGTATAGAAGCGGGAGCGAGTGTTGCAGGACAGATAATAGGTTTGTATGAAATGTACGGTTTTATTTTGCCACTTACCTTACAGTAAGTGCGTAATATGCTAGAAGAAGTATGTCTTCATTACAAAGAAGAAGACAAAATTACATGACTAAGCTAAAGATATCCAAGATTCGTAACAGAAAAGAATGCCTTAGTAGAAATATGCTTCATCGGAAACGAAAAAGGACACAAATGCAGATGTATAGACGCCAGATACTTATGCAAATAAAAGCATGAGGGTTATGGACTTATTGGAAAATTTTTGGAGAAGAAAGCGGACAAACGCAAGGCAAGCTACAAAAAATAAACATACTACAAAAGAATAAACACTAGTACAGAGTTTAATTGAAATTATTAGCATTTCTGGTATTCAGTTTGCGTCAATTTACCTCGTTATTTCTGAATCAAATAACTGACAAAGAATAAAAGTTGTCATTCGAATTGAAATACCACTAATGTTTCTAGTCAAGTTGCTAGACTTGAACTTGGTCAAAATAATAATATGTTCATAATTATGGATTAGCACTTACATCTATTTGAATGTTGCTAATGTTTCAAATTAAACCCTGCATATTTGATCTGCTTGGTTACCTGTCTTTCATCAGGTCTTCGCGGAGGCCACGCCCGCCGCGGCGGGGAGAGGACGGCGCCTCCACCATTGGGCGAAAGTGCCTCCTGCTTAAACACAGCCAATGATGGCAGCGACAGCAGCGCCTCGCTACGGTGAGAAAAAGTACTACACGGTGAGTTTTTTGAGGGTTCGATAAGAGATGGCGCTGTATTAAAATATGTAAAACTTTAACACAAAGGTGCTTTTTCTAGGTAAATGATGGAACTGACCAATGGTCTGCTAAAATAGGAACAACTAGTTTTCAAATCTGTATTATTCCAAAATCTTGCATGAACAAACCCAACTGAAAGTAACAGCAACAGCGCTTCAGCAGGGAATAATACATGCTCGTTGTGGTACCACTTAAATACTTTTTCCGACTATTGCTATTATGCTTAAGATTTTTTATTTCTTTCTTCAAAAAGTTTTGATAATAGATGGAGCTGTACTCAAAGTTACTTGCAAGTTTTAGTGATACTCACTTCATAGACAGCTCGCCGGGTAAATCTAGGTCGAGGTCGTTGACCTGCCAGCCCGGAGACATGTGTGATGACGAGGAGCTGGTGCCGCTGCCACCCATGTCGCTCAAGGCAGCTGTGGGAAGACAAAATAATCTTTATTTTCTCTTTATAAAGAACGGTTTTTGATAGATCTTGCATTTTGAATTGGAATGTGTTTCGGCACACAATTTGGCGAATGTGATTGTTGCCATAGCTTATGTCAATGCCGAATTCGGTTCTCTTGTTTGCTGGTGAATTTCCATTGAAGTGCAGATAGGAATTTCGTTGAATAGTCTGTTCATTAATCTATAAATTGTACAAATCCGAATAAATTCGTTTTTAGTGTCTTGCCCTAGATTACAGACGGAACCATAAGTAATTACTTAACTAATAAAATAAGTACGATGACTATTATGTTGGATATTTAGAAACTTTTGAAACAATATGACTAAATAGCAAATAATAAATTCTTAGGTGAACCGATTCCACAATGTTGAATTCAGACATTTTATATTTTAATAACGCTCTGAATGACCTGTAAAATTAGAGAAATTGGCATATACTCGTAAACGTTCATTTCATTATCGAGTTAATGTTTAATTTAACAAAACCAAACCGAGTGAATATTAATTACATAAAAACAATAAAAAAAACTATTCACTCGAGGGAAGGGTTTCATATAAGGTGAGTTTGTTTCTCACCAAAGACGTATTGAAGACACAGTGTTTTTTTTTAAATTAATTTACTGAAACCAAAATCATTTATCATTAAGATAAATAAATAAATTCTTTATTTCACTAAAAGCCACCACAGTACAAGAACCAAAGACTAAGAGCATAATAAGGCTTATAAGTAGGTCAAAATAATTTTAATTCTTTGACTCCTAAACTAGGTGTATGTGCCTGTGTCTTAGGAGTCAATGATTCTCCATCACAAACAAAGCCTAAGCATAATAAATACTCCATTAAGTCCCCCCTATATCAGTGAAATAAAACAAATCACTAACAATAACAAGAGTACGTGTGAGATTGATGAAACGCCCTCGTATCCAGAATGAGTTAGTTCGATACAATTGACTTCTTGACCTCCGATAGTTCTTGTTTACTCTTACTGGACGTTTATTATCTTTGGAAGACATAATTTCGGGTCTCATTGGCAAATAACAAAACAGTACGGGTAAGATTTGCACTCCAATTGTGAAAACTGAATTTCAATTTCATAATTCAAAATATCTAAAATATTTTCACCGAAACTCTAAAATCGGTTTGGTTAATGCTAATTATTGCTTTTCCCGCATGTGGATACTTTTGTAGGCGTCGGGGCAGTGCTACATCCTGCATCAAAGTCTGGAGCTTTTTCGAAGAATTAACATCAAATATTTTCATAACTTTTAAGAGAAACAAACACACTATGGAAATCTTTGAACAGACTGCGTGCTCAGGTTGGCCACTGCCGAACCAATTTGACTAGATGGGGTATAATCGACCCATCTTGGACACAATGCGAGTGTGGAGCGCCAACACAGGATATGCCACACCTTCTCTCCTACCCATCGTGCACAACTAATTGCACACTCCAGGACTTGAATGAGGCAAACGACCAGGTTGTTACGTACTGGTCGGACAAAATCGAGTCATCATTTCGAGAAGATGTCATGGATTTATGCAAATTAACGATTGATTCCATAACATATGCTTCTTGTACAGAGGCTACTAGATTACACTACAGTTGATGGATTGCAAAGCAAAGTTAATTCTAAATTGTTCTCGTGGCGTCTATTTCTATTGCTTTACCGTATACAACCAAGTGGGAATCGCTTTCATTGCGTTTCGAATGTCTACAACGAGTTTCAAGAACTGATTGATACAAACTTTTCGATACCTTATGTCAGTCTTACACATTTTTGACTAACTATGTCACTTTGCGTAGACCATAAAGTCTATAATAGTAAAATTCCTTGTTACAAGCCTCATTCCAAGTTCTAGCCCACATTTAAATATCAATAAAGCCATTGAAACATACGTTAAACAATCCAGCACTCTTGCCTTCTTATCAGCTACACTTTGACCGAGTCGGAGTACTGAACTAGTTGCAACTACTTCGGGTATCTGTATCTGTTTGAAATGAATTAATTTAGTTCGATTTGAATGATGATATTTTTGGTGGTGTTGCGTTGTTATGTAATGTCTTGGGAGATTATTGGGAGTGGCAAAACATTTTTTTTCTGTTTTATTGGTTGGTAGTAAGATCAACTGGTTACCGGCCCAACTTCAATGCCAAGTGTAGGTAATTGATTATTCTATAAATTGGTTTTACAAACACTTTTACGCATTAAAAAAATTGGAACACCTGATGACGTCAGTATTTGCAATCCTTTTAATCTGAGAAGAAACAGAAATTAACTCAAAGGTCACAGTTTCTTCTATACAGTCCAAACATTGTCTTGGTCAGATCATGTGAGGACTATGCAGACCTTTTTCTAAGCCTATGGAAAGGAAACACTCAGATTTGAGTGGACCTGTTCAATCAGTGCAAGCGTATGTCAGTAATCGTGTGAGCTCAACACAGAACTTAAGGAGGTCACAGACCTTTAACAAAAACGTAAATTATTTAAAATGTTGCGTGGTTCACAAGGGACTTTGGTACCTTAATGGAAAAAAGGTTTAACAAGTCCGTTAATCGCCAGTCTTTAAATGCTAATAGCCCGACGCCTCGGAATTAAAAGCTTTATCAATCGTTGTTCTAAGCCGTCACATTCTCCCGTAACGTTTTCCAAGAAGCTAGTCTAGTCCAGCACATGGTAATCTAGGAAGCTTTTTAAAACCATAGAATGGGCTTGGAATTGCGTAGCAAACTTCCAAATTATCACCATTTACAAAACAAGTAAGATGCAAAAAAACAAGATGATTTCATAGCTTTGATTTCTTTTTTATATCTGACCTGGTACTTGTGATAATGGAAAATTACTACAGACACTATCTCTGTAGGCACCGGTGCCGAGTCACAATTACATAAACTACAGATAAGTACCATTCTGCCACTAAAAGTGCTACTCGAGAACATTTAAATGTGTCTTGTGAACATTTAAACCTACATTCGATCGTTGAACTTTTAGAGCCATCAAAATGATTATATTAAATAGGTTAATGGACATCAATTAAAATGTTAACGAATGAAAAGAGTTAAGAGCTCTTATTATTACGACTTATGTCTTCAAAGTATTATATTTAAGTGCTTAAGTGGGTCCATGTGGCAAAATAATATGATACTTTCGAAACTGGAGGTAGAATATTCTCTGTGCTACTTGTCTGCCATGTAAAATAATTTCAGTAATTTTCACTAGACCTTATTTTTTATTTTGAAGTCGTTGTTCAGAATTTATTCTGCCAAACGGAATGAAAGGATCATTGGTGTGATCTTCGCCTCTTTTCACCAAAATGTGACTACATCAAAGGTGACCGTAACTTAACGAAGTAAAATTCTAAAAAAAGATTATTATTATTAAACTTACACACACTATCTTTACATGATGACAAATACAACAGTGGTTTGCAAACACACACACCAGATAAATAGAAAATCAAGTTACGGCTAATACTAAGTTATATCAATTTGATCGTATTTTATAAAAGATTGCATGACATAGTTGGATGAAAAATAAAATGTTGGCTGCTCCCAGTGACAAAATATAAACACGGAATCCAAGACAACAAAGTAATAAAGAAGTGAGCAGAGCTGGTCCGAGTAGAACTAACAAAGATAGATCCAATAGCTTATACTTATTAGAAAAGGTTAAGATGTAAGGGTGCTGGAAGCACAAGACAAGTTGTTGTGACAAGCTGTAGACCGTTAGCCAGTGGACGTCTTTCCGCAGTATGATAGTGATGAGCAGTAAGCTGTTTAAAAGTAGAAAGTAAGAAAGAAAGCAAAAAAGTACCGTATGCATTGTAAGTGATGCTGGCAAACGCATGAGCTCCAAATTCCGTGAATCTCCTCCCCTCCCTAGCTTCTCTTGCAGCAAACTGCAGCACCGCAGCAGCGGAAACTCGGTCCTGCTGCGGCGTCGTATCCTCAACCATGGCCGACAGCTTGACGTCTCACACCAAGAGATGGCGCCACTAGTCTATTATCAATTCAGCAACCCGCTAGATGGCACCTCAATGAGTTTCACTCTCGAAAGTTTTGGGGTAACACTAATAGATGGTGTTGTTTTCAATGAATCAGTTTGTCATTTCGAATAACAGAGGGCGGTAGTGTCGGATGTACTTTCACGTGAATTTTTGGTGGAATATCACAGCCGGAATTTGTTTTTCTGGGTCACTGTCAGAAGTACCAGTTACAAAACACACATTTAAACGTCCAAGTGCACGATTGGCTGACTATAATATTTCTATGATATTTTGTGGCGCTTCGAAAATGTTCGAGTGTCATTTTATTGAAGAAAATGTTATAGCACTTCACTTTTTTATTTATTGTTTTGTTTTCACTTCACTTGTTAAACTTTTGGTCGGGATTCATACTTGGCAACATTTTAAGGCTGGTTCTCTTTTACAATAATTTTGGTAGCCCGTTAACAACCACCGCTGTACACAAAATTGTATGTGTTAAAATGTCCACTTTCAAATCTTATTTTGTAAATAAGCACAAATAAAATGACTTAGTGAACTCCTTGATGAGTACCGTTATTTAAACGCAATAAACCAAAAAAACTGTTGTGTTTCGAAATTGTTTTTTTTTTTGTTTTGAATTGTTGTGTTTAGATATCGAACGAGACGACTCGAGACGTCTCAGCAGAGTTTCGCTGGCAATTTAATTTTAACATAGTACTAAGTACAATAAAATGATACTGTATATTCACTACACTTTTTGCTAGATGTTACTGTCTTAACAATTGATTACAAAATGACCTGAGATCAATTAGTTGCTATAAGTTTGAGTATATAAACAAATGTGCGATAATACGTGCCGTTTATGATGAAAGGTCTACGCGTGATAATTTTGCAGAATTGCACATTTGTAAACGTGCAAGGGGAATGAAATGACTTCATAGAATCAAGGAAATGGCGTTTCAAATGATACCAGAATAGGAACTCTAATCTTAAACAAGATTTTTGATTAATTTGGTATGTTCCTTTGTGAGAAGCAAAATAGGCTCAATGTAAACGTCTGAATTCAGCGGTAGACCACAGAAAACATGGATGGACTGTGTGAAGGATGATATGGCTAGAAAGGAGGTGACTGCTGAGATGACGAGTTAGTTATAGAGAAGAAGAAGACATGCTGGTCGGTAGAAGCAACTTAAATAAAACCTTAATTTAACGAAAATAAAGATAATTATTACTATGACAGTGTCAGAGGTTAAATAAACTGTGAAAGGACTAGATGGCAGAAAACATAGGAAAGATACAAGTTTTTTTTTATAACGGAATCTTTAGCAGCGCTATTTGCCAATTAGTATTTAGCAAAGTCAAGAAGATAACACCATTTTTATAGACCCACGCAATTAAAAGCTGACAATTAAACTTACGGCTAAATATTTTGCAGAGTTAAAATTTCGATTCTCTACGCTGAGCCGAGTGTTGAAAATGCAATAGCATGCTTCTGGGACGCGAACAAGACATAACAAATGTGACAGATACGAAATTATACAAATAATGAAGCATGTTTATTTAGATAACTAGAAGTTACGTCACAAGCGATAATTGAACGTGATATAATAATACGAATTGTGTACGAAAACTCTTAAATAAGAATGGAATGGAAGGAAGAGGTCGATTCATAAATTGGCGATTATGAAATACCATTGAAGCGTCAAAAGATCCTTATGCAACTTGTCCTAAAACAGTGTCAATTAAGGGACTCCGGGTTACTAGGAAGCCTGATCGAAAAACCCAATAACCCCCACATGAGGATCGAATCAAGAACTCACGCTCAGCACAAGATTACGACATAAACAAGCTAGATAAGCATAACTTTAACGTACCATCCTCAAGTTAATCCTCATCCTAGTCTTTTCCTAACTATGTTGGGGTCGGCAGCCAGTCTAACCAGATGCAGCTGAATACCAGTACTTTACATGGAGCGACTGCCTATCTGACCTCCCGGACAACCCAGTTAGTACTGGGTAATGCAATACCCCTTGGTAAAACTGTTGTCAGATTTTCGAGCTACGACTACCTGTAACGACTGTCGATCTACAAATGACAGCCGGGAGCTGTCGTGACGTGACGTGACGTGATGACGTGGCTTAACGTGCTTTCCGAGGCACTGTGCAAACTCGGTATGTAATGGGTGTAAACCTATCACCGGACGGACCTAGGCAAGCTCGGCTTAACCTGATGATAGACTAACAGCTACTTACTTAAAACCTTAAATTCATTATTCAACTGTAGACAACGCACAAGCTAAACAGCTGGATCTCGAAGCATGCAATTTAACGAAGAAAACCTTTGGAAATTCGTCCCCTAAATAAGGGATGAATGGACGCTATGGAGTCACAGTTCACAGCGCCCTTTACACCGCCAGAGACAGAAACAGATGGAGAAAGATCATCCGAGAGAAGTTGATGCAGAAGGTAGGTCACGACCCTCAACATTGAGGATAACGAAGCAAGAAGGAGGTACCTATGGAAGTTCGTTATTTAACCGATATGATGCCATGGTGCAAGGTTTATAACAAAATATAAACCAGAAGACAGCAAGACAGACTGCTGCCGCCACTCAAACCAAATATGAACAACAATAGACGCAAATGTTTGTTCATTTTATTGTACAAATTGTCACATTTGTCATAGCAGCGTACGTCACGGATATTAGCACTATCCTATGATGTTCAAAATGGTAGCACTCATATTGTTCGATGACAAATTGACGCTCGCAGATACGTTAAACCAAACACAACTAACCCATGGCAACTAACTAACAACTAACTAACCTCAGCAACCGTTTGAACAACGACCTGTGCGGCTGTTATTTTTAAGCCACAAGCTTCTCCAAATTCTGTCTTTCTTTTCAAAGAAAAGGGAAGAGGAGTGTCCTAACACCTGTGGTAGGACACTCCTACATTATTACATCAGCATTGGGTGGGTATCAGTGGAGTCCCTTTTTTTTTTTTTTTTTTTTTTCGGATGGGAAATCACCAAATGACTTCTCCCGCTCTGGGCGGAGCAGGAGGGAGTGTCAGACTTTTACTGACTAAAACCCATCCATGTTCCTTCATCGCCCTTTGTGTTCCGGGGCCACGGTATCTCTTTCGAATAGTCCCGCAACCCCGGCAGGCATCGGTCCTTTCGGACCCCTTCCTTTTTGCTGACTCTCTTTGAGGCGCGCGTGGAACACGAACGCGCGCGCGTGGAACACGAACGCGCCGTCGACACGGCCTGTCGTCATGAGACGGACGGACGGCGAGCTAGCCCATAGCCCACCGTCCACAGGCCCGCGCCTACGGTGGCCGGGGGCCACGTTGTGGCCCCCGACGCCCGGGGGTCTCCCGCGGCGGCCGGGACGCTGTGAGGTTCTCTCCCTCTTACGTTCCGCCACCTCCTTCTCTAGCATTACTGCTTCGCAGAAGGAGGTGACGGCGTCCCATTCCGTCTCGCTCCGGACCATGGCTTGCACCAGGGCCGGACGCGAGAGGTCGCCGCCGCCAATCGCCGCTTCGAGGACACGGCGGTGCTCCGCCCACGCGGGGCACAGGCACACCTCCACCGTGTGCTCCACCGTGTCCTCCGGTCGATCCTCGCAGTGGAAACACCCGGGCGTTTCCTCCCGCCCGATTCGGTGCAGGAACCTCCCGAAAACACCGTGTCCGGTGAGGACCTGCGTCAGGCGGAAGGTGAGGACGCCGTGGCGTCTCTCAAGCCACTCCTCAAAGAGGGGACTTACCGCCACTATTGTGGCGTGCCATCAGTGGAGTCCCTCATTTCGCTAGATTGTGCTTGCAGCGGTCTACTTGGATGTACACTTGATTGAACGTTTTTCACATATGCCAGCCAGTCGCCAACATTCAAGGTGAGTTGATGACTTGTCTGACTGACCTGGAAATCTTTAAATAGACTCCGGACCCAGGTTGGCTGCGGCAAGGAAATCCTGCTCAGGTGGAGATTCATTATTAACTTTGTCTTGGAGTCTAAATATGGTGCTGTTCCACAAACGATGGGGCACTAAATATTGTATCCTGCGCGTCCTGCTGTCCAGCTCATTGTTAATTACAGGAGCTGATGGAAACTACTAAAAGCGCCAAACTATTGGCTCAGTTCTGAGCCGACACAATTTAGATTGCCATCGACAGGCTAAGAAGAATAAGAGATAATATATATGCCAGTCCATGTGGGTCCGCTAGGGCTGTGTTAGTCACAATTAAAAGACAGGTAAGCTAGCTGCACTACAGATCTTTCAGGGAACACTCGCAAGACAGCTAAACACAAGCAAATAAAACACGTCCGTTACAGACCTTATCTACATTAACCTATAAAGTATAAAATCTCTCCGCATCCAGTATGACCGGTCTAAGGCCGTGGGGTCACCTGGTATCAGATCGTTATTACTAACAGTTTCGGTGCTAACAGGCGGACACGCGCGAGGTCATAGTTCGAATATAATAAGATTTCATATCTTCATATTGATGAGGATATTGGGTTTTTGAGAGCTGTTAAAATATAAAAGAATCTAACCTAAAGCAGCGGTGGCCTAGTGGTGACGGCCCCGACTTACGCACAGCAAGTCGTGGGTTCGAACCCAGGCAGGCGCATTACTTTGTAATTTTCATCACCACTGCTAACAAAACGGTGAAGGAAAACATCATGAGGAAACCGGCATTTCTTAGAACCAAAAAAATCGAAGATATGTGACATCAACCAACCCACACTGGGCCCGCGTGGTGGATTATAGCCCATTCCCTCTCTAGAGAGGAGGCCATGTGTCCCAGCAGTGGGAACATTATAGGCTGATTATGCTACCGTTGAGGGAGGGAAAGCGCTACAAACCTTCCAAGTAACTTTACAGCCTTTTGTTTTGTGGCGCATGAAGTAATACGTTTAAAAGAGGACGACGTGTATCCATATAATAGGCATGACGACAGTATCAAAAAATTGCAAATCTATTTAGTCCGTCAGTTAGAGTATTGGAAATTAATGGACACGTATTTTTTGTTTTTGTAAATCAATGAATATTGATAAAGATAAAACGCATCAAAACTCGGGAGTGGGGGCTCGTGACGTCAGAACTAGCTAAAAATTATACCTAGGCGTGTCGTATTGAGAATTTTAAAAGCGTCATATCTTCGTCAATTTTGATTTACGTAACAAAAGAAAAAACATGGTTCAAATATTTTCTGAAAATCTAACTGACGGACTAATTAGTTTTTTTTTTGTCGTCTCGCCTATTGGTAAACTAATCATAAAATGACGTTATAATTGACAGATCTGGTATGATTGATCAGATCACTTTTTGGGTCAAAGCATAGGTAACACAAATATCAAAATGTAGTGGTGTGGTATAGGTATAAAAACACTAATTAAAATCGAGACAACTTCAAAAAAAAAAATAACATAACAAAACATCAGACAACAGGTTATGATAACAGTATTTTAGGTGATTAACTAATCAATTATTACACTAATTGGTGATGACTTGAAATACCTAGTAATTACATACTTACCTACGTCTTAATGCCTGTAAAATACTAAAGAAACCGTTAGAAACACCAAGGCATTGCTGTTCTTTCTTGGGGAGCTGTGGTGGATGTAATGATCAGTCGTCCCACCCGTGTGCAAAACACGTTTTGAAGGTGGAGTTATGGGCAACAGCCCGATACACCATCTTGGGTTCCTGGTTCCTGGATCCTGGTGTCACCTATCATGGGTTTCTCAAAATTAAAAACAAATTTCGACAAATTGAGGACCTCCTCCTTTTTTGAAGACAGTTTTGTAATCGTAGAAACAGAAGATGGTTCATGTAAAATACTGGTATCCAGCTGCATCTGCTTAGACTGGAACCTGATCCCGAACTGACAGACAGTCAGCTATTAGGAGAACAAAAAAAGGGCGATTAATTAGATCAGTAGACCATTCAATCAAAAGTGTGCTGATTAACTTGCAATTCTAGATGACTAGCTTTTAAAGGTGGGCGGGACATGGTGATGGTGGAGCAGAGGTTTAACAAAATGCTTGCCAGGAGAGAAGGTTGCCGGATTGGCAGACTAATAGCTAGATTCGATTTTACACGATCTTCAAAATAGACAAGACACGACAGAGCGAGGAAGCATCAGAAAAAAGAAGAGCCCTATGTTCGACAGAGGGTGGACCAAGACAATTTTACGCGCAACATCATTTGCCTAGCCTTTTATCAACTATGTTGGTGTCGGCTTCCAGTTTAACCGGGTGTATATGAATACCAGTATTTTACTTCGAGCTATTGCCAATCTCGCAAGGAATATTGGTTTCTATTCAACACACACAAATACTTAAAGATACGACGAGGTGGTCCGATCCACAGTATTGTGAGACCAACGAAGAAGAAGATTATATATTACTATCAACAAAAAAAGTAGCATGGCATCATTCACATAGCAACAAGACGTTTGTACAGATAAAATGTTGAGGTATAAAGTTTATGAGGTTACGGATAACAACTAGGAAATTATAACGATTCGTGAATAGTTCAACATTTAGAGAAAAATATTTATCATTTACTTTAATTAAGGACTGAAATAGAAGAGCTTACTGCTGATAATGCGAACAGAGGAATCAGAAATACTTGGAAAGTAAGTAGACAAAACAAAATACTTAGTGGCGGGTAAATGAGGATGAAAGATTTGATGCAGAGAAATGAGACAAATATCACAAGGAAAGATTTGTTTAATGTCTGTGGCTGGCTATACGAGAGTAGGGGAATACCAAAGAAACATTACATTAATGTGTGAACGACTTTATGGCTAGAAACTTAGAAAGGAAGTAGTATGGAAGAAGACATAGCAAAAGCGATAGCAAAAAGAAAGTGTAAGTGCGCGGGCCATATATGCCGTAGATTGGATGGAAGATGGGGGAAGATTGTGCTGGAGTGGAGACCACGGTCGGGGCGGAGGGATGTGGGAAGACAACCGACTAGGTGGACAGGCGATTTGGAAAAGACCTACAATCAATATTAGGTGGCCATGCTGAAGATGAGATGGAAAAAGACATACTGCGCCGATCCATTGGGATAAGAGCAAGAGATTGATGATGGCTGGTAGTGAAAGCAAGTCTACGTAGCCAAAATAGACTAGTTAAGTCAGGGCTATATGGATCTAAATAAACGGAACGAAACTAACATGGAATATATGCCAATGCCGCCGATCAATGTTCATTGAAAGCCATGTTGGATTAGACCGAAGATGAACCCCTGCGTGAAGACTGCAAAAGTGCAAATTACAACGGCTGTCAAGTTATGAAGACGTAGAAGATAGGTTCCGAAAGCCAAAGTACCCAGTTGGAACGCAAAACCAAAGTAACCCATGTATGCTGTACCCAAGGAATGAGTATATAAGAGGAAGTTATGTGGTAACACGTTATCGTGGTATAGAGATGTAATGCGAAGGAATGAGGAAAATGTTCAAGGAAGATCAAAGAAACGATGGATGGACTGTGTGAAGGATTATATGGCTAGAAAGGAGGTGACTGCTGAGATGACGAGTAATAGAGAAGTGTGGAAGAAGAAGACATCTGCGCCGACCACAAATATATTGGGATGAGGGCAAGAGAGTGTGTTGGTGATGTCTCCAAGGAGATTATATTGTTTTAACTATGGTTCTCACATAAGGTACCATCTCAACATGAATGATGTATCCAAGATTTTGTAACAATATTTAGATTGAAAAGACTGTCCGTGGAGTTTCTTGCCCGTTCTTCTCCATAGAGATCTACGCTAGGGAATGGGCAACTATAGTACTTTCACAGTTTTATGTCTTGTGACTGGGACTGTAGCTACATTTAATTTCCATTTTTATTTCGACAGTTCAAATTGCCTGTAACTGACTTACTTGAAATAAATCCTTTTTTTTTGCGTGGGAAATCATCAAATGACTTCTCCCGCTCTGGGCGGAGCAGGGAGGAAGTGTCAGACTTTTACTGACTAAAACCCATCCATGTTCCTTCATCGCCCTTTGTGTTCCGGGGCCACGGTATCTCTTTCGAACAGTCCCGCAACCCCGGAGGATGGACCATCCTGGCGCAGTCGTACAAGGAGGTTTTGAGGAATAGAGAACTTGAGGTGGATAGCCGTGAGACCCAAACCTAACCAATGCTTATTATATGAAATGTTGGATCTCCTAGAAGACCATTTTTGAATAACATTTGTAATCTGAAGTTAATCCCTTCACAACTGCATAAAAGAGAAGGAAACTATTATTAATAGAACTCGTATCAAGATCTATTTAGTACATTGACTACCTGTAACGACTGTCAAAGAATTCGGGACCAACAGCTTAACGTGCTTTCCGAGGATCATATTTTGGATTAATGTTGTTCCTATCGCTGTAGCACAACTGTCAATTTACAAGTCCAAGACAGTCAAAGCACCAGATAAGTAATGTTTGTTTAAAGATCTTGACCTTAGACTTCGAAATCTCTTCTTCAGGCGACAATTTGCAATTGCTCATTGCAAAGCATGAAGACTAGTGATCATATATAACGTAACATCACGCCTGTAATCCCCGTAGGGTTAGGCAGAGCTGTACCTATTAGTACACCCACATTTCGCCAGTTATGTTTAAGTCTCACTGTATCATGTCATAGGGGTCAAGCCTATTGCCATAAACCGGGCAAGCGTCATATCCTCGTCAATTTTGGTTTACGTAACAAAAGAAAAAACACGTGTCAAATATTTTTTGATAATCTAAATGACGGACTAATTAGATTTTTTGTCGTCTCGCCTATTGTATAAGCGACACAGAGCCAATTACAGGTTCTCACGAGTAGACACAGAGATGGTAGTAGAAACCTTAGGATCACCAAATAGCAAGCACGATAATTTATTCTTAAGAGCGGCCAACCCGCCATACTTTTCGCGAGAATTTTGACAAACGCTCGTGCGTGATTATGCTGTTGTTATGTTATGTTATATGTTTTTGAACTGATAGGTATCATGTGCACTATATCTAAGCTTCTATCAAAGCAAAAAATAAAAATTTGTAGGAACAAATTCAGTATAAGCCTCCAAAAATTGCTGTTTTGCACAAATTTTACCTCAACTTTGGCCGTTCATAATGTACTCATAAATTGTAAAAGTAAAAAAAGCATCCCGATAGAAGCCTTGCAAATGTAGTGGAGATTCTAAATAACAAATATTTATTTCACAAACTTGTAAGACTTATTCAAAAACACGTATTTCCTGGAACAAGTTTTAAAAATTTTCGAACACTATCTTTCGTTCAATGTCCTCGCGTTAGTCGGTATGAGGTGCGCGGGTGACGAGTAGTGCGGGGTCGGAGCTAGGGAAGATAGGGCAGTTGAAAGAATACCAACGCGATGACTCTGGATGAAACAACAAGCTTTTCGACCATGCCCGCGTTGACGATTGACGGGCCGGCCCTCTTAAGCAGAAAGTGTAGTGTAACAATAAACTATTATTACGAAACCCCCTAACTAAAATAATTATTACTTTGTTTTAAGATAGCATTAATTTCTTTTCCAATTCAAGCTCTACACACACCATTAAGGTTTTAAAAACCACACTGTTTTTTTTCAACTTTTTGGGATTTTCACAACACTGCACTTTTGAGTATTGCAACAATAAAATTGTAGACACGTTTGTCGTTCGCGACGAGTAGTAAGACACTGTTTTGTGTATGTATTACAATTCATAACTCGTCATTATTGTATTATCAGTAATGGCCAAAGTTTAATTTTATAAGATTGTAGAGTATTCTGCCTAAAATGGGCTTGAGTCTGTGAGACTATAGGACGATTTGACGTTTAAAATTTATTATTCCTGTCCACATACAAGTAAGTGTTCTTACAGACGAGCGGCACGTTGCCAACTGCACATAAACTGCTGCCGCCGTCGACGCTTGCAGTTGTGGCGTCGGCGGCTGCCGCCGGCGCGTCAACGGCAGCCACATATTTACGCGGCATGCCACAACTGCAAGCGTCGACGGCAGCCGTCGACAGGTGCAGTTTATCTGCCGTTGACAACGTGCCGCTCGTCTGTAAGAACCCTAAGGTGTAAACGGACCCGTCAACAAAGCGTTGTGTATTTCAAACTAAGTTACTCCACGCAAAAATGTTTGCTGAGAGACGACTTTTTGTTTTGGGATGACAAATGCATTTAGATTCGGCGATTTGGACTCTTTCCTTACTGATTGGCTAGAGAAGGCAAAACACCGAGAGAATTAAAAAGGAACGGGGGAGGCCTTTGCCCAGCAGTGGGACTAATGACACTTGTGAAAAAGTTGGAAATTTGACCTTCAAAATCTCTGCGACTAGGAGGTAACTAGGCATGGTCCAGAAAAAAAATATCACATTGACGATGACGGGGAGATCAAGTGCCTTTCGGCTTCGTTAAGGGTCTTTTCACACCAATTAGGTTCACTAAATATCATTATCATCATATCAGCCGTAAGACGTCCATTACATCTTATCACCCTGAAAACTTCGACTACTGATCACAGGACTCCCCATGGCTTTGCCTGGTCAACCGGCCCTGTTTTTCTCGTATCCAGAGGATTCTGGTGGATTCCCGAGTCCTTAACCAGGACATCGATCCACCTTAATGGAAGACCATCCAACGGTGTCTTACGGTGTGGTCGCCGCTTCAGAACGTTTCAGCTCCATCAGTCATCTGTTCTGCGAGTCAGAAGCCCTGCCTTCTGCCACTAAAGTTAGCAATTCTTCGCGCTGTGACAGCTACCATGTTTCTCTTAGCAGGTGGGTAGTGAGTTATGTCATTATGCTCTTTGACCATTTACTATCACAATAAATTTACTGTCATTGTAACGATAATGACATGGGTATAAGATTACATCAATGGCAAGAAGTCACAAGGGTCATCTTCGTTAATTAAGATAATATTTTTAATGTAAAGAACACATTTTTTTTTTACTGATATTTACGTGGATTGCAGAAAGATAATGCTCTGGCGCCAAAAATATCAGTATACTGCTTGCGTAAAAAATATCATTCATGACTGGAATTTAATGAGTGTCTTTCGTTTAATAATCAAATCACAGATCGCCAAACATGACAATTTTTTTTTCGTTAATCATGTCTTGTTTATTCGTCATATTTTATACGAGACCTAACCTAACGTTGGCGGAGTTTCACGAGAATATTTTAATGTGAAATAAAAAAAAAAAAAAAAAAGAAATGGCATGTTTCATCTTCTATAGTCTTGCAAAACAATCTTACTCATAAAATCGTCTATCGTTATAATTTAAGGTATTGGGCAAAAAAAACATTGCCATCGACACGTAAAGAACGTATAGGTATAGTAGGCATAATTCCTAGACCACGCTGTCCTATCTACGAAAAACAATCTATATAAACTCATCTCTGACTGGCAGACTTGTATCAACAAAAGTCGGTTCTCGTTAAATAATGAAGTTGATATCAGTTACGTTATATTTTGAGAGAAATATTTAAACATTTTATTGGATAAACTCATACTTAACAACGAAGCCACCTTCTATGATTCTTTGGTAACTAATCTATGGCATCTTTTCATGATTATTCTGCCTTGACTTTTTCCAATCATGTTAAGGTCGGCTTCCAGTCTTATTTAAGGTTAATAAGCGCGACTCGCCTGATGTGAAGCAATGGCGCGGCCTAGGGTGAAGCATGCTTTCCTAGAAGAACCCGATTCACTCGAACTTTGAAGAGCAAGTTCTCTACTAGAGAACTTTTCAGTCAGGCCAGAGCAGAGGGAAATGTATTTTACATGGAGCGACTGCCTATCTGACGGTTTCCACAACCAAGTTACTGGATGGATGAGAGGAGGTTTATCAATCCGGATGTTGTATACTTTTAAGTAGAATTTATGTCGTAGAATGCAATAATAATGTTATAATACGATTAGGTACATATTTTCTAACTTAATCATTACTTGTGGCTCCATCTATTATCACGGGATGGTACTAAAGCGGTGTTCAATATTTTGTTAATCACAATTTGAAGCTTATTTAGAACGAGTAATGGTTTAAAATTCAACGTGGTTTTGTAAAAACCTTACCTGTGAGGCGTCAAATTGCTGGATGCGCTTATAGGTTATCTTGGTAATAGTAATCTAATGAGATGCTCTTCCGAAGCCGACCACAACGCCATCTATGGAATCTTTTTCATAATAGGTGTAAAAAGACCCTTCACGAAGCCGCCGCGATTGGCCCAGCGCACACCGCTGGAGGCGCAGCGGAGCGCATTTGAAGACAACAATTTAATATTAACCTTAACAACCTTGAAAAAATACTGGTTTTCAATGTGATAGCTTTACTTTAAATACCCTTAAATATCCCTGTGCTTGTATTCAACGTATCATCAGACAATGTTTTGGAGAGCGTTACATTGAGTCCTAATTATTATAAACCGTGAATTTTCACTACAAAAAAAAATGCAGTATTCCAGCAATCATTTTTGCGTAGAGTTTCATATACTTACAGAATGGGGTAGATGACACACCAATCAATTGAGATACTTTTTAAGAGCTGTCAAAACGCGGTTCTCTCATAAATTTTGTACGGCAATAGCCAACTGTGACGTCACTGTTTATTCAACTCAATGACTCAACTATTTATTTATTTCAAAGCAACTAAAAATCGAATTTGGCAATTAATTGAAAATAAATCGGGTTTTCAGGCCCAAAATAAAGTGTTTTTTTTAGAGATAGGTGTCTGGGAATTATTGTTTTATGGTGTCATCTACCCTATTAAGTCTAAATAAATCGTCTATGTAAATCTTTGACGTCGTTACAGGCAGTGACCCAAAAAGTCTGACAACCAGTCTTACCAAGTGGTATCGTATTACCCAGTACTAACTGGGTTGTGGAGGTCAGGTAGGCAGTCGCTCCATGTAAAATACTGGTATTCAGCTGCATCCGGTGAGACTGGAAGCCGACCCCAACATAGTTGGGAAAAGGCTAGGCAGATGATGGTGTCATCTACCCTATTCTTGGTCGACACCTTCGTGAAGAGTCCTTACACCTTGTAGAGTTCCATAGAAACAAATCGCTTCACAGCAGTTTGTCATTGTGACGTTGACATTGCAGTCACCTTTGGAAAGAGCACCACAAGGCAAGGTAGAAAAAACCCCAATTAAAAACAAAAAAAAAGTGAGACGTCGCGGGACGCCTGGCAGATGTGAAACATCGAAATTATTTTGTACAAGTAATATGCTAAAAAAAAAGTCTATATAAAAAACCAACACAAAATAAAATCGAAATGACTCGATTCACAAAAAGAAAATCCTTATGCTGGAATCGAACTCGAAGTCACGAGATTGGAACCCAGTGCTCTGTGCCCCGAGACCAGCTGGCGTGTCGTAAATCGTGGAAGATATGTAGATCTTATGCTGCTTCAACAGGTCGGTAATGTTCGGGCCGGATTCAATCGCCACGCTCGCCACGAATATTTCATTTGTTTTTTTTTGGTTCGCCTACGTCTATAGATGCATCACATGAAAAAGACACTCACCCATAATCTTCTTAGGCGGGACCTTCCGCTGCTCCTTCTCCTCGCTATCATCCCTCCTCATCATCTTCCCCTCCCCCTGCCACTTCCGCTTCCCCGCCCGCTCCCTCTCTTCCAAGTACATCCCGAGTTCCTCTTCCCTCCCCACCATAGCTAACCTCACGCTACTAGACTCCCAAGTATAGCTATCCTCTTTCCGGCTATCATGCATACTATAGTCCTTTTCTTCTGAATAAAATTCCATCACAAATTTGCCATGCCAACACTAAAGTCTTTGAATGATGAATGAGAATGAATGAATGATTTATACAGAATGATTTAACACGTTAAAATAAAACGAAGAATGAATTGTATAACTTTTTGATCCCTGTCGTTTCTCTTTGGCGGTGACTTTGGAGTAGTTCGTTCTCTATTTTCATGGGCATGTTTCTGTTCGAGCTGGTGTGGTGGTATTCTATGTGGGGTAGGCCGGGGAAGTTGGTGCTAAAGTGGCTTCGAGTCTGATGTGCTGGATTCGCGGGCGGCTCCATGTGGTAAAGGGGAGAACTGGTGAACCTCTCGATTCTTCGTAGCGTTAAGCCTAGGGGGCGGTGTACTACGGCTCCTGGAAATAAGAGAAGAACGTTTTGTTAATGAAAGTCGGTCTCGACGTCTGACGGAGGAACCCGCCGTCGAGGTAGACCGCGGCGAAGGTGGTGTGACGATCTGATCGATCTTGTTTGCAGGGCGAACATGGCCAGATATCGCACAAGATAGAAGTATAAAGGGGAGGCCTTTGCCCAGTAGTTCGACATATGACAGGCTAAGAAATGTTCAGGAGTTACAGTGGTTTGGGAATAGTGTGGCGGGTATTTCCCAAATGAAAAAAAGGCTACGAAAAAAAAAAGTAGTTTATTCCTACGTTTGCATAGTCCATCGTGGTAATATTTAAATAACGGGCTATTGACTTTGTAGGCATGAAAGTTACTAGGACTGCTAACTTATTGAAGCTTTGAGGGATTTATAACAAAAAGACAGACTTTTTCGGGTAACCTTTTCTTAAGATGTCCAACCATCATCAGTCTCTTACCCTTATCCCAATTCATTTGTGGTCGGCGCAGCATGTCTTCTTCCATACTTCTCTATTACTCGGCATCTCATCAGACACCTCCTTTCTTGTCATATCATTCTTCACACAGTCCATCCATCGTTTCTTTGGTCTCCCTCTACTCTTATACCCACAAGGATACTCAAAACTTTCCTCACTACATTTGCCTCATCCCTCCGCACCACATGCCCATACTACGACAACCGATTACCACACAACTTTTAAGTCACCGGCGCCACTTTCAGACTTCCTCTTATATACTCATTTCTTATTTTATCCATTCGCGTAACACCACACATCCCCCTTAGCATTCTCATCTCGGCGACATGCAAATGCCTTTCATTCATCACTTTTTGGCCCAACATTCTGATCCATACAAAACAGCGGGTCTAACCATTGTTTTATTAATCTTCCCCTTAAATTTTTGTGTGACAATATCTAGACTAATATAATTAAGAGGAAATATTTGTATGTTTGTATGAATAAACTCTAAAACTACTGCGCCGATTTTAAAAATTCTTTCACCATTAGGAAGCTACATTCACCCTGAGTAACAAAAGCTATATTTTATCCCCGTACTCCCACGGGAACGGGAACTACGCGGGTGAAACCGCGTGACGTCCGCTAGTTTTAAATATCTTTAAGATTTAAGTTAGTTTAGTGGTTGATATTTTGTTCCAAGTTAGAATTTATCACAAAACCGATCATATTCCGTACCTCGGCCAGCACGTTAAGCCGTTGGTCTTCATTTGTAAATCTTTGACGTCGTTACAGGCAGTGACCCAAAAAGTCTGACAACCAGTTTTACCAAGAGGTATCGTATTAACCCAGTACTAACTGGGTTGTGGAGTTCTGATAGGCAGTCGCTCCATGTAAAATACTGGTGTTCAGCTGCATCCGGTTTGACTGGAAGCCGACCCCAACATAGTTGGGAAAAGGCTAGGCAGATGATGAAAACCGACCATTATTCACAATAGGCCTGACGACTGTATCAAAAAATTGCAAACCTATTTAGTCCGTCAGTTAGAGAGTATTGGAAATTAATGGACATGTATTTTTTGATTTTGTAAATCAATGAATATTGACAAAGATAAAACGCATCAAAACTCGGGAGTGGGGGCTCGTGCCGTCAGAACTAGGTAAAAATTATACCTAGGCGTGACGTATTGAGAATTTTAAAAGCGTCATATCTTTGTCAATTTTGGTTTACGTAACAAAAGAAAAAACACGGGTCAAATATTTTTTGATAATCTAACTGACGGACTAATTCGTTTTTTTTTGTCGTCTCGCCTATACTCATAACTCCACCTGTTGTCTCCATTCCCCTAATAACGACTACCTGTCCTAAGGTATACGAGTCTAGACCTAAATTATTCACTTAATTTTATGCGGGAAGGCCTTGGACATCAATTCTACTTGCAATGCCTTTGAGCGCGACAATTGAGAGCCACGTGATGCGAAAATGGCGGAGCCGAAGAGATTTAAGATTATAAACATTGAGCGGCGGCTATCTGTCGAAATTTCTGAGAAAAAAAAGTTTTTGTAAAAAACAAAACATTTTACCCGACCGTTTTTCGAGAGTATGTATGTATTCATGTATAATTGTTTGGCACGCTCTGTGGCCTGAACGGCTCGATGGATCTTGAGAGGTGTCGTTAGATTCGTATTTACTGTTAGAGTGACACTGGGTAATACTGGGTATCATCATCTGTCTAGCCTTTTCCCAACTATGTTGGGGTCGGCTTCTAGTTTTACCGGATGCAGCTGAATACCAGTATTTTACATGGAGCGACTGCCTATCTGACCTCTATAACCCAGTTAGTACCGGGTAATACGATACCCCTTGGTAAGACTGGTTGTCAGACTTTTTGGGCCTCTGACTACCTAACGACTGTCAAAGATCTACAAATGACAGCCGGGACCAACCGCTTAACGTGCTTTCCGAGGCACGGAGGAAACTGGGAACTGGATACTGGGTATATCAAAATTTAAAAAAAAACAAAACGGCGGATATTTCGCGCCAAATTCAAATGGTTGTCACGCTCTGCAGTCGGAACGGCTCGATGGATTTTAGCTTGAGAGGTGTCTTTAGATTTGTATTTACTGTAAGAGTGACACTGGGTACATCAAAATAAAAATAAAAACAAAATGGCGGATTTTTGGCGCCAAATTTAAATGTTTGGCACACTCTGCAGCCTGAACGGCTCAATAAAGGGCTCATCATGAGGATTTTAAAATTGTATATCTCAGTAACTAAAAAGCGTAAAATAAAAAAAAAAATTTTTTAGTTATTTGTTTTTTGCAAGTAAAAATCATTATTGCCAACAAATAACCGACTTCCAAAAAAAGTATTTCTTGTTTATTTTACGTAGCCTTTCCCTTTTCTTTTACTCTAAGAGCCTTATCACACTAGCGGATTGCGAGCGGATTCAAAGCGAAGCGGGCGCACAGCGAATTCGTTGCGGGCGCGAAATGAATTCGCCGCGGATGCGCAACGAATTCGCTGCGCGCCCGCTCTGGTTTGAATCCGCTCGGAATCCGCTAGTGTGATAAGGCTCTAAAGATCGACCCGAGCGGATGATTATTTAGCTACGAGCTCCTCTGAAATGAATAAGATTTTCGCAGAAAAAGCTTGTGAAATAACAATGAGTATCAATCAGTAGGTACTCATAAAAACCCTGTGCACATTGAATCACGTTTTCTGCACAACGCAATTGTAGACGATTGTCAATGACAGTTTCATTGAGACTCTGTCTGAACAATTAATTTATTGGGAGGGTCGGAGGTTCGATTCTAATAATTGGTACATCTGCCTCATGCGTAAATAAAGAAGATGCATCCTACACTTTCAACATTCAGAGATTACTAGCGGACGTCACGCGGTTTCACCCGCGTAGTTCCCATTCCCGTGGGAGTACGGGGATAAAATATAGCCTATGTTACTCGCTGATAATGTAGCTATCCATTGCTGAAAGAATTTATAAAATCGGCCGAGTAGTTTTGGAGTTAAATCGTAACAAACACACAAACAAAAACTTAAATCTTTCCTCTTTATACTTAACTAGCGGCCCGTCCCGGCATCGCACGGGTGCTTATGTTACACAGGGATAATGTAGCATTGTAATGGTGAAAGGATTTTTGGAATCGGTCCAGTAGTTTTTGAGTTTATTCATTACAAACATACAAAAATATTTATTTATTCCTCCTCTTTATAATATTTTTTAGTATATAGATAACACTAGCGGACGTCACGCGGTTTCACCCGCGTAGTTCCCGTTCCCGTGGGAGTACGGGGATAAAATATAGCCTATGTTACTCAGGGTGAATGTAGCTTTCTAATGGTGAAATAATTTTTGAAATCGGCGCAGTAGTTTTTGAGTTTATTCATTACAAACATACACAGACACAAAATACAAATCATCCCTCTTTATAATATTAGTGTAGATGTAGATTAGTATAGAAATAGCTGTCCGCGTGAAATTATTATAAAAATTACTTCCATGTTTTAAATCCAGATTTTGATTACAATAGGCGAGACGACAAAAAAAAAACTAATTAGTCCGTCAGTTAGATTATCAAAAAATATTTGACCCGTGTTTTTTCTTTTGTTACGTAAACCAAAATTGACAAAGATATGACGCTTTTAAAATTCTCAATACGTCACGCCTAGGTATAATTTTTAGCTAGTTCTGACGTCACGAGCCCCCACTCCCGAGTTTTGGTGCATTTTATTTTTGTAAATTTTCATTGATTTACAAAAACAAAAAATACGTGGCAATTAATTTCCAATACTCTAACTGACGGACTAAATAGATTTGCAATTTTTTGATACTGTCTTCATGCCTATTTCATAGGTTTTAATTATTGTTTTGCACGGAAACCTAATCTTTTTACTTAAATACATAAGTACATCTACCTAATCTTTTTACTATGACACATAAGTAACCGAAATTACTCCTTATAACAGCTATCTGCCAGTGAAAGTCCCGTCAAAATGGCTCCAGGTGTTTCGGAGATTAGCTGGTACAAACATGCAGACAGACAGTCAAAAATTTTTTTTTTTTTTTTGCTATAAATACAGAGCGTAAATACTTTCTTCATTCAGTAAAAAACTGTTATGTTGAACTTACAAACACTGCAACTTTTTTTTTTTTTTTATAGTTGTATAGTTAACTGGACACACCTATAATGTTACTTCTTAAACTATGTAATCTTTTTTTTTCTTCTAAATTTTATTGTCAAACGTACATTTATACATGGGATCAATCCAATAGAATAATAAAAATAATTAAATTGATACCCAGGGGGATCGGCGTTGAGGGCTCTGCCTAGTTCGGCCCCAAATGCTAATACTTCTGTGTAATTTAAGTTTAGATTAAGCACTGTATTTGTAACATTGTCTGTGTATTTGTCCATCTATTTGTGAATTAAATATTACTTAATAATTGTTGCTACTTGAAAGGAAAAACAGCGCTACAAACTTATCATCAGCTAGGCTTTTTTTTCAACTATAAAGGGTTCGCTTGCAGTCTGACTGAAATCACGGTATTTTTTTTACACGGAAGACTTTTCAGACCTCCATAAACCAGTTACAGCAAACAACAGCGCAAAAACTCCCCAGAATGTTTCTGCCACTGTCCCATGTTACCTGGGGTCGGTCGGCGCAACACGTTTAACACGTTTTTAACCGACTTCTAAAAAAGGAGGTATTCCACCAGATTTTTCCGTGATTATTGTGGTCCGATTTTAGTGTTTTTTTTAAAGCTCGCATGTTGGTTCCATAAATTTTATTAATTTTTAGATATTTGATTTATCCTCTACAGCATTATTTATAGGTCGTTCTGGAACCGAATTTTAATTTTTCTTGATTAAAAAAAAATAACATTAATTTATAAAAAATATAATAAATTAAATTTATTTTATTTTATAATATGTTTTTTTCGTCTTCGTCTATGTGAATGTGTGCTAATATTTTCTGATTATAATGTAAAATTGATACTTGTCAAGGATTTGTGTGTTACCACAACTAAAAAGGATAACAAAAAAAAAAAAAAATACCGGCTTCCAAAAAGAACACTAACAATTGGAAAATAACTTTATTTTAGGAAGTCGGTGGGAAATAGGTCAATGAAACAAACAAAAGTCATCGACTTTCGAAAGTAAAGTAATTTTTAACCGACTTCTAAAAATGAGGAGGTTCAACATGTTCGTTGTATATATTTTATGTATGTTACCTGATTGCTCTCTCATTTGTGGACCGATTCTCAAAATTATTTTTTTATTTGAAAGAGTATACTCCTGAGGTGGTCCCATTTAAATTTAGTGAAGATCTGATGCTGATCTTCGGAGATATACAATGGAATTCTTCAAAAATAGACGGCAAGTCTGTCGTGATAGCTGCAATCGCTTGGATGTTTGTTGTTTATACAACACCATGACGTAACATCACGCCTGTATGCTCTGTAGGGGTACGCAGATGTGTACAATGCACCCAGATTTCGACAGGTGGGTATGTCTGCGGATGGATGGAAAAACATTTTATTGGCATGTCAGAAGTGTTGTGAGAGGAATTTATGAATGTGTGAACCTTTACTTTGTTATTTTGTTTATTTTAATTTTATGTTATCTCTTACTCTTTTAGTTCTAGTTTTAATTACAGTAATTGGTTTAAATATCATCTGCCTAGCCTTTTCCCAACTATGTTGGAGTCGGCTTCCAGTCTAACCGGATGCAGCTGAATACCAGTATTTTACATGGAGCGACTGCCTATCTAACCTCCACAACCCAGTTAGTACTGGGTAATACGATACCCCTTGGTAAGTCTGGTTGTCAGACTTTTTGGACCACTGACTACCTGTAACGACTGTCAAAGATCTCCAATTGACAGCCGGGAACAACTGCTTAACGTGCTTTCCGAGGCACGGAGGAAACTCGGTATGTAATGGGTGGTCACCCATCCACTGACCAACCTAGGCAAGCACGGCTTAACCTTAAGATCGACCCGAGCGGCTGTTATTATTTAGCCACGACTCCTCCTCTTGGTTTAAATTTAACCGTTGTAATTAAATAAATGTTAAGTTCCATTTAATTGGGGATAACCTACCATGACAATGTATTGATAATAAAGTAAAATAATTCCGAGGCGACTTGTTTGGGAACAACTAAAAATGGAAAAATAAATATATTTTTTTTAGCAAAGAATAACTTAAAAAAAAACACATGTACGAAAAAAAAAGAAAAACAAAAAAAAAATAATAACACCAAATCAATCAAACAAAGGTCAAGTTTCGAAGTCGGTGACCTTTGTTTGATTGATTTAATGTTTTTATCACCGACTTCGAAGGTTGACCTTTGTTTGATTCATTTTGGTGTTATTTTCACCAGGTTCTGAAACTATAGTTACTTTTCACTTTTTTTGTTTTGTGTTTTTGTTTGTTTTTTTTTTTTTGTTTGTGTTTTTTCATGTTGTTTTCTTCCTTCATTGTCTCCTGTCAATCGTCACGCTATCCTTTACTCCTTTCTCCATTCATCTTTTCTTCGTGGAAGAAAAAGTCACAAAAAATGTCTCAGAAATATTTCCACCGGTTTAGTCGTGAGGGCAAAACAATACGTCATGGAGATTTCCTTTCAAATGGTCCCAATTATTTGATTGTCAGCACACTCAATTAATTGCCTTCTCAGAAGTTTCAGCTGTTTTGGTTGTTAATTTATTAAAACTTGTGAAAAATTGGTGTTTTGATTAAAATCACATATTGCGTAGCGTACCGTAGTATGTCGTGTGATTATTTCTTTTGGTGTTACTCGTTGGCCAATAGGACGAAAATCTAAAGACGAAGAGAATTGATATTGAATTGTAAAGTGGTTTCTAGATGTGGTCGACGAAAATACAAGCAATTTTGTCAGCAAAAGTGTCGATAGTTGCTGAAGTTCAATAAAGAAACTCAGAAATGTTGGTTGACGGTAGAACTCTGTACAGTAGTAGGTTATGAAGCCCCAGAAAAAGCCCTTGATAAGGAGCTATTACTATTAGGTGTACTACAATGATTTTTTACTTCAGCCTGTATATCAATCGGAAAATGGGTTTGCAAAGGCAGAGACAATGAACGGTCAAACGAGAACTGTCATTGATTATTCTAAATATTTTTCAAGATGAGGCGATTGCGCAGGGCGGCCATTTTTTTCTTATTATATTGTCATATTAATATGCATGACGACAGAATAAAAAAATTGCAAACCTATTTAGTCCGTCAGTTAGAGTATTGGAAATTAATGGACAGGTATTTTTTATTTTTGTTAAACAAAGAATATTGACAACGATAAAACGCATCAAAACTCGGGAGTGGGGGCTCGTGTCGTCAGAACTAGTTAAAAATTTTACCAAGGCGTGACGTATTGAGAATTTTAAAAGCGTCATATCTTCGTCAATTTTGTTTTACGTAACAAAATAAAAAACACGGGTCAAATATTTTTTGATAATCTAACTGACAGACTAATTAGATTTTTTTTTGTCGTCTCGCCTATTATGACGGGGAAAATGGAAGAAAAAAACGTGTCGCGCTGACCCCAAATAACAGGGACAAGGCCAAGAAGATGATGATGAATGTCATTTTAATTAAAAGCTAAAGTTTAGTTGTAGTTCACAGGAAGTTTAATGGGAATGGCGTATTAAACGAATCTAAATCTTTAGTGAATTAAATCAAAATTAATTTTCAGATTAGTATGAAAAGCCAATAATATTTAAACCTGTTAAAATGACAGTACATAACAGAAATACCTCCAAGAAAATAAAACCTCTGTAACACGTAAAAAAATCACAAGCAATCCACATATTCTCACCTTTGTATCGAGTCCTTAACAACACAGACAGAAAAATAACATTCAAAGGGGGTCCGAATAGTTCGTCACAATTTTTATTACAAAGCCATATTGGCGAAACACATATACAATCTATGAACACGACCGCCCCCGTCCTTAAAAAATATCATATCAGTCCACCATTTTGAAAAAAATAAAAATAACAAAAAAATCTCGAAATTGTTAAATTAAAATCACGCGCAGCGGTAATCCGTTCGTATTTTTTTTGAAATTCAAATCAAATTAACGCGGGCTGCCGGCGGGCGCGGACGTCAAGACTGCGAGCGTCTATTGCTAAATTGACGGTTCGTACGTAGACGGTCAAACGAATAAGTACGCAATATTGTCATTAATTCTCTGGCCAATCGTGGCAAAGAACGAGGACGTGGTGTGGATGTCGGGAATTGGGTCCACTTGGCTCGCGCAGGGTCAGACAATCGTCGGGTCAAGATGGAGTTGGGTACTGTATTGTATTGAAAGGGGTTCCATACATTACATATTGCTCTTTTTAAATTGCTGTCAGGAGTGTCGAAACGAATTGGACTGTTTATGTGACCCTCATAAACTTTGAACCCAGGCATAGGTACGCCCTTAAATCAAGTCACTTGCAATTTGCCTATCTAATTGCTTCTGTTTTGCGAGATTAGTAGGAAAGGCAATTAACTGAAGATATAATACTGTCTCTGCACTGGAGCAGGATAAAGTAGGAAATATGTATTAAGGCGAATGGTTACGCCAAATTCAAAGTAGACCTCTCTTTGAAGGCCTACTTCTGCCAAATGAATAGTCCAAATATATTAAAAAAAATATATGATATGTGACATGTGCTTACAAATATATTTTAAGTTTTTTTTTTTACTGTTAGTTTTGAAAGTAAAAAACCATATCCATCCTCTTATTTTACGCAAATAATTTCTTTCTACTTCCAAACGCCTGAAGCGATTTTGATGATTACACACACACAGGCGCACGTACCCATTATTTCGTTTATTTAGTGACGGATTAAACGTCTATAGACTAATTTCTTTAATAAAAAATAGTCAGAATACTAACTAGTCAACTAGGAGATGACTGTTGTAATGGAGAAGTATGGCAGAAGAAGACATTCTGCGCCGACCACAAATGAATTGGGATAAGAGTAAGAGAGTGGTGATGACCGACTTCAGTGACTACTCAAGTCATATTAGCGTCAACATACATAAACTCAGGCCTTCTTACAAAACAACAGAACGCCATCTTCAACGATCTGTACATGTTTCTTTTGCTGTCTCCACGATCGTACATCTGTTGCCATTTTTGAGCACAATCATCATCTGCCTTGCCTTTTCCCAACTATGTTGGGGTCGGCTTCCAGTCTAACCGGATGCAGCTGAATACCAGTATTTTACATGGAGCGACTGCCTATCTGACCTCCACAACCCAGTTAGTACTGGATAATACGATACCCCTTGGTAAGACTGGTTGTCGGATTTTTTGGGCCACTGACTACCTGTAACGACTGTCAAAGATATACAAATGACAGATGGGACCAACGACTTAAGAACGGCTTGACGCCTTTTTCGGAGTCTAAAAATTTGCAATATTTCTTAAAATCATTGTCCCGCCAAAAGCAGCCAATAATAACGGCCATGTTAAATACAAGATGGCGTCCACTGTACACGAGTCATAAACAATTCAATTGCCGCCGTTTACTACTAAGTAATGTATTGGAAAAACTAGACTTAGAACTGTATTAAGTGCAATATAAATTTATCGGAAATCAAATAGAGACCAATCTTGAATCTCGATCCTTGTTGTAGCAGCATATACTTAAGTACAAAAAGGGTAGCGAAGCCGAACGGCACTTGTTCTCCCCGTCATCGTCATTGCGATATTTTTTTGTATAGGGCCGTACCTGGGAACTTTCTAAAATAGTAACGGAGACTTTGGAGAACAAAGGTCCAAATTTTAAGTAGTTACTTGTATACATAGGTATACAAGTAACTACTTAAAATTTGTTTTGAAACTTTTACACTTTACTTTATTTACCTCCATGACAAGTTTACTATTCCATCAGCACGTTTTGAGTGTGCTACATAGCAATAAAATTTTTGCGTAGGTAACCCTACCCTACCCTACATTTTTGCGCGCGGGTTCGTAACAAAATAAAAAAAAACACAGATTGACAGCTGTCAGTTTAGGGTTGGTAAAAATGGAGAACTACACGAGAGAACAACGTCGTACAGCCCGTGAAACAATACAGTAGGCTAGATGACACCATAAAACAATAATTCCAAGACATCAATCTTTAAAAAGAATTGGGCCTGAAAACCCGATTTATTTTCAATTAATAATTGCCAAATTAGATTTTCAGTTGCTTTGAAATCAATAAATAGTTGAGTCATTGAGTTGACCAAACAATGACGCCACAGCGTGCTATTGCCATACAAAATCTATGAGAGAACCGCGTTTTGACGGCTCTTAAAAAGTATATCAATTGATTGGTGTGTCATCTACCCTATTGAGAGGCAATTCTTGGTCGTGAACCTTCTTGTTTCGGTGATCGGAGTTGGCCCCCTAGATCATGTGCAGGTGATTTAACACCACTAGATTTTTAAGTCAAAGAGAGGAGCTCGTGTCTAAATAATAACAGCCGCTCTGTCGCAGCGCTAGGTTGGTCCGTGGATTGGTGACCGCCCATTAGATACCGAGTTTCCTCCGCGCCTCGGAAAGCACGTTATGCCGTTGGTCCCGGCTGTTGTCATTTGTAGATCTTTGACACTCGTTACAGGTAGTCTGTGGCCCGAAAGTCTGACAACCAGTCTTACCAAGGGGCATCGTATTACCCAGTACTAACTGGGTTGTGGAGGTCAGATAGGCAGTCGCTCCGTGTAAAATACTGGTATTCAGCTGCATCCGGTAAGACTGGAAGTCGACCCCAACATAGTTGGGAAAAAGCTAGGCATATGATGATCTGAAGTCAAAGATCTATGCCAAGAAGCCCACAACCACCCGTACATTTAAGGGGAAAATTCGACACTGTATTAACGAAGTTCATTACGCAAAATAGTCATGAAAAACGAATAAAAGAATGTGAATGTGCTATTCCATACATAACCCTATTCTGTGTACAATAGGATTCAATAAATAAAATTATAATTTATAAACACAACTATGTTTTCTATTGAATTCAAAACTTGCGAAAATGGAACACCTTTTGTTTACGGAGCACATCAAGCTATCACCTTGAACCTAATGCTTTAGCGATAAAGTTGAAAATCTATTAAAGAAATTTGACAGATTTTACTAGCTTGTTGAGCTGGCTTTTTTACCTAATCTAATGGTTCAATGCCTATCACACACACACTAAGCCAGATTATTGTAACAGCAGAAGCATCCTCTAATAGAGTGGTCTTTCATACATAACATCACGCCTGTAATCCTCGAAGGGTTAGGCAGAGCTGTATCTAATATTTCGCCAGTTATGTTAAAGTCCCATATAATAGGGAGGCGCCTATACTCATTAACCGGGCTCATATCCCGACTCCGCGTGTACTGAGAAATTACTGATGGAAAAACCCAATTATACTTTGCACGACCCGGGAATCGAACCCAAAACGTCATGAACATTCGCACTTTCGGCCTCCAGACCAACGAGGCAGTCAACCAGTCACCCAGATTTACCTAGATTTTGAGAATAAAAAGGAAACCGTAAGAAAAATAAGAAATAACCAAAAAAATCTTTTGGGTTTTATTTTTTGTTAAAAAGAATACAGGTGTAATTTTCTGTCATGGTGTAGTGTAAACAATAAATATCCAAGCGATTGCAGCAATCACGACGGATTTGCTGTCTATTATTGAAGAGTTCCGTTCCATATCTCCGAAGTCCATGCAGCAAACACGACAGATTTGCTGTCTATTATTAAAGAGTTTCGTTCCATATCTCCGAAGATCATGACAATATTTCTATGGGACCAATTTGGGAGTCATCATCATTTCAGCCGCAAGACGTCCACTGTTGGACATAGGCCTCCCCCAAGTGTCGCCACATTGACCGGTCCGCCTAGTGGGAGGCCTTCCAACGCAACGTCTTACGGTTCGCGGTCGCCACTCCAGAACTTTTCGGCCCCATCGGCCATCCGTTCTGCGAGCAATGTACCCTGCCCACTGCCACTTAAGTTTGGCAATTCTTCGGGCTACGTCGGTAACCACGGTTCTTTTGATGTCTTCATTCCTGATTCGATCACGCAAGGAAACTCCGAGCATAGCCCTCTCCATTGCCCTTTGGGTGACTTTAAGCCTTCTGATGAGGCTCATTGTAAGCGACCACGTTTCGGTCCCGTATGTAATCAATGGCAACACACACTGGTTATAGACTTTCGTCTTGAGACACTGCGGTAAGTTGGACGAGAAGATACCGTGCAACTTCCCGTACGCTGCCCAGTGGACTCGGATTCGATGATTGACCTCTTTCTCGAAGTTAGACCTACCTAACCGTCTACAACTTCGAGTGTAGAGTCTCCGATCTTGATAGGAGTGGGTGTGACACGAGCATTCAACATGACCTTGGTTTTGTCCCTGTTCATTTTAAGACCCACTCTTTCGGAAGCTCTACTGAGGTCATCGAGCATTATACTGAGATCCTCCATGGTCTCAGCCATGACCACTATATCGTCGGCAAACCGAAGGTGAGTGATGTACTCACCATTGACGTTGATGCCTAGCCCTCTCCAGTCCAGAACCTTGAAGACATCCTCCAGTGCAGCGGTGAACAGTTTCGGAGATATGACGTCTCCCTGTCTCAAACCTCGCTACAGAAGGATAGGTTCCGAGGCTTGGTCCTGAAGCCGGACTGACATGGTGGCGTTTTTGTACAAACACTTCAACACCTCGATGTACCGATAGTCGATTTGGCACCGTTGGAGAGACTGCAGTACAGCCCAGGTCTCGATCGAATCGAAGGCTTTCTCGTAGTCCACAAACGCTAAACAGATAGGCAGGTTATACTCTTCGGTCTTCTGTAAACCTGCCGAGATTTGGGAGAATAGTCTTTCAAACAAAAAAAGAATTATCAAAATCGGACTACTCTGTAAAAAATTATGCGTGGTCATACATAAAAAAAAAAATATACGCGTTGACTTGAGAACCTCCTCCGTTTTTTTTTTCGTAGGTCAAAAATAAGGCGAAGTCAACTCCAAGCTACCTCTATCCCAGAACCTCCCATACTTAAACCTTTGAAAAAGTTTTGGCTAATCCCAAAAATCTTCAAGCCACCAAGCTGGAGAGGACAAACAGACAATTAAACGCAATCACAAGTAATAAAGAAGCGTACACCGAAACAATCATTTTAATTGATACTTATTGGTGACAATTAAAGAGCGCGACTAGTGTGTTGCGAATTTTTAAAGCTTGGGAATGAACCAAGAGATTTGGACATTTTTTTTAATTATAATTATGTATTAGATGACTGACATTTTTCCACACAAACATCTACAAATTATGAAATTTGTAGGTGCATGTGTGCAAAATGTAGGTTAATATTCCTATATACAACCTACAGTTTGCACACATAGGTACAGCTAACTGTTAGGACCTTTGTGATCTTCTAAAATTAGCAACTCTATTTGTGGTGGTTCAAATTTCGTTTGAAATATTGTTAGAATAAAGTTCTAATCAGCTTGTCCTACAAAGTGGTTGTTACGTTGGTCACTGCGGGCCGAATAGTGCGAAATGAGTGGTTTTTAATTTATTATAATAAAAATACATATTTAAAAAAAGTAAACTCAGAATAATGTAGACAGTGTAATTTCTTATTTTTCAGTGTATTTTTATTTATTTATAATGTTTATTATATTTTATTAAAACTTGACAAATAGTCATATTATCTTTGCATGTTTTTATGATCGATAGAAGTAAATACTATCGTGTTTGAGCTTTGAGCCTTAGAATAATCAAAAACAGTTCATGAACAACAACATATATATTTTCTGGATTAAAACGAATATTTCATAGGTACCTTAAGAGTTAAGATTCAACCAAAAACAGGTCGATTGGAAAATCCTGGCCATAATCACCAATGCTTTTAAAGTGGTGATTGAAAAGATCGAGAAAAAACGGCATGTTTTAGAATCAAACATGCAAAAAGCATGTCCATGACCCCTACTCAATGCATCCATCAGCACAATATTTCGAGTGCGTTACATTGAGTCCTACCGTAAACCGTGATTTTTCACCCCAAAATAAAGTCGTTTCATAGCAATATTTTTGCGTATAAAGGGTGTAAAACACCTCTTAACGAAGCCGAAAGGCCCTTGTTATCCCCGTCCGTCATTGCGATCATTTTTTTGTTCTACACCATACCTGGGAACCTTCTAGTTACGGATATATTGGGGGTTAAAGTTCATTTTGACAAGTTGTTTTTTTAATTCAAGATTTTAATGTAAGATTTTTACTTTAAGCACCTCTACGACCCCTGTACTATTCAATCCATCCATCAGCACAATGTTTTGAGTGCGTTACATTGAGTTCTACCACAAAATATGACTTATCACCCAAAAAAAAAAATCGTTTCTCAGCAATAATTTTTGCGTAAAGTTCCTTAGTTTGAAGTACAGAATGCCTGGTTGACGGCTTCGTGATGAGGTCTTTTACACGCTGTATAGGGTTAGGTACTAAATTTGTGTACAGAATGCTTAGTTGTGGGCTTCGTAAAGGGTCCGTTTACACCCCGTAGCAATATATTTTTTTTCCATTTCTAAGGAACTCTTCAATATAATAGATAGCAAATCTGAGGTGTGATTTTACGCCATGATGTTGTATAAACAATAAAAATCCAAGCAATTGCAGCAATCACGACCAATTTGCTGTCTATTATTTAAGAGTTCCCTTGTAAATCTCCGAAAATCAACATCATATTCACCAAACTTAAACAGGACCACCGCGAAATAATTGGAAGAATCCAAACAAAAAAAGAACCATCAAATCGGTTCACAATTGGCGGAGATATCGCTGAAAATACAACACACAAAAAAAACTGACGAATTAATAACCTCCTCGTTTTTTGAAGTTGGTTAAAAAGGCTACGCATAGCCATAGCATAGCATAGCATAGCATAGTTGGTTAAAAAGGGGGTGGGTATAATTATGTTCGTGTGTAATGTATTTTTTTCTTAACTATATTGGGGTCGGCTTCCAGTCTTACAAGATGTAGCCGATTACCAGTATTTTACATGGAGCGACTGCCTATCTGACCCCCACAACCTGGTTAGTACTGGGTAATACGATACCCCTTGGTAAGACTGGTTGTCAGACTGGGCTAATGACTACCAGTAACGACTGTCACAAGATCTACAAGCCTACAGGCTTAACGTGCCCTCCGAGGTACGACGGAAACTCGATATGTAACGATTGGTCACCCATCCACAGACCAACCTAGGCAAGCGCGGCTTAACCTAAAGATTTATGCGAGCGGCAGTTATTATTTACCTACTAGCTCACTGTACAGTAATCACCAGTCATTCATTCACTCACACAAACACGCAATCAAACTATTTACACAGATAGAGATCTGTAGCCAATTGAACGACACGTGTTTGTGCTTATGATGGTGATGAGATCATCGTGGTGTATGTTCCAAGGGCATGGTGTTCAATGGTCAATGGTTCAATGGACAATGATGGGCGAGGCTGGTCAATGGTTGAAAGTTAGGTTTCGATGGCAGGTACTAGGTTAGCATGAGGTCAGGGGTATTGAGGCTTAAAGTTCAAAGATAGTGACGTGACGGTATCTCGCATACTAGTGTAGCGGCACTACTGCAACTTATTACAACAAGAATAGGCTAGTTTCCACCATCAATAAATTGCAAATCTATTTAGTCCGTCAGTTAGAGTATTGGAAAAGAATGGACACGTATTATTTGTTTTTGTAAATCAATGAATATTGACAAAGATAAAACGCATCAAAACTCGGGAGTGGGGGCTCGTGACGTCACAGCGCACTACAAATTATAGCACGGCGTGACGTATTGAGAATTTTAAAAGCGTAGTATCTACTTCAATTTTGGTTTACGTAACAAAAGAAAAAATACGTGTCAAATATTTTTTGATAATGTAACTGACGGACTAATTAGATTTTTTCTGGACACAAGCCTATTTGTGTGGTAAACAACAACTAAAAAACCATACCTACTACTAAAAAATCACACTCTTAAATTGGAGGTTCGCAAGGTAAAATCGACTCCTCCTATTGTTGGAGTCGGTTAAAATGTAGCCTATGTTACCCGGGCCATAATAACGAATCGATTGACACCTTATTCATTAAAATCGGATAAGTAGTTTAACATCCGTAAATACATACATACATAAGTACATACATAGACTGCTAAAATCATAACCCTTCCTTTTGGTTTCGCCGTAGACGGGTAAAAGTACTACAGCGCCATCTATGCCACAAATGAAGAACTAACATCAAATTCCTAGTTGGCGACATTAAAGTTTTCCGCGACATCCATTTCAAAGAATACATTGTTAGGAAATTCCTCCGACCGCTTTTCTGGTGGTCGCCACTGTTGATTCAGGCTTTCCGGAGTTGCAGTGATTTGGGAAGTGTGGCGGATCATTCCATGTAAAGAAAACCATCCAACTCTTCTTTGGTCTATTTATTTTCTAATAGCCAGTATCACATACTTCTAATTTATATATTAATATAGGTTCACCAACAGCTTCTGTGTACAGTATTTATGTTTATGTATACATAGGTTTTACAGCCTTGGACTTACACAGTCGCCAATTACAAGTGAACCAGCATTCACAAAAATAAGTGTTAACGTATGAGAATAAAAAATAAATATATAGACATATATAGGCTATAGACATGAAATACATAGACCCTACATTTAAGAGATTACATAACTTACGAAACATAATACAAAGAAAAACCAAAGTTAATTAACTAACAAATTAATTAACTATTCTTAAGTTTTACAGGTGTTACCAGCGAAATAGCTGTAGGCTCGCTGAAAAACATGGTTTCGTCAGCATTACACCCTGTGTCAGTGGAATACCGAACAAAATGTTCCTCCTGGGTAGCAAGCGAAATTCAAATTTTTCATACGTTTTTGTTGGAATTTGCAGGTCACTTTGATTGTATGTTGTTGAATAATGAGTCGCACAAGTAACACGTATGTAGTTACAGAATTTTAACAATTTAAATCATCAATACAACCCTCGAGTTCATTTAACCCCATTCAATAACTAATTTATTCATGAAAAAGTCATTCATCGTCATGTTACTTGCGCCATTTATATAATTTTCAACAACATAAAACCTGACACTTACCTGCTATTTGCCAAAAACTTACTGGCTTACGCCTTAACCCTTAAATGCATACAGTTGACAAATGGCAACAATTTATTTTACGTTTCTGAACGCAACATAATATGCGGACATAGATTATAGACTATCAGAAAAATAAAAACTTTAACGAAATTTGCCGGTAATTTTTCTGTCATACGTCATTACAAACAAGTAAGTGTAAAAGTTTGTGTATTGGCGAGTACGAGTGATTTGATTTACGATTTCACATCAAACAATCTATTCTTCAAAGTTTGAAAAATAGTAATCGAGTAAAAAATGAGGTAAGTTTTTGATATTTCATATATTTTTTCCGCTGATTTCTTTGTAATTTTATGTCAAGGTAGTTTTTAATATGTTGCCAAATGTCTACATTATGCGTTTGCGTTTACGAATTTATATGGTTGTGGGCCAGCTTGACGTTATTTTTTGCTTTCGGTTTTTAGCATGCCACGCAGGCTGCGCGATGAAAATATCGAAGATATGCTCTTGGCTTTAGAAAATGGAAATATCTCAGAAGATGAAGAAGACATAGGTGACGAAAATGATATAGATTATTATCCAAGTATACAAGATATTTTGAATGATTTGGATAATGATTCTCCCGAAAATGAAGAAGTCGACGAAGACGCTCCACTTATATCCGAAGAGGAGCCCCTATCTCGTGAGACCTCGTCCGTGGAACCTGCTTCGGGGTATTTGCCAACTCCATCAGTTCCGGGTATTCTTGGAGTTGCAGCTTGGAGATCACGTAGCAAGATCTAATATGGAAAAAGCGTAATTTGGTATGGAATGAAGATCGCATAGCCTTCTTAGGAAGCTCAGAGCTACCCTCCGACATCGCGGGCCTGGAAACTCCCTTCCAATTTTTTTCTAAATTCATAAATGACGCAGTTATTACAAAAATTGTCGAACAGACCAATCTAAATATCATCCAAGAGAGTGTTACCAGTGCGCCCGTAACTGCTACAGAAATACGACAATTTTTAGGTATAATCATATTCATGCCGGTGCTTCACTACCCTAGTGTCCGGTCATACTGGTTTTCATGATTTGAGCAAAGCCGTATTTTGACCCTAAAAATTGTCGTATTTCTGTAGCAGTTACGGGCACAATTTTACAATTTTTGTAATAACTGCGTCATTTATGAATTTAGAAAAAAATTGGAAGGGAGTTTCCAGGCCCGCGATGTCGGAGGGTAGCTCTGAGCTTCCTAAGAAGGCTATGCGATCTTCATTACATACCAAAATACGCTTTTTCCATATTAGATCTCTGCTACGTGATCTCCAAGCTGCAACTCCAAGAATACCCGGAACTGATGGAGTTGGCAAATACCCCGAAGCAGGTTCCACGGACGAGGTCTCACAAGATAGGGGCTCCTCTTCGGATATAAGTGGAGGGTCTTCGTCGACTTCTTCATTTTCGGGAGAATCATTATCCAAATCATTCAAAATATCTTGTGTACTTGGATAATAATCTATATCATTTTCGTCACCTATGTCTTCTTCATCTTCTGAGATATTTCCATTTTCTAAAGCCAAGAGCATATCTTCGTTATTTTCATCGCGCAGCCTGCGTGGCATGCTAAAAAGCGAAAGCAAAAAATAACGTCAAGCTGGCCCACAACCATATAAATTCGTAAACGCAAACGCATAATGTATCCAAAAGGCAACATATAGTTTTTTCCTAATAAAATCTTTATTTTTTACTTGGGTTTTTTTTCATTATTTTTCCCATTACATATCGCCAAACATCTACACAAAAATATTATTTATTTTACAAAACAAAAAATCATGCATTTGCGGAATTTATTTGACTGCTAGCTTAGTAACGGCCATTTTCAATAACTTACTATAGTCTCCAACAGATAAGTAAGAATTAAAGGTCATTGCTCTTTCGTTAATTTCTCTGAGATACCCCCACAATACATTATGAATCGTTTTTTATTACTAGAAAAAGTCAAGGATCACGATAAAGGTCGTTTCGGGACAAGTTTGTCATTATTTCTGTTCGGAATTATGTATTTGAATAAATGTATGCGGGTTAATGACCTTTAATTCTTAATTATCTGGCGGAGACTTTAGCCGGTTTCGGTAGCTTGCAATCTCTGGCTGTTTGACATTTTACTTACTGGACGGTTAGAAACAAAACGTCACAAAAAGCTTTGTTTGATTTCTATGAATCAAGTGACAGGTAGGTGACGCGGATAGGATATTCTTTGTTTATAGAAACACCGTTATCTACGGAAGAAGACACATTAACCAGCAGTTAGGTATACGTAAGTAAGTTATAGAAAAACGGCCGTAAGGCGACAGAAATCTGTGGCTAGAGGTAAAAAAAACCTGTATCAGAAACAATTATAGGAGACCTAAATAAACACAATAACAGCTATAAAAAATCCTCATAAAACGAAGATGACAAATTATGGAAGTTTCCGACCATATTGTTTGTCTGTTTATTCTACTAGAATTTACTAGATGAATCAGTAACTATTTATCATGATCCGTGGTCCTACTAATCGAATTAAAAGTACGATACGATGTTAATAACTCAGCTATCTTTCAATAAAAGGGTTAATAATAAAATAAGAAAAATAAAAGATTGTTAGTAATTGACCTGCAATAATATAATGTTCTTCAACTGTTCGTGCTTATAGGGTCTTCTCGTCTTTTTAATTTATTTTAACTTTTTAATAAAAAAATTGAATTCTACTTTTAATTAAGAGACAGTTTAACACCCCGCGTGTAAAGAAAGGCACTTGTTTTCCCCGTCCGTCATTGCATTTTTTTTGTTCTGTACCGTACCTGGGAGACCTTCTAGTTACCGAGATATTGGAAGTCGAAGTTTCAACTTTTTCACAAGTTTTTTTTTACTAGTTTATAACTTTACTATAAACACCTCCATTGCCCGTGTACTATTCAATACATCCATCAGCACATTTTTTTTAATACGTTACATTGAGTGTTACCGTAAAACGTGATATTTCACCCCGAAAAAAAAAAGTCGTTTCCCAGCAATAATTTTTGCGTAGAGTTACTTATTTTGGTGTACAGAATGCTTGGTTGACGGCTTCGTGAAGGGTGTGTTTACACCTTGTATTACCTACGTTCTCTCCTCCCCTCTTTCGAAAAGTTCATTTATGACTTTTGATCAGATGATTAAAAATATTCACTTACCATTAACGACAAATGGCCGTTCTTCAAAATTATCTCCAAAAGTCAGTACAATATCTTGAAGACAGCTAAATTGATCTTCATTACATGTGCAATAGAGTTGATACCAATATTTTCCATTAATATTCTATGAAACGACAGAGGAGATGAAGTGTTGCTATCTCGCTCTGGCACGTGACGTTTTGTATTCTCTGCTTCTTTCTGCAAGCACCGTTGAAGTCAGCAAAGTGGTGCTGGTTTATCTGTAATAGAAGAAATAGGATATATAGAATAGGGTAGATGACACCATAAAAATATAATTTCCAGACACCTATCTCTAAAAAAACACTTTATTTTGGGCCTAAAACCCGATTTATTTTCAATTAATTGCCAAATTCGATTTTTAGTTGCTTTGAAATCAATAAATAGTTGAGTCATTGAGTTGACTAAACAGTGACGTCACAGTTGGCTATTGCCATACAAAATCTATGAGAGAACCGCATTTTGACAGCTCTTAAAAAGTATGTCAATTGATTGGTGTGTCATCTACCCCATTGTCACACAAAAACTTGGGATTTTAAGTGTGAAAAATCTATCGCGAGTGACGCATGCCGTGGAAAAACCAAATAAATGAAAATCGCGTGTTTGAAGCAGCATAAGAGCTACATATTAATATTCGACACGGTTTACAACAAGTCAGCTGGTCTCGGGGCACAGAGCGCTGGCTACAATTTCGTGACTTCGAGTTCGATTCCAGCATAAGGATTTTCTTTATGTGAATCGAGTCATTTTGTTTTTATTTTCTTTTATTTTATTTGTTTTTATTTTTTATATTGACTTTTTTTTTAAGCATATTACTTGTACAAAATAATTTCGATGTTTCACATCTGCCAGGCGTCCCGCGACGGCTCGCTTTTTTTTTAAGTTGGCGTATGGCCTCCAATTTTACCATGTCTCTAATTGCACCAGGACTTGAATGAAGCAAACGACAGAGCTGTCCAGGCGTACTGTAAGAACAAATTCTTCTTCTTTGTGTTGATGATGCCCATAATTATAATTAAATTAGTTTCGACAAATTTTGAGTCACCGATTCGAGAAGAAGAAGCACATGCAACAAACGAATGTGTGTTCTAGCGTTCCCCACCAGGGTTCATAATTGCTAAGTCTTCGCCTAATAAAAACCCCTTGTACCTACTTATTGTGAAACGAAAATAAATGGATCTGATTGCATCGTCAACACAAAATGATACTTACTTAAGCAACGCTAACCGGAAACTAGGTTATCAAATCATAAAAGATTTTAATAGGCATTATCACAAACCCCCACGCATAATCGTTGGTTTTAAAATCTTACCCCACCCTAGGAGTAGGGAATTGTCCTGTACTTATAGTGTGTGCGTTTACAAACAGTTAAATCTACATACCCAAACAGCCAGACCCGGAACAACTATCTGTAGTCCATACAAATAATAGGCATGACGACAGTATCAAAAAATTGCACATCTATTTAGTCCGTCAGTTAGAGTATTGGAAATTAATGGACACGTATTTTTTGTTTTTGTAAATCAATGAATATTGACAAAGACAAAACGCATCAAAGCTCGGGAGTGGGGGCTCGTGACGTCAGAACTAGGTAAAAAATATACCTAGGCGTGACGTATTGAGAATTTTAAAAGCGTCATATCTTCGTCAATTTTGGTTTACGTAACAAAAGAAAAAACACGGATCAAATATTTTTTGATAATCTAACTGACGGACTAATTAGTTTTTTTTTGTCGTCTCGCCTATTCGTGCGAGGATCGAACCTGCGACACGCAGTGCAGCAATGAATCCCTCAGCCACTGACACGTGCCGTCAAAATTGTGTTAAGACAAGTATTACAAACATTATTTGCATGCATAGTTCTAACAAACTTGAAATATAGTATGATACACATACACTTCTTACGTCTCTAAACTGATAGGATGACCAACAGGATCCCCCTAATCATCCTTGAACTCTGCCGCGATATATCATTGCGAGTTCAATCTGGTTTTACCAAGTAATACCACAATAGGACTGCCTCGTCGCTCTAGTTGTCGCTAATGCGAATGGCTTAGCATGTGGACTCTAAATCAATCATCTCTGTTTACCACGGTGCCCTAATAGCAGCAATAGTCTTGTTGTGTGACCGTCGGACTGCCGTAGTATTAGGTCTCGAGTTCGAACCCAAGACACGCACCTCTGATTTTTCGGACTCATGTACGTATAATTATCACTTGCTTTGGTAAAGGAAAGCATTGTGAGGAAACCAGCATGCCTGAGAGATACTTCTCGACGGCATGTAAAGCTAAGGCAGAGGCCCATGGGCGGCATAAAAACTCTGACGCCAGGATAGACACTAACCACACGATGGAGAAGAAAGATCACGGTACCCTTGTGGACGGAAGCTTCTCAAAACCTGCAGTATGTCCCAGCCACGTTTTTAAGGTCTTTGGTCTACCTAGCTGTGTGACGTCCCACGCTACACTGTCCAGGAACTGTAGGTGATCTCAAATCTCACCATCATCTGCCCAGCCTTTTCCCAACTACGTTGGGGCCAGCTTCCAGTCTTACCTGATGCAGCTGAATACCAGTATTTTACATGGAGCGACTGCCTATCTGACCTCCACAACCCAGTTAGTACCGGGTAATACGATACCCCTTGGGGAGACTTTTTGGATCTCCAATCTCAGCTTATCAGTTTTTCTAAGTATCAGAAAAGCTGTTGTATTGCAATGCAACCAATCACATAGATTGACATGAGATTCGATTAAATTACATCGAGTTTCAGGTCACAGACGCAGCTAACGCTTTCCAAGCTGTTGTATGGAAAACAACTCCGGGTTTAGATGATTATCGCAAAAGCGGGTATTTTCCGCGAGCATGTGCTTCGTATATTTGTTTTGCAAACATTTAGCTTTAGTTACGTATGAGACAAAAATTCATTCGTGAAACGAACATAATTATGAACGTCCACAAGAACTTATCGTGTTTGAATCAAGGCATTGGCCAAATCGTGCGTTTTGCTAATAATTGGCAAGCTGTGACTCATCTTCCTACCTTTGGCCCATTCTATTTGGTGTCGGCGCCACACGTTTTCTTCTTCCACTCTCCCCTGTCAGACGTCACGGTATCATTTACTACTTTCTCTTTCATATCACTCTTCACACAATCTATCCATCATTTCTACGGTCTTCTTCTCCCTCTCCATCCACCTAAATTTATATTCATCACTCTTTTAGTCACATGCGATTCGTCCCTCCTGTGAATATTGTGAGTATCCTCTTAGATAAAACTAACCGCGGACTAAAGAGTGACATGTCACGTCAAAAAAGTAGGATCCCTCATTACATAATAGGCCTTGAGGCATCGCCCATCATAACAGGATTTATCTAGTTATTAAGTAGCCGTGTGACTATAGAAAATAGACGGACTACAATGTAACATGATCCTGTGTTCTTGAAGAGTGATCGACCATATTGTGAAGTAAAGAAAGAAAGAAGAAAAAATATTTATTTGGGACAAGCACAGGAACTACAAAAATAATCATCATCATCATCATCAGCCTATTAATGTTCCCACTGCTGGGACACAGGCCTCCTCTCTATGAGACGGAATGGGCTATAATCCACCACGCGGGCCCAGTGCGGATTGGTAGATGTCACATTATTTTTGTAGAGGTGCGTCTACAAAAATAATAATAATAAAAAAAAAGAATCTTAAACTAAATAATAAAATGAAGACCTGTGCGAGGCCAAAAAGGCTACTATCTCAGCATGATGCTGCGATAAATGAAAAACAAATACCGCAGCGCTGGTATTCTGATAGGGCCCAAGTAAAGTGGCTTTACATCCTGTAATAACATGCCTGTATTGGCTGAAGGGCTAGTCTGGCATGTATTTTTGCCAGAAATATCAAACGTTGGTGTAGGGGGCGAGCGATTGTTATAAGCGGACACATTTTCAGACAGACTCCGAGTCGTTACTGAGAATTTGCTAATGAAAATCCCTAAAACACTTTGAGGTGGGTCGGGTGAGCCCAGGCCCGTAATCAGTAGCCACGCTTGGGAGATGTACAGTAAATGTCAGTCTTCGTATTGTCGGTTCTAGGACATGCTGGTTTCCCCACGATATTTTCCTTCGCCGTTTTAAGAATAGCCGCTGCCTTTTCTCTTATGAGAACAGAGAACCTCAAAGAACAATATTATGACATTGCAAAAATGGCGCCAAATCTGACAGCTATCTAGCGCCATTTTTTTTTGCTTTTTTACAATCGTATTTTCTTTAACTGTCACATTTCCACATAAACATCATGTGCCGCATAACTAACATTACAAACACTCATTTATTGTCCACGTGAAGGGAAGACCGCACTTTTAATTTAATGAATCCCAATCAAAAACGCACCATATTCAGACGTTATAAGATACACGGTCTACATGTGCGGAAGCCACCAACTATGCTCCGTTTAAGGTACTTGAAAGCAAGATTTATTGTTATAGAATTCAGTATGAACTGGTTTTTGTCGACTGGATATGGTTCTTTTTATACTGGAAGATATTTTTCAGGCATGTTTTAAATATTTATTGGTTTTTCGTGTTAGTCTACTGTCTTCTCTGTTATCTTACCAAGCTACAGTTGAAATTAAGTAAGATTTTGATGATGTCTTACTCATTTTAATAAAATATTTTCTATCCTTTTTGTTACAAAATATGGAACATATATTTGTCTTGTCTGTCGATGTTTTATTAATTACTTAAGTAAGTATCTTTATTCGTTATTTAAACTACACTTAAAGTTAAGTGTGTTACCAAAACTTCAGTCATGGCAAGAATAAACGCGAAATATTTTTTTATAAAAGTAGGTAATGGTAATATGCCTGGTTGAGAATAACCAGTCAACCTTAGGAAGATGCAGAGTCAAAACATGTTAGGTCCAACATAATAAAATTGCTTATACCTTAAACTCAAAACAATTTCACGCAAAAAAAAAACAAAAAGAAAAAAACTCACCAAACGGCGTCATTCTGACGACAGACGCAGAGAAAAACGGCCATTTTTAAAGCCTTCTATAACCGGCCAACTTTTTAACGAAAAATTTTTTTCACTAAAAAAATCTCAGTAAGTACACAAATGCATGCGCAAGAGTTGCGTACAAATCCGGCAAGTGTCTGGATTGCAGTGGCCGGCCGTTGGTGTAGTGAGGGGGGATCACAATTGGGAACATACCCAATGAATCTAGTGGTCACATTATTTGGTACAGTTTAAAAATGGTTTAAATTGATTTTGTTGTCTTGTGATTGGGATGCTGGGCTGTTAATTGCTCAATAAGATGTCAGTTCGATAAATAAATTAAGAGAAAACGTTGTGTTGTATACTAAAACTGAAAACCCGACAACTGAAAAATCAAGCTCTAGTTAAAATCGACTCCTCCTAAGTCGGTTATAATGTACCCGGGAATGTAATGTTACCCGGGCCATAATAACGAATCGATTGACACCTTATTCATCAAAATTAGATGAATAGTTTAGGCGCTACGGTGGAACTGTATACGTAAATACAAACATACATACTTAGAGTGCTAAAATCATAATACTTCCTTTTGGCTTCGCCGTAGTCGGGTAAAAAGGGTCTTGAACTCTTGACAGACTGACAGCAAAGAGATCCTACAAGGGACTGTTTCTCCTTGGGAAGAATGAGGTAAGGAGCGGATACCTGGTAGATTCCAGAACGATATTACGTTGAAAGCATAAAAAAAATCTAAAGCACACCTTGATAGGTATCAATTCTAGTACGCATGATTAGATGTTGCAATAATAGTGTACAATTACATGAACGAATAACATAAAAGATTATGTCAATACAATACCTTAGGAGTGGTAGGATTACATTACATAGAACATAGGTATATTGTTTAACTTTAGTAAGTAAATAGACAGATATATAAAACATTGCAATTGAAAAAAGGTCCTAATCTTTTCAGAAGCACTTGTTTAACAAAGTTGTATCGCTTCAACCATTTGAGAACAGCTTGTAGCGGAAGGTACAAAAACTACTACAGCAATCTCAGCAACATAGTACAAAAACCACTACAGCAACGTCATCAAAATAGTACAAAAAACACTACAGCAACCTCTGCAATATAGTACAAAAATCAGTACAGCGCAGCAACGTCAGCAACATACATAGTACAAAAAAAACTAAAGCAACGTCATCAAAATAGTACAAAAACCACTAAAGCGACGTCAGTAACATAGTACAAAAACAACTACAGCAACCTCTGCAACATAGTACAAAAACCACTAAAGCACAGCAACGACAGCAACATACATAGTACAAAAACCACTACAGCAACGTCATCAAAATAGTACAAAAACCACTAAAGCGATGTCAGCAACATAGTACAAAAATCACTACAGCAACGTCTGCAACATAGTACAAAAAGTACTACAGCGCCATCTATGACACAAAAGAAGAACTAACATCAAATACTGAATCACGTTATTTAAGTTATCCGCGAATATCTAGAAAAACTCGACCACTGTCGGGCAGTGGAAGGTGCCAATGCCTTTTCCACTGTGGAAGACTAAAAGTACTCCTAGATGTCGGCCAAGCAGTCGATTTTAAACCACAACCATCATTCTCTTTCCCCTAATCCCAATTCATTTGTGGTCGGCGCAGCATGTCTTCTTCTTCCATACTCTTCTACTACATTCTCTATTCTCGTCATCTCGGCAGTTACCTCCTTTCTTGCCATATGATCCTTCATACAGTTCATCCATCGTTTCTTTGGTCTTCCTCTACTTACACACTTAGACTCATTCCTCCGCATAACATCACTACGGCAACCACAAGGTTAATTTAAATGCCTTGTCCAGAAAATAATTCGAACATCCATACCATTTAATCAAAGTAGAGTACAAGAAAACACTCCGATCCGCGTAAAGCGAATCTACGCTATTCTGTCTCTGTAGGTAACTCAAGGTCAGCTTATAATTGGTGTTGAAAAGCCTATAGGAACTACAGTTTCTGGTAGGAACGGTTTAACTAATAGCATGAAAAGTATACAGGGTGAAAACAGACCCTTCACGAAGCCGTCAACCAAGCATTCTGTACATCAAACTATTAAACTATACGCAAAAACTATTGCTGGGAAACGACTTTTTTTTTTGGGGTGAAAAATCACGTTTTACGGTAACGCACTCAAATCATTGTGATTATGGACTTATAAATGATCGCAATGACGGGGAGAACAAGTGCCTTTCGGTATCGATAAGGGTCTAGTTACACCCTTTATTTTACTACCTCCAGCCTTGGCCCGCGTGTGTTCATCGTCATCTACCTAGCCTTATCCCAACTTTATTGGGGTCGGCTTCCAATCTTACCGGATGCAGCTGAATACCAGTTTTAATAAATAAATAAATAAATATCGCTGGACAGTTTTACATGATAAATGTCCATACATCCAAAAAACATCCAATGTATGGATGGTTACTCTTTCACGCAAAAACTACGAATGAGTTCCAATAAAATTTTACAGTAAGTATACTTAGTACCTACAATAACTTACAAATATTAATGTGTAAAACCAATTGTACTCTCTGCTACTTTTTGGGATTTCAGCACAAGTAAGATTCGTAGCAGATTTGTGTCTTTAGATAGGATGCGCTAGCCACAGGTGTAACGCTACTCGTTGGACACCCATGCTTGCATACAATGTCATGAACAGAACATCTAGAACATACGAGTAACTTCAGGCTCCAACTGAATTTTCTGAAAGGAAAACGTAACAACTGTGGGTGCGACTCGCAAGTCAAGGTAGGTACAGTACCTACCTTGACTTGGGAGTCGCACCCAGGGTTCCCAACCGTCAGGTTTTTGACCAGACTGTTGGCTTTTAGAAGGAATTTTTGGGATCAGGTCGCTAACTTCCGACCGGATGCAATTTGTCCGAACAAAAAGAGCTGATTTATTTTGGGTTGAATTTTTCAATCTTCTAAGAATAGTACAGTCAATATTTGTGGTTCCACCTTCAAATGCGTTTGTAGAACGTATATTTAGCGCCATGAAAAATATTTGGCAGGACGAAAGAAATCTTCTGAAAGTCGAAATGGTGAAGGCGGAATTAATGGTGATGTTCAACTATATAACCGAGTTCAAAATTTGAAGAATTTCTTAGAACAGATGCAGAAAGATTACTTGTCAAAAATGTTCAAAGCAAGAGCAAGTACCTACCTACAATTTTAAGAAAAATAATTTTCCTACACCAATAATATTTTGTTTTTACCTACCTGTTAGGGTGGATAATAATAATTCTGTAACTGCGTACGTCTTACAGTCGCGCTCGCGAATTGAAAAAAACGCAAGAAAATTTGAATTTCGCGTGCTACCCTGACGGTTTGTCTTTTTTTTCGGTTTAGACCAAGAATGATTAGATTAAAGTTGTTGTCCGATTATGGATTGCTGGAAAAGTTGGTAACCGCCTCATGCTCAACAGTAGCACTCTGCGACGACTAGGTAGACCAACAACGCCATCAAATCATTCATCAGAATTTAAATTATCTTAGATTCGTTAGAATTTTGGTGTTCGTTTAGAATGTTGGTTTAAAAAACTATGGGTTACAAATAAGTCTAAATACAACATGGTCCAGACCATTATAATTGTAGGTCTCAAAAGTTCTCACTTTCACCAAATTACTGGCAACATTATTTTTGCCTGCCTTTGCTCCACCCAAAAATGGTGAGGCAGTTTGGCTTGGGCTAGTGGGGTTTGTGAGGGAGGTTCCTGCCTAACTGGTAATTCTACAAAAAAAAATGTACTTGTCAAAATAAATTTTATTGATAGAAATAACTCAATTCACATTTTTAGTAACAAGTAGACAAAACTTCAAACGACCTATAAAAAGTCTGTAAACACTTCGAAATGATGGTTCAATGACGGCACACAGTGTAACTTTGTTTTCGAGCTTAGAGCGCCTTGATGACTGTTATTGAAGCAAAAGAACACCCTGCTAGTCCGGGCATGTACCAAACCCATTGAACACATAATACAAGGCTCTCTTAGCATATAAATATGGTACCCAGTACATAAATATGGGCTATCGGAAGCACTCATTCTGTTTTCATCCAAAACCTCCTTCGAGACGTAATTTCTAGCGCCAAATTTGACACATGCGAATTTGTTTTTTAAATACAGAAGCAGATTGTTGTCTATTCCTGGAGCACAAGGTTCTTTATTGACAGTTGTGCTCCATGCGCCGCCATTTTGAGTTTTTGCTACATTGTCTATGGCTAGCATGGCAGAGTGTTGTATGGGATGACTTTCTCTATTATCAAAAGATATGGCTACAATTGAGCAGATTGTGGGATCCACCACAACAGTAGCATTAATATTTCTGAGTATAATATCTGAAAGTTTCAAATTACTGTTTGTTTCACTTAAATAATATCTTGCAACTTCAAATGCAATGCCCATGTAACAGCGATGCTTCATAAGCTCACCTTCCTCAAAGAATTCGCTTCCACATAATTTTTCTAAGTACTCGCTAGGGTGGAAATTACATGACCAGACTCTACTGTATTCCGTATGTTGCTTTTTTAGTTTAGGAGGCAGTGATGGTAAACCCATTACTTTAAAATAATCAAAAGAGTCTTTTAGCTCATAAACTTTTTCTTCAACATACTCCTGGATTGATTCTTGTGTTATGGTGTTCAAATACCGTACTGGGCATAGTAAAACCTCCTTTTTCCGAGCTCTTTTCAGATGTTGCAGTTCTTTAAGAGGTATTTTCTCATTTAATATAGTAATGATTTTTGATAGTTCCTTCACATTTTTCACTAGACCAACGTAAACTTTTGTAAACGCGATTGGCTTAACAAATTCATCACTTACAATGGCTTGAAGGTTCTTTTTGGAAAACATGATTTTTTGTATTAAACTATCTATGGTATCCGCCATCTTGGCTTTTTTTAATGGTGGTTCTTTTGTCTCTGACATAGTTGAGTGTTGCACTACAATAATATTTCAAATAAGAACAGCTAGTCTATGTCATTCTAGTTTTGCCAGTTTCTGCCGTGAATAAGGTTGCTTTTCTTGTGTTTGTTTAAGATGCCATATTTCTCCTAAAATTTCCAAGATCTTCAAGCTTGCTTTCTTCAGTAATTACTGAAAAATAAACAAAGAACAACACTATTCATTACACACACTGCATGAACTGAATTTCACATGAAACAAAAGAACTAAAACAAATTACACCATAAATGGAAAGTTCTCTTTTTTTTGTTCAAATTTCGGATGTATATTTTTATGTAAGTACTTTTAAATTATTTGTGTATCAGGATGATTAAAAATCAAATATTTGTTTTTTATTAAGTACCTGTGTAAATATGTAATACTTTTAAAATTTTACAATTTGTTTTATTTTCTGGGTAAGTATAGATTATACAGCATTTCAATTTTAAGTTTGGAAAGTAGTAATGTGCCTTGGCCGGCAACAGGTAAAGTTAACAAAGTTTTGACCTTGAATGATAGTCAAAGTCAAGATCATCTACGAAAGCCACAAAAGTGTGTTGAATGGAAGAATGATTATTGTTTCTCTTTTTTCATTAATTTTAGTTTTGACAACCAAAAGTATTTTTAGAAATATTGTTCTATCACAAATTCATAATACAGATAAGTAATAAAAGTTTCATCATAGAGATTATTTGATGACTTTTATTATCTAAGGCTAGGTTAGATTAATAAAGATACTGATGCTTATTTAAAAACTAAATGCAGTTTAAAACGCCTTTGCGAGTTCTTTTAAGACTCATGTTGATAACAGTAAACATTTTTTTTTTTGCTTTAATAAAAATTAAATAAACAAGATAGCAGAACACATTTAACTTGTCCAACGCATTGTAAAAGAATAAATTAAGAGTGCATGATACTTATATGTTATTTGCGTAGTATATAATCACGACAGATCGAGATAATATGTCGAAAACTACTGATAAAACTTGACGTTGGTTTTCCTTAGCGTTGAAAATTCAGCCCCATTCACGACCCCACATTTAACAACGCTAATACGCTATATAAGTGACGACAATTACTACATTAGAGATAATAGTCCTGCTTGTCAATTAAAGCGCCTTGTTGACAAAAAAACTGATCATACCTTTTACGTTAGTTCACATAATAACACCTAAATCGTGACGTTTTTCACGTAATAAGAGGTCAAACTTACAAATAAATACACCGGTCACATCTCTTTTCCCCGAACAAGCCGAAATTATACAGTTTTTTTGCGAAAATACGTGTAAAAAATAAGTAAAATAATCATTGATTTACCTTCGAAATGGACTTCGGATTTAATCGTCAATTTTTCTCGAAGACGAACTGTTTACCCATAGCTTATGTGTAAATCTCACGTTAGATACTCGGCCAACACACAATAAATCTTCTTTATTTGGTTTAATACCAATTGAATTTTAATTTGCCACACACGTAAATCGCAAAAGTAGCAGCCATTAGACAGACAGATTAAGATTTGTTTTCGTGATTAAAACGTGGTTGTTAATCTTATTCAAATTTTCTTATTGGTGCGATAACAAACAACCAATGAAAGTATCAGATTTTTTGACGTTTGGCGTTCACAGACTGTGAATATGCTGTGAATATATTCAAACGTCAATTTCTCATAATTTTGTAATTTAGAACGCACTTACATTCCATTTCACGTAGATGCACTGAAAATGTTTTTCATGACGTATTTTATTGACCCCATGGTAATCAACCTCTGGGCCAAGAATAACTTTTACACCGGTGAACGTTACATCAATATTTGAATTTGCTCATTCCTTTTGCTAACTTCAGCACCAATATTTTTAGTGAAACAATATAACCTCTTCCGTTGTCGTCGTTAATAAAGAATAATAATTACATTGTCTAAAGTATTTCTTAGTATTTATTGTTAATAAAAACTGCAATTCTGCAATTTCAATAAGTAATTAACCGTCGGTGTTTATGAAAGGTGCAGATAACCTTTGGTTAACATGGAAATGCGCTAAGAATCAATAGCATATGAACTATAATCAAACAATTATTCCTCTTGTTTACACTGGACAATAAATTTAGAGAGCATTAAACGGACCAATTTTGTCTAATATGCGTCCAACCGCTGTTAGTTTAGGAGACCATTAGCCGTAATCCGTGTACCTACCTATAAGACAAAATCTCAATGTCCCACAAGCAATTATCAGCGTTCTGACCAAGTCTCAAGTTGAGTGGTCATACTAAACTTGCTCTGTGAGTAGGTAGGTATATTATGATTTGTTTACATTGATAACATGACTAATTTATTAATGAGGCTTAGCACGAGCGCGCAGTTTTGAATCGAAAATACAATAGAATTCAAATAAAATTGTTTGCATCAGTATCATCGGGTATGAATATTCTTAAAACTATGGAAATATTGTAAGTCTTGTACGAAAACGAGTACAAATTACGTACGAGGAGAATAAGGTACGCCGCGCGCTCGCGCTCTCTGTAGACGTAAACGCGCATTAATCGTTGTATTTTATTTTGAAGGGTCTTTATGAGATGAGAGTTCACTATTCAAGGAAACAAAGCGAAGTCAAAGATGAAATTATTTATTAAGATAATTTATGATTACATTATTTTCTGACTAAATATTTAAAATAAGAATATTATTATCACATCATAAAAGGCTGTAAGTATATTTAAATATAACTCGGTAGTTAAAGGAGGAATGAGAAATTAATTCACTTATTTTCTAAAGTTTGGTACCACGCCTGGCAAGTTTCGGCGGCAATCTCGCATAATGCTGACAATGCTCTGCCTGTTGAGTCGTATTCTGAAACAGACAAATAGGAAATCAATCACTAGTTTATATTTAAGTTTTTTTTAACTCCTCTTTTGCAAATCTAGCTGTCAGATTTGAATTAGGTTTGGTGTAAGAAATAGTATATTTTGATAAAGTGGAGAAAGTTTGTTATTGCACACACGAGCCATAGGCGAGGGTGTTATTGAGCCGAGAACTGCAATAACAAATGTTCACGTGTATCAAACGACTTTTTTCAATACACTTTTGAAGAAATAAAATAAGAAAATGAAAAATATTTTTGTCATGAACCTGATTTAAATTTCATCATGACTATGATTTAAATTTCCTTTTTATTGAAGGAGAAGCAAAGATATGAAGCCGTTAATCAGCTTTAAAAATAGTTTATTTTTTTGTATTTTTGAATTTAGAACACAAATAGATGATAATTTGTATAGAAAAGTAAATATTAGTTTTATATAATCATGTTTGTTCCTGATATTCTATTTATAAACACAATTTAAAAATTCAAAAAATATTTACGCCGTAGAGACGCATTTTGCTTTGTGTGCTTTGCCAGAAATTAAAAAAAAACACATTCACCTCCAGTAGAGGCATTGAACCCGTGAACCGTAGACGGAGAAAGCATTCTCTGTCTACGCATTGAATATAGTTATCTGTGGAAAAATTTCCCGCACACGTGCGCGTAAATGAAGTAAACGCACACGTGTGAAATACATTGCATCTTGAACCTAATTGTAGTGTGATAAAAACCCGCTTTCGAGGAAGTGTATTGAAAACCCAATTCTGGCCTTTGTACCTAACCTACATAGACTGGCTGTAATATTGAACCTTGTCTTGAATTAGTTAGTATGTATTGGTTAAATCTTGCAACTAAATTTCAAACCAGTTCCGCCTAACCGATTTAGCTGAAATTTTGTACACATTATTGGTTCTGGTGACAAATATTTTTATGAAATTCATGACTTGTACCTGCAGCCAGGATCGTCTTCTCACGAGAGAACTCCTCAACGGTTAGTTTATAGCGCAGACAGGAAAGTATACGCGTTCAATTTTGATATAAAGGGTGTAAAAAACCTCTTAACGAAGCCGAAAGCCACTTGTTCTCTCCGTCATTGCAAGCATTTTTTTTGTTCTACACCCTAACTGGGGACCTTCTAGTTACGGAGATATTGGGGGTCAAAGTTCCAACTTTTTGACTAGTTTTTTTAATTACAAGGTTTTAATGTAAGATTTTTACTTTAAACACCTCCACGACCCCTGTATTTCAATCTATCCATCAGCACAATATTTTGAGTACGTTACATTGAGTTCTACCTCAAAATATGTTTTTTTTTAAGTCTTTTCCCAGCAATATTTTTTGCGTTAAGGCGACTACAGGAGCTAAATTAGCAACTCTATTTGTGGTGGTTCAAACTTCGTTTGAAATCCTGTTAGAATAAAGTTCTAATCAGCTTGCACTACGAAGGGGTTGTTACGTCAGTCACTGCGGGCCGAATAATGCGAAATGAGTGGTTTTCTGCGATTTACAAAAAATCTATTGATTGGACTAAAAAAATAAAACACTATCATGCTAATATGTTGCTTGTAGAATTATTTGCCAAAAAATCAGAATGATTGCATGTATTTTAGTATGGTTTTAACTCGCTAAAATAAATTTTTAGAGATAAGATTTTTATCTATCGAATAAAATTTGTTGTATTATGTTTTCAAAACACTATCATACTAGCATATATCCTGAAGAATATCATATATTTTTCTGGTTTTGTTTATTGCAGTGAATCATAATATGCTTTATTGCATTATAAAACTCGCGTTTAGCTCCTGTAGTCCCCTTAAAATACTTAGTTTGATGTACAGAATGCTTTGTTGGCTTTGTGATGAGGTTGTTTAAACCCTGTAGATGCTAGTTTTAATGCCTTGATTACTTACCGGTTCGGCAGTTTAGCTTGACAGCAGAAGTGGCGCAACAAACTCCCCAGCAACCAGCTTAGCCCCTAACGAAGACGTTAACTTACCAACAACACCTCGCTTGCCGAAGATAGAACCGTTGAAAGGGGGCTTCCTGTATGTGGCCTCGGCATTGTGAATGCACATGACGATGGCGAAGAAGCACAGAGCTATGATGAAACGCATCTTTGTGAGGATCTGAAAAAACAGAATTGGTTTTCAATTAACAAGACCAAGGGTGTACTAGACCCTTCACGGAGCGGTCAACCAAGCATTATGTACCTACATCATAATTATGTAATTTAACTACTTTTTTTTAAGTGAAAACTTCTTTAGGCGCGTTGAGCACTTTTTGGGTAAAGGAGAAACATTGAACTTATTGTCACTTGACGTAACATGCGGTCACGCTTCGTAGCACTCGTAGGCGAACCGCTACGGCTTAGCACCACATAGGCATGCGCGGGGCATAGCCAGTGCTACGAATGGGGCGGGGCCTGTGTACTTTTTGTTTTCACTTCTATCTGACTAGACTGCCCCGATTGTTTTTTTTGGGGTGGAAAACTACGTTTTACGGTAGACTCAAAACATTGTGCTAGTGGATATATTCAATAGTTCGAAAAAAATGATCGCAGTGATGACGGGGAGAAGCCTTTCGGCTTCGTTAGAGTCTCGTTTAGGTCAGTACAATTCTGTTCAAACTTTATGGCGGCTCGGAAATTAGCTGCGACTGCGAGTGACGGTCAGTAGTAGGAGTATTTATCCATAGTTATTCAATAAATTCTTAAAATATTATAAAAAACATTATACGTGAAATGACCATTTTCAATTTTAAAATCGACGTATTACACCCGAGAACTAGTGTTATCTTTACTATACTACTCTGTCAAGAAAGTACCGGGAAAAGATCAATAAAACACAAAATATTAGTTATTTATCCAAATTTATTTTATCACCTTCAAAGTATGCTCCTTCAGAACCGACACACTTACGCCAACTAATAATCCAATCATAAAAATATTTTTTAAATGCTTATTCCAGAATTGAGTTCAGTTCTCGCCGCGAATTCTCCTTTATGTCTTCTACTGAATGAAAACGGGTGCCACGAAGTGGTAATTTGAGTTTAGGAAAAATAAAGAAGTCGGCTTGATGGTATTTGTTGAGTTTTGGTCAAAAAATCGTTCACAACTGTGCGAAGGCGCATTATCGTGGTGCAAAATCCAAGAATTTTCTTTCCACAAATCTGGCCCTTTTATCTAATTTGCTCTCTTAAACGCTGCATAACGTCCGAATAATATTTTTTATTTACCGTTTGACCTTCCGGCAAGATTGTCAGTCACTATTTCCTTCACTTTTGCGATGTTAACTTCAGTTGCAGACGTTGATGGCCTACCAGAACGAGGCAAATCTTCCATCACACCTTGACCGCTTTTGAACGCTTTGTACCACTCATAAGCGCGTGTTTTTGATAAAGTCGATTCACTGTAAGCCTTCTGTAACATTTTCAGAGACTCCGAACTCGAAATTCCATTGGCGATGCAAAATTTAAGACAAACTTTTTGTCCGATATTTTTGTCCATTAAGAAATTCGCAATACACACTAGATATGATATAACTAAAATCAGTACTGTATTTAATCTAATTAACAGATGTAACTCAAACCCCGCGCCAAAATGGAAAACAGTTGTGCTAATCTAACAACAACAAAAAAAAAACAAAAAAAAATTTGGAACCATAAACAAATCATCCATTCCCGATACTTTTTTGACTGAATGTATATACTGTATAAAATTATATATAATATTATACAGAGGAAAGATTTCATTTTATGTTTGTTTGTTAGTGTGTTTGTTACGATTGAACTCTAAAACTACTCGAACGATTGAAAAAATTCTGCCAATATTAGAAAGCCCCGTTTTTACTGAGTAACATGCTATATTTTATCCCCGTACTCCCACGGGAACAGGAACTACGCGGGTGAAACCGCGTGACGTTCGCTAGTCTCTTATAAATTTCAAGTTTACGACGTAAAACAAAACTTACTTCAAAACAAAGTCGAGAGTTCTTGAAGACTGAAGAGTTGAAGATCAACTGATGCATCAGCACAGTTTCCAACCCCTTTTATACAAACTACCCTCCTAATCAAGTTTACAACCAATATACTGCAATTTTGCTCCCAGACGAAGTTATTATTGCGAGCATAATCAAAAGAAATCTTATTAGAAAATGTGGGTCAAATAAATTTAGTTAGTTACTTGGATGTCCAATCTCTTTTGGATTTGATTAAGTTATCGATCAGACAGTTGTAATCTACTTACTTATCCAAAATTTGAAGTAGTGACTGACTTGATTGAAAATCAAAACGCCTGTTGTGTAAAACTTTTGTTGATGAAAAGCAAAACCAAAGACGAGATTTAATATAACATCACGACTGTAGTCTATGGAGGTTTAGGCAGAGGTGTAATAGTCTTCTTAGCGTGTCGATGGCAATGTAAATTGTTATACAATGTCGGCCCAGAAGTTTTTGCGTGCCTGCCGGTGTGGAGTCAGCCCATGTAAAGTTAGTGGATATAGCTCTGAATGAACCTAATAGTACACCCACGTTTCACCAGTTTTATGCAATGAGGGCTATCGTTTTTGAGCTCACCAGATGGCGCACTGTCGAGTAAGGTCCTGTCAATAATTCTATTTAATACCTTATAGTACCAATAACTTCATAATTTATTACGTATAACAACAAAGTGTAAGCTTTAGATACATATTTACAATATTCTTCCTAAAATTAGCAATCAGGAAACATTTAAAAATCATTCTACCTCCAAGTACTAACAAATAAGATCCTAAGTTGCTACTTAAAATCTTCAAGTCATAATTTATCAGGAATGGCTCAATCTACAACACAATCGTGAGTTTTAGTATAAATATTAAAAAAGCACACAACACGCGAACAGTGTATGACATCTGACATTTTGGAAGACCTTAGTCTACACAAGCGCCTCTAGCGGCAAATTCACACGCGATAGCCCCCATAGGCCTGTGTCCTGAAAACAAAATGTCCTTATATGTTTAGTCTGTCAGTTAGATTATCAAAAAATATTTGACACGTATTTTTTCTTCTATTACGTAAACCAAAATTGACGAAGATACGACGCTTTTAAAATTCTCAATACGTCACGTCGTGCTATAATTTTTAGTGCGTTGTGACGTCACGAGCCCCCACTCTCGAGTTATGATGCGTTTTATCTTTGTCAATATTCATTGATTTATTTACAAAAACAAAAAAATACGTGTCCATTATTTTCCAATACTCTAACTGACGGACTGAATAGATTTGCAATTTATTGATGGTGGATAAACTAGCCTATTGGGCCGGTTGATGACTATAGGCTCGCACCTATAGCCACAAATCCGGACTCCATGGCTGCTTCTGAGAAATTCGTGATGGAAAAACCCTAAAACAGTTTGTCAGACCTGCGAATGGAACCCAAGACCTAGTGGCCGCAAGAGACACTCTGAGCAAATCCTTGTCTGCCTCGTGCCACGAGGCAGTCAAGGATTTACTATGGTTAAAACTGCCATGTTGGCATGGTCGTAAAACGAATAGTCTGCATGGTGTTCTGTACCCCATGAATGTTCAGTCGCAATTAGCAGGATTCTAAAAAACATTCATAATCCATATCAGTGGCGAAGGTTCCAAGCGACTCGATTCCTACCGGATTCCCTTTGAAAAGTGTCACAGTCAGTACTCTATAGACAAATAATATATCACATTCAAGATATGTGCTCCGTCTTACCTCTTACAAAATCGACCCTCCATATTATTTTCTTTGTGTTGTAACCGAATGGGTAAAATAAGGAATACTATACAGGAGCAAGCCAGAAAGTGGCGCCCATTTACTGAAAAGTTTTGTGATAATCGGTTGGACATGCGATGCGTAGGAATGAGGAAAATATAGTGAAGAAACGGTGGAGTATGAATGTGGGTAAGAGTAGAGGAAGACCAAAGAAACGATGGATGGACTGTGCGAAACATGACATAGCAAGAAAGGAGGTGACTGCTGAGATGACGAGTAATTAGAGAAGTATTAAAGAAGAAGACATGCTGCGCCGACCCTAAATGAATTGGGAGAAGGGCAGGACAACGATGACACGCACACGATATAAACTAGGCTTGCGTTTGGCCGCAACTCGCCTGACGTGACGCGATATGATGCGGTCTAGGGCGGAGCACGGTTACATAAAAGAAAACTGATTCACTCGAACCTTAATGAGATCTAGATAAATTTAATATTGATCGAGAAACAGAAAAAAGCAAGCAGTGAAAAAAGCCGGCAGTAAATTTCTCAGACTGGCGGTTCGCAAAATCAATGTGGAAGCTATGGGGTCGTCCATTAATAATTACGTGAGGCTATTATGGCGATTATTCAACACACCGTCCCCCTTGGTGAGATGTCGTGAGACTTTACTTGATCCCCCTTACCCCACCCCTCTCCCCCGTGATCTCACGTGAGATTTATAAAAATGCTGAGTTTAATGTAAAAGCGTTAATCTGTGCTTGATCGCGTTGGATTTATTTTACACATTACACTGTTTCTTGCGGGGAAAAAAAAGAAGATTGACGGCCCTCGCCTCCTCGGCTGCAATGATGAAGCCTGACGTCTCTCGACCCACTTCTACAGCCAGAGGGATGGAAGACGAATCCTGATGTACCTCGACCAGTACTACTGATGGAAGACTGAAGCCTGACGTCCCTCGGCCACTACTACAGCCGAGAGGGCCGCCTTTTTCCATTTCATCCTACGTTCATATTCATTTTCGTTCACCAGCTTCTCTGGCCTAGTGAGGGTTAAGTTAACTTCTAGCTCCGTATAGGTAGGCCCTATATGTTAGGTTATTTTTTAATAATAAATTCTTATAACTCGTCCCCTTGACTATTTCTTTTAACAGTACTCCCCTCCAGACTGAAAGTTAGGTAGGTGAATGCTCAGTGTGACCTTACAGGTTTCTGGCTCCTACCAGGAAAATGTAACGTTACAATGGACCTTGATGAACCTTTGCAAGTGTGTTACTACTCAAATATCCTGCTGGCATCAATCACCAGATTCGGCAAGTCATAATGAGCTTTTCATAAGGTCTTGTAGCAGCCAGAGTTCTGGCAATGAGCTCACTTTGCTTCGGGAATACAATAAAAGCAATAAGTTATGACGTTGTGTTTCATAGGATTTGAAAAAATTAAGTATTAGGCTACTGGAGTATCTACTCCAGTAGCCTAACACTTAATTTCGAAACATTTCGAAGATCTCGTATACAAGACCCCGTCAACCAAGCATTCTGTACATCAAACTAAGTAACTTTACGCAAAAATTATTGCTAGGAAATAAATGATTAAAATAGTACGGTGGTCCTTTAAAGTAAACATCTTACATTAAAAACAAGTAGGTATTTAAAAAAAACTTGTGAACAAGTTGGAACTTTCCTCAACCTCCAATATCTCCGTAACGAGAAGGTTCCCAGGTATTGTCCAGAACTAAAATATGATCGCAATGACGGGGAGAACAAGTCTTTCGGCTTCGCTATGAGTCTTATGTCAAACAAGTGCCTGTGATGCTTATTATACGTTTACTTAAGATGGTATGTGCAATCGTTGGTGAAAAGGGAGATACTTTTGTATTTTTTTAAATCTGACAGTGAAACCCTGCAGAGTTTCTATCTGAATCATCACCAACTTCCCGCTTTTGTCCCATGTTACTTGGCTTCGGCGCAACACGTTTTTTCTTCCATTTTCCCTTATCAAACGTCACGTCATCATTTACACCATTTTTTTTCTTGTCATTCCTCACACAATCCATCCATCTTTTTTTTGGTCTTCCTCTACCTCTCCATCCATCCACATTTATATTCATCCTTAAACTAGTCACATGTAATTTGTCCTCCTCATCACATGTCCTTGGGACAGTCGATTCCCTTTCAACTTTACTGTAACTGGCGCAACTTTCAAACTTCCTCTAATATACTCATTCCTTATTTGATCCATTCTTGTCACACCACACATCCACCTCAACATTCTCATCTCCGCTACATGCAAACTTTTTTTATCCATCTTCTTCACAGTCAGGGCTCTTAGCTGAGTATCTAATTTTAAATAGTAGGTAGGTACTTACTTAATACTTATTATTTTTCCACTATTTCTCATCTTGTCCCACTACTCGGCTAGGAATCAAGTTTTCATGTTCTACATGATGCTTGCTGAAAAACACTCTGGCTGGGCTGGTACTTCCATGGGCAATGTTTTGACTCGTTGTCATTAACCAAGGAGAGTAACAAAACAGTTTTACCTAAAACGACAAGTTTTCACTTTCAAGTGAAACTAGTATTAAGCTCTATGTGGTCTGTGTAGTATTCTCTTGAAATTAGACGGAAATTATTTTTGAATGGCATAAAACATAGATTTCAAACTCTCTGCCCACCCTTCACTGATGTTTGTAACAAATCCAATATGGCCGCCCTCATCACTCTATTCCAACAACTAATCTTATGCACTAACGAAGTTATAATCCTTTGAGAATACTCGAGAATCTCAGTCAATATGCGGTCAGTATCCAGTAATCCAATAATTGGATGGACCGCCGCCATATTTCCATTTCAGAGTATAAATTGGCGGGAAAATGGTCTCACAGCATCAGTTGACATTCAACAGCTTCAGAGTTACCAACAAGAAATACTTCGCTCAATAAAAGGTAATTTTTCCTTCTTTGGGTTTTGTGTGTTTTGATAATATCACATATTATTCAACAGCCGGGTTTTCTTGGCTCCAAAATAATCATTGATCATCATGCAAAAGTGAACATAAAATGCAATTAATGATCTCAGTACACCGACTACGCTGTCATGTTCATATTAATGATGGTGAGTGTCTTGGTAAAGTATGGACTCTCATAAAAGATTAAACCTTTATTTTAAAGTTTTCACTGAACTTTTTTAAGGTTTATTTTGAATTGTATTCCAACCTGGTAGTTTTTGAAATGCGTAACTCCAGCCACTTTTAGAGGGGTTTGCGTTACACACTCATATTTCCTACGCTATTCATTTTCAGAATCCAATTTTTTTTGCTGTTTTTTTCGTTGTGGAGCAGACTTTTACACAGAAAGCGATAAACAAGATCAACACAACGCTCAAAGTGTCCAGGTACTCCTGCTTGGACCCTTTGTGCTTCTTTTTGTTTATTTGTATAACCTTCCTTTTTGCTGATATATCTAATCAAATGGAAAACTCATTTTACTTTCTGTGTCAGATGTCCGGAGACATGATGCGTTTCACCATTGGAGTCGTCTGCTTGGTGGCGGTGCTCCTATCTCTAGCTGAAGTCAGCGAAGCCAACTACAAGAACGCACCCATGAACGGTATCATGTTTGGCAAAAGGGGACCTACCGGTAAGTTATAATATTACCCATGATTTTTGTTAACAGTAACCTGTTCTGTTTCGCGATGTTCGAATAACCACTGTTGACAGAATAAGTAAAATTAAAGGACAAACTTAACTTTGCTGTTCGATCCCATGAAACGGCTATTGCACCAACCGCAAATAATAAGTTTGTAATAGTAAAATCGCTTTTTTTGTTATTAAACTACATATTTACTGTTTTCAGATTTTTCCCTTTATATGTGCAGTAAGACATTGCTTCTCGCCAAATTTCGTGATTCTAGGTCAACGGAAACTACCATTTAGGTTTTCGACCCAAAGCCTATAGAATATAGAAACCTTAGAATTGACAATTTTGGTTAAAAGCAAGGTCTTACAGCACAAGTAAAGGGAAAATTTCGAAAAATAAAAAAGTTGAAAATTAAGGTGGCTAATTATGGGGGAAATTTTGGTACTTACAAGTTTTCGCGAAAATCTAAATTTGCCCATATCTTTTAATCATGTTGACTCAGGACCTTGACCTTTTTATACACCTAATAGGGACTACAGACCTAAGTATCTGGTATACATTTCAACTTGCTACCCATTCCTGAGAAAATCGACAGTAACAGACGGACGGACAGACGTACGGTCGAACAAGTTATTTGGTTTACAGTTTAACCAACAAATTACATTGTAAAATGTAAACCAAATAGCTTGTTCGACCGTACAAGAGTGATCTTTTATGGGTTCCTTTTTTTACCTTTTGAGGTACGGAACCTTAAAAAGGGACAGAATTAATCGTGAGTGTTGAAACAGGCGGACTGTCCTACCGTCGAACACTCAAGCGGCTCTTTACCATCGAGACGCTGTTAAAGATATTTCTATAGCAACAATACATCATGGTATGTCTTCAAATACCATTATGTCACGTCAAGTTTAATTACAACAAACTGTCAAATTTCGCCAAATGATTTTAAAACCACAACATATTGACTGTTAGGTTCAAAATCGAATGAGAAAATTTGCCAGTTTGTGGTAATTTGATGCGCTGGCGACTGTACAAGTAATCATGTATATATTTAGTCATTTCAGTTATCGGTCTCGGCATTGCAACTTGAACTGAGAATCTTTCGACCTACCAATGATATTTTTAACTCTTAAAATCTACTTTTTCCACAGAATACGACCAACGTGGTAAAACTTTCACTGCCCTATGCGAGATCGCCACAGAAGCATGCCAGGCGTGGTTCCCTTCTCCCGAAAACAAGTGAAAATCTAATATTAGGACAAAATGCAACGACAATAGCATTCGGATATTTGGACTGCGGTAGATTAATGTTAATTGGTAGGAACTTTTTGTAACAAGCATTGCAACACTGATGCTTCCGCCATTATTTAAAATTAAATAACGTTCTAATTTTGTTTCAATTATCTATCATAAAGGCTGGGAAATTATGTCTTAAAAATGTAGAAATAAACGCTTTTCAAATTATTTCATACTTTCATTTACTTCGTCATGGTAAAAATTACCGTCTCCTCTCAACATCTGATCCCACAAAAGAGGTAAAAAGTAAGGTCATTGTAATAAGGTTAGGTTATGTATCTCAATCAAACAGTGCGTGAGGAACGACTGATTTATTGGTAACCACAATGTACCCTCTATTGTTTTTTTTTTTTTATAAGTATTTAAGTACAGAAATATAACTAGGCATAAACTGTTATCTAACTCAAACATTAGACATTTAGTTACTTTTACATTATACTCACTCACTCAGCAATTTCATCTTATTTACTTAGATTTTAATACATTCATAATTATATTATGTATCATGCTGCTTTTCTTGCAATATTGGCATATATTTATTTTGCAATATTGGCAAATTTTAATCAGATTATTTTTTTATATCTGTAAGTATTTGAGGAGTTAATCAAAATCAATTAATTTGTGTTTGTCTACCTACAACAGTCATAATGCCAATGGAAATGACCAGTATCATAGCTTTAGACAGCACTTAGATAAAATATCCGCAAAAAAATAAATAATTAATTATAAATTAGTCTAGGTACACTATTCCATTTTGTTTTTCTGGTCGTTTTATGTCTAAAAAAGTTTCTAGGCTAGTTGGCTTCAACTATACAGGGTGGAATTTTTCAATGTAACCTGGAGGGAAAGTACTAAATACTGGAGGTAGCAAATTTTACTCAAAGGAAACATTCATACAATTTTAAAAAGAAATAAATCTGCATTCACAGATTTTTCGAAAATTCGCTTGCCACACTCGGGAATAAAAAACCGACCAAAAAAATTCGAAAAAATTACATTCTGTACTTTTTTTTACATCAATCGATAGAGTCAATCATATGGATCAAATCTCTCTAACAAACATTGTTTGTGCATATTGCAATCTTCTTTCTTCAATTGTAAAGATCCATTCATTAAATAAAAGTTGACACTGTCCATGTCAAATTGTTACTCTGATATGTTGTTGACTGTATATATGGCAAAAGGTTACGTCTATAGGTTACAGTACACACAAAACAGCTTACTGTAACCCACCGCATAATGGTTGATTTTGCGTGAAAAGGAGGCAGAATCTGTGGAATTAAAAAATATATTGATTCCTTTCAAAACGCTGCGTGTAATGAACCGTAGACTTGTCCTAAATACGCATATTTTATCATGGCAGCCCCGACCGTGGGAATTCTGTAGATAAGCGTAACTTTCGATTTGTATTGTTGTCAAATGTTTTTTGTCGTACAATTAGATTCCAATAAGAATCACTTCCTAGTAGAAATCATGAAATACTCCCACAGTGAGATGAGTGAGAAATCAAACAGTTTTGTGCATTAATTTTTACGTGATAGTGTTAAAAAACTGATAACACTGAAAATAAAATGTCAATAACATTGCAGTGACGTTTCGCATTTGGAAAAATCGTATTTCGAATCTACCTTACTTTAATAAAATGGATTATTTAAGTTCTGAACTCGTGGTGAAATAATGAGATAATATAAATTATTTATTCATTTAATCAAGGATTCTAGAAAACATCAACATGACTACGAAGGAGCTATACACAAAGGTAAAATTTTAAGTGAAATGTACTTGATTGTATTTTTGTTTTTTTGTGAAAAATCTTTTTGAATTTAGAATGCGAAGTTGATTAATCTATAATCGACCCATCCGTTTATTTATTCAGCCACTTAATTAAATACATGTTAGATCAATTGTTATAATTAATTGATATCGGAAATAGGGAGTGTTTACGATTGACCTTCTTCATACAATTTATTGAAGAGGACGTCATTTTCATTCGTTTACTCAGCGAACGCTAATTTTTGCAACATTTACAAATATTTCGCGTGTCAAGGAATATTGTAAGTTCCGGGATGACGTCATGTTGTAGTTCGGCCTACTGATCCATTTTCAAAAACATTAAACAAACAACACTGGCCATTCTTTCATTCAGCTTTCCAGAATTGTTTTTTTGCGATTAATCGGAAATCAATATGGTTTCCAACAATAATCATGTTGGGACTGTATAATAAATAACCATACCTAATCACTTTTGCTATCTATCTAAGTGATTTTTTTATGCTCATGAATTATTTATAAATCAAAATTACACAGTATTTAAGCGCTCACTGAGTATGAAGTATGAACTACATTTTAAACAAACATAACATTACCAAATTGCTACAATTTTAAAATGATTGTTATCTTCAAATATGTTATTAAATTAACTTATCACCTGTCTCAATGCATGTTGCGTTATCTTGATGACAAAAATATGTCTTTTAATTGCGGTATTTGTTTATTGGTGACATATTTTTCTTTGGTTTGTCATGCTGTAGGTAGTGTTATCCATTGGCCTAGAAACATTAAAACAATATTGATTTACATTATAACATACACCTATTGGTCATCCTTAATTGTTGGATCCATTGGAACCAGTCTCCGCCAGATAAGTAAGAATTAAAGGTCATTGCTCTTTCCGTAATTTCTATGCGTAGGTACCCTGACAATAAATTATGAATCGTTTTTAATTACTACAAAAAGTAAAGGTTTTTTTATTTTTATTTTATTATTATTTCTGTTTATGGAATTATGTATTTGAATAAATGTATGGCCGGTTAATGACCTTTCATTCTTACTTATTTGGTGAAGACTAGAGCTAACCTGCATTAACACAAAATATTAGCTCAACTTCAAAGTAAATAAATGTTAAATGCTAACATGCATGTTTTGTGTGGCAAACAACTTAAAATGCACTTTATGCCTTTATAACTGGGTCAACAATGAAACCAACTTGAATTAAACTACATTATTATTAGACAATTTTGTTTGAACAAACCATATTGTTACTTAAGGACACACAAATAAGGCAGGTTGTCAGTTATTATTTAATCTATTGACATAGGAGGCGCTAGGACTATTGAAGCAGGGTAGTAGTGGGGCTGACTATAATGTTTTCACTGCGGGAATGTTGGCTGCCTCTCTATGGGTGCTTACATAAAGAAGCTGGTTTCCGGTACAGGCGGGTCGGTACCGATTGGTGCAGGTATTAATTTCTATGTTATCTTATGCGCTTACTTTAAAGAAACAGGTTTAATCTACCTATATGCAAGCTAACCCTGCACTGATCGGTATCAACCCGCACAGATTTGTCTGCACCGGAATCCTGCTTCTTTATGTGAGCACCCTATGAGAGGGAGTGGGCTAGTGAAATGTTGGTTCTAGGTTTCGGTTTCGTAAGTTCGCTATGTTAATATAAGTTACGGAAGAGTGGAGTTTCCTGACACAGGCTTTAGACGCCTAAAAGGAAACTCCAATCACTATTTTGTAAGAAAACTTGGCAAAAACAATAAATATTTTTTCATTTTCATTTTTTCTGAGAAATTCCTAATAGTAAAACTCAATAAGACTGCCCGATTTGAGATTCGGATCCAGGACCTCATGTTCAGTAGTAGCGCTTGTGACTATTAGACAAATGAAGCAGTTGACTTACATAACTATTATATTCTAGCCAGTCAAGTAAAACCTTATGCAATATGTTTGGTTTGGTTTTTAGGTAATTCTTAATTGAGCTAACATTGTTGTTTTTTCTTTTCAATTAAGATACAGTCATTAGAGGTTTATTGAATAACATTGGGAGAAACAATGATTATGCAATAGGCTAGTTTCCACCATCAATAAATTGCAAATCTATTTAGTCCGTCAGTTAGAGTATTGGAAAATAATGGATACGTATTTTTTGTTTGTGTAAATCAATGAATATTGACATTTTGACAAAGATAAAACACAATACATCAAAACTCGGGAGTGGGGGCTCGTGACGTCATAACGCACTAAAAATTATACCACGGCGTGACGTATTGAGAATTTTAAAAGCGTCGTATCTTCGTCAATTTTGGTTTACGTAAAAAATGAAAAAATACGTGTCAAATATTTTTTAATAATCTATCTGACGGACTAATTAGATTTTTTCAGTTGACAAGCCTATTTCATAAATATTTTTTTTGTTTACTAGGCTGAAGTAAGTATCTTCTTCGGATCTTGATTTTTAAATCTTCTATACGTATAAATAAATAAAATTGAAGTGTCTGTTTGTACTTTTAAAATAACAGCTTTTTACATTTGATTTTGAATGTAATACTTAAATTTTATTTCATTATTTTTGTCTCTCTCTTTGTTCGTTCAGGTTTACCTCCGAGACGGCTAGACCGATTTTGACGTAACTTTTAAAGGCAGATAGCTGATGATTATAAAGAGTAACATAAGCTACTTTTTTCGCGGGCAACAGCTAGTACCTATGTGGTTAATAAAAGAGAGAATATAGAATTCATTAATATAATTTGAAATCAAAACATAAATCTAATGTTTACTTACTTTTGTATTGGATACCAAGTACTTAATGGCAAGAATAAACATAAGTACTTGAAAAGATATTGAATTTAGTTATACCGTTAAATTATTGCAACTTCAGTCTTATTCTCATGAGTGTAAGGTCCTATTTTCTTTGACACAGGCACTCTTAGAATGTTTGATTTTATGATGTCATACATACTTATATGAATACTAAAGACCAAATATTTAATGCATTTGTTAATATTTTTATTTAGTTATCAGTCTTACTATAACAGCCCATAACGTCTAAACTCAAACTCAAAACTCAAACTCAAACTCAAAGCATTTATTTCAATTAGACCATTACGGCACTTTTGAATGTCAAAAATACAAAAAAGAAAATCAAAGCTACAGTCCCAGTCACAAGGCATAATAACTTGAGAAAGTACTGTAGTTGCCCATTCCCTAGCGTAGATCTCTATGGAGAAGAACGGGCAAGAAACTCCATGGACACTCTTTTAAAAACAAAATATTGTTACAAAATCTTGGTTACATCTTTAATTTTGAGATTATACATATATGTGAGAACGATGTAGAAAGACGTGCACACTAAGAGCGTCCAGAGTAAAAGATTAGATCAACAGTTTACGAATAAAGTAATTAAAATGAACCTTGGCAGCTAAGAGATGACCAGTCCCAACTGACAGCGCCCGTTCACGAACATGACGCATGTACCGGCGCCATTCAACTCAACCATATTGAAGGGAACTAAATGACCCGACACACCCGCCACCATCAGCGAGACATTTAAGTGAGCATGACATTCTCTCAGCCACCAAGGCATATTCAAGTCAATGAAATATAAATAAATGTAAATGGTGGCTGAACAGTACAAAGTACTCACACATGTGCTATGCAATTATATAATATTATGAACTGGAATCTACTGCTGGACATAAGCCTCTCCCATGATGGGAGGAATTTGCCGTAATCTCCACGCTTGGCAGGCGGATTGGAGATCGCAGTGATGAAAGACTAACAGAAAAAAATATATATATATCAGTCAGTCTTACTTAGGGGTATCATATAACTCAGTAATTTTAAGATCGTGAAGAAACAGAATTGTAGGATAAGCCTGATCCAGAAATTCGAAGCTATTAAACAAAAAATAAAATACGTCAAGGCGCGCTGGTGGTAGCGGATTATTTTATTTATTTTACGTTAAGTCCATTCACTGATGGCATCTTCAGCACATTTTTGATTTGATCAGACATGTATAAAACCTTTGATAGCTCATACCTCGGAAACGTGACACTTTAGAAAATTTCCCTTCAAACCAATTTTCGGTGGAAGTTTACATGGTAATGTACATCATATTTTTTTTTTAGTTTTATCGTTCTCTTATTTTAGAAGTTAAAGGGTGGGACACATTTTACTGTTTTGGAAGTGTCTCTCGCGCAAACTATTGAGTTTTTGAAGACCTATCCATAGATAACCCACACGTATGGTTTAGACGAAAAAAAAAATTGAGTTTCAGTTCTAAGTGTGCCCCAAAATTTATTGTTTTTTTTTTTTCTATTTTTCTGTGAAAATCTTAATGCGGTTCACAGAATACATCTACTTACCAAGTTTCAACAGCATAGTTTTTATAGTTTCGGAAAAAAGTGGCTGTGACATACGGACTGTTGCCGGTTTTCAGCAAGGTGTTTGAAAAGATAATGCTCAATCAAATGCTTTACCATTTTAACACCAATAAAATCTTACACGAGCAACAGTACGGTTTCATCAAAGGACGTTGTACGACTGACGCCGGTGTCACTTTATTAAAACACATATTTACTGCGTGGGAAGAGGCACAAGATGCCATAGGAATCTTCTGTGACCTTTCGAAGGCATTTGATTGCGTAAATCACGAAACCCTGATCTTGAAACTTGAGCATTACAGTTTAGGTAAACTTGCGCTCAGTTTAGTAAAATCGTATTTGAATGATAGACAGCAGCATGTACAAGTAAATGGCGTAAATTCAATGGGTTTAAAAGTAAAAATGGGTGTACCACAAGGTTCGATATTGGGTCCCTTCCTCTTTTTAGTGTACATAAATGACCTACCCAATTTATTTGACAACTACCCGCAATTGGTGTTGTTTGCAGACGATACTTCTTTAATATTTAGGATAAACAGACGTGCCACAAATCTGGACGACGTAAATAACGCCCTACTGCAGGTTCATAATTGGTTTACCGCTAATAATTTAGTTCTAAATGGGAAAAAAACAAAGTGCATTCGATTTGCTTTACCAAATGTCAAAAGTCGTGATTGTGACGTAGTATTGAATCAAGAGAAACTAGAATTTGTCGATAAAACGGTTTTCTTGGGAATCACGCTCGACTCAAGGCTACAATGGGGTCCTCATTTAACATCTCTTGCAGGACGGCTGAGCTCAGCAGCGTATGCTGTTAGGAAAATCCGTCAATTTACTGATGTTGATACGGCGAGGCTAGTCTATGTTAGTTATTTTCATAGTATTATGTCATACGGTATTTTACTATGGGGACGCGCTGCAGACATCGAGTCTATATTTATTCTGCAGAAAAGGGCTATCAGAGCCATTTATGAATTGCGTAGACGCGATTCTCTAAGAGAACTGTTTAAGGAAATTAATATCATGACAGTGCCTTGTCAATACATCTATGAAAACATCATGTATGTTAGGAAAAATCTGCATTTATTCAGTAAAAGAGGTGACAGACACCACTATACTACTAGAAATAGGGACCAACTAGTTTAGCCAGGTTTCAGGCTTGCTAAAGTAGATTCATCTTTCATGGGGTACTGTTTAAAATGTTACAATAAAATACCTCCCCACATTCTACAACTGAATGAGACGAAATTTAAATCTTGTATAAAACGCACACTATGTAGGCAAGCATATTATAAGTTGGTGGATTACATTGACGATAAAAATGCTTGGCTCAATGCTGGTCCTGCTCCACAACCATAGGGGAAAACTAATTGGGCAAATTATTGTGCTAGCTGCAGAAGATTGTAAAAGTATCTTTGCTTTGTATAGATTCCATCTCCTAGTATTGTATAATTGCATAGCACATGTGTGAGGACCATGTATTTTTAAGCTACCATTTGCATTTAGTTATCTTTCATTGACTTGAATATGCCTTGGTGGCTGAGAGAAAGTCATGCTCACTCAAATGTCTCGCTGATGGTGGCGGGTGTGTCGGGTCATTTAGTTCCCTTCAATATGGTTGAGTTGAATGGCGCCGATACACGCGTCTTGTTCGTGATCGGGCGCTGTCAGTTGGGACTGGTCATCTCTTAGCTGCCACGGTTCATTTTAATTACTTTATTTTTAATTTGTTGATTTAATGTTTTACTCTGGACGCTCATAATGTGCACGTCTTCCTACATCGTTCTCACATATATCTATAATCTCAACATGAATGATGTAACCAAGATTTTGTTACAATATTTTGATTTAAAAGAGTGTCCATGGAGTTTCTTGCCCGTTCTTCTCCATAGAGATCTACGCTAGGGAATGGGCAACTACAGTACTTTCTCAAGTTATTATGTCTTGTGTCTGGGACTGTAGCTTTGTTTTGTTTTTTTTTGTATTTTTGACTTTCAAAAGTGCCATAATGGTCTAATTGAAATAAATGCTTTGAGTTTTTTTTTTTTTTTTTTGGACGGACAGACAGACAGACATACATGACGAATCCCTAAGGGTTCCGTTTTTTGACATTTGGCTACGGAATCCTAAAAATGGAGGTTAGTACAGCCAGGCTTCATACAAAAATCTTCCAAGCCCTTTAAATTTTCTTACGTTTTTGGCAATTTGCCTGTTAGTGTCAGGTTGTAGGTGATCTAAAAAAAATTTTTGCGGGCTCCCGAGGCGTTTCCCCCTTAAGGGAAAGGCTAGCTATAATCAATATCCATCCCTAGCATTACATATTTATAATGAAAAAAGATGAAAAAAAATCGATCGAAGTGTTTACCATTTTTTTTGCCATTTTTAATATAGATCATATTTTCTTAACTAAATATTTTAACATGTAACCTTGTTTCCTTGTACCAGGGCGCCCGAATATGGGTGGAGCATCCGGAGAAAGTATGGGAGAGCGCCGTGGTGACGTCAGACTACCGGTCTGGTGTCCTCATCGCCAAGATAGACCAGTCTGGAGAGATTCGGCAGATAAAGGTGAGGAGTCATATTTTTTTTATCTACATCCATAATCCTCTATAAAAGTATCTGAAACAGTTAGCTTATGGCCAACATTAAAACAGCCAGTGTCATAATAACCATTATAACATCCAAACGGGTGTTATCATGTTGTTAGGGTTTGGGAATTTCCGACAATTTCAGATTTTCGGGACACGAGACAGCCTACAACCAAAGTCCCGGGGATGCCCGGGACTTCGAGACTGCAGCATATCCTGTAATTTTAAACTGTTTTTCACGTTTATTATTTTTTATTCCGGTGCGCAAGATGTCCCAAGCTGTATAACTGATGTTGATTCTTCCGGCGTTTGATTTATAGAAATATTGTGATCTCTTTGGAGGTGTCTGTCAAAGCCAGAAGTATTCGACCATTCGACCCATTGCATGAAATTTGTTTTGGACATAACGAGTACTGTGCTTTTGTTTTTTTTTTTTTTTAATATTTCCACACTTTTAGCCGTGCGTGTACGCTCCATATTAAAAGATTATTTTTGTTATGACTATCTATCTGTAACAATAATAATACATAATAATCCAAAATTAATTTTATATGTTTATTCAGTGAGTCAGCATCACTTTATTATCTTTTTTTATAAAATAACATAAATTATTTATTTAACCAAATGGCGCTGGGCTCCTTCAATTATTTGAAAATAAAAACATACATAACAACTTTTCCGAGTCTCGACCCGAAAGTCCGGGGACTCGAGACAACTAAAATTACGAAATGTCCCGGGACTTCGAGACACGAGACGTCCCGGGACCCAAACCCTAAATGTTGTAATAAATTTAATTATGCAACTAGTTTTAAAAAAAGCAAATTGTCTAGCACGTGCGACTCACGACCACAGCGCCGCCGCGCCGTAATTAAAAAAAAGTTATGGTATCCCGCCATTTTTGTTCGATAATAGTATTGCATTATGCACGTATACTTTGTTGTTTACGAAAATGAGTGATACAAGCTTTGTGCATTTTAATAATTGTACAATCCAAAATGTAAATAATTATATTATTACCTATACATGGTTTGTTTTTATTAAATACTCAGCAATTAAACTTTCCGTGAATTTACATAGACTTCTTACCATGGAGGATTCTTATCATGGATGTAGATAAAGTCTTGTATGCAACTGTACATAATTAGGTATTAAAACATTATTATCACACTCGGCTTCCTCCCACATTTGTTTTAAAACCCCTTATTAAATAACAGTTGCATAAATAACTATTATTTACCATCAATTATAGCAATATTACGTGAGGAGCTCGTGGCTAAATAATAACAGCCGCTCGCGTCGATCTTTAGGTTAAGCCGTGCTTGCCTAGGTTGGTCTGTGGATGGGTGACCACCCATTACATACCGAGTTTCCTCCGTGCCTCGGAAAGCACGTTAAGCAGTTGGTCCCGGCTGTCATTTGTGATCTTTGACAGTCGTTACAGGTAGTCAGTGGCCCAAAAAGTCTGACAACCAGTCTTACCAAGGGGTATCGTATTACCCAGTACTAACTGGGTTGTGGAGGTCAGATAGGCAGTCGCTCCATCTAAAATACTGGTATTCAGCTGCATTCGGTTAGACTGGAAGCCGACCCCAGTAAAAACTTGGGAAAAGGCTAGGCAGATGAATTATAGCAATATTACAGACTCGTGCAATACGATATTTCATAGTCATAGTTCTTATATCGAGGTAGAAACTGAATTGTGTAAGAAATGAAAAATGTTACTTTGTTCGTCAAACGACCATTTTCAATTACTTACTAACAGGTAACGGAAGGTTGCTATCTCTAACTGTTTGACATTTAGCTTACGGACCTTTAAAACAAACACACAAACAACTGTCCTCCAAGTGACAGGTAGGTGACGCGGATAGGATATTCGAAGCTAACTTTGTTTATAGAAACACCGACAGCTACGAGACATAGGCAAATTAACGAACTGTTATACGTAATAAGTTATAGTAAACGGCCGTAAGCAAAATTAGACGCATCAAACGCAGAGTTGAAATGAGGGTAGTTTAATTTTGAAAAATCCTAGCTAAATGAACCTTCGAGTCGCCCTAAATTTTCTTTGCTTCTCGTTGTCCCCCCAAGGGCCCTCGCCCACGCGATTAGGAGTCGTACATTAATCCCCAGTGGTGATTCGTGGTGAAGTTTTAGACTACCCCTCCCTCCCTACCCAAGATCACGTGTATTTTTTGGTACAAAGCATCTTAAAAAAATCAGAATACAATCTTTAAAAACAGGTATAATCTAATTTAATTCTTAAAAATTAAGCACCGTGTTAAAAATGTCCAGACAGACAATTTAGAAATCGCGAGTTCAAAGAAAAATAAATACACTTGATATCTCGGCTCGGGTTACCCGATATCTCACTACACCCCCCCCTCCCCCTAGTGATAATTCGTGACTTTTCCGAACCCCTCCCCCACTTTCGAGCCTCACGTGATTAATGGACGACCCCTTATGTGCACCAAACGGTCCCGGTGCTGTCTCTGGCTGTGCACCTTCGCCAGGGTACCCACGATCATGTATCGCTGATCGCTCTTTAGCCTCGATGCAAACATGATACAGCATCGACACAGAAATCCTGTTCGTTCCGTCAGAAACAGTCGCGCGTAATACGCCATCGATACTGCCGCTTGTTCTGCGAACCGTCATTTGCTAGAGCGAGAAACAGAGCGAGAATGCTATCGCACGCGGCAGCACAGAAGGCCCTAATGAGCGTATGCCCCAACTCCATCAACCTGCCTCTAAGATTTCGCCTTCCCGTAAGAACTCCTGAAAATAAAGGTGGTTTATGCATCCCTCATACGTAGGTTAAATCAACCTCAATTCTTCATTAATGCCAATGGCTTTAAGAGAAACATCCACCAAATATTCTTATATTATTTCGCGCCATGAAACAAACGCTATTTTGTGCGTTTGTCAAAAATCTTAGTTGTCAATATAACGCGTCTACCATGGGAATAATAAGTACTGAAGCGTCAAGCAATCACTATTGGAGACCGTTTTTTTTTTTTCAAAATACAAAAAGTAAATGAACCAATATCTGCGGTGATCAAATTCAGCTGTCAAATGGGGCAGGCAGAAAGAAGACAAAGTTCACAGGTATTGTCCCTAATAGGTATAGAGATTCACTTTCACGACCAACAAAATTAAAAGATATTTTCTGCTAACAAATACAATATTTTGACGATTTGTTTGTTTTGACAAGAGTTGACAGGCAAACTGTCAAATTGATTAAAGTTTTTCATAAAAACATGTTATTTTGTAAAGAGTTTTTTGACCTGTCATGTTTTCGCGGGCAATTTTTATACCAACCTTTTTTTACCACGCACTATATTGCGCGGAAAATTTGAAGTAAATACGTATGATTTCATGACTAACGGCCACATTTGGTTTAGTCCATAGATTTGGGATGGAGATTTAAGGTTGCGCCTCATCTATAGCAGCACGGTCCTATTTGATTTCGTCGCTCAGAATCGTCATACGAGAACCAGAACGGGGGTGCTATCGCATGCAACATGCTTTTTCTTTTTATATATGCTCCTCTGCTAGGTGAAGCGCAAACCAAAGGGTTTGGTTTGGCCAGTAGCCTTAGCGCTTTTACGCATCTAAATCGGATCGAAACAAAGGCGCTTGGCTTTGCTAAAATTCTTCAGAGCAACACGACACGAACAATGATGGAAGATTCTGAAAGGATTTTTCTAACCGACACGAGATGAATACAAGTCGAATAGAGTCGAAAATCGAAAAAAATCTACCGAATCAAACGTTTGAGGAGCGGATTAGAGCAGGTCTGAGAGAAACAGGCGTAATTATAACTGTATATATTCTCCAACAGATCAAGGATGAGGACAAGATGCCGCCTCTCCGGAACCCCTCGCTGCTCATCGGGCAGAACGACCTCACATCGCTATCGTATCTACACGAGCCAGCCGTGCTACATAACCTTAGAGTGAGGTGAGTGAACATTCTTGGGTCTTCTTCATCAAAACCCGTTCGTCCTGCCCGTACGTACGATGCGCAACGTAAACACTTCTTCTTCTTCTTGTTCGATGTTCTTTCCATATTAGACGGTTTAAGCCCAGTAGGTGGCCTCGTTTATTGCAGCGGCAAAGGCGCTATTCAGGTCGTCAAGAGTGCAGGTAAACGTCTACAAACCAAGCGCGGGTTGATGTCGGCGGGCCCGCGCGATTTGTAAAAGCAGAAATCGGATGAATCTCGGTACAAACAATTTGAGCGCATACCCGATAACCCGCTTGGACAGAGGGCTGCAGCGCAGGGCTGGCGCGCGGCAGCAGCAGCGGTAAGGCCCGTTTTCCACCAAAGCGAAGAAGTGCAAGCTTCAACCAATTACAGGATAGACGAGAGACCTGATGTAGATTTCAATTACATGTGGTTGGTGAATTTCGTATATCTCTTCTCCGCTCCGCTCGTCTCCGCTTAGGTAGAAATCGGGCATGACGCCACCTGCAAGCGCGTTTGTGTCGGTTTATGACCGCCATATTTACTCGTCACAACGGGAGCGGGCGCGCCGGCAAGCTTCTTCTTAGCGTGTCGATGGCAAATTTTCATTAAATATATTTAGCCTAAAATTCAGCGATGCGAACTCCGCTCGTATTACAAAGCGTATTGACGGAGTACGGGTTGGTGTACAAATTGGAAGTCTCTCACAGTTCTATAGAACAGGCTTCACGCGCGTATCGTCAGATTGCGAGGTACGCCCCATTGTCAAACTGGTATTTAGTCAAAACGCAAATGATATTAGAGCCAGTAGCTTTAAAGTCCCCTAATAATATTATTACGACCCAGCCTGTCCTAGCTGCTCTCCCCTCAATGTCGCCGAAGTCCGAACCCAAAAAATTAAATGACCGCCCGATGTGGGCGCCATATCGGGCGGTAATTTAATTTGTAATTTAGTTTGTAAGCCTTGACTGAGGGCCCTAAATTCATTTGAGGTCACCAGAGGATAGTCTGGTTGAGCTGTATAGCAACCTCATTGAGTTGAACTGGGAATGGCCATGTCAAATAAAAAAATACCGGCCCCGTAAAGGAAATCCCCTTTGATTTACTCTTTGGTTCAGGATAAACCAAATCGTGCCCAGTTAATGATAAACCCATTCGTTTCCGTACTATATACTCTTCACTAAAGTCATGACGAAATCATGAATCATGCTATAGATAACGATTGATAAGGATTGTATTGCTACAATGATACAATAGTTTATTGTAAGCGAAATCTGTGCCATGATCATTATTGTAGAAATGTAGCTCTACTAGAACAGGGGTGTCGTATAACCCAGTACTAACTGGGTTGTGGAGGTCAGATAAGCAGTCACTTTATGTTAAATACTGGTATTCAGCTCCAGCCGGTTAGACTGGAAACTGACCCCAACATGTGGATATGGTGTAGCACTACTGAAAAGGGGACTTTTGGAACGGACGTAATTGGAACTACCGCGCGCCACCAACTTGTTGTATTACAAATATTTACCAACAGGCAATCGCACGTAGGCCCCTGCGATTGCTTGTTGGCAAATATTTTTCGAGCGCCATTAGATGAGCACGCAGAGATAGTCTATTGGTGTGACCGTCGCGGTCGGACTGACAAGTCATAAGTCTCAAGTTCGAACCTAAGACACGCACTTCTGATTTTTCGGATTCATGTGCGTATTGTACAATGATCACTTGCTTTTCGGTGAAGGAAAACATCGTGAGGAAAACAGTTTGCCTGAGAGATACTTCCCGACGGGATGCAAAGCCAAGTCAGAGGCCCATGAGTGGCATAAAAACTCTGACATCAGGTTAGGCACTAACCACACGATAAAGAAAGATGAGTACCACTTCAGTATTTCTTTGTAACATAACTAACATCACGCCTGTAGTTCCTGTAGGGTTAAGCAGAGGTGATCTAGAGATTTACGAGTAAACAAACAAATACTCCCGGTAATAGTGTTTAGGTCAGCTAGGCAGTCGCTTCATGTTAAATGCTGGTATGTAGCTGCATCCGGTTAGACTGGAAGCCGTCCCCAACATAGTTGTAAAAATGCTAGGAAGATGTAGTTGTACGGGTGTCTTGTAATTCGACATATAATAAGGATTTTAGTGCGTCTTATGTACAAATTAGTACTCCATGAGATCTAGGCGCTGATCCATAGTTTACGAGAAAATACGAAAAAGACGTTTTTCCTACTGAAGACTGTTTGAATTTTTCTTCAAAAGGAAGGGTTATGATTTTAGCAGTCCATGTATGCATGTATGTATGTTTGTCTTTACGTATGTTCCACTGTAGCGCCTAAACTATTCATCCAATTTTGATGAATAAGGTGTCTATCAATTCGTTATTATGGCCCGGGTAACATAGGCTACATTTTAACCGACTTCAACAATAGGAGGAGTCGATTTTACCTTGTAAACCCACGACACAAATTCTTGTTGTTGATGAGACAATGATAGAAATGTAAAACGTTACAATTGATAATATACAATGTTTTAACAACTCAATCGTTCAATAAATGAACATTGAAGACGTTTGACGACATTTATATTCGTTTCCATTGCGCTGTAAAATATACTTTTATATAGAGTCAACTGGGGTTAACTTGGCATGCGATTGTGGTCTTTGAACTTAATTGTTGCATTCAACCTGTTCGAGTGTTGTGCGAATCGTCATCATCTGCCAAGTCTTTTGATGTGAAACATCTATTGGCGCGGGTAAAACCTAAAAAATGGCGTGGCGACGCGTCGCCAACTGCCAAGTTGCCAACCCGGCCCGAACAATCTGGAACATTACCGACCTGTTGAAGCAGCATAAGATAAGACACATATTCGCCATGGTTTACAACAAGCCAGCTGGTCTCGGGGCACAACGCTTGGTTACAATCTCGTGACTTCGAGTTCGATCCCAGCATAAGGATTTTCTTTTTGTGAATCGAGTCATTTTGTTTTTATTTTATTTGTTTGTTTTTTATATTGACTTTTTTTTAAGCATATACTTATACAAAATAATTTCGATGTTTCACACCTGCCACGCGTCCCGTGACAGCTATGTAGGGGTCGGCTTCGATCGAAATCCGAAAACGTACAATTTTCGATGTTGGAAATCACGTTACGGAACTCAAATGGAATTGGGCAGGACACCAAGCAAGGCGCAGTTATGTCAGGGGGACTAAGGCTGTCACCGAATGGCGTCCAAGAACGGGGAAAAGAAATGTGGGTCGTCTGGCGGTGACGGTATAGTTGCTAATGGGGGAAAAACCTAGATGTGGCTGACGCGAGAACGTGGTTCAAGAAAAGAGAGGCCTATAGCCAGCAGTGGGCGAATTCAGTCTGGAGATGATGATGATGAAGGGTCGGCTTCAGTCATCCAGGGACTAAAAGTGTTACCCGTACAGGGGTTTTATTTGGGTTAATTTTTTAGAGATAGGTGAAAAACCCTGGAGCCCCTGGAGGAGCTCGTGGTTAAATAATCAACAGCTGCTCGGGCCGATGTTCATGTTAAGCCGCCCTTGCCTAGGTTGGTCCGTGGATGGGCGACCACCCAAGCACCGAGCGCGGGCTAACTCCGCCACTTTCTTCCATGTAAATGCCATGGGTTAAACTTTACACCTTTACTGTAGGACGTTTCACCTCATGATCTGCCAGATATTTCTTCCCAACTATATTGGAGTCGGCTTCCAGTTTAACCAGATACAGTTGAGTACCAATATTTTACGTGGAGCGACTACCTATTTGATCTCCACGACCCAGTTAGTAATTCGTAATACGATAGTCCTTGGGAAGACTGGTTGTCAAACTTTTGTGCCACTGATTACCTGTAACGTCAAAGATCTACAAATGACAGCCGGGATTAACGTCTTAACGTGTTTTCTGAGCCGTGTTAGCCGTGTGGTATCCGGCAGCGTAGAATAGAACCAACCCATTACACGCACGGGTGTCGTATAAGGCGACTATGCACTATGTCAGGCAGAACAACTTGCGCCTCCGTAGACCAGAGAATGGGCAGCAGCGTTTTCTGTTAGTCTTACTGCGATCTCCAATCCGCCTGCCAAGCGTGGAGATTACGGCAAATTCCTCCCATCATGGGAGAGGCTTATGTCCAGCAGTGGACGTTATGGGCTGATGTTGTTGTTGTTGTGTTTTCTGAGGCAAGGAGGAGTCAGGTTATGTCGTGACTGGTCACCCATCCACGGATCAACCTCGGCAAGCGTTGGTTAGCCTTTAAGATCGACACGTGCTGCTGTGATTGCTTAGCCACAAGTTCCTCGTCTCCAGTGTCATTTGCTGGAAACTTATTACTACAACTGAAAAACCCGAATACTGAAAAATCACGATCTAATTTAATTCGGGGTTAACAAGGTAAAATCGACTGCTCCTAATCCATTGTTGAAGTTGCAGCTTATGTTACCCGGGCCATAATAACGAATCGATTGACACCTTATTCATCAAAATCGGTTGAATAGTTTAGGCGTTACGTAGGAACATAACGTACGTTAATACAAACATACATAGACTGCTAAAATCATAACCCTTCCTTTTGGCTTCGCCGTAGTCGGGTAAAAAGGAGCACTTTGCTGGTTTCAAAAAGAAACATTTGTGAATAGCTGGTCAAGAATTTCACACATATTTAAAAACTCCGTAATTTTCATAATCTCTTAAGTACCTACGTGCCACTTGTCCAAACACTGAATCATCTATTGTTCGTATATAAATATTTGTTGAATTTTTGCGAAATCTCTTTTGTCCGTTTGCATAGAGTTCAAAATTGTTTGTGATTATAATTTCTGAGTTGACCTTGTGAATATGTAGTAGGTATTTTAAAGAGATATGGGGTTTGAGTCCGATTCATGTTGCGGCGACCTCAAATTCTTCCGGATGGGCTGGAGAATGATGTTTATGTGTACGGGGTTTGAGTCCCTGTCTACACTTTAAAGAATTCGCTTGAAGACATGATATTTATTAAAATGTTATTTAAAATAATTTAGCGGTTTAGTTCCGTAAAAACTAGATCCAGACTCTTAAGCAAAATGCATCGCTTCCCTACCGCCTACAAAAATATACAAATGCAGAAAGTGTGATATTCTTCTGTGCGTAAGTCAAAGGCCCAGCGCACACCGCTGGAGGCGCAGCGGAGCGCATTTAAAGACAACAATTTAATATAAACCTTAACCACCTTGATATACGGTCGCGCGCATGCTCTAGTAGTAGCTTGAGGGCGCTCCGAGTACCGCGTGCGAATTTATTCTTATATTGACCGTATATCAAGGTTGTTAAGGTTTGTATTAAATTGTTGTCTTCAAATGCGCTCCACTGCGCCTCCAGCGGTGTGCGCTGGGCCTTAATGTTTCGATAGCAATCTAAATGGAGTCGCCCAAAATTTGGCGACGAGTTTTGCATTTTCGGTAGCGTCTATCAGCTCCTATAATATACAAACAACAGGACAGGCAGGACACCATATCAATTAAGTGTCCCATCGTTTGTGGAACATCACTACATAGACACTTTAGGGCAGAGTCAACTATGAATCTTCATCGGTTGGCCGAAGCAAGGAAAACCTGTTCAGGTGGAGTGCGATACTTACCAAAACCATACATGCTGCTTAGACCTATACCATTTTGTTATTTTACAGTTCCACATAACAACGTACCATAGGCGAGACGACAAAAAAAAAACTAATTAGTCCGTCAGTTAGATTATCAGAAAATATTAGACCCGTGTTTTTTCTTTTGTTACATAAATCAAAAATGACGAAGATATGACGCTTATAAAATTCTCAATACGTCACGCCTAGGTATAATTTTTAGCTAGTTCTGACGTCACGAGCCCCCACTCCCGAGTTTTGATGCGTTTTATCTTTGTCAATATTCATTGATTTGCAAAAACAAAAAATACGTGGCCATTATTTTCCAATACTCTAACTGACGGACTAAATAGATTTGCAATTTTTTAATACTGTCGTCATGCCTATTCCATAACTTATATTTTAATAAAATGTCGTTTTGTCCACAGATTTTGCGACCGCAACGCCATCTATACTTACTGCGGTATCGTGCTGGTAGCCATCAATCCTTACTACGATTTACCTATTTACGGTAAGTTTTCATTCTTGGGGACTAATCGGGAGTCCAGACGTACTGCACGTTATCACACACATCTGGATATTTCTAATGATGGCACCCAATTGGGTAGATGACAAAAGAAATCTAATTAGATTTGACCCGTATTTTTTCTTTTCTTACGTAAACCAAAATTAACGAAAATACGACTCTTTTAAAATTCTCAATACGTCTCGCCGTGGTATAATTTTTAATGCATTCTAACGTCACGAGCCCCCACTCCCGAGTTTTGATGCGTTTTTTCTTTGTCAATATTCATTGATTTACAAAAACAAAAAATACGTGTCCATTATTTTCCAATACTCTAACTGACGAACTAAATAGATTTGCAATTTTTTGATGGTGGAAATTAGCCTAATATATTAGTGCGGTAATAGAAACTCCTTTTAATGTCTTCACCAGGTGATGAAACTATAATGGCATACCGCGGTCAGGCGATGGGTGACCTGGACCCGCACATATTCGCCGTGTCAGAGGAGGCGTACACCAAGCTTGAGAGGGAGAGGAGGGATCAAAGTATTATTGGTAAGTTGTACGAGGTGTCCAATGGGCGGTTTTATCGCACAAGTCGATCCCTAAGGGGCCGTCTCCACGAGCGAGAGAATCCCGGCGATATTATCGTCCTTGCCACGTTTTTCTATACACTCTCTTTTGGGCCGTCTCCACGAGCGAGAGAATCGCGGCGATATTTTCGTATAGAAATACGTTAAATCGCCGCGCTTCTTTCGCTCGTGGGGGTGGCCCCTTACAGACAGTCACTGCCTAGCCTTTTCCCAACTATGTTGGGGTCGGCTTCCAGTCTAACCGGATGCAGCTGAACAGTATACCTGTATTTTACATGGAGCGACTGGGTTATACGTTACCCCTTGGTAAGACTGGCTGTTAGACTTTCGGGCCACTGACTACCTGTAACGACTGTCAAAGATCTACAAATGACAGTCGAGAACAACGTAGATAGATAAAACATTTATTTAGTGCACACAAAGAACGTCTTACAGAGAGTCATTGTACTATATTATATATTAAAATTACCCTAGGCCAAAGACATTCAAATATACGAGTATTACTAGCTATTTTTAAATCTCTTTGCCCTAGGCTGATAATATTTAAGTGTTTCCTAATTACAAACAGGATTTAGATGGGTTTCCCCTTTCTATTGTTATTTTTAGACCATACGTTAGCTCGTGGCTCGGGTCGATCTTTAGGTTAAGCCGCGCTTGCATAGTTGGTTCGGTGATGGGTGACCACCCATTACATACCGAGTTTTCTCCGTGCCTTGGAAAGCACTATATACTTTTTTGATTAATTTCGTTGCGGGATCCAAGACAGTTAAATTGTTTCTCTGGGACTTCGTCGAGCTTCATTGTGTCGGCGCCTTTCTGGTGGTCGCCACTGTTGATTCTGGCTTTCAGGAGTTACAGTGGTTTGGGAATAGTGTGGCAGGAATGTCCAAAGTAAAAAAAAAACAGCCAAGTGCGAGGCGAACTCGCGCACAAAGGGTTCCGGACCATTATCAAAAAATCACGTTTGTTGTATGGGAGCCCCACTTAAATATTTATTTTATTCTGTTTTTTTTTTTTATGAAATACATGATATCACGGTTCATGAGATACAGCCTGGTGACAGACAGACAGACGGACAGTGGAGTTTTAATAATAGGATCTCATTTTTACTGGTTGGGTACGGAACCTAAACAATGAAAACTAAAACTTATTCTTAACCCTCAGTGAGCGGCGAATCCGGCGCCGGCAAAACGGTATCAGCCAAATACGCGATGAGATACTTTGCAGCAGTTGGAGGCAATGCGAGCGAAACACAAGTCGAGAGGAAGGTCCTCGCATCCAGTCCTATCATGGAGGTAAACTAGTTTTAATAACAACTAGCGGACGTCATGCGGTTTCACCCGCGTAGTTCCCGTTCCCGTGGGAGTACGATGATAAAAAATTGCTTATGTTACTCGCTGATAATGTAGCTATCCATTGCTGAAAGAATTTTTCAAATCGGTCCAGTAGTTTTTGAGTTTATTCGTTACATACAAAAATACAAATCTTTCCTCTTTATAATATTAGTATATTAGAATAGATAACATAACATCACGCCTGTAGTCCCCGAAGGGTTAGTCAGAGGTACCTGATAGTACACCCACAGTTATGTTTGAAGTCCCATGTAAAAGGGGTCAAGCCTATTTCCGTCAACCGAGCATAAATACGGATTTCGTGGCTGCTACTGAGGAATTCCAGATAGAAAAACCCAATAACACTTTGTCCAACCCTGGGAATTGAGCCCAGGACTTCATGCTCACAGTCGCGCTTCGACAACTTGAGCTAGTCTTACACCAAAGAAGACACATAAACAGGAAACCAAATAAACAGGACTTAAATTACATACATGCCCACCTTCTTAAACTAAATCAATAACAAAACTTAGTTAGTTTTTCATACTATGTTAACCCTTCAACTGTTAGCGAAGTAGACACAATAGAACTTAAACAAAGGCGTCCCGACCGAATCGGTCGAATCCACAGACGAAGGTTTAATGAAAAGCAAAGTTACTCCTGCAGTTTCACGAAATAGTCCTATTAAATGTTCAATCTTTTTTAAACCAATTTTCCTTGAAAGCTCTTTCTAAACATTCATTTTTAACAGACTTCCAAAAAGAAGGAGGTTATTTCACACACATGTCGTGAGGAAACCAGCATGTCTGAGAGATATTTCTCGACGGCATGTAAAGCCAAGTCAGCGTAAAAACTCTGACACCAGGTTAGGCACTAACCACACGATAAACGAAAAAGAAAACATTTTTTTGAGTTATTCTCCTCTTTTTTAACAGAACCTAATGCTTTAACGATAAAGTTGAAAGTCTATTAAAGAAATTTGACAGATTTTAGTAGTTGATGTGTTGACGTCTAGCGTCTGTATCAAAATTGAATAGCATAATTTTTCTTTCCCAGGCAATAGGAAACGCAAAAACAACCCGTAACGACAACTCGTCCCGTTTCGGCAAGTTCATAGAGATTCATTTCGACAACGTGTACCGGATATCCGGCGCGAGTATGCGCACTTACCTGCTAGAGAAGTCGCGTGTCGTGTACCAGAGCTCCGGGGAGAGGAACTACCATGTGTTCTATCAGTTGTGCGCTGCGGCTAAGCAGATGCCTGAGTTACATCTAGGTAAGTTTTATTTCTGTCTAAGATATCCTGTATGAAACTACCCTCACGTTCATTTCCATATCACGCGACGTCGCGTGATGGTACCTTAAATAGGCTTGTGTCTTGAAAAAATGTAATTAGTGCGTCAGTTACATTTTCAAAAAATATTTGACACGTATTTTTACTTTTGTTACGTAAATCAAAATTGACGAAGATACGACGCTTTTAAAATTCTCCATACGTCACGACGTGCTATAATTTTTAGTGCTTTGTGACGTCACGAGCCCCCACTCACGAGTTTTTATGCGTTGTAAATTTGTCAATATTCATTGATTTACAAAAACAAAAAATACGTGTCCATTATTTTCCAATACTCTAACTGACGGACTAAATAGATTTGCAATTTATTGATGGTGGAAACTAGCTTATAGGGATGATTCCTGACTAAAAAAATATGATTCTGTTTAGTCCGTCAGTTAGATTATCGAAAAATATTGGATACGTGTTTTTTGTTTTATCAAATTATTAAAAATTGACGAAGATAAAACGTGTCAAATATCATAAGTGGGGGCTTGTGACGTCTCATTTGAGTAAAAAATGTACTCAAATATGACGTCACACGAGTTTTTGATGCACTGTATCGTCTTAATTTTTTGTTTGCGTGAAAAAAGAAAAAATATGTGTTCAATATTTTTTGGAAATCTATCTGAAGGACTTATTAGATTTTTTTGTCATCTACCCTATTATGTAGGAGCAATAAAAAAGGTATTTGGTTTGGCCACTAGGGAAGACATTCAACATTTCTTTAGTTTTTATTTTGGCTATTTAGGTAAGTTCAGTATTTTGGTTTAGCAATGAACGTGTTAAAAAAACAGCCTGTATGAAAACACCTGCCTGTATAAAAAATCTACTCATAAAATCTACCATTTATAAAATATCACCTTGTATAACATCTACCATGTATAATAATCTTCTTCTTAGCGTGTCGATGGCAATCTAAATAGTGTCGGCCCAGAACTGAGCTACTAGTTTGGCGCTTTCAGTAGCGTCCATCAGTTCCTGTAGTGAACAAACAACAAGACACGTAGGACACGATAATAAGTGCCCCATCGTTTGTGGAACAGCAACACATTTACACTCCAAGGCAGAGTCATTAATGAATCTCCACCTGAGCAGGTGGAATACCTGTAAATAATTACCAGGGTAATAATATCAACCTGTTTATAAACCACCCTGAAAAAATACCGCTTTATATTTAAATGTCACTCTGTTTGATATACCTATAAAAAACCTGTATATTTTGTTGCAGATCATCAAGAATCGTTCCACTATTTGAACCAAGGCGGCAGTCCAAATATAGACGGTGTTGATGACCTCAAGACTTTTAATGAGACGAGATCTGCTCTCACCACATTAGGTAAGAAATATCGAGATTAAAGGATTAAATAACACTTCATCCGCCTAGCCTTTTCCCAACTATGTTGGGATCGAATTCCAGTCTAACCAGATGCAGCTGAATACCAGTATTTTACATGGAGCGACTGCCTATCTGACCTCCACAACCCAGTTGGCATTGGGTAATACGTTATCCCTTGGTAAGACTGGTTGTCTGAATTTCGGGCCACTGACTGTATCTGTGGACCTGTAACGACTGTCAAAGATCTACAAATGACAGCCGGGACCAACGGCCTAACGTGCTTTCCGAGGCACGGAGGGAACTCTGTATGTAATTGGTGGTCACCCATGCACAGACTAACCTAGACAAACACGGCCGCAAATGATAACAGTCTAGTAGCGGGGTCTATGCCTAGTATAGCACTGTCGCTTTTGCAATCGCTACGCAAAATTTTTTGCTGGAAAATGACTTTTTTGGGGTGAAAAATCTCGTTTTTCGGTAGGACTCAATGTAACGCACTTAAAACATTGTCTTGATGGATAGATTGAATGGTATTCTGTACATCAAACTAATTAACTTTACGCAAAAATGATTGCTGGGAAACGACTTTTTTTTTTGGGGTAAAAAATCATGTTTTGTGAAAGAACTCAATGTAACGCACTCAAAACTTTGTGCTGATGGATGGATTGAATAGTACGGGGGTCGTGGAGGTGTTTAAAGTAAAAATCTTACATTAAAAAATAATTTAATAAGTTGGAACTTTGACCCCCAATATCTCCGTAACTAAAAGGTTCCCATGGTCTAGCTAGAACAAAATAAAACAATGATGGTTAGAATAAGTGCCTTTCGGCTTCGTTGTATATTTTTACCCGTAAAAGTTATTTTTAACGAACTCTTTGCTAATATCCTCTTCATCTGCGCAGGAGTATCCGAACAAGAGCAACGCGACATGTTCACAATCCTGTCCACTATCCTGCACCTCGGTAACGTGGAGCTGAGCGCGGAAGACCCGGACGCGCCGGAAGATGTGGATAGTGATGATGGGGCTTATATCAGCACAGTGAGTAACAGTATGAACAGCCTGTTCCCACTGCTGGGACACCGGTTCTCTGTGAAAGGAGGTTGATTTCAAACGGTAGTTCGTTCAATCGGCTCAGTAATTGAGTTCAAAGTTTATTTCAAATATAATTATTTTAGATATTCATTAATTATTATATCATCTTTATTAATTAGTTATCCCTTTTTAATTCGAGATTTTTTATATTTATTTATTAATAATCTCTGATACCCAAAATACATCAAATTAAAATGACTTTTAATTTTTTTTTTTTTACATTCTATTAGTTCAAATTTCTTTCACAATAGTAATTTATTATATATTTTTTTATTTCTATAAAAATACTCCCTTCAATTAAAAAAAAATGTTTATATACCTAATTGATTTGTCCCCCAATTAATTATTTTTTAATATCTTTTCAGTGTAAATGAAACTTTAAATTCAAGTTCTAATTTGTTGTTTCTAGAAACACTTCCCAGTGTAGGTTGGTAGATGCCTCAAGTCCCAGAATTCTCAGAATCAGAAAAATCTAAAGCAGGAAGAAACTGCAGCACCATTTTTAAAGATTTATTTTATTATTTTTGATATATTCGTAGATTGTAAATATTGTACTTACGTAGATTTAATCAATAGGATTAATTGTTAAATTACTATATAAATAAATTAAAAGCCACAAAAGTCTTGTATATAATATATTCTCGTTTCGCAGGACGACAAACATCTGTCCATCGTGTGTTCGCTGCTCGGCCTACCTAAAGCTGAGCTATCTCGCTGGTTAACACATAGAAGAATAGCGTCTGCACATGAGGTACCTATAGTATAGAGGGTGTTATGGGATAGCCCTCCACAAACTGATTATTCAGTATATCATACTAAGATGACCGGTACAAGATATTATTTAAGAAAACTTATTGATGATGAATTCAATAAATTTGATTTGTTTTATTTCCTCATACGCAATGTATCGTTACCGTGGTAAAACGCACGTAGCAAACGGCAAGCGCGACGACGAGTTCGATAAACCCTGCTAGGCAGGAAGTGAACAGCTGATTTCACGCGTCGTTTGTTAGAGTTTTTCAAAATCCATTGTTGTTTTTATTTTTTATTTTAGCAGTAATATTTACGTAAATGGAGTGTAACTGCAAGAGATTTTAATGCAGTTTTCAGCAATATATAGAGTGATTCAAGAACAAGATTTATATCTACATTGCACCCGTGCGAAGCCGGGGCGTGTCGCTAGTGAATGAATATAAATCACAGATTTGGTTTTTAATCTGCTACTAATAAGAGCTATTTTGTTTCATGTCTCCAGGTAATAGTATCCCGCATGGACGTCCAACGAGCACAATTCGCCCGCGACGCGCTCGCTAAGCGCATGTACGGCGAACTGTTCGCGTGGCTGGTGCATGCTGTCAACAGAGCGCTGGACACCGGACATGCCAAGAAACACTTTATTGGTGAGCATTAAAGAATATGCATTATTTTTTTATTTTTTTTATTCCGATACGGAATGTAAAAATACTATAAAAATAATGACAAAAAGTGAAAACAAGACCAAAATCGGCCAAACAACACAAAAGTTATAACCAATAAAACTTTTGTTTCTATCTCTTTCTAGATAAACGGAATTTAGTATGGATTTTGTACCTCGATATGTCGAATGGCGTCATGTAAAATATCGGATCTCTCTGTCTCATCAGCAGTTTCAAAAGCTTTTATCTTAGTATTTTATTAAAAATATTTAAAAAATAATTTCACTTAAACCGTGCATAATTATATAGTATTGGCTTCAAGACGTTTCTCACGCCGGGACGCCTGGCAGATGTGAAGCATCGAAATTATTTTGTACAAGTAATATTATGCTTAAAAAAAAGTCGATATAAAAAACAAACAAAAAAAAATAAAAACAAAATGACTCGATTCACAAAAAGAAAATCCTTATGCTGGAATCGAACTCGAAGTCACGAAATTGTAACCCAGCGCTCTGTGCCCCGAGACTAGTTGGCTTGTTGTAAATTGTGGCGAATATTATGCTGCTTTAACAGGTCGGTAATGTTTGGGTTCGATCGCCACGCTCGCCACGAATTTTTCATGTTTTTTTTTGGTTTACCCGCGCCGTAAAAAATTTTTGGTTAAAAAAGAAAGGAAAAGTTTTTTTTGTGTTTTGTGACTTATTAGGGTTCTGTACTAGTTTTTTTTAGGTGTATAGAAATCAAGGTCCTAAGTCAACACTATAAAAAGATATGGGCAAACTTAGATTTTCGCGAAAATCCAAAAACCAAAATTTACCTTAATTTTCAACTTTTTTTATTTTTGCTTTTAACCAAAATTGACAATAGGGAATATGCACATAATTTTTTCTTCACTTAAATCAATAAAATACAGTACTATCGACCCAAGATAAGTATTAAAAGTTAAGTTAAACTACTGCTTGTCGCTTAAAAATAATAATAAACTCCTACAATTTTCTATGACAGTTGAGACGTCCGTAGCTGTCGCGGCCATGATGTGACGTCATTTACCACAATCTGCCTTGTTTACATCAATTTTTGTGCCCATAATAGAATAATTTTACTAATTGTATGTGCTCTTGTCAAGTAAAAATTGCAATAACAATATTATAATAAAATCTAAGTGAAACTTTAGGCAGTTTTCAAATAAAAGTGTTTTTTTGACACATAAGACTTTGACGTCACTACCGGCGTTATCGAAGGACGACGCGTTTTGAGAGTGCGTTCCGTTTCACCAAAAAAATGCTACATAAAACAGTAAATTGTAAAATAAGGGATGTATTAGCAACATAAACAGTGTACCACAATGTTTATATGGGCCAGTACAAGGATTTTTTTATAAATAAAAAGAGTTTTGTATTTCATGCATATTTCCTATTCTAGGTCAACTGGAAGTACCCTATAAGTTTTGGGTTGAAAACCTATATGGTAGTTCCCGTTGACCTAGAATCACGAAATTTGGCAAAAAGCAAGGGCTTACAGCACATGTAAAGGGAAAAATCTTAAAACCGTAAATATGTTGTTTAGTAGATAACAAAAAAAAAAAGCGATTTTACTATTACAAACTTATTATTTGCGGTTGGTGCAATAGCCGTTTCATGGGATAGAACAGCAAAGTTAAGTTTGTCCTTTAAAAAGTTTCTCTTGGCCGGTTTTTTTAAGTTCTATCAGACCAACCCAGGTCCGATAGAACTTTTTGACTAGTAATAGAAACGGGATCGATTGGCATAAAAAAATGTTTTGTGTAAAATGGCCATTTTCTTGCTAACTGTACATTTTTTCGAAAATCTGTGAATGGGGTTCAAAATTTCACAAAAAATTATGGATAGTCTTCTAAAACCATTTTCGTGTAGCTGCTTTGGTTAAGGTACTTCACTTTACTGCCCCGTTTACCGTATCCACCCTGTTCAAAGGGTGTTAAAGTAGTCGCGTGCCATAGCTTAGGGGTGAGTTCAGTATCGATAAAGGAACCCGTAAAAAATAAAAAAAAAACATTATATAAAAAAAATAAAAAAAAACTACTAACTTCAAATAGCAATATAAAATAATTTTAATTCTAAACGATTGCTATTTTAAGTTAGTAGGTACTAAACTAGGTTGATCTTGCAAATTTTTTTTTATGTTCATTATTTTTAATTATTTTTTTGGATTGTTTTTACAGGTTCCTTTATCGATACTGAACTCACCCCTAAGCTATGGCACGCGACTACTTTAACACCCTGGACCAAAGCAGCCAGAAAATAAATAGATGTCGTTGTTGTTATTACACTTGAACATATTTTATTCATTGTCCCCAGGTGTCCTCGACATCTACGGTTTCGAGACGTTCGAGATCAACTCCTTCGAACAGTTCTGTATCAACTACGCGAACGAGAAGCTACAGCAACAGTTCAATTCACACGTCTTCAAATTAGAACAGGACGAGTATATTAAAGTAAGTTCATACTTCACACATTACTAGGTCTAGAATCATGGCACATGAGTACCTTTCAAACAAGAGTAGCTACTAAGAAAGTAATTTAAAAAAAAACACGTTTCATCATCTGCCTACCCCTTTCCCACCTTTATTGGTATCGGCTTCCAGTCTTACCGGAACCGGATACAGCTGAATACTAGTATTTTACATGGAGCGACTGCCTATCTGACCTCCACAACCCAGTTAGTACTAGGTAATACGATAGCCCTTGGTAAGACTGCTTGTCAGACTTTCAGGACACTGACTTACTGTAACGACTGTCATAAATCTTCAAATGACAGCCGGGATCAACGGATTAACTTGCTTTCCGAGGCACGAAGGAAATTTGGCTTGTAAAGGGTGGTCACCCGTCCACGGACCAACATGGCAAGCGCGGCTCTTGTCATCCATCATTTCTTTGTGATTAAAGTAAAAACTCATGCCTAAAGGAGTTGAATTGAGAATGCAAGTGTCAGTCACACGGCTTGTTCTTGATAAGACGGGAAGACCACAAGATTAAATAATATAAATGTACTGCTGAACGATCGATTTCCTCGGGATACAAATATTGGCGATGTCAAAAGATGGTCTAGTTATTTGTAATATGATTGTGTCTTCAAACACGACAGCGGTACTGGAATTCTAGAGATAAAAATATCAACCTCTCATTTTCTTTGCATAGGAAGAAATCTCCTGGAAGATGATAGAATTCTACGACAATCAGCCCTGCATTGACCTTATAGAGGACCGACTGGGAGTCCTAGCGCTCCTAGACGAGCAGTGCCGAGTGCCCGGCGGCAGCGACGCCGGCTTCGTGGCCAAGTTGCACCAATCTTGTGCCAGCTACCAGCATTTCATGAAGCCGAGGTTTGGGAACGCTGGTGAGTAACACTTGGCCGCATTGTAATACTTGGCTCGTGAGTAACACTTGGATGTAGAGGTGACAGCGACGTGGCTTCGTGGCCAAGTTGCACCAATCTTGTGACAGCTACCAGCATTTCATGAAGCCAAGGTTTGGGAACGCTGGTGAATACTCGTAACACTTGGTTGTAGAGTAATACTTGGCTTCTACGGAAACTTTTCAATAACGTAGATTTTCTATTTTTATTTTATGTCCACACTTTTTTGAAGCGAAGAAATCACTTCGAACAAGTAACATTTAATTAAAAGTATGTATATATTTGTAATCTCCTTTAAGTTCCTACTCGATAACTTTGGTTAAAAAAGTATTAAGACTGCTGTTACATTTTTGTCGCAAATTTTTGATTTTTACTTCCTGGATCAAATTTTTTCGACCGGCCTACACGACTCGATAATAATATTGATCTCCGGACGATTGTCGATTGTTATTGACGAAAATTAGAGACGAGACTGACATGAGACTGAGGTGCGAGCTGAATTGACGCAGAATTATAGTTCTCCAATTTTATTTATTGTAATTTTGTCTTATTATATTGACAAACGAAAACTAATAAAACGTATTCGTTGTAGATCGAAGTTTTATATCATATTTATTATTTGATAAAATTGAGTTTATTTGGAATATAATGGACGCTGAAAATGCATACATTTTAAATCAATATTGCTTTTGAATATCGTTTTTTTTTTTGCGTCGATTCAATTTTTATTTCAATATTCTAATCAATCTACAACCTTGAGGACTATATGACCAGTACATATATACTTTTTTTAGATTTTTTCGTGTTACCAGTTTGATACAAATGGCAGGAGAAAACCTAATGTTTAACGTTTGCTTGAAATTGGCTGTCGGAAAATTGCTATTTCTCGTAATATTAACTATTATAACAAAATTCTAATCAATCTACGAACTAAAACAAAGCCAGATTTATGATTCTTCATTGAAATATTATGCCATTATCTTTAAATAACAAATATCAAGGACTTGGATAAGTACGTATTTTTGGTCAAACGCCCAAAATATGTGAGCGCGCTCTTAACGATTTACAATGTAGTGCCTGAAATCTTAAAAACCCAAGTGTCCTAAGATAGGTGTTTAAAAAAAAACAAAATGGCGTTTGTTTTTTTTTTAAACACCTATCTAAAAGGTTATAAAGAAATTTACAAAGAAACAAACATACAAGATACACGCGAAAAACGTAACACTTCCTTGGTAGTCGTGTAAAAAGTGTGGACATACAAAAGTCTTTTAAATTGTTGTTCTTACATTGTCTTTTTAGGGTTCCGTAGTCCTGACAAGGAACCCTAAAGTATCGCCATGCTATCGCTATAGTTTCGCCATGTCCGTCTGTCCGAGGTTTTGCTAAGAGACCGTTAGTAATAGAAAACTGTAATTTTGTAGAGGTATGTAATGTACTCGTATATCAATGACGCTGACAATGAGGTAAAATAAAAATTTGGAAAATATTTTTTTTTTGTGTAGCTCCCCAACATGTAAAGTAGGGATGAATTTTTTTCGTCGTCTTCCCCATCATGTACCCTTATCGTTGAATAGGTCTTTTAATACCCACAGTTTATGTAGGCCAAATCATCTTGAAAGATAATTTGTTTTGGCATAAAATGAATTCGCTTAATGTTACTAGGCATAATAACTGTAACAGGCTGTCAAAATGAGTTATGGTGACTATCAGCCACGATGACAACCAATGACGTCTTATTTGATTGCGACTGGTCATACATAATAAGAAACTAACCTTTTGACAGTTAATTGATGGACACTGAGCCCAGTTACTACATAGATTTTTCTTATATCAATGAGTTACTATCATTTCGAGCTGTCAACAGAGATACGTAATAACCTTACAGGAGATATGTTATTTTAAAATAACTTAGGGGTTGCTAATACTATTTTTCGATTTAATGTTCCATTTACGAAATATTAAACTGTAAAGTGCAAATTTTTGTTCCATTAGGGCGTCCCCCCCCCCTAAACGCTAAACTGCTGGCTTGGAAAACCTAGGAAAATTCATGATGATAGTGCATTTCATGAACTTAAAAGAAAAACTATAGCGGTTAAGATAACTTTATTAGTTTAGTAGTAATAGTCGTTGAACTTGGGTGTTGGATAATTTTGTACCAAATACAAAATTCTTAAAAGAAATCATTCTATATTGTGATAACAGATTACTACGGAACCCTATACTGCGCGTGACCCGACAAACACTTGGCCGGCTTTTTTTTTTACATTTTTCTTTCCTTCCAGCCTTCATAATCAAGCATTTCGCGGACAACGTAGAGTACCAGTCAGGAGGTTTCCTGGAGAAAAACCGTGACACAGTGTCAGAGGAACAGCTGGAGTGCATCAAGAGCGCCACCAGCTGCCGTCTGATCCACACCATGTTCTCTGACAGGTCGGTGGAGCTGTCCGCGTCCGCCACCCTCCCGCCGCCCTCTAAGAGGAGGACCACTCCCTCCGTGCCGCTCACTAGCTTGACGGTGAGTAGATCAGTAGACTAATAGCATAAGATTCATAGGTGCAGACCAGATATAGACAATAGTAAGAATAGCTGGGCAGTAATTTTGTGCAGTGCAATGCATGCAGGATTGACTCAATTTCTCCGAACAAAAGTTACGAAGAAATTGAGTCAATCCTGCTTGCGATCACATTGTTCGTAATGTATCTCACAAATAGGCTTGTGTCCTGAAAAAATATAATAAGTCCGTCAGTTAGATTATCAAAAAATATTTGACACGTATTTTTTTATTTTGTTACGTAAACCAAAATTGACAAAGATACGACGCTTTTAAAATTCTCAATACGTCACGCCGTGCTATAATTTTTAGTGCGTTGTGACTTCATGAGACCCCACTCGAGTTTTGATGCGTTTTATCTTTGTAAATATTCATTGAATTACAAAAAGAAAAAATACGTGTCCATTATTTTCCAATACTCCTAACTCACGGACTAAATAGATTTGCAATTTATTGATGGTGGGAACTAGCCTATTAGGCCCCGGCCACTGTAGGCGCGGGCCTGAGGACGGAGAGCTATGGGCTAGCTCGCCGTCCGTCCGTCTCATGACGACAGGCCGTGTCGACAAGCAGGAGTGTTCCACGTGCGCCTCAAAGAGAGTCAGCAATAGGAAGGGGTCCGCAAGGACCGATGCCTGCCGGGGTTGCGGGACTGTTCGAAAGAGATACCGTGGCCCCGGAACACAAAGGGCGATGAAGGAACATGGATGGGTTTTAGTCAGTACAAGTCTGACACTCCCTCTCGCTCCGCCCAGAGTGGGAGGAGTCATTTGATGATTTCCCATCCGAAAATTTCCCATCCTTTTTTGCTTGGGAACCACTGGCAACCCCAGCAATGTTTACATGAGCTGCGTATTTAATATTCATAAATAATTAAAGTTCTAATTAGAAAAGTGTAAATAGTGGTACGATCGAGTGTAAGGATTATCATTCTCACGTGACATTGTTTGTGACGACTTACGACAAGTGCCTTAACAAATACGAAGACTTAGACGTGACTACATCTCAGTGCCAAACGGACTACGTAAACAACAAAACTGTGTTCATAATACTACAATAACACTTATACACCCAATGTTATTGATAAATAATGTCCTCCAGTGCAGTTTTATAAGATTTAAACAAGTTCCTTCAAAAAACAACAGTAATAAAAACCGTTTGTTAAAAATATATCAAAATATGGACTTTGGACTCGGATCATTGTATGACAACTAGCGCCAAATTCACCCCAAGTGGTGAATAGACGAACGAAATAGGACAGCTACTAGCCGCCAGAGGGCCAAACCTTACGGGTGGTGATACCACAGGTAAAAATAAATTATTACTTGGTGGAAAATTTAAAATTTTCGGGAATTTTACTCCAAAATTAATATGGATGAAAACGTAACCTGCCGCAACCGAAAATTATTTAGGACAAGTTCATTATGTGACATGAGTGCTGAGAGTTCCGCTCTTTTCGATGCGACCATGATGAGTCTACCAAATACCTCGTTAAATACCAGCCAAACGATAAACGACCTACAGGAGAAAATTAAACAGATGTCTAATGATTTACAAAGCGCACATCAAGAAATAGAAAATTTAAATTCTGAAAACTTCAGACTAAAAACAGATTTACAAAAATACATTAAAATAATAAATGCCTACAAGGGAATAAATGCGACCGATACAAATAATTTGACTCCTCGTTCGGGGCGCAAACGGAAAACCAACCAAAACAATAAAGGTACGCCTACGACAAATGTGCAGCAATCAATTACAACTGTACGGAATACAAAGTGCAACGAACTGCTTTACGGAGAAGACTCAATATCCACTAAATATACTAAAAATGAAGATGCAAATAAATTAGCCTTAGACCCGACTACAAACACTAGTTTTGCTCACCAAAATGTCACGCAGGCAAATATGTTGGCAGAAACCTCAAAACAGAATAAGGTATCAAAGTCTGTAGAAAATGTCAATATACCAGAACCTAATCGATTCCCAGAAACTGAATTGAATGTTACCTCCTGTAACAGTGCCCTACAAGGTCAAACTATACAAGAAAATAAACTAGGAAACGTGAACAATAATACGAAATGCGTTGAAATAAATAAGAAAAAAGTGATCATAATTGCGGATCAGCAGGGACGCTATATTCAAAAAAATCTGCAAAGACTTATCGGTAAAGATTATCAAGTCAAGTGTTTCTGGAAGCCAGGAGCATCTCTAAATGAAGTTTTATTAACCGAAAAAGCTGAAATCAGTAAACTAAATAAAAATGACTTTGTTATTGTTTTAGGAGGTATAAATGACAAAAATCCGGAAGAAACTCAACTCTGTCTTAGTAACTTTTTAAATAACACCAGAAATACTAATGTTATGATCTCTGAAGTTCTATTTAACACTTATTTAAACGAAACAAAGTTGAATTATGAAATTAAATTTATCTGTTCCCACTACAATCATACAACATACGTAGACATGCATTTCTCATCTTATGTGCCAAAGTATCGCTTTTTATCATTACACACATCACAATTAATATTAAAAGAAATCCTAGCCAAGGTATACAAACAAAATTATGACAGATATGTTAGGGAAAAGTTTGACACTACCCATATTACGACTACCTTTGTTGATAAATGCATTCAGACAGAAATCAATGATTTGGAAAAGGAACACTCTCCAACCAATAATAGTTTTTTTCGTGTTTAAAATTTTAAATATTATTCATCAAAACATTAACGGTTTAATAACTAAATTAGATGAGCTTACTGCGCATTTACACTCATTGGAAGAAAATAATGATAATATTCCAATTGACATTATATGCATTACTGAACATAACATGACTATTGAAGACACCAAATTTTTCACGTAGTAGTAGACATGGGGGATCGTGTATTTTGTTAAGATCTAGACATAAATTTAAAATAATAACAGAAGCCAAAAGCCTTAGTGTCAATAATATTTTCGAATGTAGTGGTATCGAACTAACTGATCACAGAATTATATTATTATGCGTTTATCGACCACCTAAAAATAGACTCGACCAAATTGACTTATTCTTTACTAGATTAGCCGAATTACTAACAAAAATAGGTTACTCTAACAAAAAAGTTATAGTGTGCGGTGACTTCAACATAGACATTTCAAAAAGTAACAAAATATCCCAACAATTCGAACAATTATTAGCGAGCTATAATTTAAAATTAACCATTCATCAACCAACTAGGTTAAGTAGCATGACATGCATTGACAACATAGCACATAACATTAGGGGAGCCAAATCAACTGTTCTTGAACTCTCGTTGTCAGATCATACGGCACAATTGTTAAGATGCCCTATAAAGAAGACCTACAACATTGAATACTGGTATAAATATAAACGAGATTATTGTGAAGAAAACATTAAAACATTTATCAAATGCATTAAGAGTCTTAGTTTTACAGACTGTTACTCAAGTAATGACCCTGAAATAGCTTACAATATTTTTTACGATTTATTTAAATTATTTTACGATCTGTGTTTTCCGATAATACGAGTTAAAATACCAATTTCTAAGAAGCCAAAATGGCTAAGCAAGGGAATAAAGTTATGCTCAAAAAGAAAACGTCAATTGCTATGGAAGTATAGGCTAACGTCAAATCCGAAAGACAAAATACGCTTTAAAGAATATACAAAAAGACTACGAACTATAATAAAAAAAACGCAAAAATCGCAAAACAATTACTACATTAATTCAGCGACCAACAAAGGTACAGCAATGTGGAAAATTATTAACAATAACAAGACAGTAACACCTAAAGAAGAAATAAACCAAATAAAAGTAAATGATAGAATGGTTACAAAACCGACAGAAATAGCTCAGTCATTTAACAACTTTTTTATTGACGATATAAAACCGACACCTAAGGACAATAATATAGATCTAAAAACACTGACATACAATAACTCAAATTCTATTTTTATGAAACCAACAGATCCGCTTAAAGTAGACCAAATAATAAAAATGCTTAAAAATACTAATAGTACAGGGTACGATAATATTAACACGAAAATAGTTAAAAGGGTATCGCATCTCATAGCGCCAGTACTTAGCCACCTGATTAATCTGTGCCTTGAACACGGATTGTTTCCCTCGAAACTGAAATTAACGGTTATAAATCCCATATTTAAAAAAGACGACAAAGAAGAGATGAAATTTTACAGACCAATTGCGCTAATACCAGTCTTCGCAAAAATATTTGAAAGAGTAATTTACAATAACTTATACAACTACTTTGAAGCTAATGACATATTTGCAGATGAACAATTCGGGTTTCGCAAAGACAGATCCACTAGCGGCGCTCTTTTTAACTTTTTACGGAATGTAATGACAGGTCTGGATAACAAGCAACATATAACAGCCATTTTTATGGACATGTCAAAGGCCTTCGATCACGTGGATCATCAGATACTCTTGAGCAAATTAGAAAAATATGGGGTAAGAGGAAATGCACTAAACCTTATAAAATCGTATTTATCAAATAGAATTCAGGTAACACAAATAACTAAAATAACAAATGATAATAAGTTGGAACAGACATATACGTCAGATCCTAGAACTATTATATATGGAGTGCCCCAAGGAACTATTCTTGGACCTCTTTTGTTTATCATCTACATAAACGATCTACCGAAAATTATAAAACAGGAAATGGTACTATTTGCAGATGATAGTACTGCTATTTTTACGAACCGTGACAGAGATAATTATGAAACCAACATTAACAAAGCACTTGAAGATATTATAAAATGGTTAAATGTAAACAATCTAAAAATAAATATTGAAAAAACAAATTATATGACTTTCACAAATAAAAATACTACTTCAAAAAAAGAGCTACATATACATTATAAAGGAGAACAAATAAAAGAAGTGAACCACACTAAGTTTCTTGGTATTCATATTGACTCTGAACTAAACTTTAAAATGCAGGTTGATCAGGTCTGTAAAAAATTAAACCAGTTTTCTTATGCTCTCTACATGCTGAGGAAAGTTGTTAACGAGAGAACACTACTGACCGCTTACCATGCGTACGTAGGTTCTACAATAAAATATGGTATTCTTTTCTGGGGAAACTCAACTAACAAAGAGTATGCTTTTAAGGCACAAAAAAAGTGCGTTAGAAGTATATGTGGGCTTAAACAGACCGATTCATGTAGAACAGAGTTCACAAGACTACACATTTTGACATTACCTTCACTATACATTTATGAAGCAGCAGTAATGATAAAACGTGATTTAAATAACTATGACACATTGAGAAGTGCACGGTATAAAAATGTATTAAGCGGAATTAAGTGTAGGACAGTTAAATTTGAAACGAGTGTATTTGGGATAGGAGTAAAAATTTATAACAAACTACCAAATGACGTAAAAAGCATTGTAACCTTAGATAGTTTTAAAAAAACACTAAATGAATTCTTGATTGGTAAAGCCTACTATTCAATCAATGAGTTTTTTAGTGACAAAAATACTGGTGACTACACACAGAGATAAGCTATGCTAATGTTAAAGGTTAATGCTATCTGTAATGTTTCGAGTCATGAGTCATTTCATTTGTATGGCACCAATGACTTATTTAATAAATTGTAACGAAACCACTGAATAATTTAATTTGAAAGAAACCAATAAGTAATTTTATTTTAATGAAATCTATGACTATTGTATTATTATGATTAATCAATGAGTTATTTAATTTTAATGTAATCAATTCAATTTAATTAGTATGAAAATATCAAAGTTCCTATTTACTGATTTTTTTTTTTTTAAACTGACTTGTGAATTAACAACTGACTATGGATGTTGACTTAGGACGATTATTGATTAAGATGTTATATATACCAAGACTAAAAATATTGTACACCTTATAGGTATGTTACAGCGGTCTTTTATAATAATAATAAGAACAAATATTTCACCTGTGACAAACAATAAATGAATTTGATTTGATTTGATTTGATTTGATTTGAAAAAAGAAAAACAAAAGGTTAGGCACTACAAATACGAAAAAGAAAGAACGATAGCAAAATTAGATACGTGGCTATATTGCTCATTTCAGCTAAATAACACTGGAGTCGTAAGTCTTCTTGGACAAGAACCGCGACACTGTCAGAGGAACAGCTGGAGTGAATCAAGAGCGCGACCAGCTGGGCATAGACCCTATGCTTGTACCCCACGTTCTTGTGGCTGCCTCATCCAACCTAATTTTTGCTACTTTGGCAATATTATCATGTTGGCAATATTACCATGTTGGCAATATTACTATGATGGCAATATTACCATGTTGGATATTACTATGTTAGCAATATTACCACCTTGGCAATATTACCATGTTGGCAATATTACCATCTTGGCAATATTACCATGTTGGCAATATTACCATCTTGGCAATATTACCATGTTGGCAATATTACCATGTTGGCAATACTCTCACACTGACTGACTCCCACGACCTGACTGCCTCGTTGGTCTAAAGGTCGCAATCGTGACTGGTGAACATGAGGTCCTGGGTTTGATTCCCGGGTCGGGCAAACTGTTTTTGGGAGTTTCCATCAGGATTTTTTCGGCAACGAAGTCTGGATTTGTGCTCGGTTTATGGCAAAAGGCTCGCCCCCTGTCACCATACTAAACATAAAGAGCGAAATGTCGGTGAACTAATAGGTAAACCTCTGTCTAACCTTTCGGCGATTGCAGACGTGATATTGCGTTATACCCCCACACTAATACCTATATTTTTGTCCACAGCAACCCCCCCGCCGCACATCCGGCCAGAAGCACACTGTGGGCTCCCAGTTCCGTCAGTCATTGTCAGCTTTGATGTCCACTCTGTCAGCCACGACCCCTCACTACGTGCGCTGCATCAAGCCTAACGACACCAAGGAGCCGTTCATGTTCGATAGTGCCAGAGCCGTCAACCAGCTCAGGTGAGAAATGTGACAACATAAATGTGACACATGGCTACAATGTTCCGATTATGGCATTAGATACGTTGTGACAAAGTGAAATTATCACAAAAGTAACAGTATATGATAACATAAAACAGATATGACAAAAGTCACAGTACGACAAAAATAACGGTATGACAAATGTGGCCATATGACTAAACTGACAGTATGACTAAGGTGGCCATATGACAAAACTGACAGTATAACAAAGGTGGCCATTTGACAAAACTGACATAACAAAAATAACCCTATACCTACTTTGATCACACGACAAGTTAGTGACCATTTGTCGAAAGTAACTGAATTACAAATTTGAACATTTGTCAAAGGTATAAAAGTAAAACTTTATGCCCACCGATGGGCAATGACCGATATTCACTTTGCGCATCTACAATACTTGTACTTTGGTTGTTTGCGTAAAAACTGCACTTAATTCAAAATCCGCAAGCACTGCACTTATTGCAGAAGGTGCAACACTCACTAATAAGGCATTAACTGCTGAACAATAAACTTCAAAGTGCGTAAAGCACTCGCACTTCGCGTATACTCAACAAAATTCAGAGCGAGAAAGTTAGGCTGTAAGCGAAAACTCCACAAAATTGAGTGTACACAATAAAACTGCACTGTTCTCTTCGTTTATGTATCATCACCATCTTCCTGGCCCCGTCCCATGTTACTTGTGGTCGGCGCAACACGTTTTTTTCTTCCATTCTTCTCTGTCAACCGTCACGCTATCATTTACACCTTTTTCCTTCACATCACTCCTCACACAATCCATCCATCGTTTCTTAGTCTTCCTCTCCCTATCCATCCATCAACATTTATTATGTGTTCTTTGTTTAACCACCCTTACATACCGAGTTTGCTCCGTGCCTCGGAAAGCACGTTAAGCTGTTGGTCCCAGCTGTCTTTTTAGATCTTTGACAGTCGTTACAGGTCAGTGACCCAAAAAGTCTGACAACCAGTCTTACCAAGGGGTATCGTATTACCTAGTACTAACTGGATTGTGGAGGTTAGATAGGCAGTCGCTCTATGTAAAATACTGGTATTCAGCTGCATCTGGTTAGACTGGAAGCCGACCCCAACATAGTTGGGAAAAAGGCTACGCAGATGATAATGTGTTCTTCGTTTAAGTATACTTATTCTTCAATTTGTTACAGGGCTTGTGGTGTGTTGGAGACAATCAGGATATCAGCCGCTGGATTCCCATCTAGATGGCTCTACCAAGATTTCTTCTTTAGGTAAGAAAATATGGACATAATGGGCTTGTGAACTGAAAAAATCTAATTAATCCTTCAGTTAGATTATCAAAAAATATTTGACACGTGTTTTTTCTTTTGTTACGTAAAACAAAATTGACGAAGAGACGACGGTTTTAAAATTCTCAATACGTCACGCCGTGGTATAATTTTAAGTGCGTTCTGACGTCACGAGCCCCCACTCCCGAGTAATGATGCGTTTTATCTTTGTCAATATACATTGATTTACAAAAACAAAAAATACGTGTCCATTATTTTCCAATACTCTAACTGACGGACTAAATAGATTTGCAGATTTTTTTTTAGCCTATTTAGTATAAAGGATTACTATTATTATCAGCCATTTGTGTCCCACTGCAGGGAAAAGACCTCCGTTCCCTCCTCACACTTATCAATATCCACTGCAGTTATTCGCCAATCCTTGTGAAAAGAGTCGAGTTCGTCCCGCCATCTCCTTCCGGGTCTGCCGCGTTCCGGTTTGCTGCTGTTTGGGACCCATTGTGTGGTTACTTTAGCCCATAGCTCCTCATGCAACAGATGTGACCAGCCCAGCTCCATTTGGGCTTGGCAACCGTGTGACCTACATCGGCAATTTGAGTTTTGGAACACAATATCGAGTTCCTTATACGACCAGTAAGTTTTAGTCCAAGGATAGTTCGGGCTTAGGTAGTAGGGCATGTGGACGATTAGTAATGGGCTAGCTCGCCGTCAGTCCGTCTCATGACGACAGGCCGTGTCGACGGTGCAGGAGTGTTCCACGCGCGCCTCAAAGAGATGTCAGCAAAAGGAAGGGGTCCGCAAGGGTCGATGCCTGCTGGGGCTGCGGGACTGTTCGAAAGAGATACCGTGGCCCTGGAACACAAAGGGCGATGAAGGAACATGGATGGGTTTTAGTCAGCAAAAGTCTGACACTCCCTCCTGCTCCGCCCAGAGCGGGAGAAGTCATTTGATGATTTCTCATCCAAAAAAGAATATTATTATTATTGACTCGCGAGGTATCTGTGAAGCTTAACTCAACCCATGGTAAATATCATCAATTTTTTTCACCAGGTACCGCCTCCTATGTCTTTACAAAGAGATAGACCGCGGCAACATAAAGGCGACGTGCGGCCGCATCCTCGCGCGACACGTCAAGGACCCCGACAAGTACCAGTTCGGAGCCACCAAGATATTCTTCAGAGCTGGACAGGTAACTACCTCGTTAGCTCATTATCATCTGCCTTTCCCATTTCTGTTGGGGTCGGCTTTCAGTCTAACCGGATGCAAATGAATTCCAATTTTTTGCATGTAGCGATTGCCTATCTGACCTCCACAACCCAGTGGTAATACGATACGTTGGTAAGACTGGTTGTCAGACTTTCGGGCCACTGACTACGTGTAACAACTGTCAAAGATCTACAATTGACAGCCGGGACCAATGACTCGGTATGTAATGGGTGTACCTACCCATCCACAGACCAACCTAGGCAAGCGCGGCTTAGCGCGGTTATCTAGCCACGAGCTCATCGGCATTTATCTGTATAAATTTATTATTTCTACGGGAGTTTCGAGGTGAAATTAGATACCACTCGATCGATTTCCATCAGCCGATATTCTTCGCCTCAAAATTAATCGCGTTCTCATCAATCAAATTGAGTTAGTTGTAACTGTGTAAAAAGTAAATCAAAATAAAAAATTGTCCTATTTAAGATACAAACCAGCCCTGAGGTTTGAAACCTCAACACAATATTTATTCCATTTCACGAGCGGGGCGCTCAAACGTGACAACTTAGAAAAGTCAATTTCTGTCATGACATTTGGTTGTCTCAGTTGTCAACAGGCATGAATTTTCAACCGTTCGTCGCTTTACCAACCAAATTAGCATAAAAATAGAATTTGGATTGTAAGTTTCAACTTCGTAAAAGCTTTCTCTCCTCAACTTATTTATTTATTAAAAGGAGAACCAACAGCTGAAATACACTTATTTTAGCTGTTACTCACTAGTAACAATTGTAAAAGCGACACAGAGCCAATAACAGGATCATATTGTCACTTACGGGATATCTTCAGTGATCGTTCATTGTTTTGAGCTCCCGATATTTCGACGCTGTTGCAAGCGCCGTGATCGCGGGTTGACTGGAGAATCATCATCTGCCTGATCTTCCAGTCTAACCGGATGGAGCTGAATACCAGTATTTTACATGGAGCGACTGCCTATCTAACCTACACAACCCAATTAGTACTGGGTAAAACGATACCCCTTGGTAAGACTTGTTGTCAGACTTTTTGGGTCACTGACTACCTGTACCGACTGACAAAGATCTACAAATGACAGCCGGGATCAACTGCTTAACGTGCTTTCCGAGGCACGGAGGAAACTCGGTATGTAATGGGTGGTCACCCATCCACAGACCAACCTAGGCAAGCACGGCTTAACCTAAAGATCGACCCGAGCGGCTGTTATTAATTAGCCACGAGCTCCTCCAGGTCGACTGGAGAATGCGGGACAACTATGAGCAATTACGGAAGATAACCCGTAAGTGACAGTATAAGTTTAGTTTTAAACAGTGAAAGCTTAAAGTGGATGCTCCAGGGTAGCCCTCCAAGTTCATGAGGCCTAAGAATGACTTTGACCTTGAAAAAGACATTTCTAGACCTTTATGAACTTGGAGGGTTGTATTGATGATTTTGATGATTATAATTCTGTAACTACATACCGTCTTACAGCCGCGAATCATATTTTAATCAACATACAACCTATATAGCATTGGCCTGTAAATTGCAAATAACGCAAGAAAACGTGAATTTCGCGGGCTACCCTGGTGCATCCACCTTAAAACAGTGCTTTCTCTCCTCCCTAGGTGGCGTACTTAGAAAAGATTCGCGCGGATATACAACGTGAGTACTGCGTGCGCGTACAGAGCTGTGTGCGCCGGTTCATCGCGCGCCGCAAGTATCTGAGGATCATGTCCGCCTTGAGGGCGCTGCAGGCTCGCGCCAGAGGGTTCTTGGCTAGGAGGTAAGAAACATAATCCAATTCTTTGCATTAAACGTGACGAACAAAGTATCAACCCCTGTTTTTGAACCCTAAGGGTCCGTCTCCACGAGCGAGAGAATCGCGGCGATATTTTCGTATAGAAATACGTGGCGTCGTCGTCAGTCAGTGTCTTTTAGGTCTGCGGTTGTGACGTGTTTAATTGCCTAGCAAAATGGATTTTATTATACAATATTGGCTATTATGGAGGGCTTAAAAGAAGAAAAATGCAACAGGCACTTACAGGCACGTTGCCGCTCTTGGCGCGACAAACGCGCCGGCGCGTCAGAGAACCACCGATCGTTAAACTACGCGCGCCGAACTTTCGGTCGCGTAACGCGTTGTGCTACGTCAAACGCGACGTAATTGCTGCCGCTGATGTGTCATTATGGAACTTGAAAAACACTGCAAGCGTATTCAACCGAACTTGGAGATTCTTCACTTCTCCTATCTAAAAACCCCTTTTCTCCAACAGACGAGCCCAAGAGATCCGTCGCAAACGCGCCGCCATCAAGATCCAGCGTAACGTCAGAGGCTGGCTAGCTAGACTCAAGTACCAGAGGCTTCGGCGCCTTGCCATCGGTCTACAAGCCCATGCTAGAGGTTACATGGCCAGGAACCTGTATAGAGACCGAAGGAAGGTCAAAGCGGTAAGTCTATATCATCTGCCCAGCCTTTTCCATCAGGAATATCTCAGTCCGGTGGATTCTGGATCCGCGCCCGGTTGATGGCAATAGTCTCGCCCCCTTTTACAATTTCTCAGTAGCAGCCACGGAGTCTGGATTTGCGCCCGGTTGATGGCAATACGCTCGCCCCTATTAGAATTTCTCATTAGCAGCCACGGAGTCTGGATTTGCGCCCGGTTGATGGCAATAGGCTCGCCCCTATTAGAATTTCTCATTACCAGCCACGGAGTCTGGATTTGCGCCCGGTTGATGGCAATAGGCTCGCCCCTATTAGAACTTCTCAGTAGCAGCCACGGAGTCTGGATTTGGGCCCGGTTGATGGCAATACGCTCGCCCCTATTAGAATTTCTCATTAGCAGCAACGGCGTTTAGATTTGCGCTTGGTTGATGGCATTAGGCTCGCCCCCTATTAGAATTTCTCAGTAGTAGCCACGGAGTCTGGATTCATGCCCGGCTGATGGCAATAGGCTCGCCCCCTATTACATGGCACTTAAACATAACTAGCGAAATGTGGGGGTACTATTAGGTATACCTTTGGTCCTCTGCCTATCCCTTCGAGAATTACAGGCGTGATGTTATGTTACTCCGGGTAATCAGCCCTGCTAGCACCTTGCTGTCTCAATTCTCATCTATTGAGCTCCTAGCCTTTTATCAACTAAGTCAGGAACTGTCCAGTCTAACCGGATGCAGCTGAATACTATAATAGTATCTTATAAGGAGCGATTGCCTATCTGACCTTCAAAACCCAGGTACTGGTGAAACTGTGGGAGGTAGGAGGGATGGTGGTGGTGGTGGCGTCCGGGGCTGCGGGACTGTTCGAAAGAGATGCCGCGGCCCTGGTACACAAAGGGCTAAGAAGGAACATGGATGGGTTTTAGTCTGTACAAGGCTGACACTCTCCCGCTCCGCCCAGAGCCAATCGAAAAATTGATTATTGATTTAAGAATGGCTCTAAATAATAGATTATGCACCGAGGGACTAAAGTTGTGTCTTATGTCACGGGCGTCATATTGAATCTCGAGCGCAATGAAGAATCCGGGATTTAACTCCCGAGCGAAGCGAGGGACTTAATACAAGAATCCTGAATGCAGCGAGGGATTCAAGCTAGCCCAAGGCAAAGACACCTTTAGCCCAGAGGAGGATACTCTACTTTTTACACCTATTGTGAGAAAATAATAGCCATAGTACGAAAAATAAGTATTTATTAAATAAACAAACAGTAAGAATAAATAAATTAACTAATGTTACAGCCACTTACTATTACGGTATTACGGCGCGGTACGGTATTTGTTATTATTAATGTCAGTTTTAATGTTATTCCATTCCTTTTAAAAAATGGTTCGTAGTAATCTAATTATTCTTACAATATTATGTCTTCGAAAACATGGCAACGATATGAAGAAGCAGTCGTTATGATTTTGTAGGAAATCGAGAATATCATCCACGCGTAGTAAGGGTACCGAGAATAGCTTTCCTCTTTCTGGCACCAAAGGGTGTTTCTTGATGTGCTGGCTTCTGTACTTAGTCCTTCTAAGTGAGAACATATATCTCTATAACAAAGAATAAACCTGGTTGCGTCACTTAATATTAAGTTTGGTTTCAGGTCGTCACCATACAACGTTACGCGCGTGGCTATCTCGCGCGTAAACGCGCAAAGAGGTTGAGAAGACAGATTGTTATTGCGCAAGCTTCTGTAAGTATAATTTATATATCTTTACTTATTTTTTCCCAAATTCATTACATTCTTAAATATAAATATTATTAAAAAAAAAAAAACTTGAAAAAATTGTAGCCAACCGATATCTGGAACAAGTTCCAAGCAAGGTCAGGGCTCATTTGTGTTATCTTTATTAACCGACTTCACTAAAACAAGGAAGTTATGTATTCCACAAGTATATTAATAGTATTCCCGGGGTAAACAACGGGACCCCTTAGCCCCCGCTGTTTGTCCGGCCGTTTGTCTGTCTGTCAGTGGGCTTTTAAGTGGGCAATTAAACATTAAAGGGAGCTCGCCTACTACGATGGTACGGACCCCTTCATGGGCGAGTCCGACTCGTACTTGGCCGGTTTTTTAATATTTATGTGTAGCCAAAGTTGAAAAAAATATACTCTCCCATGGGCTCAAAGCTGCTATGTTACCTACCTACTTGGTTTTATATGAAAAGCTTTCTAAAATAAATGAAAGTTATAAATAACTATACTTTGCGCCAGATAAGTAGGAATTAAAGGTCATTGCTCTTTCCTTAATTTCTCTGCGTAGGTACCCCGACAATACATTATGAATCGCTTTTTATTACTAGAAAAAGTCAAGCATCACGATAAAAGTCGTTTCGGGACAAGTATATGTCATTATTTCTGTTTTCAGAATTATGTATTTGAATAAATGTATGCGGGTTAATGACCTTTAATTCCTACTTATCTGGCGCAGACTATAGTCACAGGTTCAGCTACGCCGTGGCGGAGATATGGTTACGCCGTAGCACAGAATGAACTACGCCGTAGCACAGAATGATTTACGCCGTAGCACAGAATGATCTACGCCGTAGCACAGAATGATCTACGCCGTAGCTAAGCGCGTAGCAAGAAGCGAAAACGCTATGCGGTTTTCAATCAAAGAAATACTCACTGTTTTAAGTTTTCACGGTTTAAAACTGAACTTTACTGTCACTTACGGGATATCTTCCGTAAGTGTTCATTATTTTGAGCTTCCGATATTTCAAAACGCAGTATAAGCAAAGAAATGCTTCAAGCTATTTATTATTTGTGGAAAACTTCAAACTATATTCCAGTACGTATATGAAAATGAAACTTTTTTTTTCTTTTGAAATTAAGCTCAAATAGTATACAAAGAAAGCAAATGAAAAGTGAAATAGTTTTCAAAAACCAACTTCAAATGATAATCATTTATCAAACAGCTAAAATAAAACTAAAATCATAACCTCCTTTTGGGCTTAATCGTAGGAGCAAGTTTTTCTATATTTTCTACCTCAACACCATTCCAGTCTAACCGGATGTATTTGTGTATTTTACATGGTGCAACAGCGACCTCCACAACCCAGTTAGTACTAGGTAATATGATATATTGGGGTCGGCTTGCAGTCTAACCGGATGCAGCTGAAAACCAGTATTTTACATGGAGCGACTGCCTATCTGACCTCCACAACCCAGTTAGTACTGGGTAATATCGATACCCTTTGGTAAGACTGGTTGTCAGACATTTTGGGCCACTGACTACCTGTAACGACTGTCAAAGATCTACAAATGACAGCCGGGACCAACTGTTTAACGTGCTTTCCGAGGCACGGAGGAAACTCGATATGTGTAATGGGTGGTCACCCATCCACAGATCAACCTAAGCAAACGCGGCTTAACCTAAAGATCGATCCGAGCGGCTGTTTTAATTTAGCCACGAGTTCCTACTATATTTTCTACCTAGTACTCTATTTTTCACAGATCCGCCGCTTCCTCGCCCGCCGTCAATACAAGCGCCTGCGCATCGAAGCCCGCAGCCTGGACCATGTGAAGACCCTCAACAAGGGCCTGGAGAACAAGATCATTAGCCTACAACAGAGGCTAGGAGACGCCATGGAGAAGAATAAAAGCATTGAGCCGCTGATGGTGCAGATTGTGGATTTGAAGTAAGTAACAATCGGCCTAGCCTTTTCCTAAATAAGCTGGGGTCAGCTTCCAGTCTTCCCAACGTGGGTAAAATGTTATTGGGTTTTTCCACCAGCAATTTCTCAGTAACAGCCACCAAATCTGGATTTGTGCCTGATTGATGGCATTAGGCTCGGCCCCTATTACTTAATGTTAAGTTTTTGTTCAGTTTTGGGAGTATGGGACACCTCTGACAAACCTTTCGAGATTATAGGCGTGATGTTATGGAATAGACATTGAATGCACTATTCTTACTTATGAAACTTTAACCGAGCATTTGAAATTGAACCATGTTCTTTTCGGTTTAAAGAAATGTATTTCTCATAAAAACATACAGTCCGCTTATAATGAGATACAAAGTAATAAGTGTGAAAATACAATACAATTTCCTCCAGAGTATTAGAAGTTATAATGTATATACATGTTTCATAAGCTTATTTTTAAATGTAATCACGTTATCGCACTCTTTAATAATTATAGAAAGACCATAATTATATGAACTCCTTCAAATAATTATGGTCTTTCTACCGTAATTAGTGCGTACGCTGATGACTTCAAGCTTGTTTTTAAATCTATTTCTCAGGTTGTGACATTGTTTTTTTTCTTTATTTGTATGTTAGTAATTAGCATTAAGATCTTAATCCCAAAGACTGTCTATTTGTAACATTATTATCAAAGCGAAAAAGTGATTTTTAGGGATGAAAAACTCAAAGCATTTATTTCAATTAGACCATTACGGCACTTTTGAATGTCAAAATTACAAATAAAAAACTAAGGTACAGTCCCAGTCACAAGGCATAATAACTCTTAATTAATATTAGTTGATGTTCACAAGTTGTAGTCGAGAGTCGAGAGCTTAGTCGGTGTCTAGAGTCCTTCTAGATGAAATTACAAATGGCCCCTAAGCCTCTACACAACGCCCCCATTTTTTTTCTGGGTCTCTTACTGCCCCCCTTTAGGCCTGCAGCGCCCACAAGTGGGCGTTATCGCCCACTTTGGGAAAGGCTGGTCTAACCTCTTTCTTTGTTTGTCTTTTGCTACGCGCACTACTGGAACTCGACACTAAGTTACGGCAAAACATACAATATCACCAGGTTTTGTGGAGTCCTTATTATGATGATTGCAATTGCTTCGAAATATCGGGAGCTCAAAACAAGTAGTTCTAAAACTAAAACCCGACTACTGAATGAAGTCGGGTAAAATGTAGCCTATGTCACCCGGGCCATAATAACGAATCGATTGACACCTTATTCAGCAAAATACGATGAATAGTTTAGGCGCTATGGAAGAACATACGTAAATACATACATACATATATACATAGACTGCTAAAATCATATCTCTTCCTTTTGGCTTTACCGTAGTCGGGTAATAAAGAACGGGTTTGACGCATTTGGTGCACATCTCAACTTGTACACCATGCTCAAATGGTGAACTTAGCAACTGGTGCACTTCTCATATGGCACGCTTCGCAACTGGTGGGCTTCTCAATTGGTGCACTTCGCAAAAGGAGCACTTTTTAAGATGAGTGGAAATTTGGAAAAAAAATCTAAAAATGAAAGAACCTTTGGTTTTGCGTAGGTAATTTTCTTAAAAATACAATCAACAGAATAATTTTCAATTAACTCTACATAATCACTATAACATTAATTAAGTAAATAGCTATAAATTAAATTACTTGAATAATTAGAGAAACGTGATCTTTTTCATGAAATATTACACCGCTAGATTTCTGTCTTCCAATTTACGTAATAGTTTCTTATATTTTCGGTCAAACATCACCAACCACGGAAGATATCCCATAAGTAACAGTAAGTTTAGTTATAAACCGTGAAAGCTTCACACAATGTTTAAACCATGTTCATTTAGCCTTAAGGGGGACTACAGGAGCTAAAGGCGAGTTTTGTATTGCAAAATAAGCATATGATTCACTGCAATAAACAAAACCAGAAAAATATATGATATTCTTCAGGATATATTCTAGTATGATAGTGTTTTGAAAACATAATACAACTAATTTTACTCCATAAAAAAAAACGCGAACTAATCTCTAAAAATTTAGTATTACTTACCATACTAAAATACATGCGATCATTCTGATTGTTTGGCAAATAATTCTACAACCAACATATTAGCATGATAATGTTTTATTTTTTTAGTCCAATCAATAGATTTTTTGTAAATCGCAAAAAAACACTCATTTCACACTATTCGGCCGCAGTTACTGACGTAACAACCACTTTGTAGTGCAAGCTGATTAGAACTTTATTCTAACAGTATTTCAAACGAAGTTTGAACCACCACAAATAGAGTTGCTAATTTAGCTTCTGTAGTCGCCTTAAGGTGACACTAGTCGACATTTTTTCCATAGAAATTTCGGGAGGGTATTACTCCACTGTTTGACACTGTACATCCAAAGTTAATCATGATATCGATAGGTTTCATTATAATTTTTGTCAGAATAGTAAAATAAAAAGCCATTAAAAAGTTACGAGCTACCAAAGATTCGTTTTTATTGCCAATTTTAACGCAACTTTGCAAATTTCCAAAAAAAAGTTGGTACCGATAAAGCACAGTTATCGAAGAATTTCAATTCAATTAATTTTATTTGTAATTGATTTAAGAGTGGTTTTTTTCATAAAACTTCATTTTCCGAAGGCGTTTTCGTATTTTTTTACGCGCGCCTTTTACTATGAATTATCGTGCATCTCACTGAACTCACTCTGTCGGTCACGAAGCCAGGTGCGACAGCGTGCTTTTTGGCCACGCCCACCAGAGAGTTCGAGCTCGCGACTTGTGCTACCTTAAGATCTTAATCTCCTGTCTATTTGTAACATTATTAACAAAGAACTCTTCCACAGGGCAAAATTAGAACTCCTGAAACTAGTGGAAATAGAAGTTAAAACACTCAAAGTGGACATATTCAGCAAGAACGATCTAATCACCTCTCTCCACGAAGAGCTGGCGAAAGAAAAAGATAGCAACAAACAGCTGGTAATAGAGAAGAAGACGTTGAAAGAAGAGTATGAGAAGAATAGAGTTTCGTGGGAGGGAGAGAGTGAGAAGCTTGCGAATGAGTTGAAGAGTATGAAGGAGCATTATGATCTGGCGATTGAAGGTGAGTTTTCAATACCTGTTAATAGGGTTCCGTACCTCAAAAGGTAAAAAAAGGAACCCTTATAAGATCACTTTCTTGTCCGTTTGTCCGTCTGTCACCACCGATTTTCTTAGGAACGGGTGGACCTAGCAAGTTAAAATTTATACCAGATACTGAGGTCTAAAGTCTCTATTAGGTGTATAAAAATCAAGGTCCTGAGTCAACACGATAAAGATATATTCGCAAATTTAGATTCTCCGCGAAATCTTGTAAGTACCTTTTTTTTTTTTTCGGAATTTTTCCTTTACTTGTTCTGTAAGACCTTGCTTTTAACCAAAATTGACAATTCTAGGTCAACCGGAAGTACCCTATAGGTTTTGTTTCGAAAACCTATATGGTAGTTCCCGTTGACCTAGAATCACGAAATTTGGCAAAAGGCAAGTTCTTACAGCACATGCACATAAAGGGAAAAATCTGAAAACCGTAAATATGTACTGGCCCCTTATTCACAACGCTTCGATTCGATTTTCGATTCGGAAAGTCGTATATCTATCTTTTTTTGACATTACGAAATCGAATCGCGTCGGAAGACGATATGTATATAGAGTGGTTAATTGCATTTTCTTCATGCATAATTTAGTAGAATTATGTGTTTCGTGCTAAAAGAGATAAATATTGATTTATCAGTAACGAAATTTGTTTCGATAATTCCATGTAAGTAAATAGCGAGGAAAACCACACGATTGCGAATATGCTACAATCTTTGTTGGATTGATTTATTTCGAAAATTTTATAGTACTTTTCAAGTGTCTTACTGAAGCTGGTGTAATGATGGAAGAAAAGAAGGTTTAAATAACACAAGGTTTATATTAGAAGAAGAAAAAATGGTTTTCAAACACAGGTTTACATTAAAATCTTAGAAATCTAATCATTAAAATCTCAGTTCAAAAGTATTTACAGCACTGATCATTCCAGAATAATATTACAATTGCAAAAAAAATAATCAGAATCTGGGAGGATCTCTATTCCTGACATCGTAGATTCATCAGAACAATGTGTAATAGCAGCTCTATATAATTCCACACAGAGAGAACAGGTGCAGTCACCACCAATATATAAAGACGACTGTGACGGACCTTTGACTGACCGGCGACCGCCGCCGACCGCCCGAATTGTTTTCGATTGTGTACACATGATATTGACTCCTATTTCTTTCGAACAAGGTGCAAAATGCAAGTGCATTGTTTAGGGCTCTTACGATTCAATGATTCGGGTGTTTCCGGGAATACGACAATTAGCGAAGATCTGCATGCGCATTATTAATTTGGGAATACTGTTGTTTAATAACAAAAAAAACTATTACAATCTTATTATTTGCGGTTGGTGCAATAACCGTTTCTAGGGATCGAACAGCAAAGTTAAGTTTGTCCTTTAAAAAGTTTGTACGGAACCCTCGTTGCGCGAGTCCGACTGCATGTATTTTTTTTTTCTTCACTTAAATCAATATTTGTCAGAGAGGTTTGGAAAGAGAAAGGGGAGCCCTTTGCCCAGCAGTGGGACATTCAAACAGGCGAACAAAAAAAAAACAATAAAATGCATTACTATCAACCCAAGAAAATAATTAAAATTTAAGTTCAACTACTGCTTGTCGCTCAAAAAACATTAAACTCCTATAATTTTCTACGACAGTTCAAACGTCTGTGATTGTTGCGGCCATTCATGTCATGTTATTTGACGTCATTTCCCTCTATCTGCCTTGTTTACATCTAATATTTTACTCTTAATAAAATAATTTCACTAAATGTATGTGCTTTATTCAAGATACCTTTCTATTTAGTTTGACCGTCTTATTTTGAGTTTACTTAAAACACACGCATTTAACAAAAAACAGCCCATTTCCCATAACATTGTTATTATCACCTTGAACTAATTAATCAATTTAAAATGCATGTAACCAAACTTTATCTTGTATAGTTTGTATGATATGATAATGAGTGTGTCGCGCTCTTGTCCGACAAAGTAGTTCAAGAATTGATTAATTAATAGATATAAGTAACATAAAACAAAAACGATTAACTTTCTTGTTTTTGAGAGACCTATTAAATTACCCGATTAAATACACGTGATTTTGGGAAGGGGGTAAGTGTTAGTCTTAAATTGCTAAAAAACATCACGTAATGGGGTGGCTAAGGCAAAGTAAATCTCAGATGGCGCCACCATAGTTGGTCCACCAATGATCGACCAATCTGGTCTGGGTCTGGGGGGGTTGATCTGACCAATGAGGTTAAGCTATTTTTAAATATAAAATGACATTACCACATTTTCAACCAATGACGATGTTTGGGTACCAACTATGCTAGTGCCATTAGTTCCACAGTTAGCCTCCCCATTAATGCACGACCCCCTTTCTACTTTTTTAAATATATCCAAGGTCGAATTAATAGCGTAGCGAAATGACAACAGACGTCATGGTGTGTGGACATGACAAAACAAATGAATGATGATTAGATATTTTGTTTGGGTGACAGCAGTTCGCAAAAAAAACTGAAAAGATTAAAACAAGTTCAGGAGACAGGACATATTGACTGCAACAGTCGGGACCCATATTGATTTTAGTCTAGATTATTTAGTGGGACTGTTGCAGTCAATATGTCCTGTCTCCTAAACTTGTTTTAATCTTTTCAGTTTTTATTTAAAATTATTAGTTATTTTTTACGCAGTCGGGTTTTTTAATTTTTTAAATTATTTTTTTTTTATTTTACACTTTTTAGTTACTCAGATATACCATTTTAAAATCCTCATGATGAGCCCTTGATCAAGCCGTTCAGGCTGCAGAGCGTGCCAAACATATGGATTTGGCGCCAAAAATTCGCCATTTTTGTTTTAATTTCAGTTTTGATACCCAGTGTCATTCCCACAGTAAATACGAATCTAACGACACCTCTCAAGCTAAAATCCATCGAGCCGTTCAGGCCACAGAGCGTGCCAAACAATTATACATACATACATACTTGCATACATACATACACTCGAAAAACATAACCCTCCTTCTGACGCAGTCGGGTAAAAACCTTATAGGATCACTTTGTTGTCCGTCTGTTTGTCTGTCAAGACCCTATTTCTTAGAAACGCGTGGAGCTATCAATCTGAACTTAAAATCAAATACTCATGTCTGCGACCCCTTGGAGCCGTGTAAAAGTGAAATTTGTAAGTCAACGCGATCAAAAGATACACCGTTTGTGTGGCATATTTTGCGATTTCACTAGGGAATCAAAACCTATAGGGTACTTCCGGTTGACCTAGAATCATGAAATTTAGTAAGATGCAATGTGTCTTACAGCACATGTAATGGAAAAAATTAAAAAAACCATGGATATGTAGTTTAATAATAAAATACCTACCCATCTGTAGAATTTTGCTAACGAATTTATTTTTACCCTGTATTATTAATGTAACTGCTAGTAAAACTAGAGTTCCCAAAAAATCTATGACATTGAAAACAAGTGAGCCGTCGCGGGACGTCTGGCAGATGTCATCGAAATTATTTAGTACAAGTAATATGCTTAAAAAAAAGTTAATATTAAAAACAAACACATAAAATAAAATAAAAACAAAATGACTCGATTCACAAAACGAAAATCCTTATGAATCGAACTCGAAGTCACGAGATTGTAACCCAGTGCTCTGTGCCCCGAGACCAGCAGGCTTGTTGTAAACCGTGGCGTATATGTATGTAGATCTTATGTTGCTTCAACAGGTCGGTAATGTTCGGGCCGGGTTCGATTGCCACGCTCGCCACGAATTTTATATTTGTTTTTTTGGTTTACCCGTATAGATGTTTCACATCAAATTATTTCTATTTTGAACAGGGTAAAGGACAAATAAAAATATCTCCTAAATTTTTTTTATTTACGATCCTGCAACAATTTTTGATAAATGTATTGATAAAGCCAAACATTTGGTTAGATAACAGTTGATAACAAATTAGTGATAACGAAAATATTAATTACTTCCATGTTTCATCGATTTCGAAACAGCCGTGTTGGCAAATATTTTGTATAGTGTTCGCGCAAAAATATACGTGTTTCCTTTTTCGGAAATCCGACAACCAGACGTACTAACTGGTATCGTATTACCCAGTACTAACTGGGTTGTGGAGGTCAGATAGGCAGTCGCTCCATGTAAAATACTGGTATCCAGCTGCATCCGGTTAGCATAGAAGTCGACCCCGAAAAAATGCTAAGCAGATGACGATATCGGAGTGAAAAAAGTGTACTTTTTAAATGCAATAAAGTGATTAGTCGATAAGTTTTCGTCGATATTTGGTGAAGTTTTTTGAGGATTGGAGTTATGCCCGGTTGATGGCCCGCTCGTCCCCTATGACATGAGACTTAAACATAACTGTCGAAATGTGGGTGTACTATTAGGTACAGCTCTGCCTAACCCTTCGAGGTTTACAGGCGTTGTGTTACGTTACGTTTTTTCAAGACTTGTGTGTGTCGTAATGTCATGATACATAGTTACTATGGTGTTGTTAACACTATTCCGCCATCATAGATTGCCATATGGAAGTTTGTTAAGGGCCCCTTTTTGTGTTAAATCGTGCCCAAAAAACTGTTGCCAAAAAAAACAATACAGTGCAAAATAACTTGAATTTCGAAAGTCAATCGGTTCGATCATCCGGGAACACCAAATTTTTCCGGGATCAAAATTAGCCTATGTGTTAATCCAGAATAAACAAATTTTATCCAAATCCGTCAAGCTGTTTGAGCGTGAAGAAGTAACAAACATACACACTAACAAACTTTCGCCTTTAAATAAGTGTGATTGTCTCTATCACATACCAAAAGTATGCAGGTCGTATAGAAAAATTTAGTCACTTAACACACCGAAAGAAACCAACTACATACTTAAACGCACGCCTATTTCGATGAGGGAAGGCAGAACCGTACCGAACAGTATCCTTGCATACTTCTTTCGCAACGATCACGTTCATACATCTGGTCGGTCATACATGGACCTGACCTAAAGTGACCAACCAACAATAAGAACTATGTATGAAATGTTATAACAATAAGAAACAACCATGTTGGTGTCAGAAGTGATCAGAGACGTGCCAAAAAAACAATATGAGACTGGTAACGGGTATGAAAATGCTTTGGTGGAATGGTCGCAGGAGTTCAAAAGTCGTGCGCAGTTGTGGAAAGGTATTACAAATATTGGACGGATTTTGTATAGCTATTTTTGTTTTTTTGTTAGCCTGTTTGAGTGTCTTACTGCTGAGCAAAGGCCTTCCATTTCTCCTTCCAAACCTCTGTCCTGTGCGATATCTGGCCATGTTCGCCCCGCAAACGTGATAATATTGTCACACCACCTTCGCCGCGGTATGCCGCGACGGCGATTTCCTCCGACAGGCGTCCAGTCAGTGACGATCGTTGCCTGTTTGACTATAGAAGGTGTAAACGGACCATTTGCAAAGCCGTCAACCAAGCGTTCTGTACATCAAACTAAGTGACTGTACGTACCGTAAAAATTATAGCTGAGAAACGTCATTTTTTTTTGGGGGTGAAAAATCACCCTTCACTGTACGAATCAATGTGACGCACTCATTGTGTTGATGGATGAATTGTAGTTGGAACTTTGACCCCCAATATCTCCGTAACTACGAGGTTCCCAGGTATGGTCTAGAACAAAAAAATTATCGAATGCCTTTCGGGTTGGTTAAAGGTACTTTGACACCAATTATGTGTGGTAGCTACCATCTCTTAGCAGTTCCAACCCTGGGTTACTATTATTATATCAGCCCATGATGTCCCACTGCTGGGCGAAGCGTCCAGCATGCCTTCCACATCTCACAGCTGCCTGCTGCCTTAGGCTTTCATAAAGCGGCTATATTTTCTAGATCTTACTGAAAGACTAATGTTTTCTTCCGCAGAACGCGACAAACAACATGAGCAAGAGAAGAAGGCGTTGAACGCTGAACTAGAAGCAGAGAGACAGAGTCGACAGAAGTTACTGTCGGCGCAGTACGAGTTGCAGGAGAGGATCGATTCTTTACAGAGGTGAGCTGACAGCTGTCACCAATAAAAGTAACGACAAGTTGACGACCGTGCGTCACAGCAGGCCTCGACAGACAAATAGTACTTAAATTGGCCTTTTATAAATTTTATAAATTGGCCTTTTTTTAGTTGACAAAAAGTACGCTAGCGACTGATCAACGGTGTCCCAGTGGAACCGGAACGTGGAACCCACTTTCGAGTAGTAAGTCATGGATTTGAACCCAGGCAGGCGCATTACTTTGTGTAATACCACTGCTCTCAAAACGGTGAAGAAAAACATCTTGAGGAAACCGGCATCAAAAATTGCGAAGACATGTGACATCTACCAACCTGCACTGGGCCCACTCCCTCTCATAGAGAGGAGGCCGTGTGTCCCAGCAGTGGGACACTATACTGATTATGCTATATAACTGTCTTCATATATTGTTTTTGTTTCCAGTAAACCTGCGCCAAAGGAACACAGGAGATCACTGTCCGATGCCAGTAACAACTCGCAACAAGAAACTACAGTAGAAGATGTAAGTTATTGCAATCATAATATTGTCTTATTTACGAGGATGCGGTAAGGTAGTCCACAAATTTCCTTACTTTTTTTTCAATTTGCAGGTCAGTGTTAGTGAAAACGAGCATAAGAGTAATTTCGTAATTCCGAAAATATATTTGATGTTATCTGTCGTTATAAAAACATAACTAACTAATTATAAAAAACATGAAAGTGTTACAAGATACAGAGACAACTCGTTTTTGATTTCGAACTTTTAACAATTGGTTTGGCGAAAACCTCTTTTTACCCGATTACGGCAAAGTCTAAAGGATCTGATTTTGGCAGTATAATGGATGTAAAAAAGAAAAGGCATGACGACAGTATCAAAAAATTGCAAATCTATCTAGTCCGTTAGTTAGAGTATTGGAAATTAATGGACACGTATTTTTTGTTTTTGTAAATCAATGAATATTGACAAAGATAAAACGCATCAAAACTCGGGAGTGGGGGGCTCGTGACGTCAGAACTAGGTAAAAATTATACCTAGGCGTGACGTATTGAGAGTTTTAAAAGCGTCATATCTTCGTCAATTTTGGTTTACGTAACAAAAGAAAAAACACGGGTCAAAGATTTTTTGATAATCTAACTGACGGACTAATTAGTTTTTTTTTTTTGTCGTCTCGCCTAATCTTCTTCAACTTTATCGTTTGTAACGGTCGCTTATCATATTTTCATCAACATACAACCTGACACTGACCTACAAATTGCAAAAAACGTAAGAAAATTTGAATTTCGCGGGCTACCCTGGCGTTTTCCACCTTAACTAAATGAATGCTTCAATAGTACTGTTGGAACGTCAGCTCTTGATGCAGAGACAAGCTTTGAATATTAAACAGAGCACTTTTCATAGGCATTAAGAGATGTGCCCCTAGTATTGGTGAAAACAGACATTAGTGTCTCACTTTTTACCTGACTACGGTAAAGCCAACAGGGTTATGATTTTAGAGTTGTATGTTTGTATTATCCTCCGTAGCGTCTAAAGTATTCATCCGATTTTGATGAATAAGGTGTCAATCGATTCGTTATTATGGCCCGGGTAAAATAGGCTACATTTTAACCAACTTCAACAATAGAGGAGTCGATTTTACTCTGTAAACCCCGAATTTAATTAGAGCGTGATTTTTCAATTCTTGTTATCTTTCAAATGATTTTGTGTATAAGCTTTTGTTTTTTCACCTAACTATAAATTATTTTCTGTTTCCAAGGATTATGGTTACGGTTCGGTCAGATCGGTGGAGAGTACCCGACCGGCCCTGGAGGCTGTCAACTGGTCGGCGGGTTCACACAATGGACCAACACAACCGGTTAGTATTTATTTATAGGTTCTTGTATCTTCTTCTATTATGTCAGCACGAGCTATCCAAGAAAGTCTGTGGTTAAATATAGGATATTTTTAAATGCACATAATTATGTATAATTTTTCAGCACACTAGATAACACTAATTAACTGAATGCATGCAAGAAAAATGAATGCTGAGCAAAAAAAACAATTGATTAACTAAACATGTCCTACAAAAACTAAAAAAAAAACACAAAACGAGATGACCTTTTTTTATCGAATTCACACCAAAAAAAATGTGGTTCGTACATCGGATGTATGATTTATAAAACAAAAATACGAATTGTTTATCAAAAATACTAACTTGCACTCTAAATTGTACAATCTTACTACGTATCTTCTTATAAGGGCGGCATGGGCACCGAGCCGGCGGAGGCCCGGCACTTCGGGGACAGAAGTGTTATTTGATATGCGCGCGAAGTGAGCGCGTCATGGAGTCGTAACAGCTGCTAAAATAACAAATAAAAACAGTTCTGCAAATACCATTAAACAGTATATTTAATTTGATTTATTTAGAGTGCATAATTTGTGTGCAAGTCAGTATTTTTGGTTTAACTTTGAAATATTTTGTTCGAAAAAAGGGAATATACAGATATCGATTTAATAACAAGCCTTAAAATATTTATCGGTTAGTAGCGAGGCCCCCAAAATGGCGTCCATTTTTGGGAATCAGTAACTGCCTTGATCGTGTAGTAGTTTCAAGTGCGATTGTGCGACTGCTAACCCTTCAACAACTCGGTTCTATTCTTGAGATTGGGCATTGGTTTTAGTCAACCATCACGACATCATTTACTCCTTTCTCTTTCATGTCATTTCTCAAACAATCCATCCATCATTTTTTTGGTCATCCTCTCTCCAACTTTAATATCATCACAAAACATTGATCCACTCATCATGTGACTGCTTCCCGACTTTATTGGGGTCGGCTTCCAATCTAACCGGATGCAGCTGAATACCAGTATTTTACCTGACGTCCACAACCCAGTTAGTACTGGGTAATACCCCTTGGTAAGACTGGTTGTCAGACCTTTTGGGCCACTGACTAACTGTAACGACTGTCAAAGATCTACAAAATATGACAGCCGGGACCAAAACGTACTTTCTGGTTCACGGAGGAATCACGGTATGTAATGGGTGGTCATATTCATGGACAATTGCCCCTCACCCTCACCATCTTAAATTTAATAAATGAATGATTGAATGAACGAATAAATGAATGAATTAATGAATGAATGACGTCAGCCGTAATGATAAGTCCAGGAATGTTCCCGTCATATAACTTTTGTTGAAACTTTAATCATTAATTTTGTGATGTCTCTCTACAGGTGGCGGATGCAGGTCTGGTACTCCGCATGAGGAACAGGATATCAGCGCTTCAGAGTGAACTGTCGCGCACTCAGAAGAGGGCTATAGACCTCGAGGAGAGGATTATGAGTAAGTTTTGTTTGAATTTCTTTTTACCCCACTTAGGGCGCCGGGTTTGAATCCCGGTAGGGGCAAATGTTTGTGTGATGAGCATAGACGTTTGTTTCCGAATCATGGATGTGTATATGTATAATTAGTTTTTTTTTTTGTATCTATGTAGTATATAACAACTGTCTGGTGTCCACGACACAAGCCTCGTTGCTTAGTGTGGCACTAGATGGCGGTGTGTGTTATGTTCAGCGATATTTATTTAAAACTGTGCGACAACAAAAACAGAATTATGTTGAAATTTAATTGCCACATTCTATTCATTCATTCTCAATCTGATATAAAAAAATGTAACTCGTCCGAAAGAAAAAGTGCTTGTATTACTTTAAACATAAAGTTCAGTTTGTGCTGCAATTTCAAATTTGATGAAATTTTCAGTCAGTCTTAAATCAACCTAACTTACATTGGTTGACATGAAGTATATATTTCTTTTTGTTTTTATTATAAACATATAATAATTGGGAAAAAAATCATCATTTTGAAAACAGGGATTTCTCACAGCATCCCATGCAGTTCTGAACACCATCTGAATAATACAGGGTGTAAAAGACCTCATCACGAAGCCGTCAACCAAGCATTCTGTACATCACAATAAGTAACTTTACGCAAAAATTATTGCTGGGAAACGACTTTTTTTTTTTGGGGTGAAAAATCATGTTTTGTGGTAGAACTCAATGTAACGCACTCAAAACATTGTGCTGATAGATGGATTGAATAGTACGGGGGTCTTGGAGGTGTTTAAAGTAATAATATTACATTAAAAACTTGTATTTAAAAAAAACTTGTCAAAAAGTTGGAACTTGGACCCCCAATATCTCCGTAACTAGAGGGTTCCCAGGTATGGTGTAGAACAAAAAAATGATCGCAATGACGAAGAGAACATGTGTCTTTCGGCTTCGTTAAGAGGTGTTTTACACCCTTTATAATCCGATGAAATAAATGTCATGTGATGTTCGTGGCTTATTAGCAGTCGCATAGTGTTTGCCTAGGACGGTCCGTGGATGGGTGACCACTCATTATTTACTGAGTTTCCTCCGTGCCTCGGAAAGCACCTTAAGCAGTTGGTCCCGGTTGTCATTTGTAGATCTTTGACAGTTGTTACAGGTAGTCAGTGGTCCAAAAGTCTGACAACCGTCTTACCAAGGGGTATCGTATTACCCAGTACTAACTGGGTTATGGAGGTCAGGCAGATGATGAAATCTCATTTGATTTGATTTATTATGGTTAAGTTCGATGAACCGGTAACACGATTTGCTGATAAAAGACTTGATCCAAAGATAAATATTAATCATTGTTATCTGTTCATATACTCTCACAGAGAGGAGGCCAGAGGCCCTACTCTCTAACGTTTCGTCCGTATAATCGGATCTATCCGTTTCTCTCACTCGCACTCATCTGCAGACGTGCCCGAGAGAGACAGATAGATCCGAATATACGGACGAAACGTTAGAGAGTAGGGCCCCTGGTTCCCATCATTGGGAACGTTATTGGTTACATAGGTTATGCTCGCGGCTTCACTCGCGTGGATTTCTGAAATAGGCTTGTGTCCTGAAAAAATCTAATTGGTCCGTCAGTTAGATTCAAAAAATATTTGACACGTATTTTTTCTTTTGTTACGTAAACCAAAATTGACGAACATACGACGCTTTTAAAATTCTCAATTCGTCACGCCGTGGTATAATTTTTAGTGCGTTGTGACGTCACGAGCCCCCACTCTCGAGTTTTGATGCGTTTTATCTTTGTCAATATTCATTGATTTACAAAAACAAAAAATACGTGTCGATTATTTTCCAATAATCTAACTGACGGACTAAATAGATTTGCAATTTATTGATGGTGGAAACTAGCCAATTTTATTGGTAAACCACTGTCAAATCTGTTGCAGAGAGCTGTCAAATATATCGCTGATATACTTACATTATTTTCAATATTACTGAATGAAATCACACTACTATTATAAAGAACGTATTTGGATGAAATTTAGCACACAGATAGTTTATGACCTGGACTAAAACGTAAGACTTACTTTTTTAACCCGGTACTATGATCCCGTGGGACAATTATCAAACTCCACACGCGGGTGAAATCGCGGGCATAAGACAGTTTTGATCGATTATCGCTCTTGTTCCACTAAAATATTTACCAAGATTAGTTATAAAATTTTAGATACTTACGAAAAGTAGAAGTTTTTTAAGTGTTCATTTTGCACATAAAACTAAATATTTAGTGTAATTATATTAGTTATTGCAATTAAAATAAAATAAAAATGTGCAATACAGAGCGATATTACATTTTCATTAGTAATATCAAAGATGATGATGCCTACACACGATGGTTGCCGGAAGTTCATTCTATATATATTAGTCTATGGCCGGAAGACGGACGGCGCCGGCGAGGCCGACCCAGAAAAAGGTGGCGAGACGATTTGGACGCGTACCACGAGTGTTGGTCCGAGAAGGCAAGGGAAAAGAGCAAATGGAAGGGAGGCCTTTGCCCAGCACTGGGACAGTACAGGCTAACAAAGAAATTCATCATAGCACAGCTATTTGCAATGTTGCCAACTTTCAGAATGAACCCTCTTAAATTTTTAAATGGCAACATGCAGTCCAACAGTTATTTTTACATTTATAATATTAGTATTGTAATCTTAGAATATTAAAAGTAATTACGACAAAACATATAAAGAAGAAATACAAAAACAATGACGGCGATCTCTTTAAATTGTCAAGTTATGAATGTGTTCATCATCTGCCTAGCCTTTTCCCAACTACGTTGGTGTCAGCTTCCAGTCTAACCAGATGCAGCTGAATACCAGTATTTTACATGGACCGCCTATCTGACCTCCACAACCCAGTTATTAAGTTATGAATGTGTTCAATAAAGTTAATTTTTTTGCTCTTACGGAAGTCAATAGACCTGAGCTGCTAACCTAAAGAACAAGACCTGACTTTCTAAGAACGATACCACATTCAAATAAATACATCTCACCGACATTCAATAATGTGTACGGGATGAGGGTTGTATTTAGTACTTTTTTTCCTTAATAAACTTCCAGAGGACTTGCAAACGCTATACAAAACGAGTTCGAAAAGTTATAAACATAAATCTAAATAAAAAATAAAATAAAGTTTATTTGGAACAACTTGAGTTTACAGATTACAAAGAGAAACGAAGATAGCTACAAAAGTAAAGTACTGTGTCGTAGCTATCAACGTCCAATTCGAAATACATTCAATCATAGACATTGTCCCAGTTAATCTGGAAGATATTAAAATAAGGATGACAAAAATTAATTAAAATAGATAAAAAAAAAAAAAAATATATAAAGAACAGTATGCTGTATAATGTAGAGTGGAGGTGGGGATGAGGTGTGTATTTGTGTGTGTGTGTGTGTTTGTGTATGTGTGTTTGTGTGTGTGTTGTGTGTGTGTGTGTTTCTACCGCGTTAATCTAAACGTTTCCTTACACAAAACTTCTCCTAAATTATGTATGTACCTTGAATTATTATCACCATCATTTGTAAGTATGTTTTATTGTATCGTAGTTGTAACATTTTGTAAAATTTAAACGAACGGCTCGCCAGCGCACTGATAAGCCCTGAGAGGTTTTCGGTGTGTGGCTAGAAACAAACTGTAATATTTTAAGTTTTTTAGATATTAAAATAAATAATAATAATAAGTATGGATTATGTTATCCGTCTAACCGGAAGACGTTGCGTTGGAAGGCCACCCACTAGGTGGACCGATGACTTGGGTGAAGGTTGCGCGAATCCGCTGGATGCGAGTCGCACCGGTCAAGGTGGCGACACTTAGGGGTGGCCTATGTCCAGGAGTGGACGTCTTTCGGCTGAAATGATAATAAGAGATGAATGTTATCCGTAAATCACTAATTTTAATTATTCTCTCCACCAGACCGCCACTCTTCACCGCCTACGAACCCGAACATAGACCGCTACAAGCTGGAAGAGCTGGAGATTGAGAACAAGAAGCTTCGAGAACACCTGGAGAGGCTGCGTGCAGCTGGAGACACCATGCTGGTATCCAAGGAAGTTATAGGTAAGAATAACCACCAGCTGCACGTGAAAATAAAGCGAAGCTTCATCTTTGACATTCCTGTCCTTATCTCAGTTTATTTGTAGTCGGCGCCACATGTCCTCTTCTCCACGTCATTGCGATCATTTTTTTGTTCTACACCATACCTGGGAACCTTCTAGTTACAGAGATATTGGGGTCAAAGATCCAACTTTTTCACAAGTTTTTTTTAAATACAAGTTTTTAATGTTATAACTTTACTTTGAATACCTCCATGACACGTTTACTATTCAATGCATCCATCAGCAAAATGTGTTGAATGCGTTACATTGAGTTTTACCGTAAAATTTTTCACTCCAAAAAAAAAGTAGTTTCCCAGCAATAATTTTTGCGCAGAGTTACTCAGTTTGATGTACAGAATGCTTGGTTGATGGCTTCGTGAAGGAGCTATTTACAGCCTGTATGTGTGTATGTACGGTCGACCGAGCTATTTGGTTTACATTTTAACACGCAAATTACTTTGTAAAATGTAAAGCTTAGTCGACCGTACAAGCAAGCACAAGCCCTGTACGCCAAACGGCACAAATATGTGACTGATGGCAAGTGAAATTGTAGTTTGACGTAGACGGCACGCGCGGGCGTATATGCTCTGGCATTCAAAATGTAACCTGTAGCCTTAAACCCCAATGTCAGTGTGGAGCCCCTCTGCAGGATATGCCCCACCTTTCCTGCCCATCCTGCACAGCCACCTGCCCCTTCCAGGATTTAAACGAAGCCAACGACAGAGCTGTGCAGGAGGTCTACTCTCTAAGCACGAAATTCATAGTTTCGGCCGAAGTTACGGTCGTTTCCTACTCCGTATCACTTAGGCGATTAACACACTGCCACGAACCACGCAGCGTAGCGCGTGAATGCGTGTTTTAACGTTGCTTGTAAGTATTTCCGTTTGTATAGAAAACACGCACAGTCCAACACACAGAAAATGCATCCACGCGCGTTCATTCAGATTACGCGCCTATAGCATTCACGCGCTACGCTGCGTGGTGCATGGCAGTGTGTTAATCGCCTTACGGACATAAAATTCGTTAGGGGCCCGAACTAAACATGAATGACAAGACGATTGGTCATCTGTCCTTACTCCCAATGTGTTTTCAAAACTCATAAATCCGAATTTTCAACGCTAGGCTTTGCAGCCTAACGTTGTATATTGAGTGCACTTTCACGCTGCTATTCGCGGCGAATTCGCTGCGCATCCGCAACGACTTCGCTGCTCGCCCGCTCAGCTTTGAATCCGCTCGCAATCTTCTAGTGTGATAAGGCTCTTTTAGAGTAGACCCCCAGGTAGCAATTTCCGGGTTGGGTATTATTTATGTCTATCGACACGCAAAAAGAGAAGATGATAAAATTATTGTTATTTTATCTTGTAGAACAAATGAACGTGATGCAGAAAGAACTGGACAGAAGAAGAGACGAGTGCGTTCAATTGAAGAGTGTACTCACGAATCAGGTATGTTTCCAAGTATTATAGTAACTATCCTGAATGACGTGTGTTTCTATACGTCGCACGCGTAACGACTGACTTTGAAGATACTAATAATACTTGATTTAAGCTGTCATGGTTTATAAGTTAACTAAACTTACACTGTTACTTACGGGATATTTTCTTTGATTCTCAATTATTTCGATGTTGTTATAAATAATTAATATCGCTGGACATTACACACACCGCCATCTAGTGCCACACTAAGCAACGAGGCTTGTGTCGTGGACACCCGATAGTTGATATGCTACATAGTTTTTTTTTGTATTTGTGTTTAGATTGATTGATTGATGATTGATCAATCAATCTATAAATCTAAACGTGTGGTGGACACCCGATAGTTGATATACTACATAGTTGTTTTTTTTTGTATATACGTTTAGATTGATTGATTGATGATTGATCAATCAATCTATCAATCTAAACGTGTGGTGGACACCTGATAGTTGATATACTACATAGTTTTTTTTTTTTTTTTTTGTATATTCGTTTATTATAAATATCCTTGTCTCGGAAACAAATGTTGCAAGCGTTGGTTGGGTAATCCCGCGATCAGGGCGTTTGCAAAAGCGTAATATCGAGAGCTCACAATTCTTGAAAATCACGGATGATATCCCGAATGACATTGTAAGTTTTTTTTTTAATTATTCATTTGTCGCAGTGACATGACGTGCATACAAATTGACAAAAAAAAGCAATAAACAATACAACGCATAACAAATATTTATAAATACCAATGTTTAGGGGTTCGCGTGATTGCGGGTAGTCGCGTTTCCGAGTAGATTTTGAGGATCTACAACAGTACGGAACAAAATGAGTTGACAGTTTGCACGTCGTGACTACGACAAGCAAGTTACCACTCAGCATGATGCTGTGTTATGGGGAGCCCACAGCACAGCCCTGGTTTTCAGTAATTACCCGAGAAAAAACGTAGGAAAGTCAAGCTTAGCAAGTAGGGGTCTTGGGTTTGATTATCGACGACAAAGTGTGATGAGGTTCCCTTTGCAAAGGTTATAGACTCGCCTTCTATCGAATTAGGAGTCAAATAATAACTGGAAAAATGTGGATTTTTTCATACACTTCTGTCTACCAAAACAAGAGTGGTTATTAATCTGGACTTGTGGCCGGTTGATGGCATTAGGTTCACACCCTATTACATGGGACTTTAACATAACTAGCGAAATATGGGTGTACATACAGACCGTTATACAAAAATTTAAAAAGATATTTTTTGTTTTAAGCACCGTTTTTTTTTTGTTTTGGGACAAGCCCGCCACGCTATTCCCAAACCACTGTAACTCCTGAAAGTCAGAATCAACAGTGGCGACCACCAGAAAGGCGCCGAGACAATGAAGCTCGACGAAGTCCCAGAGAATGAATTTAACTGTCTTGGATCCCACAATAAAATTAATCAGAAAAGTATAGTGGAGGAATAGGAAAAAACCGTAATTTCCACTTCCGTCCATATCAGCAGAAGACAGAACGAAACAAGGCCAATAGGGACAAAGGGACGTTTACAACTGGGATAGACCCAGTTGCCTAGCACCACTAATTTAAGCACCGTGTATGTACTATCTTGGACACTCCCGCCTGATCACCACTAAGCTAAGTTTGGCTTGCACTCGCAACATAGAAACGCTCTCTAGCCCCGCCCCGTTGACTTTGTATAGAAATAATGAATGAAAGACAATACTGTTCGGCCGAGCGCACTGACGACGCACGCAAAACGAGAGTTATTGTTATTTTGCGCGCCAAATTGACGCTTTCTTAATAGGCCTAAACTTTAAGGGGGCGTAGCTTGACGCCTCTACATGATTTAAGGTGAATGCTCCAACCAGCCCGCGAAATTCAAATTTTCTTACGTTTTTTGCAATTTGCAGGCCAGTGCTAGGTTGTATGTTGAATAAATTTTGTTCGCGATTGTAAGACGTATGTAGTTACAGAATTATAATCATCAAAATCATCAATACAACCCTCCAAGTTCATAAAGGTCGAGAAACGATTTTTTCAAGGTCAAGGCTAGACCTTTATGAACTTGGAGGGTTGTATTGATGATTTTGATGATTATAATTCTGTAACTACTTACGTCTTACAATCGCGAACAATATTTTAATCATCCTACAACCTAGCACTGGCCTGGCCTGTAAATTGCAAAAAACGTAAGATAATTAGAATTTCGCGGGCTACCCTGGAGCATCAGCCTTAAGCGAAAATAAAAAAAATATTTGGCGGAAAAGACCACGACTGTACACTCTCTCTCTCTCTTTGCCTAGCCTAGTAAAAAGCTGTTATTTTGAAATTAAAAATTGACGCTTCAATTTTATTTATTCAATCAGAAATTTATCCGCAACATTTACCTTCTTACAACTGAGAAATGGAACGTCAGTGTCAAATTGTTTTTGTTCAAGGGCTACGTGGAATACGGATAAATGCCATTTTATGCCATTCTACTACTAAATATGTTTTTTTTTTTAAATGTTTTTTTTTCTTATTTATTTTTGTTGTACTCTATCACAATGCTATCCTATTTGACCCAAAGGTTGACTGGTAGAGAATGCCTTGTGGCATTAAGTCCGCCTATGTACCACCCTTGTACATGAAGTTTAAATAAATAAATAATAACCAATAAGTCCGTGCCTTTAAATAGGTTATAATCTTCTACCTTTCATATATTTTTTCTCCCAACTTCTAAACCTACTTTCCATTTGTTTTTTTGTTAGTCTTAAGTCGTTCTTTAACTATTCATAAGTTTCCACGATGTACGCTACCCCTATCACTGGGTCCCGAATTACATGCAATATCGCCATTCTCCTTTCTTGGTCACCTTCAAAAAGTTTTAGGTCTGCTTCTAATCAAAATTCCATTTTTTTTTATTTACAAAATACAGGCTATGCATACTTACGTCACGTTGGACGTTCTTATCTAAAAATGTATCCTGGCTGTCACCCACAAATCTGTGATAACGCGTGATAACAATATCCGAGGTGTTTGCTCTTGTCACAGAAATATCCGTATATAAAATGCAACTTTTTCTGTCTGTACGTTCCATCGTTATTTCTGCACCAGTTATTCTGACTGCCTTGTTCGTTTAGCAGCTAAGAAACATTGAAGTGACCCCATAAGTTCATAAAATTAATCATCAAAATCGGTCAAGCCGTCTAGTGGGAGAGGAATTACGAACACACTCACACCGGATTCTATAAAAATAAAAAACTAAAAGTGTCTGTTTGTTATTTCGAAAGTACAGCTGTTTACTGAATGAATATTATTATGTAAATACGGTACAGTACTTTTAACAAAAAAAAAACACTATTTCTTGATCCGTGTCTGTCTGTCTGTCTATTTGTTTGTACCGGGTAATTTCCGAACCAACTGGACCGATTTTGATGGGAGTTTTATTGACAGATAGCTATTAACGTCAGCTATCTGTCAAGTAACGTAGACTACTTTTATTTTAGAATAATGATTATAGGGTTCCGTGCAAAAAAAAATAGAATTTGAAGACAAAATCCGATTCAAATAAGTAGAGAAGTCATATTTTTATAATAATTTCACGAAGGTCGCGGGCCACAGCTAAATATAAATACTTCCGAAATGTTGGTGTATTATTCACATTTGCCTACCCCGTCAAGAGATACAGGCGCATGTTTACCTCTCACGGCCGTTTTCTATAACTTACTTACGTATAACTGTTAGTTAGTATGCCTACGTCTCGTAGCTATCAGTGGTTTTATAAACAAAGTTAGTTTGGAATATGATCCTATCCGCATCACCTACCTGTCACTCGGAGGACTGTGACTCATAGAAAAAAACAAAGAAAGCTTTTGCTGCGACGTTTTGTTTCTAACGGTCCTTAAGCTAAATGTCAAACAGCGATAGCAACCTTGTTAGTAAGTTATTGACAATGGCCGTTAGAGAATCGAGAAAAAGTAACTTAAATTAACTTTTTGGTTATGATACAAAATACAAAATGAACAGACATAACCGAATATTAACACTAGTATAAAACCCAAATATTTTACCTTTTCGTAACATCGTGTATTTGTTTGGATCAAAACTGACACATTTCTTTGTAACAAGCGGAAATACAAAGAGCTATGTTTATTTTGAAGTCTTTATTTTCATGTTTACTAAAAGTGATATTGTAAGAAAAAACATGCCGCGTTTTTATCTTTAAAAACACATGAAAACCAGTGATTGTTTTTTTTAAGAGTTTAAGGTTTTTCTGTCGATTTTACGTGTTTATTTACTAAATATTACTTGTGGCGGGAAAAGTACACTATAGTGAGAATATTTTAAAATTTGTGTTTACTGATGACATATTATTAAGAATGCGCTTTGACCTTTAAACTTCAATTAGTGATTTGTGTTACCAATAATTACGTTATCAATTTTAAAATAGAATTACTAAGTGTAAAAATTACGAGTAAATTATGTTGGCATCTTTAATGTGATTTATGCTGATATTGTCAAAGTTTACGTTCAGTGAGTTACTAGCTGATCCACCATTTTCATAAATGGTTAAGATGTTTTAGTATACAAATACGATAGTTTTTTTTTTATATTTACTCTCAAATAAATAAAATTTAAAAAATTATAAAATTCGTATTGTATTAAATCTCAACAATTACAATGGTGGGTCAGCTAATTGCGATAAGTCATTGTACGGTCGACCAAGCATTTTAACATGCAAATTATATTGTAAAATGTAAACCAACTAGCTTGGTCGACCGTACGTAAACTTTGACAAAAGCAGCACAAATCACTTAACAAACAGCAATGTGTTGTTTACAGTAAATATTCTCAAAATCCATAGATAGTTACTATCTACCAGTTAAATCTTTACATAGTATAAAAACAAAGTCGCTCCCGCTGTCTGTACACTTAGATCTTTTAAACTTCACAACGGATTTAAATGCAGTTTTCAGCAATAGATACGAGCGTATCAAGAGGAAAGTTTAAATGTATAATTATGCTACAATGCACCCGTGCGAAGTCGGGGCAGGTCGCTAGTTAAAAATAAAACAGAATGTGTCGTACACCATTTGCCTGATAAGTTAACCGGAACATTTCTAGATATAGTGAAACAGGACCTAAGTGTTAGTTGAAGTGCTAAGTGTGAAATATCTTCAAAATGACTTTACCATTGACAGGAGTGAAAATGTCTAAACAACTGTACATAGATCAACCAGTACATAGGAGTAACTACTACTATTGCCAAAAACAGGTACGATGGTTTATCATTAGTTTACTAGCGTTTGCCCGCGGTTTCGCCCCCTGGCGAGGAACCAGGTCCGACTACATCATTCTGCCGTTAGACTTCATCTGCCTAGCCTTTTCCCAACTATGTTGGGGTCAGCTGAATACTAGTATTTTACATGGAGCGACTGCCTATCTGGCCTCCACAACCAAGTTTTTACTGGGTAATACAATACCCTTTGGTAAGACTGGTTGTCAGACTTTCGGGCCTCTGACTACCTGTAACGATTGTCAAAGATTTACAAGAGTCAGCCGGAACCAACGGCTTAACTTGCTTTCCGAGGTACGGAGGGAACTCGGTGTGTAATGGGTGGTCACCCATCCACGGACCAACCTTCACAAGCACGGCTTAACCTAATGATCGAACCGAGTGGCTGTTATTATTTAGCCAGGAGCTCATAAAATATGAAAAACAAATAAAAAAATACAATTTCACATTATTTTATAACATTAGTTAGGTACGTAAAATTGCGTGGGTAGAGAAATTAGCAGAGGTATGAAGTACAATCGCCACCGCATCTAGTTACTACAAACTGTAACTTTACCATCAACGGTTTATGGTTTAAATTCATTTGGAGAAATTCGACCACATTTGCAAGCTAAGTTAAAAATTACTTCAACGAAGGGTTAGACTGGAATGTACCTTTTGAACACACATTTCACCAGTTATGTTTAAGTAATAGGGGGCGAGCCTATTGCCATCAACCGGTTACCAACAGCCTTTTACCGGTGGGGATCAGAAGCTTAAATAGCAACGCCCCCACGATGACTCTGGACCACAGACATACATACCTAGATAACCCAAGTATCACAATCCGTATGAAAAACAAGTGTGACATTTTTTGACTGCCTACTATGACGTCATTAGCACTATTTAGTTACTATACAAACAAGTTACTATACAAACAAGATACTATACAAACAAGTTACTACACAAACAAGTTACTATACAAACAAGTTACTACACAAACAAGCTACTATACAAACAAGTTACTATACAAACAAGTTACTATACAAACAAGTTACTATACAAACAAGATACTATACAAACAAGTTACTACACAAAATAGACTACGCTTTTGTTCTTTAAATGCCTAGAATTAAGTTCTTGAGTTGTAACGTTGTTGTTATATAAAATTGCCTGCTTCGACAGTAGCCACGTTAAGCATAAAATGCCTTATTCGGGCACGCGAATTAGGTGCCCGATTTAAGCATCTTGCGTTATCGAGGTACATCTATATCTGTGCTCTGAACTTTGGGATTACTGGGCTTATCCCATTTGTAAACGTCCTTTTGTACCTAATGGCCTTGTTTCGGTCTGTCTCCTGCTGATATGGAGGGAAGTGAAAATTATGGTTTTCCTACACCTCCGCTATTCTTTTCTGATTTAATTTCGTTGCGGGATCCAAGACAGTTAAATTATTTCTCTGGGACTTCGTCGAGCTTCATTGTCTCGACGCTTTTATGGTGGGCGCCACTGTTGATTCTGGCTTTCAGGAGTTGCAGTGGTGTGGCGGCCTACCCTCGTTTTGGGAATGTCGGTTACAAAGGGCTTGGAAGATTTTTGTATGAAGCCTGGCCGGTCTAACTTCCGCCTTTGTATGAGACAAAATGTTCTAAAGTGTCACGTTTCCAAGATATAAACTATCAAAGTTGTGCTGAAGTGGCCATCAGTGAATTGACTTTAACTTTGATAATTTATTTCTCGGAAACGTGACACTTTAAAACATTTTGTTTCATACAAAACTTGTTTGTATTGCAGCTATCGATAAATATAAGTTTTATGAATGGCCGCAAATTAAAATGGCGGAAGTTAGGCCGGCCATTAAATTCAAACCCCTTTGTGTCTAAATAAACGTTTTTTTCTTATTGCAACACAGAAACCGTGGTTCCAAGCTCTGAAAAACGTTGTGAGTAATCGTAAAGACAGTAGAGATGAATGTCTTTTAATTTAGTTTGGAAGGAACACCGACGCACTAAGAATACTTTTTGATCGTGTAGGTATTGCATTTTTGTAGGAAACAACTGATATTTGATGTGAACCATCTACAAGGTGTCGCTTTGCATCCTGGTCAAATTCAAGGAAGTATAGACTATGCTAATGATTCTCGACCCGAATCAATAATAAAATGGGTAGGTATTTTTCTTATTTACGAAAATCGGTAAGTGTAAACGAGCCGTATTAAAACTCAGCCCGTCCATTACTATAACTATAACTGCGCACTATAACTATAACTGCGCCTTCACACACACAAATAAAAGCACACAGCGACATGTTGCGCGATGGGTAATTCTGATTATTACTTTCGTGTTATTTTGAAATACTGTCAAATTTGAATGGGCAGCAGCTTTTTCTATTAGTCTTTCATCACTGCGATCTCCAATCCGCCTGCCAAGCGTGGAGATTACGGCAAATTCCTCCCATCATGGGAGAGGCTTATGTCCAGCAGTGGACGTTATGGGCTGTTGTTGTTGTTGTTGTCAAATTTAAACAATTTGAAATAGTAGTTTTATTAATTTATTGACCAGGTATCGTAATTTAATTTGATTATTTATGTCTTTTCTGACAAGCTCCTGAATTTTGACTAGGGATGCAAAACGGCACCTTGTATATGCGCGCCTACGCAGAAAAACCGACTCTTACGCCGTGACGAAAGATGGCATGACGCTGTCATGGCTTGATGCCTCCTCTATGCCACGTAAAATCAACGTCTTTTAACTTCCTCGAAAACGGGTTCATAACGCACTACGATTAGGTTCAACATGCACGCGTGCGATTTTTTCATTTATCAGCATGTGTGCGGAAATAAAAATTTCCACAGATAACTACACTTATGCGAAGTTCAAATCGGTTCAATGCCTATAGCCGGCGGTAAATTTTGTCAAATACTCGTATGTCTTTACAGGGTAAATATTTTTGGAATATTTAAATTGTGTTTATAAATAGAACATCATAGATAAATATGACAAAGTTTCCCCACTTTTATCGAAATGTACTATTTTTAAACGCCGTTGAAAATTTTATTTATAGGTAGGTTCAGATTGATGTACTGGGGGGTTACCATGACGTCTTAAAGCAGTGTTGTTTTAATGTCAATCCAGTGTGGTAATGAGACGGAGCTATATAGGACGTCTAGCGCCATCGCTTTCCAACTCTAGGATAAGATTAAAACAGTATTGCTTTAAGACGTCATGGTTACCTCCCCCTCCCTTTTTTAACCCCCCTGAATACGTGATAACATTTTTTGCGTCGGTGTTCGTTCTACCTTGTATAATCACATGCTTGTTTAAATGTTTTTAGTTAACCACTGTTTTTATTATTATTTGGTCTTTTTGTGATAAAAGGATTTTTTTACTCGGTTATAAATAGGAGTCAACAAGTTTTTTATTTTTTTATTGTTTAAATGTTAAAAAAAAAACATTATTTTATTATTATTTTCTTGGTTTCTTAAATATACATATAATTACGTTTTTTTAATTTTTTTATTATTTCTGTTGTTTTTTTCTTTTTCCATGCATCTGTGGCTGTCATTGCATGGTACATATTTTTTAACATTTATTTTATAAATCTTAAATTAAGAAACATAATGTTTTGCATGGTTGTTCATATTAGTTTATTTCAAGCACTAGTATTTGGGAAGATATAAGTATTTTTATTGTGCACTAAAATTTATTAAAAAGGTTATTTTTCTTTAATGTTGTGTTTTAGAAATTATTTTATTTTAGCATTTGGAATTACCTTACCTAAGAAATCAGCTATCTAGAGTTTTAGAAAAACTCTTTTCATTGCAATATCAATTCAATAGACACATCGTATTGTAACTTGTAAATAATTTGCAAAAAATTGAATATTATACTACTTACTAATATCACAAACACAAGCTTGTATCATGCTCAAAATAGCCAGTCCTATATACTAAATAATGTACTAACTCAAAACGTCTATAAACTTACATTCAATTTTGAATTCTATTCCTAAAGACGTTGACCTTTAAGTGGCTCACTACATCAGAAACGCAAGTATTACACTCAAAGTAGCTCCCTCTACTAACACAAATATTCCCATAAACTTATATTCAATTTAGAACTCTATTCCAACAGACGGTGAACTTAAAGTCGCTCGCCACATCGAACTACGGATCGGACGTCGATATCATCAATGAAGATGGGGAATTGGCGACGGCTTATGAAGCTCAGAAGGGAATTAACAGGTAACACTTATACTACACTTAAAGTACTTACGGGATATAATACGTACTACGGGGTATATTATTATATTTCTATTTTTTTTTCCTATTTTCTTTTTATTTCTTTTTCTAGTTTTCTTATTTCTTTTTATTGTTTTTTTTATTTCTGTTTTTTTTTTTATTATATTTTTTTTTTATTTTTGTTATTTTTTTTTATTTTTTTTTTATTTATTATTATTTAATTGTTTATTATCATTTTTTTTATTATTATTATTTTATATTTTAGTCTAAAACAGTGCATTAGGTAACACTTAATGCTCTAAAGCCCACCTAAATAAAGTGTGTAAACACGCTCTTAACGCAGCCGAAACGCACTTGTTCTCTCTGTCATTGCGATCATAATTTTGTTCTAGTCCATACCTGGGAACCTTGTTACGGAGATATTAGGGGTCTAAGTTCCAACGTTTTCAAAAGTCTTTTATTTGTGTCCGGTTGATGGCAATAGGCTCGGCCCCAATTACATGGGACTTATCTGGCGGAATGCGAGTGTAGTTAGTACATCATGGCATCATGACGGTGCATTGTCATTACATCTACGAAAACAATGTACGTCAGAATAAATTGCATCTTTTTGGTAAAACAGCTGATAGACATAATTACAGTACGTACTAGAAATAGGGACCAACTAGTTCAGCCAGGCTTTAGACTCGCTAAAGTAGACTCATCTTTCATGGGGTACTGTTTGAGATGCTATAATAAAATTCCACAAAGTATTCTTGAACTGAATGAGACGAAATTTAAAACATGCATTAAACGCACACTATGTAAGCAAGCATATTACAAGTTGAGCGATTATATCGCTGATAAAAATGCTTGGCTCAATGCTAGTCCTGCTCCACAAGGACAGCGCGCATAAATTGATAGCATTAAATGGTATTGTTGGAGCTGCTGAAGATTGTACATACATCTTTGCATTGTATAGATTCAATCTCTTTAGTATTATATAATCGCATAGCCCATATTGTGTTAGTATTATGTACTAAAAAGCTATCATTCAGTGGAAACCTACGTCTTTTCTTGACTTGAATGTTGGCGGTTGAGAGTATGTCATGTTCACTCTAATGTCTCGCTGATGGCGGCGCATGTGTCGGATCATTTAGTTCCCTTCAAAATGGTTGAGTTGAATGGTGCTGATCCATGCGTCATGTTCGTGAACGGGCGCTATCAGTTGTGACTGGTCATGTCTTAGTTGCCATGGCTTATTTGAATGAATTATTTTCTTTTTTAACTGTATTTTTTTGTTTTGTTTTTACTTTGGACACTTTTAACGTGCACTTCTTGCTACATTGTTCTCACATAATATACCATCTCAAAATGAATGATGTAACCAAGATTTTGTAACAATATTTTGATTTAAAAGAGTGTCCATGGAGTTTCTTGCCCGTTCTTCTCCATAGAGATCTACGCTAGGGAATGGGCAACTACAGTACTTTCACAGTTTTTATGTCTTGTGACTGGGACTGTAGCTACATTTAATTTTCATCTTTGTTTCGACAATTCTAAAGTGCCTCTAACTGACCTACTTGAAATAAATGCTTTGATTTTGATACACCTGTGACTAACTCTTCGAGAAATAATAAAATTGCCTATTCTGGTTATGTTGCGTGTTAATAATATCTTCTTCTTGTTTTTTCATAGACAACTGCAAGAAGAATTGATAGCAGAGAAGAAATTCTATTCGGAACACATATCCAAATCGAAATCTGAGATCGAGAAGTTAAGAGAGGAGAATGAGAAATATCAAAAGTGAGTACTTTTTTTATTATTTTAGGAGTTTATTTCTGTTAATAATGTACTTACCTGTTTTATGTTCCAGTCTGGTAAATGTTTAGCTACTGTGTTGTAGATACCAGTCTGTACAGGTATAACGGTTCATACTTTATGGCGGCTCGATACATCAAACGTAAAGCCCGGTTTCCACCGCAAGCGGGGCGGACCCATTAATGACTTATTTTACCTCGCAAGAGAAAACTGCTTACATGTGTTTCTACCAACAAAGAGTCGAGCGGAAATTACTCAGCGGGCAAAAAGAGTGAAAATCAGCTCGCCCTGCTCATTCTTGTTTCATTCCTCTTTTGCGGTGGGAATCAGACGACTAAACTCTTTCTTGGTGGAAACGCAAACCAAATTTCATTAAAACGAACGTCCGCTTCGCTTTGCCATTTACGGCTCATTACTCTTTCGCGGTGGCAACCGTGCTTAAAGCTGCGCAGAACACAATTTTAGGTATCAGCGGGGCCGTCGCTCGCAGCTAACTTCCGAGCCGACATGAAGTTTGAACAGAACTATGTTAGGAGTGGACTTTATCATTTAGTTTCGTTGGTGCATAACAAATTCAGCGTCACTATTTAATCGACGTACCTCATCTTCATTAATACACATTTTAGTTTATTTTTATTCCCACATTATGAGGTATCTTTCGGGTTACTAAACTGAAACTGGACCTATTCAATCAGCAGTATCCATTATCTATGTGCACTTGAATTCTGAATCTTAAATAATTTACTTGCATTGCCAATTAAAACTGTATTACACCTTAATAATTGAATGTGAACTTAATTTTATTACGATTTTGAGTTAATTTTCCCAAAACATGATAATTATCTGAGATTCTGAACTGAAGTTAGTTATAAAAAAATCTACATTTCAGTGGCGAAGATTATACAAATATCCAAGTTGAATTCCGAAGACATTGCTACAACGACTCAACGAAGTATATTACATGTACTTGCACCCAAGTCGTAGTACATTTGACTTTGACCGTATTAAAAATCATATGTTTTTAGTTGATAAGTTGTTAATTTGACCTTTATAACCGTTATTGAATTGATTGAATTTTATAACCGTTATGTTTAAGTTTAAAGAGTATATTTTTTATTTTATGTTATTCAAATAAATGTATTTTTTGTTATTTAAGTTGTTAGCTTCATTTTCATCCGTATTGTTGTTTCATCCTCATTAATACGTACATTTTATTTGATATGTTAATAAAACCCTGTCCGATCCGAAAGAGGCAAATAGGTAAATTAATCATAAAATCTAACAAATTTTTAAACCGTGATAACACACCATCTTCGGCATTAGTATGTTGAATCGTCAATTGTTTATTTATGATTTCACAACCCGAAAAACGACCGGAGTGTCACCGTCCGCGTCCTGTGATGGAATTTAAGTTTCTTAATTTTCGTACATTTTGATGATTTTTTTAATGGGATATTTTGTTTCACTTATTAACTAACGGCCGTTTTCTATAATTTACTTACATATAATTGTTGGTTAATATGCCTACGTCTCGTACGTAACTATCGGTGTTTTTATAAACAAGCTTGAAATATCCTATCCGCGTCGCCTTCCTGTCACTTGATTCATAGGAAAATCAAAGAAAGCTTTTCGGTCCGTAAGCTAAATGTCAAACAGACAGAGATAGCAACCTTCCGTTACCTCTAAGTACGTTATTGAAAATGGCCGTAAAATGGATTACATAAATATAATCTTTCGATACCTAATACAACCCTCGCGGATCGGACAGGTTTTTTAACACATTGTATAACTAAGTTTCTTAGAGCTTGTTATATTTGATTTGATGTTCTTTTTACCATTTTTTCAAACAAAAGTTTAACAACTGGTTTACAAATTTTTGGAGATCAGACTTTCAGAAACAGTAACAAATAAGGTCAAATCCTGCAGGTGACCGTAACTGCAATTTGCATCAGCAAAGACACACATTAGTTTACACATTGACAACATTGGTCGACTGATGAACATGAAGTCCTGGGTTTGATTCCCGCGTCGGGCAAAGTTGTATTAAGTATTTCCATCACGAATTTCTGAGTAGCAGCCACGGTGTCTAGATTTGTGCCCGGTTGATGGCAATAGCATCGCATCGCTCGTTATTACATGGGATTTAAAACATAACTGGCGAAATATGGGTGTACTAATTAGGTACAGCTCTGCCTAACCCTACGGGGATTACAGGCGTGTTTGCGTTTGTGGATTTATATAAAAGAGACTTGATAAGTAGAATAGAATAGAATAATCATTTATTCGCTAATGGACAGTAGCAACACAATAGAGCAACACATACACATACATATAACAACAAACAGAACAATGAATTAAACAGCTCAACTGCGCTGAGCATGCCCTTAACGAAAAGGTAACCAACTCAGCATATGCTGGGTGTAAAACACTCAGCGCTGGTTTTCAGTAGGCCCCCCGCAGTGACACACGGATGAGGGTAGTAGGTAGTAAATAAATAATGTTATTCTATTAAATGGGCGTTTCTAAGTGTGTAATAAATAAATAATATACAATGAATATTTTTTTGTCACAGAGGATAACATAATTATATTAGTAATAATAGACACGAAGAAACCTGCTAAATAAATAAGTACTTATCCGAAAACGAAACACAGTTTATTGACATGACGCACTTCGATGCAGCATCGACCTATGCATTTTTTTAAATTGCAATACCGCAGTGACATTTCAGTGAGAGTGAGACTACTGCCTAGTTAATATTATTTATTATTAGACTAATAATGCCGAAAGTAACGTTTTAACTTTATAAAAAAAATACAGCTAAGAGCGAGTCCGAGTCGCGCACTTAACTTTGCTGTTCGATCCCATGAAACGGCTATTGCACCAACCGCAAATAATAAGTAGAATCGCTTTTTTTGTCAATAAACTACATATTTACGGTTTTCAGATTTTTCCCTTTACATGTGCTGTAAGACATTGCTTCTCGCCAAATTTCGTGATTCTAGCTCAACGGGAACTTCCATTTAGGTTTTCGACCCAAAACCTATTGGGTACTTCCGATTGACCTAGAACTGTCAATTTTGGTTAAAAGCAAGGTTTTACAGCACAAGTAAAGGAAAATTCCGAAAAATATACACTACACTACACACTACAACAGCCCATAACGTCCACTGCTGGACATAAGCCTCTCCCATGATGGGAGGAATTTGCCGTAATCTCCACGCTTGGCAGGCGGATTGGAGATCGCAGTAATGAAAGACTAACAGAAAACGCTGCTGCCCATTCCCTGGTCTACGGAGGCGCAAGGTGTTCTGTTCTGCCTCAGACATTAGTCGCCTTATACGACACCCGTGATTGTAATGGGTTGGGTCTATTCTACTCTGCCGGATACCACACGGCTACAAAAAAAAAAAATATATATATATAAAATGTTGAAAATTAAGGTGAATTTTGGTGCTTACATGTTTTCGCGAAAATCGAAATTGGCCCATATCTTTTTATCGTGTTGACAGAAGACCTTGATTTTTATACACCTAATACGGACTATAGACCTCAGTATCTGGTATACATTTCAACTTGCTAGTGCCACCCGTTCCTGAGAAAATCGGTGGTGACAGACAGACAAGAAAGCGACCTTATAAGGGTTCCTTTTTTACCTTTTGAGGTACGGAACCCTAAATACTGGTGTAATATTTTATCTGTTAAGTACGGTAAACAATACTATTGCAAGAGTGCGCGTCAATCGTTGTAAATAACACTTTTTTTTTTCGGATGGGAAATCATCAAATGATCATCATCCTCGCTGGAGTGAAGGTGAAGGTAGTCAGTAAAAGTCTGACTTTTACTGACTAAAACCCATCCATGTTCCTTCTTCGCCCTTTGTGTTCCGGGGCCACGGTATCTCTTTCGAACAGTCCCGCAACCCCGGCAGGCGTCGGCCCTTGCGGACTTCTTCCTTTTGCTGACTCTCTTTGAGACGCACGTGGAACACGAACGCGCCGTCGACCCGGCCTGTCGTCATGAGACGGACGGACGGCGAGCTAGCCCATAGCTCACCGTCCACAGGCCTGTAAATCATACCTTATGTCCATTTCCATTAGAGTGGCATGACGCCCGCTCATCATATTCAAAGAGTGTACACGATTTATTCATAAACTTCACTTTGTGCATTTTGTGAGAGACTGTAGCGGCACCACAAATAGTACTACAGAAACATAGGACAAAAAGTACTACAGCGCCATCTACGACAACAGCGATGAACTAACATTAAAATCCTAAATCGCGCAGTTAAAGTTATCCACGACTAAAGAGCATAAATAAAAAAAAACCCGACAACAACTGTCGGGCAGTGGCCCACCAGACATAACACCCGTCTGGTCGGAGGATCCTCCCTTTTCAATGGAGGATGAAGAGCTTTACACCCTGTTCTTCATACTCCTATAAGACCAAGTCTATTTTATGATTAAAAAATTGTGAGCCGTCACGGAACGCCTGGCAGAAATTGTTTTGTACAAGTAATATGCTAAAAAAAGAACAAACATAAAACAAAATAAAAACAAAATGACTCGATTCACAAAAAGAAAATCCTTAGGCTGGGATCGGACTCGAAGTCACGAGATTGTAACCCAGCGCTGTGCCCCGAGACCAGCTGGCTTGTTGTAAGCCGTGGCGAATATATGCTATAATAATCTTATGCTGCTTCAACAGGTCGACAGTTGGCGACGCGTCGCCACGCCATTTTTTGGTTTTACCCGCGCCTGTAGATGTTTCACATCAATAATTAGTATTAATATAACGATATTAATACTTATTATTGATGTTTTGTAACGACAAACAAACAGGCAAAATCGGTACACGACCTCGTGTTACACACTGTATTTTATGTAAGAAAGTTTAACCAAGAGGAATAGTGTTATATGGAAAGAAAATTCTACAAATATGAACAGAATAGGGAGTCTGATAATATTTTTAAAAGATAAGCACTTATCAAAAACATTACTATACTTTTCTATATGTATTGTCTCGAACGGGTGCTATACTTAAACAAATGCATGTCTTATAATATTATTATCTACTGGTAGTCTAGACCTAACAACAAAAAATGAATGTATTTTATACTTACTAGCATTATTTTCATATATACAGGTTGGAATTAACACCGACGCTAAAAACGGTACCACGAAATCAGTACATCATTCTGAACCTCCCAAATAGAAACATTTCTCCGGTTAGGGGGCGTCCATTAATTACGTGAGTCGTTTAGGGGGGGAGGGCGTTGAGCCAAATCTCACCTAATCTCACGAGGGAGAGAGGGGGTCTCTGCAAATATCACGTCATTTCTTTGCCTGCAAGAAACAGTGTAAAATTGTGAGAAAACTGGGTTTAATTAAGTAAATATGTCTCTCTACTAAAATATGGCCAAATATAATTTTATCAATTAGGTATTTAATTTAGTGTTAATGGTTTTAAATACTGTACTAAATAAATGATTCAGACTTGGCGACGCTTGGACCATATTTGCCCACTATCCTTTGTATGTGTATGGGTTCAGAATGGTGTACTGTATACGTGGTCCGCGGTGTCCGTCCATCTTGTAAAGGGAAATAATCATTAATTCTTCTCCATAGCAAACTCCATCTACAAATGGGCTATTTACTTCATCGTCTGTACTTTCAAAACATATACAAATAGTTTAGTTATTATTGAATTAACCTAAAGTTATTCATTGTTAAAGAAATACTTACTAAACATTATTTTATTGTTGTAGGTTACTCAGTACAGACTTGAGCGCGGAACCTAAGAATAAGACACAGGAGTTTGCACAGAATGAAATTATCAGATTGGCGGCTGAAAGTTTGGCGTTACAGGTAAATACTAGGTTTTAGGATATGTAGTAAAACATTACCTAACATCGTTTCAAAGAAAAAGAAGATATAAAACACTCTCTAAAGTTATACTTTGACTATTAGATGACAGCGGACCTGATTGCCCAAGAGATCAGGGTGCATTTCAGTATCAACTTTTTTCTTAGCGTGTTGATGACAATCTAAATTGTGTCGGCCCAGAACTGAGCCACTAGTTTGACGTTTTCGGTAGCGACCATGTTCCTGTAGTGAACAAACAACAGGACAAGCAGGATACGATTTTAAGTGCCCCATCGTTTGTGGAACAGCATCTCATTTACACTCCAGGGAAGAGTCATTGATGAATATCCACCCGGGTTGTCCTTGCTGAGGCCAATCTGGCTCCGGAGTCTATTTAAAGATTTCCAGGTCAGCCATGGCAATTTTCGTGATATAAAAGTAAGAGGATTTGAGTTTTTAGCATATTGGGATTCGAAAATGTGAAATGTGCCCGCTATGTGACGACCCGAATGGCACAGCGGTAGTGAGGCTGCCTTACGTTCTTAGGGTCCCGGGTTCGAATCCCGGTAGGAGCAAATGTTTGTGTGATGAGCATGGACATTTGTTTCCGAATCATGGATGTTTATATGTATTTACAAACAAAAAGTATCTATGTAGTATATCAACTATCTGGTGTCTACGACACAAGCCGCGTTGCTTTGTGTGGCACTAGATGGCGCTGTGTGTAATGTCCAGCGATATTTATTATTATTTATTTATTATGTTGGTAGGTAATTTGGATGAAATTAGCTGAACATTTTCATTCTTTAACCGTACGTATGTTGAACCAAATAATTTATTCAACAGGAGCGCGTGGACAAATTATCGGAAAGCTGTCGGCGGTACAAGAATCAGATACGACTGCTGGTCAACAAACTGAAGGAAGTCGGCATCGAGGACGTCAACGATATACTTGATAACAATGGTAAATACACAGCATAATCAGCCAATAATGTTCCCACTGCTGGGGCAATGCCTCCTCTCCATGAGAGGGAATGGGCTATAATTCACCACGCGCGCCCAGTGCGGGTTGGTAGATGTCACATGTCTTCGAATTTTTGGTTCTAGGACATGCCGGTTTCCTCACGATGTTTTCCTTCACCGTTCTGAGAGCAGTGGTGATGATATAAATTACACAAAGTAATGCGCCTGTCTGGGTTCGAACCCACGACTTACTGCTCGTGAATCGGGGCTGCCATCACTGGGCCACCGCTGCTCTCGAGAGTACCGCTGGCTAATTTAAGTTTACCTTTTATATGAAGTCATAAAAACAGTTTTAATTGATACTAGGGTGGGGACCCTAGTATTAATAAAAACTGTTTTTTAAATTGCACAGCTAACAAGCCGGGGCGGGGGCCCCGGCTTGTTAGCTGTGCAATTTAATACCGAAGAAAATGAAAACTGCTCTTAGCAAAGAAATAAAGAAAAAACCGTTAAACCTGAAAAAAAACACATCCAAATCGGTCGAGCCGTTCTCAAATGTTGAAACTTACATGTGGCAGTTGATTTTAATTAATAAAGATTCTTTTATTTCTCCACAGACTCAGCAGCCCCTGCAAACGCATCCATGACATTAGAAATGGCGGCCGTAACACGTAAGAAGGAACGCGAGTATCTCGGCATGTTCGAGTACAAGATACAAGACGAGGGACTCATCATCAAGAAACTCATCTCCGGTAAGTTCTCAACATCATCTGCCTAGCCTTTGTCAGCATCCAGTCTAACCGTAGCGGAATCATCACCATCAAATGAGCTATAGACGTCCAATGCAGGACGTAGGGCTCTCTCATGCGTCGCAACTTCACCCAGTGTGCTTCTAAACATCACAACAAAATAATGGTGACGATTCTGTTGTGCGCAAACTAAATTTAATTTAGGCTATTGCTATCTTTTACTAAAAGGCAGTGCGAGAAAAGGACGGCTATAGCTATGAACTAAGTTAGAGATGTCAAACTAGTTTATGCTTTGCGCTTCACCTTGTTTTTACGTGCACCCTTCATTTGTGTGGAAATATTAGTTCCAATTAAATTTGACAGCTCTAAATTACGTCCGTCTCTTTCTCGTTTTATTAGAGAGAAAAAGATTTATTAGAGAGAAATAAGAAACTTAATTTAGGCTATTGCTAGCCTAAATTAAGTTTAGTTTGTGCACAACCTAATCGATACTAATATAATATTATTTTCAACAAAAAATCATCACCTGCGTAGCCTTTCCCAACAATGTTGGGGTCGGCTTCCAGTCTAACCGGATGCAGCTGAATACCAGTATTGCCTATCTTACCTCCACAACCCAGTTAGTGCTGGGTAACCCGATACCCTTAGGTAAGATTGGTTGTCAGACTTTCGGGCCACCTGTAACCGACTGTCAAAGATCTGCATTAATTGAAGTACAACATTGAGTTTGCTTTTCAGAACTTCAGATTCATAAATAAACTTACCAATATTCAACTTTATTCCCACAGATTTAAAACCGAAAACAGCAGTAACACTCCTCCCCGGACTACCTGCATACATTCTCTTCATGATGCTACGTCATATGGACCACGTAGACGACGAGCCTAAAATGCATCAGCTCATGAAGGCGGTCAGGACAGCCGTCAAGAAAACGCTGAAGAAACGTGCGGAAAGCGTCGAATATAACGCGTTGTGGCTCGCTAATATGCTTAGGTAAGTTCTAACAAAAAAACTGCGTAAGATAATTTTATAAATAATTAAAATTAATATTATTTTGATTTTTGAATTATTGTGATTACAATATTATATGACATTATACTATTTGACATTGTAATATGATCATTGTTAGCATTTAAGCAGTTTGGTAAAAATCTGAAAAATTAACAAGATCAGAAAGCAGTACTTCTAGACCCGGCGCGTATTGTTCCTCTTTCCAGAGCCCTAAACAACGGTAGTTCAGACCCTGTTACCGTTACTTACTGGTGGGCCACTACTTTTGAGGTTCCGTACCCGAAGGTTAACCATCGGAACCCTATTACTAAGCCTCCGCTGTCTGTCTAAATCATCTATCATATCTGAAATCATAATTACTCTAAATTCTTTTACAAAAGTATCTGACGAAAATCTAAACAAATGGATCAAAGAAAGAAGAAATATAAAAATACAATAGATAAACAAAGTTGGTCCCAAATGTAAGCCTTGTGGCACGCCTGAGGATACTATGTACGTTGGATTGAAAACGTTTACAAAAACAAAGAAAGATCTTTCTGTTAAATATAAAATCAACCATTCAAGCAAGCTGTCTGTGAGTACACACAGCTTGACCTTATAAGAAAACTGAACTTATAAGAAAATATTTCGTGGTATACTTAATCGAAAGCCTTGTTGAAGTCAATATAGATGACGCCAGCCTGGTGACCAGAATCAACAGCTCAAATTGAAAGGTTTACGTCAAAAAATTCGTTACATTTTTTAATTCTCTCCTTACAGACTCCTAAACAACCTCCGGCAATACAGCGGCGACACGATCTACCAGTCAGCGAACACCCCTCGTCAGAACCAGCAATGCCTGCGCATATTCGACCTGTCGGAGTATCGGCAGGTGTTGAGCGACATCGCCGTCTGGATATACCAGGGTAAGAAACCCATGATAAGCCAAATAAACCCTAGCTTTTCACATCCACTGGATTCCCGTGAACTTCACCAGTTCAACAAGTAACCTACTATGTGACTCTACGGGCCATCTATCTCTATGTTCAACATCACGTAGATCCGTTTATGCGAGATAGAGCATACAAGAGTGACCAATAATTTTAAAATAATGTCGGTTTCAAGTAGATTTGATAATGGTACAATTCATAATTGTATCTGCCTTAAATAGTGAATTATTGCTATTAATGTAGACAAGGAGAAAAAAATACTGAAGCAAATTAGTTATAAAATAAGAAATTAAAATTTAAGTTAAATATTTTAAAGGAAGCTAAAGTATTTTTTAGAAAAAATTAAGTAAATTAGTATTGTAAAATAAATTTGAAATAAATGAAATAAAAAAAAAAAAATTGTATTTAAAGTAATTTTTATTTGGTGGGTTTAATTATATTAAGAATTTGAATTTCTATTTTGATAATTATAGCAAAATGTAATATGGCCCCCCATTCTTATGCAGGCCCTACATCTGCGGATGAAATTTTTTTATAAGATAGATGTTTTTCGGATTGGCCATGGGTTCTGCTATGGGCCATTTCAAGGTTATCCATTCGTTGCCGGACACCTTGAATACTATTTTAATATTTGCTGTCAAGTATTAAACTTAGTTTTCTAGGTAAACTAGCGTCCCACCCTGGCTTCGCACGGGTTCAATGTCGATATAAACCTTCCTCTTGAATCACTCTATCTATTGCTGAAAACTGCATTAAAATCCGTTGCGTAGTTTAGCAGATCTGAGCGTACAAACAGCGGGACCGACTTTTATACAATGCATGTTTTATAGTGTGCAAATCGCTTGACATTGTTTGTTTGAAAATACACATTTCAATATTTACTTACTTTTTCTTACCAATATTAACAATAATTTCAACATATCTCTCTTCCGCAGGTCTAATCCACCTCCTAGAGCGGCAGCTGGAGCGCCTCATAGTGCCGGCGATCCTGGAGCACGAGGAGATCAGCGGCCTGTCGGGCCCCGCCGCGCGGGCCCCGGCCCCGGGCGCGGGCCCGCAGCGCCTGAAGCTGGAGCTCACGGCCACGCACGACCATCTGCACACCTTCGCCGTCGACCAGCCGCTCCGCCTCATGATATTTAAACAGGTAGACCACAATAGGGTAGATGACTGACTTAAAAAATATATGATTCTGTTTAGTCCGTCGAGTCGCTTCACGAAGCAATTCAGCAAAAAGGATCTAAATAGACCCTTAACGAAGCCGAAACGCACTTGTTCTCCCCGTCATTGCGATATTTTTTTTTTGTTCTGGGAATCTGAGAACCTACTACGGAAATATTGGAGGTCCAAGTTCCAACTTTTTTTTATAATACTAGTTTTTAAGGTCATAACTTTGCTTTAAATACCTCAATAACCCGTTTACTATTAAATGCGTCCATCAGCGCAATGTTTTGAGTGCGTTTACATTAAGTTTTATCGTAAAATGTGATTTTTCTCCCCAAAAAACAGTCGTTTCCCAGCAATAATTTTTGCTTAGAGTTACTTAGTTTGTTGTACAGAATGCTTGGTTGACGGCTTCGTCCGACGCACGGGTCCGTTTAGACCTTGTATTTAGAAGAACATCTTCATACATCTATCCATAATGTTCAAACGGAATGAAATCATTTATCTTGTCTTCCAGCTATTCTACTACATCTGCGCGTACAGCTTGAACCAGCTACTCCTCCGGAAGGACCTGTGCTGTTGGGCCAAGGGGCTGCAGATCAGATACAACATCTCGCATCTCGAGACCTGGATCAAGGAGCATCTCGCTGAGTATGGCCAGAAGAGTGTAAGTACCTTCAAACACTGTTTTAAGCTTTCCCGGTTTATAACTAAACTTTAACAGGGCAGATGACAAAAAAAAAACTAATTAGTCCGTCAGATAGATTTCCAAAAAATATAGGACACATATTTTTTCTTTTTCACGTAAATGAAAAATTAAGACGATACAGTGCGTCGAAAACTCGTGTGACGTCACATTTGTGAACATTTTTTACTCAAATGTGACGTCACAAGCCACTCATGATCTTTGACACGTTTTATCTTCGTCAATTTTTATTAATTTGATAAAACAAAAAAAACGTACTCAATTTTTTTCGATAATCTAACTGACGGACTAAACAGAATTAATAACAATTACGGAAGAAATATCCCGTAACAGACAGTTTAATTTTGGAGTAATGTTCACTGAGATATAATAATATTAGGCTTTTTGAGCAAATCAAATCGTAAATAGATTAAATAATAGGATGAGAATCAACATTTTTTAACACGCTTTTATCAGCTTCACCTGTAACTACGTGAAGTGATAGTGTAACTAGTGGTGTGACGGTCGTCGGACTGTCCAGTCATATGTCTCAAGTTCGAACCCAAGATACGCACTTCTGAGTTTTCAAATACATGTGCATATTGTATAATTATCACTTGCTTCGGTGAAGGAAAACATCGTGAGGAAACCAGCATGCCTGAGAGATATTTCTCGACGGCATGTAAAGACAAGTCAAATGCCTATGGGCGGCATAAAAACTCTGACACCAGGTTAGGCACTAACCACACAATAAAGAATAGACCTGTAACTACGTAAAAAATCTTAAAAGTAAAATTTGACCCACTTCCTGGTTTCCAATTAAGCTGAAATTTTGCATACATGTTCAGTTTGGATGACAATGGATGGTTAGCTAAGTGACGTCATTCTAAATCCAATACGGCGGACTCCCAAAGATGGCGGACTAGTTAACTTTTATGCATTCCGATTTGAAACTCTTTCATTTGATACCCATATCGGGTATCAAATGAAAGAGTTTGCTGATAAAAGTGATTATTTATGTCTTGAAAAACTATAGTTTTGTTACGGCACTACAAAAAGTACTACAGCAACATTTAACAAAAAAAAAAGTACTACAGCGCCATCTATGACACAAATGAAGAACTAACATCAAAATCCTACACCGCGCAAGTAAAGTTATCCTGGACTTAAGACTGTATACAAGAAACCGACCACAACTGTCGAGCAGTGGCCCACCAGACATAACACCCGTCTGGTCGGAGGATCTGTTCTTCATACCACCAGTCTGAATAATCTCTACCTATATTTATTTATATTATAAAGAGGAAAGATTTGTATTTTTGTATGTAAAGAATAAACTTAGAAACTACTGGACCGATTCGAAAAATTCTTTCAGCAATGGGTAGCTACATTATCAGCGTGTAACATAGGCTATATTTTGTCCCCGTACTCCCACGGGAACGGGAACAGCGAGGGTGAACCTCGTGACGTCCGCTAGTAATTAATAAAGTACGAGTAGTAGTAGTTTAGACGACGCGAATGGCGCAGCGGTAGTGACGCTGCCTTATGTTCTTAGGGTCCCGGGTTCGAATCCCGGTAGGAGCAAATGTTTTTGTGATGAGCATGGACATTTGTTTCCGAGTCATGGATGTTTATATGTATAATAAGTATGTATTCGTAGTATCTATGTAGTATATCAACTATCTGGTGTCCACGACACAAGCTTCGTTGCTTAGTGTGGCACTAGATGGCGCTGTGTGTAATGTCCAGCGATATTTATTTATTTATTAAATTTGGGAAAACACACCGTAGTAATTTAAGCATAAACAGTGTTGTCTTAGTATTAAACTTAACAAAACTACCCACAATATTTTCCACAGATTACTATGGTATACGTTTTTTTTTATGAAGTTACCTACACATGTCAATCTATTTTTTTTACATTTTTTTTTATTTGGTTCTAGGTGGAAGAAATCTTAGGCGTCCTGAAGCCGATAACGCAAGCTGTACAACTGTTACAAGCGCGCAAGTCGATGCAAGATGTGCAGAGCACTGTGGACATGTGCGCTAACCTCAACGCGATGCAAGTGTGCAAGGTAAGTCTTTTAACTAGTACAAACATTGGCCTTGTGTTCATGAATGAGAAAAATGTTGTGAGGAAAATTCTGAGTATGAATGTGGATGGGTATAAGAGTAGAGGAAGACCAAAGAAACGATGGATGGACTGTGTGAAGGATGATATGACTAGAAGAGTGGTGTCTGATGAGATGACGAGTAATAGAGAAGTATGGAAGAAGAAGACATGCGGCGCAACTCAATACAAGGTATGTTCTGTGGATCCGTTTGATCCATAACGAAGCCGTCTAAACTAAGTAACTCTACGCAAAAATACCGAAATTCCAAAAAAGGTAAGTTTTATTTTTAGGGTCCATTAGCCAAATGTCAAAAAAAACGAAAGCCTTATAGATTCATTCTGTCCATCCGTATGTCTCAGCCATTTTACTCCGACACTGTTGACACCACACAGTTGAAATTTGTAGAGCCGGCGACATCTATAAACCGCTACACAAAATGATGTGAAAATTATGAAAAAAGTAGAAGTCCGCGACCATACATGTAACTGAGGGTTAAAAAAAAAATGCGTATACAAGGTGTTTGCCTCTCATAGAGAGGAGGCCTGTGTCCCAGCAGTGGGAACATTAATAGGCTGATGATTAAACAAGGTGTAAACGGAGCCAACACGAAGTTGCTCTATTCCTGGAAAACATCTTTTTATTTTGGTGTGAAACGTCTAAGTAGAACTCAATGTAACGTTCTCAAAACGAACATAGTATACGCATGTATAGGTCATGCAGGTATTTAAAGTAAAATATTTTTTTATATCAGCCTTCTCTTTCCCGCTGCTGGGCAGAAGCCACCCCATGGCTTTCCAATCCTTTTTACAATTTGCTTTCTCCGACTTATCCGTCAAGAACAAGTAAAGTAATGAATAAAAAAAATACGTTTATAAAAGTTTTTTTTTGAAGAAGCTGGAACTTTGACCTCCATAGGCACGTCCAAACTTTTTCATCGGTAAATTCGGTAATTCAATCGAAAAATCTGCTGTTCCATGCATTTTGACTATGTAGGTATTGTTGCTGGAGCGTTTTGTGCGACGGCGGGCGTCCCACTCATCCTGTACAGTTTTTGATAAAATAGGATAGTATTGAACAAAGAAATTAGCAACAAAATTCAAATTCATAGTTCCTCTAAAACGTAGGGACACATGAATGGTTTCTCGTTGAAATCCTAATCCTAACTAATATATAATGTGAAAGTAAGTTTGTTTGTTTGTTACCTTTTCACGCCTAAACCACTGAACCGATCATCTTGAAATTTTACATAAAGGGTGTAAAACACCTCTTAACGAAGCCGAAAGACACTTGTTCTCCCCGTCATTGCGATCAGTTTTTTGTTCTACACCATACCTGGGAACCTTCTAGTTACGGAGATATTGGGGGTCAAAGTTCCAACTTTTTGACAAGTTTTTTTTAAATCGCACCTCCACGACCCCCGTACTATTCAATCCATCCATCAGCACAATGTTTTGAGTGCGTTACATTGAGTTCTACCACAAAATATGATTTTTCACCCCAAAAAAAAGTCGTTTCCCAGCAATCATTTTTGCGTAAAGTTAATTAGTTTGATGTACAGAATGCTTGGTTGACGGCTTAGTGATGATGACTTTTACACCCTGTATATGTTGTCAGATGTACAGAAACGGACATGAGGTGGCCTACCATGACATCTTAAATCAGGATCGTTTTAATCTTGTTCCAGTGTGGGAAAGAGATGGCACTAGACGTCCTCTATAGCTCCGTCTCTTACCCACACTGGAACAAGATCAAAACGATCCTGCTGGTAGGCCACCTGGTACCTTTCAGCCCGAAATAAAGTACAGTTCCCGAGGAAAACAACAATAACGTTCTTATGATAATAGATGGCGCCACGTGTCTTTCGAAACATGATTGAATGATATTATTACAAGCAGAGTACAACCCGAAAATATTGTCAAATTCTAAATTAACGCGAGCGAAGCCTTACAAAAACTAGTAAAAGAATAATTCAAACTAATTCTCCTGTTGTCTTCCAGATCTTAAACATGTACACTCCAGCCGAAGAGTACGAGGTAAAGGTGACGCGCGAGTTCATCCACGAGATACAGAAGAAGATGCTGGAGAAGGCTGGCACCAACCCCGATAAGGAACCGGTGAGACATCCTTTAATACTGTAATCTATACATAGAAGCTCTGGCTAAATAATAACAGCCGCTCGGGTCGATCTTTAGGTTAAGCCGTGCTTGCCTAGGTTGGTCTGTGGATGGGTGACCACCCATTACATATCGAGTTTCACGTTAAGCAGTTGGTCCCGGCAGGCACAAACAAAATACTAATAAAAGCCTCAGGCACAAACCAAATACTAACAGCAGCCTCAGGCACAAACCAAATACTAATAACAGCCTCAGGCACAAACAAAATACTAATAACAGCCTCAGGCACAAACAAAATACTAATAACAGCCTCAGGCACAAACCAAATACTAATAACAGCCTCAGGCACAAACCAAATACTAATAACAGCCTCAGGCACAAACAAAATACTCATAACAGCCTCAGGCACAAACCAAATACTAATAACAGCCTCAGGCCCAAACAAAATACTAATAACAGCCTCAGGCACAAACCAAATACTAATACCAGCCTCAGGGACAAACCAAATACTAATAACAGCCTCAGGCACAAACAAAATACTAATAACAGCCTCAGGCACAAACAAAATACTAATAACAGCCTCAGGCACAAACAAAATACTAATAACAGCCTCAGGCACAAACAAAATACTAATAACAGCCTCAGGCACAAACCAAATACTAATAACAGCCTCAGGCACAATCAAAATACTAATAACAGCCTCAGGCACAAACCAAATACTAATAACAGCCTCAGGCACAAACAAAATACTAATAACAGCCTCAGGCACAAACCAAATACTAATAACAGCCTCAGGCCCAAACAAAATACTAATAACAGCCTCAGGCACAAACCAAATACTAATACCAGCCTCAGGGACAAACCAAATACTAATAACAGCCTCAGGCACAAACAAAATACTAATAACAGCCTCAGGCACAAACAAAATACTAATAACAGCCTCAGGCACAAACAAAATACTAATAACAGCCTCAGGCACAAACCAAATACTAATAACAGCCTCAGGCACAAACAAAATACTAATAACAGCCTCAGGCACAAACCAAATACTTGGGCGTCATAATTGACCAATAATTAAATAAATATCGCTGGACATTAACACACAGCGCCATCCAGTGCTACACTAAGCAACGAGGCTTTCGTCGTGGACACCAGATAGTTTATATACTACATAGATACTTTTTGTTTGTAAATACATACTTATTATACATATAAACATCCATGACTCGGAAACAAATGTCCTTGCTAAATGTAACACCACCACAGCCACCGCCTCCACCATCATAAGTGTACAATTAAGCCCCTGGCTATTTGAGTTTAAAAATGATATTTTTGCCTGTATAAAAACGGAAACAATTATCGAATCGCTGGATTTCAGTTGTAAACTTTTTACCCCATGACAGAATAGGACAAGATTATTAATGGTCCGGAGCAGGGATGTTCCATAACCGTAACCGAAATTATCGGATATCCGAAATCAAAAATATATCCGTAACCGTATCCGTTTTACAAGTTTCGGATAGTTTCGCATAGGGGCGGAGTCTAAATAACCTAGACTACATAAAACCTATAAATAAAACCAAATTATTACATACTTTTTGTGTTTTTTTTTTTTGTTTATATCCATAACCGAAACTATCCGAAACTAACGGATAATCCGAAATAATTACATATCCCTAACCGTATCCGAAACCGATATAATTTTGTTCCTATATCCATATCCGTATCCAGATCCGAAATATCATATTATTTTTATTTTTGATGAATGATGTTTACTTACTTCTTTAACTTCACTGATGTTCTTTAAAACAGAATTATCTTTCTAATACTGTTGATTTTAACTCGAAATAACCACTTTATTCTTTTTTGTTATAGCAAAACCTTCTAATGGACTCAAAGATGATATTCTCGGTGCAATTCCCCTTCAACCCATCGTCTATACGTCTGGAAGCCGTAGAGCTACCCGACGTGCTAGAAATGGAAGGTCTACTCACCAAAATATAAGAAGACCAAGTAGACCAAACGAAATTACCGTCGGAATAAGGTGAAAAGACAAGCCTATAGTATTTGTTTATGAACTTTTTAGTTCTGGTCTACTAAAAATAATGAGTAGACCATGAGAAGACCGTGGCAGAAGCTTGTGTCAACAATGATTATTATTGTTTTATATAGATTTTGTTCATAGCTAAGAAAAGACATAATATATTTAGAAGACCGTAGAAATAAGAAGGCAAATATGTTCAAACAATATAATATGTAGTTGGTCTTCTTAAAAGACCTTGGTCTTTTCACTAGAAGACCGAGTAGACCGTAAAAGACCATTAGAAAAATAACTGTTATTATTTGTAAAAGTAAAACAACGGTCTAAGTGCAAGAATTTGTTAAAAATAATAGATTTAATAACACCATAATAATAGATTTAAATTAATTTAAAAAGGTATGTGTCCAATTTTAGTTTTTATTTTTTTTTATTCTGGCTGCCCGGGGTTATAATTTTATTTTTCTTCCACCCTTAAATCACTATAAAAACTACAATGTTCTTTATGCACCAAGCAATACGGTTATTGTTTCGTTGTTGTCACTTGTTTGTAAACATAATAGTAAGCTTTCTGAGTTTTAATTTATGTGACACCTGGACATAACCTTTTGGTATCATAGCTTGCCTTTTGTATTTTAATCAGCTCAACTTATTTCGTTCCTACATTTTTATTGCCATACGAAATAATCGTTCTATATGGTGCCATTATTATATTCTTATTAATTGGTGTTAAAACGTAATATTATTATTATACTCGAGTTACACTTACATTCCTACATAATTATAATTGGTTTTTGTTTCTGTTAATATGATTCTGATAATATTTTCGCGGGTTCCGTATTATACAATTAGTTACATCTATAGTAAAACAAGTATATTCAAATTCAAATATTTTATTTCAGAATTACATCCATATATTGTTATTTAAATTGAATGTTTGCATTTACTTAAATTGTTTGAACGACATTTTACATATTATGTATCAGTACAAAAATGTTTGAACATCGATCACTGACGACAAAGTATTTTGTCATTTTGCAAACTTGTCGTATTGAATACTACAATGCATAAACGTTAATAATCATTTGTCGTCTAGCGATCGATGAGCAACTAAACAAATTAAATTAATTATATCGTATTCAAAACTAGACCAAATCACGAATTACTAGAGTTCATTATGGCTTAAAGATATATTAGCAACCGCAGAAATAATATAAGTAAGTAGTACAGTTAATTTAGGAGTCGTTAAGTTGATTTCTATTGACCTTTGAGTATTTGTGTGCTGAGATATGTAAAAAAAAAAATCATTTTTTGTTACTCTTGTATATTTTATGCAACTTACAAAATATTTTTCTTAGGCCCCATTCCCACTAAGTCGTGACAACAGATAATCGTGTAGTTTTAAGTGTCGTGGCTTGTGTATTTAAATGGAGGTGTTCACATATAGGACTACGAGTTTTGCAAACTAGAAACCGTTGATAAATTAATCGTCACGACGGGAACGGGGCCTTACACTGTTTAAAACTAAACTTGTGCAGTCTTATTACAAAAAACTAAATAAACCTTGGTTTAAACCTGGACTATCAAGTCCAGGCTTATCTGCAGAACCATGGTCTAAATTTGTCCGTATTACAAAACCTAAAAAAACCATGGTTTTCTTAGAACCGTAATTTAAACCATTGTCTAAATATCAACCACAAATTAATACAAATATCATTCGTTCACTATGATGTCATTCTATTGCGACGTTCCGTATGCCCAGAAAACAAAACGTTTTGATAATACGCTAATGATTAGATGATGTTTAGGAGTGTTTAAAATATTCAGACCTGGTTATTTTGCATGTATACAAACATTCTTTAGTTATTTCGTTGATGGCAGTTTTGTTTGGCACATTAATTATTGTCGCACTAATTTCTAAACATACATCTAAGTTCGTGTATTGAAACGTAACATTCTCGCGCGTTATATGAAACCATAACATTCAACAAAGCCATCGCAAGTTAAACAAAGTTCATTTAGCTTTGGAATTTAAGTCTAATAGTAGAACAATTATTATTGCCTCTTTGATTACCTTCTTTAGTAATTTTAATAATTTGATGTGATGGACCAACAAAAAAAAAACGATCTGAGAATTGGAGTGCCGAGGAAAAGTAAGTAAACATAAATTACCTAAATGAACTTGAAATCCGTCTCTAAATTATTTATTTTAAGCTAAAACAACACAACACAATGCAAAAGATGATAATTAACCTAAAAGAGGAACTGGCAGATCCGATTTAGTGATTTAGACCATCGTTAAACTAGGGGTCGCCGAGGTTTAGCGTTAGACCATGGTTTAGTCTATGGTTTATCGCAAAACCACGATTTGTAATACCATTTTTGTGTAAACCGTGGTTTAATGAAGTTTAAACCAGGTTTATTAGTTAAACCGCTTTTTGTAATAAGACTGATATTGTCACTTACATGATATTTTTCGGGATTGTTGTTTGTTTATTTTTTTATTATTAAACCTTCTTTGAGTTCCTATGATAGTATCTAATGCATTTCACTTTAATTTACATTCACTTTATTGTTTATAAAACATAAAAATAAACATTCCTGTCATTATATTTTATTCTTAAATAAAAAAAAGTAGAGCTTGGTTTATCAAAACATTAAAAGGAAGAGACTACGAATACATAAAAAATGTGAAGGTTTTAAAGAGTTTTCCTTCTGTTTGCCAAATAAGTTATTAATCAGCAGCTTCCATTATAAGTCTTCCTTTTGATAAAATAAACAACGATGCTTTAGTCATTCTAATATTTAAATTTAATGTGAGTTGGCTTACTATATTTTTTCAAGTCAAACAACCCTTATATTTCTATCTCAGCCATTCCTATATAAAATAAGTTTTAAATCAACGAAGTTAGTTTGTATTAAATTAAGGTTTTTTTTATGATTACTCAGTTTTGTTATAATTTATACTGATAAGTTCAAATTGCTCACCACTGTTGGACACCACATTTGTTTTAAATTATTTTCAATCAATCTGGAATTTTATTACTATTTATATAAGTTATCAATGATTCAACCGAACATTAGGAAAAACTAACCAATCTTAACAAGGGGTATCGTGTTATCCAGCAACCTGGTTTGGAGGTCATATAGAAAGTCGCTCCATGGAAAATACTGGTTGCATCCGGATAAACTGGAAGCCGACCCCAAAAAGTCGGGAATAGGCTTTGCAGATGACTAAGGAAAACTAAATTGTACTCGAACAAGCTATTAGTGTTGTTCATAAACGTTGTTAAAGATATAATCTACATTGCTTTTAGCTTAGTGCAACTATGGCATAAAGGCTCTATTCGATCCATAAGAGTGAAAATTACAACAAACGCTGTCTGCAAAATCTAAGATAAGTATAGTATATTGAAAAATCGCACTGCCGAAATTAAACCTTATGTGTCTCATGCTTAAAAAAATCTATGTGTTCGTCGTGAATAGATTCCTTAAATGTATATAACAATGTTGATATATTAAATGTGGTAAAATTGTGGTGAATTTTTGTCGATTTGTCCAAAAAAGCGCTGTATTCGCTGAAAAATATGAAATACTGTATTAAAAAAATGCTGCAGCAGCTTTGTTGACAAATGTTTAGTGTCATTCCATTATATTTAATTATGTTATTGTAGTAAATAAAGTTTATTAGATTATTGTTATATAGAAAAATTATATGTAGTTGATTTTGGTAAAGTTGCAAACATATTGAACACCTTTCTTCTACATAGTTCAGATGAACCTGTATGGCTTTATATTGCAAATATCACCTGTGTTCACATAAGCCTTTAAACAAAAATAACATTACGCCTGTAATCCCCGAAAAGGTAAGCATAGGTCCTTTAAAATATTTTTGCAACTTTCTCAAAAAAATATGAGGACTCAATAAATAATAGAGAATATAATTAGATAATATTAATGTAATTATAAAACAGTGTTACCATTTGCGCTAGGTGCTTTCGAAGCTACACTATATATTTATTATTATAATATATTATAACCGCTAGTTTGAACATGTACTAAAAAACATTGTGCGTTGAAATAAATAAAAAATAAATATCCATGCCATCCAATGCCCATCAGTATCTATGACATATAAACTTTCTTGCTACCAATCTTTCTATTCGAGATGGCTTAAATTACTTTGAATTTAAAGTTAAAAAGGTCCTACGGGCTAGCCCCGTAAACCTGACTGAAAACTTTATTTGATTGGTTAGATTAAACGCGGAAACCAAATCGCTTAAATCAGGAATATTAAAGAATTTATCTTTGCTCGTTGTCATGTTTCTACTACAACTACTACTACAACAGCCCATGACGTCCACTGTTGGACATAAGCCTCTCCCATGATGGAAGGAATTTGCCGTAATCTCCACGCTTGGCAGGCGGATTGGAGATCGCAGTGATGAAAGACTCACAGAAAACGCTGCTGCCCATTCTCTGGTCTACGGAGGCGCAAGGTGTTCTGCCTCAGACATTAGTCGCCTTATACGACACCCGTGAGTGTAATGGGTTGGTTCTATTCTACTCTGCCGGATACCACACGGCGTCATGTTTCTATAAACATTCAATCAATAGAATACTACACAGTTTTTTAGTACATGTTCAAATTAGCTGCTAGACTAGTAAACGTTATTCCAAACTGGCCAGAAATCATCTGTATATTTTGTATAAAATGACACGTCACATGAGATAATATCATATTCGTTGTCGTCCAATAAGGTGGGACACAGATGAACGATACTTCATGTCGAAGACCTTCGCAAACAACGCCGCCTGTCATTAGCCATTGCCGTCGATTTGAAGATGTCGTTCGATTGTGAGTAGCCGAAGTGTCATTTGCTTCACGTTAAATTATATTCGAAGTTGGATCCTGATGTTAATGAACGTTCATATTTGTCGTATCATATTAATCGTTTATAGTAAAAATTTATTGGTGTTGATGACAGCTGGTATAAATAATAGAAATACCGTAGTATTTGAAATAGTACGTTATTACGCAAAAGCAGGCACTAAGTACTTATTTAGACAATTTTATAAATCAGTATTTTGTATGTTATCGTTATTATTTATTTATTTATGTGTTATGCATTTACGACATACGTTAATCGATTTTTTCTTCTTTTTTTTGTAAATTTTGTCGTAGGTATTCCTTACTAAAAGTGTAGTAGTGTGATATTTATGAATTACTACTCCTTGTATTAAAAAATAGAGGAATATATATGTTGTGTTGTGTAAACTTACGTGAATAATATTTATTAGGTGCTCAAGTTGAAATTATTCGAGTTTATAAATGCATTCCAAATATATTCAAAATATACAAATGTACTTAATTCGTCAATTTATTGAAAATGTTTTAGGTATAATTCGTTGAAAACTATATTAATGTAATTTAAAAAGTAAAAGTAAAGGAACAAAAAATAATAATTGTAAAAAACGATTATGAATATTGATGAGCCATTATAACATATATGGAATATTTACTACAAGTTAGTACATAATAATATTCGCTATGTAAAATGCTATCTCGCTAGCAGCTACAAAAACAATGCCATAAGTTAAACTTCAAAACTAATGTTTGTTTAATAAAAATACATAAGTAAGCATACGTTTGTAATGTACATGACATTACTAACGTATGCTTACTTACACTTATGGATTTCGAATATTTGACAAGAAATTGTGTGGTATAAACTACAACTAAAAAACCCAACTACTGAATCACGCTCTAATTAAATTCGGGGTTTACAAGGTAAAATCAACTCCCATTGTTGAAGTCGGTTAAAATATATCCTATTTTAAATACAAACAACCCTTCCTTTTGGGTTTGCCGTAGTCGGGTAAAAATAGGTAGTTTATCTGCAATTAACATACTGCTTCAAAAAGATGAGAGAGGGCGTAGACAAGTGGCATTAGGTACCTTACCAAGCGTTTCGTATTTTTGCAACGAGTTTTAACAGGATTGACCTCAACTTTTTGGTAGCTTATGTCAATCCTAGACATTTTTGACGTTTCCATCATAGTTATCGCTGAAAGTCACTTCGTCTAGTCCTCAGAAAAAGAATTGCTACGGAAAAATAATGCGTAAGCTCAAGGAAAATGTTTAAAAATAGAACGAATGTGTCATGAAAGCTCTGACGGCGTATCTATACTACGCAATGTCATAAGAAAATGTGTCATAGATGCAATGTACCTAAATGTTATAGTTCGGTTCAAACTTAATGGCGGCTCGGAAGTTAGCTGCGAGTGACTGTCTGCGCATTATACAGACAAAACACTGCGTCATCTGCGCCCCGTTGATACCTAAAATTGTTGTCTGCGCAGCTTTACATTAGATTTCCGAATCGCCATAAAGTTTAAAGCGTTATTCCTGCGCAGACAGTCACTCGCAGCTAACTTCCGAGCCGCCATTAAGTTTGAACCGAACTATACAAAGATATTAAACGTGCACGCCATTTTATAAATGCTATGGCCTAAAACTAAATAATTGTTTGTCATATACTACAAGAAACTACAAAGACAAAATCATTGATTTTAATCCGTTGTCGTATCCGACATAAGATTAAAAGATCTCTGCCGTCGTTTCATTTTGAAATAATTATAAAAAGCAATATATTGCATATCTATTTAATTATTTTAGTATATAATTATTGAAACAATCTAAGATTACCAAGATAATTGTGGATTTAAAAATCATAGAGAATTATGTTAAAATTATTTTACGTGTTAACAATGTTTCCTGTACTGTGAGCACTATACATTCCAAGATGTTATGTTATTAAAATCATTTATTGAATAAACTTTGTTTTTATTTCACACTAAACAGTTATGGTCGGCTATAAATAATATTTCAAACAGGTCCACAAGGAAAGCCAACACATCATCACAATTATTAGCCTCATCAAGTACACCACAAAATTCTGTAAACCATGTCAATGACTTTTTTGCCAAAATAGGTGAAAAACTATCTAAAAATATAAAGAAAGCACAAACAAAAGTTACAAAGGGAAACCTATCTAATGGAACGCAATCCATGGTAATGCTCCCAACAGATGTGGAGGAGGTAGCCGGAATATTAATGTCGCTCCGCAATAACTGCCGCGGGATGGGATGGGATATCCGGTGACCTGTTGAAGAAGCATGCGGCCGTGATTGTGCCTCCATTGACATACTACTCTGTCAAGAAAGTACCGGGAAAAGATCAATAAAACACAAAATATTATCCAATTTTATTTTATCACCTTCAAAGTATGCTCCTTCAGAACCGACACACTTACGCCAACTAATAATCCAATCATAAAAATATTTTTTAAATGCTTATTAAAGAATTGAGTTCAGTTCTCGCCGCGAATTCTCCTTTATGTCTTCTACTGAATGAAAACGGGTGCCACGAAGTGGTAATTTGAGTTTAGGAAAAATAAAGAAGTCGGCTGGAGCCATATCTGGTGAATAAGGTGGTTGCTCGATGGTATTTGTTGAGTTTTGGTCAAAAAATCGTTCACAACTGTGCGAAGGCGCATTATCGTGGTGCAAAATCCAAGAATTTTCTTTCCACAAATCTGGCCCTTTTATCTAATTTGCTCTCTTAAACGCTGCATAACGTCCGAATAATATTTTTTATTTACCGTTTGACCTTCCGGCAAGATTGTCAGTCACTATTTCCTTCACTTTTGCGATGTTAACTTCAGTTGCAGACGTTGATGGCCTATCAGAACGAGGCAAATCATCCATCACACCTTGACTGCTTTTGAACGCTTTGTACCACTCATAAGCGCGTGTTTTTGATAAAGTCGATTAACTGTAAGCCTTCTGTAACATTTTCAGAGACTCCGAACTCGAAATTCCATTGGCGATGCAAAATTTAAGACAAACTTTTTGTCCGATATTTTTGTCCATTAAAAAATTTGCAATACACACTAGATATGATATAACTAAAATCAGTACTCTATTTAATCTAATTAACAGATGTAACTCAAACTCCGCGCCAAAATGGAAAACAGTTGTGCTAATCTAACAACAACAAAAAAAAAACATAAAAAAAATTGGAACCATAAACAAATCATCCATTCCCGATACTTTTTTGACTGAATGTACGTATGTAACCTTGCTCTTTCCACAGGTAAATTTCCTAACGTGTTCAAAGAAGCCATAATTCATCCGATCTACAAGAGTGGGGACAGGAGCCGTGTTGATAACTACAGACCTATATCTGTGCTGACTGCTTTTTCCAAAATACTGGAACGGGTAATGAATAGCAGACTTGTGAGCTACTTGGAAAACAATAATCTTATCGCACCAGCACAGTTTGGGTTTTGCTCAGGTAAATCCACCTCTGACGCGGTCTTTGAGCTAACAGACTATGTGGTCACAAACATGGATAGTGGGGATAAAGTTATGGCCATATTTCTAGATCTTGCTAAGGCTTTCGACACGGTTTCTGTCCCAATACTTGTACGTAAGTTGGAAAGTTTGGGAATCAGAGGACTTGCACTGGACCTCTTTGAGGACTATTTGAGTGAGCGTACCCAGAGAGTCAAGATAGATGAATTCATCAGTGAGGAACAAATAATTAACTACGGCACGCCTCAAGGTAGTGTCCTCGGACCTTCATTATTCCTCATTTATATCAACGATCTGGGTTTGCTCAATATCCCCAATGGCAAAATTATTAGCTTTGCTGATGACACTGCCCTCTTGTTCAGCGCGAGCTCGTGGGAGGATGTCTATGAGCGTGCTCAACTAGGCTTTAATACGGTTTCTAACTGGTTACGCGACAATCTATTGACCCTAATACAACCAAAACCAATTAGATAGCGTTCTCCATGAAAAACAGTGGATCCTCCCAAACATTACCTAATACTATTGTAGCTCACTCTTGCACAAACCCACTCACCCGTAGTTGTAGCTGCGAACCACTCACCAAGGCTGAGAATGTAAAATACCTGGGAATAACAATCGATAAAAACCTAAGATGTGATCTTGAAAGATCACATAACCACCCTTAGTAACAGATTACGGAAACTAATATATGTGTTCAAAACGCTGAGACATGTACTCGATAAAAATATTATAAAATTAGTGTACTATACCCTTGTTCAATCTATAATATGCTACTGCATCACCTCTTGGGGTGGAGCTCCAAAAACTACCCTAATAGAAATTGAAAGAACCCAAAGAGCTATACTGAAAGTGTCGTCTTTTCGACCGTATCGCTACCCCACTGAACAGTTATACAAAGAGAACGAAGTCCTGACAGTGCGTCAACTGTTTATATTGCAAATTCTGCTGAAACAGCATTCTCTCTTAGTTTATAATCCAACGCTGTCCAGAGGGAAAAGACGATATGACCCAGTGGAGCGCCATCATCTACGTCACAAAACTAGCTTCCCAAGGCGTTTCTTTTGCTATCTGGGTGGCTACTTATACAATAAAACACAAGGTACTACAAATCTTTAGCCTCACAAAGAACAAATGCAAAAACAGGCTAACTGACTGGCTACTAAAATTAAACTATAACGATACTGAAAACATCCTTGTAATGACCTAAACACACAATTCTCACACACCCACACACTCACACACTCACACACCCACACAATCACCCATACGACACATCTACTAACATTCGTCTCGCATACTTATCCTAGATTTCTAAGCCTAATATATAAACTATAAAATGTCGTATGATTCCTTACATTCTGTCAGCGCGCCTATATAGTACATAATTTATGAAATGAAAATGTAAAGGGGTGGGATCCTGGTGTCCTGAAACACAGGCCACGAGCCTAGCTTAGGCACCAGTCTCCCACAATATATACCTACCTGAATTGTGTATCATTGTCGAATCTGACCAATGTAAAATAATTTATGTATATTGTGGTGAGAAATAAAGTTGATTGATTGATTGATTTCATCAGTGTGTGGAGGTATACAGAGGTATACCTCATTTACCTAATTTTTAGACAGAGGCCTATCTCTAGGGATTACAGGCGGGATTTTATCGGCATTGAGTCGTCTGCATTTGACTTATTCCATAATTAAAAAAAGGACGCCTAGCAGATGTGAAACATCGAAATTAATAGTCAATATAAAATACAAACAAAAAAAATAAATAAACAAAATGACTCGATTCACAAAAAGAAAACCCAGCTGGAATCAAACTTGAAGTCACGAGATTGTAACCCAGCGCTCTGTGCCCCGAAACCAGCTGGCTTGTTGTGAGTCGTGGCGAATATGTAGATCTTATGCTGCTTCAACAGGTCTGTAATGTTTGGGTCGGGTTTGATCGCCACGCTCGCCCTTCGCCACGAGTTTTTCATTTGTTTTTTTGGTTTACCCGCGCAAGTATTAGCGCGCCGCGCCCCGCGCCTATAGATGTTTCTTAAAAAAAACTATTAAAATATTGTCATTCATTTGCATTATAAGTAATTTTAACTAAACTTGTCATAATATGCTATATTTCCACTAAAACTGCAACTCTCCGTTGTTATTATAGTTGTTTTATATTAGCTGTTAGTTTTCCCAATAAAATAAATAAATAAATAATCAGTCAATACCCTTCTTACCTTGAGTATCATTATCACTACATAATTATAAAACAAAGTCGCCCGCCGCGTCTGTCTGTCCCTATGTATGCTTATATCTTTAAAACTGCGCAACGGATTTTTTTTAAAGATAGAGTGATTCAAGAGAAAGGTTTTAGTATAAAATTTGTCAAGCGGGCGAAGCCGCGGGCATCAGCTAGTAGATCATACTAAAGTCGATAGCTAATCTGTCTCTAAGCAAGGCAGGTATGTACCTACTGATAATATTTCAGGAGGTTAGGAACAAAAAGTGATAACTCGATATTTTAAAAGTCACAGGTGACTTTAAAAAAACCGGGGTGTAAACAGCCAGACCCGAAATAACTACCAGTAGGCCAAACAAATAGATAACTGTTTCGTGATGGCCGATGGGGCCAAAAAGTTCTGGATTGGCGACCGCGAACCGGAAGACGTTGCGTTGGAACTTAAAAGGCCTCCCACTAGGTGGACCGTTGACCTGGTGAAGGTTGTGATCTGGTCCGGGACCGGCTTGGGGGAGGCCTATGTCCAGCAGTGGACGTCTTTCGGCTGATGATGATAAAGGAATCAAACCCGCATTATGCAACGCAGCAGCCAATCGCAATTCATTCATTCATTCGCATTAGTAATTCCCAATACCAAACCCCACTACTAGGAATTTCTGCTGTATCGTGGGTTCGTTTACCAATATTTAACCTCACTTATACAAACAGCCATTTAACACTAAATATTGTAACATACCTAATAACGGATATTTGTGGTCGTTTTCTCTCCTTGTAGAGTCATTTCCACTTTCTCCGTGACTTTCGATTATAGACTTGTATAATCTTTCATACAGAACTGCCTAGAAGGCAAGACGAGTTATAAAGATTGTCTGTACACTAATCTACGTCGAATCGAAACTAACACAAGTTCAAACTATATTAGGTAGCGAAACGAAGCAGATGTAGGTGCCTATAATGGATCTAAACATAATATTCGCAGGTTGTTCACTTTAATTGCCTATGAGTTTAAACTACATAATAGTTTAAGTCATCTGATGAGGCGTGTAAATAGCCTGCACCTTTGAGACGGTTGTTTTTAGAAACAAATCAAAAATTAGAAATTAGAACCTTTGATATAGGTGTATCTAATGGCGAATTAATAACAATAACAAACCCGGTGATCATTTTAATTACCGGAAGCCGAATAATTATAGCATGCCAGGACCCCCACGATTCCAATTTCCAGCTCAACAAACACCGCAGTGCAAAACCAAAGTATTTTCCACCTCGCCAGTTTGGTCCGACCCGAACTCAGCTACCCCCAGGGCTCAGGGCTCAGGGCACCCCCACCGAACTATAACCGTCAGAATAACCCATTTCAAGTAGTCCAGCAGAATTCTCTTAACCAGCCTAGTGGATCAGCACAACCACGCCCACCAGATGGCGCCACTGTTGAGTAAGGTCTTGTCAATAATTCTATTTTATACTTTAGTACCAATAACGTCGTAAAAAGTTTATTTTATTACGTATAATAACCTAATGTAAAGTTCAGATACATATTATTTACAATATTCTCCCTAAAATTAACAAGCATGAAACATTTAAAAATCATTCTACCTACAAGTACTAACAAATAAGATCCTAAGTTGCTACTTAAAATCTTCAAGTCATAATTAATCAGGAGTGGCTCAGTCTAGAACACAATCGTGAGTATTAGTTTAAATAAGTGATAAAAAAGCTCGCAATGCGCGAATACTATATGACATCTGACATTTCAGACGACCTTAGTCTACATTTAGAGAATATTTTGACATAATTAGACGGATATTATTACAATGGGAATAAAATAGTGATAGTTATAACATTTCCGGTGCTTTAGCCAACTAACTATATCTTATATAAATTGTCCTTGGCTCCTAATCATGACAATACGGTCCTAATTCCAGCTTATCCTTTCTTAGCGGTTCACGAAAAAGATCTATTGTACATAGAGACAGAATGACGTATAGTCGCGGCACACTGAAATCTGAAGAGCATGACTAATACAAAGCGCCCTATTATGCCGTACTTGCGGCACACTGAAATCAGAAGAGCATGACTAATACAAAGCGCCCTATTATGTCGTACTTGCGACACACTGAAATCTGAAGAGCATGACTAATACAAAGCGCCCTATTATGTCGTACTGGCGGCACACTGAAATCTGAAGAGCATGACTAATACAAAGCGCCCTATTATGTCGTACTGGCGGCACACTGAAATGCGAAGAGCATGACTAATACAAAGCGCCCTATTATGTCGTACTGGCGGCACACTAAAATCTGAAGAGCATGACTAATACAAAGCGCCCGTTGTCGCCGGCACCGTCGCCTTCTCAACATTTTCGATAGCGTGGACCACTCTTGATTCTCACATCGAACAATTGTCACGTGTCCTAGTTTTACCGACTTAATTGTAATATTTTTATTAATTAAATAGCTTTAAGAAAATTATATCGGTTTCCTTTTACATCCTCCTGCAGCCGAACGTAATTAAATGACACTTACCTACAATGTGTCTCATTTCACTGTTTTGTCATTCGATCAGGATGAAACAATCTAATGTATCTTTTCTTATTTGGTAAACATACACCGTACGTAGAAAATAGCCCCCGTGTGAAGTATGTCAACACTTTGAACGTCTCGATCTTTGTAAGGCTTGAACACAAAGATACATCCAAATATACTTTTACATCACTTTCCAAAAAATATTGGTATAATAAGTGAAAGGAGCAGAAACAAATGGCACAGGTACTTAGTTTATTATTTCTTTTTTTCGAAAAAAAATAAAATAAAAAAAATCTTATCTCTTAAAAATAATTCTAATTAAATGAAATTCGATATTTTTAATTTTGTTTTTCAAAATTTATCTCTGTTCTAATATGAAAAAAATTAATTGATATTTGTAGCGTTTTTAATTTTTTTCAATGTTGTAAAAAAAGGAAAATAAGACTAGGTATGGCATGCTTCTACTCCGGTCACCTAATATAGCCATTTTTTTGGTCATCCGGTATAAAAATCACGAGTCACTCTGTTCCTACACGCTAATCTCCGAAACTTACCTATAACCGATTTCAATGAAATTTTGTTACATAACACAGTACACAGCCGCATAGCCGCTCGGGTCGATCTTTAGGTTAAGCCGTGCTTGCCTAGGTTGGTCTGTGGATGGGTGACCACCCATTACATACCGGGTTTCCTCCGTTTCTCGGAAAGCACGTTAAGCCGTTAGTCCCGGCTGTCATCTTTGACAGTCGTTACAGGTAGTCAGTGGCCCAAAAAGAGTGACAAGCAGTCTTACAAAGGGGTATCGTATTACCCAGCACTAACTGGGTTGTGGAGGTCAGATAGGTAGTCGCTCGTTGGGAAAAAGCTAGGCAGTTGACGATGAAGTAAGATGATTCTTCCTCAGCAGTTGAGCTAGGCCTAATGCTCGATCGACAGAGCCGCGCCAGTGTCCAAGTCGGGCTTTCAATCAACTGATGACGAACGGCACAGAGCGTAACATATAAATTGGGGGTGCGGTGATTAAATATTATGTCCATGAATATGCCTTGGCATCTGGCAGTCTCTTTCCAGGCAAGACAAGACAATGAAGAAGCTCCGCGCACCGAGAATGCCTGGAAGAGCTACTGGTCGATGAAACGTTTTATGAAAAAAATACCACGTATTGAATACCAAATATCAGGAAACGACAACGCGGCAGGCCCAGAAGGAGATGGTGGCATGAGTTAGACTCTTTCTCAAAGGATTGGCCTACAATTGCTCTAGATCGCAAAATGTGGAAGGAGGGAAGGGTGACCCTTACCCTGCATCAGTGTTTTTTTTTGTTAACCTTTTTGAGTGCCCACTCCTGGGCAAACACCTCCCCTTTCTCCTTCCAAACCGCTCTATCTTGTGCGATCTTCGGCCATGTTCGCCCCGCAAACGAGATATTGTCACACCACCATCGCCGCGGTCTACCAGTGACTATCGTTGCCGATCTCGACGGGCGCATTCGTGCTACGTAAGCCAGCCCACTCCCACTTCAGTGGGACAATATAGGCTTATAATATTATAAAAGTAAGATGATTACTTTTGTTTAACATTTAACTAGGATTTGATTTATTTTTTTAGTTTTAATAAACAATATCCATATTTTCAATTCATAACAAATTAATCATAGGGAAATATGCACGTAATTTTTTCTTCACTTAAATCAATAAATTATAGTACTATCAACCCAAGAAAAGTATTAAAGGTTAAGTTCAACTACTGCTTGTCGCACAAAAATAATATTTTAAAATGCAATTTTCTACGACAGTTCAAACGTCCGTAGCTGTTGCGGACATGATGTGACGTCATTAACCACAATCTGCCTTGTTTACATCTAATTTTTTTGGCCTTAGTAAAATAATTTTACTGATTGCAATGTATGTGCTTATTCAAGTAAAAATTACAATAACTACAATTTTAGTGTAACACTTAAGCACTTTTTAAACACAAGTGTTTTTTTGACACAATGAACTTTGACGTCAAAACGTTATCGAGGACGATGCGTTTTAAGAGTGCGTTCCATTTCACCAAAATATGCTACATAAAACAGTAAATTGTAAAATAAGTGATGTATTAGAAACTTAAACAAGTGTACCACAATGTTTTCATGCGCCAATACAAGACATTTTCCATAAATAAAAAGAGTTTTGTATTTCATGCATATTCCCTATTAATATATATCAAGTAGATAATTAAAATACAGCATATTAAGAAACGTACCTACATAAAATTAAATGAATCAGTTAAAACGGAATCGTTTCGACAATTAGTTTTCACATTTATTAATTTTTTAATAGCAATGAATACTAGTTCTAAATAAGACAGTTAGTAAAAACTAGTTTTAACTACGGAAAACGCGTTTTAACTAAAAACAGGTTTTAACTGCAACATAATATACCTACAATAGGTATCCGATCCGAAAGGGGCATATGCTTATATGGTTACTTTTAGGTCGTTCTGGAACCGAAAGCCATAAACTCGATCATCGAACTCAAAACGATGGGGACAATATGCATGACGACAGTATTAAAAAATTGCACATCTATTTAGTCCGTCAGTTACAGTATTGGAAATTGAAGGACACGTTTTTTTTGTTTTTGTATATCAATGAATATTGACAAAGATAAAACGCATCAAAACTCGGGAGTGGGGGCTCGTGACGTCAGAACTAGCTAAAAATTATACCAAGGCGTGACGTATTGAGAATTTTAAAAGCGTCCTAACTTCGTCAATTATGGTTTACGTAACAAAAGAAAAAACTCGGGTCAAATATTTTTTCATAATCTAACTGACGGACTAATTAGATATTTTTTTTCGTCTCGCCTATTTTTTTTTAACAAAAAAAATATAAGTATTTATTATAAATTTAATAATTCGTGTTTTTTTTTTTTTTTTTTCATTGTTATTTTTGTAACAAAAATCACGAACAATTATAATAAATTAAGTATCTACCTATAAGCTTGTCCGGTCTCCTTTATCGGTTGTATACATGCATTATCTAGCTGCAGTAGTTACCTACTGTTATGATAACCTATAGCTTCAATGTTCATGTTCGTAGATTTAAAAAGTATAAATAGCGCAACTTCATAAGTGACATTATTCAAAATATTTCTTGGAGTGCGCATGTACCTATGTACAAGATGGACGCCTTTAGAATATTTTTCATATTGTTTTTATTCTTTGCTTTCGCTTCAGCGCGGGTGGCTATTGACAACGTTGACGACCGGACCACGGCTGCAACTACTGATGATTGTAAGTTTATTTAATATTGTGTGTAGCTAGAAAACCAGCCAAATTCTCAGATATTAGACCAGGTAGAATCAATTTACAAAAAAAAAAATCTTAACAAAACTGTACCTAAATCATAATACAATTTTATTCAACAACCTAGACTCAAGATTTGCCTACATTTTCAACATTACTTTTATTTGGTATTTGATTACAATTTAGCACATTTTCTGAAGAACATCTCCAATACGGTCAAATATTGTATTGTTCATTATAGAGATCTCAACTATAAGACTTGGCTGGTTATTACTTACCTCGATCTCTCAGTAGGTATTCATTCGTTGAAAGTGTAGGTACTTACATGTGTCAGTGTCAGAGTCAAAACTGTAAATCAGTCAATACTTTTGACCATTTAAATCTATAGCGGCATTACAAAAAAGTACCACAGCGACATAGCAGAAAAAAAAAACCCGACTGCGGAAAAAGTAACTTAAAATAATTAAAACTAATAACTTTAAATAAAAACTCAAAAGAAAAAAACAAGTTCAGTCCAGAAGTGTAGAAAGCAATAGAATGCAAGAAAGAAAGAGGTTAATTACTACAACGTTAAATAATTTCATTAACAATACACACATAAAATAAAACAAAATATTATAATAAATTCGAATACGGAACATAAATTATTGACTGCAATAGTCGGGACCCATATTGGATGTACGTCGTGCCGCGATGCGGTGCCGTGTGCTGTGCGCCGCGCCGTCTCAGTAGCTTTTGCTTAGATAATAGAACACGAAAGGCAAAAAAAAAAAAAGTGAATCCATCCTTTCTGTAATGAACCATGATCATTGACATTTATGATCAATCATGGATATTTATGAGCGAGGCAACACGATATGTTAACGGTGCCGTGCGGCACCGCACCGCAATTAATTCGAGCTATCGGGTGTAGGGAATGCAAATCCGCTCTGTTTTAAAATCCGGATTTTTAAGAACGGATTTTTGGACCAATCCGGATTATCTGGATTTTGACGTTTCTTATATTTGTGTAAATGGGTTAAAATAAAAACAGGAAAATCAAATCATTTGATTTTTTAACTTTTGTTATTTAGAATTATACAAATTAAATGCCATAATTTTGGTATTATTATATATAGCCATAATATTCGAATTCCCTGTCTATACATATGTTTTACTTTTATAAAAACTCCTATTCAAAATAATATAAAAACGTTTAAAAAAAATAGTAGACCACCGGTATCGGGAACAGAGTCCAAGCTACCGGCGCGGCGCAGAGGTCATACCTCCGCACAATACGAGCCGTGGCCAGGAGTACCGCTTTCTGAATCAAGCGGTTGATCCAGCTGCTTAACGAGAGCCTCCTCAGGTTCGAGGCTCTTGGAAATTAAGCCATCTGCTGATACGACTATCGGCACAATAATCGCTGAGTCCACATCCCACATGTCAGCAACCTCGCGAGCCAAGCCAAGCCACTCTGATCGCTCTACCACCACTATATCAGGCATATTGGCAACAATAGTCCTGTCAGTGATGAAGGCTTGATCCTAGTACAATGTGATACTACTATTTTCAAGAACCGGGTCGGGCACATACAAGTACGGCACTTCCGATTCCACAAGGCTGTATTTTAGAGCAAGTTGCTGATAGATAATCCTGGCTACAAGGTTGTGTCTATGGAATTACTCTCCGTTAGCCAGACGAGAACACCCGGAGATAATGTGACGGATTGATTCGCCTGGACGGTGGCATGCCCGACATATGTCAACCGTGTCGTCCGTCACAATAAATCTTCGTCATCTTAACTTCATCCATAATTGCACAGACAAAACCTTCGGTTTCTCCGAATAGGTTCCCGGAACGTAGATAGGCTACAGATGCTGATAGGTCTACATCGAGCCCATGCAGGGCCCGGAAAGAGCGTCCGTGAAGGTCCTTACTCAGCCATACTTCACTGCACTACAGGTTTGCGCCAATTCTCTTTAGCCAAAGAGAGCGGGGCGTGGCCCTTGTCCATCACGACCACATCTCGATGCATCCCCACGTCGGTTTCTAGGAAATATTCCCTGAGACTGCATATCTCGCGAATGAGGAAAGTCCTAGCGTTTAAAAAGCCTCGACCCCAACACTTCCGCGGAATATAGTCTCATAATCGAAGAACGTGGGTAATGCATTCGATATGCCGTCAACAATTTACGGGCCTCTAATGTTATAGCCCAAATATTCTTATTATTAAAATAATCAGTCTGTGACTCGCGTGCGGAGTAACGTTAGTAAAATAATAGACTTCTTCCCTAGAGGCGACACGAATATTCGCGCGATAATTTAGCCCCTAAATTACAATTTCTTATTATTCATAAAATCCGGATTCGATTTTGAAATCCGGATTTGGAAATCGAGTGAAAATGTACGGATATCCGGATTTTTCGGATTACGGATAGTCCGGATTGCATTCCCTAATCGGGTGCCTAACCACCACAGTACCACGGCACTTCAGTACAACGCTGTTTTGATACACTAACAATACTGTGGTGACGGCACGTTGTCACTGCGGCGGCGCCGCAGCGCATCACCCCTCCCCGCCTCGTCTCGCAGGTCACAGATTGCGGTGCGACGCTGCACGGCCCAACGCATCGTGTGACATGGTATAGTGATTTGTATGTAGGATGACGTTGCGGCACCGCTGCACCGCTCCGGCGCCGCACCGCACCGTCGCGTCGTCGCATTGTGTGACCGTAACTGCAAGGCGCGTGGTGAGCCGTCGCGTCCGCCGATATGTCCAGGCCCATAGCCTACCAGATACTACACTCGTTTGGTCGAAGGATATTCTATAAGAATGTAGAACGTTCCATCGTGTTCTTAATATCCCTACACTGGTGACCCCGATACTAAACGTCAGCACATCCTTAAACTTACAAGCGGCGATTACTTAGCCAGCCAGTTTGTGGGTGCAGTGGCCATCATGTAAAGTCATCGACTTCCGAAGCTAAAGTTATTTTGTACTTAATTTTTACTGTTTATCTTTTTTGGAGGCCGGATGTTTTTTTTGTGTTGGGTACTTAATTATTTCAGAAATTGCCTCACTGACATTCTGTAATAATCACAGGGCCTGATGTGGGAAGCAAAAGCAAGCCGATGGCAGATGGGAGCTACTTGTGGACAACACAAGAAGCAGGTAATAGGATCTGATAAAAAAAACAAGCATAATTCTAATATAAACTATAGTTTGACTAAACTTGAAGTTACCTCCCGCCTCCCTCCTCCGCCTCTTCCTCCTCCTCCCTATAAAATCCCGGAATGATATTTCAAAAAAAAAAACGTTAACTATGAGAATCTGTAATATTTTCATCTGTGCTCAGGGGCAAGGGTTCAAACGGGTTTTACACTTCCACTTAATAATTGGATATACCAATTTATTTCGAAGATTGGAAAAAGCCATATCTCCTGAAGCAGGTATTATATAGCATATTTGTTTTGAACATAGTTGATTGTGAACATATGTGGGTTTTTTTCCCTGTAAGAAGCATGCAAACAAGCATACTCCATGCGTGCAGCAAGCATGCAGCAAGCATGCAAACAAGCATACACCATGCAGCAAGCATGCAGTAAGCATCCAGCAAGCATGTAGTATGCAACATGCAACAACTCTAGGGTAGGGCAGACAAGACTACATGGAGTCGGTTTTGCAGCGATTCGTTTCTGTCACTAACTTTTGTAGGAAAACTTAATGAATTTAAATTCAAAACAAATAGTACATAAAATTTACTCAAATTTGATTCCGTTATTTCTATTAATTGTTTTACTAAATACTATTATGCAAATAGTCATTATGCCTAGTATTAGTAACATTATGCGATTTAAATTTATGCCAAAACAAATTAGCTTTCAAGATAATTATGCCACCATAAACTATATGCCAAAAAAAATATAGCAAAGTATTATTATGGCAAAACAAATTATGCCAAAACAGTTATTATGCCAAAGTAAAAGGAAAAAGAACATTATGCAAAAAGAAGGGATCCCCTTTTTTTTGGTGTGAAAAATCACTTTTACGGTAGAACTCAATGTAACGCACACAAAACATTGTGCTGAAAAACTAGTGAAAAAGTTGGAACTTTGATCCACAATGTCTCCGTATCTAGAAGGTATGGTGTAGAACAAAAAAAATGATCGTAATTGACGGGGGGGACAAGTGCCTTTCGGCTTCAATAAGGGTCTAACACCCTTTTATGTTTAAGAACCAATAGTAGAAGGCACAAATCCAGACTCCATGACTGCTTTTGAGGAGCCCAGTAACACTTTCCGACCTGAGAATCGATACCAGCAGGTTCCGACCACCAGACCAATGAAAAAATGTAGGTAATTATTGCAATTGAAAACTCATCATTATTAATTACTAGCTGATGCCCGTGGCTTCGCCCGCCCGCAAATTATATGTATACTAAGACCTTCCTCTTAAATTAGTCTATCTATTAAAAAAAAAACCCGCATCAAAATCCGTTCCGTAGTTTTAAAAGATCTAAGCATACATAGAGACAAACGCGGCGGGCGACTTTGTTTTATAATATGTAGTGATATTGATAGTGATTAATGATTGTCTTTTTGTCCCTCAGTACCTGAACCACCCCAACCCGATGGTTTGTTTAACTTAATGAGTTTTACTAGAATGGTAACTGTTTATCGTCGATGCACAAGAAACGGCTGTAAGGAGGTAAACAGAACCGAGCCTTATAAAACTAACCATAGGACATGTGATCACAGTGGGCACTGCGTCTTCGTTTTTAGGCGTTTCTATAGTAGGTAGGTAAATATCTGAACGTTGGGTACTTAACTAAATACTCATATAAATCAAATGTATACAAAGTGTAAACAACCTCATCACGAAGCCGTCAACCAAGCATTCTGTACCTCATCAAATAGGGAAACGATTTTTTTTTTGGGGTGAAAAATCACGTTTTGTGGTAGAACTCAATATAACGCACTCAAAACATTGTGCTGATGGATGGATTGAATAGTACTGGGGTCGTGAAGGTTTTTAAAGTAAAAATCTTACATTAAAAACTTGTACCTATTTAAAAAAAAAAAACCGTCAAATAGTTAGAACTTACAATATCTCCGTAACTAGCAGGTTCCTAAGTCTGCTATTACAATAGTGTCACAATTATCTATCATTAATTTCATAATTGTTGAACGATGCCATGTTGTCATTTTGTTAAAAGTTCGTAATCTGCTAACTTCATAATGGTCGATCATTGGTCGATCAATGGTCTCGTAATAGAATTGTGTTATAATGACATTGTTGTATTGCCATTGTTATAAAACCTGTTAATGGAAATGACATCGAAAAACTAGAATTAAATTTGAACATCTAATCATACCAGATTTCATTTATATATATTTCTACATATTATTTATTAGTGTTCTATGCAATCTGAAATAGTAAGAAGTTCTGTAAGTAGTAGCAAAAAACATTAAGTTACGTGTAACGCGGATTAATGTGAAACTATACAATTCAATAACATTTTATCTGTTTAGCTGTCAAAGTCAAATGTGACATTACTGCTTACTGACGTTTTATCTGTTTTTATTTCTAGCGGCCGGTGTTTTGATTTATTTTAATTTATGTGTTTTAAATTATCTTTAATAAAGAAGCTTATATTTATTGCAATACAAAATGGTGCTAATTGAGCAAATTTCGGCTGGAACTGTCAATTTTTTGCAGATTACCGCGTAAGTCAGTCATTCATTTGTCATTGTGTACGAGATTACCATTCTACGCTATTTCTTTCAATGGAGTGTCAGTGGTTGATCATTGGAAAGTCATAATGACGCCATTATGACTTTCCAATGTTTAATTTTCCAATTAATCTACTAAAGATTACCAAACTTGTCAAAATCAACAATTATGAAATCAACGATAGATCATTGTGACAGTATTGTAATAGCAGATAGGCCCCCTGGTATGGGGTAGAACAAAAAATGATCGCAATGACGGGGAAAACACTTGTGCCTTTCGGCTTCCTTATAAGGTTTTTTACAACCTTTATGGTGGATTAAGTATAATTATCTACCTACTACATATTTAAACCTATTCTTCAATATGAGTATATATTGTTATGAACAATAGTAGAAAATATAATAGTTTATAATGAAAAACCATTGAGGATCATACATTAGGTACTCACGACGTCATATTCAACTATCTCCAGTTTGACCCGGCCTCGCACTTTTATTATAATCGAAGGTCAAATTGTACTGGAAATGGATCGCGTTATAATTATTTATTACGCCGTGTGTACTTAACTAAATTTGTTTTTCGATAGATGTGTAATATTGTAACGTCTTCATCATGCATAAATATTGTTTTTAATAACTGCACTCTCACACGGTATCTCTGTAAAAGCTAATTCTAGCCGTGGAAGGGCTGATGACCTGTAACACGAGTTTTCCCAAAATCCTACATCCGGCACCAGTCTCTCACAAAGGTGCAATGCCATACAGCTGAGACATATTTTGTACCTACACATTAACTATAAGGCCTCATTCACGAAGTCAGCGGCGCGGCGGCGGCGGCGCGAGCAGCGGGCGTCGAGCGGCAAACGAGCGGTGCCCTCGAGTATTATATTATCTGTGCCTCGAGACTGCATTGACGTAGTGTCGTGCAGAATAAGTTATCGACCAAATTTTTTAAATGCCCGCCAACGACGCGACCTATTGGAGCAATTAATATGTATGATTTTGGATAGAAACCCTTTATGGAACAGTAAGGACAGGAACCACAAAAATAGGAGGGTTATCAACCGGCTATGGGAGGAAATTAAAACCGAAATTAATTTAGAAGGTAAGATTAAAATATAGCTTCCTCGCACGGTTGTAGGAATTATATCTCCTTTTGCCCACAATAAATCCAACTTTAGGAAGGAATTAGAATCAAAAACATGTCATCGCTGTCTAGACATTTCGTTCGCGAATAAAGATATTTATTTCTCGTAACACAACACTACACCGCTGTAGCGCCGCGCGATCTGCCCGCTGACTTCGTGAATGAGGCCTAAAAGTAAATTTTGTGAAGAGAGAATCTATGATAAAATAGATAATAAACGGATTTTTCACGAAGCATTCTGTACATCAAACTAAGTAACTATACGTGAACTAAAACAATACAAATTACCTACTTCATTTGTTATAATAAACGTTTATATTTTAATGTTTGTTTCATTTATTCCAACCTCATTAAACTGGTTGCCAATACAGACTTCTTACACATAGGGCCGGCAGTCTCGACAGAGATAATGACATAATCGCTAACTTTTGATTGCTAACTACTAACGAATAAATTCGGTTGCAATAACGATGCTTGCGAGAAACGCATCTACAAGCAACCTAAATGTAACAGGATTAAAGTTTAGCTAAGTACTATGATTGTGAAATATTGAGGTGGAATTTTGAAAAACCCTTTCTTAGTGGATACCTACCTAGGTAGGTACTCTATGTAGGCTGTGCGTTGATAATTATGTCAATCAGCCAGTCAGGACTTTGAATTTTATATTGGGGGATGATTTTGGAAAAACTGTGATACATGTTTCTCATAATTTTAACTGAAGAGTGAGTACACCCATTTTCAAGTCAATCAAGGCATTCTGTACCTTTTTTTTTTTTTTTTTTTGTGTGGCATCTCGCAGTTCAGTCAGGAGACTGGCTACTGCTTAACCAGGCTAGTCCTGTGGATGCCATGAAATAAAGGCCTCCAGCCAGGGGCTTAACTAAAACTAAGTGACTACGCACCAAGGGCACCCCCTGTGGGGTACGAACCTCGGCTTATGGCGTCGCTGGGGGGGCAGCAAAGGGACAGGCTGGATCTAAGTTAAAATTTATTGGGGGCTGGTTTTGAACTACTGGCTCAGCATCGCGGGCTGGCTCAAGCAAGGGTCGGGGGGGGGGGGGGGGGTTTGAACTGGGACGTTGCGCCGGACCTCGGTGGCGAGGTCGAAATGTTGCCGGTCTGTATCTGTATTTTCTACGAACGGTACGGGTGCTAGCATCATCGGGGGTGACAAGAGTATGCCTTGGACGGCGGACTGAGCTGGTACGCGATGGGTCGTATCGGGCGGCCGATGCGATCAGGGGGTTTCTATGCTTAATAGCTGAGTCGAAAAAACGCTTCGCAAGACGTTTCATGAATTGCTGTATGGTAGGGATACGGAGGTCTAAGTGAAGACTGTCATTACGGACATACGGGGGCGCACCGGTGATTTTCCGGAGGAAACGGTTCTGGCATTCTCTACCAGTCCAGTAGTGGGTTAATTTATAGGAAAACATTGTGATATGGTACAAAATAATGTCTAAAAAAACGAATTACGAGAATTTATATACTTATATTGACTATTAACTATTATTACTCTTGGGGGTGGAATTAAAAAAAACGCATTCTTAGTGGATACCTAATCTTCACCAAGAATATACCCTTTAAATTTCATGTGTCTTGGAACAGCGGTTTGGGCTATGATCGATATCATGGAGTCAGGACTATGTACTATGAATAGAAGACTCCGAGTGTATGTATTGTAATGTTTGAGAAGTAATAAATATTTTTGTATTTTGTATTTTTTTTGTATTCTTAAAAGCAGCATTAACGCAATATTATGTTGTATAGTGTGCAGGCTTAATTCGGAGGTATCACTATACCTACGGACCTTGTAGAAATTGAACAATTTTTCGTGCCTTTAAGCGTCTTCGTGTATTATTAGAATCAACTACAGGATGTTAAAGAAGTCTCATGCCATAGTTTATTGCTATTATAAGTTAGTAGGTACCTACTAAATTAAGTTGATCTTGCAATATATTTCATGTTTTAATTTTTTACGGGTACCTTTAACGATACTGAACTCACCCCTAAGCTATGGTACGCGACTTCTTTAACACCCTCTTTAACACCACTCAATGTATTTAATGGGCATAAATGTTAATACAGCAATAATATTAATAACAATTTTAATTCGAGGTGCTAGGACAACTGTGCTTACCCCAGTTGCAAACGTTCCTATATGGCTATTGGCCTTGCTCTGTAGGACTATTACGTATTTCTGTTGACAGCTTCAAATGATAGTAACTGGGCTCAGTGTCCATCAAATAACTGTCAAAAGGCTAGTTTCGTATTACGTATGAACAGTCGCAAACAAATATGACGTCATTGGTGCCCATCGTGGCTGATAGTCACCGTAACTCATTTTGACAGACGCTTTCGTATCGATACTAATATTATTTCGATTATGTAAGCATAGTGGACAACAAATTGATGACAACTGAGTTTGAAGTGGCTTTCGTGAAAGACGGTACACCGTACCCGGCTGTTAGTCACCGTAAAGTGATATCCACTCAGTGCAATACGTAATACCAATATTATGACATTCTCGGTTATCATCATAGTTCGGTGTACAACCGAAGCTTGATAGTCACTGGATATCAGAAAGATGCGTAATAGGCCTACTGTTCTGTGTCCTGGGGGCCTAGTCTGCTATTACAATAGTGTCACAACGATCTATCATTGATTTCATAATTGTTAATTTTGACAAGTTTGGTAAACTACTATATAATGGCGTCATTATGACTTTCCAATAATCAACCACTGACACTCCATTGAAAGAAATAGCATAGAATGGTAATCTCGTACACAATGACAAATGAATGACTGCTTACGCGGTAATCTGCAAAAAAATTTACAGTTCCAGCTGAAATTTGCTCAATTAGCACCATTTTGTATTGCAATAAATATAAGCTTCTATATTAAAGATAATTTAAAACACATAAATGAAAATAAATCAAAACACCGGCCGCTAGAAATAAAAACAGATAAAACGTCAGTAAGCAGTAATGTCACATTTGACTTTGACAGCTAAACAGATAAAATATTATTGAATTGTATAGTTTCACATCAATCCGCGTTACACATAACTTATTGTTTTTTGCTATTTACGAACTTCTTACTACTTCAGATTGCATAGAACACTAATAAATAATATGTAAAACTATATATAAATTAAATCTTGAATGATTAGATGTTCAAATTTTATTCTAGTTTTTCGAAAATTATTTCCATTAACAGGTTTTATAATAATGGCAATACAACAATGTCATTGTAACACAATTCTATTACGAGACCATGGACAGACCAATGATCGACCATTATGAAGTTAGCAGATTACGAACTTTTAACAAAATGACAATGGCATCGTTCAACAATTATGAAATCAATGATAGATCATTGTGACACTATTGTAATAGCAGACTAGGCCCCTGCTTGATATAGAGGGAATTGGAAATCATTTTCTTCTTAGTTTTTTCCTACGCCTCCGCTATTATTTTCTGATTGATTTTGTTGCGGGATCCAAGACAGTTAAATTGTTTCCCCGGGACTTCATCCAGTTTCATTGTCTCGGCGCTTTTCTGGCTTTCAGGAGTTACAGTGGTTTGGGAATGGTGAGCAAGGCGTATCCCAAAAAAAGAAAAACTTAAGCTTGTGTAGGTATTCTGTGGGCTATATTGATGAAAGAACGATGTAATGAAACTAATTTCAAGGTGAATCTCGGATAAGTCAAGGATACAGTTTCAATGAAACATCTTAAAAACCTAGATTAAGTGGTCAATTAATACCGAAGCAGTAATGATCAATGTTCGTTCATAATAATTCTCAGTAATCAATGAGGTTATTTGTTTTTTCCTGCATTGGGGACAGTTAAATCACAAGCTGAATGAAATGGCTTTATTGAGACTTATTTATTATAGATGGAGCTGGCCTTATCCGGTGGTTATTATTATAATACTAAGAACAATACCGAGCTGATAAATCAGAGCGACTCTTCATGCTAAACGGCAATTCTTTTATTTGTTTAATTACTTTGCAGATAGGACTGACTTGGCAGGCGTGACTTCTGAAACGTTTACGTGAGGTCTTTGGTTTGATTTCAGATCGGGCAAAGTGTTAATGATTATTTCGATTAGAGATATCTGAAGCAGCCACGGAGTCTGGATTATTTTGTACCCGGTTGATGGAAATTTGCGCTTTGTACATTAACTTTAACGAAATTCAAATCTTATTTCAGCAAGGTTCATCATCGTTTTCAAGCAGGTCAGTTTCAGGTTGTACCTATGTTGAATAATAGTACATTTTGATACAAGTGGAGAAAGTTTGTTATTGTATTCGAGGCGGAATTAACACCCGAGCCGTAGGCGAGGGTTGTTGTTGAGCCGAGATCTGCAATAACAAATGTCCATGTGTATCAAACGACGTTTTTCAATACACTTTTGAAGAAATAAAATAAAAAACGACAAATATTTTTGTCATGAATTATAAGGAAACTATGATTTAAATTTTCTTTTTTTTCCGCGCTTTGCTTTCACCAGGTTGAAAGCAAAGTAAAGGTATAAAGCCGCTATACAGCCTAATATGAAAAATAGAAAATTCAAATATTTTTGAGTTTAGAACACAAATAAATATGTTAAATAAACGTTTATTTTATATGAATAATTATGGTTTTTGATGATATTTAAACATTATTTAAATATTCAAGAAACATTAACGCCGTAACGACGACGCTTATCGCTTTGCCAAGATTAAAAAAAACAATCACTATACTTAGGCATTGAACCAATTTGGAATAAGTATAGGTATAGTTATCTGTGACAATTTTCATTCCCGCACACGTGTTGCAAAATGAGCAAAAACGCACACGTGTGAAATACATTGCAATTTGAACCTAATCGTAGTGCGAAAAGAACCAGTTTTCGAGAAATTATATTGAAAAATATAATTCGCGATCTTAATAAATATGGCTTTGCAAAGTTATAATCATTAAAATCATCTATATACCCTTTAAGTTTATTTAACTTCATTGAATTACATTCAGTCAAAAAAGTATCGGGAATGGATGATTTGTTTATGGTTCCAATTTTTTTTTTGTTTTTTTTTTGTTGTTGTTAGATTAGCACAACTGTTTTCCATTTTGGCGCGGAGTTTGAGTTACATCTGTTAATTAGATTAAATACAGTACTGGTTTTAGTTATATCATATCTAGTGTGTATTGCGAATTTCTTAATGGACAAAAATATCGGACAAAAAGTTTGTCTTAAATTTTGCATCGCCAATGGAATTTCGAGTTCGGAGTCTGTGAAAATGTTACAGAAGGCTTACAGTGAATCGACTTTATTAAAAAACACGCGCTTATGAGTGGTACAAAGCGTTCAAAAGCAGTCAAGGTGTGATGGAAGATTTGCCTCGTTCTGATAGGCCATCAACGTCTGCAACTGAAGTTAACATTGCAAAAGTGAAGGAAATAGTGACTGACAATCTTGCCGGAAGGTCAAACGGTACATAAAAAATATTATTCGGACGTTATGCAGCGTTTAAGAGAGCAAATTAGATAAAAGGGCCAGATTTGTGGAAAGAAAATTCTTGGATTTTGCACCACGATAATGCGCCTTCGCACAGTTGTGAACGATTATTTGACCAAAACTCAACAAATACCATCGAGCAACCACCTTATTCACCAGATATGGCTCCAGCCGACTTCTTTATTTTTCCTAAACTCAAATTACCACTTTGTGGCACCCGTTTTCATTCAGTAGAAGACATAAAGGAGAATTCGCGGCGAGAACTGAACTCAATTCTGGAATAAGCATTTAAAAAATATTTTTATGATTGGATTATTAGTTGGCGTAAGTGTGTCGGTTCTGAAGGAGCATACTTTGAAGGTGATAAAATAAATTTGGATAAATAACTAATATTTTGTGTTTTATTGATCTTTTCCCGGTACTTTCTTGACAGAGTAGTACTTTTTCATGAAATAGCCATTAATTTTAATTATTATAATTCTGTTACTACTTAAAAGCGGCGGAGTCATTACTTTGTTAAACATTACAGCCTGACTCTATCCGACAAATTGCAAAAAACGTAAGAAAATTTGAATTTCGCGGGCTACCCTGGTGCTTCCCCTTTAATGGTACATCCACACCGCAGTTACATTTTTGTAGAACAATGTTTCCATGAAGTTTATTTTTCAAGTAGGTAGGTTTTTACAAACACTTTTACACGTCATTTTGTAAAACTAGATGGGGCCGGTGTTTCGTACCTGACTACTCTGAGAAGAAACAGCCGAAACAAACTCAGAGGTCATAGTCTCTTTTGAAGTCCAGACATAATCTTGCTCAATTCACATGAGGACTATGCAGATTAGTGTCTGAGATGGTCTTTTGAAGAAAGAACCATACAGATTTGAGTGGACCTGTCCAGGCAGTGCAAGCATTTGTCAGTATCGTGTAGCTCGACTTGTAACTCAAGGACCTCAATGAAACGACGAACAATAGCAAAGAAAGGACATTTGGGTAGGTCGCTTATTAACGCAAACTGCCAGACAGTTGTGGGTAAAAACAATAAAAAAAAACAACTACCTACAGTACTTTCAGTTTTACGTCTTGTGACTGGGACTGATGACTGAAATGTAGCTAACATTTAATTTTCATCTTTGTTTCGACAATTCAAAAGTGCCTGTAACGGGCCTACTTGAAATAATTGCTTTGATTTTGATTTTTTGATTTTGAATAAAATAAAAATGAGACCTACATGGTCCCCACATTCACAATAATCAAAATATTTTAGAGAGGAAAGATTTGGATTTTTGTGTGTGTATGTATGTTTGTAATGAATAAACTCAAAAACTTCTGCGCCGATTTCAAAAATTCTTTCACCATTAGAAAGCTACATTCACCCTGAGTAACATAAGCTATATTTTATCTCCGTACTCTCATGGGAACGGGAACTACGCGAGTGAAATTTTTTCGGTTTTTCGGTTTCAAAATAAATGACAATAAACATCACAAAAATCATTAAATGTCACAATGATAAAAAAAAAGTAAAATAAGTGTTCATGTCAATTTAATGAATGTCACTTAAAATAATAAAGTTAAAATAAAATAAAATATAATACTGATATAATAAAATGCTGAACTAAGTATTGCCGTGTTAGTACCTATATTTTAAGTAATGTTGTCTAACTTTTGAAAACAGTCAACACGTGGTAACAATTGATAACATTGTTAGAGAATGTTACCTCAACACGGCAACATAAAATAATGCCCGTATCCGTCATCGTCTGATCAAACGAAAGTTACTCGTTGTTATATTCTGTTAATTTATGTTATTGGCGGTTTGAACGCGATGAGTTACATTCAACAAATAGTAACAAGTAGTCTATAATGTTATAGTTACATAATGTTAACGTGTTGCAGTGTTGTTCCACAATCTGTGCGGTGCACCTTAATTGCGAAATGTGAGTTAACTGTTTGGTACCTACCTACGTACATCTGTCTAACCCAGAGGTTCTCAAACTTTTTTCTGGTAGACCACTTTCAAAATTTTCTGGTTTCTGTGGTTCCCGTTGCATTTTTTAAGCCCGTGGATCAAAAATTAAAAGCAAGAAGTAATATAATTTTTTCGCGCTATCTGTTAGGATTGCATAGAGGATCGTAGCGTAGCTCATATGATTGTTTTTGGTAAAAAATTAGAAGCTTTGAAATGCTTTTTTAAAGTCTCAATACGACCATTTTCACCAAAATACAACCTGTCATCACCGGAACATTTGTTTTTATTTTTTCGAGTAGCTTACAGTTACAGCCAACATTTTGTTCTTTGGTATCTAAACCATATCGACGCTTGAAAGACAAAAATTACCAAGCGACATGTTGGCAACTTTACAGTTGAGCATTTTAAAGTTTTTATTTTTGGAAAAAAATCGTAAAAAATCGCCTATTTGTCATAACTACTTAATTCCATTTTAAATGCAGATTAAAGGCTTAATAAACTGGCATTTAAAGATTATGAATTTTCTCAATATGTTATGAAATAGTGTCGGTTAGTAATAATTTCATCAAAATCACAAACTGGTAAAAGTTACATACCGACATCAAAATTTTATTATAAAACAAGTAAAATTAACTAAACCCCATTAATTTATTATTGTGTTTGAAGACAAATTACGCATCCAGTAGAGGCGCATGTTTAACATTTAGGTAAAGTGATCTAAATAGAAAATAAAAACACTTTTTTGACAGCCAATTTTAATCATAGTACAAATTAAATAAGGTGAGTGTAGGCTTTTTTTGAAACAATTAATTTAGGTTTTAATACACAAAATCAAAAACTTTCGGACAAAGGTTTTCGTTATCACCATGACATCCCTTGTCCTATTTGTAAAGGTAAACTAAAATAAATAAGGCATTTTAATTTTAAAAGGTATTTATTAGTAATTTCAAAATCAGTACAGGTAGATAAAACACAATTTCAACTAAGAAGTAAATTGCACCAGCCACCCAGCGGGTAAGGATGGATACCTACGAGCTGACAGGGAAGGCCCTGGAAAGTCTGCCTCGAGAAGTACCACCCGTGAAGTACCATAATAGAACCACGGAGGTAAAGGCGTATCTCTCCAATGCCAAACTACAACTGGACAGCTCGAGGAACCTAAAAAAGGAGATAAAAGATGCGCTAATAAAAGCCGTGGACCTGGCTTTACCAGCTTGTAAAGGAGGATGAAAAGAAGAGGGCCAAAATCCCCGGAGAGAAGGCCCCCAGGGACCTGACGCCGGCCTCGGGCTCACCGACAGACTCATGAAGCAACTGATGGAAAACCTCCAGCAGCACAACAAGGCGCTGGAGGAGTGCTAGCTGCATACACGGGCTCTGTCAGAGCACCTACAGCAGGCGCCTTGCTTTGTCGCAGGCCAGGGGCCTTCGTTCGCAGAGATGACCACCGTCCCAAAGCAGCCCTTCCAGGAGCCTCTTCACTCGGTAGTGGTGTCATCGGTCGATGATAATGACACCGGGGAAGAGGTTCTTGAAAAGCTGAGGACGGCGATAGATGCCAGGAATAAGGGAACCTGGGTGGAGAGGCTGCGGAAAGCGAGGGACCAGAAGGTAGTGGTCGGTTTCAGAACCAAAGAGGAGCTGACTCGGGTCACGGAAAGAATAAATAGGGCTGGAAACCTCGTGATCTAGGAGATAAAAAACAAGGATCCGCTTATCATCCTCAAGGATGTCTTTTCCTGTCACTCCGATGTGGAGGTCACCGAGTCGCTTAAGCGACAAAACACCCACCTGATTGGGAACCTGCCTGCAGATGATGTGAGGATGGGGGTTAAGTACCGTTGCAGTAAGAGGAACTCCCACATGTCTCACATCATCATGCAGGTGTCCCCTTCTGTGTGCCAGAGGTTGACAACCACGGGTCAAGTGCACATCGACTTGCAGCAGGTGCGTGTGCTGGATCAGTCACCACTGATCCAGTGCACTGGATGCCTGCACACACTACACACACTGCACCTCTGCACACACTGCGGTCACACATGAGAGTTGGCTGCCCCTCACGGCTGGCTGCGGAACCGCCGAAGTGCCGGAACTGTGTGACCGCAAAAAACGGGAAGACCGAGCATAACGCCTTCGACATTGTGGTGGTGAGGATCCGTACCAGCGCCTGGGAAATCGCAGTAGCCTCCTTCTACTTTGAACCAGACCAGTCCATACAGCCATACCTGGAGCAACTCTTCCAGATACGCTAGGAAATAAGCCCCACAAGGATGATTATCGGCGGCGACGCCAACGCCAAGAGCACCTGGTGGGGTAGCCTGGTAACCGATACCAAGGAAGAGGACATGTCGGGAACCCTGGAGGAAATGCGCTAGCAAATACTCAACGTCGGCAACACTCTGACCTTCGACACCGTCAGAGGTTGTACAGCAGCTTCTTTGATGTAACAGCCTGCTCAATGGAGCTGCTGGACTTGGCGGAGGACTGGCGGGTCGAGGAAGGCCTCACGGGCTCGGACCAAAATGGTATTGTTTTTTGTTGTAATCTTAAAAATTCAAAAGGAATAATGATTTAGTATTTAACTAAGCAGGTACATTACCAAGGTCAAAACCCTGCTATCCACACCCGCGTTTGACATAGCTTGCTTAATGATGTTATCTATTCGCTTTTTACGATTTATTATGTAACTAAAACAATAAATATAAAAGCAATTTAAAATTCTTGTTAAATAAGTTGCTAAGAACACTCGTGTATACAATCTTTGTAATGAAAACGCTTACCTACCGAGTAGGTGTACCTACATATCTCGAGCTACGCGACGTACGTTGTACTCCGTGCAACGGGGATGAGTATATTTTTTATAAAAAAAAAAACATATCTTAGATAGACATTTAAGTAACAAAACAGTAAAAAACGGCAGGTAAAATATTACCAAATGACAAAATATATCCTTTTTCCTTATTTTTTTTTATTTTTTTTTCCTTTTTTTTCCTTTTTTTTTTATTTCTGGTAATCAGCTGCATCCGGTTAGACTGGAAGCCAAGTGACAACAAAACTCTTCCTAGCGGTACGAGAGATCAATCGACGCAGAATTTTTTTTTTGTTGAGTTCAATGATATACAGAATGAGTTTTTTATCACTTTCCAAAAAAAATGGGTATAATACGTGAACGGAGTAGAAGCAAATGGCATCTACTCAATTTTTTTAGAAAAAAAAAATGAAAAATATCGAATTTCAAATCATACGGAAAACGCGTATGATTTGAATTTCGATTTAGAAAAAAAAAAAACTAAATATGCCATTTGCTGTTCACCTATTATACTCATTTTTTTTCAAAATTTCTCTTTGTTCTAATATGAAAAGTTTACTTGATATTTGTAGCGTTTTTTTGATGATAGATCAATTTTTTTCTAAGCTGTGGAAAAAAGAAAAAAAAACTAGGTATGCCATAAGCTTCTACTCCGTACACTTATTATACCTTTTTTTTTGGAAAGTGATAAAAAGACATCCGGTATATAACTCAATATCGCCCAAACTGTCGCTTGGTAATTTTTGCCTTTATTGCGAAATTTTGTGGACCGCACTTACAACTCGTGAACCCCCTTTTTTTTCACTTCAACGTAGGCCCCCGAACGGGTCTCCCGTGGACCCCTGGGGGTCAGCCTGGACCACTTTGGGAATCACAGGTCTAACCCAAAGGAAACTACATCATGCAAATGAAAATAGGGTATTACATGTCGATTCTGCAAAAATGCGACAAAAAGTTGTAAAAGTATTCGAAGCGAAAGTCGTTAAGCCATTGATAAGGCAGGTACAGGATTCAGTTAGATAATAAGATAAAACAAAGCATTATTTTATGCTTTGTTTAATCTTTATTGACGCGCGAAATCAACTAACTCTAGAAACAAATTGAAAACGTTTCTCCGACTCGTTGCGAAATATTTTAAACAGTGTGTCTGAGCGATTGGCGCGAAACGGACGCGTCCGCCATCTTTTCCTTAAAGTTGACGTGTGTTAGATACTTTTTAAATTAAGTGCGGCAAGAATTATTCGAATTGTTTTTTTTGTAAAGAGGTGCATTCATATTAGTTTTATTTGTTAAATTCTTTTTTTTGTTGGTAGTTTATAGTGTAGTTTGAGTGTTTCTGTTAATTAGGTTTTAAAGGTAAGGAAAATGTTACATGTACAGTAAAATGTTACTTAAAGTGCAAGAGAGTGACCTAGCTGTTTCGTATTTCTGAATATATTAGCGAGATACAAGAAAACACGTAGGTAGTTAAGTTGCAAAACCAGTATCGTTTTGTCTAAAATATTTTAAATAGGGAAGTACTTGTTTCTTTTGGAAAATAATTATTACAAAGGTACGAAGCCGCAAAACAGCCTATATTAAAAATTGAATATTTTAATATGTTTAAATTTAGAATACCTACGAATAAATGTTAATTTGTTGTTAACAACAAATAATTTTATATTTTCAATTCATAGGTATTACTTATATTAAGGCATGCTCCTCTTCACTAAGATTTAAAAAATCTATGCAACATTAGACAAAACGGCAAAAAAACACGTTTGTTGAATAGGACCTCCCTTAAAGCCTCCCTTAAATTTTAATTTAATTATTTATTTTTAAAGTGAAAATATAATTAAATATTTTGTGAATACTTCAAGCGTCTACCTGTTGCTGTTATTAATATCGAGCAAAAAACTGCAAAAACAACACGTTTGTTGTATGGGAGCCCCCCTTAAATATTAATTTTATTAGGTTTTTAGTATTTGTTGTTATAGCGGCAACAGGGGGTCTAAAATGGCCGCTTTAGAAGAATTGTAATATGTATCCGTTATGAATCACGTTAAAAAAAAAATCTTTTAGAAATAAGAATTTTAAATTTTTAACGTGATTCATATAACGATTCTTCTAAAGCATCTTCATGAGATACAAGCTGGTGACAGACAGACGGACGAACAGTGGACCGAGTCTTAGTAATAAGGTCCTGTTTTTACCCTTTGGGTACGGAACCCTAAAAACTCCGCCGGAAATAAGAATGGATACGAAACGGAACGTTGGACTTATTAAAGTTATCCATGGAAATAAAACACTAGTAGAAAAAAATGAAAAAGCCACGAGTGTGAAATAAACTGCATTCTGAAATTAAATAAAAGTAGTGCGATAAAAGCCATGTTTTTGAGGAACTGTATTAAAAACGAATATTTTCACTGCTCCTATACAAAGATAAGGTTTTATAACGTATTCATATCTTGTAACCATGGATTTAAAAATTATTAATTTATTCAACTCACGCGAATTTAAGAGATTACGATAATCAATTAATCTGCATAGGTACTTAGGCTTGGGAATATAAAAAAATAATATATCGTATAAGTAGCTTAGTACTTCTTATTATGTCAATAAAATAAATAATATGTCACACGTGGCGTTTGAGAAATAAACGCTTAAACTGTAAAAGACAGGTAAAGATGAAAGAAGGCAATAAATACTACGAAGTATAAGTGTTGCAGTGTAACAGCAAGCTTCTTTCTTTTTAACCGACTTCAAAAAGGAGGTTCTCAATTCGATTGTTTTTTTTATATGTATGTACACCGATTACGCTGAGATTTATGATCCGATTTACGTGATTCTTCTTTAGTCTGATGCGGAATACTTAGTTGCCATTTCGTCCCATAAAAATTTAACATAGTTTGGGCCCAGTAGTTTTCACTTTATAACATTTTTTTACTTCAGTCGTGTGGTCTAAGCATAGAGTATACAGGGTGTAAAAGACCTCATCACGAAGCCGTCGACCAAGCATTCTGTACATCAAACTAAGTAACTTTACGCAAAAAATATTGCTGGGAAACGACTTTTTTTTTGGGGGTGAAAAATCAAGTTTTATGGTAGAACTCAATGTATCGCACTCAAAACATTGTGCTGATGGATGGATTGAATAGTACGGGGGTCGTGGAGGTGTTTAAAGTAAAAATCTTACATTAAAAACTTGTATCTAAAAAAAAACTTGTCAAAAAGTTGGAACTTTGACCCCCAATATCTCCGTAACTAGAAGGTTCCCAGGTATGGTGTAGAACAAAAAAATTATCGCAATGACGAGGAGAACAAGTATGTTTCGGCTTCGTTAAGAGGTGTTTTACACCCTTTATAACCAAAAAAGGGACTTCAAAAAGACATCAACGCGGTATCATGTTTTGTGTCATTTTATTACTTCAGTCGTGTGGTCTAATTGTATGTATGTATATTCACCGATTTCTCTCCCATTTTTTTCCCATCAAAATTCTTTTTATATTTGAAAGATTTTGGCAGTTTATATATGTTAAGTTCCGTTTATTGGGGATAAGCCTATTACCATGACATGTATTGTTAACAATGTAAAATAAATGCATAGCAAATATTATATTTGTATAGGATATTACAACTAAAAATGGACCGTGTTAAGCAGACAAGATCCAACCAGCAATTTGTCGAAAATCGAGTTATATATTATAGTAACAATCTACACATCGAACTACGCAGAAAAGATCCAAGCAGTCTCATCACTTACACCAAACAAACCTCTATGACACTACATGTACCAAAACACATTTAGCATTAAAAAAAAAATACAAAAAAGAAACATGACTCTTGGATCTCCGAAAAATGAAATGTAAGTATTATTTAGGTTTGATTCTTTCCGCAAAATATTTTTCTCAATCACTTTTAATGTGAAGTATAATATACCAAGCACCTCGGAACCTTCAAGCAAAATAGTTTTTTTGAATCTTGCTAATTACACAGGGACCAAGAGGTTTGATAGTTGATTGCATAATATGAAATTTTAGATTTAGTTTTAACAGACACCTATCTGGTAAGACCGATAATTTTTTTATTGTTTTAACTATGTTATGGACAATTATTATTTTTTAAATTACAGGGGAAACACATTTTACCACTTTGGAAGTGTCTCTCGCGCAAACTATTCAGTTAAGAAAAAAATTATATTAGAAACCTCAATATCATTTTTGAAGACAAATCCATAGATACGGGTTTGATGAAAAAAAAAATGTTGAGTTTCAGTTCTAAGTACGGGGAACCCCCAAAATTTATTGTTTTTTTTTCTATTTTTGTGTGAAAATCTTAATGCGGTTCACAGAATACATCTACTTACCAAGTTTCAACAGCATAGTTCTTATAGTTTCGGAAAAAAAAGGCTGTGACATACGGACGAACAGTCAGACAGACTGACATGACGAATCTATAAGGGTTTCGTTTTTTGCCATTTGGCTACGGAACCCTAAAAATGACGTGTAAAAGTGTTTGCAAAAACCTATTTGCAAAAGTAGTCTCCAGTCAATTTGGGTATTTTTAGGGTTCCGTAGTTCTGACAAGGAACCTGTCCGAGATTTTGCTAAGATACCGTTAGTATTAGAAAGCTGTAATTTTGTAGGGGTTATTCGCTGTTACACACCCCGGGTGTATCAAATAAGCCGACAAAGAGGTAAAATAAAATTTTGGAACTTATTTTTTTTTTGGGTAGCTCCCATAGGTGAAGTGGGGACGAATTATTTTTTCCTCGTCTACCCCATCGTCATGACTTAGGGGTCAGTGGATACGAAACGGGGCACTATTTTTAACTGCGACCAATTTCGAGGGAATGGTCAGAGTTCTAACCTAAGCTCTTATGTGGTCGGAGTTGAACGGAATCCCTTCCACATCATGGGCGTAGCCAGCCACGGGCTCAGGGTGGGGCAGCAGTCTAAAATAATATGTAACTAGCAAACTATACCCGCGGTCTTACCCCGGTTAATTTTTTCATACATAAAGGCTACACCCTATATAGCACCCTGTATCTATATAATTCGAATTATCCAAAACACTTTCTTATTACTCACCTAACTACACCACGAAATCTTCCATCCAAAAATGTGTCTTTAACTTCAGCCGTTTGGGTTCTGGGCTTATGCCAATTGGTTAATCAATCAATTTAGAGGTTTTTAACTATCTATAGACTATAGATAGTACTTTCAGGTACAGTAACTAAACAATTACACATAGGTATTATTGGTTTGATTTAATTTTTTTTTTGTGTCGATTGTCGAGTGTGAACTTTCTTACGGATGTTAAGTATTATAGAATTTAGTACCTAGTTTTTTTTTTTTAGGTTTGTTTATGTCCCTTACAGGTCAGAGCCAAGGTGGGGCAAGCGCCCCACCCTGCCCCACCGTGGCTACGCCCATGTTTAACATCGTTTTTACGACAGACGGTTAGACGGAGACAAAAAAACACCAAGACACTTTTAGGTGTTTTACACGATAGAATCGAGAAAATAAACAATTTGCGAAAATAACACTTTTTTGGCAATTTTTTTTTCTCAGTATTCCGTTACGTACACTCTAACCGACTTAGGGGTTGCTAATTCTACTTTTCGATTTCATTCTCCATTTACGAAATGTGAAACTTTAAAGTGCAATTTTTTTCTTCCAGTAGCACCCCCCCCTATCTAAAGCCTAACTGCTGGCTTGAAAAATCTGGAAAAAATCATAATGATAGTGCATTTCACGAAATTTAAAGGAAAATTATAGCGGTTAAGATAACTTTATTAGTTTAGCAGTAATAGTCGTTAAATATTTTTTGTTATTAAGTATAACCATTAACTCCTAATATCTTTACCACTAATTATATTCAGAATAAAGAACAACAGAACCGTTCTATATTGTGATAACGGGCAACTACGGAACCCTACACTGCGCGTGGCCGGTTTTTTTCTGGCACTCTTTTGCATTTTTCCAGTAAATAGTTAATTAAAGAAAACACGCTTGAATACGCACGTGCGTATTCAAGCGTGTTTCCTTTATTTAACTGTTTTAGCTATTGAATTATATTTTCAAAAAACAGCCATGATATGCAAATGCAAATAAACATTTGCACTCTAGTCTAGTCGGTAGACTTGTTTTGCGATTTTGGCGGTCTCTTCAGTCCTGTGCCTATAACTCTTGCCGGAACGCCCATACCGATCTGATCCGACTTCCGGTTCCTCAGGTCGCAGTCGCTTAACCAAGGGGATGGCGAAGTAGTCCGGGACGCAACGCACTGGATCAACTCAGGATGGATGAAATGGCGACAGGTCACTGGAACAACTTGCGACCCACGGATGCCCCTCAAGTTAAAGGGGAAAATATACAAGTCCGTGATTAGACCTGTCGTACTGTATGGATCGGAATCTTGGCCTGTGAAGAAGATGGAGGAAAAACGATTGCATGTAGCGGAGATGAGAGTGTTGAGGTGGATGTGTGGTGTGACAAGAATGGATAAGTAAAGAATGAGTATATTAGAGGAAGTGTGAAAGTGGAGCCTGTTACAGAAAAACTAAAAAGAAGTCGTTTGTCTTAGTATGGACATGCAATGAGGAGAGATGAAAGGAGAGATAAATGAGTGATGAATATAAATGTTGATGGATGGAGAGGGAGAGGAAGACCAAAGAAACGATGGATGGATTGTGTGAGGAGGGATATGAAAGAGAAAGGTGTAAATGATGCCGTGACGTCTGACAGGGGAGAATGGGAGAAGAAAACGTGGTGCGCCGACACTGAGTAGAAGGGGAGGAAGATGATATAGGTAATCCAGTCTCTGTTAATGATACTCACCATGTAATTGACTACGCATTACAAACGTGTTTCCTTCTCATAATTAATGATTACAAATGCCTACTTACTTAATCGTCCATAATCAATTACGTTATAGTGTCCCACTATTAGGAAAGATGATAATAATACAAGTGTTTATAATCACAGTCTTATCTAATGTGAATATGTGTTTGCATTTTTGTTTCTAAACATGTGGTATACAAACACGATTTTTTGTTAAAAAAATCCGATTGGTAGGTAGTTCCAGAGAAAACAAACTCAAGCCCTATCCCAATTCATTTGGGGTAGGCGCATGTCTTCTTCTTCTATTACTCGTCATCTCATCAGACACCTCTTTTCTAGTCATATCATCCTTCACACAGTCCATCCATCGTTTCTTTGGTCTTCCTCTACTCTTATAACCATCCACATTCATACTCAACGTTTTCCTCATCCCTCCGCATCACATGCCCACACCACGATAACCGATTACCACACAACTTTTCAGTCACCGGCGCCACTTTCAGACTTTCTCTTATGTATTAATTATTTATTTTACTCATTCGCGTTACACCACATACTTATCCCAGGGAAAACAAACTACCTAATCTGCTTTATTATACAAGGTGGCCTCGGAAAGATACCGTGACCTCGAAACACAAAGGGCGAAGAAGGAACATGGATGGGTTTTACTTAGTCAGTAAGTAAAAGTCTGACACTCGGGAGGAGTCATTTGATGATTTCCTATCCGAAAAAAAAGGTGTTTAAACAGACCTTCACGAAGCCGTCATGAAACCAAGCTTTCTACATGTACATCAAACTAAGTGATTCTACTCAAAAAATATAGCTGGGAAACGACTTTTCTTTTGGGTTGAAAAATCACGTTTTACGGTAAAGCTTAATGTAACGCACTCAAAACATTGTGCTGATAGATCTATGCGTTGAATTAGAGTACAGGGGTCAAGGAGGTTGGTCTGCTATGCAGACGACACGCTGGTGCTGGCACAGGGGGGGTCGCACGAGGCGGCGGCCGAAGCTATGACACGCGGGGTTGCGATAGTCGTTGAGAGGATCCGGCAACTGGGTCTCGAGGTGGCATTGCACAAGTCCGAGGCCATGTGCTTTCATGGGCCTCGGAATGCGCCACCTCCGGGATCCTTACTCACGGTAGGAGGGGTATCCATCGGTGTCGAGTCGACTTTGAAGTACCTAGGACTCGTCCTCGACAGCCGGTGGAACTTCGTGGAGCACTTCCGACGTTTGGCCCCCAAACTGGAACGGACTGGGGCTGCCTTCAGGCGGCTCCTGCCCAACCTGGGGGGGCCGAACGCCTCCTGCCGGAGGCTCTACGCGGGGGTCGTGCGGTCCATGGCCCTTTACGGGGCCCCGGTGTGGGCGCGTTCCTTGAGGCTGCGTGCAGCCCACTACCTGAACGCGCCCCAAAAGGTGGTAGCCGTAAGGCTGGCCCGTGGGTACCGCACGATCGCCCGCGAGGCGGCGTGCCTCCTTGCCGGATTGCCGCCATGGGATCTGGAGGCGATAGTCCTCGCGCGCCTGCATGAATGGCGCGCGGAGGCGCTTCGCCGGGGGGAAACTCCGCTGCCGCGACAAATTGTCGCTCAGCGGACAGACTTCCGGCGGAATCTCATGGCGACATGGAGAGAGCGACTGTCGCAACCCCGTGGAGGGCACGCCACGATAGTGGCGATAAGTCCCCTCTTTGAGGAGTGGCTGGAGAGACGCCACGGCGTCCTCACCTTCCGCCTGACGCAGGTCCTCACCGGACACGGTGTTTTCGGGAGGTTCCTGCACCGAATCGGGCGGGAGGAAACGCCCGGGTGTTTCCACTGCGAGGATCGACCGGAGGACACGGTGGAGCACACGGTGGAGGTGTGCCCCGCGTGGGCGGAGTACCGCCGTGTCCTCGAAGCGGCGATTGGCGGCGGCGACCTCTCGCGTCCGGCCCTGGTGCAAGCCATGGTCCGGAGCGAGACGGAATGGGACGCCGTCACCTCCTTCTGCGAAGCAGTAATGCTAGAGAAGGAGGTGGCGGAACGTGAGAGGGAGAGAACCTCACAGCGTCCCGGCCGCCGCGGGAGACGCCCCGGGCGTCGGGGGCCACCACGTGGCCCCCGGCCACCGTAGGCGCGGGCCTGTGGACGGTGGGCTATGGGCTAGCTCGCCGTCCGTCCGTCTCATGACGACAGGCCGTGTCGACGGCGCGTTCGTGTTCCACGCGCGCCTCAAAGAGAGTCAGCAAAAAGGAGGGGTCCGCAAGGACCGATGCCTGCCGGGGTTGCGGGACTATTCGAAAGAGATACCGTGGCCCCGGAACACAAAGGGCGATGAAGGAACATGGATGGGTTTTAGTCAGTAAAAGTCTGACACTCCCTCCTGCTCCGCCCAGAGCGGGAGAAGTCATTTGATGATTTCCCATCCGAAAAAAAAAAAAAAAAGAAAAGGGGTCAAGGAGGTTTTTAAAGTAAACTACCTAAAAACATTTCAAACTATTATTTAAAAAAAACGTGGGAATAAGTTAGAACTTTGACCTTCAATATCTCTAGCGTAAATTATGGTTCATAGCATGAAAAAATACCGTAATGACGGGTGACAAGTGCCTCTTGGTTTCGTGTATACAGAATGATGTTTTAAACGTTGTCAATACTTTAATTAAGGCCTATGGGGCCGACCATGAAATCGTGAACATAATATCAACTGCTAGTCAAAGAATTAAACATTACAGTCTCCTTTTATGTATTGGCTTTCATTTATACATGGGTTTATACCTATTAGATGAGTCGTAAAAACATATTGCAAAATTGCATTAAGATAAGGAAAAAAAAACGTTTATTTTTGTCTAGTGACTGAGACCTAGAAAGTATAAAAAACAGGTAAACTCGCTAATAACTTAGTTGCCGAAGCGTTAAGGAAAAATAAATTAAAAAAAACAATGACTTTTCTGAGGTCACTTTGTTCAAATGTCAATGAGTCTTAGCAGGTAATAAGCTACAAGTATTCGTCAGAATTATCTTTCTTGGCCCCGATTACGAGCTCGAGTCATGTGATTTGCAACAAGCGACTCGTGCGCGCGATTTTATGCAATGCCATGCATGACCTGCCATGCTATGGTGACTTGTTAGACTATGGGTCTAACAGCTAGACCCATCGATTTATTTATAAGTACATGCCCTGTCCGTACCTACTTAGAGCATATTCACACGGCGTATTTTTTCGACGCAAGAGACGCGCGTCACGCGTTATTATCGGTCGATAATGTCTGTTTTTAGTAGGTACATTCTGTATTAGGACGGCTACGAAGTTACACACTGCTGCGATAATAATGACGCAATAGAAGTAGGACGCTTGCGTTTTTGCGTCCTGCGATATTGCTTGCAAAAATGGTGAATCTGCCCGACATTAGGTAAAAACCTTGCCAAAAACACGAATACGAAATAGAATTATAGGACGATAAAAGAGTCGTCATCATCATCACTATCTTTTAACCGAAAGACGTCCACTGCTGGACATAGGCCTCCCCCAAGTGTCGCCACATTGACCGGTCCCGTGCGACTCGCATCCAGCGGATTTCCGCAATCTTCACCAGGTCATCGGTGCACCTAGTGGGAGGCCTTCCAACGCAACGTCTTCCGGTTCGCGGTCGCCACTCCAGAACTTTTCGGCCCCATCGGCCATCCGTTCTGCGAGCAATGTGCCCACTGCCACTTAAGTTTGGCAATTCTCCGGGCCACGTCGGTAACTTTGGTTCTTTTGCGGATGTCTTCATTTCTGATTCGATCACGCAAGGAAACTCCGAGCATAGCCCTCTCCATTGCCCTTTGGGTGACTTTAAGCCTTCTTATGAGGCCCATTGTGAGCGACCACGTTTCGGTCCCGTATGTAATCATTGGCAACACACACTGGTCATAGACTTTCGTCTTGAGACAGTGCGGTAAGTTGGACGAGAAGATACCGAGCAGCTTCCCGAACGCTGCCCAGCCGAGTCGGATTCTACGATTGACCTCTTTCTCGAAGTTAGACCTACCTAACTGGACCGTTTGTCCCAGGTACACATAATCGTCTACAACTTCGAGTGTAGAGTCTCCGATCTTGATAGAAATGGGTGTGACATGGGCATTCGACATGACCTTGGTTTTGTCCATGTTCATTTTAAGGCCCACTCTTCCGGAAGCTCTACTGAGGTCATCGAGCATTGTACTGAGGTCCTCCATGGTCTCAGCCATGACCACTATATCGTCGGCAAACCGAAGATGAGTGATGTACTCGCCATTGACGTTGATGCCTAGCCCTCTCCAGTCCAGAACCTTGAAGACATCCTCCAGTGGCGCGGTGAACACTTTCGGAGATATGACGTCTCCCTGTCTCACACCTCGCTGCAGGAGGATAGGTTCCGAGGCTTGGTCCTGAAGTCGGACTGATATGGTGGCGTTTTTGTACAAGTGTTTGTTCAACACCTCGATGTACCGATAGTCGATTTGGCACCGTTGGAGAGACTGCAGTACAGCCCAGGTCTCGATCGAATCGAAGGCTTTCTCGTAGTCCACAAACGCTAAACAGAGGGGCAGGTTATACTTAGAAGTGAGATGGCCCTATAATTCTTCAACCGGGCATTGTCACCCTTCTTGAAGAAGAGTACCACCACACCCCTGCACCATGCCTGTGGCGTTTTCCCTCAAGTATGACGGAATTAAACAGCTTCTGAAGGGCCTTAAGTACCGGTTTTCCATCCGCCTTCAGGAGTTCAGCCATAATTCCGTCATCACCCGGTGCCTTGTTGTTTTTGAGTTGCTTCAGAGCCATCCTAATCTCGTACAGGCTGACGTCCGGGATGTCTTCGGTATAGTGTCGGGTCAGTCTAGCTCTTGGGACGTTTGCTAGATCTACGACGGGTTTACTGGTTGACGTGTACAACTGTCCATAGAAGCTCTCGATCTCCCTCAGAAGCTCCGGTTTGGCGGATAAGATCCTACCATCTTCGGTCTTCAGTTTCGTGAGCTGGCTTTGCCCAATAGCCAGATCTCTTGCAAATACCTTGGATCCTTTATTCCGCTCAATCGCGTCTTTAATACGCTCGGTATTAAAGCGGCGGAGGTCGCTCTTAAAGGATTTAGAGATCCGTCTATTGAGCTGCCGGTATTTACACGCCTCGTCTGAAGACTGCAGGATCATCTCACGCCGCTCCTTCATGAGCTTGAGAGTGTGATCGGAGAGCTTCTTGTTCTGATCTGTACGACGTGCCTTGAAGAACTTAGACCCGGTCGTATGGACAGTTTCCACGAACCCATCGTTGTATTCGTCCACTGAGCTTCCTAGGCACTCGAAACGGTTTTGGAGTTCAAGCTGAAAGCTGTCGGGGTTTTGGATTTGGATCTGTGCTGGATGGAGCGTAGACTTCATCAGTCGATCGATACCTTTCAAGCTTGATATTGATGTTCAATGTGCCTCTTACCATGCGGTGATCGCTCCCGGCTTTCACCGAATTGATCACCGAGACATCATTGAACATATGCTTCTTGGTTGACATGATGAATTCAATCCCATTTCTAGTTGCACTATCGGGGCTCTGCCAGGTCCACTTCCTGTGCTCACACTTTCTGAAGAAGGAGTTCATCATATAGAGGCCCTCCTTCTCCACAAAGCTAGCCAGTTGGTGAACCCGGCGATTCCGACGTCCAACTCCAAATTGCTTCACCTGCAGCTCATCCCCGTCTGTCTCGTTTGCCCAGTTTCGCGTTGAAGTCCCCCATGACAACGGTGAAGTGAGTTTTGGAACCATGCATGTCTTTAGAAATATCCTCATACATGGTCTCCACTTCGTCGTCGAAGTGTGCCGAGGTCGGGGCGTAGACCTGTATGACCTTCAGCGAATATCTTGAGGATATCCTGAGTATAAGGTACGCCACCTTGGTCGACACACTCTCGTTGTTCACAAAGGACTTGTGGACGATAAACCCAACACCACCCTGGGACTGCCGGTCACCCTCACAGAAATAGAGCAGGTTGCCGGATTTCAGGATTATTGTGTCCTCCCCCTCTTTTCGGACTTCGGATAATCCCACAATACTCCATCGCAGCCTGCTCAATTCCTCTTCGAGTTCCGTTATCTTCTCGTCGGTCCGGAGTGTGCGCGTGTTGTACGTTGCCAGGTCCAGTCGTTGGTATTGGCAGCCGGATCCCTTCCGGAGATTCTTCGCACCCCTTGCCACGCCGTAGCCTCGACCAATGCCGTAGTCGAGGTTAGACGCGCTAATCATTTGGGGGTTTTGCCATAATCGCCACGCTTGGCAGGCGGGTTGGCGATCGCAGTACGGTTGTTACAAAAGCACAGAGAACGCTGCTGCCCATTCTCTGGTAAGTCCATTAGTCGCCTGTTACGACACCCACGGGAAGATATGGGATGGTGCTATTCTTTACGTCCGACACCATACAGACAAACACCATACAGAATAAAAGAGTAGTTGTGTTTAAGGAATAGGGACGCATTATCGCATAACGTATGCGATATTATCGACCGATAAAAACGCGCCTGTGTGGTAGAGCCTCTAAAGAAGTTTTGTCATTTGTTTTCTCCGCTGTAGCTGTAGCAAGACGCGACATGCAGCTTGAACTTGTAGGTCGTGTTTAAGGGGTAAGGTAGTCCAAGTAAGTACTCGGAACTCTGAATCACCTTTCTTAGAATGGAATTGTGCGGTCGAAATTATGGAATTACCTGGTTGGGACTGTTCATATGCTTGGGGATTTTTAAACTATTTACGTAGTAGGTAAATGCCCCAACGGGCACCGGACAGATGGTACAATTTTCGGATCAGATTTTCATCCAACATTTTTTTGACCATAATGATCTACAGGATGTTGATACCATGTGTGATCCCAAGTTTTTACCGTAAAACAACTATTTCCCAATATTAAGAAGACTGATAAAATAAAATACCTGGGTATTATAATAGACGAATCCCTTTCCTTCAAACAACATATTATATGGAAGCTCTAAATAATAGAATTCGTAAGCTGATATTCGTATTCAAAAAACTACGATTTATTACAGATCCAAAAATACTTAGGCAAGTATATTTTGCTCTTTGTCAGTCAATTCTAACTTACTGCATTACTTCATGGGGTGGGGCAAGTAAAACTCTGTTATTGCCCATTGAAAGAGCTCAAAGAGCTATTCTCAAGGTGGCTACTTGCCGCCCTTTCCTTTTCCCTAACCTCCTGTATAAATCTTGTGAAGTATTAACAGTTCGACAGTTATTTATTATGAGCACTGTACTAAAACAACACGCAGCACTTCCATACAGCACTGAATTCACTAAAAAAAGACGGAAAGATATAGTTTGCCCTCAAAAAAGAACAAAACACGCTTTCACAGCCAAGTTTTATATGTACCTCGGACCGCTACTCTATAACAGGCTAAATGAAAAAGGAAGCATCTACTCTTTAAATCACAATAACTGCAAGAAAATCCTTAAGGAAGCTCTTCAAACTATGTCCTATGAAGATACAGAGAAGTTATTACTTGTGCTAAAGTAAATATTGTCCATATTATTGTTATTTTTTAAATTAGCTTAGTTAAAATAGTATAATTTTATATACCTTTTTACATTGGTACCAATAATATTAATATGATTTATGATTATTTAATAAATTAATGTTACCTCAAAGCGCCTGAAACACAGGATTACCTAGTTCAGGCTCAAAGCATGGGTGAACTTGACATAGATTTAAGAAAAACTGTAAACGTTTATTTTTGAATACAATTTTATTATTTTATTTTTATTATTTTATTTTCATTTCTTGAAAAACAACACGTTTTCCTTATTATTAAAAAAAATGCTTTGCTTTTTTGCTTTGATTTTTATCGGAAATCTTTAACTAAACGTGCATGTTTAATAACATAGGTATCTTAGAACAGGAAAATTGCATCAAGTAAATACATTGTACATAGGTAGTAGGTACGTCAACTGACTTAATTATTATCATTTCATCAGGTCTGACAACTGCAGTCCAACATCAGCCGTATTGCCCCGAAAATAGAGATCGGTAGGTATCATTTTGACAGACTTGTCAGTTACATCAACCTAAAAACAACTATAACGTTACTAAGTAAAATCTGTGTGGTTTTTTTTATCAAAAGACCATCTCAGACACTAATCAGCATAGTCCTCATGATGTGTGAATTGAGCAAGATTATGTCTGGACTTCAAAAGGGACTACAAGTTTGTTTCGGCTGTTTCTTCTCAGAGTAGTCAGATACGAACCACCAGCCTCATCTAGTTTTTAAAAAAGATAACGTGTAAAAGTGTTTGTAAAAACCTATTTGCTTAATAACCATCATATACTCGTATCATTCATTTAGAACTGTGATTTGACAGCGATGTACTATCGAGGACACTCCCGCCTGATCACCACTAAGCTAATTTTTGCTTCCACTTACAACATAGAAACGCTCTCTAGCCCCGCCCCGTTGACTTTGTGTAGAAATAATTAATGAAAAGATACCGATCGGTCGAGCGCACTGACGACGCACGCCAAACGAGAGTTATTGTTATTTTGCGCGCCAAATTGACGGTTTCCTAATAGGCCTAAACTTTAAGGGGGCGTGGCTCGGCGCCTCCGCATGATTTAAGCAAAAAAAATTTAAACTGATCAGGCGGAAAAGACGACTGTACGTAAACTGTTGAGAAAGGACAAGCACAATAATAGGTATTGTACTTAATTAATGTTAGATATCATAATATTTTTGCAGGACGTTGATTTGATAAGATAATATAATTAAATTATAAAAAAAGCAAGCCGTGTGACCGATAACATTTCTCACGGAAAAAAAAAAACAAACAAATAAACAGCTCAAAACTACTTATTTCATGCTTCTAGATCCAGCGGGTTAGGTTGTGCAATATCTGTCAGTGTTTTAGTACATTTTGATACAATTAGGGAAACTTTGTTATTGCAGCCGAGGGTTAATTCACACCTGAGCCGCAGGCGAGGTTGTTATGGAGCCTAGAATTGCAGTAACAAATGCCTACGTGTATCAAACGACGTTTTTCAGGCTCTTTCGTCAACTGATTCCGCTCATTTGGAGCGGGATCAGTTTACAAAATTATTATATAGTAGATTTGTTCCGCTTTTCAAAGAAATAAAATAAAAGAACGAAAGTAATTTTGGCATCAATTATTACGAAACTACGATTTAATTAGGTTAGGTTCTTTTCCGTGCTTCGCCAGTTTGAAGGAGAAGCAAAGGTATGAAGCCGCTAAACCCAATGACCGCTTTTAAAGGAGTTTGACCAGTTTTTTGGGACAAAATGACGTCGGAAATATTCGCATGGGTACTATAGTTAATGCACGGGGTATACTCAAAGACTTTAGGTCAACAACCTTTCCAAATTCCGACCAACTTTATCAAAAGCTAGCTTATGCCCGAGGCTTCGCCCGCGCAGAGTTCGATAATTGTCCCACGGGATCATACTACCGGGATAAAAAGTATCCTAGGGGTTAATCCTGGTCATAAGCTATCTGTGTGCTAAATTTCATCCTAATCTGTCCCGGAGTTTTTGCGTGAAAGAGGAACAAATCGCCTTTGTAATATTAGAGTGATTCTTTGCAACTGATTTTAAATTTCAATCTGCTCCTGAGTGTTTGCGGATCGATTATCGAACCCAATACATGACGTCACGCCTGTAATACCCGAAGGGTTTGGCAGAGATGTACCTAATAGTACACCCACATTTCGCCAATTATGTTAAAGTCCCATGTAATAGGGCGTGCCTATTGCATCCAAAATTTCAAATTCAGTATTTTAGCAGTTGAGTGTTTTAGCGAGCCTAAAGATTCTCCACAGCAGCCCACCGGTTAAACTTCGTATGTTTACTTAGTTTCGGTTACGAAAAATGTAGGAGGATCCTATTACACTGCGAAAGAAAATGCAAGGCAAACAAAATGAATGGGGCAGACCTCTGCGCGCTTATCTTGCGTAGCAGTGTAGATGCGCGCGGAGGATCTCTGTGTGTCGTCCATATAAATCATCAGCGACTGCCTATAAAGGGTGTAAAACACCTCTTAACGAAGCCGAAAGGCACTTGTTGTCCTCGTCATTGCGATCATTTTTTTGTTCTATACCATACCTGGGAACCTTCTAGTTACGGAGATATTGGGGGTTCCAACTTTTTGACAACTTTATTTTAAATACAAGTTTTTAATGTACGATTTTTACTTTAAACACCTCCACGACCCCTGTACTATTCAATCCATCCATCACCACAATGTTTTGAGTGCGTTTCATTGAGTTAAACATGATTTTTCACCCCAAAAAAAAAGTCGTTTCCCAGTTATAATTTTTGCATAAAGTTTGATGTACAGAATGCTTAGTTGACGGCTTCGTGATGAGGTGGTTTACACCCTGTATGACCTCCACAACCCAAAAAATACTGAGTAATACGATACCCCTGATAAGACTGGTTGTCAGACTTTCGGGCCACTACCAGTAACTGTCAAAGATCTACAAATGACCGCCATCACCAACGGCTTAACGTGCATTCCGTGCCACGGAGGAAACTCCGTATGTTATTGGTGGTTACCCATCCACGGACCAACCTATGCTAGCACGGCTAAACCTAAAGATCAGCCCAAGCGACTGTTCTTATTTACTTTAGTTTACGAGCAAACGTACACGCTCATGAAAAAGCGTCTCGGCTTATCTCGAGTTGCGCCAAAATGACCCGAACATCGATTCACCGATGGATGATAGACCTCCTCCGCAATACTTTTCTGATTAATTTCGTTGCGAAATCCTAGACAGTAAATTGTTTCTCTGGGACTTTGTCGAGCGGTCAAGCTTCGCTTTTCTGGTGGTCGCCAGTGTCGCCACTGTTGATTCTGGCTTTCAGGAGTTGCTGTGCTTAGGAAATAAGTGTGGCTGGATTGATGGATGATTTCTATCATCCATTAATCAATCTGTATATGAAAGACGTTCACTGCTGGACACATAGGCCTCCCCTAAGTGTCGCCGCATTGACCGGTCCCGTGCGACATGATAGAATATGATGAACAGAATTTCCCAGAACCAAATGAAAGCCGAGTCATCATCATCTGCCTAGCCTTTTCCCAACTATGTTGGGGTCGGCTTCCAGTCTAACCGGATGCAGCTGAATACCAGTATTTTACATGGAGCGACTGCCTATCTGACCTCCACAACCCATTTAGTACTGGGTAATACGATACCTCTTGCTAAGACTGGTTGTCAGCCTTTCGGGCCACTGACTATCTGTAACGACTGTCAAAGATCTACAAATGTCAGCCGAAACCAACGGTTTCAGAGACACGGAGGAAACTCGGTATGTAGGGTTGCGTGGTTTAACCTGAAGATAGACCCGAGCGGCTGTTATTTATTTAGCCACGAGCTGAAAGTATGAAAGCCGAGTATAATACTATAGTAATTGTTTCGGGACGTGTTTGTTGTCCAACATAAAATACAAGTGAGTTATATGCATCTAACGTACCTATTCACGTGAAGGAATGTATTGGATGTATGTGATTCATAAATGATTATGTGTGTGATTAGATTACGGCAGCGTATGATCACTACCGCGTGTATTGCAGCACGTGGGCAGTTTGTCTGTTATTTTCTCTATTAAATGTTTGCCCACTTACCCAGAAGATTTTTTATCAAGCATATTTAGCATCAGAAAGGAACGAGAAGCAGTGATAGCCTAGCGATGTGCAAGTGGTATGACTGTTGAACTACCAAGTCATAGGTCTCGGGTTGGAACCCAAGACACGCACCTCTGATTTTTCGAATTCATGTGCGTATTGTATAATTATCACTTGCTTCGGTGACGGAAAACAAAGTGAGGAAACCAGCATGCCTGAGAGATATATCTCGGTGGCATGTAAAGCAAAGTCAGAGATGACGGCATAAAAATCTAGCTGGCTAGGCACTAAACCACACGATAGGAAAGAAAGCATAAAAACTTGATAGCTGAGCAGGTAGGGCGTAATGAGAGAACGCTAAAATTATATTTAAATGAAACCAAGGTTACCGACGAAGCCCGAAGAATTGCCAAACGTATGTGGCAGTGGGCAGGGCACATTGCTCGCAGAACGGATGGCCGATGGGGCCGATAAGTTCTGGAGTGGTGACCGCGAACCGGAAGACGATGCGTTGGAAGACCTAGGCTCCCACTAGGTGGAGCGGTGACAAGGTTGCGGGAATCCGCTGGATGCGAGTCGCACAGGACCGGGCAATGTGGCAACACTTGGGGAGGCCTATGTCCAGCAGTGGACGTCTTGCGGCTGAAATGATGATGATTTTGATGATAATAATACTATGAAAAGTTTGGGAGTGGAGCTCTTAGGGCAGGTGCCCACTTTCAGTTTACAAATGGGGCTAAAATCTTGCAACCGGCAGTTCAGCAACGTTGATTTCCATCTTATCGTATGGAGCCTGCAAAAACAACCATTATTAGTTAATTGCAATTAGCAGGTCAATTGTAGAGAGCAGCGGTGGCCTAGTGGTGGCGGCCCCGACTTACGAACAGTAGGTCGTGGGTTCGAACCCAGACAGGCGCATTTCTTTGTGTAATTTATTTCATCACCACTGCTCTCAAAACGGTGAAGAAAACATCGTAAGGAAAACGGCATGTCCTAGAACCAAAAATTCGAAGACATGTGACATCTACCAATCCGCACTGGGCCCGCGTGGTGGATTATAGCCCATTCCCTCTCGTTGAGAGAAGGCCGTGTCCCAGCAGTGGGCACATTATAGGCTGATGATGAGGTCAGTTGTAGGTTGTATGTTGAATAAAATATGCACAAATATGGCTTGAAAGAGAATCATTAAAATCATCAATACACTTACAATAGGTACAAGTTTTAAGGCCTGCAACTCTAAATGCAGGTTTCTTTATAAATAATTTGCTTTAGCAGTTTGTTCAGGTATCAACTTACCTAAACTAAATGCTAAAGGGAAATAACGAAACAAAACTCAAATCCAGATTACAATTTCATCAAACATTTAGAAATATTCGATAAAAACTCGATTAATTGTCGATTCGTAACACGGTTTTCTGATTGGTTATCAATGTAATATATGAGTGTTCGTATATCTAAAAAATACCTGTTCGTATCTAGAAGAATAATAACTTACATAGATTGTAAAAGTTAATCCTTTAAAACATTGATTAGGTAGTTATACTATGGACTGACCCCCCAAAAGGGCTTGGAACGTTCCTTTGAAAGTAACTTTGCTACCTACTTTAGCTAAGTGTTGGTTACTGTAGCAGGCATAATCAAATTGACAAAAAGACGCCAGTCAAGCCCGCCACACTATTCCCACTGTACCTCCTGAAAGCCAGAATCAAGAGTGGAGACCACCAGAAAAGCGAAGACAATGAAGCTTGACGAAGTCCCAGAGAAACAATTTTACTGTCTTGGATCCCGTAACGAAATTAATCAGAAAAATATAGCGGAGAGCCAGCCGCGGAGGAGCATGGGCGTAGCCACGGTGGGGAAGGGTGGGGCGCTTGCTCCACCCTGGTTCTGACCTGTAAGGTACCTAACCAAACCTGAAAAAATAAATTATCTAGGTACTAACTACAATACTTAATATCCGTAAGAAAGTTTCACACTCGACATTCGACACAAAAAAAATGCGATCAAACATATGTGTAATTGTTTACTTACTGTACCTGACAGTACTATCTATAGATAGATATAAACTTCTAAATTGACTGATTAACAAATTGGCATACCTACGCCCAGAGCCCAAACGGCTGAAGACACATTTTTGGATGGAAGATTTCGTGGTGTAAGTAGGTGAGCAATAAGAAAGTGTTTTGGATAATTCGAATTATATAGATACAAGGTGCTATAGGGTGTAACCTTTTTGTATGAAAAAATTAACCGGGGTAAGACCGCGGGTATAGTTTGCTAGTTACATATTATTTTAGACTGCTGCCCCACCTTGAGCCCACGGCTGACTACGCCCATGCGGAGGAGTAGGAAAAAACATGATGTCACTATGTCTACATCTCATTTTATCTACTCTCCTTTCGCAGGTATGCTGGAAGAGATTTCTTTAGAAATAAGCATCACCTTTGTACCTATTTTTCTATTCCTTTCTTCTTTTCTGTATTTAGTGTGTAGGTAACATAAATCGTTAAAAAAATAAATGATTTCTATTCTCTCCATATCAGCAGGAGATAGAACGAAACAAGGCCAATAGGCACAAAGGGACGTTTACAACTGAAATAGGCGGATTATACGGATAAATATTATCATTAATGGGTCCGAAGTTGGTTAAGAAAAGTTGGTAAAAAAAGTACCAAATGAAGAAGTAAAATCTAAATCCTGCATCTGGCATTTCAAATTTATAAAATTGAAGTGTCTGTTTGTAATTTAAAAAAAAAACAGCTTTTACTGAAACATTTTTAACACTGCGATCAAGAAACAATGACCTAAGTCAAGTTTCTATCGATTTACAAAAGGAAAAATGTTTGGGTCATGTTTAGAAGTTTTGTTGATAATTTCATATCTAATAATTATCAATTTAGTATTAAGTCAAGGTTGTATATATAAATGACGTACGTATTTTTTCACTTGTTGGTATCTACTTTCGAAATAAATCCATCTTACTTAAAAAATGTAGATAGAATAGAATAGAATAGAATAATCATTTATTCGCTAATGGACAGCAGCAACACAATAGAGCAACACATACACATACATATAACAACAAACAGAACAATGAATTAAACAGCTCAACTGCGCTGAGCATGCCCTTAACGAAAAGGTAACCAACTCAGCATATGCTGGGTGTAAAACACTCAGCGCTGGTTTTCAGTAGGCCCCCGCAGTGACACACGGATGAGGGTAGTAAATAAATAATGTTATTCTATTAAATGGGCGTTTCTAAGTGTGTAATAAATAAATAATATACAATGAATATTTTTTGTCACAGAGGATAACATAATTAAGATGATTAGATAAGTTGGTATCCAACACAAGAGTTGAACTGTGTGTTTGTTACTTACTATTTCATAGTAACAGCTGCATTGGTGCAGCTGAACCGATCTTAATATTAAAAAGGACTATTTTATTAAATAATTTAATCATTAAATTCATTAATTACAAATTATCTGTGAAATCTAGACGAAATACATTTATTTACCTATCTCAAACTAGTTGTCGCACGCGACCTTTGTCCACATGAAATTATATTACATCATTATTGAATCAGATTTTGTTAACAATTTCAAGGGTTTTAATTTTTTTTGCACAGAACCTTAATCGTTTTTCTAAAATAAAACTAGCCATAGTTACTCCTTATTAAATAACATGGGCTATCTCGGTTTAGCCGTTTCAGAGAAAAAACTGTAAAACCCTCCTCCTCCTCAGTCGTACATTCTTGGTCGTGATTGAAGATGATGCATTTTTTTCTTTAGATAATGTAGCCCTTGTGATGCGCTTTCGCTTGTTGCGGTCTTCAGCGTCTCGGGAGGTTTGGACTATGGACGTCTGTGTTGCAGCTTTTATAAGGTCTGTCCAACGCGTAAGTGATCGACCGCGTGACCTCTTGCCTTCTACTTGCTCCTGGACAACAAGTCGTTCCATGGAGCGTTTATTTCGAACAATGTGGCCGAAGTATTTGAGGATTCGCATCTCTGTACTGTCGACGATAACCTTTCCTTGATCCTAAGTTCTTCCAAGATCGAGACATTGGTCCGAAACGCTGTCCAAGGGATCTGCAGCAGTCGCCGCCAGCACCACATTTCGAGTGCATTGATTTTGCGTCGGTCTTTGAGGCGAACCGTCCATGTTTCTGCGCTGTACAGAAATATTGGAAAAACCAAACTTCTCATCAGGCGGACTTTTGTGGCTTTGGTGATATTATGATTGGCCCAGACTCTTTTGAGCTTATCAACGGCAGATCTTGTGATAGTGCATCTCCTTCGAATCTCATCTTCACACCCCCAGTGTTCGTGGTTGTGGAACCAAGGTACACATAAGATTGAACAATCTCACAATTGCCAATCATATGGATGTCAGGTTGGTTTAGTTCGGCTCGGTCCACGATCATCATCTTGGTTTTATCTCTGTTCATTGCGAGTCCGAAGGAGAGGCTCGTTGTCTCTAGCAGTATCGACAGGTGTTCCATATCTTCCTTTGTTTGTGTCATCGGCGTATCTCAAGTTAGATGTCTTCCGGCCTCCCACCGAAATGCCTTTGTCCCATTGCTGTAAAACAATTCTCAAAAACGCACTCCGTATACGTATTGAATAGGAGTGGAGAGAGTATGCATCCCTGTCGAACAGCAGCATTTGTCTGAAAAGTTTTCGAGTCAACATCGTCTATCCGAACAGTTGCAGTTCCGTCCTCATAAAGTCGGCGTATGATACCAACTAGATGGTTAGGTACTCCCATTTGTATGAGTACGTCCTACAATTTATCCCATTGAACGGTTCGAAGGCCTTGCGAAAGTCGACAAAGCAAATATAGAGTGGGATATTAAACTCTCTAGACTTTTCTATTATCTGTCGAAGAATTAAAATCTGCTCCCTTGTCCCTCGACCCTTGATGAATCCCGCTTGCTCTGGAGCTATTTCGGGATTCAGAAAAGCTTGCAGTCTGGTGTTGACGATGTGAAGGAGAACTTTGCTGGCGTGAGAAATTAAGGCAATGAATCTATAGTTGCTGCATTTCTTCGTCGATCCCTTCTTATGTAGTGGTATGAACACGGAGTGTGCAGTCATGAGGCCATTTCCCGGACTCCCAGACGCGATTACAAATAATATGCATCATATCGACTCCGCATTCGCCCATTGCTTTGAATATTTCTATGGGGATGTCATCAGCTCCTACAGCTTTGTTCCTTTTCAGGTGATCAATTGCGGCACGAACTTCACTTTTTAGAATGGATGGTTCCATAGCATTATGTGATGGTGTGCTAGTGTTACATGCTGTCATTGGTGAAAAGTTTCTCGCAGTATTCTTTCCATACGCCCACAATATCCTTAATTTCTGTTACGGTGGCTCCATTTGAATCCTCTATAGCCCAGGTTTTAGGTTTGAATTGACGGGTTATAGTACGAATCTTCTTAAATAAGTCTTTAGTTTCGTGGTGTTCTGCATTTTTTCCAACTATATACAGATGTTTTTCAGATTTTTATTCTGATCTCTGCAAGAAGAAGATGGAATCTGTGCACTCATCGAATTCAAGTCCTGGACAGATGCTCCCTTAGCCTTCATTTCACGATGGCGCTCTACTAGGCGCCAAGTGTCGTCTGACATCCAGTGTTGATGTTTGCCTTTAATATGGGTAGGCTGTGTCGTACGTACAGTCTTTTTTATTTGCTCTTTTATGGATTGCCAGAGTGAGTCGGGGTCATCATTTAGTGCTAATGACTTCCATGTGATACTATCGGACGACAGTTGGTTTATAAAATCCGTTCGATCTACTATGTCTAGCTTGTTATTAGTTTTGCGAGGAATGGAGTTACGTAGCCTAAATTGCAGGTTGCATACAAGAAGTTGATGATCCGATTGACAGTCAGCTCCGGGCAGTGTGTGTGCGTTCATAATTGAACTTCGCCATCTAGATCTTATCAGTATATAGTCAATTTGGTTCCGGTGCCTTCCATCAGGGGACGTCCAGGTGTACAGTCGTCTGTGGTGTTGCTGGAACATTGTATTCGTTATGGTGAAATTGTTGTACAACCCAGTTTTATTAAAATACTACCTTCTCAGGAACAATTGTTGTTTTCACTTACTAAAAAAGTGTACTGTGGCACCATTTTGGAAAACTAATGGACAAAGAACGATCAGTTCTGTAATGTTCACGACCCGAATGGCGCAGCGGTAGTGAGGCTGCCTTACGTTCTTAGGGTCCCGGGTTCGAATCCCGGTCGGAGCAAATGTTTGTGTGATGAGCATGGGCATTTGTTTCCGAGTCATGGATGTTTATATGTATAATAAGTATGTATTTACAAACAAAAAGTATCTATGTAGTATATCAACTATCTGGTGTCCACAACACAAGCCTCGTTGCTTAGTGTGGCACTAGATGGCGCTGTGTGTAATGTCCAGCGATATTTATTTATTTATTTATTTTATTTATTAATTTGCACGACAAGTGTCATACATTTATTTTGAGAAACCTGCCTCGAAAAACGAGGGTGTTTCAAGAAATTTTCAGAACACCTTTAAGGCGCTTATTTTTCAAGGCAGATGTACATTTTTGACTAATTGGTTTTCAAAGGATACCTACCTATTTCATTGATGAGCTAACAGAAAAGTATCAGTTTAACATCCTGAACGGCGTAGATTTCTCATAATCAGCACTATAGGGTGCAGAGGTGACAAAATTTCAAAAAAAACTTTTAGAGTTCGATTTCTCAAAAACCACCCAGTATAGACCCCAAGTTATCGGGGTCAATTAAAAAACAAGGGGCGTATTACCGATCGGCCCCAAGCGGCGAAAACCCACGCTACGCCACTGAGATAATTATATTTGAATTCTGTGGCACGCCCATTTTGACATCACTCTTTTGTAGAGTTGAACGCGGAGCAAGAGCATAGGATAAGGAAACTAGTTTAAGAAAACAACCCCTAAAAGGAATTAGTAAGTAAGTAGGTAGTTGGCACGAGCAGAACCGAAATCAACAGTCGAAGTTGCGAGTAAAACATTTTAGCTTTTGATAAAACTCATTAAAGTACTGAATTTCCTGTTTTTACCTGATACAGCAGGTTGTGGGACTCCTGGCTATATAAAAACAGCCACACGGTTCAATCTTCGGGGTTAAACGACGCTTGCCGAGATCGGTCCGAGTATAGGTGACCATCCATTACATTTTACATGCCGAGTTCCTTTTGTGCCTCGGGAAGCAAACTAACCCGTTGGTCCCGGCTGTCATTTTGTAGATTTTGACAGTCGTTACGGGTACTTAATCAGGAGCCCGAAAGTCTGACAACCGGTCTTACCAAGGGGTATCGTATTACCCAGTACTACAGTCAGATAGGCAGTCGCTCCATGTTAAATACTGGTATTCAGCTGCATCCGGTTAGACGTGAAGCTAACCCTAACATACTTGGGAAAAGGCTAGGCCAATGTTGATGCTCTTGTTAATAATACTTTAGATAATGCTTTTCCGGTATGTAAATCTTATCTTCAACAATAAAACCTACAAATTAACATACGTGGGTAGATCTAATGAGTCGTCATTTAGGTACACAACACGTTATCTTATTTAATATTCAGTGATAACTCGAGAATCTCAAGTGATATCACAATATTCACAAAACAAATGCAGTGTGTGTCCAGATAGCATACGGTATGTACCTATCACTTACTCTCTCAGTTACAAAGAGATTTAAAACACTTATAGAGAGGACATTGGGAATATTTTCGATCACTCATTTTGTTCGATGAATTAGGATAAAAAAAGTCGAATAAAGTAAAAAGTGAGTAGAAACATTTCTTTGTATGTCGAGAATGCTGTACAATTTATCCCAGAATGAGTGATCTCCTTTTGATACCGAACATTTTAGATTTTGACACACGAATGCTCTATTACTATGTCGTGTAGTAACAAGTATTGGATAGCGATTTTCTTCGTCTTGTCCCGTCTATCGCTTGTAATTATTTGAATATCTTTGCTCAGTTAATTATACTTAATTATTTTCTATGACACTAGCACGAGTTCAATATTGAACATGTTCGTTTCAGATAATAAAATGTAATATTTACTGGCAGCACTGCCTGTCTTTTGGCACGGGCTAAACACTAAATCAAACAAAGGTCACCGACTTCGAAGCTTGACCTTTGTTTGATTGATTTGGTGTTTTTGTCACCGGCTTCTGAAGCCGTTAAACCGTGAAGTTATTTTTCACATTTTTGTGTATTTTTTTTTGAAGTCTGTTTTCTTTATTTATCTTTCCTACACTTCTTTTTTTTAATTAGTAAATTATTAAAAAAAAATAACAAAATAAGTATTTCTAAACAATAGAGCAGGGTAGGAGGAGCAAGGTCCAAGTTACCGTCGGTTGTTAGAGCTCCTGAGACAGACAGCCCACCGGACCTTGGACACTTGGACCCTTATTGTTTTTATTTTGATGGATACTGTAGTTTTAAATATTATATGAACAGTGTTATATTTAGGTACCTAATTTTAAGTTTTTTTTTATTACTACGGGTTATTTTCGTACTGTCCATACAAACCAAACCGCAATGCTTTAATAGCCCCTATATTTGGAGTTAAAAGTTCGTAGATGCCTTTCGAACAACAAGCTTGTGTTAAAATACTTTATCTGTTATTGCACCTACTGTGTATTATCTCTGCATCAAAGTCAAAGTCAAAATTGTTTATTGCTAATCCATAATGTACAATTACAGGTGGTAAATAAAAACATAGAAACAATTATGGACCCTGTCGGGCACAGCTAATTTAGTTAGTAAATCTGTAGAGAGGAAGACCGCTTTTTTACTTTTCAGTTTAAAATATTTCATATCCTATTAAGTATTTCATAATCCTATACATTTACTTATTCTATTAATGTTATACTATCCATTATTATCAATCCATTAATTTCTTATATATATAATTGTATTTAAAATTGCTTAAATGTTTAGTCGCTTGAAAAATGGTCATTATTTATAGCATCGTAAAATCAATTTCAATTTAACACACACAATTCACATTGTGTTTGTAATAACGACAATTATCACCCTAAGGTAGACTGGTAGAAAATGCCCAATGCATTAAGTCCGCCTTTGTACATTTTTTTTTACTTGTGCATAAAGTTTTAATAAATAAAATAAATAAATACTAAGTTGTAACAACATAATGTATAGTTTCCTTTTACTGAGGGGGTGTCCATTAATTACGTGAGGCAATTTTGTTTTCCGTCCCCTTCTCCCCCTTGGTGAGATGTCGTGACATTTGACTTGACTCCCTCACTCCCTCTGATGTTACGTGAGATTTAGCGTTAGATTTATTTAAAAAAACATAATTCTGTTTTCATTAATGTTTTTTTTATTAAATATTATCGTGTAGGATTTAGCCATATTTTAGTGGAGAAACATGTTTACCTACCTAATGAGTTACCTAGTTTTCACGCAATTTTTCACTGTTTCTTGCGGGAAAATATTACGTGATATTTACCCCCTCTCTCCATAACAAAAACATAATTCTGTTTTCAGTGAATGTTTTTTTATTAAATATTATCGTGTAGGATTTAGCCATATTTTAGTGGAGAAACATGTTTACCTACCTAATGAGTTACCTAGTTTTCACGCAATTTTTCACTATTTCTTGCGGGAAAATATTACGTGATATTTACCCCCTCTCTCCCTCGTGAGATTGGGTGAGATTCGACAAGACCCCCCCCCCCTAAAAGCCGCACGTAATTTATGGACGCCCCCGAACCTGCTATGAATGTTGCTATTCCGAAATAAAAGTTTTTAGTATTATGATCTTTGGAAAATTATGATTGAAAAATCGAATTCAAAAACCTTCGTAACGTTTCCTCCGCGCGCCACGTTGTATGGCAACGCTTAGCCTATGGTCAAAGTAAAAGCCAGGCCTTGGGTCACGGGAAGTGTCCACTAAGCTTTTTGAAATAGTCAGAGTGATGATCTTTATTATTCCTAACAGTAAGGTTGCTTTTGGTTTGCTGTTGTCAGAAGTATAATTAGGTATGTGAAATAACTGTACCTATCGTATTAATAATATTATACTTTATTGGCAATTGTTTTTTAAACAATGGAAGGTGTAGCGAACGTATGGCGCGTGGCGGTTGTGAAATTGAGAAGAGTGTTTGAAAATAGTGGTTAGTTTGTAAGATTAGAACTACCTGTGGTTTTCAGTGACATAATTCAATTTTTATAGTGTTTACTTTAACGCAACGTATAAACACGATTATTCATCGCCGTTCTGGAGCAAAAAAAAAAAGTTCCCAATTGTTCCGAGTTCGATGATCGAGTTTATGGCTTTCGGTTCCAGAACGACCTAAAATTAACGGTGTATAAAGTGGTAGGGTCACCGGCACTAAAACCGTCATGATTGTATTCAGTAGGTTATTCATTCTGAGCTAAAGATTTATCTTTGGTTTAAAAAAAAAAAATATTGGAGGAGGCCTTTACTTTGGTCCTTGCAAAAGAATATAACTAACAAAACTTACAACCACATTTAATACAATAAACTAACCCACTAACACATTCTCCTATACTAGAAATTAAGTTAATATTGGTGTCGATTCTGTTGTGCACAAACTAAACTCAATTTAGGCTATTGCTATCTTTTACTAAAAGGCAGTGCAAGAAAAGGACGGCTATAGCTATGAACTAAGAGAGAGATGTCAAACTAGTCTATGCCTTGCGCTTCACTGTGGTTTTAGTTAGTCGACATGTTTTTACGTGCAACCTTCATTTGTATGAAAATATTAGTTCCAACTAATTTTGACAGCTCTAAATTACGTCCGTCTCTTTCTCGTTTTATTAGGGAGAAAAAGATAGCAATAACCTAAATTAAGTTTAGTTTGTGCACAACAGAATCGACACCATTGTAAAACAAGCAAGGAATAAATAGGCCTTTTCCATTTTTATTTTTTTATTAGTTCCATACATTTTGACCGTGTAGGTATTGCCCTTTTGAAGGAAACTGCAATTTGTTTTTTAAGCCGATGAAAAATGTTTAAGGGCTCAGAATTATGTACTGAATACATGGTGACCGTTTTAGCGTCGGTGTTTCCACCCTGTATACACATAGTAGGTCCTGAAAGAATTTTGTTACGATCCAATTTAAAAAATTTCTAATTGGTTGTAATTTTTGACTGAAAAATCCATCATAATCTGCCTAGCCTTTTCCTAACTATAAAAATGATTTGTTTGTTCAAGAAATACTCAGAGAGTCATGACAATAAAATCAGATGGTACAGACGCACATTAAACGACCCGAAACTGTAAAATTTTCCCAAACAAACTTAAACCTAATACTTTAGCGATAAAATTGAAAATCTATTAAAGAAATTTGACAGATTGTAGTAGTTTGGCGTGCTAGCGTCTGTACCGTGACTAATCTGTACTAACCATTGTTCTTCTTAATTACTATAGAACGGATTTGGTCGCGCTAGTTAAGTATAAAAAATAGAGTAAGTACCTACATCCATTGTTCAAAATTACAAAGTATACAATTTTTTTTCTACATTCACCCCTGCTTTCCTGTTCATCCCGTTTTAGGGCTTTCGCAGACTATAGTCACGACTGTCTTAAGGCAGACTATTTGCCCTACTAGTGCGAGCGAGACAGACTATTTATTCCCTTTAGCAATAACATATTTTAAAAAAAGTATAATCAAGTGAATAAAATATAGTACTAATTGTTAGCATACCATATTAATTCTAAGTTTTTTCTCGATTCATCCCTGCTTTTGCTGTTTATCCATCAATTATCTCTAATCTCTATCAATATATCTAATATTATATCTAAGCTCTATCAATTATTACGATTACCTAGTTACTTACAACTTGTGTAGGTAATAGCATCCTCCATTTTACTTTTACTGTTAATACTTTAACTGTTTATATTAGTTTTATATTCCTTCACATCATGTTAATTTAAACTTGTTAATTTTAGTTATAAGACATAAATCTTATAGTAGTGTACAGTGCTTGTGGCACATCTAAATTATGTTTATGGGGCATGCGGTGCTAACCTATAGGAAATTGTTACACTAACCTTAGATAATGGTAGATAATTACTCGAAATATTTACAGTGTAAACAATTGTTGGTTGGCCATTATAGGAAAAATAAAAATAAAGGATGTTTTTTTTTCTCGGTGTCTTAATCCTCAATGGATGTTCTCCGCCGTGGGGTCGGCCGGCGCGGCGGAGGGGTCTGTCAGACTAGACTCACTGACTAAGGCCCGTTATCTATACTTAGGTAACTTACTTAGAACTGACAGTTAATATGCCACGTCTCGCAGCTATCGGTGTTTCTATAAACCAAGTTAGCTTGAAATATCCTACGTGCGTAACCTAACCCGCACTTGATTCATAGAAAAATCAAAAAAAGATTTTATGTGACGTGTTGTTTGTAACTTGTTGTCTGTAAGCAAAATGTCAGAGATAGCAACCTATCGAAACCGAACAGCTGTACCTAAGTTATTGAAAATAGCCGTAAAACCACACGGTGTTCGTCCTCGTCACAATTGTTTTTTCCACAATCACCCAAGCATTCCTCCTAGCTTAGCCCCAGCCACACATAGGCTGCGCCAAAACACAGCACTGTATGTATACGGCACCTAAACCGTAACAACAATAAAAAATAAAGTTAGTATCGCTCGATAAATGTGGATACAAAATCAGAAAACCGAATAATAGCCACACCCATTGTGTGCGACAGAGTCGACGGACAATTAATAGCTACAGCCATTGTGTGATTGTGTGTGACAGAGCCAACGGACAACAATCACTTGAGTTTATTGTTGTTTGTTAATAGTTTACTCACTAGTATGTACATACGCGCATTGTTGAATGTCAAGGAAGTCAATTGTTTACCTGTATATTCTAAGAACCCGAACCTCGCTTCCCTCCTTCCTTCTGTGGTTCTAAGAACCTACCTACTGTTACTGTTAGACTATGTAATCCCACTGCTGGGCAAAGGCCTCTCCCCATGACTTCCAAATTCTTCGATCCAGGGCCAATGTGGACGACTGGTTGTTGGTTCTGTCCAGCTCGTCCCGCAGTCTCCTGCGAGGTCTACCGCGTCACCTTCTAGCTGCTGTGTCAGGGTTCGTGGTTATTTTGGCCCACAACTTTAACATTTTTGAATTCAAACGATAACTGTTATTGTTTGAACTTTCATAGAGATTTAATACAACTGTAATCATCATAATTATACTTATGCCTATCCGTTTCCCAATTTTGTTGGGGTCGGCTTCCAGTCTAACCGGATGCAGCTGAATACTAGTATTTTATATGGAGCGACTGCCTATCAGACCTACAAAACCCAGTTAGTAATGAGTAATTCATCAACTCGTCCCACATGCCCACGGCCCATTTGGGACGAGTTGATGAAAATCAAAATAACTCGGTATGTAATGGGTATATTAAAAATGGGTATGGGATAGCCATCCACAAATTAACCTAAGTGTGGCTTAACCTGAAAATTGATCCGAACAGCTGTTATTTTTTACACACGATACTGTACGATATTTTTGTAAATATCGCAATTGGCGTAGCTTGCCAATTTGATAAATAAACAAATCATTTCCTCGTCTGCCTAACATCGTCATAATGTTCATCATGTTAAATTGAGAACAGTGAAAAAAAATGTATTGCAGCGACCGCGAACCCAAGTAAAATGGGACGAGGTTAGCCTAAGGAGGGAGGGGGTAGAACGGAATCTCACCCAATCTCACGAGGGAGAGATTATCCGGAAGAAACATCGTAAAATTGCGAAGACACTGAGTTTATTTTATTAAACATGTTTCTCCACTAAAATAAATCCAATAATGTTTAAATTAGGTAAATGAAAGTAATTAAGCAATTTTTTTTTTAATGAATCCATCACATCTTAACGTATTTGTACTTAAATAATCATTTTGAAAAATCTCTCGTGAGTTCGGAGGGGCTGCGAGGGCCAAGTCGAATCTTACGACTCAAACTCAAACTCAAACTCAAAGCATTTATTTCAATTAGACCATTACGGCACTTTTGAATGTCAAAATTACAAATAAAAAACAAAGCTACAGTCCCAGACACAAGGCATAATAACTTGAGAAAGTACTGTAGTTGCCCATTCCCTAGCGTAGATCTCTATGGAGAAGAACGGCATCAAAGACATCCTCACCAAGGGGAGAGGGAGCTTCGAAAAATCGTCAAAATCGACAGACGTAATTTAATGGACACCCTCTAAGTTCATCTACCTGACAATAATTTCGGTGATCCCAAAAAATCACCAGATCACTTTTTTGTTTCATTATGTTCCATACCACGTCTAGATATTCTCGTTTCACTAGCTAATTTATTTTGACTCTGTATAACTACTTCTTCTGCTTCTTCTAACTCTATTTTTCTCTCTTTACAGATAAAATGGTGCACACCAAGTTAAAATACTTCTCATCGACACACAGAGACTTCGTGCACTTATAAACAGGCAGTTTAACAATTTAACATTAATATTAATTTATTACAACAGTAAAGTGATATTAGTTCTAGTCAATATTTATTAAAAACTATTTTAAAATGGATAACTCCGATCCCGAAGCTAAACTGTCTGACTCGGTGAGTGTAATTAAAATTATTTATTAATTTTATTTGTTTTTTCAACAATGAGTACATTATACAGGCTGTCGAGGGTCGTGGAAGTGTTTAAAGTAAAGTTCAAACATTAAAAACATTTATTTAAAAAAAAAACTTGTGAAAAAGTTGGAACTGACCCCAATATCTCCGTAACTAGAAGGTTCCCAGGTATGATCTAGAATAAAAAAATATTACTTTGACGGGGAGAACAAGTGCCTTTCGGCTTCGTTAAGGGTCTTTTACACCCTTTCTATAAATATTGTTATTTGTTATAAAGGGTGTAAAACACCTCTTAACGAAGCTGAAAGGCACTTGTTCTCCTCGTCATTGCGATCATTTTTTTGTTCTACACCATACCTGGGAACCTTCTAGTTACGGAGATATTGGGGGTCAAAGTTCCAACTTTTTGACAAGTTTTTTTTTAAATACAAGTTTTTAATGTAAGATTTTTACTTTAAACACCTCTACGACTCCCGTACTATGTAATCCATCCAACAGCACAATGTTTTGAGTGCGTTACATTGAGTTCTATCACAAAACATGAATTTTCACCCCAAAAAAAAAATTCGTTTCCCAGCAATAATTTTTGCGTAAAGTTACTTAGTTTGATGTACAGAATGCTTGGTTGACGGCTTCGTGATGAGGTCTTTTACACCCTGTATATTGTTTTCTTATGAAAACAATTCAAGCTTAGTCTAAGTGCCCCATCACTTTTAGAAGAGCACTACAAATGCACTTTAAGAGTAGTTATTATGAGTTTATACAGTTAAACAACGAAAAAAGAAAATCTCCCACGAATACATGTAAAGATGTCGACTTGTGCGCTCTTAACAGGCACTTTTCTTTTCCTCCTGTTTCTCTGGACCTAAGCGTTAAAGCTTCAACTTTATTTGAGCTCTCTAACTTGCCGTTTCCAAATTGTACACTTTTTAATTTTAATCCTGTTTCTGAAGACGTCGTCAAAAAGTCCCTTTTCTCTATTTTCTCCTCTGCTGCGGGCCATGACAATTTGTGTTCGAGAATGATAATACCCATTATTTCAGAGCTGCTCCCCATCCTTACTCATATTGTTAATTTTTCCTTATTCTCTGGTAGATTTCCGTCAGCCTGGAAAGAGGCTCACATAATACCACTTCTTAAAGTTAGCAATCCTTCTTCCTTATCCCAGTTTAGGCCCATCTCCATTCTTCCTTTCCTTTCAAAAGTTCTCGAACACATCGTTCATGGTCAAATTTCCAGATATCTATCGTCCAATGCTCTTATTTCTCCATTCCAATCTGGTTTCCGTACTGGCCACAGCACTGTTACTGCACTCTTGAAGGTTACTGACGATATCCGCTGGGCTATGGACAATAAATCTCTGACTGTTTTAGTGTTACTTGACTTTAGTTGCGCATTCAACTCAGTGGATTTCGACATCCTTCTTGGGATCCTTAAATCTTTTAACTTCTCTGCCTCTACGATAGCCTGGTTTGACTCGTATCTTCGGGGTCGCTCTCAGTGTGTCCGCCAAGAAGAGGTCTACTCTGACTGATGTGATCTTACTGCTCGTGTTCCTCAGGGTGGCGTTCTCTCTCCTCTTCTTTTCTCTATATTTATTAACATTGTTACCAAGGTTATCTCCTCCAGCTTCCACCTCTACGCAGACGATTTGCAGGTGTATAGACATTTCTTGCTGGCTGATGCGGAATCGGCAATCAATGCCATGAATCATGACCTGGAAAGCATCTATCAATGGGCTAAGTCGTTCGGCTTACAGATTAACCCTGCTAAGTCGCAGGCCATGATCATAGGCAGCAGATACTACCGCACTGCACTTGACTTATCATCTTTGACTCCTTTATCTCTGGGCTGCACGACCATTGCGTATACTGATACAGCCAAGGACCTTGGTGTCTTAATTGACAGCAATCTTTCTTGGCGAGCTCAAGTGAATGAGGTTAGTCGTAAGGTTCACTTTTCTTTTCACTCGCTCAAATCCTTACAGAGCTTCTTGCCATTCAAAACCAAAATTTACTTAGCTCAAACTCTGATTCAGCCGATCATTGATTACGCTGATGCCTGCTATTTGGATGCCACCGAGGAGCTGTTAAACAAGCTTGAGCGCTTACAAAACCTCTGCATTCGTTTTGTGTATGGTCTGAGGAAATATGACCATGTTTCTCACTTCCGCAAGGAACTCAAGTGGCTCCCTATCCGTCTTCGCAGGAACACTCGAATATTATGTCTCCTTTACAACATCCTTCATAACCCTGCATATCCCAGCTACCTGCGCGATCGTTTTTCCTTTACCCGTCCTCCCGATGCTCTGTGTAGATCCCACCTCAGGCATCATCTTAATTTCCCATCCCATAAAACCGAACTGTATTCCTACTCCTTCTCTGTTCACGCTGTACGTTTGTGGAACTCACTTCCGCCTAACATTCGAGATTCTAAAACTTTATTTCTCTTTAAAAAACAAGTCAAAGAGCATTACCTCTCTTCTCAGTAATATTCTTCATATATATATGTATGTATATGGGTAAATATTTACAATATATTCTTATTTTGTTATATGTGTATGTATTTGTATGTATGTTTATTATTATAATTATAGTTTTGTTTTAAGTTTAAATTTAATTTTTTTTTGTCTAACTTTTTCACACACTGTGTCTACATTTCTTATCCAACTTTCCTCTCGCAGGTCTGCTGGAAGAAATTTCTTAAGAAATAAGCAGTACCTTTGTGCTCTTCTGTATGTAAATATATTGTCCTGTAAAGTATTTTGTGTGTACATAAATAAATAAATAAATAAATAAATAAAAAATAAATATATATGGCCCGGGCAACATAAGCTACATTTTAACCGACTTCAACAAAAGGAGGAGTCGATTTCACCTTGTAAACCCTAAATTTAATTAGAGCGAGATTTTTCAGTAGTCAGGCTTTTAGTTGTAGTACGAATATCCGAGGCCCATTTGTACCACAAATTAATAAACTACGTTTAACGCTAAAAGAATATATAAAACTGCATCACATCATCAGTTTCGGTCAATCGTTTGAATATGACAGAAAATAAATAATGATTTGATGTTGTTAAATGTTTTACAAAAATAAATAGTTTTAATTTCGCGAAAAATATCTAGTATGGACGCTGGATACAGCATCGCCCTCTCGCCCGTAAAAATAGGCATTTTGTTTTTGGAATGGCATCTCACAGGACAACCTATGAGGCTGGGTTCTGCTTTACCGAACTATCCTGTGGGTGCTTTCAGTCTGTTTACACCATTTATAATTAGCACGCCATACACCAAAACCTACAGTGTGTAAAAGACCTCATCACGAAGCCGTCAACCAAGCATTCTATACATCAAACTAAGTAACTTTACGCAAAAATTATTGCTGGGAAACGACTTCTTTTTTGGGGTGAAAAATCATGTTTTGTGGTAGAACTCAATGTAACCCACTCAAAATATTGTGCTGATGACTGATGATTGACTAAGACGGGGGTCGTGGAGGTGTTTAAAGCAAAAATCTTCCAATAATAACTTGTATTAAAAAAACACTTGTCAAAAAGTTGGAACTTTGACCCCCAATATCTCCGTAACTAGAAGGTTCCCAGGTATGGTGTAGAACAAAAAAATTATCGCAATGACGGGGAAAATAAGTGCCTTTCGGCTTCGTCAAGAGGTGTTTTACACTCTTTATACTCGACACGTGTTTCGGGGGTATCCTCAGGAGATGTCAGGAGAGGTTTTGTGTTTCTATTCCCCCGTTTTACGGTAGCTCTAGTACCTACTCTTTTGCGCCACGTGATCGTAATCTCAGAAGGATTTAGAAACTTCTGAACTTTTGGTCAGTTTTATGGGTTTCGTTGCCAAATTGCTTGAAAATCTCAGATCATATTCTCCATCTACTTATCTATGAATCTTGAACCTTATTTATTTATTTATTTATGTACACACAAAATACTTTACAGGACAATATATTTACATAGAAGAGCACAAAGGTACTGCTTATTTCTTAAGAAATTTCTTCCAGCAGACCTGCGAGAGGAAAGTTGGATAAGAAATGTAGACACAGTGTGTAAAAAAGTTAGACAAAAAAAAATTAAATTTAAACTTAAAACAAAACTATAATTATAATAATAAACATACATACAAATACATACACATATAATAAAATAAGAATATATTGTAAATATTTACCCATAAACATACATATATATATGAAGAATATTACTGAGAAGAGAGGTAATGCTCTTTGACTTGTTTTTTAAAGAGAAATAAAGTTTTAGAATCTCGAATGTTAGGCGGAAGTGAGTTCCACAAACGTACAGCGTGAACAGAGAAGGAGTATGAATACAGTTCGGTTTTATGGGATGGGAAATTAAGATGATGCCTGAGGTGGGATCTACACAGAGCATCAGGAGGACGGGTAAAGGAAAAACGATCGCGCAGGTAGCCGGGAATATTCGAGTGTTCCTGCGAAGACGGATAGGGAGCCACTTGAGTTCCTTGAGGAAGTGAGAAACATGGTCATATTTCCTCAGACCATACACTGTAATGTGTATGTCTTTTATGTTTTTTTACTTACATTTTTGGATATTATTAACCTGAAAATTTAAGCATTCGTCCTCCCTAGGTAGCTTCATGGTCATTTCTTGGAGGCTTAGCAACGGCTTTGGCCTTTTTACCTTCTAATTCATGTTATTTAAGTTTTTATCTTTATTAAATCTTTGTTTACTTTTGTGATGTCAGTTAGTGGCAACCCTAGTTTTATTTTTAATTTATTGCTGGAGCTAGTTGTAGGTTGTATAGGTAAATCACATCGACCTCATTCGATTTTCTTTTTAATAATTTTCTAATTTTAAAATATAAATTATCTGGAGTTGACAGGAGCCTGGTGGCGAAATGGGCATTCTACGTTCAGAGCTGAGAGCAGAAACATCTCTGGGAAGCTTCATAAAAGTTTATTTAAAGGGCAGTTCCCCTTATTCTTGAGTTTTAAGTCGGCCTCTCTCCGCGCCGCACCCTCACCTAGAACACCTGGAAACCTTGCTGCTTGAGCTGCACAAGCCTGATGAAGATTTGATGCTCCTCGGCCCTCCTCCACGGTCGGAAGACAGATGTCCTCGGCCCTCCTCCTACGGCCTGAGGATTGACGGTCCTCGGCCGTCCACCACCGTCTGAAGACGGATGCCCTCGGCCCTTCTCTACGGCCTGAGAGTTGATGGTTCCTCGGTCCTCCTCCACAGTCTGAAGACGGACGTTCTTCAGTTATTTATTCCATTCTGCGTTCATCTTCAGTATTTTCCGCCAGCTTCACTGGCATTAGTGATTTGAGTAGCTCCAGCTTTTAGGTTAGGATCTTTGTTAATAAATTCTTATAACTCGTCCCCTTGTCAATTTCTTTTAATGGTGCTCCCCTCCAGACTGAAAGTTAGGTAGGTGAGTGCTCAGAGTGACTTTACAGTTTTGTGGATCCTACCCAGGAAATTGTAACGTTACAACACAAAACGAATGCAGAGGTTTTGTAAGCGCTCAAGCTTGTTTAACAGCTCCTCGGTGGCATCCAAATAGCAGGCATCAGCGTAATCAATGATCGGCTGAATCAGAGTTTGAGCTAAGTAAATTTTGGTTTTGAATGGCAAGAAGCTCTGTAAGGATTTGAGCGAGTGAAAAGAAAAGTGAACCTTACGACTAACCTCATTCACTTGAGCTCGCCAAGAAAGATTGCTGTTAAACCTTAATCATCATCAGCACATTTACTCAAAGATTCGTAGTTAGTAGAGGACAGATTATATGCAACTTGAAATCGTCGAAATATTCATGCAGAAATGCATTATAAATTCTCGAAATAAGCACCAAAAGTGTCAATATAGGCAACATAAAATTGATAACGCACTACAAAATAAAGTAGTTGTTCTTGAAATCTTTAGTAATCGAGTACTGTTCCAAATTTTTTTTACATTTATTATTTAGAATATTTTTTGAACTAGAAACCGATAGTTCTAAGTAAATTACATTCACTGAGGTCAGTGGACACATTTTTCTTAATTAAAGGTAAAATGAAGAAAAAAGCCATCATAAATAGCATACATAAATATGCATTTATTTGCATATAATCTGAAATCGGAATCTAAAAAAAAACAAAAAAGTCCCCCAATAATTTAAGTTATTTATAGATATCGTTCAGATTATAATAATCGATTAGGTAATTTACTTTTGATCTACTTACAAGGAATCAAGCCACTTTCACAATCAAAACAGTCATTTGTAAAGTAATTAACATACTATAACAAGATAAGATTTTAAGTTAAACGATTAAATGCTACATAACAGCTACCAATTTTTGTAATTTATCAACGAAAACAAAGTGATAAAATAGGTACCTACATAGTACATTTTGATAAAAGTGGAGAAATTTTGTTATTTCAAACTCAAACTCAAAGCATTTATTTTGATAATAGTGGAGAAATTTTGTTATTTCAAACTCAAACTCAAAGCATTTATTTCAATTAGACCATTACGGCACTTATGAATGTCAAAAATACAAAAAAAAAACAAAGATACAGTCCCAGTCACAAGACAACTTGAGAAAGTACTGTAGTTGCCCATTCCCTAGCGTAGATCTCTATGGAGAAGAACGGGCAAGAAACTCCATGGACACTGGTTTTTTTTTGCTTCAGTAAACATTTAATTCTTTAATTAATTAAAACAAGAACTATATATTATTACAAAAATAAAAACTAAAAGTAAGGACCTCCATATATACAACGACGTCAATAAGCGTCAAAGTACTCCTCCGCATCGCTGTCACTCGGAAACGTACCCAGAAGACTGGCAGCATTGCCACGTTGAATGGCAATGCTAATTCTTTGGCCAAAGAAAAAGCCAGCCCTCTGGTCACGCGAAGTGTCGACCAGTCGGTAAGAGATTTCCTTAAAAGGGAGACGCGCACTCGGACCCCATGACCCGAGCGTCTCGACCCCAAACGGCTCAAAGCTGTAGTTACCAATAAGGTTACAGTATTTGCGCCGTTTGAGGATCTCAGCAGCCGCAGCAGCAGCGCCTACACAGCCCACCGTGCTTGCAACGTGAGAAGGCGCAAGGGTGTCGACACAGGTTGCGTCCCACACCAAAGGCCTACCCACGTTCCAAGGCACCAACGTCATGCCGTCCGGTCTCTTGCCATCGTCACGCACCAAGCCGTTTTAAATCAAAATATTGTTACAAAATCTTGGTTACATCATTCATGTTGAGATTATAGATATATGTGAGAACGATGTAGAAAGACGTGCAAATTATGAGCGTCCAGAGTAAAAGATTAAATCAACAAATTAAAAATAAAGTAATTAAAATGAACCGTGGCAGCTAAGAGATGACCAGTCCCAACTGACAGCGCCCGATCACGAACATGACGCGTGTATCGGCGCCATTCAACTCAATGAAACCATATTGAAGGGAACTAAATGACCCGACACACCCGCCACCATCAGCAAGACATTTAAGTGAGCATGACATTCTCTCAGCCACCAAGGCATATTCAAGTCAATGAAAGATAACTAAATGTAAATGGTGGCTGAACAATACAAAGTACTCACACATGTGCTATGCAATTATATAATACTAAGAACAACTGACTACTGACTACCTTCCATTAGTCTAGTAAATTAAAACTAATATGATACCTAGTACATAACTAAGTTACAAATTTAACTAACTGATCACTATAAATACCTTCATAATATTTATACTTTAAAAAGGACAAAATAATAGTAAAATTAAAATTTTTAAACCCCCGACACACAAAAAATAAACTCAAAAAACTAACAAATAATATTTTAAACCATTATAATTATTATCGTCACATATATTATGTAAGTTCAAATATTTTTATTTTCCAAGCGTCGTCGCGTCTGGACCGCTTAGTGAGAAAAACAGGTGTAGTCGCAGATTGCAATGCAACAAAAGAATTTCTACGAAACTCTAACAAACTTCAACGTCGTCTGCCTGCTTAGCGGTCCCCTGACGGAGTCAGGTGTTTTTTTTGCGAATATTGGCGTTTTGAGGTTAGGTTACATTAATCAGTTTTTATCAGGAATGGTGCATTATCTTTTCATGGGAGTGGTACTAGGGGGCAAAGGGGACCCATTCCCCCCTCCACAGCGTGCGAGGTCTCGTACATCGCACAATTCGACAGTTTACAATCTCACTAGACAGATTACAATCTGACGGGTTTTACAATATGACGCTGACATATAAGTACACTGAAAATACACACATCAACACGGTCTAGGGATATTTCATACTCAATTAAATAACTCGAAAAGTACTGGCCGCATTGGAATCTTTTATACACCGATTTGTTTGTAATTTATCTCAGACTAATTCCAAATTCAAATTTTTGAAAATTCTTTTGTTTCGGTGGCATAAAAATGTCTTGATGTATAGGAGAGGGAATTTTCATTTGTGCGAAATTTAGAAAACAATACGAATTACGTTTAGTTACAGCTTTTTTTCATTTTTAAACGAAAGATAAAGTTAAAATTGAGGTATTGTAGCCATGCAACGCCGACATTTGACGAGGGCGGAGATGTTACGAGCTGTGGGAATGCTGGAAGCTGGATCTGTTCAGCGTAATGTTGCTGAGGCCATAGGGACCCATCAAAATGTAATTTCAAGATTGTGGACACGCTATCGTGCCACAGGTGAAGTAGCGGAGAGGCACCGGGGGCCAAGTCGCATCACTACCCCCAGACAAGACCGATTTTTGCAAATTACTGCGCGAGCACAACCAAATGCAACGGCGACTCAATTGGTCCAAAGGCTGCGAGTGGAACACCAAGTGCTTGTGAGTGACCAAACTGTAAGAAGGCGACTGTATGAATCAATGCAATCTACGCTCTCGTAGACCACTCCGGGTCCCACCTTTACGGAGAGGCAATCGTGGACGACGATTAGAATGGGTTCGGAACCACGTGGACTGGGGCCGTGACCAATGGTCTAATGTGCTGTTCACGGATGAATCCAGGTTCGGCTTCTATCCAGATTCACGAAGGACGCGTGTTTGGCGAGTTCCTGGACGATGGAGCCGTCTCCAGAACCCTCAGGAAGTTCACCCATACCAAGGAGGAACAATTATGGTTTGGGCAGGAATTCGTCTTGGAGGACGGACGGATCTCGTTTGGGTGCGGGGCAATATGACGGCAGAACGATACGTCCAACAGGTGCTGGGGTCCGTAATCTTGCCCCACAGAACACAAATGGGGCAAGATTTCCTGCTCATGCACGACAATGCCCGGGCACACACGGCGAGAACGGTAGCAGTTTGGTTACATACACATAATGTTAGGGCCTTAGACTGGACTGCTCAATCGCCAGATCTAAATCCCATTGAGCATGCGTGGGATATGCTGCAAAGAAGAGCTCTGAAGGAAGTTCCTGAAAATCTGGCTACAGAAGATCAACTTTTTGCGCACCTCAGAAGGACATGGGACAATATTCCGCAGCAAGACATTGACAACCTTGTTCTGAGCATGCCGAATCGTTGCCGATGTGTTATGAACATCATGGGCGCTTTCTCAGACTACTAACTTCAAGTTTATAAACACAAATTAAATGATTTTTCTATTTTTTTTTTCAGTTTTTACTCACAAATTAAAAGTTCATTCATATACGGTTTCCGTCTATGCTTCATTTTTTTTCCATAAAATCCTGAAATTTTAATCTATACCTTAACCATTATTAAAAAATGGTAGAATATTAAATAACGTATCTTTTAAATATATACATGTCATATAAATAATTAACACATTGATAGTAATTCGCTTTTTTAAAAATATCCCTAGACCGTGTTGATGTGTGTAATTAAACAGTTTAGCACAGATTACCGTATTTATACTTAACTACGCATTTTGATCAAACTCGCGTGAGATTAGGTGGGGGGTGAGGGGTCAAGTAAAATCTAACAATATCGCACTAAGGGGGGAGGGGGCGTTGAAAAATCGCCAAAATAACCTCACGTACCTAATTAATGGACGCCCCCTTACTTCCTGATAATTTAATTTACTATTGGTGAAAAATTGTTAAAATCGCTCCAATAGTTTCGGTACAAACAAAAAAAAAAAAATGTTCATAACACGCAAGCAAACCACGCTATTTATTTATTATTAGTGGTTTTTTGCTTTTGTTGTAAACAATTAGTGGTTTGTTTACATTAACTTACTATTGGTGAAAAATTGTTAAAATCGCTCCAATAGTTTCGGTACAAACAAAAAAAAAAAAATGTTCATAACACGCAAGCAAACCACGCTATTTATTTATTATTAGTGGTTTTTTGCTTTTGTTGTAAACAATTAGTGGTTTGTAACAAAATTCCATAAAAAAGTGAAATATGGATGAAAGATCAAATCTAACAAAATTAGTCCTGTTCGAGGCCAAAAAGTATCTCAACATGGTACTGTAATATTGTTATAAAAAGTCCGTAAAGTTTATGTTTTTAAAACTAGAAACACAAGTGAAGTCATATAGTCGAGTTCAATTAGACAATAAGGTGGAACGAAGTTAATAGTGGTCGGATTTTCATGGGACTTGAATTCGATATTTTAGAAATTATTGCAGAAAATAGGAAATTTTAAAAAATACTTGAAATATGCGTATTATTGACCACAAACAACAATGAAAAAACAACAGACCAAATTAGTGTTTATACGCAGGTCACACTATTACGCTACAATATGAGGGTGATTCTTCGAGGTGCCTCAAAACGCAGTCACACGGTCTTAATTCCTAACCTATTGAACATTCCGTCTTAGGACCAAACACAGATTACTCTTTACTTATATATGTGTATAATTTAAACATTAAACACCTACAATTATTTATAATGTTTATAAAAATAAATATTTAATGTCAAAAACGGGAGCAAAATCGGTGTTCTTCGCGCGTCACACTCGGTTCGCGTTCACGGAAAACTTTGATAACTTTTGTATTTAATTCATAAGCATATAATGTTATGCATCAAATGAATCGTGTTTAGCTATGCGTCATAAATAGTAAAGCACGTCATCATCTGCCTAGCCTTTCTCCAACTATGTTGGGGTCGGCTTCCAGTCTAACCGGATGCAGCTGAATACCAGTATTTTACATGGAGCGACTGCCTATCTGACCTCCACAACCCAGTTCATACTGGGTAATACGATACCACTTTGGTAAGACTGGATGTCAGACTTTTTGGGCCACTGACTACCTGTAACGACTCAAAGATGGACAAAAGACAACCAGGACCAACAACTTAACGTGCTTTCCGAGGCACGGAGGAAACTCGGTATGCAAGGGTGGTCACCCATCCACAGACCAACCTAGGCAAGCACGGCTTAACCTAAAGATCGACCCGAGCGGCTGTTATTATTTATCCACGAGCTCCTCCATAAATAGTAAAGCACACATAAATAGTATGAATAGCTTTACATAAATAGTAAAGCACATTTATGGACATTTGTTTCCGAGTCATGGATGTTTATATGTATAATAAGTATGTATTTACAAACAAAAAGTATCTATGTAGTATATCAACTGTCTGGGGTCCACAACACAAGCCTCGTTGCTTAGTGTGGCACTAGATGGCGCTGTGTGTAATGTCCAGCGATATTTATTTATTTATTAATTGTATTTCTTATATTACAATACTTAATAGACAGGTCCACTCAAATCTGTGTGGTTCTTTCTTCAAAAGACCATCTCAGACACTATTCTGCATAGTCCTCATGTGAATTGAGCAAAATTATGTCTGGACTTCAAAAGAGACTATGACCTCTGAGTTTGTTTCGGCTGTTTCTTCTCAGAGTAGTCAGGTACGAAACACCGGCCCCATCTAGTTTAAAAAAAAAACATGACGTGTAAAAGTGTTTGTAAAAACCTACTTGCAAAATGAACATCATTTATCATTTATCATAATAGACAATGTCTCTGTCACACGAGTTTGCTAGTTTCGCGAGCGCGCAACAAAACTGCACCTCTCTTCCAAAAGCTTGTCGCTACACATTTTAGCTGCACGTGTACTCTGTAGTGGGTTCCTTCTATCTGGCAGAATCTTGATGCTCCGAAAATCATTTGGCGTAACACACTTGGCATACTTAATCTTCTTTTAACGAATATTTTTAAGGCATAAAAAATATTTAATATAGTTATTGTTTAGCCGAATGTTTGTATGTCCGAATTTACAATGGCATACTTTTAAGATGGCAGAATTTCATTTGGAATAATTTTATTTGGCATTATTGCCATTTCTATAAAATAGCATATTCAACCTTAAATTAGAATTAAAATATTGTCTTTATAAGACAATGGTGTCGATTCTGTTGTGAACAAACTAAACTTAATATAAGTTATCTTTTATTATAAGGTAGTGCGAGAAAAGGACGGCTTTAGCTTAGCTATGAACTAAGTTAGAGATGTCAAACTAGTTTATGCCTTGCGCTTCACCGTGTTTTTAGTCGACATGTTTTTACGTGCACCTTTCATTTGTATGGAAATATTAGTTTCAACTAAATTTGACAGCTCTAAATTACGTCCGTCTCTTTCTCGTTTTATTAGAGAGAAAAAGATAGCAATAGCCAAAATTAAGTTTAGTTTGTGTACAACAGAATCGACACCAATATGTTGCGCTACAAAAGTTAGTGGCAGAAACGAATCGCTCCAAAACCGACTCCACGTAGTCTTGTCTGCCTTACCCCTAGAGTGTAATTTAAATCCGCGTAGGCACGGAGGGGTGAGGCGGCCCGCGAGCTGAGGAGCAGGTGGTTTTAACGCTCGCCACCTTAGCTGAGGCTGGCCGGCTTCAGCCGACCAGCAAGCCGAAGCTGCGGTGGTGAGCATAAAACACATCGGCGACGATAAGCACGCATGGGACCGCCGGAGCCCCGCAGCGCCGGAGCCGTAACAGAAACCATGCCTGCTGCATGTTGCATGCTTGCTTGCATACTGCATGATTTCTGCATGCATGATGTATGCTTGCCTGATCAGTGGGGCTATTACGTATCTCTGTTGACAGCTCGAAATGATAGTAACTGGGCTCAGTGTACATCAAATAACTGTCAAAAGGTTAGTTTCGTATTATGTATGACCAGTCGCGATCAAATATGACGTCATTGGTTATCATCGTGGCTGATAGTCACTGTAACTCATTTTGACAGACGCTTTCGTATCGATACTTATATTATTTCGATTATGTAAGCATAGTGGACAACAAATTGATGACAACTGAGTTTGAAGAGGCTTTCGTGAAAGACGTTACACCGAACCCGGGCTGTTAGGCACGGTAAAGTGATATCCACTCAGTGCGATACGTAATACCAATATTGTTACGAGCTGGGTATGGGATAAATTAATTACTACCGAAGAAACAACAAATAACTTTAATAATCACAAAACACTTAAAACTTAATCACAAGTACACTACTGATCACTATTCGCTTAGATATCGCACTTTCAGTTCACTTCGATTCGCTTCGTGGTGTAGCCAAACTCAGACTGCCTGCTCCCGCAAACACGTCGACTATTTATATGGCGATCGAACGTTCGAGAAATATCCACGACTTCCTAGAATCTTCTAGACAATTCCACAACTTGTACAGAGGAAAGAAGTAGGTACTTTATGCCCTCGGCGTACGGTCGAAATTACAACGATGTTCTTTTGTAGGTAGTTTGCGAATTTGTACCTACATCATTCGGGACTAGTGTTACCTACCTACCTACTATTACCTACCTACCTACTATTAGGTACCTACTACCGTAACTGTAGGTAAGTACGGGTACGACGTAACACTGCCCCCTCCTTAGACATGCTCGTCCCGAGCATCATTAGCCCCGTAGTATCGCGCCAATCGGTCTACATGGACAATCTTAGGCGCACCTCGTGGACCCTTCTGTATTCGGTAGGTGACATCGTTGATCCTAGTCACGACTCGGTATGGTCCATCCCATTTTGCTTGCAATTTCGGAGACTTCCCCTTGCTCCGTACTGGGTTATGCAACCACACCAGTGAACTTTCGTCGAAACCCCTACTATTTGCCTTCCGGTCATAACGGGTCTTCATCTTCTCAGACATCTGTTGGCCGGATTGTCTGATATGCTCATAAACATCATTCAACTTGTTACGCAAGTTAATCGCATAATCTGTTACACTACGTGGAGCATCAGGGGGAGTTCCAGTGATTAAATCAGCAGGCAACCGTAATTCCCTTCCAAAGTTCGCGAAGGCTGGCGTCACAGTCGTACTTTCGTGGACTGCGCTGCGGTAGGACAGAAGAAACGGCTGAATGTGCTTGTCCCAATCCCTTTGTCTGCTTTCCACGACTTTTGCCAGATATCTCTCCAATGTTTGGTTGAATCGTTCCACCATTCCATCAGATTGTGGGTGGTAAGAGGTGGTTCTGGTTTTGTGGGTACCCATCAATCGACAAGTCTCTTGAAATACTTGCGATTCAAAATTCCTTCCTTGATCGCTATGTATTTCTAAGGGTACTCCAAAACGACAGAAGACTTCCTGAACTAATTTATCTGCGACAGTTGTAGCTTCTTGGTTAGGAATAGCGAAGACTTCTGGCCACTTTGTGAAGTAATCCATGACCACCAGGAAGTACTTGTTTCCGCTCTCACTTTCTGGAAATGGTCCCGCAACATCTAGTGCTATCCGTTCCCAAGGGGCTCCAACGTTGTACACTTTTAATGCACCTCTACTGCGTGTGTGGGGTCCTTTCACGGCCGCACAACTGGTACATTTGCGACACCAGTCCTCCACATCATCTCGACAGTGGATCCAGTAAAATCGTTCTCGAATTCTTAGTAGAGTCCTTTTTACCCCCATATGTCCTCCTGAACATCCATCATGGTAGAGCCGTAAAACATCCGGTACCTTAGCTTTAGGGACAACCATTTGTAGATGACAGCTGTCCCCTCGAGCATTTTCCCATTTACGGCACAAGACTCCATCCTGGATCACCAAGCTGTTCCATTGCGCCCAATAACTCTTCGTGATGGAACTCATCGCAGCCACATCACTCCACTTAGGTTTAGGAGCACCAGCTTTGATCCACTCGAAGATCGGTTTGATGTCCGAGTCATTTTGCTGAGCCTGCTGTAGTGTTTCCTTCCATTCATCGCTGAGATCCGTTCTAAGCATCCTCACGGGCACTACTTCTTTAGTCTCTTGTCTGGCACAGTGCTTACAGTCTTCAGGACAAGGTCTTCTTGACAAGGCGTCTGCGTTACCGTGAGTTCTCCCACTGCGATGTTCAGTTACGAAGTCAAATTCTTGCAGTAGTTCAATCCATCTCGCCACTTGCCCCTCTGGATTCTTGAACTGTAATAGCCACTTCAATGCAGCGTGGTCAGTTCGTAATTGGAATTTACGTCCCAACAAATATTTACTGAAGTGCTGCAATGTCTTTACTACGGCGAGTAGCTCCCGTCTTGTAACGCAGTAATTTCTTTCTGGTTTGGATAAAGACTTGCTGAAGTAAGCTATCACAACCTCTTGGTTTCCTTTCCGTTGAGACAGCACGCCCCCAATTCCAGTATTACTTGCATCTGTGTCAACTATGAAGTCATTTTCAGTGTCAGGATATCCCAAAATAGGCGTATTGCACAGACGTGTCTTTAATTCCTGAAATGCGACGTCGCAGTTCTCGTCCCAACAGAATTGCCGCTTTTCCTCAGTGAGTTTGTGCAAAGGTTTTGCAATGTCTGCAAAATTCTTGACAAACCTTCTATAGTAGGAGCACAAACCCAGAAATGCTCTGACCTGTGTCTTGTCTTTCGGAACTGGCCAATCCTTGACGGCGACTACTTTTTCTGGGTCTGTTTGAACACCTTCCCCCAAAACTATGTGTCCCAAAAAGTTCACTTCTTGTCTGAAAAACGAGCACTTTTTCGGACTTAACTTGAGATTTGCTGTTTGGATTTTCGACAGCACTTGGTTGAGGTTTTTAAGGTGATCTTCAAATGTACGGCCCACGATGATTATGTCGTCTAGATAGACAAGACATGCGTCTCCAATCAATCCGGCGAGTACTTGCTCCATCAGCCTTTCAAACGTCGCAGGAGCATTGCACAAACCGAATGGCATAACTTTAAACTGCCACAACCCTTTTCCTGTTGAAAATGCAGTTTTCTCCTTGTCCTTGGGGTCTATTTCTACTTGCCAGTAGCCACTTTTCAGGTCAAGTGTGGTAAACCATTTCATACCAGTCAGCGTATCCAGTGTGTCATCGATCCTAGGCAGCGGGTAGCTATCCTTTTTCGTGACATCGTTCAGTCGTCGGTAGTCCACACAGAAGCGCATGCTGCCGTCCTTTTTCTTTACCAGGACCACAGGAGAACACCATGGACTGGATGAAGGCTCTATAACACCGTCCTTCACCATTCCCTCAATCATGGTTTCCACCTCTTTTTCACGTGCAACTGGCAGTCTTCTTGGTCGCTGACGGATTGGTAACTCGTTGCCTGTATTAATCTTGTGCTGAACTAGTCCAGTTCTCCCTATGTCAGCATCGTTTGAAGAGAAAGTGTCGGCGTACTGAAGTAACATCTTCTTAGCCTTGTCCATTTCTCCTTTAGTTAAATCGCAGTTTTCCAAAAGCGTTGTCACGTCAAACTTTGGACTACGATTTTTATTTCCGGTAGGCAGATTTTGCAATTGACGCATCCAAGCTACTTCCTCGCAAGTGCCGATCAAGGTGCCCTTCTTAATCACTTGCTCCTTGTCACTTGGATTCAGTATGCGTACTGCCGAGACGTTGGTGGCCTTGACCAGAGTCCGTGCCATCTTCCATGGAAAGTCATTGTTCACTCTTTCTATCAGAACACTTCGATCTTTTTGTCCAGAATTCCGTGGTAGACTAATTGGCACAATCGTTTCTGATCTGCGAGGGAGAACAATCTCCTTCAAGCAGTATACTTTCCCTGATGGTGCACCTTCCATGAAGACTTCCTCTGAACCACATTTCAGTACTCCTTGTTCAACGTCGATCTCACAACGATATTTCCGCATAAAATCCAAGCCCAAGATGCAATCGTCCACTATGTCGGCCACGATGACATTGTGCTTGTAAAATCTGTCACCCAATTTTAACTCCACCTCCTTCTTGCCTCGGACGATTATGTGCTGACCGGTAGCTGTTAGTAATCGTATACGGTCGTGGTTATCGAAGTAGTCCCCAAGAAACCGACTTGCTAGGTGAGAATTGACGACCGTGTGAGAAGCTCCAGTATCCAACGTCAGTTTGCAAGGTGTTCCGTTGACTTCCCCTTTGATGGTCAGGCTGTTCCTGTCATGTGCTTGCGAGATTAAGATTCTCGGGGCTTTTTCAATACCAGCCAGCACTCGCCCCCCAGTCCTGGCATTTACTCGTTTCCCTGCTGTGGCTGGGCAGTCACTTCATCCACCCTTCCCTGCTGATCTTCTCTCGGGGTGCTGCGCTTAGGACAGCTTGACCGAAGATGACCCCTTTCTCCACAAGTGTAGCACCTAAGACTGTACCCTTGCGGGCGGTCGCCTACAGGTGTTGCTACAACCTCCCTGACGCGGTGCGTTCGGTGGTCCTGCCTCACAGCCTCTACTTCTAAGGCATGGGCCAAGGCGTCTTTCAGCGTCTCATGGTGCCCAAGTCTCACAGCGGCTCTAACTTCCAAGTCACGTATTCCATCAATGAACGCTTGTACCAGATTCCCATCGATAAGTGCAGGGGCAGACTGGTATGCTTTTCGAACCAGCTTTTCAACTTCGAGGGCCCACTGCTGCAGGTTCTCGGCACTACGTTGAACACGATCCTTCAACTTAGCACGAAATACGTGCTCCAGGTGCGCGTCGCCGTATCTGGACTCTAACGCCTCCAGCAGCTGCTCGTAGGTTACATCCTTGCCGAGCGCCTCAAGAATGTTTAAGGCCTGGTCTCGAAGGCCCAAGGTGAGCGCGGTCATGGCTTGCGGTTTTGTCCATCCATTCGCCTTCATAACGGCCTCAAATTGAATTTTATAAGCCGACCACGAAGATGTTCCATCGAATGGAGGCACCTTAAAGCCCCGCGCTGAGGGTGCAGCAACTACTGAAGCCACAGTCACGTCTCCAGTCTTCAGTTCTCCCAAAGCCTTTTTCACCCCAGCGATCTGAACTTCGGCCTCTGAGATACGGTTCTCGTGCTGGTGAACCTGATCCTTCATCACTTTCAGATCTTTGCCAAAAGTTGCATGAAGATCCTTTATGAGGAGCATCTGTTCATCCTGGCGGCGGGCCTGCTCCTCTTTATCTTGCTGCAACTGCTCTTCCAACCGGCGAGCCTGCTCCTCTTGACGGCGAGCCTGCTCCTCTTGACGGCGAGCCTGCTCCTCTTGACGGCGAGCCTGCTCCTCCTTATCTCGTTGCAACTGCTCCTGTAACTGGCGAGCCTGGTCCTCTTGACGGCGAGCCTGCTCCTCTTGACGGCGAGCCTGCTCCTCTTGACGGCGAGCCTGCTCCTCTTGACGGCGAGCCTGCTCCTGCAGCAGCGCCATTAAAGCTGACAAGTCTGGCGCCACTGATGCTGGAGAAACTCCGGATGGGCCAGCGACTGGCACTGACGTAGGCTGGACACCACCCGGTGTCTGTGTCGGAGAATCTCCAAACCGCCTTTGGTCCATGTTCTGCTGTCGCTGACTCCTGGTACGGATATCGTCCGTGTCGTCCTTTGGTAGAATTGGCATAATTTATCCCACTTCTGACACCAAATTGTTACGAGCTGGGTATGGGATAAATTAATTACTACCGAAGAAACAACAAATAACTTTAATAATCACAAAACACTTAAAACTTAATCACAAGTACACTACTGATCACTATTCGCTTAGATATCGCACTTTCAGTTCACTTCGATTCGCTTCGTGGTGTAGCCAAACTCAGACTGCCTGCTCCCGCAAACACGTCGACTATTTATATGGCGATCGAACGTTCGAGAAATATCCACGACTTCCTAGAATCTTCTAGACAATTCCACAACTTGTACAGAGGAAAGAAGTAGGTACTTTATGCCCTCGGCGTACGGTCGAAATTACAACGATGTTCTTTTGTAGGTAGTTTGCGAATTTGTACCTACATCATTCGGGACTAGTGTTACCTACCTACCTACTATTACCTAACTACCTACTATTAGGTACCTACTACCGTAACTGTAGGTAAGTACGGGTACGACGTAACAATATTATGACATTCTCGGTTGTCATCAAAGTTCGGTGTACAACCGAAGCTTGATAGTCACTGGGTATCAGAAAGATACGTTATAGGCCTACAGAAATATGCAGCAATTAACATTATCGTCTTATGATTATGGCGAAAAAAAAAAATGTTCAATCAATTTTATTATTACTTGGTAAGAAATACAAAATTATTCTAACTATGAATTTTCTGTAATGTGATTGATGAGGCTTTCCATTATTATGCATCATGAAATGTATTCCAAAAGATGATTCAAACTGTAAACTTTCTGCGATAAGATGGTTCTACATTTAATTCTTATGCATAAGAAATTTATGCCCAAAGATGATTCTGACTTTCAAAATTATGAGGATTGAATGTATGATAAATGCGTGACTCCAAACGATTTTCTGCGAAATAAAGTTTATGATATAAAAAGTTCTGCTATAAAAGGTAGACCCCTCTGTAGTATCAAGAAACTTTCATGCGTATATTTTCAAGGATAATGGTTTATAATTTTCCAAATCATTTTGACAACAACTTTCGTGGTTATTTGTCCACAAAACTCAGCTAGCGCACTATAAAAGCTAGAAATCTCCACTAAATAATAACTATTGGTTTTTCTTGAGCCGTAGATCTATACATTTACTCGATTGTTGTGAAGCTCAAGAGAAAGGTGCTAAGTATTTCTATAAGTATTTATATACATGCATGTGTTTTGTTTATGTGTATGTAACGTTTCAATTTTGTTCTTGTAACGACTCCTAGAATGTGTTTCTGCTTGTATGTTTTCTCATAGCCAATTTAACAACACTGGGCTGTTTTGCCAATTGTATCACTCTTGCTTAAAAAGTTTCGTAACTTTCGTGGGCACCAAAATTTTAAAAACCAATAAGTATCTCTGTAGTTTATGCACCGATTTACATACAAATAAAAATTATGTATTGTTTTAACAGCGTCTCAAATGTGTGCCCGTTAATTTGAAGATTACTGTAATAAAAAAAATCACCACGTAAGTTACGCGGAGAATACTTTTTTAAGAACTACCTATGAATTCGTCGAATTTGATTGAAGTTATTCATAAACGAAAAAAAAAATATTCCAAAGGAAAAAAAAAAGGCGCGAGCGGCGAATTTTGTTTTTTTTTTTAACTTTCGTCTCCACTCCTCTAGAAATTTATGAAAAGTCCCATGAAAATCCGACCACTATCTGTTGATCTGATCTAATCAACAACAAAATGTATGGATTTCTAAGACTTTTTCAATAGTGCTGGCTAGTACTTCTGGAATCAACTTAATTGACACCTGAATTCAGTTTTTATTTATTTAAAAAGAAATTGGAAGCAAGGTTTTCAACAGACTTTTCCTAAACTAGTTAACTAAGTGTTTGTTGAGATAAAACATTAGCTATGCTGATCTGAAGGCAACAGCCGTTGTGTTAAAGCCAATAGTAATATTAGCTTGTAAACGTCTGCCAAGAACTACTAATTACTACACCATGACAACTTAGGTAGGTAATGGTCCAAGGCGAATTCATATTCTCTCCAAGAATTATTCATTACGGAGATGCAAACGTTTGGAATGACGGGCTGGCTTTTAGCGACTGGATGATGGTTGTTGAGAATCGAGTTGAGAATGGCGTACGATTGATCACGTCTTATGTCCAACAGTGGACTGCTGTAGGCTGATGATGATGAAGCGTTTAAATATCTAAAATATAGACTGCCTAAAATACAAAAATCTTTAAAAGCGATTGCCGCATATGGCCAGGCTTTCCGCTGTGGGGCTGGGCTGACACTAACACGTATTGACGTAGTTAATCATAAAATGTTGTGTTAAATTAATGTTGTATTGGCAGGCGTGTTATTTGCACTTCATTCTCATCAGGAAAAACTCATCTGGCTCGAAGGACCCACGTCCTTCGAGCCGGATAAGTTTGGGGTCAATAAAATTTAAAATAGGTACTGTCATGCTATCGACATAATGAAGAATGGCATTGAATTTATGTTCTCACTCTTCCTTCCTCATGCAGTAGTTATCACACTTGTTGAAAATGAACATGATTATGAAGTCACAATTGTTTTCAATCAAGTTTAGTTTTAGTCAAACTACTACATACCTAATCAACATTGAAAATGTTTGAAGTTGTAGCTCAAACTGAACTTTATGCGTAGAATTTACTGTTGTTTTCTCAAAAACATATTTGTTTACACATTTGGGAAATAATTCATGCACTTTGTGTACTGTAGGCCATACTTTAGTGGTAACAAAACCAGTATAAGCTTTTCACTGATTCTACAGAAACTCCGTACTTTGCTAGATACACGTCTGTCCTTGTACTCAATGACTTAATCATTGTTGACAGCCACCGGCATGTTGTATATTATTTTAAAACAACAAGCTGAACATATTGACAAACGAAAACGTAATATTTAAATAACAAAAACCGGCCAAGTGCGTGTCGGGCCATGCGCAGTGTAGGGTTCCGTAGTAACTCGTTATCACAATATAGAACGAATCCGTTGGTACAGCGCCATCTTGCGGCAGCTTTGTGAAACTTATGATAGTTAAAAGTTTTTTTTATTTTAGGTTTTGTTTTTCAATGCAAGTCTAAACCCGTTATAAACAAGCAATTACTTCATCTTAGTCAGTTTATAGGAATTATTCTAAGGATTTTGTATTTGGTACAAAATTATTCAACACCCAAGTTCAACGACTATTACTGCTAAAATAATAAAGTTATCTTAACTGATATAATTTCCCTTGAAAGTTCATGAAGTGCACTATCATCATGAATTTTTCCAGATTTTTCAAGCCATCAGTTTAGCTTTTAGAGGGGGGGGACGCCCTACTGGAACAAAAATTTGCACTTTAAAGTAATATTTCATAAATGGACCATTAAATCGAAAAGTAGGATTAGCAACCCCTTAATCATTTTAAAAGACCTATTCAACGATACACACCCCACACGATGGGGTAGACGACGAAAAAAAACCCACTTCACATGTAGGGGAGCTACCCTAAAAAAAAATATTTTCCAAAATTTTATTTTACCACTTTGACGGCGTTATAAATATATGTAATATACATGGTTCCTTGTCAGGACTACGGAACCCTAAAAAGAATTATTGAAACAATAAAATAAACATATTTCATTCGAGTTTGTACTTTCTTATGCAGTACCTGTTCGTGTAACAGTTTTATTAGTGCAGTGTGGCTATAAAACTATACATATAGGTAAATTTAAAGAAGAAAAGAAAATACATTCCAATTAGAGGCTTTCATTGCTCCAATGTTTTAGAATAATTGTAAATAATTTGGGTAAGTTTGTTTATTACAATTTGGTCCAAAAAGGAACTACAAAACAGTGTCAATTTCAAGGTACCATATTCGAAATACCAACAGCCGCTCTGGTGATCTTTAGGTTAATCCGCGCCAAACGCGTTGATGGGTGACCACCCACTACATTTGCGCTGCGCCTCGGTTAAGCCGTTTACCCAGTAACCAGTAGCTGGAAGCCGACCCCAACATGGTTGGGAAAAGGCTAGGCAGATGTTATTCGAAATAATTCTGCGCTAAATCGCAGTGAAAGACTATAGTAACAAGTCGCTATGTTCTATTTAAACAGTAATAGGTGGCACTGTCATCACTACACATCGGATTATATCCATTTGCTTGTTTGCATTTATGTATATATGCAAATGCATAAAATGTTATTTTATAGCGTTATTGCATGTTTGAGTGCTTTTTCATCAATAGTGCTTATCTCAGTAGTTAAATAGGTACTCAGGCATTTTGATTGTGCATATTTCGCACTTTTGAGTGCATATTTTGGAATTTTGATAGTGCATAATAATTTGATGTATTTTCATCATCAACGGAAACATTTTCCAGACGTGTCGCATCGGTTTGTAATCCTTATTCGCTATATGACACATTCGCTTTGACAGATTCGCTTTGACAGATTCGTTTTGCGGCAGAAATTATATAGTCGTGTTCAAATGGTTCCGATTGAGCGCCTTTTGATTGCGGTGGCCTTCGAAATTATACCTACACCGTATTATTCGTTAGTTTATCGTAACCAACTAGAAAGTAAAATGACAGATACCTATGCGGAACCCAAAACTCAATAAACTTAAGTTTATTGAGTTTTGGGTTCCGCGACATAGGTGCGACAGTGCAATTTGCTAACTAATAATTCGGTACAACTAAGTAATTACAGATTTGTGATGAATTCTTAAGATTAACCGTTATTAATTGCATTTGGATAGTTACAATCAGAATTTAAATTTCGAAACGTTTTGTAGGTAGGTACTAAGCAGGAGTAGAGCTCTATGTACCATAATTGTATACACGGTGAAAGGGAAACCGACGTACAAACGGTTACCAATTATCCAGTAGATCATCTCCCAAAGCAAAATTTCATCGGTAGTTTTAAAAAACCGGCCAAGTGCGTGTCGGACTCGCGCACGAAGGGCCGTATCATACTCATAACAACATTAGACAAAACGGCAAAAATCACGTTTGTTGTATGGGAGCCCCCCTTAAATATTTATTTTATTCTATTTTTAGTATATGTTTTATGTTATATATTATTATATTATTTAGTTAATTCATTTTTTAACATATTGTTTACATTTTTAAATATTCATATACCTACATATATGTATTATAAATTATTAATATAAACATAAAAAAATTATAAAAATAAAAACATTTAAAAATATTAAAAAAAACGATAGTCCACCACCGCTGGGAACAGGGTCCGAGCTGCCGGTGGTCAGGGCTCTTGAGAGAGGAACCTCCTAACAATACGTGCCGTGTCCAGAAGTACTGCGCACTGAATCAAGCCTTTGATCCAGCTGCCAAGCGAGAGCCTCCTAAGATGTTGGTCGAGGCTATGGCCGACACGACTATCGGCACAATGACTGCTGTAGGTACTCACGTCCCACATGTCGACAACCTCGCGAGCCAGATCTAGATATTTGAATTGTTCATCTGGTATTATTATTTGTTGCACTTCTTTGCTGCAGCTGAATTTTGAAGGATAAACGATGTACTGAATACATGGTAACCTTTTGTGCGCTGATGTTCCACCTACCGTGTATATTTTTGTTGCTAAGCAGTTGTGCTATCTCCAGTTTTTAGGTAGGCATCCACTAAAATTACAACCTCGTGAGTCATTTTTGCTTTTTCTCTGGGATAGCAAACAGGGCCGCAAGTCTGCTATAAAGGGTGTAAAACACCTCTTAACGAATCCGAAAGGCGCTTGTTCTCCCCATCATTGCGACCATTTTTTTATTTTACACCATACCTGGGAACCTTCTAGATACGGAGATATTGGGGGTCAAAGTTCCAACTTTTTGACAAGTTTTTTTTTTTATACAAGTTTTTAATATAAATGATTTTTACTATAAACACCTCCACGACCCCCATACTATTCAATCCATCCATCAGCACAATGTTTTGAGTGCGTTAGATTGAGTTCTACCACAAAACATGATTTTTCCCCCCAAAAAAAAAAGTCGTTTCCCAGCAAAAATGTTTGCGTAAAGTTACATAATTTGATGTACAGAATGCTTGGTTGACGGCTTCGTGATGACGTCTTTTACACCCTGTATAGTGTCAAAATAGTTCAATAATTGTTGATTTTGACGAGTTTGGTAATCCACAAATATAATGGCGTCATTATGACTTTCCAATGGTCAACCAATGACACTCAATTGAAAGAAATGGCATAGAATAATAATCTTGTACATAATGACAAATGAATGACTGACTTGGGCGGCGCTATTTACGAACTTCTTACTACTTCAGATTTCTTTTATTTACCTAACACTAATAAATAATAAGTAAAAATATATAAATGAAATGTGGCATGAATAAAATTAAATAATGTCAATATAACACAATTCTATTACGAGACCATTGACCGACCAATGATCGTGGATTAAGAATTAGCGGATTACGAACTTTTAGCAAAATGACAATGAGATGAGAATGGGATCGTGTTGGAATGACGAATTTATAAAAATAGCAGACTTGCTCTGTGATGCTTTTATAGGCGACAGTAGTGATGACAATGATCACTGCTTAAAAGCCATGCATTTATTTGTCACTTGTCTTATTACTTTTTTACTCGACTGTTTTCTTAACAATAATCTTTTTCTTTTTACAGCGAGCAGAGTCCAATGAAGTTGAAATGGATGATGTCCGGAAAAATGGGAAGAACGGAAAGGTAAGGTTATTCAATTTATATTATTACAAGGATTACATGATTACAAGGTGCATCCAATTATAGTGATTGAAAATCTCTTCTCAAAAACTTGAAAAATGTTGAAAAAATCATTGTAAATGATAAATGATGTTTATTTTGCAAAGGGTTTTTACAATAACTTTTACACGCCATTTTTTTTTTAACTAGTTTGGGCCAGTGTTTCGTACCTGACTACTCTGAGAAGAAACAGCCGAAACAAACTCAGAGGTCATAGTCTCTTTTAAAGTCAAGACAATCTTGCTCAACTCACATGAGAACTATGCAGATTAGTGTTTGAGATGGTCTTTTGAAGAAATAACCACACAGATTTGAGTGGACCTGTCCAGTCAGCAAGCATTGACAGTTATCGTGTAGCTCAACTTACAACAACCATTGTGTTTACATAACCCGATATTATCAAAAACACACATTGAAATATAATTATATACGACCTCGACGCATTTGAGAATTTTTACAGCCTATCAATACGCGCAGAAACAAAAAACAGGACCTTTTCACGGAAAAAAACATCATGAAAGTAGACCTTGTACATCCAATTAAATTAACTTGCGAAATTCCGCAGACACGATGGGTCGATATCCAAATAGTTTCGTTACAAAAGAAATAGATGAATAAACTTTGCCATCACAACGTGCAATCGTAGCATTCTAGACCTCAAACTACCATATAAATAAAAACTTCTAACGTTGCTAAAAAAGCCGCTAAGCAGAATTGGGACTGGGCTAACCACGTCTGCTGCATGCCCAATGAGCTGTGGGCAAAAATAAACAACTATGAGGCGCCCTGACATAACCTGGTGCCACGACAGAGCTCGTAGTAGATGGCGGGACGAGCTGGACAAAACCAACGACCACTAATTCATCTTAGCGCTAGATCGAGAAATCTGGCAGTCATGGGGAAGAGCCTTTGTCCAGCTGTGAGATAACGCAGGCTGTATCGGATGAATATGGTAATTGACAAAAAAAAGTACTAATTAATCCGTCAGATACATTTCCAAAAAATATTTTACACATTTTTTTCACGTAAACAAAAAATGAAGACGATTCAGTGCGTCGAAAACTCGTGCGACGTCGCGTTTGAGTTCATTTCTTACCGTAAAGTGACGTCACAAGCCCCCATCTTTGACGCGTTTTATCTTCGTCAATTTTATTAATTTGATGAAGCAAAAAACACGTATCCAATATTTTTCGATAATCTAACTGACAATCCGTCAGTAACAGAATCATATTTTCTTCTGCAGGAATTATCCCGTCATAATATCATACTATAATTTTATTGTATTACCTCCTACCCAATACCATTTTTTATTTCAGATCGTAACCCACGAGTACCTAGACTACGAGCCCTCCGGTTGGTTGGAGACCACCCTGATGCGCGTGGGCAGCTCAACGGACGACTTCATCAAAGAGAACCGCAGTGTCATGAAGACGGTCACAGTGTTCGTCTTTAACGGACTGGTGTTAGGGTTCTTTTTCGGTTGCCTGTATTATTGGCTTACTTATAGTGAGTATATTTGTTTGTCTCGTTGGTCGAATGCGACTGCTGAGTATACACGAAGTCTTGGGTTCAATTCCCTGGTCGGGGATCAATGTAGCAATCACAGACCTCCGTTATCACTGATTTCGTCTCTTCTGGCTTTGCCGCTGCTAGACTGGAAATTTACCCAAACATAATTATTGAGGAAAGGCCAGGCAGATAGATGGTCTTGTAAGCTCTAAGCTGAACTTGAAGTCTTAGGTTTGACTCGAGCTCGGGCAGTGTCATTATTGTTGTTTTTGAAAGCAGCCCGAATTTTGGCCTTGAGCCTTCTTGGCCAATAGGCTCATCCCTTACCACAAGCGACTTAAAACATCACTCGCTAAGAGAAAAGTGCTATACACGTTTGCAAACCCTTTCCTCAAAAGATAGTAATTAAAAATATAAAGATTCCTCAATAGACCTTCAAAATAAAACAGCATTTTTCGATTTTTTGGTCGAAGTACCTACCTACTGTCCCCAAACGAGCATTTTTAAATCAAATCAAAAATGTTTATTTGCAAGAATATACGTCATACAATAAAGAAAGATCTTATACAGTCCTAAGGCTCGGCGCAAACGGGCCACCAACCACAGCCACCGGTAGCTGTGGTTTGTTTGTCGACTGCTATAGCGAGTGGCCGCCACCGGCCACACGTGTGCGGCGAGTTTCAACAAAATGTATGAAAAAGCGTGTGAACTGCTTGTCGCTGGCTACCGGTGGCTTTGGTTGGTGGCCCGTTTGCGCCAACCCAAGTCATCTACTATTCTGCATGCAAGCAAGCGTGCAAATTATTTAGTTACCTACATGACCTACATCCCTGTATGTACCCAGCCGTACCCGAATGGGTACGGTGCATTGTTATTTTAATTGTGTCTGTAATTGCGGGTATCGAAGAGCTATGTAATTATTATCATGCAATTGTTGTATTCCCACTGACCCCACTGCTTCGCCACACTGGTGGGGTCAACGGGAAAAACCAAAACTGTCGTTTCGCTTTACGGATCTTTACGGCTCCTAATATTCTTCTAAATCTTTTGCTTCAGGTACTGACCCCTTAGAACTGTGCCACGGCTTCGGCAGCCTGATCGCCTTCTTCAGCATCGTATACTTCTTCATCGTATACTTCATGGTGGTGAAGCGGTATTGTGGCGCCTTGTTCCAGAGGGTAATCTGGAGTAAGGTAGAGACATTCTGCGGAAAGATGTGGACTATGATGTAAGTAGATTGTTGAATTAACATAGGTATTTCAATTTCATTCGGTTCGGCGAACTCCGTTCGGTGTCTGTCCAAACCTCAGACCAAATAAAAAACCAAGACAGCGCTGCGAACAATACCTAAAGTGAGGCCAGCGCAAAAGTACCTACGTCTTGCTCTGTGCACACGCACACATTTACATCAAACTACAATAAACTACGTCTCAATAAATGCACACAAATGTTTACGAAACCGGCCTCACTTCTCTGTTCGCCGAGTTCCGTCTTAACTTTTTTATTTGGTCTGAGGTCTAACTTATCTGAATCATTTACGGGTGAGTTTTTCACAATTTGAAGTGAGTCAACAGGTTCTTTCCTATAATCATAAATGGTTCATTAAAATTTGTTCGCCCCATCATCGTCATAGCGATAGTTTCTTGTTCTGGACCATACCTGGGGACCTTTTAGATAATAAGGAGATAGGTATTGGTGTCGATTCTGTTGTGCACAAACTAAACTATATTTAGGCTTTTGCTATCTTATACTAAAAAACAGTGCGAAAAAAGGACGGCTATAGCTATGAACTAAGTTAGAGATGTCAAACTAGTTTATGTCATGCGCTTCACCGTGTTTTTAGTCGACAGGTTTTGACGTGCACCCTTCATTTGTATGGAAATATTAGTTCTAATTAAATTTGACAGTTCTAAATTACGTCGAATCTCTTTCTCGTTTTATTACCGACAAAAAGATAGCAGTAGCCTAAATTAAGTTTAGTTTGTGCACAACAGAATCGACACCATTATAGATCAAAGTTCCAACTTTTTTACACGTTTTTTTATACACTTCACTTTTTATTTGTTACTTTACTGTAAATACCCGTAGTATATGCCATGATGATGATAATCCCTGTACTATTCAATGCACACAATGTTTTTGAATGCGTAACAATGAGCGCTACCGTAAAACGTGATTTTTAAAATAAAAAAGTCGTTTCCCAGCAATAATTTTCGCGTAGAGTTACCTAGTTTGAAGTACACAATGCTTAGTTTACTGCTGCTTTATTGACGAGTTTTTTCACACCATGTATGACCTTTCGCCACGCCATTCTGATCAGTACGAACCGAATGAAAACGGAATAAATAGACATTGGGTTTGCATTGTAGTTCAACAAAATACTGCCGCTACATAGGTATGAGACACGCATATTAACGCTACAGTTAAAATACTTAAAATGTATTTTTTTCTAAATTGAAGAAAGTGAGCATTACCTATCATTTGGGTAATTGACTTAGTATTTAAAATAAACGAACAGGCCGAGCAAATTGACTATTTAGAGAAAAACGACCTCTTACAAAAATACTACATTTAATAATTACATCACGAAAACAGGTTTTCTGTTATTATGTCCTCAAACGCAATCGTTAACGAGAATCGTTGACTGGGTGATTAACTCAATTAATTATTACTGTACTCATACCAATGATATTCTAACAGATATGTTATACGACCCGAATGGCGCAGCGGTACTGAGGCTGCTTTACGTTCTTAGGGTCCCGGGTTCGAATCCCGGTAGAAGCAAATGTTTGTGTGATAAGCATGGACATTTGTTTCCGAGTCATGGATGTTTATATGTATAATAAGTATGTATTTACAAACAAAAAGTATCTATGTAGTATATCAACTATCTGGTGTCCACGACACAAGCCTCGTTGCTTAGTGTGGCACTAGATGGCGCTGTGTGTAACAACTCACGTACACGCCGTGACGCAGAATAAAGGCAATACGAACCAATATGCTAGTTTCCACCATCAATAAATTGCAAATCTATTTAGTCCGCCAGTTAGAGTATTGGAAAAAAAATCAATGAATATTGACAAAAATAAAACACATCAAAACTCGGGAGTGGGGGCTCGTAAAGTCACAACGCACTAAAAATTATAGCACGGCGCGCGGCGTGACGTATTGAGAATTTTAATAGCGTCGTATCTTCGTCAATTTTGGTTTACGTAACAAAAGAAAAAATACGTGTCAAATTATTTTTTGATAATCTAACTGATGGACTAATTAGATTTTTTCAGGACACAAGCCTATTGGGCCGTTTTCGAGTCTTCACGATTGCGCGCTCACAACATATCTGTTTACTAGAATATCATTGACTCATACACTAACAAATTGATCCAATGAACGTTTTTTAGAAGTTCGCCGACAATCACTACCATAAAGGCTTCATTCATTAATTTGTCCATTTAATGTATTGCGTATTGCAAACAATTGACGATCTTATATGAAGCAGATTTAACTGGTGTAGTACAATAAAAATATTCGTGACTGAAGTTTCAACATTTTAGTACGGTTTTGTTAAACTGTCGGTAACTTCTTCTTTCTTTATCATGTGGTTAGTGCCTTTCCTAGTGTCAGAGTATTTATGCCGCCTATGGGGCCTCTGACTTGGCTTTACATGCCGTAGAGACATATCTGGCATGTTGGTTTGGTTTCCTCACGATGTTTTTCCTCAGCGAAACAAGTGATAATTAAACAAAACGCACATGAATCCGGAAAATCAGAGTCTATGCTCGTCTTAGGTTCGAACTCGAGAACGACACAGTCCGTAGTCTACTGAGTACCGACTGTGTCGTTCGATAGGTAGAGTAACTGTCGGACTCCCAAGTACTCTTGGGAGTCCGACGGTTATACTAGGTACTATCGGTAACTGATGACGACTAATAAATGAAATGACGACTAATGGAGAAGTAGGTAAGGAAGAAGAAGACATGCTGCGCCGACCCCAAATTAATTGGGATAAGGGAAAGAGAGTGATAACGATTGTTAAACTGTAGGTCTTGATGACTGACTTCTAGGTCTAGTGGTTGCAGCTAATGCATGGGGTCCTGGGTTAGATTCCATCAGTCCATCTGGCATTTCTCATTAGGAGCTTGGAGTTTGAATTTGAAACCCTTGAATAGCTACACTCAAAAAAATAATCAATCAATCAAATTATTTATTTAACACATCATGAAATCCAATTTGTTAGTAATACATATACATCATAAACAATAGTGCTTACATAATTATATTTGGAAAATTTTGGTAATAATTACTAATAATGTCAAAATCATTAACAATAATGTCAAAATCATTAATAATAATGTCAAAATCATTAACAATAATGTCAAAATCATTAATAATAATGTCAAAATCATTAACAATAATGTCAAAATCATCATTAATCATGACATACTTATCCAACTACGGCAAATTCAAAATGAAGGATTATAATTAGGTTTATGTATTCTTTGTTCCACAGGTGGTTCCGGTGGGTTGTCTGCCTGGTTATCCTGGTTCTGGTCGCACTGTTCCTTTACCTGGATGCAAGGCATGACCCCGAGAGACTCATCTCTTTGCTTGGGCTCTGCATTATACTGCTATTAGGTGAGTGGAATCATTCCCTTTACTGATAGAAGAATAATGTTCCTACGACGCACGTCAGAAGTTACGGATGGATAAAACTTTTACGGACAGATTTCGGACTGGCAGCAGACACCATTTACAGACTCTTCATTACAAATAATCTGACAGAATCCGGTGTCCTGTGTCCGGAGCGGTGTCCACAATTTGTCCAGTGTCACTACCCCGCAGTTCCAATGCGTGTTGGTCTTTGGATGTCTTATGTCTTCGAATTTTCTGGACCAGCAAATCGCTATACAATGTTTCCTTTAGTGTTTGAGAACAATCCATCGAAAATCGGTTAAAACACAAAAAAAAAACAATACCCTAAAGTTTGCTTGTCGCCGCCCCTGAGTTACGCTTCACCCACTCAGCCTTCGTTACGCTAAAACATCGTGAGGAAATTAGCACGTCCTAGTAAAACCTTGTGGCTTCCACCAACCCGCATTGGGCCCATCGTGGTGGATTACGAACACTCGTTCTTGCAGAAACCATCTTCTATGCTAGAATGAGTCAATGAAAGCCAGCAGTGCAAATATTGTAACTATTGTGCTATGCCCCTTGTCCCCAGGTTTCGTGTTCTCCGCTCACCCTGGCCGAGTGAACTGGCGGTCAGTGTCCACTGGTCTGCTGATCCAGTTCGTGTTCGGGATCTTATTTATCAGATGGACACCTGGGAGGATCGCACTGCAGTGCTTCTCTGATAAGGTAGACCTCAAAACCATTGCTGGTGACTTTCTAACTCTCGGTTTCTGAATAATAAATAAATCAACGCGTCAAAATAGAACGCACGTCGATAAATGACAATGATGCGTCGGTAATTTACGGTCTTCTGAGAGTTCATCAATTGTCGATCACTTTGGTATTAAAAATTTCGAAAGATACGTCTGTCTTGACAACATCAGGCCGAGGTGAATCAACGTTATCTTCGAAACATCGAGGAGCATATTATATGGACTGCAGGAAGCCTATCCTGAGGAGCTCGTGGCTAGATAATAACAGCCACTCGGATCAATCTTAAGGTTAAGCCGCGCTTGCCTAGGTTGGTCTGTGGATGGGTGACCACCCATTACATACCAAGTTTGCTCCGTGCCTCAGAAAGCATCACATTATGCAGTTGGTCCCGGCTGTCATTTATAGATCTTTGACAGTCGTAACAGGTAGTCAGTGGCCCGATAGTCTGACAACCAGTCTTACCACAGGTATCGTATTACCCAGTACTACGAGTAACTGGGTTGTGGAGGTAAAATAGTCAGCCGCTCCATGTAAAATACTGGTATTCAGCTGGGTCCGGTGAGACTGGAAGTTGATCCCAACATAGTTGGGAAAAGGCTAGCAGATGATGAGGAAGCCTGACCCTCGCAGATCTAAGATTCAGGCGTTAACCATTAGACGAGTTTTTTCAAAATAATGTCTTCCATTTTTATTTCCTCAGGTAGCGACATTCCTGTCTTATGGTGTGGAAGGTGCAGCCTTCGCATTTGGAGACCTGCTTGTGAGGACTGAAGGAGTCTTCGCGTTCAGTGTGAGTTTATCTTTACTATTTCTATAATATCTGGTTCATGTCATAACAAACGTAGGTATTTAACGACGATTTGGTGTATCGATCTTCCTACGCTTTTGAGCGATATTGACGTAGGCCTGCTAGGGACCTACGGAACAAGACTGCATCGCACAGCTCTTAAACCGCGGAAGAGATCAAATGATGCGACGACGACCCGAATGGCGCAGCGGTAGTGAGGCTGCCTTACGTTGTTAGAGTCCCGGGTTCGAATCCTGGTAGGAGCAAATGTTTGTGCGATGAGCATGGACATTTTTTTCCAAGTCATGTGTTATAAGTAACAACAACAACAAGAACAGCCCATAACGTCCACTGCTGGACATAAGCCTCTCCCATGATGGGAGGAATTTGCCGTAATCTCCAAGCTTGGCAGGCGGATTGGAGATCGCAGTGATGAAAGACTAACAGAAAACGCGGCTGCCCATTCCCTGGTCTACGGAGGCGCAAGGTGTTCTGCCTCAGACATTAGTCGCCTTATACGACACCCGTGAGTGTAATGGGTTGGTTCTATTCTACTCTGGCAGATACCACACGGCTTAATTATAAGTATATATTTACAAAAAAGAAGTATCTATGTAGTATATTTATTCCGAGTCTTGTATTATAAGTATATATATATTTACAAACAAGAAGTATCTATGTAGTATATCAACTATTTGGTGTCTACGACACAAGCCTCGTTGCTTAGCGTGGCACTAAATGACGCTGTGTGTAATGTCCAGCTATATTTATTAATGCCTTTAAAAAAATTCGAGCAGAATCGAAAACAATGTGCCTTGCATCTGTTTATTTTACCAAATCAAAAGAAACCCACAAAGTCCTAATCTGTAATTATCAGTCTTTTCTCAAAAAGCTCTCAAATAACAAAACAAATATAATCTATATTTTTCTCTTCCAGACTCTACCAGTGATATTCTTCTTCAGCATGCTGGTAGAGATCCTGTTCTTCTGGGGGGCGCTGCAGTGGTTCTGCCTGAAGTTGGGGCTCGTCCTAAGGGCAGCCACCGGCACGACCGTTTGCGAGAGCGTCATCGCTGTTGGCAACGTGTTTCTAGGGATGGTGAGTTTAAGGGGATGGCAACACCAAAATTCGCGCACACTGTCTATTTGTATCGGAGTAAACGAGAGCGAGAGAGTTACTGGGTGGCCAGGTTTTAGAATAGAAATATTGAATAAATCATCATCATCATCATCATCAGCCTATTAATGTTCCCACTGCTGGGACTCAGGCCTCCTCTCTATGAGAGGAGGCCTGAGTCCCAGCAGTAGAATAAATATTGAAATAAAAAAAAATAGCGTTAGCGGTTTATGTATGAATAGACCCATACGTCAAAAAAAAATTAAGACTGAATTTGAGGATCACTCTTTGCAATTATTTTCTATCGAGCCGATTTCGTCCAATTATGTATCGAGTACGTCCACCTACGGTCTTTGAAATGTGATGAATATTAATTAATTAACATATTTTTCTTTGATGTGCTAGAACAAAACGTTTTTTTTCCTAAAAAACTGCTTATGTAACATCAATTAGGTGTTTTCAGCCCCTTAAGGCGACTACAGGAGCTAAACGCGTGTTTTATAATTCAAAATAGCATATATGATTCACTGCAATAAACAAAACTAGAAAAATATATGATATTCTTGCTAATAGTACGATAGTGTTTTGAAAACATAATACAACAAATTTTATTCGATAGAAAAAATCACGAACTTATCTCTAAAAATTTCTTTTAACGAGTAAAAACCATATTAAAATACATGCGATCATTCTGATTTTTTGGCAAATAATTCTACAAGCAACATATTATTAGCATCATAGTGTTTTACTTTTTTCGTCTAATCAATAATTTTTTTGCAAATCACAAAAAACCACTCATTTCGCACTATTCGGCCGCAGTGACTGACGTAACAACCACTTTATAGTGCAAGCTGGTTAGAACTTTATTCTAACAGTATTTCAAACGAAGCCACCACGAGACCATTAAAATTAACTAAGTCATCTAAGATCTACACTAATTTAGTCATTAGTCATTAGTCATTTATTCTGAACAAAAATACATTTGTGTTGAATAGGTACAGGTATAATACAATAATAAAAATCAATAAAAGTTACAATCAATAATATCGATAAAATGTCAAAAATAAAATAAGTAATATCAAGAACTCAGTTTAAAAAAAAAAAAAAAACACAATTAGCCTAGTTAAAAAAACAAACATTCAACTTAATCAACAAAATAACATGACAAGAATTAGACGTAAACTTAAATAAACAAGTTACACTGTGGCATTATTTTTGTCCCTAAAAAACTCTTCTATACTATAGTAGCACTTCGTCATTAAGAATGAGTTTAATTTGAATTTAAATATTCTTGGACTATTAATCATTTTTAGTTCTAATGGCAATTTATTGAAGATTTGTACAGACTGAACTTTAGAGCTATGTCTGACAACATTTAATTTTGGTTGCAGATAATTAGGCAAATCTTTCCTGCGCGTTTCTACCCTAGTTTCCCTTTCTTTCTTTGTCTCGTACTTATCTAGGTTTTTTTGAAAACTACTTAGTAGAACCGTAATGTAAAGACAAGGTACAGGTAGAATTTTTAATTTCACAATTCCTCTTTGTCTTTGCAGACAGAGTCAGTGCTGTTAGTGAAGCCGTACCTCGCTCTGCAGACACCTTCGGAATTACACGTCGTCATGTCATCTGGATTCGCTACTGTGTCGGGTAAGACAATACCAACAATATTTTTAGGTTTCTAATAAAACTAGACGAGTGGGTAAAACCTACAGGCAAGCACATGAGGTTTTTTCAAGTTGTAGTTGTCTTTTTTTTGGGTAAGATTCTTAGATCGCAATTTGACTTTACCTCACATAGTTAGTGTCATACAGACATTAAATTCAAACTCATAGATAGGACGTAAAGGGTGTAAATAGACCCTTAACGACGCCAAAAGGCACTTGTTCTGTCCCCGTCACGCGTCATTGCGATTTTTTTTTTGTTTTGGCCTATACCTGGGAACCTACTAGTTACGGAGATATTGGAGGTCAGCTTCAACTTTTTCAGTTTTTTTTTCAAATACTAGTTTTTAAGGCTAGGGTATCTGCTAAATTAGCAACTCTATTTGTGGTGGTTCAAACTTCGTTTGAAATACTGTTAGAATAAAGTTCTAATCGGCTTGCACTACAAAGGGGTTGTTACGTCAGTCACTGCGGGCCGAATAGTGCGAAATGAGTGGTTTTTATTTAATTGTAGCCTAATTAAATCATTAGATCAAAATGCCAATTGTACACTTTGTGAAGAAACAAGTGACAAATATTTGTGTGAAGAAAAAAGTGACAAATATTTGTGTGAAAAAAAAAATTGTAAAACTTAATGCTGTATAAGAGTTACGAAATCTAGAAACTAGAAACTATCTAGAAGAAAAAATGCTTCACTTTGAATATTTTTTCATATATTTATTATTATTTTATTTTTTTGTGATTGCAATGACGGGGAGAACTAGTGCCTCTCGGCTTCGTTAAGAGGTTTTTTACACCCTTTATAGGTATTAATGTTCACATTGGTAGGTAATAGGACATTTGCTCACATTCGCTTAAGTGTACAGGGTGAAAAATAATTAATAGATTAATAAGATGATCTTCTCTTAAAGTCTAGTCGATCGATAGAATTGGGCCCAAAGGCCCAATTTACGGCCGTGTACTGCAGAATCTTTGTTTCGTGTTTGCGAAGATCGTCCTACATGATAACACAGGTATTTGTCACAATAGATAACTACACGTTATCGGGCAAACCAAATTATGGTGACAACCGGTTTTAACTGGGTCAAATGTCTAACCATCAGTTCAGAAAAATTAGCAGTCGAAAAAATAACAGTGTTAATTTATTTATTTATTTAAACTTCATGTACAATAGTGGTACATATTCAAATTCAAATTCAAAATAATTTATTTCAATCCATTTAGGATCATAATTTCACACACTTGAAATAAAAATGAACAATTACTTATAAAATAACAATTTCAGCATTTATACAAAAATAATCAAATAACATAAATTAAAACTAAAATTCCACAATTATAATCTCAAAGACTAAATAAAAATTAACAATTATAAAAATTAAAATTTGAAACACATTATGTACAACAATAATACTACCATAGCCGGACTTAATGCCATAATAAGGCACTAAGCTCTCTACCAGTCAATCTTTGGGTTAAATAAGAAAACTTTGTGATAGGGTACAAAATAAAAAAATAATCTTGCTAATTTCGTTGCTAGCCGTACTTACGTACTTAATACATTCCTACAAAAGATTAAAAACTTTTATCAACACACAAATAACACTATTTTTTATATCATACCGTTTACAAATAATAAAATACTTTACAATATCTCTTTATGTAGGTATCTCATAAATAAATAACTCGGATAACAGCTGCAATTATAATAAAAGTATGCATAGATTGACCCCGTTCTTAATCTATAAATGAATCTAAATCTCTTTTGTACTTTTCAAGGTAACATTTATAATATTTCCATTGACTTTGACAGTTGACTTTGACAGCTGTCAAACGAAAACATGATTAGAAAAATGAAAACAATGGTCTAGAAACAATGGGGTAAAATGTTATCTTAATTGACTTTGTTACCTTAGACGCCCATTGGTTTTTAACACGTTTTAATTAGCTTCACTTGTACCGAACCATGTAAAAAATCTTAAAAGTTAATTTGTCCTACTTTCCGGTATTCAATTGAACTGAAATTTTGCATACATGTTCAGTTTAGATGACAATGCATGGTTAGGTAAATGACACCATTTTAAATACAAAGATGGCGGAGTATTTATTTTTTAGGCGCACACAACCCGTGAAAAAATATCATCTCTATTCTGTATCCCTCGCTCCGCTCAGGATTTTAATCTAGAATCCCTTGCTCCGCTCAGGATTCTAATCTAAGGAATCTTGCTCTGCTCTCGGGATCCGACTTGGTACTATTTCTCCAAAGCGTGTCGTTGTTAATCTAAATTAAATCGGCTAAGAATTCGGCGATGAGGTTAGCTCCTTTAGTAGAGTAGCAAACAACATAACTTGCAGGTCCCAGTATTAAGCTTCATTTAATTTATTTGTATTCATTTGATTTATTTTGATTTTAATATTTTTTTTTGTTTTAACATAATTCTTTAATAATAAAAATAATTTTGTAAAATGTGATTTTAAAATGTTTTGTATTGTTTAATTAATTTTTTGTTTTTCAGTGCCTTTAAAGGGTGCATGTTTGATACTTATAACATTATTCCAACCCCTGTACAACATGTTTGTAATCAACTATTTTGATTGATTAATTAAGTATCCCATCGTTTGAGAAACAACCTCACCTTTACACTGTAGGGCAGAGTCATCTATTCATATCTCCAATAACAACCATATCATAATCAGCCTATAATATTCCCACTGCTGGGACACACGGCCATCTCTCTATGAAAGGGAATGGGCTTATAATTCACCACGAGGGCTCAGTGCGGGTTGGTAGATGTCGCATGTCTTCTCTCATGCGCCTGCCTGGGTTCGAATCGTCACCACTGGGTCACCTCTGCTCCCCATAAAAACCTTGAATTATTTTAAATCCTTGTATCCTCATCATCAACAATTCACCAGGTACAATTCTGGCCTCCTACATCGGCTTCGGCGCGGAACCAGCTCATCTGGTGACAGCAAGTGTCATGTCGGCCCCAGCTGCTATCTGCTACTCCAAGCTTCTGATGCCGGAGACGAAGAGGTCGCTGACTACCGTGGATAATATCAAGCCTGTGGAGTGGTAAGTGGCCAGCAATTTTTACCAGACTGCCAGGGAAGGGTTTTGTTTTTCGCCCGTATCTTGTATGTTTATTTGTAAATTTCTTTATTACCTCGTATGTTCCATTCGTATCATTTAGATTCGTCTTAAACACCAAAGTGTCTAAAACAGGTGTTTTATAAAAATAAAAAAAATGGCGGATTTTTGGCGCTAAATTGTAAGTCGTTAATGTTTTATTTTCAACCACATCAATCGAGTAGGGTATCAAAATGAAGGAAATTAAAAGGATGTTACAGTTATATATACTTATATAAGTACTTAGTGCAATTTGTAATCGAGTTTTTTGATACTTTTAATTAAATGTTACTTGTTTGTGTATCTACTGAGAAATGTAAAAGGCCAAAACATGGATAGAATCGGATGTCCGTGTAAAACTAAATGTATGAATAGAGAAAGCAAATACAATATGCAAGGATCCTAGCAGAAATATGTGGGAAAAAGGCGTAATGCTATGTGTATCCTCCCATCATGGGAGAGGCTTATGTCCAGCAGTGGACGTTATGGGCTGTTATAGTAGTAGTAGTAGTAGCTATGTGTATAAAGAGTGTAAATAGACTTAACGAAGCAGGAAGGCACTTGTTCTTCCCGTCATTGCGGTCATTTTTTTGTTCTAGACCATACCTGGGAACCTTCTAGTTACGGAGATATTGGGGTTGGGGGTCAAAGTTCCAACTTTTTCACATTTTTTTTCAAATACTAGTTTAACTTTACTTTAAAGACCTCCACGACCCCCGTACTATTCAATCTATTCATCAGCACAATGTTTTGAGTGCTTTACATTGAATCTTACCGTTAAACGTGATTTTTCACCCCAAAAAAAAAAGTAATTTTCCAGATGTTTTCAAGCAATAATTTTCGCGTAAAGTTACTTAGATTTGATGTACAGAATGCTTGGTTGACGGCCTGACAGTATAATTAACTTAAATTTTCTTTACCAAAACAAGTGATGTTTCTTTGTACCAATGCATTCCTTTTCTTCCACAGCGAAGACCAATCAGTTCTTTCCGCGGCCACCAGAGGCGCCACTAACGGGATCGCCTTGATCCTGAACATCATAGCAAACATTATAGCGTTCGTGGCTTTCATAGCCTGGATCAACGGAGCGCTGGGCTATTTCGGAGGAATGCTGGGCAATCCTGATATCAACCTGGAGTGGATTCTTGGAAAGGTGTTCATTCCCCTGTCTTGGGTTATGGGTGAGTACAAGATATCTGAAAATTTAAATTAACGTACATAGTACTCGTACTTTGTAAAAAAAAGAGTTCTTGGAATGAAAAGGGAATATGCATGAAATACAAAACTATTTTTATTTATGAAAAATGCCTTGTATTGGCGCATAAAAACATTGTGGTACACTTGTTTAAGTTTCTAATACATCACTTATTTTACAATTTACTGTTTTATGTAGCATGTTTTTGGTGAAACGGAACGCACTCTCAAAACGCATCGTCCTCGATAACGCCGGTATTGACGTCAAAGTTCATTGTGTCAAAAAAACACTTTTATTTGAAAATTGCTTAAAGTTTCACTAAAATTTTAATATAATATTGTTATTACAATTTTTACTTCAATAAAGCACATACAATTTATAGTACAATGATTTTATTAAGGACTTAAAAATTTGATGTAAATAAGGCAGATTGTGGATAATGACGTCACATTGGTCACATCATGGCCGCGACAGCTACGGACATTTGAAGTGTCATAGAAAATTGCAGGAATTTAATATTATTTTTGTGCGACAAGCAGTAGTTGAACTTAACTTTTAATACTTTTCTTGGGTTGATAGTATTGTATTTTATTGATTTAAGCTGGATGCTCCAGGGTAGCCTACGAAATTCAAATTTTCTTACGTTTTCTGCAATTTGCAAGCCAGTGCTAGGTTGTATGTCGATTAAAATATTGCACGTGACTGTAAGACGTATGTAGTTACAGAATTATAATCACCAAAATCATCAGTACAACCCTCCAAGCTCATAAAGGTGCAGGAATTACTTTTTCAAGGTCAAAGTCATTCCTCTTACATACATCTTACAGTCGCGAGCAATATTTTAATCTACATACAACCTAGCACTGGCCTGAAAATTGAAAAAACGTAAGAAAATTTGAATTTCGCGGGCTACTCTGGAGCATCCACCTTGATTGAAGAAAAAATTACGTGCATATTCCCTATTGGGGGAGGTCTGTGACCAAAAACAGATAGGGCAAAAAAAAACTAGGTGTGAGAGTTGAAACTCATTTCATCACCATCATCATCATCATCAGCCTATAATGTTCCCACTGATGGGACACGGCCTCCTCTATAATACACCACGCGGGCCCAGTGTGGATTGGTAGATGTCACATGTCTTTGAATTTTTGGTTCTAGGACATGCCGGTTTCTTCACGATGTTTTCCTTCACCGTTTTAAGAGCAGTGGTGATGAAATAAATTACACAAAGTAATGCGCCTGTCTGGGTTCGAACCCACGACTTACTGTTCGTAAGTCGGGGCCGCCACCACTGGGCCACCGCTGCTCTCAGCTTTTATTGTTTTTCACTGGAAACTCGTGTGACTAAAAGAAAAAGATGATTACAAATGTGGATTTTGTGGATGGACAAGAAGAGGGCAAAGATAAGTAGATGCAATGCATTGTGTACCTAAGTCATCATATACCTAGCCTTTTCCCAACTATGTTGGGGTCGGCTTCCAGTCTAACCAGAGGCAGCTGAATACCAGTATTTTACATGGAGCGACTGCCTATCTGACCTCCACAACCCAGTCAGTACTGGGTAATACGATATACCTTGGTAACACTGGTTGTCAGAATTTCGGGCCACTGACTACCTGTAACGAACTGGTTTGTGTAAGGATTTTTTCGTTATAACGTGGTTGACATACCACAGGGACTTATTGATGATTAGGAAACATGGGTGGTGTACCCATCAGTTCAGTACCTTACACCTCTGATTTCTCCGAAGAATTCGTCGGCAAGCGTGATGTTTATATTCAACTTCTTATATTCAACCTCTACGTAAACGGAAAAAAACGCACAACGAGTCGCGCGACGCGCCGCGTCTCCGGAAATGAGTACAAGGATAATTTGCGTACCTAACACATAAAACTATAACAATTTGACACGTTGTCTTTTAAATAAAAGGTAAAGTAAACATAACAATAATAATTTATGTGGTTTAACATCTTAATGGTTAAATAAAACAGTCCTATGTATTTTTATTACCAAGAAAAGTGGCATTCATTTCATTGTTAGAGCATGAGGTCACGTTACAACCACGCCATTCTCTGTAACAATACGATTTAATTGTTTCGTTGAGGCGTAGCAAATTTTCTTATTATTTCAATTTATTGTTTTTCACTGGAAACTTTATTTATGCAAGTGTTCATTTCGAGGTTATTTAAAAGTTAAGGTTGGTTTTGTATGTCAAATATCGCTAAATAAATAAATATCGCTGGACATTACACACAGCGCCATGTAGCGCCACATTAAGCAACGAGGCTTGTGTCGTGGACGCCAGATAGTTGATATACTACATAGATACTTTTTGTTTGTAAATACATACTTATTATACATATGAACATCCATGACTCTGAAACAAATGTCCATGCTCATCACACAAACATTTGCTCCTACCAGGATTCGAAACCGGGACCCAACGAACGTAAGGCGGCCTCACTACCGCTGCGCCATTCGGGTCGTCAAAGAGTATCCTATCCCTCTGGTGTCCTCAAATGCGACTTAAGGCCGTTTTCTATTACTTACTTATAACTGTTAGTTAATATGCCTATGTTTCGTAGCTATCGCTGTTTCTATAAACAAAATTACCAGGCAACTTACCTGTCACTTAAAGGACTGTGATTCATAGAAAAAACAAAGAAAGCTTTTCTGTGACGTTTTGTTTCTAACGGTCCGTAAGCTAAATGTCAAACAGAGATAGTTGAAATCGTTCCTAAAGAATTTTTTCAGTATAAACCTATAATATGAATTTCCTTAAAACTTACCTTTTAACTTACCTTAAATGTAGGTCAAGTATGGGTGTATGCATTTTAGGCAAATATGCAACCCACGTTTCATTTGTCCTATGGTACCTACCTACAATATTATTTCAGAACCACTCTGAACATTGGTGGTACTTGTTAGCCTGCGTCATTTGTGTGTTTCGATCCAGGGCTAAGGTAGACCTTTAGTCGTTGGTTTGGGCAGATAGTTCCGCTGTCTTCTACGAGACCCACCGCATCGCCTTCTGGCTGTATCACATGCTGCTCATCGGGCACGCGGCAGACGTGGCCAGCCCAGTCCAAATTCAGCTTAGCTGAGCTTTAAGCAACGTCAGTAATTTAAGTTTTGGAACGCACTGTGTTGTTGCGCGTATGGTCGGTTCTTGAATCTAGGCGAGATTGCTGCGCTCCATCGCACATTGGCAAAACTTAAGTTTGGACTTTTGTCTAAAATTCGTCAACGTGAAGAATGCACGGTGTCCGTAATTTTTGACTTGCGTGGCAATGAAATGTTTCCTTTCATAAGCTCCTTCATGGACCGAAAATGCCTATTTTCGGCTCGTTTTGTGATGTCCTAAAGTTAAAAATTGTTTTATTTCCAGGAGTGCCATGGGAAGAGTGTGAGCTGGTGGGCTCTCTGATAGGCCTGAAGACAGTCGTCAACGAGTTCGTGGCCTACCAGAGAATGGGGGAGATGAAGAGTGAGGGACTTTTATCGGTAAATATTGCTTTCTTTTGTCATTCCGATATTATTGAAGACTTAGAAGAAGATACAGTACAGGTAGTTATGTTGATTTTCCTTTCGAAGGCCTATACAGGGTGTAAACGGAAACTTCAGGAAGCCTTCAACCAAGCATTCTGTACATCAAACTAAGTAACCCTACGTCAAACATTTCTGAGAAACTTAAACACTTATTTGAACAATATTAGCGAACAACTTAAAAAATATTTCCAACTCTCTGTACGAAGGTGTAAAAATATGTGACGTCACACTAGCGAGGGAGTCTCACAAATGTGAGACCAGCTGTGACAACGTAATTTATGGATGGCCCCTTGTGAAAAAAGGCATAAAGATCTCATCGAATATTCGCTAATATCCAGTTACTCATAATTTTATTTCTGTTTCCAGCCCAGATCCGAGCTGATAGCAACGTACTCCCTATGCGGGTTCACGAACCCCGCATCAGCCGGCATCATGATAGGAGCCATCGCGGCCATGGCACCTAACCAGAGAGAAGTCCTGTCCAGTGTAAGTATCACACTAATATTATAAAGGCGAAAGTTTGTATGTGTGTCAGTATGTGTCACGTATGTTTGTTAGAGCGGTTTCGCACTACGTCCGATCCGAATCCGTGAAAATACGGTCCAGACAGTAGTCTTAGAACTATTTCTACGGTAGTTTACGAACTAAATCCGGTTTCCGTCATCCGATTTTGTATTGTAGTGTATTTTTACAGGTACGGATCGGACTCGGATCGGACGTAGTGCGATACTCTCGCTCTTTCACGCAAAAATGACTGAACCACAGATAGTCTATAACCTGGATTAACACATAGGATACTTTTTATCCCGGTAGTAAGATCCCATGGGATAATTATCAAACATCACACGGGTAGACGGAGACAGAAGCAAGCCCAACATACCTTGACGCCTTTATTCCCCTAGAGTGTAACCAGAGGCATGGCCAGCTACTCCTAGTCTGCCCAACTATGCCTCTCATACAAGAAGCTGGTAATTTACGTCAAGGCGAAGTATTATATTATCTGTGGTCAAGGTCCACATTTGGAGGTATGAGAACCAGGGAGCCTAAAATGGCCAATTTAACAGAATCAAAATTATGAATGCATGTTATATAATTAATAATTCTTTATGAGGAGCTCGTGGCTAAATATTAACAACAGTCGCTCGGGTCGATCTTTAGGTTAAACCGTGCTTGCCTAGGTTGGTCTGTGGATGGGTGACCACCCATTACATCACGATTTTCCTCGGTACCTCGGAAAACACGTTAAGCAGTTGGTCCCGGCTGTCATTTATAGATCTTTGACAGTCGTTACAGGTAGTCATTGGCCCGAAAGTCTTACAACGAGTCTTACCAAGGGGTATCGTATTACGCAGTACTAACTGGGTTGTGAAGGTCAGATAGGCAGTCGCTCCATGTAAAATACTGGTTAGACTTGGTGACCGACCCCAACATAGTTGGGAAAAGCTTATGCGGTCAAAATGGAATGGGTACAAAGTACAAGAAACACCACATCAAGTTACCACCCAATGGATACACCTAGACCACCACATAAGGATATACTTACTCTATTGTTTGGAGATTAAATTTGAAGAAGAAATTTGTCGGTTTTGGATACCATGACGTGCTGTTGTCTGTGTTTAGAATTATACAAGGTGTTCTGGTGTTTACCCTAGCAAATCAAAACGTACCCATGTTAACATGCCTTGCTTTGCTGTAATTCTACAAATATAAGAAGAGCTCCAGGTGCTGTACAAAATTTGCAAAGGATGCTGTACAAAGGAGCTCTGTTTACGTTGGTCATTGAAAGTGCCGCAGCCTGGGGGGGGCTCCGTAGCTCGCGTCGCTCGGCGCCCCCTAGGACCGCTGCGCCCGTGTGCAACGCAGACCCTGCACACTTGGTAAAGACGGCCCTAAATGTTATTATAGTAAGGTATTTATTGGAAATATCTTGTTTACAGATAGCCGTAAGAGCATTCTTCGCGGGATGCGGTATTTGTTTCATGACTGCGTGCATAGCAGGTAGGTTCGGTAAAACCGTTTCTTTCTAAACAAGCTAGGAAAAACACCTGAGCCGAAACAGCGTATTGCGATGCTCCAACCAGCCTACGAAATCCAATTTTTCTTACGTTTTTTGCAATTTGCAGGCCAGTGCTAGGTTGTATGTTGATTAAAATATTGTTTGCGATTGTAAGACGTCATCATCAAAATCATCAATACAACCCTCCAAGCGCATATAAAGGTGTAGAAATGACTTTGACCTTGAATAAGTAATTCCTGCACCTTGCAAAAAACGTAAGAAAAATTGAATTTCGTGGGCGCATCCACCTTAAATAAGTGAAGAAATACTCATTTAAGGTGGATGCGCCCACGAAATTTAAATTTTCAAAATCGCCAAGAATGTATTAGGGACAGTCGGGGTCTTTTCCGCCTGATCAGTTAAAACATTATTTGCTTAAATCATGCGGAGGCATCAAGCCACGCCTCCTTAAAGTTTAGGCCTATTAGGAAAGCGTCGACTTCGGCGCGCAAAATAACAATAAATCTCGTTTGGCGTGCGTCGTCAGTGCGCTCGGCCGATCGGTAGCATTTACATTCATTATTTCTATACAAAGTCAACGGGGCGGGGCTAGAGAGCGATTCTATGTTGTAAGTGCAAGCAAAAATTAGCTTAGTAGTGATCAGGCGGGAGTGTCATCAATAGTACGTACGTGGTGTTAGAACTTCAACTACCAGGGGTGAAAAGTGTTGCCGTCTCGACGGCGCATTCGTGTTCCACGCGCGCCTTAAAAAGAGTCAGCAAAAGGAAGGGGTCCGCAAGGGCCTGCGGGACTGCGGGACTGTTCGAAAGAGATACCGTGGCCCCGGAACACAAAGGGCGATGAAGGGACATGGATGGGCTTTAGTCAGTAAAAGTCTGACAATCCTTTCCGCTCCGCCCAGAGCGGGAGGAGAAGGTCATTTGAAGAGTTCCCATCCAAAAAAAAATGGGTTTAAAGTGGTCGACCGTCATTAAGCGCGGTAGAACCATGAGCCACTGCGCTGTACCTACTTGTAGCTAGAACCACCATTCATCTTTTCTTTGAACTTCTAGCTTATCGTAATGTCTAACCAACTCTTCTATGAATTGAATAATATTTTTATGATTTTTAATGAATTAAATGATATTTTTATGATTTTTAATGATTTCTTTACTATTTTATATGTTTCAATTGTATTTTTTTTGTATATTATGGGTATTTTTGCCTGCAATAAAATAAGTATTTATTTTATTTTTGTTCGCAGGTCTACTGATGCCTGAAAACGCGTTCGTTTAATAAAAGTGATATAAATTTAATTTAAAATAGGCCTACTTAACTTTATACAATTGTTATAATTTATTAAATAAAAGATTTTCGTAATATTTTTGGGTTTTATTTTGTTGTCCAAGTCTTAACTTTTTTGCTCTGTAGCAAAATAAACAACCGCATACCGCATTCGCTGTAGGGATGTGATGAACTGGTGATATACATCTGGTGATCCACATACGAACAACGCGTCACACCTGACTTCACGAAAATCCTACATCGCGCCAGCCGAGTTATCAGGACTTAGCTAAAAAACTTGCAATACGACAACCTATGGACAGCAACCCACCAGAACCAGATGCAACATTGGTCCGTACGAAGGACTTTCCAACCAGCTGCCTGGGCGTAGGCCTTAGGCTTTTTATTGTCAGTCGACCAAGCTATTTGGTTTACATTTTACAATGTAATTTGCATGTTAAAATGTAAACCAAGTCGACCGTACATGACTGATAGCTAAACGAGCTCCCAGAACCATTGAGTAATTATAATGTAGTAATTATCATGGCCAGGGGTTCGTACCTAAATTGTGTGTGTGAGGGATGTGTTGCGAGGGGTGTGTTGCGAAGGATGTGTGCGATGGTTGTATTGCAAGGGATGTGTGCGAGGGATGTGATGTGGTTACCGCTCGCATCTGAAACGAGCCCGCTACACGTCCACGCACCGCTCACCTGCGCACCGTTTCACTGCAGCGTCGCTATGAATCCTCGTACCGCACAGCTACCTCGAACTCTCTCGCAGCGTAAATCAACAAACACACCTAGCTATAGTTCAACCTATTTTGAAAGCCTGGCTGAACAGAATCTTTCCAGAAATAAAAGAAAAAAAATGTTTTCAACTGCTTTTTCGTTTTCGAACACAACGACATTAGCAAGATGTCACTACACTATGCACATGACAGAAACAAGATATCTTTATTTGAAAAATATATTTCTATTATCTGTAAATCGGTACAGTTATGATACCACATCGAAATTGCGAAGTTTTCGCTAGTGTGATTTTCTTTCTCATTATCAAAATTTTCTGTAGTTTGGTCATCTGGTATCGCGGTATGTCTAAGAAACAACCGACTTTAACAAGTATACCGGAACATAATGAAACTGAGGACGAACAGGCCACTAATAAATGGGTACCAAAGAAAAAACATGAGGTGCTCAAAGCTAAGTATAAATGTTTGAAAAAACTATTCCAAATCTATGATGCAAGCGTCATCGGGATTCTGCCAGAAAACTACAGCCCAAACGGTTACATAGAGGACGACGTGAAGTCGACTAGCAAGAGGAAAAAGCGCTCGCATCGCACGAAGACTGACGCGTGCGCCGGGACGACGGAAAAGTCAAGCGGAGACGTTTCTGTTCACTCAGATGAGGACAAGGACTCTATAGCAACAGCTGTTATCAGAGACCTGAAGATCAAGACGGTTCTGTCAACATCTACGCAAATGGAGTCCCAATTATCGAAAGAGTACAAATACGCCGCTACTCAAGACTCTAGAGACAACTTGATGTTAGAGCGAAACATGTCGGCTGACGGTGATCGGCAAGAATGCGAATTTACCCAGACAAACGATCCTCACTCGTTGCCCTACCTTCTAATCAACGAGAAGAGACCGCGGATGAAGCCGACAAGATTCCAATGCTTCCTCCAACGAATCTTCGGGATCCGTCGGGAGAGATCGTACAAAAATTACGTCCTGCCGAATGGCCATATTTACGCTGCCAGTGATAATAATATCTCGGATAGTTACTGTGAGAAGCATCGGCGAAGAAGGCTGAGGTTTCGTAGACTGCGGCGTCCGAAGAAGATCCAATCGGAGACGGCGCTGAGGGATCTCAATAGCCCTGTGATCTTGAGCTACGTGCAGTCTGTGCAGAGGAGCTGTTTGGCCGACACCACATCCCGCCACTGTCCTATTTTGGGATGCCTTAAGATTTCCTACGGTAAGTAATACTTTGATAAGTGAACAGAGCGCGACTCGGCGACTGAAGCCGAAGATAAACATTTTCTATTCAACCTAAGCGTATTGGCGTTTATTCGCCCTATTATACAAATGGCTGCTTGAATGGTGGTCCGTGATACCTAATAGTTCTGCGTTCAAAGCATTTTATTACACCAGGGATTATAACAGTACTGCCGTTTCGAGACACAGCTGGCGCGGATTTTCTGTGCTCTGAAAACAAGTCGTAATTATTCATGCTACAAAGGCGTAAGGAAGCATTATTGATTCCAACAGTCTTACTTATGGGAGTACTATCAACTTACTATTACTATTATTACTATACTACTGCTACTATTGTTATTATTAATTATGATTTAAGAAATGTATCAAACACAATTTAAATTGTTCCTGATAAAAAAAAATAAAAAAACTTACCTACGGTACGTTTGCAGATTCTTATCCATCAAACTCTAACAGATTTCCTTTACCGTTTTAGGGATAATCAACTACAACGACCACCTGAATCTCTGCCATTTCCCCGACAGGAAGTTCATCTGTCACTACTGCCACGAAGGATTCGAGAGGCAATACGACAAATTTCTCCACGAGAACGAACATATCGGCATTTTTTCCAAGTTTGAAGGAAACATGTCCGCCCCTTCAACCACCAGACGAGCAGCCTGCAATACTCAAACAGAGCCAGAAATATCAAAATGCGATGTCCCAGAGGAAAAACTAAAGAAAATAGTGTCGTTTTTCGATAAGATAAACGATCCGGAGCAAATCTTTTCGGAAATTAAGAAGAATAGGTATTCAGACTGTAACTTGCAGCGATCTAAGACTGAGATTGAAACGGTGGCTGATTCGACAGATTCTTCGGACAAGAGGACTTTCAGCTGCGTGAACCTACCGCGGAAGATTGAGAAGAAAGGAGAGGGTTGCTCGTCTGCTGATTCTGACACGATTACGAGACTCACTCGGTATGGGTCGCCTGTCACTTGTCATATTTGTGGAGAAAATTTCAATTACAGGTAAGACTCGTGTTTTCGGCCAGTAGAGTAAGAATCTTGTCGCTTTTCGTGTATATCACTTACTCACTTGCAGGAATAAGAATTCAGGGCAGTGTTTCTAGTCAAGATATTACTCATTCCTGATATCAAGTAAATTTTAATGGGTTGTGAAGGTGGAACAGACAGTCACTCCATGATAAATAATAGTAAGTACTTAGCTACCATCCAGTTACGACTTGAAGCCGACTCCAGCCCGCGTAGCATGACCACCGTAGAAACGAAAGAGAATCGACAAATCTTTTGTTCATCTGTCATTTTGTCGATTTAATGACAGATGTACAAAAGATTTGTCGATTCTCTTTCGTGTCTACGTTGGTCATGCTAAGCGGGCTGGACTTAATGGGGGATCGGCTAGGCAGGTATATATAATGAAAAAGCTTCATAAAACTATAATTATCAACGACAATAAATTTCTTCTTCAAAAGAGTAATCACGTTTTCTCTTTTTCAGACGCCAGTTAAGTCTTCACGTCGACCTAGAGCATCGTGTCCACGACAAGTACTCGAAGTTCCACAGATGTGATGGAATCCTAAACGACAGGTCCCAAAACCGAGTCGACATGGTCACCGAAGATGGCAAGATCAACGTCCAGAGTGTTGACAGGTCCCGATCAGGAATAAGAAGGAGAGAATCCACCTCATCGTTGTTAGAAACTTATTCCGATCTTTCTCGAAGGATGTCCGAGGAGAGTTTAAGTTGTGATCCCTCTACAAATATTGTCTATTATACGTCTATGGAAACTGTGAAGAAACCTTCGAAGGTAACCAACATGGTTCAGAAAGTCAGAAACGGTCTCGGCTACAAATGGGAACCGGGAACAAAAATTATTCGTGTGTAGTCCGTGCTATGTGAAGTGGCATTGTTTTTTCAGTATAGTGAAAAGTCCAGTTGTTTGGTTTTATTTTAGTACTTAGTTATGCTTTTTGCACTCTTTTGAGATAGGAATATATACTACTGACCATCACCATGGTAATCACCAGATCGATACACACCCATACCAGACATGACGAAACGGGATACACCAGCTTCCGTTGCAACTGGACAGATTCTCTGCGGGACATTTTCTCAGCAGCAGTGCAAATACGTAGGAATCGATTCGATAAATCTGACAGTTATTCTCGACAAAATGATTTTTATCTTTGTTATAAACTCATTTTGTCGAGAATGACTGTCAGATTTATCGAATCGATTCCTACGTACTTGCACGGCTGGACAGATTAGCAACTGGACAGAACTTGTACAGTCCATGACATAACATGCTTCACCCAGGTGGAGAACCTAGGTGAAGTACGAGTCCGGAGTGCCGTCCGGACCCCGCCTACAGTCGTGTGTGCGTTCTTCCAGCGGAAAAATGTCGAATTTCATAATTTCAGTTATGCAGATATTTAGTGTATGACATCGTGTGTGATAAATTAATGTGTATGGTAAATTCAAATTTGTGTATCCAACCATTGGAGAGATTTTCAATAATATCTGTTTCCGCTGAGAGTACGTACTCCAAGCGGCTAATTTTTTTCCAATGGACGTACGTAAAGAAAAAAATACATACAATAATCAGTGTGTAATGAGGTGTAAATAACGGGTAAATAAAGTAAATAACGAGGTCATAAAACTGCGAAGATATTCAAGTTTGGCGAATTGCTGAAAATATAAAACGGCTTCGCACAGACTTGTAATTTTTCACGCACCTTGCTTTAAATTTGTGTAGGTATAGGTAGGTAATTTTTTTTCTTGTACTTGCATTGGAAAAAGAAAAGTTATTATTGAAAATCTCCAATGGTTTGGATACACAAATTTGAATTTACCATACACATTTACACGATGTCATACAATAAATATCTGCATAACTGAAATTAAGAAATTCGACATTTTTCCGCTGGGAGTACGCACACTACAGTCGTTAAAATTATCACAATATTAGTGTTCTCCTCGTAATAAGAAGTAACAAATTAAAGATTTTGTTTAATATTACCTACCTTAAAACAAATTCTCAAAATTTTTCCTTCTATTATATTTTATTTAATAAAGTAACAATTTACAAATTTATTAAAATAAACTAAACTAACTAACTTAACTAAAAAACTTAAAAAATGGCGTCAAAAAACTCCTCCTCAACACTGTCAACTGGTAATGTCCCCAAGAGACTGGCGGCGTTACCACGCTGTATGGCAATGCTAAGCCTTTGGCCAAGGTAAAAGCCAGCCCTAGGGTCACGGGAAGTGTCAACTAAACGTTTTGAAATATCCTTGAAAAGGCTGTGAGCGCTCGGACCCCACGGTCCTAGAGTTTCAACCCCAAACGGCTCGAAAATATAGTTACCAATAAGGTTACTATATTTTCGCCGCTTGAGGTTCTCCGCAGCCAAAGCAGCAGCCCCTGCACAGCACGACGAATTAGGAAGATGGGAAGGCGCAAGAGTATCGACACATGTAGCATCCCACACTAAAGGCCTACCCATCCTCCATGGAAACAAAGACATGCCGTCCGGTCTCTTGCCATCGTCGCGTGCCAAGCCATTGGGTTCTAATAAAGCTGGAACGCCGACGGTGACAAGAGACCGACGGATGATGTCATTTAAATTCGCGTGCCGTGCAAAACGGCCCGCACTTCGGCTGCATGACAGGCCGTGGTGTCCAAGGCTGTTGACAACTTCACCACAGTGACAGTGATGAGGAGAGCAACATGGGGCGCCTAGGCGTAGAGCAACAGCGAGGCGGAAAGTGGTGTCGTCGAGCAACGTACCTGTGCTCGACGACGGTAGTGCGTGAAGCCAAAGACCCGACTCCCACTCACCCACAGCCAGCAGGCGTGCTCGCTCAGCAGTAGTAACAGACGTGTTTAGTAGATTGATCTGAACTACTCTGCAGAGCGGCTCGTCCCACCGTCTCTGGGAAAATGGGTAGTCGGGTTCTTCAGAATTCGGGCAAGCGAGTTTCCAGGCGTTGATAGCCTCGGAGAAACACGGCACATCAAAATCAATCAGTGTGGAAGCCAGGATTTTCCTGATTAATTTCTCAGTGCCGTGGACCGAGGATATGTAAGCCGGTAAACTAATACTAGAAATTTTGCGGACGCCGAGCCCTCCCATACGAATGGGAAGAGTAGCTTGGGTCCAGGCTCGGTCGTCCAAGGCCACATTTAAAATGGATGATAAAGTATTTCAGATAATTTGATCCATTTTGTCTAAAAGATGAGTGTGCTTCCATAAAGGAGAAGCACGTAGGAAATATGTTAATTTAGGGCCGAAACAGCAGTAACGGATAATGGTGATGGCCGAATGCATGTTAATTTGGAGTAGTAACCTTTCCGAAATATCATTGAAATTTTGAATTTTTTCCTCGATGAAATCAAAGGAATTTTCGAAGATTGGAGACCCAAGGAGACGAAGAGAACATTTTTCAATAATTTTGATGTTAGGGGCTATTGCGTTAAAAAAAAAAAAAAAAAAAAAAAAAAAAGGGGCTATTGCGTTAAATTTAGGAATTGTTGTCTGTCGGTACAGTCTGCTAAATATAGTAAGTTTTGCAAGGTTTAGGTCAAGGCCAATGGAGTGAAGATTATTTTTTAAGAAAATTAAATCATCTAAAACTGTTTCTACATCGCCGCCCAAGGTTCCATCGTCAAGATACCAAACGTTAAATTTTGAATTTAGCTGTCTAACAATTGGGTGAATCGCTAAACTAAATATCACAGGCCCGAGGGGGTCACCTTGTTGACAGCCAACAGCAGATTCCAAAAGTTTGTCACGATACAGTAATTTAGACGGGTGTCTGTAGCACTGCCAAAGAAAACTATAAATTTGAGGTAATTCTTTTTTAATTTCTGTTAACAAGGTGTCCCTATTAACTGAATTGAAGGCATTCTTAATATCAACCTTCAGGATGACCTCAAAATTCTCAAAATTACACATAAATTTAATACCTACTTAACTATGTGGTACTCTGTCCAGCGAGCATTGAATCGACAAAATGACATAAACAAAAGATTTGTCGATTCTCTTTCGTCTCTACGGTGGTCATGCTACGCGGGCAGGTGCTAATCTGTCCAGCTGAGAATCTGACCAGTTGCGAATCTGTCCAGTTGCTACGGAGGCATACATTGCACCAGAGGGCCTTTTGGAGTGTGTGTCGCAGCCAATTCGTATAGGTAACGCGCCGGATTGAAAAATGCCGCCGTTATGTAATACGGCGTCTTCACGTTCAGCCGGATTACAATTCGGCTGAAATATAGTACGCCGTATTGAATGAGCCCTTCGCGTTCGTCAAAGCGGCGTAATAACGTGCCGCCGTTATACAAACGGGCGCATCGTCGATACGCCCGCGCCGCCGCCGCTCTGGAAGTTTTAGTTCCATTTATCGCCGCAAGTGACGCTGCATGATCATAACAAGAAACATGGCGTCGCAATCGACAACGGTGTCACAATCAAATGGCCACTTTCCTGTATTTATTTTTTTCATTTTTTTTTACCTACATGTTGAGAATTACGTGGCTTTAGAGGGGGCAATTTTTTTAATTTTTTTTGTGATAGGACGCACCATTTTCGAGATATAAGCAAATTTAGAACGTGCTACGACTCCATGACGCGCGCTCGATACGTTCGCATTTAACATTACACACCCACTTTCTGTCACTAATGTCGTCGTCGCTTCGCCGGCCTTCGGCCTACGCTCCTCATGCCAGCTAGCAAGACTTTTAGGACAATTTTAGTAAGTTATTTGAAGTATCGGAATTGCTGACAATACGACTAAACGTTGGACGCCGTTTTGTCGAACGTATCACCACCACAATCCGGCTGAACGTGAGGACGCCGTATTACATAACGGCGGCGACATGTGCATAAGAATCGCGCCAAATCAGACTAATAGATGCTTTGTTGCCATACTATTAACAGCTCCATGACGGAACTACTGTTGTTTTTTTTTAATCACTAGTTCTATTTTAAAAGAATCTGAAATAACGTTATACATCGTCTATGATAGAACGTTTCGTCACTTTGGGCCCTCTAAGGATGCCAGCGCTGTAACTTTTTTTTTTAATGTTACAGCACCATGCTGAGATAGGGGGGCCTCGTACAGGACCAATTTAGTTTCTTTCTTTTTGTGTTTACTTTTATATAAATTAGTTGTAGGTATTTGTTTTACAATTTAACCATTTCTTGTGTTTAGTCCTGTGCGGGCTAATTAATGTTTTTTCTTTCTTTCTTTCGTTCGGTGCGGTCGATTCTTTCAGCATGAACAAGTGCGTTTATCTTAATAATGCAAGAGAGCTCCAGTTGCGGGTGGTTTGGTGAAAACCTACGGCTATTTTCAATATGAAGTTTGCTATCTTTGTTTGACATTTAGCTTACGGAACGGACCGTTAGCACCGTTAGAAACAAAACGTCTCAGAAAAGCTTTCTTTGTTTTTTCTCTGAATCACGGTCCTCCGAGTGACAGGTAGGTAGGCAAGCAAGTTTAATGGCGCATGAGTTGGCTGTTTGGCAGTTCCGTTTAATTTGTAGCAACGGGGAAGAAAACTGACAACTTTTACGACAGGTGTCGCTAGTAACTTTTGAGTCGCTAGTAACTTTTGAGTCGCTAGTAACTTTTGAGTCGCTAGTAACTTTTGAGTCGCTAGTAACTTTTGAGTCAATCATCATCTATCATCAGTCTCCTGCCTTTATTCCAATTTGTGTGAGGTCCACTAATTTTGGCGTAAACAACTAACCAATTGATATCCGGCAGTGTATACAGGGAGTGGGCGGCTGCAGGTTCAACTTGGTCCGGTGGGGGTATACCGATAAAGGTGAGTGCGACTGCGGATCATGCCTCATCTCAAACCAACCTACTGACCTGCTCTTTGTGCAACTCCACCTGCACCTTAAGAGACCTGTCTGAAGCCACCACCAACGCCGTCGACGTGGCTGAGTTCAGGTCGTAACAAATTTAAATAAATAACAGTGGGAATCATAGACACAAAGAAGAAGCCTCTACACGTAGATTTCGTCAGCTAAACGGAGCGAGTTTAAAAAAATAAAACAATTTATTATAAAAAACCACACATGTTTATTGTAGTTATTTTTATATAATAATATTTCTAACACATCCCACGCAGTGAGATCGCCGCAAAGAAACTTCTGGAAGCCAGAGAACAGTGTTACAGAAAACATTTAAATATGTTACAACTTACACTACTGATAACGTAAACTTAGAACTAAATAAATACTATTGCACGTTGTCACTGAATCATACTGAATGCCTGAACATGGAATTTCAACTTACAGCGCTAAGCCGAACGTCGAAATTCCAATAGAGCGCTTTTATGTAGGCATTCAATTAGATCGCGGCAACTGTTTGTGTAAACGATGTGTTGGTTATTTATTACATAATACAACAAAAAATTATAACCAGCTACATCCTCTTTAAATTAGCCATTCTTAACAATTACGGTTGAACAAGCTATTTGGTTTACAGTTAACCTACAAATTACATTGTAATATGTTAACCAAATAGCTTGTTGTACGAAGCGTGGCCGGATTAACTTCCGCCATTTTTTTATTTTTTTCAATGTAGCGTCCACGCATAAGAACTAAGTATAGGTGTTATTAGATAGCTGGTGTAGTATCCACTTGTAGTAGAGCTAATAGGTTCATAGGTTGATAACACAATTCACTAACAATATCACAGGCTCACCTCACCACCAAGCCCCCATTCCAGGGTGCTTCACCTTACAACTTCCCGCCATTCGTGGTTACTGTCAGTTGTCATTCTTGACAGCTACCCGACTACTTGTGGCTGTGAGACAGTGTTACCATATTAAATAGATACACTACAGCTGGTATCAATACAAACAAGTTTTGTATGACACAAAATGTTCTAAAGTGTCACGTTTCCAAGATATGAGCTATCAAAGTTAAGTCCATTTACTGATAACATCTTCAGCACAACTTTAATTTGATCAGACACGCAAAAAACGTATCAATCGGTAACTGGCATCAATACAATGTTGTGATCGCTACCAGCATAACTCTAAATAAATAATTATCACTGGACATTACACACAGCGCCATCTAGTGCCACACTAAGCAACGAGGCTTGTGTCGTGGTCACCAGATAGTTGATATACTACATAGAGACTTTTTGTTTGTTAATACATACTTATTATACATATAAACATCCATGACTCGGAAACAAATGTCCATGCTCATCACACAAACATTGCTTATAATATCGGGATTATAACCCTGGACCCTAAGAACGTAAGGCAGCCTCAGTAACGCTGCGCCTTTCGGGTCGTCGAATGAATTTTGATAGCTAGATAGAATAAACTTTGATAGCTTAAATCTCGGAAACGTGACGCTTAATACATTTAGTCTCATACAAAACTCGTTTGTATTGATACCAGCTATCGATTAATATAGGTCTTATGCGTGACTGCTACTTTGAAAAAAAAAAAAAACAGAATGACGGAAATTAATCCGACCAAAAAATTCAAACCCCTTTACAAAAGCCCATTTGTAAAAACAATGTTCGTAATTACCTACAACATGAAAAGTTTTACGAATTTTCCACACTGCGATAACAGTTGTGACGTCATGATTCGCAAGTCTTTTCTGTTCCCTTTTCTCATGATAAAACGTAAAAATAATATGAAACGAGTTCTACAACTGAAAACTAAGCAGAATATAATGATTTTTCTGCTATATTATGTAATAGACAACCACCAATTTGTAACTACAATAAAAAGAGCCAGTTTTTATAAATATGTCAACGCTGCATACTTTGTTACAATATTTTGCAGTTGTTTTTATAAATCACAATAGCCAAACCGTTGTAGTCGGCCTGGCAATCCAGCTAATGCGAGTTCGATCAACAACTGAACGCTGGTAACGTCCTTAATCAAGCATATTACTGCTTGTTCCACTAACTTCGGAGAAGTTATGGTTTATTTATCAGACAGATATTTTTTTTAATCTGTTACAACTATTTTCAAGGTGGATATTAGCTATTGGAGGCGCCCATTAATTACGTCAGTCGATTTCGTCCATTTTTTGAGCCCTCCTCTCTACTTGGTGAGATTTGACTTGATCCCCTCACCCCCACCCACCCACCTAATGTCACGTGAGATTTTTCTAAATGCGTATTTTAGTGTAAATACGTCTCTCGCCCACGTGAGATTGGGTGAGATTTGGCGCGACCCCCTCCACCCCTTAAACGCCTTACGTAATTAATTGGCGCCCCCAATCAGAACGTAGAAAAGTAGAGTGCTAAAAACTGCCCGTAATTTTGCAATTATCGCTATATTCTCTGACTGCAAAATATCATTGCAATGCATATTATTATATAACTTAGAAAAATAACAAGCAAATTCGTTGAAAAAACAAGTTTGTCAATTATTAAATTCCTTTTATATCAAAAAAACGCAGACTGTACGCTTAAAGTAGTCAAAAATAATAGAAATATACTTTAAAATTAAACAAAATAATTATAATTGCATTTTTTATAACAATAGGTTTTCAACCACTGACGGTAGAGATATTCAACCTTTTTTCAAATGAGTTTTATAGACAACATAGGCAATCAAATTGTCTATAATTTATACATTTTCAAAATGGTCGCTTTTCAACATTTTTCATACAAAACTATTTATTTTTCTCTAGGTTGAATACCAATTTACCTAACAAATCCCAAATATGAGTACAATACACAAAACTGAGCTTACAGCATGTAAGTCCGGCTGTCACAGGTAGCGATCTCACTTCTATTCTCAACTAACCAACCATCTAGCACCGTACCACGATATTTACCCTTACTTTGAGAATGTATTTTTTATTTAAAACAATAAGTTGATACATGATTAAAGTATTTTTTTGGTACAAAATGTACATGACCGAGAAAAGTATTGCATCACAAGATATCACGCCCGTTATTCCCGAAAGGATAAAGCAGAGGTGAACGTAATTACACCCACATTTATGTTTAAGTCCCATGTAATAGGCAGCAAGCCTATTGACATCAACCGGGCATAATTTTTAGAAAAAGTTAAACAAGTCAATAATAACTTCCGGCAGTCTTTTCTAGAGCTCCCATAACATAACATCACGCGTGTAATCCCCGAATGGTTGGGCAGAGGTGTACCTAATAGTACACATTTCGATGTCCTATGTAATAGGATTTCGGGCTACTAAGAATATTACCCGTTACTGTAAATCACCTTAATGATTATAACAAATGATACTGTCGTAAAAAGGTTATCGTTGATTAAAACAACTGCGCTGACCCAGGTAATGCATTACTATTTTTCGTCAATTTTATGGAAGACGCGATACATAACAATAAATTCTTAAAATCAATATTTAAATTACATGATTTGGATGTAATGTAACTGATTAAAAAAACAATAATTAAGTATAATTATTATATCATAAAATTCTAAAGATATAATACATTCTCACTATACTTTTTAAATGACATGACGGTGGCTTTGGAAATTTTATTGATATTCAATATTGGACAATCTCCGTCTTTCAAGCGTATTGAATTTTTTGTGTAACTGCCTTTTGAGGACCTTAGAGGTCTTAGCCCACATAAACGACTCCGCTCCTACCTGGCAAAAAGAATATAATTCAAATATGGGCTTTATGTATTGTTCTTTAGATATACTTCACATTGGCATTGACGGCGATAAGCCCGCTGACAGCGAGCTGTCTGCTAAAGCCCATATTTGAATTATATTCTTTTTGCCGGGTGGGAGTGGAGTCGTGTATGTGGGCTAAGACCTTAAGCATGATAATACGTTTTGATGATATACATAGTAATGTTAATTTTCAAAGCCACCGTCTTTCATAGTCAATCCACCATATATAAATTAAATTCCATTACTTTTGGTACACGCGTCAAAATTGATAACTATGGAGACAACTAACGATCAAATTCACTTAAACAGTTAAGATTTGTATTTACTGTCCTGAGGTTTTTATACGCAGAAATCAGAGTATTACACTTTGTCTATACTAATATTGTAAAGAGGTAAATTTTGTTTGTAACTTTGTATATAGGGGATAATCTTCGGAACTACTGATCCGATTCCGAACATTCTTTTACTAACGGAAAGCTACATTACCTAGGCTACATTTAAAACGTGTTAATTTATGTGCATAACGGGAGCAAAGCCGTGAGCCAAAAAGCCAGTTTTTGTATACTTGTACAGCTCAAGCACAGCGTTGTTTTCATATCAATATTTCAGCTCTTTACCACAGTATGGCTACTCAAGAGAAGAATCTTTATGTGAAACATCTATAGGCGCGGGTAAACCAAAAAAACAAATAAAAAATTCCTTGCAACATGGCCAGCTTGGCGATCGAACCCGGCCCGAACAATCCCGAACATTACCGACCTGTTGAAGCAGCATAAGATCTGCATATTCGTCACGATTTACAACAAGCCAGCTGGTCTCGGGGCACAGAGCGTTGGGTTACAATCTCGTGACTTCGAGTTCGATCACAGCATAAGGATTTTCCTTTTGTGAATCGAGTCATTTTGTTTTTATTTTATGTTTGTTTTTTTATTGACTTTTTTTTTTAAGCATACTGTACAAATTAATTTCGATGTTTCATATCTGCCAGGCGTCCCGCGACGGGTCACTTTTTTTATTTGCCTATTTTAGACTTTGTAGTATGAATTATCGCCAGTCACCCACACACCCAAACAATTTTGCCGCGTGTACATCTTAAAACATGTCGAAAATAACCTCTCTTTTAGCTTTTAAAGTCAATATTAAATATATTATGTGCCATTACTTTCTACGTGCCAGGGCAAGTGTTCTGCGAATCCCTGTCTCGTATCTCTTAGAAATAAATTGTGGACAGATTTGAAGATGCTGACGAGATCATTTGTAATACAGTAAGTAATTTCTTATGAGTGAATTCATATGGCTATGTTAATAATCATCTCAATACGTTGTTGTAACCCGTTACCAACACTGAAATCGTGAGGAAAAACATAGCTGTTCCATAGATTTATGCCACAAATGACTATACTTTCGCGATTTTAGAATAAAAAAAAAATTATAAATTGAATAACAACAAATGTAAATACTGGTCTTTACTCATTGTAGTTTGTTTTTACATAAATGTTAAACAAAACGAAATAAAACGGTTTGATTGGTTCACTTACTTTTTGTATTTTTAGTAAGAAATCTACCTTTTAACGTCGTCAAATCTGTCCGATACACCGAAACGATTGTACAAATCTGTAGATAAATAACTTGCGATATAGACTACGATTACATAATATTTTATTTAAAAAAAAAAATTGTAAAAAACATTAAACCAAAACGTATTTACATTATTTTCTTATTCTCGTATGTTTTGTGAGAATTTTTGTTAATTTTACATATTATTAATAAACAATAATGAAATATAGGTACTTATTTAGTCGAAAAACAGAATTAATTACCGGATTTTAATGTAACCATAAAAAATACGTCTCTATGGCTTTTCTCTTCTGTATCAGAGACAATCGTTTGTCAATACCCGAAAACTAGAGATCTCAACTCAAAAATCTACCTATAAACCCCTATTTCACCACCCGGGCCTCGAACTCCCATTCCCACAAAACATACAAGTACACATTAACCACACAACTATAGTCGACGAATATTAAAAAAAAACAACTGTGTATACAATACATCTGTTTTCATAACAAAATAAACTTGATAAATGCACAATGCGATGGCAAAACTAATCAATTAATTAATATTTCTTATTATTGAGTAAACATTTTTGTTTTGGTGAAATACTAACTTAATGCTGGCACTACACTTGGCGTATTTGATCAAATATTGGCGTTATTGTGGCAATACAAAATATACCTCATCTTCGTTCGAATTAAGTAAATTTTGTTTTAGGAAAATAACGAACGAATTTTTTGTTCCAAATACACCAAGTTTTGTTGCATAATATAGAACATACGAATGATATTTCAAAGCATTATAATACTCGAAAAGACTCATTGGCAGTTGTGGTCATAAAAAGTGAGAGTGAGACGGAGAATATTTGATCATGCCATCTCGCTCGCACGTTACATGACCTCGCCTGCCTCGAACTTTTAGGTTAGGTTTTCATATTTTATTTCGTGCAAAAAGTATACTAATGCTTGATTTGGATGAAGAGCTACCTTCTTTTTAGATGTTGTGCCAATTTCTAATGACGACGTGGGTAATATTTTAAAGGTGTATCAGTTTCACAGTAAAAGTGGCTCATATTTACGTGTACTTCACACCCATAAAGATTTGCCTAAGTTAAATCAATCACCAAGTTTAAATACAGGGTGTAAACAACCTCATCACGAAGCCGTCAACCAAGCATTTTGTGGTAAAACTCAATGTAACGCACTCAAAACATTGTGCTGATGGATGGATTGAATAGTACGGGGGTCATGGAGGTGGAATAAAAATCTTACATTAAAAACTTGTATTTAAAAAAAAACTTGTCAAAAAGTTGGAACTTTGGGCCCCCAATATCTCCGTAACTAGAAGGTTCCCGGGTATGGTGTAGAACAAAAAAATGATCGCAACGACGAGGAGAACAAGTGCCTTTCGGCTTCGTTAAGAGGTGTTTTACACCCTTTATGTAACACTAGGACACTAAGAATTTCTCCTGTATCGTGGGTGCGTTTACAAACAGCCATACCCGGAACAACTACTTGTAGGTCATACAAATATTTGTTCCGAGCGGGGATCGGAAAAGCGACACGCTGTGTAGCAGCCAATCGCTCAGCCACTGTGCCAACTGTGCCGTCACATATAAATAATTATGTGTTAAAGTATACCAGAAAACGTATGATATATACGATAAAGGTATTTTGGTCAAGTCGTTCGTATTTAAAATACGCTGCTGATCTCTGGTTAGACTAGAAGCCAACTCCAAAGATAATTATGAGTGCTTCTTCTTCTTAGCGTGTCGATGGCAAATATTTATTAAATATGTTTGGCCCAAAATTCAGCTATGCGAACTCTGCTCGCTGATGCAGTCATAAGGTCGTCAAGTGTGCAGGTGTCAGCATGCGGCGCAAGATGGGAGGTGGGCCACTGTCTGTGGAGACGCCGCATACACATTTGAGATCTGAGCCGTCCATAAACTCCCATCTAAGAAGATTGTCTTTGCTACGGCCGACCTGGGTTCGGAGTCTATTCAGAGAGTGTTATCTAAAATTGAATAATGCCCCACTACCGCCAAAAAAGGTAACTCTTCTTAGGGAAACGAATACTCTTTAAGCAAATAAATTCTAATTTATTAAACATTAATATTAATATGTATTGTTTTATTATCAAATATTACGCGTGACGACGGCACCGATGTTCATAGATTTTGTTTAATTGTAAATCTTAAAAATACAAATGCGCAGGCTTACTTTATTTGTAGGTATTTTGATTAGTAATATTTTTATTAGTTATCTGCTTTTATATAGTATTTATTTTTCTTTCTTCTAATGTTTGGTCGATACAACAATGTACAGTTGCGGAATAAAGTAGTTTTAAACACTCTTAAGGCCAACTATCAAATCGCAATGCGAACGAATCTTTGTTCCTAGGACTAGCCAGTTTCGTTTTTATTGCCAATTTTAACGCAACTTTGGGCGTAAATTAGTAATAAAACATGGGTCAAGTTTCCAAAACAAAGTCGGTACCGACAAAGCACAACTATCGAAGAATTCAATAAATTTTATTGAGAGGTTTTCTTTTTGAGGTATTAAAAAAAAAACTTAATTTCCTAAACGCTATAGATGGCGTTGAACTGACTACGATAGTTGGTGCCAAAGCCAAAACGCGTGGGAAAAAAAACATTGCGTCACGTCACATACGCTCGTTGACTGACACTTTCGTTAGCTTAAGCTTCCGAATATAACCTAGTTTTCTCGCGCTTTGTTAAAATCAGTTTTTTTAGGTTCCATTCCTTGCATTAACGTACTAAGTTCAGCGCCATCTATCCAGCGACTAGGGAAGAGCTAAAAAGAAAATCCCTCATTGATTTATGCGGTGATTTTTTCTTAAACTCAGATTTTCCAAAGCGTATTTTTTACGCGCTCTTTTTGCTATGAATTATCGTGCATCTCACTGAACTCACTCTGTCGGGCACGATGCCAGACGAGACAGCGTGCCACGCCCACCAGTGAGTTCGAGCCCGCGACTTGTGCTACCTTAAGGCGAATGCTCCAGGGTAGCCCGCGAAATTCAATTTTTCTTACGTTTTTTTTGCCATTTGCAGGCCAGTGCTAGGTTGTATGTTGATTAAAATATTATTCGCGACTGTAAGACGTATGTAGTTACAGAATTGTATTCATCAAAATCAACACAACCCTCAAGGTTCATAAAGGTGTAAAAATGACGTTTTCAAGGTCAAAGTCATTACTGCACCTTTATGAACTTGGAGGGTTGTAACCTTAAAAGAATTTACTCATTTCCTCCCGCGACTGCACACAACTCTACAGCAATAAAGTTCAAACTCCTACATCGTGTAAAATCTACTAGTAACTCAACAATACCTATGAACTCCGGTACACCGTCACTAACGTCCTTTTGTTGTCATTTCACCTCTGAAGTTGCAGTAAAATGAGCTTTATTCTCATCTTTTTAGGGTTTATTTCAGAGGTAGGAATAACTGAAAGGACTGTAAGCCTACGACTCAAAATTGGAGGTATTCATTGTTTTGAGCTAACTCTGTACATTTGTGTTGTGTGAGTATAACTTCTTTTGCAATCTGCTTTTTCTTTGTAAGGGGATCTGAAAGAGACAAAAGATCACGTTAAAGTGATGTTACGCACATGTGCATACTGTGTGTGTATGAAGAATCAATAAATAAAATAATTATCGCTGGACATTACACACAGCGCCATCTAGTGCCACACTAAGCAACGAGGCTTGTGTCGTGGTCACCAGATAGTTGATATACTACATAGACACTTTTTGTTTGTAAATACATACTTATTATACATAAAAACATCCATGACTCGGAAACAAAATTAAATGTCCTTGTTCATCACACAAGAGAGAGAGAGATACATGGTTTTAATACAGGGTGTAACCGGACCCTTCCCGAAGCCGTCAACCAAGCATTCTGTACATCAAACTAAGTAACTTTATGCAAAAATTATTGCTGGGAAACGACTTTTTTTGGGTGACAAATCAAGTTTTGTGGTAGAACTCAATGTAACGCACTCAAAACACAAAAAATCTCACATTAAAAACATGTCTTTAAAAAAAAATACTAGTGAAAAAGTTGGAACTTTAACCTCCAATATCTCCGTAACTAGAAGGTTCCCAGGTATGGTGTAGAACAAAAAAAATACCGCATTGGGACTGTAGCTTCGTCTTTTTGTTCTTGACAGTTTACAAGCGTCTATAATGGTCTAAAACAAATGCGATGCGTTGAGTTTGAGTTTGAGACGATTGTTCCCCCTCTAACTAGTGGGGCGGAGAGCGACGCAAGTGGTGATCAATGCTCGCGCCTGCTCGGAATGAAAAAGAGGCCTTAGCCCAGCAGTGGGACTAAGGGAACAGACTAGTATTTTAGGTAATATATTGACTACAGTAGACGAGACAGTAGAGAGATGTACTTAGACACTACATACAGTGCCTTATTCCTGAAGGGAAGCAGGTAGGAATCGACTTCTTAGGTACCTGGCGACCCCATTGACGCAGCGGTAGTGACGCTGCCTTATGTTCTTAGGGTCCCGGGTTCGAATCCCGATAGGGGCAAATGTTTGTGTGATGAGCGTGGACATTTGTTTCCGAATCATGGAGGTTTATATGTATAATAAGTATATATTTACAAACAAAAAGTATCTATGTAGTATCTGGTGTCCACGACACAAGCCTCGTTGCTTAGTGTGGCACTAGATGGCGGTGTGTGTAATGTCCAGCGATATTTATTTATTACGAGTAAAAGGATTAGGTATTTAATTTAGTGATGGTTTTAAATACTGTACTAAATATTAAATAAATGTAATTATGAATGCAGTAGTGATTGTGCCGATAGTAGTGTCGGCCAATGACTTAATAGCCAAGAGCCTCGACCAACATCTTAGGAGGCTCTCGCTTGGCAGCTGGATCAAGGGCTTGATTCAAAAAGCAGTACTTCTGGACACGGCACGTATTGTTAGGAGGTTCCTCTCTCAAGAGCCCTGACCACCGGCAGCTCGGACCCTAGGCTGTTCCCAGCTTTGGTGGGCCACTAATTTTTATATTTTTAAATGTTTTTTTTTTATAGTGTTTTATATTTAAATATGTTAAAAATATGTAAAATAATGAATAATGGTTATTATGACACTGGCTGTTTTAATGTTGGCAATAAGCTAACTGTTTCAGAAACTTTTATAGAAGATTTATCGCATGGGTGTAGATAAAGAAAATAAATTTAAATATTATAATTTGGTGACCTATAAGATTAGGACATGGAAGAGCATGGCAGTCTCGGCGAGCCCATCTGTGTGAGCACCCGGTCCAGCCACTGCAGCGGACCGTTCAGGTGCAGCTCTATCCAGCACGGGGTCGACGTCACCGTCTGACGTCTGTGGACAACACATTGCATTACAAAAGAGAAATATTTTAAGTAAAGTCATAGCCAACAATAAGAGAGGACGGAACAGAACGGACTAACGAATGGCAAGAGGGGAGGGGGGCAGGGCAGATGGAACAAGGATGACGCACCGCACTATACTGCAATAAAACCCAAATTTAAAAAAAAATTGGCAGGTATTATTTTTAGATTGTCGAAAGGAGCTTCGTGGCTAAATAATGATAGCCTTCCGGGCTGATCTTTAGGTAAAGCTGTGCTTGCCTAGGTTGGTATATAGATGAATGACCACCCATAACATACCGAGTTTCCTCCGTGCCTCGGAAAACAAGTTAAGCCGTTGATCCTGTAATTTGTAGATCTTTGACAGTTGTTACAGGTACAGTGGACCGAAAAGTCTGACAACCAGTCTTACCAAGAGGTATCGTGTTACACAGTACTAATTGGGTTGTGGAAGTCAGATAGGCAGTCGCTTTATGTTAAAATACTGGTATTCAGCTGCATCCGGTTAGACTGGAAGCCGACCCCAACATAGTTGGGAAAAGGCTAAGTAGTTTATCACTCAGTACCCACCTGTACTCCGCGCCCCACCCCTTGACGAAGCTCATGCGTATGGTACACATGCGCGTGAGCTGGAACACGGCCTCGAATCCTTGCGATACTGACTGAGACAGCAGCGCTGCGAACTCTTGGTTGTTAAAAATTTTTAGGTTGCAGCCTGAAAAAGAGAGATATTTTTTCGTCATTAGAGGTATGCGAGCGATCGAAAAGAAAGGCCTATAGATCTATACTAATTTAAAGAGGTAAAAAAAGTTTGTATGTGGGGGGTAATCTCCGGAACTAATGATCCAATAGGGATGGCAACTGTGAAACTAATGGCGCTAGCAGAGTTTGTTCCAAACATCGTCATTGATATAATAATTTTATATTTCAAAATGGCTTGACCTCACGGGTCAGATTGGGAATAAAATAAGCTGGCGCCATCTGCTATCAGCTTTCACCGGCCAATCCCATTATAAAAATTATTTCAGTGGCAGAAAGCTACATTATATGTGGGTGCTATGGGCTTTAGTTATATTTATAATTTTATATCATGAATTTTAGCCGAGCTACCACAATTTTTGCAAACAAAGTCAGCGAAATGCTAGTCTATAATAGGCTTCTTTAAATGCAAGTTCTCTTTACACAGTTGTTACCAGTTCAGACGTAATAAGTATAAGCATGATCTTGATCAGCTTTAAGGATGCTGAAACAAGTGAAATATGTAGCAAATATGGCTAACTTTGGCCGCTCTGATTACATTTTTGAAAAAACCTCGAAGAACAACAAAATTAAATAACAAAAACCATTTTGTCGTTTACGTCCTTTAGTTATAAGCTAGCAATCCTCGGCCCGCTCAGACGCTCAGTCCCGGGGCGCGCGTGCCCGGTTGTAGAACAATGCGTCGCCATAAGGGTGGTAAACAGACGTGGAGATCGTGTGCACGGGATTTTGTTTTAAAAATGAGCAGATTTCGTCCGAGCTCATGGTACATAATGATGTTTCAGTAACAACTCACCAGGCGGTATTTTGCAGACGGTGGCGGGATGCCAGCCGTAGCGCTGGTTGCAGTTGGGACTCTGCACGAATATGGACGAGTCGCTCAGGCACTCCGCGAACACCTCGCCTGCAGTACATTACAGCGTGCCCAGGTAGGGGCTCATCATTACGAACAACTTTTACTAATCGAGTTGTTCCATACATTTTATTGAGTTACGTGTGCATAAATTTGTAATAATGAGTATAATGCTCCCACGAAATTCTTAGTTTATTTTTTAAGACCTTATATAGTCAGCTGCTGAGAAGAGCTCGTGGCTAAATAATAACAGCCGCTCGAGTCGATCTTTAGGTTAAGCCGTGCTTGCCTAGGTTGGTCTGTGGATGGGTGACCACCCATTACATACCGAGTTTCCTCCGTGCCTCGGAAAGCACGTTAAGCTGTTGGTCCCGGCTGTCATTTGTGATCTTTGACAGTCGTTACAGGTAGTCAGTGGCCCAAAAAGTCTGACAACCAGTCTTATCAAGGGGTATCGTATTACCCAGTACTAACTGGGTTGTGAAGGTCAGATAGGCAGTCGCTCCATGTAAAATACTGATAATCAGCTGCAACCGGTTAGATTGGAAGCCGGCCCCAATAAAACTTGGCAAAAGGCTAGGCAGATAATGAGTCTATGCTGGATCGTATCACGGTGTTACACAGGAAATGTACATGTCTCATTCGATTTTGAAATTAACCATTAACATTTTAGTTTAATATTATTTGGGGAAATTTGACATTTTGTGGTAACGTGATGTGCTGGCGAGCGTACATATAAAGTTTTTTATATGGACGTCTTTTGGTGACATTAAAATGATTTATCTTTTTTAATGGCTCAAATGTGAATCTTAGTAACTATGTGAAAAACTTACCACCAATATAATACAGTCTAACTCCTTTGCCGATATGTCGACGCGTTTGTTCGACCACCTCGTTTCTGTTCACGTTTGATAGGAGACCCAGACAGAACCTGGAACAGAAATAAATCCTAGGCTTAGAGTGTGTTCCGTTTCACCAAAAACATGCTACATAAAACAATATATTGTAAAATAAGTGATGTTTTAGAACCTTAAACAAGCGTACAACAATGTTTTTAGGCGTCAATACAAGGCATTTTTAATAAATAAAAAGAGTTTTGTATTTCTTGCGTATTCTCTATTGTCAATTGTCGTGTTAATTGATTTCAGATATTATTTCAATGAGACAATGTCTATAATAGTTTGACAGCGAAAAATGCTCTGATATATACGCGCCCTCAGCAATATATCCCAGTGGTGGCGGCCCCGACCTACGAACGAGTAAGTCGTGGGTTCGAACCCAGACAGGCGCATTACTTTGTGCAATTTATTTCATCACACCTGCTCTCAAAACGGTGAAGGAAAACATAGTGAGGAAACCAGCATGTACTAGTACCAAAAATTCGAAGACATGTGACATCTATCAACCCGCACTGGGCCCGCGTGGTGGATTATAGCCCATTCCCTCTCATAGAGAGGAGGCCTGTGTCCCAGCAGTGGGAACATTATAGGCAGACTGTGATGTATGGCATACATAGTTATCAATCCGTGGTTGGCGATATTACCTGGTGGCCTACCATGACGTCTTAAAGCAGGATCGTTTTAATCTTGTTCCAGTGTAGGTAAGAGACAGAGCTATAGAGGACGTCTAGCGCCATCTCTTTCCCACACTAGAACAAGATTAAAACGATCCTGCTTTAAGACGTCTTGGTAGGCCACCTGATATTTTTGACGACCCAAATGACGCAGCGGTAGTGACTTACGTTCTTAGGGTCCTGGGTTCGAATCCCGATAGGGGCAAATGTTTGTTGTGCTAAACATGAACATTTGTTTCTAAGTCAAGAATGTTTATATTTATAATATGTATTTACAAAAAAAAAGTATGTATGTAGTTACATATCAACTATTTGGTGTCCACGACACAAGCCTCGTTGCTTAGTGTGGCAGTAGATGGCGGTGTGTAATGGTTTAGATGGGGTGATTACCTCTCACTGTTGCTGGGGTCAGTGAAGCCGTCCACGGTGATGGAGGGCTGCGACGCGTGGAAGGTCTCTCCCACGCGCGTGTTGAGCTCGTAGTAGCTGATGCTGCACCAGAAGGCAGGCTCGTGGTACAGCACCGGGGCAGCTTCTGTGGTCAGCCCTGGGGGCGATGGGGTTAGGCGAGTTAGGTCTGCAACAAAGGTTAGCAGTCAATGAATACATAAACCTACACGAGGTGGTCATTCATGATATGACTGATAGAGAAGTAAGAAGAAATGACGCCGACTTCGAAATAGCGGTAAGGATAGACAATGATTGATTGAAATTTCAATCTACACTAATATTATAAAGAGGAAAGATTTGTATTTTTGTGTGTGTGTGTGGATGTTTGTAATGAATAAACTCAAACTAATGCTCCGATTTCAAAAATTCTTTCACCATTAGATAGCCATGTCTTTACTGAGTAACATAGGCTATATTTTATCCCCGTACTCCCACGGGAACGGGAACCTCGCGAGTGAAACCGCGTGACGTCTACTAGTTTATCATAATTTTATTACACGACTATCCAAAAAAAGGAGTGTCATGTTTTCAGGGTTCATCAGCAGGGTATCAGTAGCGAAGGGTAAATTTTGTAAGAGGTAAGCCGGAGTACATTAACTTTAATGTGATTATATTTTTTGTCTATAGAATATTGACTGTGTCATTTTTCAAAGTGAATCCGGTAGGAATTGAGTTGTATGGAATCTTCGCCACTGGTAGCTATGTATGTATGTTTGTGAGTTTCTTTATTCCACCATAACTTCTAAACGCCTTAACTGATTTCGATGTACGTGGTATCGTAAGAATCCTTGTGTTACCCCGGGTAACATAGAATAGTGAAAAAAAAAATATTGATACTGCATTATGGGTATTAAAAAATAAAAGGGCTCATGAGGATTTTAAAATGGTATTATTTGTCATTTCGTTTTATTCTAAAAAAACTATCAATAGCTTACAGTTCAGTGAACCGACATATCATATTACTGAATGCATGTAAGTATTTGTGTCATAATTATCACTGCATGTTTTAAGGTAACAGATTAGAATATTCGACATCTTCTGTAGTCAAAATCGTAAAAAAAAAAACTGGCTGTCTGTAAAGTCGGTTTACGGACGATAATTTTACACGATAACGTCATTTTTCATGATATTAGTAATTGTAACTGTTAAAAAAAACATTTCATCCCCCTTTTCACCCCCTTTTTGATTTTGGTTTTTTTTTCGGATAGGAAATCATCAAATGACTCCTCCCGCTCTGGGCGGAGCAGGAGAAAGTGTCAGACTTTTACTGACTAAAACCCATCCATGTTCCTTCATCGCCCTTTGTGTTCCGGGGCCACGGTATCTCTTTCAAACAGTCCCGCAACCCCGGCAGAGCTCTTTCACCCCCTTAAGGATTGAAATTCTAACAACACCGTTGCGTTAGCTTCCAACCATACGCCTAGATAATAAATTTTGTCTAAATAAGGACTCCATATACAACTTTATCCCCTTTTTTAACTCTTTGGGGGTGTAATTATAAAAAACGCTGAGACACGTATAAATTATATCGTCAGTCTAAACACAAAATTTTAAGATCCTAACTTTAAAATTGACGGACTTTCATACAAACGTTCATCCCCTATTTAACTCCCTTAGGGGTTGAATTTCGAAAAATCCTTCCTTATTCCTTGTCTACATTATAAAGGGAACCACAGTGCGAAATTTCAGTTTTCTAGGTCCAAGGGTTTGGGCTGGGCGTTAATCGACGTGCGCGCGTAACGGTGTGACACGTTTTCGTGCGTGCAGCCGGTGTTCATCGATTTATAAGACGTAATCACGTCAAAAGATGTTGTATCATGTTGAAGTGGTATCCCTAAGGATTCCCCAAATTCCCTTGTATCCTTAATGTAGAATATTGGGGGGCCCAAGTTCATATTTCTCGTTGTTTTCATTCCAAGTACAGCATGCATGTTAACTTTTTTTTTGTTATTTTAAACTAGCTGATGCCCGTGGCTTCGCCCGCCCACAAATTATATACTAAAACCTTCCCCTTGAATCACTCTATCTATTAAAAAAACCCGCATCAAAATCCGTTGCGTAGTTTTAAAGATCTAAGCATACATAGGGACAGACGCGGCGGGCGACTTTGTTTTATAATATGTAGTGATATTGATAGTGATGTCTGTTATGCGTTGTATGTTTATTGTTTATTTTCGTATTGTTATGTATTGTATAGATAAGTTTATGTGCACGTCATGTCCCTGCGGCAAATAAATGTTTTTTTTTCTTTCTTTCATGCATGTTTAAAAACAAAAAGTTTAAAAATTGTCAACAAACTCACTCATGTTGTCGTTGTGGTCCATCGGGTCGCCGTCCTCGCTGATGTAGCCCGGCGGCGGCGTCTCCACTGTTGATGAGCTCCTGAGGACACAACATGTATGTGTTTATTATAGCTGCCTTGTTAGATGTAGAGGAAATTAGTGTACAAGTGTTTTTGATCTGCTGTATGAGAGTGGTATCTGTATTAAGGGGCTCCCCCATGGCACACTAGCGCCACTTTAGTAAAAAAAAAACAGAACTCGTTAAATACACAATTAATATAAAATCTGATTGACAAAATCAATGCTTTAGAGTTCTAGATTATTGACGTCTATTTAATTCATTAAAATATACTTCACTGTAGTTACAGTTGGAAAAATTGCTAAAAACGGCCGATTTTTTCCATTTTGTATCTGTAACGACAGTGAGCTATGTTTCAATGAATTAAGCAGACGTAAATAATTTAGAAGAAAAAAACGAGTTATTTAACGAGTTCTGATTTTTTTACTAAAGTGGCGCTAGTGTGCATGGGGGAGCCCCTAACATGAATAGGGCGTACAATATGAACTCTGCTATAAAGGGTGTAACAAGGCCCTTAACGAAGCCCAAACTCCCGTCATTGCGATAGTTTTTTTTCTTCTGGACCATACCTGGGAACTTTCTAGTTACGTAGATATTGGTGGTCAAAGTTCCGACTTTTTAAGTTTTTTTTTTAAATACTCTCTTTTAAGCTTATAACTTTACTGATACCTCCACGACCCCCGTACTATTCAATCCATCCATCAGCACAATGTTTTGAGTGCGTTACATTGAGTTTTACCATAAAACGTGATTTTTCACCCAAAAAAAAAGTCGTTTCCCAGCAATAATTTTCGCGTAAAGTTACTAAGTTTGATGTACAGAATGCTTGGTTGACGGCTTCGTTAAGGGTCTGTTTACACCCTGTATTCTTTATTAGGCCTCGTGAAAATTGTGGGAACCCGCTGAAGTCATCATCATCATCAGCCTATAATGTTCCCACTGCTGGGACACGGGCTCCTCTCAATGAGAGGGAATGGGCTATAATCCACCACGCGGGCCCAGTGCGGGTTGGTAGATGTCACATGTCTTCGAATTTGAACCCGCTGAAGTAGTTATGTGCTTTTAGGAGTCTCTTTCGGTGAACATCTTTCAGTAAAAGTTTGGGTAGAGTCAATGTTGAACAGATAACTAGTTTACTTACACATGCACAGTGGTGTTGCCTGGCACCTGCTGGGCCAGCGTGGCCTCCAGGTACATGGCGCTGTGTGCGCCCACACCCACCGTCTGCATCACACTACAACAATACATTGAAAACTTAATTAATGTTAATATTACAAAATATCAGGTAGTGTAACGTCTACTAGATACAAATATTACTAATTGTTTTTCTGTCCCTCAAGCTTATCTCTGATTTAATCAGCGATGAGATACTATCTTAATCATACACATATTTACTATTACTGCATATTTTATTTTTTTCCCCACGACTGTCTGGCAGTTTGAGTACTATAAGCAACCTACTCAAATGTCCTTTCTTTGGTATTGTTCGTCGCTTCGTTGAGCTCCTTGAGTTATAAGTCGAGCTAAACGATAACTGACAAATGCTTGCACTGACTGGACAGGTCCACTCAAATCTGTGTGGTTCTTTCTTCAAAAGACCATCTCAGACACTAATCTGCATAGTCCTCATGTGAATTGAGCAAGATTATGTCTGGACTTCAAAAGAGACCTCTGAGTTTGTTTCGGCTGTTTCTTCTCAGAGTAGTCAGGTAAGAAACACCGGCCCCATCTAGTTTTTAAAAAATGACGTGTAAAAGTGTTTGTAAAAACCTACTTGCAAAATAAACATCATATTATCATTCTAGGTTATGCCAGCGGTTTCGCCCGCGTGGAGTTCGATAATTGCCCCACGTGATCTAAACTAACGGGATAAAAAATATCCTATGTGTTAATCCATGTTACGTATACCTGTATACCAAAATCCGTTCAGTAGTTTTTGCGTGACAAACAGTCATAGTTCCATCCATCCATTCTCACAAACTTTCGCATGTATTAAAGTAGTATTATCTGCCTAGTATGTTCCATTCGGGTTCCAGTCTACCTGGAGGTACAGACAGCTGCATTAATCCGGTGGTAACCGTCACGCATTAAGGGCCGTTTTCCATAACTTACTTACGTATTAATAACTCTTAGTTAGTTTGCCTACGCTCGTAGTTATCGGTGTTTCTATAAACAAAGTTAGCTTGAAATATCCTATCCACGAGATCCTATATGGGAGCAGAGCGGTGGCGACCCCGACTTACGAACATTAAGTCGTGGGTTCGAACCCAGACAGGCGCATTACTTTGTGTAATTTATTTCATCACCACTGCTCTCAAAACGGTGAAGGAAAACATCATAAGGAAACCGGCATGTCATAGAACCTAGATTATAGCCCATTCTCTCTCATAGAGAGGAGGCCTGTGTCCCAGCAGTGGGAACATTAATAGGCTGATGATGATGATGATGATTATGATCCTATCCGCGTCACCTGTCACTTGATTCATAGTAAAATCAAAGAAAGCTTTTATAATAATAAATAATAAAACCTTTATTTTCAGGCTACTTTGGCCCATAGTACCCATAGATAAATACCTTACAACCTAACATATATACTACTCTGTCAAGAAAGTACCGGGAAAAGATCAATAATACACAAAATGTCTGTTATTCATCCAAATTTATTTTATCACCTTCAAAGTATGCTCCTTTAGAAACGATACACTTGCGCCAACGAATAATCCATTCATCAAAACATTTTTTAAACGCTGCTTCCGGAATTGAGTTCAGTTCTCGCCGCGAATTCTCCTTTATGTCTTCTATCGATTGAAAACGGGTGCCACGAAGTGGTAATTTGAGTTTAGGAAAAAGAAAAAAGTCAGCAGGAGCCATATCTGGTGAATATGGTGGTTGCTGGATGGTATTTGTTGAGTGTTTGGTCAAAAATTCGTTCACAATGATAGCCTTGTGCGAAGGCGCATTGTCGTGGTGCAAAATCCAAGAATTTTCTTTCCACAAATCTGGCCTTTTTCGTCGAATTTGCTCTCTTAAACGCCGCATAACGCTCAAATAATATTCTTTATTTACCGTTAGACCTTCCGGTAAGAATTCAGAGTGCACAACACCGCGATAGTCAAAGAAAACAGTCAACATGACTCAAACTCAAACTCAAAGCATTTATTTCAATTAGACCATTATGGCACTTTTGAAAGTCAAAAATACAAAAAAAAAACAAAACAAAGCTACAGTCCCAGACACAAGACATAATAACTTGAGAAAGTACTGTAGTTGCCCATTCCCTAGCGTAGATCTCTATGGAGAAGAACAGGCAAGAAACTCCATGGACACTCTTTTAAATCAAAATATTGTTACAAAATCTTGGTTACATCATTCATGTTGAGATTATAGATATATGTGAGAACGATGTAGGAAGACGTGCACATTATGAGCGTCCAGAGTAAAACATTAAATCAACAAATTAAAAATAAAGTAATTAAAATGAACCGTGGCAGCTAAGAGATGACCAGTTCCAACTGACATCGCCCGATCACGAACAAGACGCGTGTATCGGCGCCATTCAACTCAACCATATTGAAGGGAACTAAATGACCCGACACACCCGCCACCATCAGCGAGACTTTGACTTTTGATCGACTTTGGCGTGGTTTTTTCGGTTTCGGTTCAGTTGGAAGGCGCCACTCCGAAGCTTGTTGACGTGGGTTTACGAGTTTGCATGTCAAACTCGTAAACCCACGTCTCGTCACCAGTAACAATGCGTTTCATGAATGTTGGGTCCGAACTGTCTCGATCTAGCATGTCCTCAGCGACTTTCATGCGATTGAGTTTTTGGAGAAAATTCTGATCTTTTGGGACTAGCCGAGCAGCAACATGTTTCATACCCAAATGATTAGTTAAAATGGTACGGATCGACTCGTGAGATACAGAAAGTTCGGCGGCTATCTCTCTCAGAGTTGAATGGGGATTTTCAGTCACTATTTTCTTCACTTTTGCGATGTTAACTTCAGTTGCAGACGTTGACGGCCTACCAGAGCGAGGCAAAATCTTCCATCACATCTCGACCGCTTTTGAACGCTTTGAACCACTCATAAGCACGAGTTTTTCGATAAAGTCGATTCACCGTAAGCCTTCTGTAACATTTTCAGTGACTCCGAACACGAAATTCCATTGGCGATGCAAAATTTAAGACAAACTCTTTGTTCGATATTTTTGTCCATTATGAAATTCACAATACACACTATATATGATATTACTAAAACCAGCACTGTATTTAATATAAATAACAGATGCAACTCAAACTCCGCGCCAAAATGGAAAACAGTTGTGCCAATCTAACAACTACAAAAAAACAAAAATTTGAATTTGGAACCATAAACAAATCATCCATTCCCGATACTTTTTTGACTGAATGTATATTATAGTACATTGTGTGTTAGTGTTTAAACTTAAAACTATGTTAGTAAAACACACTTCACTCGAGCACTGTCTTCGTGCGATCGTGTGGCACTTGTCCGCGGAAGCGTTTTGAAGGCGTTTTGTTTCTAACGGTCCGTAAGCAAAATGTCAAACAGACAGAGATAGCAACCTACCGAAACCGAACAGTAAGTTATTGAAAATGGCCGTAAGACACTCAACAAAAGGGGTAACGAATAAATGCAGCCGTCCGTACCTAGCTGAATACCATAATTTTACATGGAGTGACTGCCTATCTGACCTCCACAACCCAGTTACTGAAGAAGACGATTGTAAAGAGCAGTTTTCAGACTAACTGTTTGGTGTTTCTTAATTAATTAAGATAAACATTTCTGCTAGCACTGCACTCTATCTAGCAGAAATGTAAGTAACCCAGAGACCCGCCCCGGCTTCGCACGGGTGCAATGTAGATATAATTATAAACCTTCCTCTGGAATCAGATAATCTATTCGTGAGAACTGCACTAAAATCCGTTGCGTAGTTTAAAGAAAAAAAGATCTAAGCGTACAAACAGCAGGAGCGACTTTGTTTTATACTATATTTAGATAAAGATATATATAAAGATATTGAGGATTGTTTTTGTCCTTCACAGTTATCTCTGGTATAATCAGCGATGAGTAAGAGTTTGCAATACTTGTGTTTTGATCAGCTACACAAAGGAAACGTATTTTTTAAATAAATACCTACTTGAGCGACCAAGCTCTGTTCGGGTGTAAATAGAGACAACAAATTTTTCCAAATGAGACCCAGCTAAATCGATTTTACACCCCCCGTAAACTCCTACATTGCAACTTTCACGTTAGAGCCGTTTTCGAGAACATAATAGTTTAGGATTATTTATGCCGTTAGCGAAAATTGGTGACTAAATAGGCATGTACACTCCCCGAGCCTAATTACTTTAAGTATAGAGATTTACAAAAATAGCTTAATGCCATAATACATGACCGCTTGTACTCACGCGTCCGAATGATCGTGGTGCGTCTGATGCGTCTGGTGCGTTTGTTGCGGGTGGTGGGGCTGGTGCGTTTGATGCGGCGCGTGCGTCTGATGCGGCGCGTGGTAGTCCGTGTAGGGCGGCGGCGCGCGCACCTCAGTGTCGCCGCACCGCGGGACTAGGATTGGTGGGAGCGCTGAAGCACACAAGCGACGGTTAATATCTCTTATTCTTGCGTATCGGAATACTGTCTGTGGACCCGACCGATTCGGTCGAGACGCCTTTGTTTAACTATTGTGTCCACTTCGCTAACAGTTGAAGGGATATACTTATTTAGTGAAACGAAATAAAATTGTCCTCGAATAAACTTGCGCCGAAGTCTTCTTAGCTTAGTTGCTAAGGATCGCAGCCTGATGAACTTTTCCAGAGAACTCATAAGTGAACGCATAACATTGCAGTCACGAGACATAAATGTTTACACATATCCATGTGGAGACCAACCCTGGTTTGGACTTGTTTGCTGATGAATGGAAGACAATAATGTTAGAATGTTTGTGGTTCTGCGAGAAGACCGAGTACAAGGATTAGGTATTTAATTAAGTGTTAATGGTTTTAAATACTGAACTAAATAAATAATAATTGTTCATCTTGCACCGAAATGAGCGACGATAAAAGGGGTTTGAATAGGCATGACGACAGTATCAAAAAATTGCAAATCTATTTAGTCCGTCAGTTAGAGTATTGGAAATTAATGGACACGTATTTTTTGTTTTTGTAAATCAATGAATATTGACAAAGATAAAACGCATCAAAACTCGGGAGTGGGGGTTCGTGACGTCAGAACTAGCTAAAAATTATACCCACGCGTGACATATTGAGAATTTTAAAAGCGTCATATCTTCATCAATTTTGATTTACGTAACAAAAGAAAAAATACGGGTCAAATATTTTCTGATAATCTATCTGACGGACTAATTAGTTTTTATTTGTCGTCTCGCCTATTTATAATGGCCGGCCATTCCGCCATTTTTTTTTTTTCAAACTTGCGGCCACACATAAAACCTATACTAATCGATATCTGGTTACAATAAAAACAAGTTTTGTATGAAACAAAAGGTTCTAAAGTGTCACGTTTCCGAGATGTAGGCTATCAAAGTTGTGCTGAAGATGCCATCAGTGAATAACTCACCAGGTGAATCGATTTTATTGTAATGGTAAGGGTTGATGCACACTTCGTCCTTTTTCAACTGGTATGAGTATTCACAGTGATCCACTGGCTTTAGTTCATGCTGGCTCTGCAATAATAATAATAAACAATAAATATCGCCGGACATTAACACACAGCGCCGTCTAGTGCCACACTAAGCAACGAGGCTTGTGTCGTCACCAGATAGTTGATATACTACATAGATACTTTTTGTTTTGTAAATACATAATTATTATACATTTAAACATCCATGACTTGGAAACAAATGTCCATGCTCATCACACAAACATTTGCTCCAACCGGGACCCTAAGAACGTAAGGCAGCCTCAGCACCGCTGCGCCATTCGGGTTGTCAATGCAATAAAAAGAGAACTTTATTAAAGCTTAGAACAAGTGATTATTTTGCGTTTTCATCACCTTTATCTTCATACTAGCATCGTTCATCATTTTCCTGCCGTTATGCCAATAGGGAATATGCATGTAATTTTTTCTTCACTTAAATCAATAAAATACAGTGTTATCAAGCCAATAAAAGTATTAAAAGTCAACTTCAACTATTGCTTGTCGCTCAAAAATAATATTAAACTCCTGCAATTTTCTATGACAGTTCAAACGTCCGTGACTGTCGCGGCCATGATGTGACGTCATTTAGCTCAATCTGCCTTGTTTACATCTAATTTTTTTGGCCTTATTATAGTAATTGTATGTACTTTATTCAAGCAAAAATTGCGACAACGAAATTATAATAAAATCTTAGTGAAACATTGGTGTCGATTCTGTTGTGCACAAACTAAACTTAATTTAGGCTATTGCTATCTTTTTCTTTCTAATAAAACGAGAAAGTGACGGACGTAATTTAGAGCTGTCAAATTTAGTTGGAACTAATATTTCTATACAAATGAAGGGTGCACGTAAAAACATGTCGACTAAAAACACGGTGAAGCGCAAGGCATAAAGTATTTTGACATCTCTAACTTAGTTCATAGCTATAGCCGTCCTTTTCTCACAATGCCTTTTAGTAAAAGATAGCAATAGCATAAATTAAGTTTAGTTTGTGCACAACAGAATCGACACCATTAACTACCTTTTAACTAAAAGTGTTTTTTTGACATATAGACTTTGACGTCACAACCGGCGTTATCGAGGACGACGCGTTTTGAGAGTGCGTTCCGTTTCACCAAAAACATGCTACTTAAACAAGCTTGAACAATGTTTATAAGCGCGAAAACAAGGCATTTTTAATAAATAATAAGAGTTTTGTATTTCTTGCATATTCCTTAAATAATCGGGGTCAGTGCAGCATGTATTCTACTACCATACTTCATTATTACTCGTCGGGATAAGGGCAAGAGATAATGATGAAGACTTCTCTATTACTCGTCATCTCAGCAGTCATCTCCTTTCTATAGTCTGCGCTAGATAAGAAGGAAATAAAAGTCATTAACCCGCATACATTTATTCAAATACATAATTCCAAAACAGAAATAATGACATCAACTTGTCCCGAAACGACCTTTATCGTGATCCTTGACATTTTCTAGTAATGAAAAACGATTCATAATGTATTGTCGGGGTACCTACGCAGAGAAATTAGGGAAAGCGCAATGACCTTTAATTTCTACTTATCTGGCGCAGACTATTGCCATATTATCATTCACACAGTCCATCCATCGTTTCTCTGGTTTTCCTCTACTCTTATACCGATCCACATTTATTTTAAGCATTTTTCTACTACATTTTCCTCATCCATTGTCTTCTGCTTCTTGCCAATGATTCATATTAAATTGTGTATAGAGGAGCTCGTGGCTAAATAATAACAGCTGTTCGGGTCAATCTTTAGGTTGAGCCGTGCTTCCCTAGGTCGGTCTGTGGATGGGTGACCACCCATTACATAACGAGTTTCCTCCGTGCCTCGGAAAGCATGTTAAGCAGTTGGTCCCGGCTGTCATTTGTAGATCTTTGACAATCGTTACAGGTAGTCGGTGGCCCAAAAAGCCTGACAACCAGTCTTACCAAGGGGTAACGTATTACCCAGTACTAACTGGGTTATGGAGGTCAGATAGGCAGTCGCTCCATGTAAAATACAGGTATTCAGCTGCATCTGGTTAGACTGGAAGCCGACCCTAACATAGTTGGGAAAAGGCTAGGCAGATGATGACAGGTTCCTCAATAACCAAAGATATTTTTTATTGCAATGTTTAACCGCAAATCTGATAGGAAGGTAAAATATTTTCTTACATCAGCCTTTAATTCAGCCCGGCTTTCGTTATACTTACCCACAAGAGTGTTCAAAACTTTAAGTAAAACTATCAGTGTTCTCAAGAATTACTTAGAAGTCAAAACCAAGCTATAAGAATGTTGTTGGGCCGAACTTACGAGGAAACAGAAAATATGCTCTGTGGCTCATGTTAATACATCCTTTTTTTGCAATGCACACCCACACTCACTAACACACACCCTTACACAGCACACACCCACGAGTACTCACCTTAACTGTATTTTTGCAACCATGTGTTTTTATTTCTCTTTTTTATCATTCTTGCATTATTATTTTTTTCCGAATTTTTTATTGCTATCTATCATTCTAGATATTCAGCAATATGTTTTGTTTGATATTAATAACGGGTTTGTACGGAAGCTGTCCAGTGACTGCTCCGTTTATTCTTGTAACCTCCTAGATTAAGTCTTGAGGAATATTTCTCTTTAGTCTTCTAGCAACTGTTTGGGTGTTCATCAGATTTACTGCTAGCTGGTTTGGATGATTTGAGATTAGATTATTATTTTTGCATTCATGCGTGTTTTTTATTTTATTTAATCAATGTTATCAATTAATTTTATTGTTTTTCCATTTTAATTATTCTAAAACTTGTTTAACTAAAGTATATTTCCTGCGCTAGCAGAACACTGTAAAGTATTAACCTTGTGTAATGTATTGTGTCTGGGGCACCAAGATACAGGCTGTGCCTAGTTTGGGACTCGTTGTTAAACCTATCTCAAATACTTAGACATGTAAATAATTAAATAAATAAAAATAAAATAAATAAAAAATTCAAAACAAAAGCAAAGGATTGTACTGGGTGGAGTGAAATCATACCTGTAGCTGCGGCCAGCGCCACAGCCTGCAGTAGACAACATGCGGCAATCCCTTCCGGTATTGACCATTGATCACGTTTTCGTTAGGTTTCACCCTGTGGGACAACAAAAACATTATAGTAACATGGAACTATACTGATGTGCACTCCACTATAACTAGTCAACACCCAAGGCCGTAGCAATATTAACACCTTATAACAAAATTAAATTGAGTCTTCTAGCTTTCTTTGCAAGGAACAAATCAATTACCTCCTCAGTGTCAATGCCAATTCTGCGGTGGATTGACATTAACGCTAAACCGTTTAGCCTTTCCTGGCCTGTGGACTGTGGAGGCTATCGAGTTTCTTAAATAAGTTTTGAGGTAATTATAATAATAATAATAAATATCGCTGGACATTACACACAGCGCCATCCAGTACCACACTAAGCAACGAGGCTTGTGTCGTGAACACCAGATAGTTGATATACTACATAGATACCTTTTCTTTGTAAATACATACTTATTATACATGGAAACATCCATGACTCGGCAACAAATCCCCATGCTCATCATCACACAAACATTTGCTCCGACTGTGATTCGAACCCGGGACCCTAAGCACGTAAGGAAGCCTTACTAGTGGTAGTGGTAGTGGTAGTAGTGTTTCAGAGAAGAGAAAGTCCTCTCAGGGGTACATGTGGAAACAGGCAGTGATTACCTATTATGTTTTGTATAACAACAGAGTGAGACGGGCGCGCTGCAGTCTCATTATTACTTACTAAAAGAAATATCATTTTTTTTATATTTCGGGGGGGGGGGGGGATCAATCCCCCTTGATCCCTTCCCCCCTGGCTACGGCCTTGCAACACACAAACTTAGGCAAATATGCATCCAAATATCCAATCCCTATTTATAATGCAACCATCCTATACAGGGTGGAACTTTTCAATGCCACTTGGAGGGAAAGTACTAAAGTACTCTCTGGAGATAGTAAATTATACTCAAAGAAAACATTTGTTTTTAAAAAAAAAAAAAAACAAATTTGCATTCACAGATTTTCGAAAATTCGTTTGTCACACTCGGGAATCGAGCCGACTTAAATTCGAAAAAAGAACGTCCTGTACTTTTTTGACGTCAATCGATAGGGATATGGATATATGGATCAGATCTCTTAACAAACATGATAAATTAAATGAAAGGAAAACCATGAATCTAAAGTTATAAATGCACTTTTATTCAAAGGGTGGACCTTTACAATTGAAGAAAGAAGATTGCAATTTTCACAAATATGTGGAAATTGCAATCCCTCTTATCTAAATAGTTCTTCATCATTATAACATCACAATGATGTCTAAGATATTGTTAATTGTAACTGTAATCAGATGGACCATTGAATAAAAGTGCTTTATTACACACATGCTTCACACTGACTTATATAAGTTTTGATTTAATTGGTTTTCTCTTCATTTAATTGATCATGTTTGTTAGAGAGATTTGATCCCTAAGATTGCCCCTATCAATTGATGTTAAAAAAGGACAGGTTGTTATTTTTCGAACTTAAGTTGGTTCGATTCCAGAGTGTGGCTAGCGAATTTTCCAAAATCTGTGAATGCAGATTTGTTTCTTTTTAAAAATAAAGGAATGATAATTTTTGGGCAGAGCAGCGGTGGCCCAATGCTGGCGGCCCCAACTTACGAACAGTAAGTCGTGGGTTCGAACCCAGACAGGCGAATTACTTTGTGTAATTTATTTCATCACCACTGCTCTCAAATACGTGTATACGGTGTACTCTCTTGCGTGGTAGATTATGGCCCATTCCCTCTCTAGAGAGGAGGCCTGTGTCCCAGCTGTGGGAACATTAATAGGCTGATGACGATGATGATGATGAATTTTTTTTGGAAAAACCCAAGTATGGTTTGCCTGAAAATGGGAATATTAGGAACCAAACTCCAGGCAGCCCAGCTGCAAAGCTTGTGATTCACACACAATGGGCCACTTCAAGGACTAAGTGCAGAAACCTAAACCCCATGATAGAAGCTTGTGATCACTCGACTAATTCGCCAGCAGAAATAGCAATAATATCGGAGATTGAATTCATTAATTCAATCAAATTGTCGAACTTTAAAAATAAAGTTACTTGCGCTACTTGTGACTATGTCAAAGGATTTATTTATTATTCTGAAAATACTAACAAAAAATAAGTTTTGACTACTTATGCACTGCAAAACGCAAGTTTAAGCTCCGAAACAGGTGTCTATTCTTTGGTATCCACTATGTGAATTGTTATCATAACCCAAAAACAACTGTATCAAAAAAACATTTTTGGCAAAAAATAAAACCGATTTCTGTTTTTGAACTGGGTTTTATTTTTAGCCAAAAATGTTTTTTATTTTTCCATTTTTAGTTGTAATATCCTATACAAATATTAGCTATATATTTATTTTAACATCACACCTGTAATCCTAGAAGAGTTGGGCTGAGGTGTACCCAATAGTACCTACACCCACATTTCACCAGTTATGTTTAAGTCCCATGTAATAGGGGGCGAACGCTGGCGCAAATCCAGACTCTGTGGCTGCTACTGAGAAATTCCTGATGGAAAAACCCAATAACACTTTGCCCGACCTGGGAAGCGCATCCAGGACCTCATGCTGAGTAGGCGCCACCACTAGACCAAAGAGGCAGTAATTTATTTCATATTGTTAACAATACATGTCATGGTAATAGGCTTATCCCCAATAAAATGGAACCTAACATACCTAACTGTCGAAATGTGGGTGTACTGTACACACCTGCATACCCCCTCAGAGCATACAGGCGTGATGATGATATGTTATGATGTTGTGAAAACAACAAACATCCAAGCGATTGCAGCAATCACAACCAATTTGCTGTCTATAATTGAAGAGTTCCATTGTATTTCTCCAAAGATCACCATCAGATCTTCACCAAATTTAAACGGGACCACCGCGAAGTAAATTTCTTCCAAACAAAAAAAAAACATCTAATTGGCAAAGTGTATTCAGCATCGGCTGAATACACACAAAAACAAAAAAAAAAAACTGACGAATTGCTAACCTCCTCTTTTTGGAAGTCAGTTAAAAATAATAAATTACCTCTGTGTCCTCAACAAATCAATGGTATTTCATAGAAAAATGTCGATGAGTATCAATTTGGCGGCAAAAGACTTCCAGATGATTGTCGTCAGGCATTGTCTAATCTACTAATAATAACATTAGCCTTGATTCTATGTTGTGGAAATCTTGTAAGTTTCTTTTGTACGCATTAAAGATTATTTAATCAATAACAATGGTGTTTAAATACGCAAAATATCTGTACACACAAAATAACCACTCAAAACGCGTATTTACACCCAGAAAACTGTAATTTTCGCCTATATTACTATTGATAAAGTTAATTCAATAAACACAGAGGAAGTAAGTGTGACGTATTCACCTTCAAGGACGAAAGGATACACGGATGTCCTTCAAAACGGGCACTGAACACAGAACTAACAAAAAACACGTTTTTTCTCTATCCGATTTAGAATTTTAGCAATCAAAAATTTGCAAGGTTCAAAACATGTCCGCCATGTTGACATGAGGATTCGATTTGTTTTGACGGTGTCTTGACCTTTCCGATTTTGCGTCCTATAAGCTATTATGCAACCAAAATGCGGTGGTCGTTGCGATCTACCGGGTCAATGACAATGAACGACCATCGAACTTAGCCGGGTAATAAGACCTACAGAAATAACCCGACCACGGAAAAAATATTCTTTCAAATTGATTCCGAATTTTAAATTTGTAGTAATGACTTACTTATTAGATTCTTATTTGATAGACTTATAAAATTTGAGGTACAGAATTTGGCAGCAATTTCTGTACGAGATTCACGAACGTTTCTTTGATTAGCTTAACAATTTCTGCAATAAATATGGTTGCCGAAAACCACTTCTATTCCTTCCACAATAAAGTCCAAAAGCATTGCAAGGATATATTAGCCACCGGAAACGTCATATTCCCAAATGATTGTTATCACGAAAAAAATAAATCAATAATGAACTGACCTGGGAATTGTTACGCATTTAGTATGACTGTTCTGGCTTGATATCGCCTTCTCTAATTCTTCAAGAGCTCCGCTTTTCTTTAATTTCTTAACTAAACTCTTCACTGCCTTCTCGGACCATTTATCTTCGGCTGCAGACGAACCCTCGGGGCCTTTTTTCCACCCTAACAGCCGTTTCACCACTGGTGGAGTTAGGGGAAACATACCGCGTCACTACACTCACTAAGTCATCAGTATAAACAAATTATCATTGGAATAGCAAATTATATATTCGCGCACTATTAATATGTTCCGTATTTAGATAAACTATCGGCCATATTGCGAATGAATGACAGTTCACTTGTCTCATTGTCTGTCAAAGTTGTCAATCAACAAATCAAGATATTCCTGTCTCTTTCACACCCCGGTCTATTTGAGAAAATAAATATTGATATCCAGAAACATTAAACATTAAAATCACTGATTCATAGGTGGTTTATCACACAGTGAAGTATATTTTAAGGTAAAAAATAAAGTTAAAGATAAACACTAAACAATAAGACAAATAAATATGCATTATCTGTCCTTTTCTTGCAAATTACTTCTCTTGGAAAGTGCAACACAAAGGGCATTTCCATAAACAAATAAATATTATTAGCTGCATTCAACCTTAGAAACAATTTAATTAAATAGATGCAATATGCGAATTGATAGACTGTAGATACAAGAGATTAGCCTAGAATTCTAATACCATCCGTGGTAATGGTGGGGATTTTTCCGACAAACCAGTGGTATGTACTTTTATACAATATTTTTCATCGTTATCGATCTAACGCAATGAGGGTCAATCAAACTGAGCGCAAGGAAAGCCTTTCAATATTTTGTCATTGTTTCTATTAAATAAAATCAGTAAGATTGACTTTTGCATACATTGCGGTATCGGAAATATTTTATGTTAAACAGTAATGTAAAGTAAATTGTCAAATTATTAAAAAAATATCACTGTTGTCTATGGTGTATTAGAATGTTTCTGACTTTGTGTTTTTGTTTTGAAATTTGACACAAATGGCGATAAAAATATTGTTTCATTTGTTTTTTTTCTTAAGAAGTGCCAGTTGTTCTAAGAAAGTGACGATATTTGTGTGTAAAAAGAAGATCTGGTAAGACATTCCTCGTTTACTGTGTATCCGTTCATTTTTATCACGTTTTTGTGGTCCGAATGGTCAAAAATATGTGCCGGTAATAAATTGTCACTGGCCGTTTAAAATTATTTTATTTGGTGGCCAGTGTCAGTTTTCATAATCCCGCTTTGGTTTTCTTATGGCTAGGCTGGAAATGATTATTTAGAGTAAAAATAAATAATTAAACTACTTTACGAAAACTTATTTTTTCTAATTTCCCATTTTCATTTCCTGCCTGAAACTTTTGATTTGTTTACTTACGAAATTTGGAGTTTGATAAAATGCAATCTTTTGTACTTGTTTTGGCCTAATAGAACCTTTTAATATACTACATTACACTATTTTCTTTACACTTTATGAACGAAGATGATTCTGAAACTGGTTTTATTAAAAACATTTATCTTCTACCAATAAAATTGGTACTTTGGTACCTACCTGTTTACAATTATCGTGATCTATACCAGTGATTTTACACCAGGTGTATGAATATATATAAATATTTAAAACTCAGTTTATGGACACTTTTTGATCATTCTGTAAACTTTGGATCTTGATTTCTTTAAAATTTTCAGTTATTTTATAACCTGCTTTATGCTATTCTCAAACCTCTGCTATTCTCAAACCTTTTTATTACAAATAAAGATCTTAAAGAAAATTTTTATTTTTATTGTGGTGATGGTTGGCTTTAACCTTTTGACCACCAGAGCATAAACGCAAGCGCGTGCCCTCCACGCCAAGCCACAATTTCACCGACCATTTTGTCACATATTTGTGTCGTTTTGGCGTACAGGGCGCTTGTTTGTCCCGATTATATGATTATGGCGGTCAAAAGGTTAAACAAAACATTAAAATTAATAGCAGAGTAAATGGTTAGTTTTGTGAAAAGAACTATTTTGATGAGTCAAGTTCGTCCGACCGTCTTTTAGTCACTAATTGTGTTTATTACTGCTCTAATGTCTGCACACAATGTCTCGCACACATTATGTATGTACACATATTTGATCTGCTCTGGCATTTAATAACTTTTAATGTTGTACACACAGTGAATCGGTGGATACATATATTGTATATAGTTCTATATTGTTTAACGGGCTGGTGTCCGCAACTCCACGTCAAAGCACGTATTTTGCGTATGGGCTATAATCCACCACAAGGGCCTAGTGCGGATTGGTAGATTAAAAAAAAAATCGCTGGACATTACACACAGCGCCATCTAGTGCCACAGTAAGCAACGAGGCTTGTGTTGTGGACACCAGATAGTTGATATATTACATAGATACTTTTTGTTTGTAAATACATACTTATTATACATATAAACATCCATGACTCTGGAAACAAATGCCCATGCTCATCACACAAACACTTGCTCCTACCGGGATTCGAACCCGGGACCCTAAAAACGTAAGGCAGCCTCACTACCGCTGCGCCATTCGGGTCGTCATGGTAGATGTCACATGTATTCGAATTTTTGGTTCTAGGACATGCCAGTTTCTTCACTACGTTTTCCTTTACGGTTTTGAGAACAGTGGTGATGAAATAAATTACACAAAGTAATGCGCCTGGCTGGGTTCGAACCCACGACTTACTATTCGTAAGTCGGGGCCACCACCACTGGGCCACTGCTGCTCTCTCGGTGGATACATACGATTTGCTTGTTTCAGTAAAGTCAATAATGACGGAGGCGCAAGAACCTTTGATCCTGTGCATGGAGAACGCGACAGGCGAAGAGGTGGCACTCAGAATAGAACCAGATGATAATTTCCAGATGTTTTTGGATAAAGCCAGGTAAGTTCTTTGGCTTACAAGGATGGATTGAGTGGTGTGGTGGGCTGTTATGTCGGTAAAATTAGTTAAGTTAGGTACTGGACCCCATTTCTCAGACTGCAATCATTTCCATGCAACTTTTATCCAAAATTTGCAAATCCAAAAGTAGGTAAGTATTATTTATTATCTAGGGCCAAGGACTACTTCGTAGGTTTTGTGGTCATGAGGTTTGATTCCCGGGTCGGGCAAAGTGTTATTAGGTTTTTCCATCAGGAATTTCCCAGTAGCAGCCACGGAGTGGAGTGGATTTGTGGCCAGTTGATGGCATTAGGCTCACCCCCTATTACTTTGGACGACATTTGTACCTAACTGGCAAAGTGTGGGGGGTACTATTAGGCACAACAACAACAATAGCCCATAACGTCCACTGCTGGACATAAGCCTCTCCCATGATGGGAGGAATTTTCCGTAATCTCTATGCTTGGCAGGCGGATTGGAGATCGCAGTGATGAAAAACTAACAGAAGACGCTGCTGCCCATTCTCAGGTCTTCGGAGGCGCAAGGTGTTCTGCCTCAGACATTAGTCGCCTTATACGACACCCGTGAGTGTAATGGGTTGGTTCTATTCTACTCTGCCGGATACCACACGGCTAATAGGCACACCTCTACCTAACTCTTCGGGGATTACAGGCGTGATGTTAAGTAATGTAGTCCAAAGTCTTGTCAAAAAATGTAATCCCGGTTGTTCGCCTTCACTCTGTCTCAAGCTTTGTCCAGATATATATGTTCTTAGAACCCGTACCATACCTAATATAATTTTATTTGTTAAAACATGCGTATACATGCAACTTAGCAAGCAGGATGACACAATATTAATATTTTGTACGTACGGTCGAACAAGCTATTTGGTTTACAGTTTAACCCACAAATTAAAATGTAAACCAAATAGCTTGTTCGACCGTACATGTTTCACCAGTAAGGCGTACAAATTTATAAAATTTACAAAATAAATTACAAAATAAATAAAAACCAAATAACTAAAATCCAAAACATAAAAGTCACTAAAATCCAAAACAGTCAGTAAAAAACATTGATCAGTCAGTAAAATAAATTAATCATATAATGTCATAAAAATTAAGTAACATTAAAAGACAAAATTAACAATGGATAAATAATAAAAAAAATCAAACATCATCAATCATCTTTTTCAATGGAATAATTATTGGATCGCGACGGTGATATCAAACGGAGGTACGGTACGGAGAAAAGAACAGAGGGCTAATTCACGTAATTTTATGACGCGCCGATGAAGTTGTAGTGCAGTTGCAGTTAAGTTCAAGTTCGAGTGATAAACGGTATTCTTGTAATCTTTGAACTGCGCGTAAGCTGCGCGTGAACTGCACTTCAACTGTACGACAACCAAACTCTACCAAACTTACGTATGGTGTGGCCATATGAGAGAAAAAATATTACTCACTATAAAATCGAATACAGTCGATTACATTTCAATGATTAGGACGTTATTAAAATATTAAAATAATACCCCAGCACAGATTTTAGTGCTTTTTCTTACTTAGTAGAATACCGACCATGTTGCGTTCCGAAGCACGCACCAAAGACGCGCAACAGTGATATTGTGGTTTTTATGTTTTTTTTGGTTCTCATGTTTATTGCAAACTAGCGGCCTTCCCGGCTTCGCACGGGTGGACATTTATTTTTCTCTAATTCCCCCCGCCTCCCCTTTTTTTATAGTAATAAATATAACGACACTCACAAATAATGTGGCTTTCTATTGGTAAAATATTTTTTTAAATCGTATCAGTAGATTCAGAGCCCCTACAACCTCACAAACTTTACCTCTATACAATATTAGTATTGACATGGTGTAAACAACCTCATCACAAAGCCGTCAACCAAGCATTCTCTACATCAAACTAAGTAACTTTACGCAAAAATTATTGCTGGGAAACGATTTTTTTTTTGGGTGAAAAATCAAGTTTTGTGGTAGAACTCAATGTAACGCACTCAAAACATTGTGCTGATGGATGGATTTAATATTACGGGGGTCGTGAAGATGTTTAAAGTAAAAATCTTACATTAAAAAACTTTTATTTAAAAAAAAACTCGTGAAATAGTTGGAACTTTGACCCCCAATATCTCCGTAACTACAAGGTATTGTGTAGAACAAAAAAATTATCGCAATGACGGGGAGAACAAGTGCCTTTCGGCTTCGTAAAGAGGTTTTTTACACCCTTTATAGATAAACGTGGATTGTTGCAGTAATTAATTGAATACATAATTATCTAACTAATATTATTAATCTAATTGGGATTGTAGCCGTGTGGTATCCGGCAGAGTAGAATAGAACCAACCCATTACACTCACAGGTGTCGTATAAGGCGACTAATGTCTGAGGCAGAACACCTTGTGCCTCCGTAGACCAGAGAATGGGCAGCAGCGTTTTCTGTTAGTTTTCATCACTGCGATCTCCAATCCGCCTGCCAAGCGTGGAGATTACGGCAAATTCCTCCCATCATGGGAGAGGCTTATGTCCAGCAGTGGACGTTATGGGTTGATGTTGTTGTTGTTGTTGTTGTTGGGATTGTAAGAAGTGACCTCACTGGTTGAAGCGAAAACAGCGTTCGGCTAGTTTCGGTTCGGACTTCGCGACACGGCGTCGGCTTTCTGAGCAGCTGCAGCTGAATTTGCGTATTTTGAATAATAATCTTTATGTCATCTTTCATTCTCCCGCCTTTATCCCAATTTACTTGGGGTCGGCGCAGCATGACTTCTTCTTCCATACTTCTCTATTACTCGTTATCTCAGACACCTCCTTTCTTGCCGTATCATCCTTCACACAGTCCATCCATCGTTTCTTTGGTCTTCCTCTACTCTTATACCCATCCACCTTCATACTCAAAACTCTCCTCACGACATTTTCCTCATCCCTCCGCATCACATGTCCCCATACCACGACAACCGATTACCACAAAACTTCAGTCACCGGCGCCACTTTCAGACTTCCTCTAATTCTTCTATTTTTATAACGTACACCATACAAATAACATTTGTACCCAACAATCATTTTGCAATTGCAGAACCCTCCTAGGCTACGACGTAGACATAAACTCGATAACCAGAAACCAACCCGTCTCACTCTCAGAAAACGTCTACCAATTCCTTATCAACGCTGAACAGAGCCTACAAGAAGACGACCTAACACAAAACTTCGATCCAATCTTGGACACCAATGATGGAACCAACGACTTGGTCTACATACTGGATGATGGCACACAAATTCGTGCTTCTCAAATACATTTTGACAATGATGATCCGTTGGTAGATCTAACAGCTGAAAAAATACCTTTTGTTAAATACGCTGATGACGCTACCGATGTAGATTTTGAAGACATCGGTGTACATGAAACTGAAAAGATTAATATATGTGAAAGTCCTGTGTCTAAATGGTCGAGTAAAAACTCTTGTCCAAAATGCAGCTTCGTCAATTCCTTACCGTTCAAATTAGTATGCAATAATACGTCCGGTTTCGAAGCTCAATTCACGAAATATTTAGAAGATAATAATACTAAAACTTACGCGACTTTAAACCCTGTTACAATCAGAAATAAATCTCCAAAAAGTTTGATAAAGGACAATTTCAAGAACTATGATGATAATTATCACAGGAACGACAACTTGTCTTACACTCGAGAGGAGATCTTGAACATGTTTAAAGACTCCCCGATGACGTCATTGCCTTATGATCAGGCTCACAGCGAGAGGAGACATATACGGAAAACTGACCCTTCAAGACTTGTTCATAAGAACTGGAGCAAGCCACTTTCCTACGTCGATATAGACGGTGTTTTGATAGGAGAAAGTGAGAGCCAAATCTGTTTTATTTGCGGCAAACATGTCGATAATAACGTGGATAAATTGTACCTTTTTGATAATGAAGACCAAAGGTTACATAGATGTTCTCCGCAAAAGAAAATGTCGACGCAATTGAAAATTATCTGCGAATGTTGTCTCAACGAGAACTTTACTCCCTGCCGAATGAAAGGTGCTAACCAATTCTTAAACCCAGATGAATATCTCGTAATTAGAAATAATCAGCAATACATCTTCCAAAAGGTTAAAAACTTCAATTTCGCGCATTTAGGGACACCTAAAGAGACCATAACCAAGATAGAGAAGAAAATAGACAAAGAGGAGTTTGTTAAAGTCGAAATTGGTTCTGATGGAGAAATTATAACCAAACCCATAGACAATAGGTCTGATGACGTCATAATAGTTAAAAATGAGCACAAGGAGGGTAGTTCGAGTGACGTAGAGATTGTAGAGCCGGAACCGGAAATAGATATCATAGACAATTTGGAGGAAGCTGATGAGGAGGTGAAAGAGTTTCTGGGGAAATATCAAGTAGATGATAGTGAAGTTACTGAATTGAAATGCAGGTAAATATTTGTATTAAGTATTTTCTTTGGGTTGAATATTCTGAAATCGCCAAGTCGCCGTGACGAGGGTGGTGATGGATGTTTGTTCCATCTCCGTATGAGGTCTTTATCTACCAGTGGAATGGTTATTGACTGGTTATTTTTATGTTTCTGACTACTTGGGTGAGGCCTATGAGGCCTCTGTCCATATGCCTCACCCAAGTGTCGCCACGTTGACCGGTCCCGTTTATCGGTCCACCTAGTGGAAGGCTTTCCAACGCAACATCTTCCGGTTCGCGGCCGCCGCTCCAGAACTTATCGGCCCCATCGGCCATCCGTTCTGCGAACAATGTGCCCTGACCACTGCCACTTAAGTTTGGCAATATTTCGGGCTACATCGGTTACCTTGATTCTCTTGCCTTGGATGTCTTCATTTCTGATTCGATCACGCAAGGAAACTCCGAGCATAGCCCTTTCCATTGCCCTTTGGATGACTTAAAGCCGAAAAATGGATGAGACCAATTGTGAGCGACCACGTTTCGATGTTAAGTTACAAAAAAAAAACGGAATAATTTATTGGGACGTGGTAAAACGCTGCTGCAGTCTCTAAACATAAGCCGGACATTATGAATGACTAGAAAAAAAAAATCTTAAACCTTTCTTGAAAAACTTTGACATAAAATCCCTTTCCAGGTTCTGTGAGCAAATATTTCCAGAGCTAACGGCAGTGGCAGATCACTGTGAAACGCACAAACATGACCTGGAGGATGGTGAAGTGTTTCCTTGTCCACTGTGTAATTATGGTACGTGCATTCTATCTCTGGTATTCGAACGAACCATAGTAAAACAGGTCTTGCTGTGGTTTAGGCTCTGCACAAACGTAGACACTTTTTGTACGGCACACCATCACAGGAAACCCTAGTTGCTGTGTGCTGAAGCGGCGATCGGACACAGTCGCCGGTTGCTTATACTCCTGGTCACTATAAGTAATCGTAGTTACAAAGAAAAAGAAAAAAAAATGTCAAAAGCTCAGTACAATGGGGGCTATCGTTTTTGAGCTCACCAGATGGCGCCACTGTCGAGGTCTTGTCAATAATTCTATTTTATACTTTAAAGTACCAATAACGTCATAAAAAGTTTATTTTATTACGTACTAGCGGACGTCACGCGGTTTTACCCGCGTAGTTCCCGTTCCCGTGGGAGTATGGGGATAAAATATAGCTTATGTTACTCAGGGTGAATAACGGTGAAAGAATTTTTGAAATCGGCTAAACACTAAAACCAAACAAAGAAATTGTTAACAGAAGGAAAATAATAGGAAAATAAAATATTTTCTAATAAACAAACACAGCAACATATTATTATAATTTAGGTAATTCTCTACAATACATTCCGATAATGGATTCCGTTATGAAATAAAAGCTATGTGAAATAAGGCATTTTTTCAGAACAGTTAACCGTCATTTACAATATACGTTGGAAAGGACATCGGCGCGCAAACGATTACCATGTATTCAGTACAACATTCTTAATCCCCCCCACATAGAAATATTTCAGCGGAATTTTTATCAGATGTTTCCTACAAAAGTGCAGAGAAACATCGTTTTTTTTTAAATATCGATAAAAAAAGTCTGTGGTTCTGGGGCTCAGAATTATGTGCTGAATACCTTGTAACCGTTTGTAGTCATTTCCATTCTACCTACTGCTACATTTGTGATTGAATGATTGTTTCAGGTTATGCAAACATAAAATGGCTGAAAGCTCACGTGAAGGCGGCCCACGAGAAGACTGAAGTCCCTAAAGTATTAAAAGAAGAAAATGAAGCAGTTAAAGAGGAAAATGAAGGTAAATAAGGGAGTGACGTAGGAGCAGTGGTGGCCCAGTGGTGGCGGCCCCGACTTACGAACAGTAAGTCGTGGGTTCGAACCCAGACATGCACATTACTTTGTGTAATTTATTTCATCACCACTGCTCTCAAAACGGTGAAGGAAAACATCGTGAGGAAACCGGCATGTCCTAGAACCAAAAAATTCGAAGACATGTGACATCTACCAATCCGCACTGGGCCCGCGTGGTGGATTATAGCCCATTCCCTCTCATAGAGAGGAGGCCTGTGTCCCAGCAGTGGGAAGATTATAGGCTGATGATGATGAAGATGAAGGGAGTGACTGACAAATTACAGACTTCCAAAAAAAAAAAAACCTATTTATAAAAACTTAAAAACTCAAAGAAGTTTTTTTAGTTTTTATAATTACTTCTATTTTTTGTTTATTTTTTTTAGAAGTCAGTTATATATATTTTTTTTTAATAATATTGATTCGCGGCTGTTGCCATAAAGAACAAATTTCGATTTCTGTTCATGGTAATTATATGTGTTCAGGCGATGAAGAAACACCTACTAAAGCGTCGTCACCTATCGCTACTCGCACTAGAAGTTCTAGTAAAAAAGAAAATGGCGATAAAAAAGGTAATTAAATTAATACCAAATATAAAAAAGTAAGCCGTCGCGGGACGCCTGGCAGATGTGAAACATCGAAATTATTTTGTACAAGTAATATGTTTTAAAAAAAGTCAATATAAAAAACAAACAAAAGAAAATAAAAACAAAATGACTCGTTTACAAAAATAAAATCCTAATGCTGGAATCGAACTTGAATTCACGAGATTGTAACCCAGCGCTCTGTGCCCCGAGACCAGCTGGCATATTGTAAACCATGGCGAATATGTTGATATTAATGCTGCTTCAACAGATCGATAATGTTCGGGATTGTTCGGGCCGGGTTCGATCGCCACGCTCACCACGCATTTGTCATTTGTGTTTTGGTTTTACGAGTACCCGCGCCTATAGATGTTTCACATAAAAACCCCGTCGGGGTTTACAGGCTTGATGTTACGTTATGTATATTGATTATTTTTTCGATTATTATTTTAGAGAATGAAACGTCAGACGAAATAAAAGCTGATTCTAATACCGAGACGGTGGTTCGTTAAATTCTTGAAAATTATTTGTCTTTTAGTAATAGATCATTAGGAGTCACTATTTGTTTTCATTTCTTGAGTCGTTGCATCTGAAAGTTTCATTTAGTTACTCTAAAACAGATCAGAACATTTCATTATCATTTAGTTACTCTAAAACAGATCAGATCATTTCATTATCATTTAGTTACTCTAAAACAGATCAGATCATTTCATTATCATTTAGTTACTCTAAAACAGATCAGATCATTTCATTATCATTTAGTTACTCTAAAACAGATCAGAACATTTCATTATCATTTAGTTACTCTAAAACAGATCAGAACATTTCATTATCATTTAGTTACTCTAAAACAGATCAGAACATTTCATTATCATTTAGTTACTCTAAAACAGATCAGATCATTTCATTATCATTTAGTTACTCTAAAACAGATCAGATCATTTCATTATCATTTAGTTACTCTAAAACAGATCAGAACATTTCATTATCATTTAGTTACTCTAAAACAGATCAGAACATTTCATTATCATTTAGTTACTCTAAAACAGATCAGAACATTTCATTATCATTTAGTTACTCTAAAACAGATCAGAACATTTCATTATCATTTAGTTACTCTAAAACAGATCAGATCATTTCATTATCATTTAGTTACTCTAAAACAGATCAGATCATTTCATTATCATTTAGTTACTCTAAAACAGATCAGAACATTTCATTATCATTTAGTTACTCTAAAACAGATCAGAACATTTCATTATCATTTAGTTACTCTAAAACAGATCAGAACATTTCATTATCATTTAGTTACTCTAAAACAGACCAGAACATTTCATTATCATTTAGTTACTCTAAAACAGATCAGAACATTTCATTATCATTTAGTTACTCTAAAACAGATCAGAACATTTCATTATCATTTAGTTACTCTAAAACAGATCAGAACATTTCATTATCATTTAGTTACTCTAAAACAGATCAGATCATTTCATTATCATTTAGTTACTCTAAAACAGATCAGAACATTTCATTATCATTTAGTTACTCTAAAACAGATCAGATCATTTCATTATCATTTAGTTACTCTAAAACAGATCAGATCATTTCATTATCATTTAGTTACTCTAAAACAGATCAGATCATTTCATTATCATTTAGTTACTCTAAAACAGATCAGATCATTTCATTATCATTTAGTTACTCTAAAACAGATCAGAACATTTCATTATCATTTAGTTACTCTAAAACAGATCAGATCATTTCATTATCATTTAGTTACTCTAAAACAGATCAGAACATTTCATTATCATTTAGTTACTCTAAAACAGATCAGAACATTTCATTATCATTTAGTTACTCTAAAACAGATCAGATCATTTCATTATCATTTAGTTACTCTAAAACAGATCAGATCATTTCATTATCATTTAGTTACTCTAAAACAGATCAGATCATTTCATTATCATTTAGTTACTCTAAAACAGATCAGATCATTTCATTATCATTTAGTTACTCTAAAACAGATCAGAACATTTCATTATCATTTAGTTACTCTAAAACAGATCAGATCATTTCATTATCATTTAGTTACTCTAAAACAGATCAGATCATTTCATTATCATTTAGTTACTCTAAAACAGATCAGAACATTTCATTATCATTTAGTTACTCTAAAACAGATCAGATCATTTCATTATCATTTAGTTACTCTAAAACAGATCAGATCATTTCATTATCATTTAGTTACTCTGACTGGGCTGCTTAACATTTGAGCAGCTCCTAAACTTTAAATTTCGTATGGCCAAACGTCACTTTTGAGTATTTGTTAAATATAAGTGCTACTTAAATTTTGAGTGACGTTTCAGTATTCGGCCATTAGTGTAGTAAATATTAAAGAAAATCATCGTAACAGCGATAAGGGTGTAAAAAAACTTCTTAACGAAGCTGAAAGGCACTTGTTTCCCCGTCATTGCTATCATTTTTTTGTTCTAGACCATACCTGGGAACCTTCTAGTTACGGAGATATTGGGGGTCAATGTTCCAACTTTTTGACAAGATTTTTTTTTAATACATGTTTTTTATTGTAAGTTTTTACTTTAAACACCTTCACGACCTCTGTACTATTCAATTCATCCATTAACACAATGTTTTAAGTGCGTTACTTTGAGTCCTACCGAAAAACGTGATTTTTCACTCAAAAAACAGTAAAAAAAATTGCGTAGAGTTACTTAGTTTGATTGACTTGATTGACGGCTTCGTGAAGAGTCTGTTTACACCCTGTATTTGACATCTAACGTCGCAGTTCCTACTAGAATTAATTCATAAACCTGCCAAATAAACATAACTATACTACCCCTCCACACAGACCGAGCCTCCCATCATAAAAACGGAGGTAAAGCAAGAATGCTTGGACAGCAGCGAGGATGAAATCTGGATCGTTCAGACTGCTGATGTTGAAGCCACTCAGGAGCTGCAGAAACTACTGTGTAGCACCAAGGTAACACCTCAACCAATTTACATATTTATATCTAACAGTGTAAGGGTCAATATTGCAAGAATGCCTGGATAACAGTGAGGATCAAACTATTTTTAAATCTATGCCTATCGTTGTAAGGCCTAAATTCCTGCTACGCTGATGTCGGTCGCGTGTCAGCGAGAAAAATAGCAACATACGCGCCGCTGACGCCAGCGTCGCACTATGGTGCTATATAGAACACAATATATACTCATACGCGCGACCGACATCAGCGTAGCAGGAATTCAGGCCTAAGCTTCAGTATTACATAAATCCGTAGACAGTAGAGAGGATAAGATCTAGATCGTGCAGATTGCTGATGTCGAAGCACGGACATGAAACTATGTATACGGGTTCAATGTTGATAGATAAAACTAATTTTCTTATTTTCATTTTAATAAAAGATTTATGGATACGAGTCGCACGGGACCGGTCAATGTGGCGACACTTTGTGGACGTCTTGCGGCTTAAATGATGAATAAGATTTGTTATAAAATATACACAAATCTAGGGATACCTTAATCCTAAATTATTTACGAATTTTTAGTTTAAAATCTTTTTAGTTTTCATAAAAAGTTTGTATACATATTGAAACCTCATTTATTCTATTTTCAAAATTTAAAAAATAAATATTTTAAAACAAAGAAAAAACAAAATACGGCGGCAGAATTGTTAGTAATTCGTTACGTTAAGGAAAATTAAAATTGTTTTATTAATATTAATTAATGAAAAGGGATTAGATTGTTATTCTTTTTTAATTTAACGTGCCGTGTGAGCTTTAGGAGTCATGTCACGTCGTCATTTGAGTCGAGATGAAATGTTACGAGCCGTGGGCATGCTAGAAAATGGTGCTATTCAACGCGTCGTTGCTGAGGCCCTACACACCAGCCAAAACGTGATATCAAGGTTGTGGTCACGTTATCGCAGTATTGGGGATGTAGCTGAACGGCACACGGGTAGATATCGCGTTACTACGCAGAGACAGGATCGATTTCATTTAAAACAATTTTTTTATTTAAAACAAAAAAATCACGAAATGTTTTTTATTTTTTATTAAAGACCTTAAAATAACCTATCATTCTTCCACTTACTATATCAGAAAATTCTTCATAGATTTTTAGATATTTGATGAAATATAAAATATCCCTAGATTCTGTTGATGTGTGTATATAAATATATTGTGTTCAATTTATTAGGGTTCCGTACCCAAAGGGTAACAACGGGACCCTCTTAATAAGACTCCACTGTCCGTCTATCTGTCTGTCACGAGCTGAATCTCATGAATCTCATGAACCGTGATAGATAGATAGTTGAAATTTTCACAGAAGATGTATTTCTGTTGCCGCTCTAACAACAAATAATAAAAATAAATAAAAAATAACAGGGGCAACCGGTTTTTCTCAAATAAGCTCTTGATTTCAGGTCAAAGAAGACGGCCAGGATGGTCAATCTGAGAAGACACCCAAATGTTTTAATTGCAGGTATTTAAATATCTTTCGATCCTTTTAGAAGAAAAAAAACTTAAACAGCTACTTTCAAAAATATTGGACACGTATTTTTTCTTTTTTCACGTAAACAAAAAATCAAGACGAAACAGTGCGTCGAAAACTCGTGTGACGTCACAAGTGAGTACGGTCGAACAAGCTGTTTGGTTTACATTTTACAATGTTGTATGTTTAGCTGTAAACCAAATAGCTTGTTCGACCGTACATTTTTTATTCAAATGTGACGTCACAAGCCCCCACTCATGGACTTTGACACTTTTTATCTTCGTCAATTTTTATTAATTTGATAAAACAAAAAACACGTATCCAATATTTTTCGATAATATAACTGACGGACTAAAAAATATCATATTTTTTTTAGTCAGTCATCATCCCTAATAGACTGCTAGGTACTCATCATGTCTTAATAGTTTATCTAATCATATACATGTAATCGTTCTATTTCTGGCACACAGTCAAGTTTTCGCGAACGCAGAGGGCCTGTCAAACCATCGCTGTAGACGACGTAACCGGAAACGGAAGTCCAAAGACCTGAACAACCTCATATGTATACCTACTGAGGAAGATTTTTTGAAGGTACCTGTTTTCAATCTTACCCATTCTCCGACACAGTGACCTGTGTTTCAGCAGTGAGAGTAGAGGCCAGAAAATGTGGCTCCTATAAAATAAGGTGGAATAGTGCTGTATTTTACCTTGTATTTAGCAAGTATTGGTCACTACATGAGGAGCTCGTGGCTAAATAATAACAGCCGTTCGGATCAGTCTTAAGGTGAGCCGCGCTTGCCTAGGTTGGTCTGTGGATGGGTGACCCACCCATTACATACCGAGTTTACTCCGTGCCTCGGAAAGCACGTTAAGCCGCTGGTCTCGACTGTTATTTGTAGATCTTTGACAGTCGTCACAGGTAGTCAGTGGCCCGAATGTCTGACAACCAGACTTACCAAGGGGTATCGTATTAGCCAGTACTAACTGGGTTGTGGAGGTTAGCTAGGCAGTCGCTCCATGTACAATACTGGTATTCAGCTGCATCCGGTTAGAATGGAAGCCGACCCCAACATACACACGGACAAAATTAGGGGAACGTTGGTTAACGTGATAAAAATAATGATTTTTTGAGATTGAATGTTATTATATTGTCTTATTTTATTTATTGTTTTCGCTTTATTTGAGTGTGTTTGTTTATTTTATAAAAGAAAACAACAAAATGTGGGGTTGTTAGAATTTATTTATAAAGATAAAATAAAAATGGTCGTAACTGAAAAATATTTATTTTTTAGCTACGACCATTTTTTTTTAATACTCAATTTATTAACTGTTCTTTCACTAACACGTTCGTTACGCACCTCTTCCAAAACATTTCGTGTTTGAACAGCCGTTTGACGACGATTTCTTAAAGTTTGCGCCCTTATAAAACGTCGTCTGCGGCACTGTTTGCACGATTTCTGCCTAGCCTTCGCCTGTGCACGTAATATCCTGTCTGTCAGTACCGTTGCACATTACTGGTGGATCACGGTTACTGCTACACCCAACGTTCGACTGACTGTACCCATAAGTTTAAAAAAAAAGTTACTTTTAATTTGTTCCCTTAATTTTGCCGATGTGTGTAGTTGGGAAAAGTGTAGGCATGTGATGATGCAGTCACTACATGTAAAATACTAGTATTCAACTGCATCCGGTAAGACGCCTATATAGCCGACCCTAAAAAAGCTTAGCAGATAATGTTGATATGATTTGTATCAATGTTGCTCGTTGCTAATCATATTTTGTTACAGAGAGCTCAGGGGCGCCCCCGGCCACCTGATACAACAACAATAGACAATGATCTCCTCGTTATGGTAAGTAGACGTCGCATACTATACCAAATGCTATCTCGTCGGTATTCGAAGAGGCTAGGTAGGAAGATGCGCGTTGTTAGGTTATGTTAAGTGTATCTATTCATACACGAAATCTGTTAAGAGGTCATTGTACGCCGGGGTTGCGGGACTGTTCGAAAGAGATACCGTGGCCCCGGAACACAAAGGGCGATGAAGGAACATGGATGGGTTTTAGTCAGTAAAAGTCTGACACTCCCTCCTGCTCCGCCCAGAGCGGGAGAAGTCATTTGATGATTTCCCATCCGAAAAAAAAAACAAAAAAGGGGTTATGCGAACATATATTTCAGGAAACAGCTGTATTTTTTTTCGCGTTTCAGTGTTTGGTCCCATAGTAAAAGTTGTTCATAATGATGAGTACAATGACCCCTTCAGAGATTTCGTGTATGAATAAATACACTTTATATAAGTCCCACATAATTAGGGAGCGGGGTGATTGCCTAATACAACTCAAATACTGCAAATCAGAACACAGGCCTACAAATACGGGCCTGCAATTAAGAATTTCCTAATAGAAAACCCCTATAACGAATTCAAGTTTGAGGTCGGTTAATGTCAAAAGGCTCGACCAATATTAAATGAGGCTAACTCACTGGCGAAATTTAGATGTTGTACTCTGCCTACCCCTTTGGGGAACACAGACGTGCTGTTTGTGGAGCAAGATCTGAGGGTCCGCCAGACCTTACTTATTTTCTGATTGATAAAAAAAATGCCTTGAATGCCTTGTGGCATTAAGTCCGCCTATGTACCACTATTGTACATGAAGTTTAAATAAATAAATAAAATGTGTAACATGGTACATGGTAGTGTTACTATGTAATATTTTCAGATATTAAGTGTTAAATTTACGTAAAAATATTACTCACTTTTCTTAAAGCCCGAGTGCTCATTTGTATATGTAATTGAAGTGTTGCAGATGATATTGTTAAAAAATAATAATCAACGCTGCCAGACACTTCCCGTTGGCGGAAATTATTTCTGCCAGACGCTTTGAAGCTCGAAAAAATAACGTTATTTTACTCATAGTTATTTCAGTACTCATTGTAAGCAACCAGAACAATCGTAGGGGCCGCACATCCCCTAGGCACAATAGGGAATATGCATGTAATTTTTTCTTCACTTAAATCGATAAAATACAGTATTATCAATCCAAGAAAAGTATTAAAAGTTCAACTACTGCTTGTCGCTCAAAAATAATATTAAACTCCTGCAATTTTCTATGACAGTTGTGTACCACAATGTTTTTAAAAAATGTTTTTTTTTTTCGCAAATAGGATGCATTTTTAATAAGTAAAAAGAGTTAGTATTTCTTACATATTCCCTATTCAAATGTAGGGAATATGTAAGAAATACTAACCCTTTTTTTTTAAGCGCTTTGATTTAATGAACCCATACAAAAATGTTTAATTACGACCCTACGGTTGCTCTGGCTAATTAAAAATACTCGTGTTATTTACATTACAGCTTCCCCGCAAGCGTGGCAAACGGGATCTGACCTCCAACCCCCAGGTGGTGACCTGCCACAACTGTAATAAGTCATTCACATCCAAAGTTAGACTCAAGTTTCATATGTAAGTATTTCTCCATGCTAGTTGTGAGTTTGTGACGCAGTTCCGTTAATTTTTCCACACGTTTTTGAAGTGAAAACTTCTTTAGGTGCGTTGTTCACTTTTTGGGTGACGAAAAAACATTGAACGATCGTCACCTCCACTCACGTCACGCTTCGTAGCACTCGTAGCCGATCCGCTACGGCGTAGCACCCATAAACGTGCGCGGTGCACAAACCGTAGCAGTGCTACGACTGGGGCGGGGCCTGTGTATTTTTGTTTTCAGTTCCATCGGAAGTCCCCAAAGACTACTCCGATTTTTTTTTTAATACTAGTTTTTAAGGTCATAACTTTACTATAAATATCTCCCTAACCCGTTTACTATTAAATTCGTTCATCAGCACAATGTTTTGAGTGCGTTACATTGAGTTTTACGCGTAAAGTTACTTAGTATGATGTACAGATGCTTTGTTGACGGCTTCGTAAAGGGTCTGTTTACACCCTGTATACAAGGGAAACTTTGCAGTCGGAATGATACTGGTACTACGGGGGTGGAACTGATTTATGTCGAGTAATAGCAAAAAATCTTGGTTGTGGAAACACTTTTTTTGTTTTGAGATTTCGCTAGACACAAACATGGCATAGAAGTACTATGAGCTCGGACGGAATCTCACCACCAATACGACTCTTTTTGCTTGCTTGCATTCGGCCGCTATCGAAGCGTTTAAACTCATCAACCAATAGCATCGCAGCATCTGATCCCTTGGTTTAAATAATGAAAAAAATGGGTAATAAAAACAATACCAATAATAGTTCTTCTTCTTCTTCGTGACGATGATTCGTTAAGGGTGGTAAACAGATGTGGAGATCGTGTGCACGGGATTTTGTTTTAAAAATGAGCAGATTTCGTCCGAGCTCATGGTACATAGACAAATAGTTAGATATCGCGAACTTAAGGCACATTAAAAGACCCATTTTGAAAATTTACCTACAAATAAAAACAGAATACTTGCACTTTACACATTTTTCGCGGGTCGTCACAGTTGGGTCGCTATAATTTGTAGAAATATACTACCAATACAAGGTGTATACAGAACCTTCACGAAGCCTTCAACCAAGCATTCTGTACATTCATAAAATGCAGTGATTTAGTTGAGCGAATTTCGTATTCAGTCCCTTCAAAACCTCCCAGATATACCATCACCAGACTGTTTCATATCCCGTTTCTCAAATCAAACCTTGGTCTCAATGCTACTTTACTTAGAATATGTAGAAACTATAACAGCTCCCACACATCACTGGAAACCGATTTATTCGGTGTTTCCCTTAACAAGTTTAGAAGATCAGTTTCTGAGGTACGGGAGAGCATTAATTTACCTTTAAATAACAAATTTCTGTCAACTCAATACATTTGCAACTGCGCAACCATTTAACAAAAATGTAATATCGGAGCAGTCTTTGGGGACTTCCGATAGAACTGAAAACAAAAGTACACAGGCCCCGCCCCAGTCGTAGCACTGCTACGGTTTGTGCACCGCGCACGTTTATGTGGTGAAATGTCGTAGCGGATCGGCTACGAGTGCTACGAAGCGTGACGTGAGTGGAGGTGACGATCGTTCAATGTTTTTTCTTCACCCAAAAAGTGCTCAACGCGCCTAAAGAAGCTTTCACATCAAAAACGTGTGGAAAAGTTGGAACTTTGACCCCCAATATCTCCGAAACTAGAAAGTTCCCAGGTATGGTCTAGAACAAAAATCTGATCGCAATGACGGGGAGAACAAGTGCCTTTCGGCTCCGTAAAGGGTATTTTTACACCATTTATAAAAATCCGTGAAATAAGTATTTCACACTGCTAAAGGCTAATGATGATTACAATGATCTTCCCAGGCAGTTCCACGAAACATCAAATCAAGCCCGAACAGACGGACGCTACTCTTGCTCCGAGTGCGACGACGCCACCTTCGCCACGGAGACGGAACTGTTCGACCACGTGCACTTCCAGCACGACAAGCAAAAGAGGTGGCAGTGTCCCGTCGAGGGCTGCGGGAAGACTTTTTTCCTCAGGTAAGAAGAACTGGTCTACCTAAAACGTGGTCTTTTTTTCTGCCATGTACGAGCTCGTCCAGGAAAATACTACCACCGTATCCATTTTGGCTACGATCTGACAGTTAGCACTCTGTGAAAGAAACAAATGTCCACATGTATCAAACGACGTTTTTCAATAAACTTTTTAAGAAATAAAATACAAAAACAACAAATATTTTTGTCATGAATTATTAGGAAACTATGTTTTTTTTTTTTTCCGCGCTTTGCTTTCTCCAGGTTAAAGGAGAAGCAAAGGTATAAGGCCGCTAAACAGCCTCATATGAAAAATGAAAAATATTTTTGAGTTTAGAACACATATAAATGTTAATTTGTTCATAAACGTTTATTTTATTTTAATAATCATGGGTTTGGATGTTGATTTTTAAATATTCAAAGAATATTAACCGTAAAGACGCTCAACTAAATAAATAAACAAACAATCACCGCCGACTATAGGCATTGAACCAATTTGGACTAAGTATAGGTATAGTTATCTGTGCAATTTTCATTCCCGCACACGTGTTGGAAAAGGAGAAAAAACGCACGCGTGTGAAATACATTGCATGTTGAACCTATCGTGGTGCGAAAAGAATCAGTTTCCGAGGAAGTGTATTGAAAAATATTTATTTACTTTGCACATCTGTGTTTGGGTTATAGGATTACACCATCCTACCTAATTTCACCTGATTTGGTCCAGTAGATTCGCTCAAATTTGAAATAGATAATACAAATATAATATATAGAAATAGACAATAGAAATTGGCTCTGACAGACGGACGTACAGACAGACGCACGAGTGATCCTGTAAGGGTTCCGTTTTTTTATTTTTTTGTTTGGTACCCTATAACCATGATAACTGGTTTACCATGGAAATGAAAGCAGCAATCTTTGTGAAGAAGCTCGCCCATGAAAGTACTTCCATGTTTCTACAATAAGTACACTACTCAGGCGTTAATTTAACACTTCGGCCTTTAGTACGAGACTTTATGCAGGCGAAATATCAACTTTTAAACATAACTGGCAAAGAAAAAGAGAAATAAACACGGAAGAAATCTCTAGAAGTACCAAGAGTGAGAACCTTGTATGGCAGGAAAACTATACAGTATGAGGGGGTTCGGCTGTACAATAAATTACCTAAAAAAGTCAGGGAGTGTACAAGCATACCAACATTTAAAAAAGGCCTGAGGAATTACATATTAGACGCATTAGTTTAGCTTTTTGTATTAGACACATAAGTTTAATGTGAACTGTTTTGTATCGTTATTTAGTTTAAGTACATACTTTCCATTTTTTTTTTAAACTAGTGTTCAATTTCTTGGATAGTTTGAACTTCGTAATGTAAACTACAACCAATTGTTAATTTAGTTAAGTTTCTCTTTAAGTGAACTGTAATTTGTTCTTTGAGAAATAAATGTCTTTAAACCGAAATCTCGTAAGTGACAATATAAAGGGTGTAAAACACCTCTTAACGAAACCGAAAAGCACTGGTTCTCCCCGTCACTGCGATATTTTTTTTGTTCCACACCATACCTGGGAACCTTCTAGTTACAGAGATATTGTGGGTCAAAGTTCCAACTTTTTGACAAGGTTTTTTTTTAATACAAGTTTTTAATGTAAGATTTTTACTTTAAACACCCCCACGACCCCCGTACTATTCAATCCATCCATCAGCACAATGTTTTGAGTGCGTTACATTGAGTTCTACCACAAAACATTGTTTTGTCACCCCAAAAAAAAAGTCGTTTCCCAGCAATAATTTTTTCGTAAAGTTACTTAGTTTGATGTACAGAATGCTTAGTTGACGGCTTCGTGATGAGGTCTTTTACACCCTGTTTGTTTAGTTTTAAACCGTGAAAGCTCAAAACAATGAACTGGCTAAATGTTTGAGTACTATTAGGTACACCTCTGCCTAAACCTTTGGGGGTTACAGGCGTGATATTATGTTACGTTCATTGGTGGTTTTTCATTCAATAGGCTAGTTTCCACCATCAATAAATTGCAAATCTATTTAGTTCGTCAGTTTTAGAATTGAAAAATAATTGACACGTGTTTTTTGTTTATGTAAATCAATGAATATTGACTAAGATAAAACGCATCCAAACTCGGGAGTGGGGGCTCGTGACGTCAGAACGCACTAAAAATTACACCACGGCGTGACGTATTGAGAATTTTAAAAGCGTCGTATCTTTGACAATAGGGAATTACACCCATTTTTAAAAATTGTCTCAATTAGATTCTTTAGTCATATTGAACCACTAAAAATTTCACAAAAATTTTATTCAATCGTTAAGTGCCATAAAAATGCATTTAAATTTTGCATTTTCAAATTCCGCGCGTAATTTGATGAAAACACTGGACGCAGTGGACGCCATATTGCCACGGTAATATTATAATACAGTAGTGTAACTCGGCCGCATGATAGAAATAAATGCCTACAGCCGCGCGGTACGTAAACATGCGTTAGGGCTGCCGCCCGTCTTCAGCATTTTAATTACATTTGCCTACTTTCTGTTTCTATTTAGTTTTGTGATTGTAAATATCCTTTTTATTTAAATAAATGAAATACTTTGTATATTGAATAGGAAGTGTTCAATAAAAATGCGTGTTGTTTTTTGATTGGTAGATTTAATTAAAAAAACATGTTACTCTATTCGCTTTATTTATTAATCCTAACACTTTTTTTTCGTGAGATAAAAGGAAATACCCATTAAAAAGATCCATTAAAAAGACACACATTATGTACCTACCTACTAGTAAGTAAAATTATTTTATAGTCTTACCTTTCAGAGTTTCCAGGTAATTTAAAAAAACTTATGTCTGGATGCGTTATTGACGAATTCATACAACCAAAAACAACACAATATTTCCTACTCGTCATATTAACTGATTTTTAGAGAAAAAATCGCGCGGTTATTGTTAAAAAAACAACACACCGTCCGTTCGACACTGCGGTACAGCCGTGACTGTCTGCTCCCCGAGCGCACCCCGAGATCGAGGCGCGTAGGTATAGCTCGCGTTTCGTCCGTTTGTATGAAGTTGGAGTACTGTATTATAATATTACCGTGATATTGCTCTGTGGTCATGACGTCAGTTGGCTGTGCAAACAAATGCAGTGATATTTGAAGTTGACAGTTGACACTTATATGTTTACATAGCCGTATGAAGTAATGACATGGCGACTACTACAATCGTGTTATGAAACATTAAAAAAGCTGAAACCTTTGAATGAGGGATTTTCTTTTTAGCACTTCCCTAGTCGCTGGATAGATGGCGCTGAACTTAGTACGTTAATGCAAGGAAGTGAACGTAAAAAAACTGATTTTAACAAAGCGCGAGAAAACTAGGTTATATTCGGAAGGTTAAGCAAACGAAAGTGTCAGTCAACGAGCGTATGTGACGTGACGCAATGTTTTTTTTTTTCAAGCCTTTTGGTTTTGGCACCAACACGCCATCTAGAGAGTTCTTGGAAACAATTTTTTTTTAATCCCTCAAAAAGAAAACCTCTCATTGAATTTTAAAATTTAGTTTACCCGACTGCGTTTTGCCTAAGCTATCTCAATAATATATTTTTTGATTTTTTCTCATATAGAGTAAAATACCCCATATCTATTTTAAATAAATACGGGTCAAATATTTTTTGAAAATTTAACTGACGGACTAATTAGATAATTTTTTGTCATCTCCCCTATTTGGGACGTTTGTTTTGTCTGCAGGGCCACCCTTACGAAACACAGTCGCACGCACACAGACACGCGGAGATACGTGTGCGTCACGTGTAACAAGCGGTTCCTAGACAAACAGACGCTAGACGAGCATGGAGTCACACATTTACAGGTAAACAATACTAGTGTTTTGTTGTAGTAATCCCACTCAGAGAGAGGTCTGTGTCCCAGCAGTGGGAACATTATAGGCTGATTATGATTCATCATCATCATTTGAGCAGAAAGACGTCCACTGCGCGACGCCACATTGACCGGTCCAGAATTTTAATCCAGTGTCCCACTGCTGGGCAAAATCCTCCCCTTTCTCCTTCATAACCTCTCTTTTTTTAATGCATTGCATCAACACAATGTTTTAAGTGAGTATGTTACGCAAATGCGCACTTAAAAAAAATGTGTTGACTATTGATGCAATGTATTGTGTTGACTATTGATGCAATGTGATGTATTGAATGTTGAAAGTTGTATTTAAATCAAAGATTTAAATCTTTAGATTCGTCCTACTGCGTCAAACAATGATCACGTTTGTTTCACTGTTTTGTTGACAATGTCATTTGAATAGTTTTGTCTCGCTCACTCGTACTTCCTTTTCATTACGTATCGATGAAACTCAAATAGTATTAAACCACTATGTAGCCACCTGACATACTTAGTTTTGAGTACGCCTTACTTTGATTCATTGTATCATCATCTGCCTAGCCTTTAACCACTTATCATCTTAGTAGGGTCCCGGGTTCGAATCCCGGTATTGGCAAATGTTTGTGTGATGAGCTTGGACATTTGTTTCCGAGTCATGGATGTGATAACTAGCGGACGTCACTCGGTTTCACCCGCATAGTTCCCGTTCCCGTGAGAGTACGGGGATAAAATATAGCCTATGTTACTTAGGGTGAATGTAGCTTTTTAATGGTGAAAGAATTTTTAATCATCAATCATCTGCCTAGCCTTTTCCCAACTATGTTGGGGTCGGCTTCCAGTCTAACCGGATGCAGCTGAATACCAGTATTTTACATGAAACGACTGGTTGTCAGACTTTTCGGGCCACTGACTACCTAACGACTGTCAAAGATCTACAAATGACAGGCGGGACCAACTGCTTAACGTGCTTTCTGAAGCACGGAGGAAACTCGGTATATAACGGGTGGTCACACATCCATAGACCAACCTAGGCAAGCACGGCTTAACCTAAAGATTGACCCGAGCGGCGGTTATTATTTAGCCACGAGCTTGATTTATTGTAAATCTTTCCAAATTGTCCCCCCGTCAGATCAAACCCTTCCAGTGCCACATCTGCCTGAAGCAGCTGACGCGTCGCTCGCGCCTGCGCATGCACGTGCGCGCGCACGAGGAGGAGCTGGCGCCGCGCCTGGTGTGCGTGTGCGCAGTGTGCAGCCGGGCCTTCCGGGACCATCGACATGCTGAGGTAACTTGCCAAATATATCTCTGTTCCTACTCTAAACACTCACTAAACTACTGAACAGCATTTGATTGTTTTTTTTCACAGTTGTTCTACATAGGTTCGGTTCGAATCCCGGTTGGAGCAAATGTTTGTGTGATGAGCATGGACATTTGTTTCCGAGTCATGGATGTTTATATGCATAACCATATAATTTTATGTTAGTTGTACTGTTAATTTAACCTTTTTAATTTGTGTTTTATCCTGTGCGGGCTAATAAATGCTTTTTCTTTCTTTCTTTCTTACATAATAAGTATGTATTAGCAAACAAAAAGTATCTATGTAGTATATCAACTATCTGGTGTCCACGACACAAGCCTCGTTGCTTAGTGTGGCACTGGGTGGCGCTGTGTGTTAATGTCCAGCGATATTTATTATATTATTATTATTATTATAGACCAGGGAAGGTTTCTGAAAAAAAAAAACTAGTATGCATAACTTAACTTACGTTCTTAGGGTCCCGGATTCGAATCCCGGTAGGGGCAAATGTTTTTCTGATAAACATGGATATTTTGTTTCCGAGTCATAGATGTTTAAACGTATAATAAGTATGTATTTACAAAAAAAAAAAAGTATCTAAGTAGTATATCAACTGTCTGGTGTCCACGACACAAGCCTCGTTGCTTAGCACACTAAGCATTACACACACCGCCATCTAGTGCCACCGCCCTAGATGGCGGTGTGTGTAATGTCCAGCGATATTTATTTATTAATAAATAAATAAGCTGTTTATTATAATCTATCTAGAATTTGTTAAACCTGTCCACATTAGGAACACGCGACTAAATCGATGGAATGCATCGAAGCGTTTGCCAACGAGTTGAAAGAAGAGGCGGAAGAGGTATCCGTACAGTTGTCTCCCACCAGTGGCCTTGTGAGACACGCCGTGCAGATTGTTGGTGAGTTTACCTTTTTATTACAACGGCCAAATTTTGAAATCGCGAAATGAACATCAATAATAGGGAATATGCATATTTTTTTATTTTTTACTAGCTGCCCGTCCCGGCTTCGCACGGGTGGACTTTTTATTTTTTTCTATTCTATCCTATCTTTCAAGTTGGATCAAACTGCACACGGTGTGCAAATTTTATTATAATCGGTTAAGTGGTTTAGGAGTCCATTGAGGACAAACATTGTGACACGAGATTTATATATATTAAGATTGCGCTACGGAATGTTAAAGTACTATAAAAATAATGCCCAAAAAGCTAAAACAAGACATAAATCGGCCAAACAACACAAAAGTTATAACCATTTAAACTTTTGTTTCTATCGCTTTCTAGATAAACGGAATTTAGTATGGATTTTGTACGTCGATGCAGCGAATGACGTCGTTCGCTGTATCGGATCTCTCTGTCTAATCAGCAGTTTCAAATGCTTGTAACTTAGTATTTTTAAAGATATTAAAAAAATAATTTCACTTTGCTATTTCTGATGTTAATACGCTTTGTTTAGAGTGATGAAAAAAAAATCATGTAAATACCCTATTGGTGTCTGTTTCGAGTGTCGTAGAAGAAAATAACTACGTCAACATTACGAATTTGTAAAACACTAACAATGTGAGTCGCAAATTCGTAGATCCAATATTCAGAAAGTTTAATTAAAGTTTAATCAAGTTTAATTTATTTTATTTATTATTTATAAAGGTTTAACCATGGCCGCGCGGTTGGCACATGGAGAACCGCGCGGCCACGCAGTTCTCTTAAACGGAGCTTTGTAGAGGTCCCATTGCTTTTTCTAACCACTTATCATCTTAGGGTCCTGGGTTCGAATCCCGGTATTGGCAAATGTTTGTGTGATGAGCTTGGACATTTGTTTCCGAGTCATGGACGTGATAACTAGCGGACGTCACTCGGTTTCACCCGCATAGTTCCCGTTCCCGTGAGAGTACGGGGATAAAATATAGCCTATGTTACTTAGAGTGAATGTAGCTTTTTAATGGTGAAAGAATTTTTAAAATCAGTCAAGTAGTTTTGGAGTTAAATCGTAACAAACACACAAACAAACAAAAATCAAATCTTTCCTCTTTAGAATATTAAGTATAAAAAAGAAAGTTTCTATGTAATATGTCATCTGTGTGGTGTCCACGACGCTCGTTGCTTAGTGTGGCACTAGATGGCGTTGTGTGTAATGACCAGCGATATTTATTTATTTTATTTATGTTTTTTTCTACAGAATCACCAAAACTATCAAAGCCGATTAAACGGCAAGTATCAGCAGAAGTAGCCTCCCCGCTGCTGTCTCAGTTGGCAGATGAGGCGCGCGCTCTGATCAGAGTGGTCGAGATCGAAAAGGCCTTCCGATGCGAGTATTGTGAAGAGTTAGTATTTATTACTGTACTAATACAAATTAAGTTGGTGCCAGATAAAATGAGAATAGCGGTCATTGCCCTTTCCCTAATATCTCTTCGTACGAACCAAAACAAATAAACCATGTATCGTTTTTCATTACAAACAATGTTGAAGATCACGATAGATGACGATTCAAGACTTGAACAGGCTTATTTTTGGTTTTCAAAGTTAAGAAGTTTAATAAATGTAGGTGGGTCAATGACCGCTAGTCTCATCTTAACTGGCACCAACTATAATACAAATTGGGGAGCGGTGGCCCAGTGGTGGCGGCCCCAACACACGAGCAGTAAGTCGTGGGTTCGAGCCCAGACAGGCGCATTACTTTGTGTAACTTATTTCATCACCACTGCTCTCAAAACGGTGAAGGAAAACAGTGAGGAAACCGGCATGCCCTAGAACCAAAAATTCGAAGACATGTGACATCTACCAACCCGCACTGGGCCCGCGTGGTAGATTATAGCCCATTCCCTCTCATAGAGAGGAGGCCTGCCCAGCAGTGGGAACATTATGGGCTGATTATGATTATGCTAATACAAATTAAACTAGTTAGATCATCCACCTAGCCTTTTTCCATTGATGCAAACCGGATGAAGCAAAAAATTTGTCTAAATTTTTTTTTTTATAAATAGTATAAAATAAAAATGTTATAATATTAGTTCGCCAAAGAAGAATGGGCTACTTCATGTTTTTTTTTTTGTTTTTAAGTAAGTTGTCAGAAATGGTCTCCGAAAAACTAGTGCCTTGAGTTGTAATTAACAAAAATACGATAAAATATGAGATAAAACGTTTACTTGTCGATATAATTTATGTTTCATAAATAAATGTAATTAATATTACAAAACTAACATTTTATTTGAAAATGGTGTCGATTCTGTTGTGCACAAACTAAACTTAATTTAGGCTATTGCTATCTTTTACTAAAAGGCAGTGCGAGAAAAGGACGGCTATAGCCATGAACCAACCAACCAATTTTTTGATACTGTAGTCATGCCTATTACAGGTTTTTAGTTATACGTTTTGATTAATTTCCTTTCAGTGTGTTCTACTTGGAGGGCAGTCTGAACGCTCACCGCGCGATACACAAGGGCGTCAAGAATCCTTTCACTTGCCACATCTGTAAAGTTAGCTTCGCTACGTATTCCAGGTACGCTGACATTTCATCATCATCATCATCATCATCAGCCTATTAATGTTCCCACTGCTGGGACACAGGCCTCCTCTCTATGAGAGGGAATGGGCTATAATCCACCACGCGGGCCCAGTGCGGGTTGGTAGATGTCACATGTCTTCGAATTTTTTGGTTCTAGGACATGCCGGTTTCCTCACGATGTTTTCCTTCACCGTTTTAAGAGCAGTGGTGATGAAATAAATTACACAAAGTAACATTTCAAGCTGACATTTCACATGATTATTATTGTAATTTGGTGAACACCCATTACATACCGAGTTTCCTCCGTGCCTCGGAAAGCACGTTAAGCAGTTGGTCCCGGCTGTCATTTGTAGATCTTTGACAGTCGTTACAGGTAGTCAGTGGCCCAAAAAGTCTGACAACCAGTCTTACCATATCGGGGTATCGTATTACCCAGTACTAACGGGGTTGTGGAGGACAGATAGGCAGTCACTCCATGTAAAATACTGGCATACAGCTGCATCCGGTTAGACTGGAAGCCGACCCCAACTTAGTTGGGAAAAGGCTAGGCAGATGATAATGATTATTGTAATTTATTTGTTTGCATACCTGAAGCTCTACCATCTTTTTAAATGTTTTTAAACCTAAATATGAATAAATTTCTAAAAAAAATCTATGCTATAAACATTTTTATTTTCCGAGCGACCTTGCTTTACAGACTCGGGATATTTCTGTTTATATCTTGCTGGTCTATTTAAATTGAGAGTTTTCCAACAAGTATTTTCAGAAGGTCCGCGATAACTGTCTTTTATCTTTCGAAAGTTTCGCCATCAGTAAGGCCCGGAGTTCGCCGAAATGGGGAGGAGATGTACATTAATAAGATGTGACCAATCACAGGAGAGACGAGAGACGCTATAGTTGGTGCCAGTTAAGATGAAAATAGCGGTCATTGACCCACCTACATTTATTAAACTTCTTAACTTTGAAAACAAAAAATAAGCTTGTTCAAGTCTGGAATCGTCGTCTATCGTGATCTTCAAAATTTTTTGTAATGAAAAACTATACATGGTTTATTTGTTTTGGTTCGTACGAAGAGATATTAGGGAAAGGACATAGATAAACCTTTTATTTAGTGCACACAAAAGGCATAGCACAACACACGGAAGTACAATTAAATGATAAAATTTACATGATAAAAAACAAGGTGCCAATATACAAAAAAAAACATTTTTACGAAATAAGTTTAGTAACACCATGACCCCACCATGAATCTGTGTTTTTTTTTTTAATTTTTACTTATTTAGGAAATCGGTACGTGTAAACCACCCGTGTTAAAAAAGGCAGCCCGTCTGTTACTAGCCCTATAACCGCGCCTTCACACACACCAATTAACGCACACAGCGATATGTCACGCGATGATGTTTATGTTTATTACTTTCGTGTTATTCTGAAATACTGTCAAATTTAAACAATTTAAAATAGCAGCTTTATTAATTATTCACCAGTTATCGTAATTTAAATTTATTATTATTTATGTATTTTGTGATAAACTCCTAAATGTTGACTAGGATGCAAAACGATACCTTGTATAGATTTGTATTGTATAACGGGCTGGTGTCCGCAACTCCACGTCAAAGCGCGTATTTTGCGTATCCACCACGCGGGCCCAGTGCGGATTGGTAGATGTCACATGTCTTCGAATTTTTGGTTCTAGGACATGCCGGTTTCCTCACGATGTTTTCCTTCACCGTTTTGAGAGCAGTGGTGATGAAATAAATTACACAAAGTAATGCGCCTGTCTGGGTTTGAACCCATGACTTACTGTTCGTAAGTCGGGGCCGCCACCACTGGGCCACCGCTGCTCTCCCTTGTATAGATTTAAAGCAATGTGATTCGGTCGGATTCGATGTGTTGGTCGGTTTCCGCACGTCTCCTCTCCGCTCCACTCGTCTCGGCGTTGGTACAGTTCGACCCTTAAAAAAATTTTTATTCCTTTATTATAGGTTCTTATCGCTTCCCTCCAACCCTGGGGGCTGATTTTTGACTGACTTTAGCGGCCTTGGCTTTAGGTGCTGGTGCTGTGGCCTTTTTGACGGCCTTTGTGAACTTCTTCTGTTCCTTTGCAGCCTTGATAGACTGGTCCCTCTGTGCTTTACGCACTTCAGGCTTCATATTACGCTGGGCCATGATGTCACTGAGTGAGGCACGCTGGTACTTCTGCGTACTCCTTGTACGCTTCTTGGTCTGCTCTTCTTCTTGAACTGGTGCCTGTACAGCACAGTTCATGTCACTTTACGAGGATTCCTCCTCGTAAAATGTGCAGCCTCACATTTTGAGTTCAAGAATGTGAAGGTGTTGCCGTCCACCTTAACCATGGTTTTTCCATGGCCAAGATAGATCTTGTAACCACTACGCGCAAAGTCCGATCTTCATTTTGACTTGTCGAAATGAAAAGGTGAGGAATCTTCGCTTTAGTCTAGATTTCTGTCCTGCTCATCATGAAGATAAAGATAATTTTATTTGTTAAAACATGCGTATACATGCAAAATAAAGCACGCAGGATGACACAATATTAATATTTTGTACGTACATGTTTCACCAGTAAGGCGTACAAATTTATAAAATTTACAAAATAAAATAAATTACGCAATAAAAACTAAATTACTAAAATCCAAATACATAATAGTCTGTTATAAACATTGATCAGTTAGTAAAATAAATTAAACATAAAATGTCACAAAAATTAAAGAAAAATAAACAATGTCATGTAGTGTCGCTTAAAAAATCATCTTTACTATTATAACACTTGTTCGTTAATAAATCTCGAATCTTTTTAAAACATATTTACCGGCAATGCTATATAGGACTGTGGTATTTTATTATAAATTTTAGGAGCCATCCAGAAAATAGTGGCGGTAAGTCCCCTCTTTGAGGAGTGGCTTGAGAGATGCCACGGCGTCCTCACCTTCCGCCTGACGCAGGTCCTCACCGTACACGGTTGTTTCGGGAGGTTCCTGCACCGAATCGGGCGGGAGGAAACGCCCGGGTGTTTCCACTGCGAGGATCGACCGGAGGACACGGTGGAGGTGTGCCCCGCGTGGGCGGAGCACCGCCGTGTCCTCTCGCGTTCGGCCCTGGTGCAAGCCATGGTCCGGAGCGAGACGGAATGGGACGCCGTCACCTCCTTCTGCGAAGCTGTAATGCTAGAGAAGGAGGTGGCGGAACGTGAGAGGGAGAGAACCTCACAGCGTCCCGGCCGCCGCGGGAGACCCCCGGGCGTGCACCGTAGGCGCGGGCCTGTGGACGGTGGGCTATGGGCTAGCTCGCCGTCCGTCCGTCTCATGACGACAGGCCGTGTCGACAAGCAGGAGTGTTCCACGCGCGCCTCAAAGAGAGTCAGCAAAAAGAAAGGGGTCGAGGGACTGTTCGAAAGAGATACCGTGGCCCCGGAACACAAAGGGCGATGAAGGAACATGGATGGGTTTTAGTCAGTAAAAGTCTGACACCCCCTCCTGCTCCGCCCAGAGCGGGAGAAGTCATTTGATGATTTCCCATCCGAAAAAAAAAACAAAAAAAATAAAGGAGCCATCCAGAAAACGCTTTATCCCATTAATGCAGTATTTGACGTATGCGAACACAGTTGATTATTGTCACGTCTGTTACGGGGGAAGGTGTCTGCTAGTCGTGGAAACATTTGATTCACCCTAACAAATACTGCAATTTCAAAAATATATATACATGGCAGAGTTAATAATTTGTGTTTTTTAATAATGGCATACAGTTGTCGCTCGATTTCATGTCTGCATAAAGAAGCCTCGCTATTTCCTCATCCAGATGCACAACCCACAAAACAACCCACGGTTTCTACAAGCGCTCACTAGCCGACGCGAAGAAGCAAGCCGACGGCCACGCACAGTCCGACGCCGACTCGGCTCGCTCCGCCACCGGCATACTGGGATACGGCGACTTCCCTGTAGTCAAACACTTCTTGTGCGAGGTAATACAGAAATGGTATAAGTCGAAAGTCTATTTTATTTCTCTTTAGATATACTTTACATTGGCAACATAAATAAGCAGATAGCTCGCTGTCAGCGGGCTTATCGCTGTCAATGCCAATGTAAAGTATATCTAAAGAGCAGTACATAAAGCCTATATTTGAATTAAGTATATCCTTTTTTTCCGGGTGGGAGCGGAATCGTTTATGTGTACCTTTACTTAAATTAACAAGTAACCTAGCTTAGTAATGTTTTTAAAATAAACAATAGGGATGATTCCTGACTAAAAAAAAATATGATTCTGTTAAGTCCGTCAGTTATATTATCGAAAAATATTGTATACGTGTTTTTTGTTTTATCAAATTAATAAAAATTGACAAAGATAAAACGCGTCAAATATCATGAGTGGGGGCTTGTGACGCATTGTATCGTCTTCTTTTTTTGTATACGTGAAAAAAAAAAAATGTGTCCAAAATTTTTTGGAAATTTATCTGACAGACTAATTAGATTTTTTCGTCATCTATCCTATTATTTCAGCCTAAAGAAAGCCCCTTATAACTTAGGATTCTTTGAAATTATGAGAAAAAAACAAAATGAAAAAAAAAACATGCCCTATACTTTATTCCGCTTTACTGCTTAACAGTTAAAAGACACAGAAGAGATGTAAACATTTGATAGCAAAATCAATAAGGTTATGTTTGTAACAGGACTGTGGGCGCTCATACCTGCACTGGACGTACCTACAAGTACACAGGCGCATGAAACACGCGAATGAAAACTTCTTGTACAACTGTAACCAGTGTGAGCTGACCTTTCCGAACAGGTAAGTACCTATAATGGGTGTAAAACACCTCTTAACGAACCCGAAAGGCACTTGTTCTCCCCGTCATTGCGATCATTTTTTTGTTCTACATCATACCTGGGAACCTTCTAGTTACGGAGATATTGGGGGTCCAAGTTCCAACTTTTTGACAAGTATTTTTTTAAATACAATTTTTTAATGTTAGATTTTTAAACACCTCCACGACCCCTGTACTATTCAATCCATCCATCAGCACAATGTTTTGAGTGCGTAACCACAATGTTTTTAGTGCGTAACATTGAGTTCTACCACAAAACATGATTTCTCACCCCAAAAAAAAATTCGTTTCCCAGCAATAATGTGTGCGCAAAAAGTTACTTAGTTTGATGTACAGAATGCTTGGTTGACGGCTTCGTGATGACGTTGTTTACACTCTGTATATACATCGTTTGTTATGTGATTAAACATCAGCATATGCACCATCAAATTCCAAACTATATGCATGTAAATATGCACTAACAAAGCAAAATATGTCCGCCCAGTAAAAATGCTATTTCACCATTCTCCGACCCTTATCCCAATTCATTTGTGATCGGCGCAGCATGTCTTCTTCTTCCATACTTCTCTATTACTCGTCATCTCATCAGACACCTCCTATCTAGCCATATCATTAACCGACTTCCAAAAGGTGGAGGTAATCAATAGGCGACGACAAAAAAAAACTAATTAGTCCGTCAGTTAGATTATCAAAACATATTTGACCCGTGTTTTTTCTTTTGTTACGTAAACCAAAATTGACGAAGATAAGACGCTTTTAAAATTCTCAATATGTCACGCCTAGGTATAATTTTTACCTAGTTCTGACGTCACGAGCCCCCACTCCCGAGTTTTGATGCGTTTTATCTTTGTCAATATTCATTGATTTACAAAAACAAAAAATACGTGTCCATTAATTTCCAATACTCTAACTGACGGACTAAGGGCCAAGTTCACCAACAGTAAAATAACCGACTGTTTCGTAATCGGCCCGCTAAACGTAAACAGATGTTTAAACATGACGTGGGAATTTTGGTGTTCACCACAATTTATTCTAGCTCGGTTATGTAAACGAGCGTTTTAGGAATGAAAGACCGAATGATTATAATACAGTCAAATAATGTGGGTAACTTAACACGTAAAAACCGTACAAATGCGAAACATCTTAAAATGGTTGCGTTATACCCATAGATAATACATTATACCTGAGATGACAGTTCTCTAACCATCAAATTATCTGTTGTTTGAAGTTTTGTTTATTTTCGTTTGTAATAGTTTTTAAATTAAATACAATGGATAAGAAGCGCAATGCTAATTTTACGCATGACGAAAAGGAAATTGTCACTGTCAGTTTAGTGTGAAGTAGTGTCGTCTGGTGGAATACAAACGAGGAGTTCGCAAAAGTCTTTCAACGGTTTCAAACTCGGCCAAAACGTCATTCTCTTCCAAAATATAATTCAAAGCAGACTGTATGTTAAATTCTCACAATAATATTTGGATGTAACCTTAAAATGTATTATATTTGCAGTTTACAAACGTCAAAATACACCGATTAACTACTAACCGGGACTTTAAACAACCTCTCCGAGGTGGGTTAGAGAAAACAGTTGATTAGCGTGTTTGATCGGTTGATTTGCTTTGGTGAACATGAAAATGTGCTTTAAACAGCTGTTTTTAGATAATCAGACTGTTTTCTTTTCGGCGGACTTCGCCCTTAATAGATTTGCAATTTTTTTAAACTGTCGTGACGTTTAATGATCACCATTCTTAGACCATATTGTTATTTGAACACAGTTGGAGCCTGGCGTATCATCGCAAGAAGGTGCACGGCAAGACTGGAGCCGACGACCCTGGAACCACCAACAAGAATAACAGGGAGGATTATAGGTATCCTCCACATTTTATAAGCTTTTATTTAACTTGCCTTGTTAGAATATAGTAGTCAAATCTTGCAACTGAATTTCAAATCAATTCCCCCCAACCGATTGAGCTGAATTTTTGCACACACCTTTGGTGCTGGTGACAATATATTTTTACGACAGACATGACTTCATCCTGCAGCCAGGATCGTCTCCTCACGGGAGAACTCCTCAACGGTTAATAGCACGGACACGAAACTTTGTATACGCGTTCAATTTTGATGGATAAACCTAATTTTCTTCTTTTCATTTTAATAAAAGCTTGTGTTCTTCTATTAAGTCTTCAAAGTTAAGAAACAAGAAAGTCGAGGTTAATGTAACCTAGGAGAGTTACTAGAACTCTTTTGATTGTTCACCATAATAAAACTAGAGTAGCAGAGGTAGCCCAACTTATTACCCGACTACGGCGGAGCCAAAAGGAAGGGTTATGATTTTAGCAGTCTATGTATGTATGTAGCTTTGGATTTACGTGTGTTCCTCCGTAGCGCCTAAACTATTCCGATTTTGATGAGTACGGTGTCAATCGATTCGTTATTATAGCCCGGTTAACATAGGCTACTTAGTTCGGGTTTTTAGTGGTAGGGTAGTATACCACACAAATACTTTTTTTAACTAATCTATTCGCAGATTATGAAATTAAACCAATCCCAAGCATAACATAATCATTTGATGGCAGATTTTGGGTATGGCCACACTTATCGGCATGGATTCGGGTTGAGACGATCCACGTACGTTTCTAACGTTACGGTTGCCCAGTTGGCGCAGTGGGTGAGCGATTGGCTGCTGTGTTGCGGCTTCGACACCCGCTCGGAAAAATATTTGTATGGCCTACAGGTAGTTGTTCCGGGTCTGCCTGTTTGTGTATGTGCGTTTAAATTTTTGTAAAACTCACCCACGATACAGGAGAAATTTCTAGTCGCAAAAAGTCTGCGTCGAATAACGTTGACTAATGTCGTCAGAATCGTAACGAGGCGAATTTTGCCTTTTGCGCTTTTATTTCTGAGCTGCTCAAGCCGATTCCTCGTCGATAAATCATTCCCTTAAAAACTGAAGAATAGTATTATGCGAGTCGCAAGGGACCGGTCAATGTGGCGACATTTGGGGGCGGCCTATGTCCAGCAGTGGACGTCTTTCGGCTGAAACGGTGATGATGATGAGTCCTTTCATTATACATACCTAGTTTTGTTTAGGATACCATGTCGGGATTGTAGCGAGGTGTTGCCGAACAAGACGGCTTTGTACAAACATAGGAAGAAGGAACACAGCGGTGGAACTACACGGGGATACACTAAACCAGGTAAGAATACACTCATACATACACACCAGTGGCGAAGGTTTCATACAACTCGATTCCTACCGGATTCCCTTTGAAAATGGCACAGTCAGTATTCTATAGACAAATATTGTTATCACATTAAAGATATGTACTCCGGCTTACCTCTTACAAAAATTGACCCTTCGCTACTGACACACATACACACACACTCACATTCATCATCCTCCTGCCCTTGTACCATGTTACTTGTGGTCGGCGCAACACGTTTTTTTCTTCCATTCTCCTCTGTCAACCGTCACGCTATCATTTACTCCTTTTTAGGGTTCTGTTCCTCAAAAGGTTAAAAAGGAACCCTTATAAGATCCTCTCTTGTCCGTCTGTGCGTCTGTCTGTCCGTGTGTCACCACCGATTTTCTCAGGAACGGTTGGACCTAGCAAGTTGACATTTATACCAGATACTGAGGTCTATGGAGCCTATTAGGTGCATAAAAATTAAGGTCCTGAGTCAACACGATAAAAAGATGGGCACTGAAAACCATAAATAACAAAATACCTACAAGTTTGTACGAAGGTGGGCGAGTCCAACTCGCACTTGGCCGGTTTTTTCTTTCATATCTCTCCTCAAACAATCTATCCATCGTTTCTTTGGTCTTCCTCTCCCTCTCAATCCATCAACATAAAAACTGTAAAACTCAAGCCAAAATCTTCTGCAATATGAGTGAAAATATTCAACAAACATTGCTAAATTAAAAAAAAAAAAAACGGTAGTTTAATAAGGATGATATGGCTAGATAGGAGGTGACTGATAAGATGACGAGTAATAGAGAAGTATGGGAGAAGAAGACATGCTGCGCCGACCACAAATGAATTGGGATAAGCAAAAAGCCAACGTCACACGGTGTTCCCAGGCGGTCACCCATCCAAGTACTGACCGCGCCCGATGTTGCTTAACTTCGGTGATCGGACGAGAACCGGTGTATTCAACGTAGTATGGACGTTGGCGATAGCTGAGACGAAATTATCAATCTGGTCTGTATTTATACTGCTGGCGAGAAAGCTACTACTGATAGATGATAATTTTGTTAAAGCAGCGGCTTGATGTGCTTTCCCAGGCTTGGAGGGGTCTCGGTATGAAATGGACACCCATCCACTGACCGATTTCGGCAAGCGTAGCTCAACCTGATCAGTCGGCTGTTATTAGTCTGTGTTTTACATGCTAGGAAACGCCAGAGCATAAAGGCGTCAAACCACAATTTCATCGCAAATAGGGAAAAATATAAAAATATAAATATTTATAGGGATTACAAAACGATTTAATTGTTTATTTCGTTTTTATAGTGCACTGAATTTTTGTAACATATTCGTGTCGTTGGCGTACAGGGCGCATGCCTGCCACGTAAGTAAATGTGACAATGGCGTTCAAAAAGTTTAAAAAGTTAAGTTAAGTTTTCATGTGAAAATGTCTGTCAAAAACAGGCATGTATACGAACGCAGAGTCGAATTCTACGGGTGGAGCGTGTCCTTATTGTCAAGCCACGTTCATTCACGCTACAGACCTGCACAAACATGTCAAGTAAGTAAAAAAGTACAGATTTTGATTTTGGAACATAGACAGTTGGTTCAAACGATGATAGCTACAAAAGTTTATAACTGTGTCGCACCTATCAAGGCCCATCTGAACAAGAAAACAAATAGTAAATACAATGTAACGAACATTGGGGTAAACTTTAGTAGAAAAGAGGAGATGTGGTGTGTGTGTGTGTGTGTGTGTGTGTGTGTGTGTATGTATGTGTGTGTGTGTGTGTGTATGTATGTATGTATGTATGTATATGTCGGTGTGTGTGTGTGTGTGTGTCGGTGTGCATGAGAGGCTGTGTGTAAGTGATTGTTTGTGTGGAGTGTGGGGGGTGTGTGTGTGAGTTTGGGTGTGTTAGTGTTTATGCTAGTGATCGTAATGTAGTTTTTGTTTGTAGTAATTTTGGAACTAGCAACTAAATCCAGCTTTGAGCATTGACGCTTGAAGGAGCGTAAAAGACCTTTTGCTTTATTAAAGTATTATTATTTTTATTTGATTAATGTGAATGTGAGGACCATGTGGGTCATTTTATTATTATTTTTGTTGTTTTTCCCCACGATTGTCTGACAGTTGGAGTAGTATAACCGACCTACTCAAATGTCATTTCTTTGGTATTGTTCGTCGTGTCGTTGAGCTCCTTGTCAGGTACGAAACACCGCCCGCCACATCTAGTTTAAAAAAAATATGACGTGTAAAAGTGTTTGTAAAAACCCTTTTTGCGAAATAAACATCTTTTATCCTTTCCCCATTCTAGAGAGGTCCACGGCAAAGACGATGACTCCTGCCAATCCTGCAACAAGACATCGACCGAAGGGACATGTCCGCGCCGTCCGCACGCCTGTCCGGTCTGCGGACACGCCTTCCGGACATTGTCCATGCGGAATGAACATTTGAGAGTACATACGGGAGAGAGACCCTTTCCTTGTGATGTTTGTGGAGTCGCTTTTAGGAGGTGAGTTTGAGTTGGTATTTTAGCATTTAAACATAATCGCGAATTAGTCACACTTAGGTTTTTTATTATCAGCATGTCTAAAAAATAGGTAGGTAACTCGAGAAAAAAAATAGTCTTTTTCTTTTTTTATTCTCTACGAAATACGTACGGCCTCTGCGGCTTATCCAACTACGGACGTGACGTCACGCTGTGAGCTGCGAGTCGAAATAATAAGTGCAAACCACTTTACTAATCAAATATTATGAACGTAAACACTCCGCATTACCCGCAATCGGACATGGAGTGTGCGAACGGATGCAAATTTATAAAAGTGGCGGAACTTCACAACGCTGTAACTTTGGAAATTCTGGACCGATTTCCAGGAAACAAAAACTATTATTATTTGCACGAGTACGCACGTTAAATCCAGCAACTTTTATATTATTGATTTTGATGTGTTGGTGTGACTCATTCTGGTAATTTCTGTCGGTGAGTTTTTGTAATCAAAAAAAATCATCATTAAAAAAAATTAAGACTTAATTTGCCATAGGTACCCAAAATGACACAATTTTAAAAGCAATTAGATGGTATATTTTTCTATTGAATCTGGTTTAATCACTCCGTCGCCATTTTGATTTTGCAATGCTTCGAAGCGAACTAGTAACAAAGGTAAAGGATACTTTATTTTACTTTGTTTTTTAGCTTATTAAGTGTCCCACTGCTGGGCAAAGGCCTCCCCTTTCTCCTTCCCAACCTTCTTGCACAATATCTGACCAAGATCAGATCGTCACACACAAGGGATACTTAAAGAAATAAAAATATTGCGGTGATAATATAGTGCCTTTTAAGATAAGCGTCCACCTGTCCGCATCGGACGCATCGCATCAAACGGGTCGTAGTATTATTGAACAGATTCGAGCGATCCGTACGGTGCGGATCAGTGACTTTCTATACAAAGAATGGGTAGATGACACACCAATCAATAGAGATACTTTTTAAGAGCGCAGCGTCAAAACGCGGTTCTCTCATAGATTTTGTATGGCAATAGCAAACTGTGACGTCACTGTTTAGTCAACTCAATGACTCAACTATTTATTGATTTCAAAGTGACTCAACTATTTATTGATTTCAAAGCAACTGAAAATCGAATTTGGCAATTAATTGAAAATAAATCGAGTTTTCAGGCCCAAAATAAAGTGTTTTTTTAGAGATTGGTGTCTTGGAATCGTTTTATGGTCTCATCTACCCTATACTACGAACGTTTGATGCGATGCGTCCCATGCGGACAGATGGACGCTTATCTTTAAAGTTCAGGTTACACAACATTTTGTGAACACTTTCTAAAGGTGTTTTTCTGAGTAATTCCCTCACCACGACAGGTCGACAGCCATGCGGAACCACCGTCTCATCCACACTGGGGTCCGTGCGTGGGCGTGCGGCCGCTGTCCCAAGCGCTTCCGCATCCGCTCCGACCTGCGCACGCATCTGCGGCTCAAACATCCCGCTACTATCGTAGTTGTTGAGGTAAGATATTTCTGACTGAACAGAAATACAAATAGCTGGACCAGGTCCACTCAAATCTGTGTGATTCTTTCTTCAAAAGGCCATCTCAGACACTAATCTGCATAGTCCTCATGTGAGTTGAGCAAGATTATGTCTGGACTTCAAAAGAGACTATGACCTCTGAGTTTGTTTCGGCTGTTTCTTCTCAGAGTAGTCAGGTACGAAACACCGGCCCCATCTAGTTTTAAAAAAAATGACGTGTTAAAGTGTTTGTAAAAACCTACTTGCAAAATAAACATCTTTTATCATTAATAAATAAAACGACCAGTGTTCCACATTAGCCCTGGATAGAAACAACTGGAAGTCATGGAGAGAGGCCTTTGCCCAGCAGTGGGATGACACAGGCTAAAGTAATAGTAATTCGGTGTATAATGATTTCCAGATGGAAGGCCTAAACCCGACGTCTGAAGAAGTACTGAAGACGCTCGCAGTACAAAACGTTCCGCACGACAAACTTATAGATATCACTAAGATGTCCTTCATCAAGGTAGGTCAATCAAAATTCTATAGTAGAGTAATCGGAAGTGTAAACCAGCCAAGTGAGGGTCGGGACACGCGCAGTGTATGGTCCGTAGTAGCCTGTTATCACAATATATAGCGATTCTGTTAAATATACCAAGGCGTGACGTGTTGAGAATTTAAAAAGCGTCGTATCTTCGTCAATTTTGGTTTACGTAACAAAAGAAAATATACGGTCAAATATTTTTTGTTAATCTTTCGATTTTTTCAGTACACAAGCCTATTGGGATTAGGGCAAGATAATGATGATTTTGATATGCATTACAGGGCTCCACCAGTGTGATCCCATCGTCTGCGCGCGCACTGACAGCCCTGAACAACGTGCCGCGCACACACGTCGCGTGCATCAAGCCTGAGCCCACACGTATGTGTATGTACACCTGTAACTATGAACATTATATCACACCTAAAGGGTGTAGAAAGACCGTTAACGAAGCCGAAAGGCACTTGTTCTCCCCGTCATTGTGATAATTGTTATTGTGAAAGCTCTATAGTCGCGGGTAAAATCAAAAAATGGCGTGGCGTCACGAATTTACTGTCAGTTGTCAACCCGGCCTGAACAATCCCGAACATTACCGACCTGTTGAAGCAGCATAAGATCTACATATTCGCAACGGTTTACATCAAGCCAGCTGGTCTCGGGGCACAGCGCTGGGTTACAATCTCGTGACTTCGAGTTCGATCCCAGCATAAGTATTTTCTTTTTGTGAATCGAGTCATTTTGTTTTTATTTTATTTTATGTGTTTGTTTTTATATTGACTTTTTTTAAGCATATACTTGTACAAAATAATGTCGATGTTTCACATCTGCCAGGCGTCCTATGACGGCTTACTTATTTTTTGTTCTAGATCTAGACCATATCTGGACCTTCTAGTTACGGAGTCAAAGTTGCAACTTTTTCACAAAATGTTTTTTTTTTTAATACTAGTTTTTAATGTTGTTACTTCACTTTAATACCTCCTTAACCCCCGTACTATTCAATGCATCAACACAGTGTTTTGATTGCGTCACAACTGAAGGAAACAACTGTTTTTGAACTGAAAACTTCTTTAAGCGCGTTGAGCATTTTGGGAGAACAAAAATCATGGAACTCGCGTCATCGTTCGTTTTTCCTCGCTAAAACACGAGAACGGCTGGGCAGATTTAGCTGATTTTGGTTTTGAAATGTTTGTCGTAGTCCAGGGAAGGTTTAAACGGTGAGAAAACAAAAAAAAACATTTCTGTGCAAACCAAAAATAATTCAAAAATAATAATTTAATAGCTCGACGATACAATTCACAAGTTACTTAGTTTTCACATCTATCGGCAGTCCCAAAGACTGCCCCGTATGTTTTATTTTTAAGAACCGATGAAAATTATTATTTTTTTGTCGATTTCAGTGGAAGAGTTCCAGCCGGCCCGTCGAGGGCGCGGCATCGCTAAGAACCCGCGGCGACCCAAGATACTACAGCGAGGCGACGACGACACACAAGATAACTCTGCCTACCCCATCGTTGGAGGAGAGGTAAAACTATTTACTAAAGTTGTTAGCGACGGCCTATCTAACCTCCACAACCCAGTTAGTACTGGGTAATACGATACCCCTTGGTAAGACTGGTTGTCAGACTTTCGGTCCACTAGTCAGTTGTTACAGGTAGTCACCTGTAACGACTGTCAAAGATCTACAAATGACAGCCGAGACCAACCGCTTAACGTGCTTTCCGAGGCACGGACGAAACTCAAGATATAATGGATCAAACAAAATTAGATAAAAAGAAAACATAATAAAAATTAAGATATTGTTAGAGTAAAGTGTATAAACCAAACAGTTTAAAGATGTTTTGTTGGTACTTCCACGAATGGACTCGTTCACAAAGAGCTCTAATACTAAATGTACTTACAAATAATAGCAAGTATATTCAGCAATATGCTAATCAACCAGTCTTATCATACGTATCGTGTTATTAGTAACTGGGATGTGGGCTAGTTTCCACCATCAATAAATTGCAAATCTACAGGGTGTAAAAGACCTCATCACGAAGCCGTTAACCAAGCATTCTGTACATCAAACTAAGTAACTTTACGCAAAAATTATTGCTGGGAAATGACTTTTTTTTTTGGGGTGAAAAATCATGTTTTGTGGTAGAACTCAATGTAACGCACTCAAAACATTGTGCTGATGAATGGATTGAATAGTACGGGGGTCGTGGAGGTGTTCAAAGTAAAAATCGTACATTACAAACTTGTATTTAAAAAAAAACTTGTCAAAAAGTTGGAACTTTGACCCCCAATATCTCCGTAACTAGAAGGTTCCCAGGTATGGTATAGAACAAAAAAATGATCGCAATGACAAGTGCCTTTCGGCTTCGTTAAGAGGTGTTTTACACCCTTTATTTAGTCCGTCAGTTAGAGTATTGGAAATTAATGGACACGTATTTTTTGTTTTTGTAAATCAATGAATGAGAGCAGCGGTGGCCCAGTGGTGGCGGCCCCGACTTACGAACAGTAAGTCACGGGTTCGAACCCAGACACACGCATTACTTTGTGTAATTTATTTAATCACCACTGCTCTAAAAAACGGTGAAGGAAAACATCGTGAGAAAACCGGCATGTACTAGAACCAAAAAATTCGAAGACATGTGACATCTATCAACCCGCACTGGGCCCGCGTGGTAGATTATAGCCCATTCCCTCTCATAGAGAGGAGGCCTGTGTCCCAGCAGTGGGAACATTAATAGGCTGATGATGATGAAATCAATAAATATTGATAAAGATAAATCGCATCAAAACTCGGGAGTGGGGCTCGTGACGTCAGAACGCACTAAAAATTATACCACGGCGTGACGTATTGAGAATTTTAAAAGCGTCATATCTTCGTCAATTTTGATTTACGTAACAAAAGAAAAAACACGGGTCAAATATTTTCTGAAAATCTAACTGACGGACTAATTAGTTTTTTTTTGTCGTCTCGCCTATTCTATTAAAATCAGCAGCCTAACATAAAACTATACTATAACTATTACATTCCATTATATCAAATGAAGAAACCAATGAGAATGATATCCAAACTAAATATTAAATTTTTGAAAGTAATGGTTTAAATATACTGAATTTGTTAGACAGGATCGTTTTCTTCAATAATGTTGCCATAATAAACAAAATACTGCCTTTTAATTCATGGAATTAAGACTATTATCACTTATTCTTAAATATCTCTTATGAGGTTAGAGTGGATTTATACGAGTTTGATGTTAAGCGACACATTTATGAGTCACATAAAATCACACCCACAAACACGTTAGGAGTAGGCAGAAGCCAAAAAAACCTAACTTTACAAAAGTAACTAAAAAAGCAAAAAGCCAACGTCACGCGGTGTTCCCAGGCGGTCACCCATCCAAGTACTGACCGCGCCCGATGTTGCTTAACTTCGGTGATCGGACGAGAACCGGTGTATTCAACGTAGTATGGACGTTGGCGAGAGCTAAGACGAAATTATGCAACTGTTTCACCGCTAAAAACATATTAAATAAAACATTTAGTTTTTATTTCACGGCCAAAATGAATTATGTATCGTCTGTCGAAATTGAAATCTTTTGTCTGTGATACACCCTCGCAAATGAGAATTAAATGACGAACATAATATTTTTATCTAGAATAATTTCCTATTTGTAGAATTTAAATAAAGTTTTATAGGATCTCTCCTGGAGCTAGGTTTTTCACGCTAGGAAAATCAGAGTACAGGGGGCCTAAAAAGGCTGCTTTGTCAGAATCATAATATGAATCAGGTTAAAAAAATTAAATTCTTAAAATGGTCTTTATGGCTATGATCATAAAGAACATTTTAAATTAAAAAATATATCTTTATGGTTAGGGCCACAGTCTGAATTTACATATGTTAGCCGTAGCCGCACAAAGGCCCGTTTAGATGGAGAGAGTTTCTCGAACGTTTCTGGGCGAGAAATCGTACACTACTACCGCAAGCAATAAATCGCCATAAGATTATCGTATAACAATGTTTACATACAGGCAAGAACTAAATTCTCGCCTACGATTATGTCATACGAGATTCGCAAGTAAAGTATCGCTAGGTGATAAATTACTGCGATTGTTTACATGGCGAAAATAGGCGAGACGACAAAAAAAAACTAATTAGTCCGTCAGTTAGATTTTCAGAAAATATTTGACCCGTGTTTTTTCTTTTGTTACGTCAAACAAAAATTGACGAAGATGTGACGCTTTTAAAATTCTCGATACGTCACGCTTAGGTATAATTTTTAGCTAGTTCTGACGTCACGAGCCCCCACTCCCGAGTTTTGATGCGTTTTATCTTTGTCAATATTCATTGATTTACAAAAACAAAAAATACGTGTCCATTAATTTCCAATATTCTAACTGACGGACTAAATAGATTTGCAATTTTTTGATACTGTCGTCATGCCTATTCTATTAAGAAGATTCTTGCTTACGAGTTCTCGACTTGTATAAACACGATCTCGTATGACATTTTTTCAAGTTCATACGAGTATCGTACAAATCGGTTTGAACCGTTTTTGAGTGCGAGATTTGCCATTCGAGTTCAGTGATTACTACGGTATTGTTCTCAAAATGGCACAAAAATCATTCAAATTTGGTACTGCCGATAATGTGTTATTATAATATTTTTTTTTTTTATATCTCTTCATCTTCCAATCATAATTCAAGACAAGACAAGAAAGTATTAGATGCTCCAAAAGTGTTTCTTCTCGCTATCCATTTTTTAACCCAAATTTTTTTTTCCCGTTTTCGTTTTAGTCATTCTTGTCTGAGAAGAGCAGATATAATTAAAACACCCTCGCGCACTGCACTCATGGTAGCGACTGGCACAAAACCTCGAAATACAATTCTCGCTTTGTAGTTCTGTTTACACCCGACGGACATGGATACATATTCGATGCGCGGCAATTGTCACCCAAGGGGAAGGGCGACAATCGTGAATGTTTACACGAAGAAACATTTTTTATGTTCTTTCGGTAATCGTATCTTCGAGTCGAGAAACTCTCTCCATCTAAATGGGCACTAACGTTAAAAGAATACGTTGATTTACCATACATCTTTGCCTTTCCCATCGAAAAATGCAGGCTTGACAGGTTATTCACATTCAAATGACAAAAAAAAAATGACATCACTGCTAGCTCATAGAGTTGTAGAATTTCGTCTCAGCTATCGCCAACGTCCATACTACGTTGAATACACCGGTTCTCGTCCGATCACCGAAGTTAAGCAACATCGGGCGCGGTCAGTACTTGGATGGGTGACCGCCTGGGAACACCGCGTGACGTTGGCTTTTTGCTTTGTTAGTTACTTTATGAATGTTTTTATATTTTTACTTCATCAGGGAATGCATCTTGAAATTATGAATATTATAGATGTTACCGCGACCTTCGGCCGCGTGATTGTTATTATTATTAAAAAAAATACTACATTTCACTTCACTTGGATGTAATGGTTATACTCGGAAGCTTAAGCAAACGAAAGTGTCAGTCAGGAAGCGTATGTGATGTGACGCAATGTATTTTTTTCCAAGCGTTTTGGCTTTGGCACCTGGTAACGTAGTCAGTTCAACGCTATCTACAGAAATCTCGGAAACTATGTTTTTTTTAAATACTCAAAAAGAAAACCTTTCATTGAATCGGTTAGAAATTAAAATTGGGGGAGTCCAGTCAGTCTGCTAGAAACATTTTCTGAATCTAAAACGGTTATAGTACTTGCACTTTTGCACCGCCGCCGCGACGTCTATAAAATCAGCCCTGTATGTGGTGAAATGTTGGCTTACCCGACTCCTCTGCTTAACCCAAAGGGAAATATACCTATATAGTGTTTATTGAAAATTGTAAATATGTACGTCACGTCTTCTTCGCAGATATACCTCTGCCAGCCCCTTCGGAAATATCAAGTGAAAAATTGATTTAATTAATAAATGACGTCACTTCTTGGTCGTAACTATCTTGGTACAGCTTGATAATTTCATTATAGCTTCCGCCAACGTCCATACTACGTTGAATACACCGGTTCTCGTCCGATCACCGAAGTTAAGCAACATCGGGCGCGGTCAGTACTTGGATGGGTGACCGCCTGGGAACACCGCGTGACGTTGGCTTTTTGCTAAAAAACCAATTTTTTTGATGTTTCTAATATTTCAAAAAAATATTAATAACATTTTTTTTTATATTTTTAGGAGTTATCAGACCTGAACGTGCAGTTACTACTCCGTGATGGAGGGGTGCTCGTAAACGGCAACCAGATGGTGCAGCTGCAGCTGGACGACCCGATACTAATGGAGTAACCAGCGATTAGATACTGGCTGTATTATGGAAGATTTAGGTAGTATGCCGTCATTGACCTAGGTCTAAGTTCCAAATTTTGAACATGTTAAAAAAAAATACAACTTTTTAATGTTGACGGCCGTTTTCTTTCACTTACTTCCGTATAACTGTTGGTTAATGTGCCTTCTTCCGTAGCTAAATACAAGTTTTTAATGTTATTAACGGCCGTTTTCTATAACTTACTTACGTATAACTGTTGGTTAATGTGCTTTCTTCCGTAGCTATCGGTTTTTCTATTAAAACAAATAATATTCTATCTGCGTCACCTACCTGTCACTTGATTCAAAGAAAGATTTTCTGTGACGTTTTGTTTCTAACCGTCTGTAAGCAAAATGTCAAAAAGAACAGAGATAGCAACTTACGGAAAACGGAAAAATTGAAAATGGCCGCAAATTGGACTGACCTGAAAGAGTTTGATAGAAGTAAATGAATAAATTACTGAAACTTACAAACAAATACTTGAAACTGATGCATCTATGCGTGTGCGTTACATTGAGTCCTACCGGTTTAGTAAAATACTAGTGGGAACGAACCGAATTTTCAACAAAAGTCGTTTCCCAACAATAATTATTACTTAGTTTGATGTATAAACGCCAGAACATCAAGCCACTACAATCTGTCAAATCTCTTTAATAGATTTACAACTTCTAAAGTTCTAGTTAGTTCTAGGTTTATTGGGAAAAATTGACAGTTTCCGGTAGCTTGATGTTCTGGCGTCTGTGTACTGAATGCTTGCTTGGGGGTCTGTTTACACCTGTTATAGTGTAAAAAAGGCTTGTAACGTATTTTATAACACAGACTTTTATTACATATATTTCGTTTTAGATGCCCCAAAAAATATGGTTGTCCGTTACCAAAAATGTTAAATAGTATTTTATAATGACGTGTACGATTGTATTTAGTTTGGCTTCTCCCAAATGTAATTATTTTTAAGTGCAATTATTTCTAATAAATGTTTGGATTTTAACAAGTTTTTTATTTTGATTCAGTTTTATTTTACACTTTGCCTTTTTAGTACCTACTCGAAATGTAAAACAGTAGGTACATTATCCTACACAAATATTAGCTATGCATTTATTTTACATTGTCATGGTAATAGGCTTATCCCCAATAAAATGGAACTTAGCATACCGAACTGTCGAAATGTGGGTGTACGGTCGAACAAGCTATTTGGTTTATATTTTACAATGTAATTTGTGGGTTAAACTGTAAACCAAATAGCTTGTTCGACCGTACTGTAGGTACACATCTGCGTACCCCCTCAAAGCGTATGCTCTGAGGGGGTACGCAGATGTGATAATATGTGATGTGTACAACATCACGCCTGAATAGGCGTGATGTTGTACACATCACATTTGATTTGCTGTCTATATTTGAAGAGTTCCGTTTCATATCTCCGAAGTCCATGTTCAGATCATGACAATATGGGCCTAATTTGGGAGTATACTCTTTTAAACAAAAAATCAATTTTCAAGACCGAGAAATCGGTCATAAAAAACATATATCCGAACATAGAATTTCCTCCTTTTTGAAGTCGGTTAAAAAGACATAAAAAAATATTTAATTTCTTTACACAGCGAGATACTCATTTGACACAGATTCCCAAACAAACTTCGGGTTTATTATTAGTTTGTCTCGGCACCCTATAGTTTTTTTGAACGAAAATTTTTGACTGCTTTTCTATTGGTTCACGTAATCAACTTACGCAAACGCTGTGTAGTTACTGTATGTACCAAATGTAACAAATCAAAAAAGAACAAAGGTGTTGGCCCCACCCCGACCAATGATCCATCTCACTCTGTCAATATCGGAAATGTGCAAGAGACATACTAAGTAGGTACTCATTTGTTAAAAAAAAACAGACTGTAGTCGAAATAGGGGGTACAATGATACAAAGGGTAGATAGACAGAAAATAAAACATTTACAATGTGAAGATGAATTTTATTATTTTTTTAAAAGTCGTCACTTCTTAGTCATAGATACAGCTTGATAATTTCGTTAATACTATCGCCAACGTCCATACTACGTTGAATACGAAGTTAAGCAACATCGGGCGCGGTCAGTACTTGGATGGGTGACCGCCTGGGAACACCGCGTGACGTTGGCTTTTTGCCAAAAAAAAAAACATTTTATAAGTTTATTTTTATTCCAAAAATATGCTAAATGTTTGTGACAATTTTTTTTATAATATCAGGAATTATCAGACTTTAGGCGGGAAAGATGCCTCCACATTAAACAATATTATGTGAAACCATATTTTGTGCCTTTTCTGTATGAGACGAGGCCTTTGCCCAGCAGTGGAACAGTAATAGGCTGGTATTATTATATATTATTTAAAAATGTAATTAATAGGTTGAAAATTAATAAAGCTCATTGTATTCCTTCCCTGTTCCCTCCAGCTAGGGCGTTTCCTTCCGCTGTAGACGCTCACATTGGGCCAGTCAAATAATACATTAAACAAATTCCGGCGTTCTTTAGATTTTGTCTTTGGTTATATATGCGTGAGTTTATGTATAAATAATTCAATTGATTAAGGGTTTTCCGTCGAAATCATGTACTTATACAATAGTTACACGTTTCACGAACTGTACCTAACATCAATTTTCTTTAGTTTCACAATTAGCAACTAATTGTTGATCGAAGAGTTTCACAATGTCTCTAAACATAATTTTAAAAAATAAAATAAAGATAAAAAATAAAATCGATGATACATGCCATGTACCTATCATCGATTTTTGATAAAATGTAGCCAGGGGCTCCGAATAACCTACTTTAGAGCTGTTTGTTTGTAAATACGTACCTGTGTATGGATAACAGCAATTTCACAGTGATTGTCAAGGCCTCCGTGGCGCAATTGGTTAGCGCGTTCGGCTGTTAACCGAAAGGTTGGTGGTTCAAGCCCACCCGGGGGCGTTCTCTTTTTGTGTTTTTTATGATTTGTTTAATACTTTTAGAACAGTGAAAAAATTATTGTAAACTGTAAAATCAAATTAATTTTTGATTTAGGCTTTTGATTTCTATTTTCTTATTGAAACTTATCGCTTAACGCAATAGAGATCGGTCAGACGCCATCTTCTCAACCTTATCATGGACTAAATAATTATATTTTCATTGATTTACAAAAACAAAAAATACGTGACCAATATTTTCCATTACTCTAACTGACGGACTAAATAGATTTGCAATTTATTGATGGTGGAGACTAGCCTATTAAGTACCTACTTATCCTACAAATAAAAATGTTACGTTAGTAATTTAATCAAGCAAGATTAGCATTTAATATCTGATAACAATGGCGATATCAATAAATTGAAATATTTTGATAAAACTTATTTAGTAACAGTGATTTCGTTGTGGTGACATTTCAATAATATTGTTAAAAGGTTTGTAATTTTTTAATTGCTCAAATAAAATTTTAAAATATCCTAGTTGGTATGACCTTGTTGGGAGGGACAAAACGCATGTGATTAAAATAGTGATGAATGTATGTTGATGGACGTAGACGGAGAGGAAAGTCAAAGAATAGTTGAATGAGTTGTATGAGGAATGATGTGAATTAAATGGGAGTGGATTATAGCGTGACGATTAAAAACTTATAAGGGAAGAATGATAGAAAAAAATGTGTTGGAATTACGTCAAGTAACTTGGAAATTTGAAACAAAAGTAAGTAGGTTCTTACTTAAGTTTATTTATTTGTCTAAAATGTGGTAAATAACAAGAGATGGAAGATGATGAAATACAAAATCAATCCTCTTACATAGAGGATAAGAGGAGATATGTCTTCCAGCTGTGAGGACGCTATGCTTGTGTATGCTATACTGTGCAGATTTGTTGAAGGTACCTATGATGTAGGTAGTCTGCGAATGTTACAATCAATTAGAAATATAAATTGTATCCGCTAGTTATATTTTAAATTAAGCATTCGATTTCTTGTCAAATTACCATATTTCCTATACAAAAATTGACTTACTTATGTAAGTACCTATAAAAAAAACTTAAAACTTACAAAAATTGTCTAAAGAAAAAACTGTTACCGTTTTCATGTACATAAGGAAAGTACTCCCAACAGCGCGTTCACAATGTCATTTTTTTTGACTTTATAGATGGTCTTTCAGGAATATTAGGCCCGGTATCCACCAAAGCGGAGATGACGGAGATGTGTGGAAACCCACCAATCACATGTAGTTGAAATCTACATCAGGTCTCTCGTCTATCCTGTGATTGGTTGAAGCTTGCACTTCTCCCCTCCGCTCCGCTCGTCTCCGCTTTGGTGGAAACCGGGCCTTACTTGTGTTCGCTCAATCACTGTACAGCAGACACGCACGAGCACCAATGTGTGACGCGCTTAACAACTTTTCAAAATGTGTTTCTCCTTCTGTTCTGATTAAAATGTCATATTGTTACGAAACACACAGTATTCTGGAACTCATTTTTATGAAAAAGATCCTATCTCCAAGATACAATCGTTATTTCTGCGAAAATTGCTTATACATTTAAAAAAGTGTACTATACCTACATATTGGTGCTCGTAACTGTACTTAGTACAGGTAAAATAGTATTTCCAAGTATTTAGATAAGAATACTATCATGGTCCATTCGCTTCCTTTACGCAACACCGCTCTTAAGTTAGGATTAGTGTTTTATCTGTCTGTATGGATTGGATAGAAAGATAATAAATAAAAACATTAAAAATGTTTTAGCAGTATCTGCATAGCTCGCGGAATCAAGATATTTATATTGATTTCATAAATCTATAAGCATTCAATGAGAATGACCTCATGGCTCATGTAACTTTAAGCAATTAACTAGTGCGCAGTCAGCCCACTATTAGCTGGTCGAGATAATACTTTAGTAGAAACTCTTAAAAGAAAGTAGGTATTTAATTAATAGGTAAGTGCCGATCTAAGAAGCAATTAGGTTCATTCATAAGCTATATCGTGAGTATATTAGATTGGAGTATGTAGATGATTCCGATTCGAATACTTTAATGCACTGCGAAAGTTTGTATGCGTGTGTATGTTTGTTACTCGTTCACGCAAGAAGTACTGAACGGATTTGGATGAAATTTAGCTAGTTTATGACCTGGATTAACTTTTTATCCCACAAAACCACGAGGACCCGTGGCGATAAGCTAGGAATATCCAAATTATTATTGGATCTGAGGGCATCCTGAGCCGGGTTTAATTTTGTTAAAATTCAATTGTCTAATTACTGGTTTAAAAAAAAAATAGTACCTAGCTTATGAAACTATTTTAACTAACATGTCCTCGGTCACCCATCCAGGTTCATTTCATGTAAACAACAATGGGTTGGATTCCTTGTTTGGGAGCTCAAGACGAAGTCGAGGAGCATTCTAAACAGATCGACAGAGAAATTAAACAGTGGATCAAGTCTTACAATGAAGTGAGTAGGTATAAATGAGATTCGTTATAAAATCAAGTCATTTATTCAAATTAGGTTGATAATCACCACTTTTTGATATACAAAGTTTAAATGAGACAGTCCCCCAAAACCCTTCGTCATATTTCCTTCCATCATTCTGTCATTGTACAGACGCCATCACATCAAGATAAGCTACTACAATCTGTCAAATTTCTTAAAAAGATTTGTAACTTTATAACTTATGCGTTAGGTTCAAGGTTGATTGGGAGAATGAGACAGTTTCGGGAAGTTGGATGTGCTGACGTCTGTACTTATTGAATTAAGTTAAGATAAAATCAAAAATGTTTTCAGGCTATAAAATTGTTACTACTGGGCACAGGGGAGAGTGGGAAAACAACAATTATAAAGCAAATGAAGATTTTACATGTTCAAGGGTTTTCTGCAAGGTAGATCTACTCCACTATTTTAATTTTTTAACGGACCCACTCCTAAAACAAATCAAAATGTCTAATTATGTGTTTTGTACGTCTTTTTAGTGAACGAACAGAGAAAGCGAATCATATTCGCCATAATATTCATGAATCTATCCACGATATTGTAAACAACATGGAAATGTTAAAACAACCACTACAAAATCCAAAGAATAGTCGATCTAGAGAATATATTCTGAAACTTGGCGATGACGGACCTAAGGATACAGAAGTGAGTGATTTTTAATTTGAAAACAAACATTTAAATATATTTAGCAGTAAAATTAGGCTTGCTCTAGCAATAATCGGTAAAATGTTTTATTTTCTTGTTTCCAGGAATATTTTGACCATGTAAGAGCATTATGGCGAGATGGTGGAGTCAGAGAATGTTTTAAAAGATCTAATGAATATCAACTAATAGATAGTGCTGAATAGTACGTACAAACATTTTGTTTTTTAAGATAACGCCATCTGTTGGGCAATAGTAGAACTACACAGGCATTCTAAATTATGTCTGAATTTAAACTTTTACTGCAACATGATTGTCGAAATTGAAAATAATGCCATCTAGTAGGATAACCAAAATCGCGGTGTCGATTAACGTAAATATAATAAATGTAATTTTCAATAATAGATGGCGCTTTTAAAAATAACTGTAATAACGGCTAGTCTCCACTATCAATAAATTGCAAATCTATTTAGTCCGTCAGTTAGAGTATTGATAAATAATGGACACGTATTTTTTGTTTTTGTAAATCAATGAATATTGACAAAGATAGAACGCATCAAAACTCGGGAGTAGGGGCTCGTGACGTCACAACGCACTAAAAATTATAGCACGGCGTGATGTATTGAGAATTTTAAAAGCGTCGTATCTTCGTCAATTTTGGTTCACGTAACAAAACAAAAAATACGTGTCAAATATTTTTTGATAATCTAACTGACGGACTAATTAGATTTTTTCAAGACACAAGCCTATTTCAACCCATTAAATGCATGACATTTGATTTTGATGTAATCAAATTTCACAGGAGTTAAAAAAAATATAATTTTTAAAATTTATTGGTTCTTATCATTCATCGTTTCAGTTTTCTAGATAGAATAGATCTCATTGAAAAACAAGACTATATACCATCAGATGCGGACATATTGCGCTGTCGGCAGAAAACCACCGGCATACAGAGAATTGAATTCAAAGTTAAGGTAATTTTATTAAAATCTACCTACATATTAACAGCTTATAAGTAAATGAGGTTTATAAACATCGTTAAAGTTAAGAAATTTTAAACAATGATCAAACATAAAAATATAGTTAAGTGGTCATATAATTTAACTTCTATATGAATTTCATGTCCTTTACGAATTTTGTGCATTAATTACTAGGATAAATTGTTTTGTCTTCACCTACCTCCATGTTCAGTAACTTTAAATAAATGATGTGCCTACTGCTTACATAACTCTCTTAAAATTATTAGGTTCCAAAATCAATGCACGGTGGTATTCAAGATTTTTGGATGTTTGACGTTGGCGGCCAAAGAGGGGAAAGAAAAAAATGGATACAGGTACCATATCATTTTCATTTTACCAAACATTGAGCTATTACTACTACGTATAGAGAAGACGCCGCCCCATCACTCTGTGCTCCGTTCAACTGCGGTCGGCCGGCCACAGTACACTCAGTCGCTTGCTCGCCCGCGCGAAAGAGTAGTGAGCCGGAAATGGCTAAGCGAAGCTGACTTCGTTTTCATGAAATAGGTTTGCGTTTCCACCAAGAAAGAGTTTAGTCATCTGATTCCCACCGCAAAAGAGGTATGAAACAAGAATGAGCAGAGCGAGCTCATTTTTACTCTTTGTGCCCGCTGAGTAATTTCCGCTCGACTCTTTGTTGGTGGAAACACATGTAAGCAGTTTTCTCTTGCGAGGTAAAAGAAGTCATTAATGGGTCCGCCCCGCTTGTGGTAAAAACTGGGCTTTAGTAAGAGGAGCCAAGTAATAAATGGCACTGACCATCATAAGGATTTACCTCCAAAGTTCACTGTATTCCAACCCAAACTTTTAAAGTTTTAAACGTTTATTTTTGATAGTCCTATTAATTGGTCTGCCTTCCCCACCAGGTCTTCGAAGGTATCCACGCTATATGGTTCCTGGTAGCGTGCAGTGACTTCGACCAGACCTTGAGAGAAGATGGCACTCAAAACAGACTCAAAGAAGCTCTCGTGCTGTTTGAAGATGTCTGGCAAAGCCGGTAACAACGCTGTAGATTTGTCAATTTTGTGCTAACATAGCTGTTCTGGAGTGGCGACCTCGTATCGGAAGACGTTGCGTTGGAAGGCCTCCCACTAGGTGGACCGATGACCTGGTGAAGGTTGCGGGAATCCGCTGGATGCGAGTCGCACGGGACCGGTCAATGTGGCGACACTTGGGGGAGGCCTATGTCCAGCAGTGGACGTCTTTCGGCTGAAATGATGATGATGATGAGCTGTGTCTTATAGGATCTAACTACTGAATTTTTTGTACTACTGCAGAGAAATTTAACAGAGAAGGCGTATATTGTAGCATTGATCATGGCGTATTAATCTGCTCACTGCATTCTTATTAATATTACTCTGCATGCCTCACACGGTTTTCTTCACTCTGGTCTAAATTATAGTCACTTACGGCCGTTTTCTACACCTTACTTAAGTATAACTGTTAGTTAATATGCCTACGTCTCGCAGCTATCGGTGTTTCTATAAACAAAGTTAGCTTGAAATATCCTATGCGCGTCACCTACCTGTCACTTGATTCATAGAAAAATAAAAAATAAAGCTTTTCTGTGACGTTTTGTTTCTAACGGTCCGTATGCTAAATGTCAAACAGACAGAGATAGCAACCTTCCGTTACCAGTTAGTAAGTTATTTTAAATTTCCGTTAATGAATTATCACGGTGACTCAGATCACCAGAATTTCACAGTTGAACTCACTGAAAGCGCCTGACCATTTCTTCACCATAATTCTCATAAAAACATTTCTAACTAACAGTATTCCCACAGGTTCCTCCTCGAAGCGGGTCTGATACTGTTCCTAAACAAACAGGACATCCTAGAAATCAAGGTCTCACAGGGTCGCAGTATCGCCCCCTATTTCCCTAAGTACAATGAGTTTCAAGCGTCAGGAGATGAGTACACCAGGACTAAGATGTTCATCAAGAGTTTGTTTGTGGTAGGTATTTGCATAATTATAGGTAGGAAATGTTTCCTAGGTTCCTAGGTTAGGAACGTCATCATCTGCCTAGCCTTTTGCCAACTATGTTGGGGTCAGCTTCCAGTCTAACCGGATGTAGCTGGATACCAGTATTTTACATGGAGCGACTGCCGATCTGACCTCCACAACCCAGTTAGTACTGGGTAATACGATACCCCTTGCTAAGACTGGTTTTCAGACTTTCGATCCACTGTTTACCTGTAACGACTGTCAAAGATCTACAAATGACAGCTGGGACCAACTCCTTAACGTGCTTTCCGAGGCACGGAGGAAACTCGGTATCTAGATATAAATAACCACTACCGTAATAGGCATGACGACAGTATCAAAAAATTGCAAATCTATTTAGTCAGTCAGTTAGAGTATTGGAAATTAATGGACACGTATTTTTTGTTTTTGTAAATCAATGAATATTGACAAAGATAAAACGCATCAAAACTCGGGAGTGGGGACTCGTGACGTCAGAACTAGCTAAAAATTATACCAAGGCGTGACGTGTTGAGAATTTTAAAAGCGTCATATCTTCGTTAATTTTGTAACAAAAGAAAAAACACGGGTTAAATTTTTTTTGATAATCTAACTGACGGACTAATTAGATTTTTTTGTCGTCTCGCCTTGTCTAGACCTTTTAGTTCCAAATTCGCCCACATGGCGCTGTCTGCACGGTACAACTTCCATATTTATTATTATTTCAATTTTATTCGTGCTAAGGTTCTCTGAAAAAAAAACATTACTCTTCCCAATTTTCCAGGACCTGATAACAAAGAAACGCGATCGCCGAGCCCTCAACACTTCAGCAGAGCGCTTCGTGGTCGCAGAGGCGCGCAGACCACGGGAATGTTACTTCCACTTCACGACCGCGACGGACACGGACAACGTACGCACTGTGTTCAGAGATGTACACCAGATCATACTCACGCATATGTTGAGTAACTTAGGAGTTTATTAAAGACAAGGTATAAACGAACCTTCACGAAGCTATCAACCAAGCATTCTGTACATCAAACTAAGAAGTAACTCTACGCTATAATAGGCTGGTATCCACCATCAATAAATTGCAAATCTATTTAGTCAGTCAGTTAGAGTATTGGAAAATAATGGACACGTATTTTTTGTTTTTGTAAATTAATGAATATTGACAAAGATAAAACGCATCAAAACTCGAGAGTGGGGGCTCGTGACGTAACAACGCACTAAAAATTATAGCACGGCGTGACGTATTGAGAATTTTAAAAGCGTCGTATCTTCGTCAATTTTGGTTTACGTAACAAAAGAAAAAACATGTGTCAAATATTTTTTGATAATCTAACTGACGGACTTATTAGATTTTTTCAGGACACAAGCCTATTATTGCTAGTTTAGAGGAATTACGTTTTACTGTAAAACTCAATGTTACGCACTCAAAATACTGTGCTGATGGATGCATAATCTTAAAAACTATATTAATAAAAAAAAAAACTTGTGAAAAAGTTGTAACTTTAAAAAATTAATTAAATTAAAAAAGTTGGAACTTTGAGCCCCAATATCTCCGTAACTAGAAGGTTCCCAGGTATGATGTAGAACAAAAAAATGATCGCAATAACGAGGAGAACAAGTGTCTTTCGGCTTGGTTAAGAGGTGTTTTACACCCTTTATTTCTTATTTAATAACTTTCAACACCCGGTTTTTGGAATGAAATTAAAATGTTAAAATTAAATTCATGTCAAATGGTCGAAAACTAATAGATAATAATAATTTTCAGTTGCTGAACTGGTTCTTTGAAAGTCACTATCATGGTTTGGATAAATTACTGTCTTTAGAGACGCCAGCACATCAAGCTTACTACAATCTGTCAGATTCCTTTAATAGATTTTCAACTTTATTGCTAAAATATTGGGTTCAAGGTTGATTGCGAATATTTGACAGTTTCAGGTATCTTGTCGTGCTGGCGTCTATACGTTGTCCGCCTTAATCAATAACCGTTATTTATCTAGGTACGTAGGTACATTTTGTCTACGTAACTTCGCTCATGTTTTTGTATGTTAACGCCATAACTGAGCTTAGTAAGTTCATCTACCCACTAATAGATATTTATATTTTTTTGTACCTACCAATATACTAACTGTCCAAGAATCACAGCTTTGTTTATTTTACCCACATTTTTCCCGATGTGAAATCATCAAATGACCGCTCTGGGCGGAGCGGGAGGTAGGTAGTGTCAGACGTTTACTGACTAAAACCCATCCATGTTCCTTCATCGCCCTTTGTGTTCCGGGGCCACGGTATCTCTTTCGAACAGTTCCGCAGCCCCGGCAGGCATCGGCCCTTGGGGACCCCTTCCTTACCTATTTGCCACATGGGTACTACATAGTATGTGGTACCTATGTGCCACATGGGTACCACATAGTATTGTGGTATGCCGATGCGCTGCGGTATTATTGAGATCCTGAAACATCGAATATAAACGCATCATGATGTCTGGACAAAATGTTAAGGACTAGGTTAGTACATTCGTCAGTATATTCGGATCTATCCGTCTCTCTCACTCGCACTCATCTGCAGACGTGCGCGAGAGAGACGGATAGATCCGAATATACGGACGAAACATTAGAGAGTAGGGCCCCTGTGTCTACAGCCGGTTAGTACCCGTTGTATCGAACCTTAACGGACGGACCATGACCTTGATACGGATAACGATTCAAACTTTGATGAACACCCAACGTTTTTGAGACTTCCATAAAGAAATAGAAAAACTGCGGCCCTGAAAAGGGCCTTGTCAAATCAAATGTGTGAAATAAATTAAATTATTATAATCTTCAAATTCTTCTTTGTAACCTCAAAAAATCACCCGCCAAAACCGTACAGCGTTCTTCCTTGTCTCTTCAAAGCATAGACAACGTCCATTGCTGTAACAGTTTTCCTTTTAGCGTGTTCAGTATACGTCACGGCATCGCGGATGACATTTTCTAGAAACACTTTGAGTACGCCTCGAGTTTCTTCGTAAATTAATCCTGATATTCTCTTGACGCCTCCTCTTCTTGCTAATCTTCTAATAGCAGGCTTCGTGATTCCCTGGATGTTGTCTCGAAGCACTTTTCTGTGGCGTTTGGCGCCTCCTTTGCCCAATCCTTTCCCGCCTTTGCCGCGACCTGTCATTTTGACGTTGACGTTTTTTTTTTTTTTCTAAGTGTATATAACGATGGTAAGATGTGGAATGCGGTCTTGTACGTGAGAGAGGGGTATTTATAGGCTAGGCGCAAGAATATTTACTTTAGTTGCGGGTAGTTGTAAATTACAATGTTACAAATATTTTACTATAACCCACTATTCTGTAAAAGTGCATTTTAGAAGAATTTAGGGCCACAAGGCAACATTTTTACTTGCGAAAGCGTAACGATTTACTAATTATGTAGATATTCTAATGGAATTATGTAATCCTTGCATATATTCTTTAAATCTTCAACATCTTGTCTCTTATTTTAGCTTGTTAGATATACTTAAACAGATTTACAAGTCGTAGGTATGCTTGAAGGACAACACACCAAACACCTGGATAAGGGACGCACAGAACCGAGAAGTGTGGCTGAAAAAAGGGGATCCCCTAGGCCTATAGCAGTGGGTACTGTTTTCGGGCTGATATAATTATAATAATGATGATTAGGTACCTATGATGCTTGATCTTGATCTTGTCTGTATGGTGTCGGACGTAAAGAATATCACCATCTCATATCTTCCCGTGGGTGTCGTAAGAGGCGACTAAGGGACTTACCAGAGAATGGGCAGCAGCGTTCTCTGTGTTTTTGTTACAACCTTACTGCGATCGCCAACCCGCCTGCCAAGCGTGGCGATTATGGCAAAATCCCCCTTTGGAGGAGGCCCATGTCCAACAGTGGACGTCTTTCGGCTGAGGTGGATGCTTGAAAGGATTTTGCGAAACGTGTTGCGCCGACCCCAAGGTATAGGTACTTAATAGATGAGACGAGTCACAAGGGTCGGAAGATTCACAATTACCAAAAAAAAATGGTTTATTTAATGTTTTATCTACAACGTTATTTTTATAAATGGTTAGTAATGAGTAGGTAGGTAGGTACAGCTGTTTGAATATGAACATTCAACAACACAGAGAAATTATGTTTATATCAGTTTATCGTGTTTCATTCCATGTAAAATGTAACATTAAGTAATTTACTTAAATACTTACATAAAAAAATGCGTTTTTATCGACATGAATATTTTAGCCACATCAACGCCTCTGATTGGTCATTTAGCTCACACAATCACCTACAGTCACCCACTACTTGCAAACAACAAAAGTTCACTTAGACCACACAAAAATATCAAAATTGATCGTAACGTAATTTAGACAAGAAAATCAAAATGGCGCCCGTAAAAGTACCAAAGAAGGCTCTAAAACCAACTCCAACCAAGGACAGCGCCATTTCGCGACCAATCGTGAAGTCAAAGAAATTAAAAAAGAAGAATTACCAGAGTTTCTCAATCTACCTCTACAAGTTACTGCGCATGGTGGCCCCAGAGAATTTGGGCATTTCAAGAAAATCTATGCTAATTATGAACAATTTTCTCAATGATATGTTGGAAAGAATTGCAGTTGAAGCCGGGAAGTTGGCGGTCCACAGCAAGAAGTCGACTTTGGGTAGCAGAGAGGTCCAGGCAGCTGTCAAACTTGTTATCCCTGGAGAACTGGCCACGCACTCGAACATAGAAGCTGTCAAAGCCATAAATAATTTTCATAAAAGCCACGAACGTGACGCAGCCGCCAAGGTGTGAAGACCACGGTTAGAGATGACAGGGAAGTGTAGAAATGACAGACTAGTGTAGAATAGAAATGATTGTAATTATTTGATTTTAAATTATTGATTGTTGATTGATGAATAAACGATTGTGAAGATTGGTTGTTGTTTTAATTTAAACATTGAATTAGGTAAACTATATTTATCATAACCCCTATATTCTCTACCGTTGGTCTAGTGTCCTGGGTTCGATTCCCACGTCGGGCAAAGTCAGTGAGTTTCTCCATCGTTGATGGCAATAGGCTTGTTTTTTTGTATGGTGAATCATCAAATGACCCCTCCCGCTCTGAGCGAAGCGGAAGGGAGTGTCAGACTTGTACTGACTAAAACCCACCATGTTCCTTCATCGCCCTATGTGTACCGGGGCCGCGGTATCTCTTTCGAACAGCCCCGCAGCCCCGGCAGGCATTGGTCCTTGCGGACCCCTTCTTGTATCGCAATAGATCAGATATGCTTGCCCCCTATAATTACATGGAACTTAAACATGTCATGTGTGTATACTTTGGGTACACCTCTGCCTAAACCTTCGGCGGATACAGGCGTGATGTATGTTTTGTGTATTCTCCAAAGCGGGGAAGGCGGTCGTGTGTTGAAAGAAAGAAGAAAGACAATAGTGTTTATTTGGCATTAAAAACATTACAAAATTTCACAAAATAAAAAAACAAAACTAATAATGCCAAAAGGGCCTCAGCTCAGCGTAATGCCAGATGGCAACACAAGGTACCACCTGACGCTGATTTTCAGCTGCAGCCCACGTTGTTGTTGTTGACCCACATTTCGCCAGTTTAGCCCAGTTACGTTTGAATCCATCCATTCCACCCGAATATTTCATGGGACTTACATAACTAGACACCAGTGTACACCCATACAATCATATAGTATTAGGTACACCTCTGTCGTACACTTCGGGGACTACAGGCGTGATGGTTTGTTAAAAACTCCTGCCAGTCTTTAGTATCAAGCCTATACTTAAGCTAGCACATACTTTTTATATTTTACTCAGAAAAGCAGATAATCAAACGTAATACAAGAAGAAGACATGCTGCGCCGACCCTAAAAATATTGGGGTCAGATAAGGGCAAGAGAATGGTGATGAATGGCAGACGATCAAACCGCATTATGCTCAAAAATGTTTTAGATACACAGTGGTATATTCCTACAAGTTTCAAGTTTACTCCTATGAATTATAACGCAGGTAATTCTGACTCAAAACAATCTAGGACTACCCACAACATCTCAAATCTAAAGAGAGTGGGGACCTAAAAACTATAAAAGGCATCGCTTCATTGCCTCCCGTCGCTCCTCGATACGTTCCTCAGACAGTCACCAACGTAGAAGGAAGTGTGTGAAAACAAGATGGCGCGCACAAAGCAGACAGCCCGCAAGTCCACCGGAGGCAAGGCTCCTCGGAAGCAGCTAGCGACCAAGGCAGCAAGGAAGAGCGCGCCAGCCACGGGCGGCGTGAAGAAGCCGCACCGCTACCGGCCCGGCACTGTGGCGCTGCGAGAGATCCGCCGCTACCAGAAGAGCACGGAGCTGCTCATCCGCAAGCTGCCGTTCCAGCGGCTCGTGAGGGAGATCGCGCAGGACTTCAAGACTGATCTCCGGTTCCAGAGCTCCGCGGTGATGGCGCTGCAGGAAGCCAGCGAGGCGTACCTAGTGGGACTGTTTGAGGACACGAACCTGTGCGCGATCCATGCCAAGCGAGTCACTATCATGCCCAAGGACATTCAACTAGCGAGGAGAGTGCGCGGCGAGCGCGCGTAGTGATAGTGCGTGAACAGTTCGCTGGTGTAGGTAGGTATTTATTGACAAAGCCCTTTTCAGGGCTGCAAGGTTTTCCTATTTCTCTAATGGACGTCAAAACGTAAATACATGTGTAGCAGGGAGGTTCAGTTATTTTGGGTAAAAGAGGTGGATCTCTGTTTGTACGATTACTTTTATATCAAATATGCTTGCGTTTGGCCTCAACACGCCTCATGTGAAGCGATTATGTGACTTAGGGTGGAGCACACTATAAGAGATCCAAATTATAAAAATATAATGTTTGGGGTACAGAAGCCGGCAGTGAATTCTACGGTAACTGGGAAAGTACCAACATTGTAAAAATACTTAAGTAGGTAAATGGACGGTACTTTAAAAACTTGAGACAGCTTGATCCGTGTAAACTTAAGCTTACAAGCCAGTGTAGGTTACAGGTACCTATTTCAACAAAGCCCTTTTCAGGGCTGCAACGTTTTCTTATTTCTTTACTGGACGTCAAAACGTATTTTGTCTGCCAGCTCTTTCCCAACTATGTTGGGGTCGGCTTCCAGTCAACCGGATGCAGCTGAATCCCAGTATTTTGCCTATCTGACCTCCACAACCCAGTTAGTACTGGGTAACACCATACCCCTTGGTGAGACTGGTTGTCTGACTTTTTAAGCCACTGACTACGGGCGAGTACTGTGACGAGTCCCGCGACGTGCTTTCCTAGGCACGGAGAAAGCTGGGTATGTAATGGGTGGTAACCCATCCATAGACCAACCTAGGCAAGCACGGCTTAACCTAAAGATCGACCCGAGCGGCTTTTATTATTTAACCATGAGCTCCGTATAAGAACCTACCTACTTTAAAGTTGAATAGAACTGTGATAGAACTAAAGACGGCTACATAAACATTACGTGCACTACTTGATCGAATACCTACTTTGCTTCCCAATATTGACATATTTAAGTTTTATTTGAAAAGCAAACCGGAAACATTTAAAGTTTACTTATCTTATCAATACTTTTTAAGCTAAAATACATGTAACAAGCATTTTTTGGGGCTGAGGTTATCACCTGAGCAAAAAGTTGGAAAGAACCTGCAAATTAATAGTTTTCATTAGGTACATAACATCATTCCTGTTTTTGTTAACGGAGTAAGCAGAGGTCCAGAGTGTATTTAGCACATTCAAAGATATAGGAGAGCCAATTTATATAGACTTCGTGCTGCTAAGTTACTGAGAAATTCCTATTTGGACAATTCAAATACCAATAAATTTTCTGAACAACCTGGAATCAGAACCAGGTGGACGCTCAACCGGCGCCGGCGCTTCTGACCAATTCTGGACGCAACGAGGCTGTCTACTTATCGGAGTAACCATAGATATTTAGCGAAGCAGAATCAGCTCGAGCCGAACAGATAGATTTTAAGTTCCTGCAATAAAAGTGAATAGTCCGACGTCCGACGCAGTTGAGTCGCATCATCCGAACCATAACGAGTCGTATGATGTTTTTTCGTTTATTTATTGCATGAATACAAAGGTATTTTACCAGCTGATCTATGTCCTTCCTACACATTTTAACTATGCCCAGTTGAATACTTTCGTCGGTACTTTAGTAAATTGCAAAACGTAACGTTTGAAGGTCAACATTAATATCGATTTTCGCGTGTTGGATCACATTGTAATGTCAATACGATACGGGTAAAAGGGAGGGGCGCGCAAGCATCCAGGTGCGAGCAACATTTTGTTAAATTTAGACAGGCATGCAAGATGCAAACAAACTATACATCTTCTGTATTAATTTTAGCCGTTCTACCTACAACGCTCGGAAGGATGAGTTTATAGAACCGGTTGTTTATTGCGAGGAAAAAAATAAAGATTACGTAATTGAAGAAATACATCAATCTGAAAACGACAGTACTTTAGTAACCTTAATCTTTGTGGTCATTTAGAAGTTAACTCTGGCTCGTTGTAAAGAAAAGGAAATAAGTAAACAATAAGTTTCAAATTAGAATAAGAAATAAGGAATAGTATGCATGCGTCCAAAGGAATGGGTTATTTGTTCCCTGAGTACCCCGATCTCCAAGGCCCCCGTCCCAGAGAACCCCGAATACGATAAAATAAGATGGTTTCATTTGATAACTAAATAAGTACCTATTGGAATCTGCCCCAAAACACTTTTTATTTATGTTCCCAAACACTTAAACCATCACACATCCGATCCTTGGAGTATCTATTATCAAACAATTCGCTGAAGAACAACACACAGAACACAGAATCACACTATCATCGGGTCGGCTTCGAGTCTAACCGGATGCAGCTGAGTACCAGTATTTTGTATGGAGCGACTGCCTATCTGACTTCCACAACCCAGTTAGTACTGGGTAATACGATACCCCTTGGTAAGACTGGTTGTCAGACTTTCGGCCCACTGACTACCTGTAACAACTTTCAAAGATCTACAAATGACAGTCGTAGCAGTTTTTTTTCTACTCTTCCGCTATACTTTTCTAATTAGGTAATTTCGTTGCGGGATCCAAGACAGTTAAATTGTTTCTCTGGGACTTCGTCGAGCTTCATTGTCTCTGCGCTTTTCTGGTGGTCGGCACTGTTGATTCTGGCGCACAGGAGTTACAGTGGTTTGGGACTAAAGTAGCGGGATTGCCCGAAAAACAAATGCCGGGCGAGACCAACGGCCAGACGTGCTTTCTGCACAGCAAGCGTACCGGTTATTTAACCTTCAATCGACCCTGGCTGGTTAATATGTAGCCACGAACTTGCCCTGAGTATTAACAAAAGGTTGCGCGCCCCACCTCGCAGCTGTCTATGGCAGCTGCCATCGACCGTTACACTCGACGGCACGTGCTACCCCTGCATAATAACAATCATTATTATTATTATTAAATAGAAAGTGGGGTAGACGGATAGGTAAACATGTATGTGTCGGACTTTCGAATGAACTAGAAGGGTGGCTTTGGAGATAACGAGAAGCTGATCATTGACCAATTTCGTATCGGATTTAAAAAGAGGTATAAATCAGGAGTGGAAAGTTTGTAAACAACTACCTAGTTACCTACTAGATACTTTAGTAAATCCTGATCCACATTTTTTGGTAGTTAGGTCTAGAACCTTTCAAACAGGCGATCAATCATCTAACTGAAAAATGAAGCAAGATGTTTCCGGGCAAGGTGGCCTAGCTGCGTACCTATGACAATTACCTGGGTAGTAGGTAGGTACCTCTACCTACATAATTGTTAGACCTACAGTATGTAATTAATACCTATAGGCTTTACATTGTTCATGCTCTTAGATGTGACTGTACTGACTGTACTCGCGATAAGTACAATTAAAGGCTATTCCTTTAATTGTACTTATCGCGAGTCTAAGGAACAACTGAGGGTGTGGCGAGACAGTGCATCGACCCTGAACGCCTACTGAAAATCTCCCACCTGGACATGATTTGCCATGGCTGACCCTTGATTCAGACTGAAGTCAGCCGCAGCAAGCAGAACCTGCTCAGATGGAGAGTCATTGCTGATTCAACCCTGGAGTGTAAATGTGGTGCTGTTCCACAAACGATGGGGCACCTAATATCGTGTCCTACATTAAAGAAGACGAGCACAAGGTGGACTGGGCAGAACTACATAGAAATACGGTCAGTCTTCTTCTTTATCGTGTGATTTAAGCCTAGTATCAGTGGATACCACCAGTGCCGTAAATAGCCTTTTCTGCGTCCTTGTTTTTATTTAGATATTATAGGTGCCCTAGCTAATCAATATGCTATGTATAGGCTTACTTTATTTTCATTCAGGGTGATAAAATAAAGGACGCACAAAGGACCTTGGTGTTGGTGGACCAATTATCTAATATTACGGAAGAAAAATCTATTTTTTAAAGAACTAGAACTGATGTGGGCAAACAAGCAGGCAAGCTATTTAAGTGGACCCTTCGCCTATTATATCACCGACTGTGTCTTATTCACTAAAACTCAAACGCAAGTTTACTATTGCAAAACTTTTGGGCCACTACACAAATAGGCCCGGTTTCCACCAAAGCGGAGACGAGCGGAGCGGAGAGGAGAAATGTGAAAACCGACCAATCACATTCCTTGAAACTTCTAGCTACGGAGATATTGGGAGTCAAAGTTACAACTTTTTGACAACTTTTTTTACAAATACAAGTTTTTAATGTAAGATTTTTAATTTAAATACCTCCACGACCCCCTTACTATTCAATCCATCCATCAGCACAATGTTTTGAGTGCGTTACATTGAGTTCTACAACAAAACATGATTTTTTACCCCAAAAAAAAAAGTCGTTTCCCAGCAATAATTTTTAAGTTACTTAGTTTGATGTACAGAACGCTTGGTTGACGGCTTCGTGATGAGGTGGTTTACACCCTGTATGTTGGAATCGAGCACTAGGGACGCAGCGGCCTGCCTGGTCTGGCCATTCTTGCGCCCCCCAGAGTCTACGCCCTGTGCCTGGGCACCGGTGGCACCGCCCTATTTACGGCACTGGATACCACTCGCCCTGATCCGTGGCTAACTCAATCAGATAACGTGGTCGGTGGAGACAAACCCTAACCTGGTGTCAGAGTTTTTATGCCGCCCATGGGCCCCTGTCTTGGCTTATACGGTCAGTACATAACCGACATTACATAAACATTCATCTGTCCAGACAAGATATTATTTAGAAAACCAGTATTCACCTAGCTACTGCTCAAATAGGGGAGCCCCAACGCGAACCCTGCGGCCCTGACAAAAGGGACCTTTCGCGAAAGCTCATTCAATAATTACGCAAGGTATAATACCAGTTTTACTATAAAAACCCATCATTTTTTTATTGACATCCCTGTACCCTATAAAATAAGGTAAAAATTACAATGAATCTCTCTTGTCTATTGTTCAAATTCAAATTAAACTAGCACGCAATAGAGTTTCAACGTTGATTCAACAGAAATAAGGTCCCTATTGGTTCATGTAAACTTTTTTGAACTTGGAATTCAAAGAGCGCGTGCCCATATGCAGGGGTGCGCAAACGCCGCCGTTTCCGACCCCGGTGTTTATTGAAAAAGGAATCGTTTTACGGTTTTACAGTTGACGGTTATACGTTGAGCTGGATAGACGTGCGTGTGAACAATAGAATTAAAATAGAGTTTATTATTAAACTATACGTAGATTCTAGTGTGGATAAGTGTGAAGTGTCTAAAAGTGAACGAAAATAGGAAAAATACCAAGTTTTAATGGTTTAAATGTAAAATAAGATCACTTTGGAAACTAACTTCGCTAATTAACGTAATTTAAGTGTGTAAATCAAGATAATTTAATAACTTTTAAAGTGAATATAATTCGATAAGAAACCTAGAAGTTAAAACTAAGTTATAGTATAAGAAAAGCACTGAACTGGAACGGTTCCAGCTACTGCCCACCCTTTTCATCTAACAAGGAATCATGCACTAACGATTGCACCGGGGAAAAAATACGCTTACAAAAATGGATTCACCAAAAATCGTGTACAAATATTATTCAAATCCAGCTTTTTGCTCACAAAGCGAAGTTGTTTTCGCTCAAAAGACATGTATGACAAAACTTGTGTCGCCGGAGAGGCAACGAATGCCTCCTTTAGGCGCGAATTCGCCTAGAAAGATAGAAATAGGTAACAGAATTATGAGAACAGATATATCTGATAATCCTTTAAGAATGTCCCCTGCTGGGGCCCCAAGATACAAAGAAGAACCTCCTGAATTACCACCGAAACCTCCTAAGTTTCAAAATAGAAGCTTTCAGAGACAATCCTCCATGGTGTACAAACCTTCACGGTCAGTAAGATGTAGGACACGAAGCGAGGACTTGGAAATGGCACAGCTGAAACAGCAAAGACAATCCAGGTATGACCGACGTGGAGATAGCGATGATTGTTTAGAAGACAGCAGGACGAAGCATAGATACGAAGTTATCCAAGACTTCGACGATATTGCCGATTATTCACCTACAAAGAAGAGGATAGTACAAGCCAACGCTGATGAAATTGAAGAATATAACGTCGACAGACCAGATGAAAATGAACTGAAAGAAATACCGACGGAAATAGTCAAAACTGTTAATGGAAGGACACTGAGATACGCTATCATTCCTACGGAAGATGATGAGCCCAGGAAATGCAATGTTACTTTCACATCTCCAATTATGTCTAAGAAAAATTTAATTGCGACCCAAAAGCTACACGAATTGCTATCAACACCTAGGAAATTAAAGAGCTACGCTAGCCAGCCTTCAGTTAGAATCACACCGAACAAAGCAGTAGAAAACAAATACTCAGAAACGCCAAGGAAATTCGTATCAAGCACACCCACTCATGGAATAACACCTTCAAAATCCTGTGCTAACTTGACTTCAAGAACGAGTGCCCCTACGTCTCCCATATCTCCCAAAGCTCAGCAAAAACTAAGCTACGGTCTACCTGAGCTTCCACCTGAAAACTTGCCTGGATTTGATAGGCATGATGTGTTTGTGACCAGTTTTAGAGACAAGAGTAGGGATCGCAGCTTCGAACTTGAAAGGGAGATGAGTAGAGAGAGAAGGGACTATGATCGGAGAAGAGATAGTCAGAGGAAGGATAAGAATACTGCTGTTATTGTTCCGAGGTATGTGTTAATCTTTTAGATTTCAGTATATTTGTCAAGTACCCTAGTGTGTGTATCAATCTTTTTTGGAACTACGCTAAGTTTTAGGTTATATTAAGCCGTTGGTCCCGGCTGTCATTTGTATATCTTTGACAGTCGTTACAGGGGCCTATATAGTCTGCTCTTACAATAGTGTCACAATGATCTATCATTGATTTCATAATTGTTGAACGATGCCATTTTCATGTTGTTAAAAGTTCGTAACAAAGGGTATCGTATTACCCAGCAGTACTAACTGAGTTGTGGAGGTCAGATAGGCAGTCGCTGCATCCGGTTAGACTGGAAGCTGACCCCAACATAGTTGGGAAAAGGCTAGACAAATTATGATGATGTTTTCTCATGTTTCAAATTCACAGATTGAACTTTATCTTGAATTTTCCAAGCAAGCGTTTCTTACAAATATCAACATAACAATACGTTTCGTAAGTACTATAAGCATGAAACCTTAGTCACATAGGCTCATAGGAATATGGACATGAACCATATACTGAGATTACTGAGCAAAGTAAAGTCTAAAATATACTGGTGTCGATTCTGTTGTGCACAAACTAAACTTAATTTAGGCTATTGATATCTTATTAAAAGGCAGTGCGAGAAAGTTTTTAGTCGACATGTTTTTACGTGCACCCTTCATTTGTATGGAAATATTAGTTCCAACAAAATTTGACAGCTCTAAATTACGTCCGTCTTTTTTTCGTTTTATTAAAGAGAAAAAGATATCAATAGCCTAAATTAAGTTTAGTTTGTGCACAACAGAATCGACACCTACGTCAGTAAATTTTGCCCTAAGCGATCCCTGATCACATGAAGTGAATATAAGATAATACTTGTGTGTCGTGTGTTTTAAATACAAAACTTTGCGGTTTCGAGAGAGCTCCTAAGGGCAGCTGTTTCGCACGTGTAAAGGTTTTATTTTCAATAACCTAACACCTTACGCTCGTCGCATGCCAAAACGACGCATTCTTGCAGCCAACATAGGATTTTTTTTACTAGGCGTTCACGCGGTTCCAATGTTGACGTACCTAATTAAACAGCTGTTGCAGTGGCGCGATAATTCACAGTAGTTAGGTACGAAGGGCACGCGTTATTTGATTCAAAGTTGTGGCTACGCTTCACCACCATCTCATTTAGTTCTACTTCGGAATAGCACCACGGTTGTTGTCCAATTCAATCTGAACTTCCCAAAGTCGTCGCGACAGCAGCGGCAAAAGCGCGCAAACGCATTGACAGACCCCAGAGTCCCCCAGACCCAGAGACACGTCTGGTGGCCTACCATGACGTCTTAAAGCAGGATCGTTTTAATCTTGTTCCAGTGTGGGAAAGAGATGGCGCTAGACGTCCTCTATAGCTCCGTCTCTTACCCACACTGGAACAAGATTAAAACGTTAAACGATCCTGCTATAAGACGTCATGGTAGGCCACCTGGTTTGCTTTCTATATTACTCTTTCGAAGATGGCGACAGAGTATCTGTTTTCGCTTTTATTAATTAAGTCCAAAAGCATTTAAAGAGTTAGGTATTAGGACCTTCAGAAAACATTATCATTTTTCTGCCCTTATTGTCGGGACCCATGTTACTTGGGGGTCGGTGCGACGTATTTTTCTTCTATTCTCCCCTGTCAAACGTCACACTATTATTTAATATGTACTCCTTTTTAGGTTTCCGGAGAAATAAAGAAAAAAACGGAACCCTTGTAGGATCACTCACGTGTCTGTCTGTCTATCCGACCGTCTGTCACAGCCAATTTGCTCTAAATCTACTAGACCAAATAAGGTGAAATTTGGTAGGATGGTGTGATCCTATGGCCCAAACACAGATGTGTGTGTGTGAAATATTTTTTTAAATAATGGTCATTTTCGGGTGACAAATTTGGAAATTAAAAAAAAAAAGATATCAAATGAAAATGCTCGTTATGACTTTATGATGAGGATCCCAAATATATTTTTGATAAAATTGTAAAATAAATAGTTTTGATTTTATTCATGAAAGACGACGAAAATTGACCACCCTTCCCCCCCCTGATCTCAGAAACCACTGAGCCCAACGTTACATTCTGAAAAAAAAAATACAAAATATAGTTCATTGCTTGTAGATTACAGGAAAACTATAAGAATTCTATCCATTGAAAATAAAGTGGTAAACTCAACATAAGACTTTGGCATTGTACGGAACCCTCTTCACGCGAGTTCAACTCGCACTGGGCCAGTTTTTCTTTCATACCATTCCTCTCAAAATGCAAAAAAAAAATAATGGCAGTAAACAAACGCAGCATCATGTCATTAGAAAGATCATCAAATTTCGAACCCTTCTCTTCCAGGGTAGCAGCTCCAGCATCAGTATACTCCGAGGAGACGTACAAGTCGTTCTCCAGCATCAAGACGTTATCAGGAGCCACAGCTTCGCTGCTGATAGCAGCTATCATGCTGACGATGTGTGGTGGTTTGACAGCTGGGCTAAGCTTCTATATGATGTATGCTGTAAGTATCCTTGATTTATTATCATAAGTCTTTGGTAATTTAACAGGTCAATATGGATAGTTTTTGCTTAACTATCAAAGGTCTGAACGAAGCTAGGCACGGTTGAATAAATGCTACTAACACTTTTTTTTTGCACATGGTGTGCATTGCAAGTTTAAGTACCAGCGTTAATAACAATGCCATATAATGTACAAAATATTCTAAACGCGAAAGTTTTTGAGCATAGGTGGATGGATGTTGCGTGTACCTATAATAGGCATACATACCAGCACTTTTATGTTATTTTCATTGTTTCACATTAATTCTTAGAATGTATTGCTGTTGGTGGACCAAATAAATAAATACATAAATAGATGGATGTTTGTTACTCTTTCACGCAAAAACTATACTGAACGAATTTTCATTAATCTTTACAAAAATATAGCTTTATAGGTACATCAGATTATCACATATGCTATGATTTATACAGAAAATTATGTATTTTGAAAAAAAAAATACGCGGCCGAAGCTGCCGGTTGATGCTAGTAAATTATAAAACACGTTCAGTGGTTAATGCTTTAAAGTGTAAGTTGGTCTGTTGACAAGGTGAGGAGCTTGCGCTAGCACCTTGATATTACCTTACACCAACCACCTAACACTTAGGGCTCATTTACAGTGATCTGTGACGCATTGCGGAGCGCGTTAATATAAAATCTGATTGACAAAATCAATCTTTTGGTCTTCTAAATTATTTACTTCTGCCTAACTCATTGAAACATAGCTCGCTGTCGTTACAGATACAAAATGGAAAAAACGGCCGTTTTTAGCAACTTTTCTAACTGTAACTACAGTGAAGTAGGTATATTTTAATGAATTAAATAGACGTCAATAATCTAGAACTCTAAAGCATTGATTTTGTCAATCAGATTTTATATTTATTGTGTATTTAACGAGTTCTGATTTTTTTACTAAAGTGGCGCTAGTGTACACGCCGAAAATTCGGGGAGCCCCCTACGCGGCGCGGTCCGTAATAAATTCAAACATGGGAGGAGAGCGTTTATAGAGAAGTGAATTTACGCGCTTTTGATTGAAATGCAGCTTTACTTGCGGCGGAGCCCCCAGATGACATCGCCGCGACGCATGCGGCGTCGACGAGCCAGAATTTGTTCTTACCTGGCTACAATATGTTGCTTTTCCAGATTGGCAGGCGTTACTACTTGGACTTCGGCGTGCTTGCTGGCTTCACCTGCTTTCTGCTAGGACTGCTGGGTTTCAGGACACGAAGGCAACAGTTGTTACCCAATAGAAATTATATTTCTGGTAAGTTCTTTTAGCTATTTTGCCCGTGTCCAACGCAATATTACCTGTTTACTTATTTTTCTTGAATGATTTGTTTGTTCATTGGGATTTGTGCAATAGTACATTTTGATACAAGTGGAGATAGTTTGTTATTGCATACGAGGCAGAATTAACCCCCGAGCCGTAGGCGAGGGTGTTTTTGAGCCGAGAACTGCATTATCAAAATAATGTCCACGTGTATCAAACGACCGACGTTTTTGAATACACTTTTGAAGAAATAAATTATAAAACCGAAAAATATTTTTGTCATGAATTATTATATAAAACTATGATTTTAATTTCCTTTTTTTCCGCGCTTTACTTTCGCCAGGTGAAGGAGAAGCAAAGGTATGAAGCCGTTATCTGTGGCAATTTTCATTCCCGCACACGTGCGGGAAAATGGAAAAAAAAAAGCGTGTGAAATACATTGCATGTTGTACTTAATCGTAGTGCGTTATGGACCAGTTTTCGAGGAAGTGTATTGAAAATGAATTTGTGTAATTTGTCGATATAGGTGATGAAATAAGTGCATCGATAAATACTTAAATTATGTAAATTCTTCGTTCAAAAACAATTTATTTGTGGTAACAAGTCATGCGGGTGATTTTATGGGCACTGAGCAGGTGCATTGGTACATTACTTGACGCTTGTAATAATGTTTTGACTCTTAACACGCATTAATTAATAGTTCTTTCTAGATCTCTGTTAGGTGCATTTATACAAACATTATTTCAATTAAGAACTTATCTGACTGAATACTAGATGATATTGATACTGCAATAAAGGTTTAACCTAAAAAGGCAGTATTTCAGTGCGATTCTTAAATTTTTTAAATATTTTTTGTCAATCCGGTGCGAACAAACTGCGGCTCCGGAAGCCAGACTCCGACTGATACTTACTACTATACTGAAGTATCTTTCAGAGTTCGCTGCGCACAGATGGTTGGTTTGATTGAGTGATCCTTTTTTTTTTTTTGGGAAATCATCAAATGACTTCTCCCGCTCTGAGCAGAGCAGGAGGGAGTGTCAGACTTTTACTGACTAAAACCCATCCATGTTCCTTCATCGCCCTTTATGTTCCGGGGCCACGGTATCTCTTTCGAACAGTTCCGCAACCCCGGCAGGTGATTGAGTGATCCTTAATTAACCTTTAGGACGAACCAGATATTCAATCATCTCAATTTTACGAACCAATGGCAACGGTTCCTAACGTCATTTATTTTCTCTTACAGGTTACATCGTCCTGTCCTCGTTTTCCCTCCTAAGCGCCTTCGGCCTCCTCGTCCTCCTGTCAGTGGAGCCGAAACCAGGAACACCACTCAACGACATCACGTCAGGGGCTGTCTGTGGTGTCAGCATCCTGTCACTATGTCTCGCGACTGTCGGAGTACTCGCGTCTTACTGCTGTGTTAAAGACCCGCCTGATAATAGGGTTGGGACTGCGAGGTGGTATTGAAATAGGGATGGTTATGTAGCGTGAGGTTTCAAAGGTCATTTGTTTTTATGAATAACATCAGGTGGCCTACCATGACGTCTTAAAGCAGCATCGTTTTAATCGTGTTCCAGTGTGGGTAAGAGATCCGTCTCTTACCCACACTGGAACACGATTAAAACGATGCTGCTTTAAGACGTCATGGTAGGCCACCTGTACAATTGTCGTAAAGCAGCATTGCTATAATTCAGATTGTAGGCGCTTGCCAATATCCTGAATTTCGTTTATTTATATTCGTATTGAATTTCGTATTATTATATTCCTTGAATGTTCTGTACAAGAAATATTCAATAAATGTCAAGAAATCGCAGTCAACATGCATTTTGCATGCATTATGATAAAGTTTTGAGATTCATTACTCAGAGCAATTAGGTAAATAGGTACCTATACATTGAATGTTTAAAAGTCCGGAGGACACAGCGCATATTTATATTATTTTGCTCTGAATAGAACGAGTAACAATATCACTAAACCTATGTAAGTATTTATATAAATTTAAGGATTTATCATGTTTTCATAAGGAACACTTCCGAATGTGACTGCATGCATCTGATGCATCTTTAATTAATAGCTGCTACAAAATGCTTCCTTCTGAAAATTAAGGGGAAAACGTAAGCCCGCGAAATTCAAATTTTCTAAAGTTTGAATTTCGCGGGCTACCCTGGCGTTTTCATAGAGTTCAATAAAAACGGGGGAAATATAATGACCACCAAAAATAACTTTGTGACCACTAACATCTATCACCTAAAATATCAATTGATAACCAAATTTAGTAAATTGAGCACCAAATTTTAATGAGGTGGTTGATGGCAAACTAGTTTTGCCTAGGCCGATTTGGGGCACCCCGACACGGATAGATTAGGTTAGAAGGGTATGGCGGGTTCGAATGAGCGAGCGAAGCGATCGAATAGACCCCGCCATACCCTTCGTGGTTATTTTTTTATAAACCATTCAGAAGTAGGACCGGGTCTCCCTCGACTCGGATGCAAGAGCATAACAGTTTAATTTCTGGTGGTCATTAACTAAAAAAATAAATTTCTCGTTCTAATTTCACAATAAAATGGGGATTAATTTTGGTGATCAATTACTAATTTTGGCAATCAAAAGTGATTTTTTTGCCGTTACATTTTGCTAAGTCTGGTGGTATGCCAATAAAAACCAGTTGTTTGTCGTTGCGGTCATCTTCGAAATTGTACCTTCAAAATAAGCTAAAGGCCTGATCCCATGAAGGTTTCAAATTTAAATTATTCCTATTTAATTTAATGTCCTATTATCTTTGGAGATTTTAATTCTTTGCAGTGGAATTCTGGAGTCAGCCTTTGCGCTTTGTTTTATTTTAGTTAAGAAATACCAAAGCAGGTCCAAAATTGATTGTATTTTATTACTAAGTAATTGTTGTGAAATTTTAATAAAATTGGATGAATATTACTTGTTGGTGGATTTAATTTAAAACCTTGCAAAACCTGCCCGTATCCAGGGCTAGAGTGGATAGTTTGAGGCAATTCTGAAGACCTAAGAGCGGCCCTAAAAACTAGTCGTATTTGAAAGACATTCCTTTGGTTGTCTAATAGTCAACGTAGGTAGGTACATGTTTAACGTAAATGCTTGAATAAGACGTAGCATACAATAACTGACTTTATTAACACAACGAAAGAGTACGGAACTATTCGTACAAGGCTATCGGTATTTATTTAGTAAGGTTTTTTTCTGTATATAGTTGATTGAATAAGCAAACGGTCATGGTCATGCACAACGGTTACATTGACAAGCAGATTGTAAACACGGCACGAGCCATCAGCACTCCCATATTATTATTATACTCTTTACATCAGCAGATTATGTAGTTTAATCTACTAGTTGTTTCTTTAATTGAACATGGCACAATAGGTATGACCTCATAAGAATTGACTGCAAAGAGTATAATAATAATAAGGGGGATTGACTGGCTAAATAATCATCTTTCATGAGCCATATTAAAGGTTAAAAATATAAAATCTCCGAAAAGCGGCATCGTGAAACGTTCCGTTTAAACTGATTTCTATGTTGTTAATTTTATGTTATAAACCATCTCTTTTGAGTTTTACATCAGTTAACTCAATTTTATTTTATATTATAACCTTTTAGAGATAAATAAAATAGTTATGGCGATTAAAAAAGGGATGTTTTTTGCCAGTAAAATAATAATTCACAAGAACTCTGTAAAATGGAACGGTAAAAGTGGTTGTCAAACTATGCGTCAACACCGAGCGTTCCATTATTAATTACGAAAACCGAACGCATAAAAGTATTCCTAGCTTTGCCCAACCTACGGAAAAGGACATTAAAAACTCCTGCTGCCCAGGAACCTGGAACGAGTTTCACAATTGTTCACCTCTTGACTGAGATTTTGTAGTCAGCTTTTGTGTGTGCTAATTTGATAACAATCGAACTGTTTGATAACAATTTCTAATTGGTATAACTATTAAACGAGATGTAGCCTAACATCATACCTGACAGCTGCATTTATGTCAACGCCCAGCGAGATATGCATTTCGTAATTTAAGTTGTTTTAGTGTTGTTGATAGTACAAAACAAGTAAGTCTTTGTGTTATTACGATTTTTTATAGTAAGATGAATAATGTAGGTGCCGTACTCGTAGTCACCACCGCCCCATCCAATAACGAATAAAAAAACAAAGTGTTGTCTTTTAAATTTCTGCAGATTTCAATGGTCTATCGACGAAGTTGAAGGTCGAAAAATAAATAAAAACATATTTTCATTGTTATTCTATGAAGCCCATCTGTTAGTAATGACGTGTTTGAGTTTGTTAATGTATATGTTTGTCCATAACAGAATAACATGGAAACAAAAAATAGTGAGATAAACATTGACTGAAATTCTACAGGCCTATTTTGCTGGCCCAATTATGTTATCTATAATAATATTAACAGTGTTTCTGCATAGTTACATTACCTACAGTCAATCAGTCATATCAAAGTGTATTTTACAGAGAGAATACTGGTTTGCTTGTTGTAAGTTTATAATATTTTTTTGTTAACAAATTGATAGAACATTGCTTTTTACTGCTTTCATTTATTCATGTTTCTTTCTGTGCTATGTTGCATTTTTAATTCAGCCTACCTAAGACAACCCACTACAACCATAAGTTACAAAGAAATGGTACCTATTTTTATTTATAAAGCTGTATGGCAAAGAAGTCTACAGTGACTCACAATATTGCTACGGTTCTGTTAATTTTGTCACCTGACCATTGTCAAGCAAATGGAAGGTAATGAGTTTATCAATGTAGGTACGTATTGTTCAATCAAAGTTCAAAAAATGTAGATCCAATTTTGAAAACTTTTTCCAAATTAGATGACAAACTATAGTCCTTAACCATAATCCGAAGGTACTCTGTAACCCAATCTAAATTAATTGAGCATAAAAGTTAAATTAAATAGAATTGATATGCATCATAAACTATTTTTAAAAATAATGTCACAAAATATAAAACCCTTATCAATATTATTGACAAACACTGTTGTATCAGGCATTGCTTTCAGAGATAAGAGTGTTGTACATTGAATTGCAGTTGGGTTAATCGATTTTTACAGCTTTATGCTGACTAAATTAAATAAACAGATTACTCACTATTTTACGCACGCACATACATTCCGAAAGAAAAAGTCCCTCTGTTTGGTTTCAGTAATCTGTATCGTCATTTTTTTAATACTGCTAATTATAGGCCTAAAAATAAATGCTTGTGTCCCGAAAAAATCTAATTAGTCCGGTCAGTTAGATTAGTAAAAAAATATCTGACTCGTATTTTTTCTTTTGTTATGTAAACCAAAATTGACGAAGATACGACGCTTTTAAAATTCTCAATACGTCACGCCGCGCTATAATTTGTAGTGCGTTGTGACGTCACGAGCCCCCACTCTTGAGTTTTGATGCGTTTTATCTTTGTCAATACTCATTGATTTACAAAAACAAAAAATATGTGTCCATTATTTTCCAATACTCTGACGGACTAAATAGATTTGCAATTTATTGATGGTGGCAACTAGCCTATTGTATGTGTGAGCTCGGACGTGTAGCTGGAGTTTTTTCTAAATAATCGATGGTCCTACTCTTGACCTCATTAACCTGATTGATATAGTTTACTTGTAAATAAAACTTCTGGTAAATTAATCATTAAAACTCTACAAATTGATGTTTGATATCTTACATGGAAACAATAAGTACTAAAGCCAAATTATAAAAAACTTGACCTTTGTTTGATTGATTTGGTGTTTTTGTCACCGGCTTCTGAAGCTAAAGTTATTTTTCACTTTTTTCGTTTTTTTTTTTTGCAAAAAAGTTTTTACTTATTTTTCCATTTTTAGTTGTTCCCAAACAAGTCGCCATGAATTTATTTTACACATGTCATGGTAATAGGCTTATCCCCAATGAATGGAACTTAACATTTATTTATTTATTTAATTACAATGGTTGTATTTAGTTAAACTAATGACTGTAACTAAAACTAGAACTAAAAGAGTAACAGATAACATAAAATTAAAATATACAAAATAACAAAGTAAAGGTTCACACATTCATAAATTCCTCTCACAACACTTCTGACAGGCTAATAAAATCTTGGTCATCCATCCGCAAACATACCTAACTTTCAAAATCTGGGTGTATTGTACACATTTGCGTACCCCCTCAGAGCATAAACGTGTGATGTTACGTCATGAGGTTGTATAAACAATAAACATCCAAGCGATTGCGGCAAAGACGCCAGATTTGCCGTCTATTTTTGAAGAGTTCCATGGTATATCTCCAAAGATCAGCATCAGATCTTCACCAAATTTAAACGGGACCACCTCAAGTGTATACTCTTTCAAATACAAAAAGAATTTTGAGAATCGGTCCACAAATGTGGGAGAAATCAGGTAACATTCATAAAAAAAAAAAACGAAAATATAACCTCCTCCTTTTTTGAAGTCGGTTAAAAACAGTGGCCACACTGCTATTCTATGGGCCCACTACTCTTTCCAAATATTTAGAAAGTGAGAGAGAGAGAGTGTAAATGTGTACTCCGTGCTGAGGAGCGGCAAGCACTATGAGAAGCGGGAGTATGTTGTACAGAGGAAGCCAAAATAACTATCAAGATTATTTAAACCATTCTGTGTTATGACTGTGATAATAATGATGATCATTGGTGGCCCATTGGTAACAAAACCCCGACCTTTTCATCACAGGTTGTTGGTTCGAACCCAAGCAGTCTACTTTCAGTAATTTATTTCATCACTGCTGCTCTCAAAACGAAGGAAAAACTCATGAGGAAATCAACAACCATAAATAATAGCACATCCTTTGCAAATAATCATGATATTTCCATACAACAATATGACCTAATACGGCCATTTATGAACTATATTTGCTTAAATGACCCTCATGTATGAAAAAGCATTGTGTCTATTCATTGTAATGGTCTTGGGGTAATACCGAAATATTTAATGTAAATACGCTGAAAGACTTTTTTTAGGGCCTTGTTATCCAGTAACTAGTTTAACTAGGTCAGATAAGCAGTTGCTCCATGTAGGATACTGGTATTCAGCTGCATCTAGTTAGACTAGAAACCAACCCCAATGTAGTTGGTAAAAACTAGGCAGATGAAGAGTCACCTTACCATTTATGGATTGATCTGACACGTTATATATAATAAACAATACATAAACAACTGCTCCATTATGTTATCACTACTTAGCAACAAATCCTTCCGTATATTTGACCTATGTACTTCTTTAAATGACTCATTACTTAACCATATTAAAAGTGTCTGGATAAAATTAGAAATGAGTCCGTGACATTGGCGCCGGTGACTGAAAATTTGTGTAGTAATAGTTTGTCTTGATAATGGCATGTGAAGTGAATGAGGACAATGTGGTGGGGAAAGTTTTTAGTTTAAATGTGAATGAGTATAAGAGCAGAGGAAGACCAAAGAAGCAATGGATGGACTGTGTAAAAGATGATAAGGCTAGAAAGGTGTTTGATGAGATGCCGAGTAATAGAGAAGTATGGAAGAAGAAGACATGCTGCGCCGACCACAAATGAATTTGATGATGTATTTAAATGTATTGGAACTTTCATTAATCCAAAGACCACAGTAGACTTTCTAAAACATTCTAATTAATTTACAGTTGGTTTTTATTTTACAACATTTTATGAATTTACATTTATTCTATGAATAGATTAATATAAAATAACTTATTAATATGTGTACTGGACACTTGTTGCTTATCTAAATGTTTGTAGCGTGTATTGACACATCAATGTGATTGTTATTGCTATGTTATTTATCACATTACATTTAAAATAGGGTAGGTAGCATGATTTTTTTTATCCCTCTAAACAAAGCGTATTGCAATCAGAAATAGCAAAGTGAAATTATTTTAGCATTTGAAACTGCTGATTAGACAGATCTAGATCCGTAAAAGCGAATGACGTCATTCGCTGCATCGACGTACAAAATCCATACTAAATTCCGTTTATCTAGAAAGAGATAGTAACAAAAGTTTAAATGGTTATAACTTTTGTGTTGTTTGGCCGATTTATGTCTTGTTTTCGCTTTTTGTCATTATTTTTATAGTACTTTAACATTTCGTATCGAAATAAAAAAAAGAAAATTTATGCATATTCCCTATTGTCTATAAATTGCTTGTTTTGACTGTCTCCTTGGTTTAGTGGTCACAACAGCAAATGCTGAGCTTGAGGTCCTAGGTTCGATTCCCTGGTCGGGCAAAGTCTTATTGGGTTTTTCCACCATACATTTCTCCGTAGCAGGCACGCAGTCTGGATTTATGTACGGTTGATGGCAATAGGCTCGCTAAAGGCTCCCCTATTACATGAGACTTAACCGATGGACGAAATGTGGGTTTCTTTCGGGGATTATAGTCCACCGACATTTCGCCAGTTATGTTGAAGTCCCATGTAATAGGGGTCGAGCCTATTGCCATCAACCGCGCACAAATCCAGACTCGCTGCTACTGAAAAATTCCTGATGGAAAAACGTAAGTTGCGTAATGGGCTTATAAAAAACAATAATGTCCGTTTTATATATTCGATAACACAAAGGCCCCGTTCCCACTACTATGTCGTGACGATTATTTATTATTATATCGTTGGTTTGTAGTTGACAAAACTCGTGGACGACAGTAATCGTGTCGTCCTATATGTGAACACCTCCGTTTACATACACAAGCCACGACACTTAAAACTACATGATTATCGACATAGTGGGAACGGGGCCAACTCGACAACTAAATAAATGCGTCATTTTTCTAATAAAAATACTACATTTACACCCGGGTAGGTATTCTATCTTTGCTGATAGTACATTCCCAAACATAACATAGTAATTAATATTTATGTGCTTGTTATTTAGTTAATGAGTCGTTAACTAATGGTTCCAGGGGGCAGGATGTCGAACCCGCACTATAGGGAGGCTGCCGAGTCGCTCCTCAGCAGCGTTAGCCCGCACCATCGGACCTTGAGTGAGTTTGTTTTGACTATTTACCAGCGGCGAAGGTTCCATACAACTCGATTCCTACCGGATTCCCTTTGAAAAATGGCACAGTCAGTATTCTTTAGACAAAGAATACAAGGTGTAGTTTTGCATCTTTGTCAAAATTCAGGAGATCGTCACAAAAGAGATAAATAATCAATTTAAATTACGATACCCGATCAAATAATTAATAAAGCTGCTATTTTAAATTGTTTAAATTTGAAAGTTGTTCAGAATAAACACGAAAGTAATAGAAGAATCACACATCGCTCGACATGTCTCTATGTACTTTTATTTGTGTGTGTGAAGGCGCGGTTATAGGGCCAGTTACACACGGGCTGCGTTTTAATCACATTAAAAATTAGGTATTCCGGCTTATCTTTTACAAAAATGTACCCTTCGCTACTGCTATTTACTACTATACAATACATTTCTTCAAGCGATCGGGATAAAAGCGTCCAATATTCGTAATTATTTTATATTTTAGCGTGAAAGTGTTGTTTTGTGTCTGGGTTGATTATTTTAACGCCGATGTATAGCTAATAGCTTTACTGTGAATATACGAAGAAGTAGTTTTTATATTAAGATACGTAAATAAACACGGTGATAAATTATAGTAAAAGAAAGAAAAAGCATTTATTAGCCCACACAGGACAAAACACAAATTAAAATTGGTAAATTAACAGTACAACTAATAAAAAAAAAAAAAAAAAAAAACTAAACAAAGAAAAATTAAAGAAAAACATAAAATGAAATTGGTCCTGTACTAAGCCAAAAGGCCCCTATCTTAGAATGGTGCTGTAACATTTAAAAAAAAAACGTCACAGCGCTGGTATAAAGTGAGCCATGTCATATCACTTCTAAGTATGCCAAGAAAGTTTGTCAATAAACAAACAGATACACAATAGAGTCACTACTTTAAGTAAAAATGATAGTGCAAAGGTCATAAGCCCACGATCGCACGGTCGCTTTTTCAATGCGACGTTTATTTTAGTACTCACTGGATTTTCAACTCTCTGCATTAAGACGAGGGCTTAAAATCCATCAGAATAAAGCCCTCCTCCACACGGGCACTTTTTAGGGTTCCGTACCCTAAGGGTAAGCAACAGGACCCTATTACTAAGCCTCCGCTGTCCGTCCGTCCGTCAGTCTGTCAGCGGGCTGTATCTCATGATCCGTAATAAGTAGACAGTTGAAATTTTCCCGCTGCAGCAAAAAATAATAAAAATAAATTAAAAATCCAATAGATCTTCCCTACTACCATGGTACGGAGTACGGAACCCTTCAAGCGCGAGTCCGACTCGCACATGGCCGGTTTTTTTTATTATCAATTCATGGTATTGAGACGAACATATCACAATGCTATCCTATTTGACCGAAACGTTGACTGGTAGAGAATGCCTTGTGGCATTAAGTCCGCCTATGTACCACCCTTGTACATGAAGTTTAAATAAATAAATAATAAATAAACATTAAGAATCCAATAGATACCATCCCAGTGTGCCAAAAAATGATAATATCGGCGTTGAAAATCCAGTGCCCGATAAACAATTTCACGTGCGCATGATTTCCTAAACAACCACGCCGGCTTAGGGTGTGGCCAAACGAGCGTTATTATTTGAGTCGCGTAAATTCGTTTGCATACATAGTTTGGCGCATTTTTCGTCGACACGTGACACAACCCAGACTTTCTTGTGAAAATGTTGCGTAAATTACGCGACTCATAACTCATAATTACTTTCGTTTGGCCTCACCCTTACGGTTCAAAATCTCTCCCAACTCTTGCAAGTTTCTAGGATTTAATAAATATTTTTTCTCTTTCCATTCCAGCACATTCCACCTCTCTAAACCTAGTATCAGAAGACCTGGTGGCTGGTCACAGACCCCAAGGCAAGATGTCCACAGTGAGGCGGTTCTTCTGTTTGTTCGTCACCTTTGATCTGCTGTTCACAAGCTTGATGTGGCTTATATGTGTGATGGTAAGCATTTTGTGATATCTGCAAAATAGGGTGAATGCATGTAGTTTTTTCTTCACTTAAATCAATAAAGTACAGTCTGTCAACCCAAGAAAATAATTAAAAGTTAAGTTCAACGACTGCTTGTTGCTCAAAACACATTAAACTCCTACAATTTTCTACGACAGTTCAAACGTCTGTGACTGTCGCGCCCATTCATGTCATAGCGTTTAACGTCATTTCCCTCTATCTGCCTTGTTTACATCTAAAGTTTTAGATCTAAGCCAATACAAGGCATTTTTAAGGAAAAAAAACAGTTTTGAATTTGTTTTGCATATTCCCTATTGTTTCGTTCCAGATGCGAGGTGAAACCCTAGAACAAATAATGAGCACAGAAATAATTCATTACAACGTGAAGACTTCTCTATTCGATATAGTGATGGTGGCCATCTGTCGGTTCGTGGTACTACTCTTGTTCTACGCGGTGTTGTATATAAACAACTGGAGTATCATTGCAGTAAGTACGAGTACTGAAGTACAGAGAGAGTAAAAGAGGGAAGAGTGAGAGTGAGAGTAAGAGAGAGACTAAGAGAGAGAGAAAGAGAGAGTGTGAGAGAGAGAAAGAGAGAGCGTAGGAGAACTACTCTTGTTCTACGCGGTGTTGTATATAAACAACTGGAGTATCATTGCAGTAAGTACGAGTACTGAAGTACAGGGAGAGTAAAAGAGGGAAGAGTGAGAGTGAGAGTAAGAGAGAGACTAAGAGAGAGAGAAAGAGAGAGCGTAGGAGAAAAAATCAAATAAAAAAAAATGTTTATTTAGAAAATGGTAGAAATAGATGTGATAATATTGGTTCCAGCACATGCTGCCATAATAAAAGAGAGAGAAAGAGAGAGTGAGTAAGAGATAGTAGAGCGTAGTTTTTTCTTTATCGTGTGGTTAGTGCCTAACCTAGTGTTAAGACTTTTGATGCCGCCCATGGGCCTCTGACTTGGCTTTACATGCCGTCGAGAAATATCTCTCAGCCATGCTGGTTTCCTCACGATGTTTTCCTTCTCCGAAGCAAGTGCGTCATGTTTGTGAACGGGCGCTGTCAGTTGGGACTGGTCATCTCTTAGCTGCCAAGGTTCATTTTAATTACTTTATTCGTAAACTGTTGATCTAATCTTTTACTCTGGACGCTCTTAGTGTGCACGTCTTTCTACATCGTTCTCACATGTATGTATAATCTCAAAATTAAAGATGTAACCAAGATTTTGTAACAATATTTTGATTTTAAAAGAGTGTCCATGGAGTTTCTTGCCCGTTCTTCTCCATAGAGATCTACGCTAGGGAATGGGCAACTACAGTACTTTCTCAAGTTATTATGCCTTGTGACTGGGACTGTAGCTACCACTGTTCAATGTACTTCTTGTAATACATGTACGGAACCTAGCTATCACAGGGATTTACAGAAAGTATCCGCCAGCTATTACAAAGTCGACAGCAGCGCAGTATCGCGCAATCGCAATGGGGAAGACCTTAAGAAGCCAGTAGGGATGATGACTGACTAAAAAAATATGATTCTGTTTAGTCCGTCACTTAGATTATCGAAAAATATTGGATACGTGTTTTTTGTTTTATCAAATTAATAAAAATTGACGAAGATAAAACGTGTCAAAGATCATGTGTGGGGGCTTGTGACGTCACATTTGAGTAAAAAATTTACTTAAATGTGACGTCACACGAGTTTTCGACGCACTGTATCGTCTTAATTTTTTGTTTACGTGAAAAAAGAAAAAAATGTGTCCGATATTTTTTGACGGACTAATTTGTTTTTTTTTTTCACCTATCCTATTCTAGATGGCGCCACCATAGTTAGGTCTCAATCTGACCAATGAGGTCGACCTTCTTATTTTAAAAAACGTTGCCCATCACTAGAACTTTCTCCTGTTTCGTGGGTGCGTTTATAAACATTTATACCCACAAACACAAACAGCGAGAACCGGAATAGGCCTGTAGGCCATACAAATATTTGTCCCGTGCAGATATCGAACACATGACACTTAGCGCAGAAGCCAATCGCTCAGCCACTGCGCCATCTAGTGAATGGTGTCTAAATGTTTGCGTTTTGTTTCAGCTATCAACGGGCTCCACATGTGCACTGTTAATAGCAAAAGTTTTTGTGTTTGACGTAAGTACGAACTTTTTACCCGACTACGGCGAAGCCAAAAGGAAGGGTTATGATTTTGGCAGTCTATGTATTTATGTATGTTTGTATTTACGTATGTTCTAACGTAGCGCCTAAACTATTCATCCGATTTTGATAAATAAGGTGTTTTTTGCATTTTAACCGTCTTCAACATTAGGAGGAGTCGAGTTTACCTTGTAAACCCCGTATTTAATAAGAGTGTGATTTTTCAGTAGTCGGGGTTTTTAGTGGTAGTAAATCACACAAATTCTTGTTCAATCTCTTTTGATAACGGCTTGTTCGAAATTCGAAACATGTATTTATATCTACCCGCAGGGTAAAGTTCCCACTACTCTCTTTTTACTTCTATCTACAAGTTGTAAAAGAACCTCATCACGAAGCCGTCTTACCAAGCCTTATGTCCATCAAACTAAGTAACTTTACGCAAAAACTATTGCTGGAAAAAGACTCATAACAACGTTATCATCTGCAACTATGTTAGGGTCAGCTTCCAGTCTGACCGGATGCAGCTGAATACCAGTATTTTACCTATACCTATCTGACCTCCACAACCCAGTCAGTACTGGGTAATATGATACCCCTTGGTACGACTGGTTGTCAGACTTTTTGGGCCACTGACTACCTACTGTAACGACTGTCAAAGATTTACAAATGACGGGACCAACTGCTTAACGTGCTTTTCAAGGCACGGAGGAAACTCGGTATGTAATGGGTGGTCACCCATCCACAGACCAACCTAGGCAAGTGCGGCTTAACCTGAAGATTGATCCGAGCGGCTGTTATTATCTAGCCACGAGCTCCGAAACAGCCGGATATACGAGCCGAAATAACATTATATTGGAGCGACTGTATATCTTTAACAGTCGTTACACGTAGTCAGCGGCCTGATAGTCTGACAACCAGTCTTACCAAGGGGTATCGTATTACCCACTAATAACCGGGTTGTGGAGGTCAGATAGGCAGTCCATGTTAAATACTAGTATTCAGCTGCATCCGGTTAGAATGGAAGCCGACCCAAACATAGTTAGGAAAAGGCTATGATAACGATGAGCTTTATCCGGTTGAGACTAGAAGCCGTCTCTCATGTGTTTGTGACTAACTAACCCAACGTTTGCCCAACAGTGGCCCAACGCGGTGCAGCCCGTGTACGAGGTGTTCCTCATCCTGACGTCGTTCACGCTGGCCTGGAGCGAAGCCTGGTTCTTGGACTTCAGGGTGCTGCCGCAGGAGCTACAGGCTAAGTCGATATTGGAGTCTATAGGTATGTATATTTTCAAGATGACTTATATTATACACTGGACAAGTTCGAATTGAAACTCACGTGGAGCCTCGGTTCCGTACTCATCATTACTTAGCCTTTTCGGGTCGGCTTCCAGTCTAACCGGATGCAGCTGAATACCAGTACTTCACATGGAGCGACAGCCTATCTGACCGCCACAACCCAGTTAGTACTAGGTAACACGATACCCTTTGGTAAGACCGGTTGTCAGACTTTTTGGGCCACTGACTACCTGTAACGACTGTCAGAGAGCTACAAATGACAGCCGGGACCAACTGCACGGAGGAAACCCAGAATGTAGTGGGTGGTCACCCATCTACGGATCACCCTAGGCAAACGCGGCTTAACCTTACGATTGACCCGAGCGGCTATTATTATTTAGCAACAAGCTCCTCAAGTTAGCTCCTCAAGAGTAAAAGTTAAAAGTAACAGTTAAACTATTATTTCAAATTGCATTTGAATAACACTCAGACTAAAAAATCAAAAAAAGATAAATAAACAAGCCGTATTGCAATATGCACAAAAGATAGTAGATAGAATCTTGATAACGTGTCCCACTTAGCTCTATGATAAGATGTCATTGACACCTGCGCATGAGCAGATCCATTGATATGACACGGTGCTTAAGCTCCTGCCAAGATAATATTTAAGCTGTTCTTATATCGGCACATACTGTGCAAAAGTAGTTCAAGTTTAAAGATTATTTACAAATCATTATACCATCACTATACACATTTTTAAACAAACAACAAAGAAATGGGTTGGTTGGATGGTGGGTGGGTTTATTATGCAACGAAGAAATGGGTTTTAGGAAAAATATAAATATTAATATGGCAATATACAATTTCTTATGCAATATAATGCCAAGTGTAGATAATAAGACTCCTGTGTGTGCTATATATACTGACATGACCAAGGCTTTCGACTACGTAAACCATGACATCCTTTTGGAAAAACTATATAATTACGGTATAAGGGGAAATGTTCTAGACTTAATGAGATCCTATCTTACTGGACGAACTCAACATACGGAAGTGTCCAGAATATGCCTTCAAACCAAACGTGAGCTTAGATATACATCAGCCGGTAGGGAGGTGAACCGCAGGGCAGTGTCTTGGGACCTCCTCTATTTCTCCTATATATAAATGACTTGCCACGTCAGACGCGACAACCCATGGTATTATTTGCAGAAGATAGTACAGCGATAGTTAAGTGCACCAATAAAGAAAACTTTGAAAGAGAAATTAATAACACTTTAGAAACAATTAAACATTGGCTTAAAACAAATAACTTAATAATAAATTTTAAAAAGACAAAATAATGCATTTCTACCAAAGGATACGCGCTGATGATGTAAA